>CM038676.1:560385924-561802697 GCA_021605205.1 Aegilops longissima | reverse complement strand
ACATGGGCGTCAAGCTCCCTTACAAGGTGTCCGCATAGAGGTCGCATACCTTGTGACTCGTCAAACCGTTTATTGACCAGCGCGATGTCCGCATCCGCCTCGTCAAGTTGCCGCTTTAGTTCGGCATATTCAGCAGTCCGGCTGGCCTCCGGACGCCCCGCCACCTGTTCAGGAGCGGCGATATGTTATAACTGAGAACTTGATCCTTGGCACATTGTCAATTTTGACAACATACCAAGTCTCAGGGGTTACTATCTATACAGGGCGCATTTTATATACATAACTGTCAGAAGGTACGTCATTTTTGCGTACCTCAAACCCCATTAGTAAGCTTCTGACGGCTTCATGCAATCCGCTCTCCGCGGATGCAATTCTTTCAATCACCGTACCCATTAGAGCACGGTGATCCTCTGAAATAGCCGCTCGCCCGAGCAGATCCTTCAGCTCCTCCGACCGCACGCCACTTGGCGCCGGACCTTCCGGGCCCCACCGGACTTGGGGAACCCTCCGCGACGACACCTCCGGGTCGTCCGCCTCATGATGGTGCGACAGGTGGGGCGTTCGCTCTCCATCATCTCCGGAAGAAGATCCCCGAAGACGAGCTCTGCGAGAAGGGCTGAAGTCCGAACTACAAGGTACAATTTGGTTATCCTCATGAATAAATACATGGATGTTCCTTATTTACAAGACCCTTCTTTTTACTTACGGCTGGTGGAGGGCTGATCCCCTTGGGGAAATAATGCGGCTGGGTTACTTCCCAGCGCCGGACTCTCTGCCGAAGATTCCTTCCCCCTCTTTGAGGCCTTGACCTCCGGATCATCCGAAGCGGTCCTCTTCTCTCCTCGGAAGGTGGGACTCTTAATCCCTCCTTCCTTGATATCCTCCTTCGCAGAGGCGGTTGCTTCCCCGCTCCCCCCTTCGCCCTCTTCAAAAGGCGCGACCTTCAACATCTTGGTCAACATGGGATCCGGCGTGGTCTCTGGGAGGGGAGCCGGACACCTTATTAACTTTGCCTTGGCTATCCACTCCTGTTCAAGAAACGGCTCCTTTAAAGGGCATATATATATGAAATAAATGAATGAACAGCTTGTCCGTTCTGGGACTACTTACTTGAGTATCTGGGCGATTGCAGCTTAGTCCTGCGTCCTCGGTCAAGTCCGGACACTTCTCTTGTGATTCAAGAACAGTTTATACATCTCCACAGGCGTCGTGCCCATAAAATTTTGGAGAGCTCGTGGTCCCTCGGTTGAATTCCCACAGGCGGAGGCGGCGTTCTGCAGGGCTGAAGGCGCCGGATCACCATAACCTGCGCCATCGCAACCAGATTGATCCTCTTTCCGGATATCTCGAATCGGCCCTGCAGCAGGGGAACGTCCTTGGATGGCCCCAGTCAAGCCCCTTGTTGACCCATGATGCCAGCCGCTGTGGTGGACCTGAGCGGAAGGCAGGGAGCGCCGCCCATTTGGTGTCCCTGGGAGCGGTGATATAAAACCACTCCCGTTGCCAACCAAGCTCCTCTTGAAAAGAGCCCTCGGGCCACGGAGCATCAGCACATTTGCTTATGACCGCCCCTCCGCACTCCGCTTGCTGCCCCTTGATCATCTTTGGCTCCACCTTGAAGGTCTTGAGCCACAATCCAAAGTGGGGGGTAATATGGAGGAAGGCCTCACATACGACAATGAATGACGAGATATGGAGGATGGACTCCGGATTCAAGTCATGGAAATCAAGCCCATAATAAAACATGAGCCCCCGCACAAAGGGGTCCGTCGGGAAGCCTAAACCCCGAAGGAAGTGGGACACGAACACCACGTTCTCGCCGGGCTCAGGAGTGGGAATG
The DNA here is from genome assembly GCA_021605205.1 of Aegilops longissima. NCBI lineage: Eukaryota > Viridiplantae > Streptophyta > Magnoliopsida > Poales > Poaceae > Aegilops > Aegilops longissima. The sequence goes on along the minus strand of CM038676.1, from coordinate 561,800,857 downwards.
ACCTGCCCGGGAGCAGGCAGCCTATCGAGATCTCGCGGACAGATACTGGCGTCTCGCAGCTTTAGCACATCTTCTTCTGTGACGGAGGAAGACATCCATCGGCCGTGCTGGTCGGAGCCGGACATCGTCGAAAGTCCGAAGCGCCTGAATCTGAAGCTTTGGGTGTTGGAACTCGAAGCGCGAGGCGAACTCGATGGAGGGTGTAAAGAAGAAGAGGGCCTTGATCTCATTATAAAGAGGTTGAATACCAAGAGCCCACCCCGTGGTCGATTAGGACTCGCCTTTGATAGAGAAGGCAGGCCAACGGGCACGGTTGGGTTACCCACGTCCGTATTGATGAGAATCCTGGAATAAGGGGGCACGATCTACGCTTTGATAAGACATGCCAAGGAAACCGCCTCGCTAAACACGCTGAGGTGGAACAATAAAAAACGATTCATATAAAGGCCTGGCCGTGGTGTGATGTCACGCCGCGGAATATGTCAGCAGATCTGTGCAAAAATTATTCTCTCTACGGTGTTATGTGGAACTTGTTTTGCGAGCGGACACTATCCTTGTGTTCAAAACCTTCTATGAAGTATTCGGAGGAGGAACCCGCCTCGCAATGCGAAGACAATCAACACGCGGACTCATCGTCATTGAAGCCTGGTTCGGGGAGCTCTTGAGGAGTCCCGGACTAGGGGTGTCCGGATAGCGAACTATCATCATCGGCCGACTCCAAGACTATGAAGATAGAAGATTGAAGACTTCGTCCCGTGTCCGGATGGGACTTTCCTTGGCGTGGAAGGCAAGATTGGCGATCTGGATATGTAGATCTCCTACCTTTGTAACCGACTTTGTGTAACCCTAGCCCTCTCCGGTGCCTATATAAACCGGACGGCTGTAGTCCATAGGACGAACAACAATCATACCATAGGCTAGCTTCTAGGGTTTAGCCTCTTTGATCTCGTGGTAGATCCACTCTTGTAACACACATCATCAATATTAATCAAGCAGGACGTAGGGTTTTACCTCCATCAAGAGAGCCCGAACCTGGGTAAAACATCATGTCCCTTGTCTCCTGTTACCATCCGCCTAGACGCACAGTTCGGGACCCCCTACCCGAGATCCGCCGGTTTTGACACCGACAAAGACCCTCATGGAGAAGCAAGGATTCGGAAAGGAAGGACAAGTCATCAAAGAGCTACACAAAACAAAGACATCAAGCTCACGTTGGTGAATGGGTATCCGGCTCCGACTCCGACAATCACTCCGAGAGAAGCTATCACTCTGACTCCGAATACACTCAAGATGAAGGTGTTGCCGGCCTAGCACTTGTATCAACCAACTCCTACGACATATTTGATTCACCAAATGAAGGAATTTTAAGATGCTTCATGGCCAAAGGTCCTAAGGTAACACACCCCAAGTACGTGGATTTTAATAGTGATGAAGATGACTTGCTAGGTGATGATGATTTACTTGTTGACAACTCTAGTGATGAATACTATGATGAAACGTCAATTAATCATGCTAATCAAGATGAAACGAATGACAATGATAGGGAGAAGATTGAGCTTCTAACTAAAGAACTAAACACTCTCAAGTTAGCTCATGAAACTATCTCCGAAGATCATCGAGAACTTTTAAGGGCTCATGAGAAGTTACGCTTTGAAAAGCTCAATCTTGAGCAAGAGCATGAGTTCCTAAAAGCAATCAATGATGATCTCCGTAAGAAAAGTTCTTCTTACATTGCCAAGCGTTTACTCTTATCTACTTACATGACTCAAGTCAAGTCTAGTAACAAGAACAAGAAAGATTCTTCCTCTAGTAGTAACAATAACAATGCTAAATCAAATATTGTTGCTTCTAGTAGCTCTCTTGATTCCACTAATGATTCTCTTAGCCAAGTTACACTTGAGCAAGAAGACAGCTTATTGAAGGGAATTATAGAAAGGTGTATACATGAGCCTTGCGGGAGTAAGCAATTCGAGGAGATTATGCATAAGCAAGGAAGGCACCTAAGAATCAAGGTGTTGGTTTTGAATGAAAGTTCAATGCCAATGGAGTTGAGTGGGAAGAAGATCAATATCCCAAGACGAAGTTTGTTCCTCAACAAGAGAAGTATGATCCTACTTCCTTCAAGGGAACACAAGCTCAAGATGATCTTCCACCACAAGACCACAAGAAGAAAGGCAAGGACAAGCTTCAAGAGGAGATAGATGCATTTGAAGAAGCTCCTAAGGCCTTGGTCAAGTGGGTTCCCAAGACTACGTCAAGATCTACTTCATCAAGTACAACTACTACACCAAGGATTCCCATCAAGATGATGTGGATCCCGAAGAAGAAGAACTAGAGAGTTCTTGAGGGTGACTCCACCAACATTCTTCACTCATATCATTATGGCAAGGACAAGTGCAACCATCTTCCATATCTTGCACTAGTTCAAGGAGTCACAAACCCTCATGTTGGTAAGGCAAGGGACAAGGTAACCTAATGTTTTCATGGACATCATTTTGTGAATGCATCACTCTATGTCTATGGATATTCTTGTTTGTTCCTTGTGGGACTAACCCATGTAGGTATTGAAAGTGCAACTCACTCCAAAGGATTGCTCCAAAAGATCTACATCAACATTGAGCATCCACATCTTCAACACCTACATGAAGTCATCATCGACAAAACCCAAGGTTAGTTCATCCCTCTAAGGGGGGATCTCACATCTAGGGGGAGCTTAACTCTAAGAATTGAGTCAAAGCAACTCTAAAGATGTGAACACATAAATGCTTTATGTAAAAGTGGTAACCCCACTTGAGCTTAAACTATGAGTATGACCTATGATCAAATGTTCTCATTTGACTCCTAAGTCAATATACTCATATATAGATGACCTAGTCATCGCCAATTGTTTGATATATGCTAGAATTGGACGTACATGCTTTGTCACATATTTTATTTGTCATTTTATTGTGTGAGCATGTTGGTTGCATATTTTACTCATTCCAGGACATCCATTTGTTGTTTTGATTGACTGGTTTCTTCTTTTTTTGGGCCAAGTGGATGGACAAGAATGCCTAAGAACCTTCTCTAGCTATCTATGCTTTTCTCATCTCAAACTCTATTCATGCTACATCACAAAATTTGATCAAGTCAGATTCGAACCACTTTGTGTGAGGAGCACTCGGAGTCCCCGATTCGTCATAGACTTAAACTTCCAAAACTTCTTTGTGATTTTCGGTCTGACCGATTCCTCCATTTCGGTCACACCGAGATCACTAAGTCGATCTAGGTTTTCATCTCGGTGCAACCGATTTGAACTTTTCGGTCACACCGAGTTGCTGTAACTGTTAACAGTTATGCATCTCGGTGCCACCGATTTGTTCCACTCGGTCACACCGACAGTGTCGGGCTATATATTCTCACGGGAAAAATTTGGAAAACCTTCTCCGAAACTCTTTGCCCGCGCATAGCTCGCTCTGCCTACTAGGCCTCCAGATCGTCGACTTCATCGCCAGCCGCCTCCTGTCGCTGGTCTCCGCCGCTGTCAACGGATTTCATCTCCACCGTTGCCGCCGTAGCGAGTTCACCGCCGAACTAGGGTATGAACTCGATCACAGTGCTATCCTCATCTGATTCTCAGCACATTGTGTTCATTAAGCTTCTTGCCACGATTGAAACACCTCTGTCCAGTCATAACAATCCTTAGAATAGATGTGATTCGAAAATTTAGGGTTAGGTTTCCGCCGAAACCATCTCGGACCCACCGAGTTGAAAAACTCGGTCCCACCGATTTGGCTAACGCCATTGCACTAGTAACTCTCGGTCTGACCGAGAATTGCTGATCGGTGTGACCGATTTTAAAACTTTGTGAAACCCTAGTAGTCTCGGTGCCACCGAACTGTGACTCGGTCTGACCGAGTTCACTAGTTTAGGTTCCAAAATTTCTTCGGTATCACCAAGTTTTTTGAATCATTCTTTTGCAAAAATCTCTGCATTTTGTGATGCTCATCCACTCTACCTCATCTATAACTATTCATAGGGTCAGCGATCGGTGTGTGCAGCATGTCGGACCAAAGTGACAGCCGAACAAGTCAAGAGCAGATTCACATGAGTGAGGGCACTAGTCCCTCTAGCAGCTCGGATGAGGGAGCAGGAGCACTCCCACAATTTGCCCAAGGCTGCCACAAGGACAAGGAAGAAGAAAACCTCAGAGTCTGAGGATGAGGATTATGTGGCAGTTGAGGATGAGGCTATTTCAAAGAAGAAAGTGCTCAAGAAGGGGTATAGCTCAGCTGTAGTTAAGCCAGGGATGAAGATCAAAAGGCCTGCAGGAAGACAACCAATGTCCAAAGCCAGAGTCTCCACTCAAGCTTCTTTGGAATCCCAACCCAAAGAGCCTGCTGCTGAAGGAAAGAAAACACTACTAGGAAAAGGCCTACTAATGGCGCACCTAATTTGGCCATTAATGGCACATTAGTGGTGCGCCATTAGGCCACGCCATTAGTATATTTTACTAATGGCGCACCACTGGTGCGCCATTAGTATCTGGTGTACTAATGGCGCACCACTGGGTGCACCATTAGTATATACAACAATCGCCATTAGTATGCCTCCTGAGGGCCATGTATACCAGTGCTTTGGCATACTAATGGCGCTAACAAAGAAGATCGCCATTAGTAACCCGGCATACTAATGGCGCGCTTTTTAATGATCGCCATTAGTATCCTTTGGCATACTAATGGCGCCTTTATGATGTAATGCGCCATTAGTATGAATATTAGGTTTTTTTATTTTTAATTTTCTGTTTTTTGCACAGGTTACAAAATGTATAATTGGACAAAATATAGACAGCACACAACAACAACAGATTCATCGAATACAATAGAAGATTAGTCTCTGAATACAATTCATCATATTAGTCTCTGAATACAATTCATCATATTAGTCTCCGAATTGAAAAGACCGAACAAAGATAGAACATTATATTACAAGTCTCGAGACCGCGAGTAGCGAGTTTGTCTTCACATTACAAGTCGATATCGATCATCTAAACTACCATCACATAGAAGAGAGCTGCGGTCAACACGATGAGCATCATCACGATGAAACTCGTCTTCATCCGGTTCCTCCAACGCCCTCCCTCTCCCGCTAGATAGTGGGCGTATCTAGATTCGCCTCGGCCCTAGTGGTGTACCCTTTGTAACTGTTACCGCTGAATCGGTGAACCTGTCTCCGACACTCCTCCCGATCGTCGTGAGACTCAGGAACCTTACCTTGTACACGACATACGGCGACATCGCTATGCACTAGCCAAACGAAGCGTTAGTACCAATTCACGAGACAATACATAAGCAATATATAAGTATGCAGCAGAACGATCGGAAGAGAAAAGCAAGACATTAATATCATCGATTACATCTAAGTTGAGCGACTCTCAAACCAAAGAGACATACTACAAGTTCATTAAAGTTTAATTACAACATGAGCCAATCGATGTTTCGAACTAGACACAGATCACCGCTTTCGACTCGACTCAAGGGACCGGAGCGTGGATGAAGCCGCCGTCTATCGTGGGAGTCATGAAAGAACGGGCGTTGTCACCTGCATTTGTAGCATTGTGTCGATGTCACCGTTGGACGGTTGATTTCGAGGTAGAACTGCCCCGAGGTACGAAGGACATCTTGATGGATGATTTCCGCAAACTACGATTTGGATGCGAAAGAATTCTTGTCGATGTCCGCGTCTGGATTGCCGACACGCTCGCGGCCCAATCTTTGAGTTTACTCGGTAGCAGAAGTTGATGATGGTCCCGTACGATCACCCGCATGTGATGGATGGCGTAGTAGGCACCCTTCTGACCGCCAGGCGGCTGCTTGACGCAGCAGAATGTCGTATTGTGGGAGAACACGTGCTTGCCGTACTTACGAATAGGCTTGGTGAAGGTGCCTCCAGATTGGGCGTGGCGGGAGAACATCATCAAGAACCTTCTTGACATTTGTGTAGTCTACGTTCGATCGACGGTCGGGTCGAAATCGTGGCCATGGAATATTTGGGGCTTAGGAGGATGAGCGTGCAATGTGTCACCGCAGAAAACACGGAATGTTAAAAGAAAACGATCAAATCTAAGAATTCATATGTTACGGGCGGTTGAGGGAGGACTTACTCGGGAAAGTAAGGCACGAGGAAGTTATCCTTATCTTGGTTTGCGAATGACGCCTTCGAGGTAAGAACTTCGCGACTTGCGGTCCCAGCGCTGCCCAAGATCTTGGCACGCATGTAGAAGGGGTCGACTATCACGATGTCCGGGGTCTTGTCGCGAATGATCCGCATCTCCATACTCAGCGAAAATAGCGAGCGAAGGTGTAGTGCAGCGGATGAAGGTTCAACATAAGCGTGGATGTCATCAAACCGCAGGGCGATTATGCGCCCGATGGAGTTATCCACAAAGCCCTTGCCCTCGGCACCTTGGCCACGAAAACCGGTATGCCACATCCTTCTCTCGAGATGCCGCTTCTCCAAAGAAAGAACACATCATGCAGACTCCGCATAGCACCGGTTGCAGCATTGAGCATATTTGTCGGTAGCATCGCCCTACCCGCCACATGCACCCTCCTCGAGATATCCTCGGTGAAGGTGGCCCGTCCCGAGCACGGATCGTACTCGGTGCGGCTGGCCCGCACCCTTGTTAGTCTTTCTTTTGCGTGCCTTCTTCTTCTCCTGTAATGGGACCGAGTTCGCTCACAGACCGCCTTCTTGAGTGTGTTGGGGCTGATAATATTTACGCACCTCGCCTATCTCGAGGCTCGGTGAAGTCGGCAGGTGGAGGCGTCTCTGAGAGCTGAGCGGCGATGACGCTGTTGCAACTTGGCTTCTCCGTGGTACCAGCTAGATCGCGCCGCCTTTTGTTGGGTTGGGTTCTTGAGAAGGAGGCCCCATGAAGTCACCACCGTACCCATGATCGGCAAAGTACTTGATCGGCGTTGGCAAATGTATCGTCGTCGTCGTTGTTACGATCTGTGCCATATGCATGTTTGGATCCATGGCATAGGGATGTCCGGCACCGTTCGGGCGGTCTTGCCATGGGGCCGACTTAGCGGCGACACGATCGGCGGTGTTGTCTTTGGGGTGGTGTCCCCGCCCCAAACGAATCTGGCTCTTGACCAAAGCAGGGCCAGCTCGGTGAGCGCCGAGGGTCATCACGTCATCATCGTCGCCCCGACGGGTCGAATCGGAGGTAACAACTCGTCGCAGCCTGGCAGCACCAACCAGTTCAACCCTAAACAAGTTGGGTGGCATCCGGTACCGTGGAACAAGGGTTGCCGGTTGAGCGATTTTGCCCTTGGCGACATCGACCAACTCATTGTTCACGAAGCGCGAGAGAGTGCACGAACGTCGGCGGCGCCCTGCGAAAACATGTAGGGCGTCGGGGATGCCCGATCAAAGGCAAGGAGATGAAGTCCTCGACCGAGAGGCAATTAGTTACCCGATGATGGCGTCGAGCTCGGCTAATGTCGAGGCACCGCCAACGGCGGGCGTCAGATGACGGAGGGGCCGCTTGCTGCAGAGGTGCCGGCGGCGTACACCCGGTGCATTAAGCTCCGTGCGGCGTCGGAGACACCAATGCCGCCTCCGCCGGAGACACCAATGGCCCGCCATCGCATTCTGCGAGTTGCTGGCCGTGAAGCTAGGAATCGGGCGGCCCTGTTGGCCGCCCGCAATCCACGACTCAACCCTGGATCAAGGTAGGCACAATGGCGGTGATCGTCGCTCCGAGTTGTTGTTGCACTTGCTCTTGGACAATCTCCGAATCCGCGCCACCTGTGCCTTGAGTTCTTGAACCTCGCGCTACCGGCTTTCGAGCTGGTCTTTTCTCCTTCCGCACACCAGCGGTATAGTATGACCCCATTTTGTGGACAAGCCTTTGCCGCCACACGACCAGCCGACGTCGGCTTCTCGAGCTTATCCTTGTTCTTCATTACATTCAACGCCCTATTTAGAGTGGTGTCCCAAGGGTTGCTCTTATTCGACCCAGCTGCTGCTTTTCGATCGCTGCGGAAGGAATGTGAACCATTTAGAAATTTGGCTTCATTAATTAGAATGCAACCATATGGAGCTAATTACCCCGGGTGGTATTCCTTACGTAACAACCTCAAGCGCCCTCCGTGGTAAGCTCCTTTGTTTTCGGTCCTTCTTGTACCGGCCCCGACAAAGTTCCTGGTCCCTTGTCACCGTATTTATTGAAGAGGCGGTAGGCCTTGCTTTCGCACGCCCGCGTCCTCCTTGTCCCATATAGGCTCCGCCACTCTGTAACCGCCGGTCCCGAGTGTGTGTTCCCTAAGTTCAGCTCCGCATTTCTTTCCCCATCGACTTGATTGGGAGTTTGCGGTGCTCGAGCAATTGATCTTGAAGTCGTTGTAGTCATCTTCGGTGATCGAAGGATTTTTCTCCTTGATCATCTCATAACTCTCACCTTTCTCGATCATTCTTCACATTGCTTTTCCAAGTAGACAGGGCCTTGCTCATCTTCGTGAGGGCAGCATTGTTCACTTTATTCCCTTTGAGGCTTGTGTTTTCAAAAGCAGCGGGAACTTGTATCGTTCGTGCAGCTTCGTGAAGAGGAGGTTGCGCAAATTCCCTCGGTCGGGATGCCTCGGGTTCTCGGTGTTGATCGAGACGGTGCTCGGAGAATGCACCCGAGCTAAAGCGAGTACCCTTGACTATTCGTTCGGCGCCGTTGGATTCCGTCCGAGTCCACTTCATAACTTCCTCCTTGAGGGTGCGGAGCACGGTCGGGCGCCAGTCCTTCCGTTGCCTCTTCATTGGCTGCCATCGTGCGTGCGCCGCCATCATCGATGGTGGCATCCTCGGCGGCACCATCGGTGGTGGCATCGATGGGGTCATCCTCGGCGGTACCATCGGTGGTCTCGGGATCGGTGGGGAAGGCGGCGTCCTCATACAAGTGAGGTTGTTCCTCCATCTCCGGGACAGCTCCTGAATGCCTTGCCGCCCAACCCCGGCCTCATCGTTGTGGGCCATGTTTCTCTCTAAATAGAAACAAAGTTTGGTCAAAAAGTTGGTTATTGTCAAGGAACAAGATCATGGTCTCATCATTTAGGGTTTGTCGACACCGAGGCATCCTAAAATCTAAGCTTTTATCATTGAGGGTTTTTCGACGCCGAGGCACCCTAAAAGCCTAAGCTTTCATCATTTCGGTTTTTATCGACACCGAGGCACCCTAAAAGCCATGCATTAGTCACAAGTACGCCGGGGCACTTGATCCTATTTAATTAACTACTAAGATACCCCGGCCCATGCATTAGTCACAAGTACCCCATATGTCCTATTTTTAGCAAAGTCATGCTAAAATTCACGGAAAATTTCAGCATGACCTTTGCTGAAAATAGGACATATGGAGTACCCGAATTTGCCGGAACGGAAGTTAATCGACATTCCGGCAAACTCAAGGGCCTCTCGGGTACTGCAATATCATTATCCCCGCGTAATGAAGTCGCCAATGGGTAATTTCAGAAGATCACAAGTAGCATCATCACAAGTACAACATCATCTATAGCTTTATATTAACAAAGCATCAGCACATATACAAAAGACCACTTATGCCAACCGTATGGTTTATATCAGATTCAGAGTTAGAAACAGGAAAACCGTGCTTCAAAGCCTCATCGGACACAATTTACATCTATCAAGACGGGATGTCCTGACTAATTTCAAGTGTTCACAGTGAACTTGTACCATGGATGAGCCTAGTGCTTCATTAGTCAACTGAACAAAGATAACAGGCATAACACCATACATAAAGTGATGAGCATACATACTACTTGTCCAAGCAAATTAACTGAATAGTATTGTGTCAAGTTCAGTTTGAAAATTCAGTTATCGCTTGAGTGATTTGACACCAAAATTACTCCCAAAAATTACAATGACTGTATATTGACTGCATATATTCACCGACAGACTGAATTCAGTCAAGAAAACTCATCAATTTCTATTCACTGCATATATTCACCGTACAGGCTGTCAAGTTCTATTTCAGATCAAGTTTCATTACAACACAAACACTATAATTCATCCGCTCACGAAAAATTAATAATCAAAATCAAATTACAATAGGGGTCCCAGGTTTGACCCCATGATACATGCTATCCTCGGGATTATTCCTCTTCCGAACAAACCATCATGCATCATTTTCTAACCAAGGCATAGCTCAGAAAACCACTTGCTCGACCAGAATTAGCTGATTACCCCAAATCTCATGGTAAAATTAGCAAGGCGAGCATTTCTCTTACATGCCCATAGCAAGAATGACACACTCAACTTCATTGCTTCAACCACATGGGCAACAGAGCAAATGTTGGAAGTTGACAATATACTTTAGATTCACACATGCTCCCTAATTATTTTGTGTGTATCTTTAGATTATCTACTTTACGCACAATCATACACAATTCGACTAATTTATCACTTGTAGGCCAGCATGAAACACACTCCTCCAAAAAAGCCTAAACTTCCACTATCATTGCACGTAAAAAGCCTAATATCCACTAGTATTGCCTCTAAGAAAGCCTTAAAGTCCACTATTGTTGACAATCAAAATATGATCTGAACTGTAAGGAGTTAACTGAAAAATGAGTGGTTGTTGGCATGAGGGAGTAAACTGATTGTTGGCACAAAAATATTGGTTCGCAAACATGGAAACAGTCACAAAATAATGCACTTGGTTTGTGTTGAGTTTTTGCTTTCGAGGATTGGTTTGTGTTGAGTTGTTAACCTAAAGGTTCGCATTTTGAATCTCCTTTAGCTAGTTTGAATCCATGGACTACCCTGTTAGATTGGGACCAAGATAGGTACCGCTTATCTTTCTATTCCGTCACCAACAAAGGGCTTTTCCAAGAATAATATCCTGCATGAACATAGGTGAGAGGTTAACTAACTGCCTCAAAGGCATAATCAATGGTTGTACATGGAACAAATTTCCTGAACATAGATAGGTTAATGGACTGTTCAGAGCGCACTCACTAATCAAATGATGATTATAAATACAACAAGTGGCCCAAGCTGCCGGCCTAAGCTATAGTTAATATGAAGCAAGACTCTACTGTAACAAAATGTTGAAAAATTCCAGAGAAAACAATCAGAGCTTCTGCAAGTCACAATACCATAAGACAATCATCACTGAATGTAGTAGTAGTAGTATGAATACACTCAACACATCAATAGAAGTCCATTGAACAATCGGTGCTTCAAACTCATGTAAAATTACAGTAAAACTACCATTCCTAGGCTCTACTACCTCCGTCCAAAATTACTTGTCGCTCAAACGCTAGATACATTGAGTTTCCGGACGGAGGGAGTATGATTTAGGAATAGACACGATCTCTATGGTGTGAATCCATCTTAAACAAGGCCAAAAACAATACAAATTCAGTTGCACAAAAGCATCAAGTATGAATCTTTGATAAATCATGGCATGCGATCTATATATCTTCAGGAAAGGGGCAAATTTAGTAAACCAAATGCCATGTATCTCAACAGTCTATACATTTTCTATCTGTGCAAAGTAAGTTTGGTCGGAACTTAACTATTATGCTATCAACTCCAAACAAAAGTTGCAAGCTTATCCAATGTCACTACTTAAATTGGGGCTTTCATGCGAACAACAAAATTAACATAAAAGAAGACAAAAAAGATGTGTGTGCTCATTCAGTGTGTAAGAAAATCAAGAGATGAGAGCGAATAGCAAGATACCTAAGAAACAATGAATCAATGGTGGCCCTTGCCCATAAAACCTCGGTACCTTTCGAGTAAGAGCGTAACCTAAAAATTAAAGCCATAAGATCAGTGATAAGAAGTAGCATGGGAAGATGAAAATTGGGAGCGGACAACTATTCCAAAGTGCAAGCTAGTGGCAAAGACAACGGCTTGAGCAGGTGGGGCATCAAATGATGATCACACTATATACAAACTAAAATTGGTGGTCATGAGGTGATGAAGAATTGGGGTCATGAGTGATGTACTGGCATCCCTAGCCTTGATGGATCCTCCTTCTCGTGGTCAGTTTAAAGAGATGAATGAACTTGAAGCTGAAACGATGGAATAGTTGAGTAGTTTCAGCAGGGGGATTCAATTGTTGTGGAGAACTATTTCCGATCAAGGTTGTTGAGAGACAAAGGGAAAAGATCTGTAACCAATTAATAAAAACCGTTGCTATTTACTTGGATTCCTACGTGCACTTGTGTTTATTAAAAGACATAATTAGTAAGTGGGGGAGATGAGAAACTTGGATTCTGTCAGGACCCCGATCCTAAGTCACACCGATCTAGCATGTAACACATCATATCACTTTGCGGCCTCACGCACGGTATTCCCACGGGTGTCGCCTTACCATGGCCCGGACCGCTTATGCCTTTTGGCTCACGTATATGATAGTGTTGCTAGCATCCATATGACAAAGAACCGGGCCGACATGGCTAGTCGTGAACCCAAAGCGGCGCTAACCTATGGGGACAGGCATACATGAATCACATCGAGCATGTCGGTCATCAACGTATGTAATCGGGCTGTAGCACTGGGCTAACAGGACTCCGGTATCCCGGGCTGTAGCAGGCTAGGCAGGACTCCGAATAACACCGCGTGACATTTCCCGAAGGATGACATAGGAACGAAGTGAAACACATGCCGCCAGATCAAGTGTCCAAGCAGTAGTCTTTGGGCTAGCAGGACTCCGTGAACCGGCAGAAGCGGACTACTATCGCTCGTAATCACGAGACTACATTTCCCCATATGAGAGGCTGCCAAGGATAAACAACTAGTTTGTCGGATCCCACACATACCAAGCATTTCAAACATACACACAATATGCTCAATATGTGTAAATACGACGTGGCACCACAACATAACTCTACGACTCAAAATATTATTCATTAGGCTCCGAGGAGCGAGATATTACAAACATGGGTCTCATGACCCAACACTCGAAACATACAAGTCAAAACACAAGCGGAAGCTAAACATGTCTGAGTACAGACAACTATAAATGAAAAAGGCTGAGAAGCCTGACTATCTACCAAATCCTGCCGAGGCACAAGATCGTAGCTGAGGTAACAAGCTAAACGTCGAAGTCCACGTGGAACTACTAGCGAGACTGACGTCTCTCTGCAAAACATAAAATAAGCAAACGTGAGTACAATTGTACTCAGCAAGACTTACATCAGGACTAACTACATATGCATCATTATCAAAGGGGGGTGGTGGAGTTTGACTGCAGCAAGCCAGCTTTGACTCGGTGGCTATCCTGAACTACGACTGCAAGTAACTCTTTTGAGGTGGCGCACACGAGTCCACATATTCACCATATCAATACACCACTATGGATCCGCTCCCGTCTACCTACGAGAACGCCATCCATAGCACTCACGCTTATCTTGCGCATTTTAGAGTATCCACTTTCACTTGTCTATGAACTGATATAGGCAACCCAGAAGTCCTTCTCCGTGGACACGGCTATTCGAATAGATCATATTTAACCCTGCAGGGGTGTACTTCTTCACACACGCTCTCACCACTTACCGCCGTTTACGACATGTACTCGGCAACCTTCAAGCGGAAGCCCAACGTGGGTGTCGACCACGGCCTACCTAAACACTCAAATCCCTAGTCCAGTTTATCGCCTATTCGGGTTCCATCCGCAGGAGTCCGCCGAGGTTTCCCATACAGCCCCGAGCGATGTGTGCAGGGTTCCCGAGATACCAAACGGGCACTTTCGGTACACGGACCACGGTGCCTACCGCAACACAACCCACCCCTAAGGTCAGCGTTGCGTCGGCCCCACATGCTACAAACACGAAACTACTTGCAACTCCGGACCGAGGACAAGGGTGGTCAAGAAGCCGAGAGGGTCCATTGGTTTGGGCCCAATGCGTGGTAGTAATCTGTATCATGGATCACAAACACGAACTCAGTTCGAGGGCGGCTGCAATGAGACAACCCACCATGTACTCCTACATGGCCTCTCACCGCTACCTTTACCAAATCGTGTTCACACACTTAGCTCACACACAATAGGACATGTTCATAACAATTCCAATTCATTCCCGATGAATCGGACCCGACTCAACTCTAAGCAATGGCAGGCATGACAACAAGCATAAGTGAGTAGGCACAACATGGCTCAAACAATTCCTACTCATGCTAGTGGGTTTCATCTAATTACTGTGGAATGACAGGTCATGCAAAGGATCAAGGGGTTCAGCTACCGCAGCAAGTAACACATGAGTCGTTGTTGTCCTAATGCAATAAAATAGAGCAGGAGCGAGAGAGTGGGATTATATCGGAATGAACAAGGGGGTTTTGCTTGCCTGGCACTTCTGAAGATAATATAGTTCTTCATCGGTGTCATCGAACTCATCGTCGATGCGTCGTCTATCGAGAGGGGACAATTACCGCAAACAAGAGAGAACACAATCAATGCAATGCACATTCACATGAATGACATGTCATATTAAGGTACTGAATTCATCTAATGCAATAATAATCCAAGTTAGTTGAAGTGGAATTCAAACAAGGTTGAACTCCAACTTCAAATGCTATTCCATAAATTACCCTAATCATGATTCCTCTTATTCAGTGAGGTTAACTTGTTCAAACATGCATGATCATGGCATAAACAGATTCTTCATATTTTTCTGATCATTTTTCGTATATAAATTATTTCCATCCGAGTTACGGTTGAATTTATATGATTTTTAGAAGTTTAGAGTATTTTCTGGAATTTCTTGAATTAAATTAAATCCATAAAAGGGTATTACTGCGTCAGCCTGACGTCAGTGTGACGTCAGCGGTCAACTGGGCGCCCTAGGTCAAACCTGACCTGCGGGGTCCACTGGTCAGTGACAGAGGCGCTAATCCCGCGTTGACTCGGGCTTTGACACGCTGCGGGGCCCGCTGCCGATGGCGATGAGGTGGCTAATGGTGGGGATTAGTCCTAATGATCGTGCCACGCCGGCACTTGCCGGAATTAGGCGGCGGCGACCACCCGAGCGGTGGCTCGCCGGAGTTGTGCTAGAGCCGCTGGGTGGGCGCTGAGAGGGCACCGAGGAGGGAGCCGTGCCGTCGCGCATCTGGGGAGACCAACGGGAGGTGCGGGTGGCGGTGTTCGCGGAAGCGAGCTCATGGCGGCGCGCGGAGTTCGAACAACGCAGCTACGGTGCTGCGGTGCACGAGGGGAAAGGCGAAGGTGCTACGTGCTCTGGGGAGTGTCTTGGCGTGCTTATGGGCTCGGACGCGAGCTCAGCAGCTATGGCATGGCGGCGCCATAGCCGGGCGGCGAGGAGCGCCGGCAAGGTGGTTAAGCGGTTAGGGAGGCAATCGAGCATGGGGTTAGGGGAAAAGGATCGTGGCCTCACCGCGTTGCAGTAGCCATAGAAGCGGGCTCGGGAAGCTCGGGCGCTGAATCGAAGCCGGCGATCTCCGGTGCCGTCGGTGAAGACGCAGCGATGGTGACGGCGGGGCCTCTGGCGTCAGCGTATCTCGATGGAGAGGCAAAGGCCGACACGGCGGAGTTCCTAGGCTTAGTGGCAGGCGAGGGTGGTCGATGGCCTTGGGTTGGCGAGCGACGGCGACGAAGCCGCTGGGTGTGCTCGGAGAGGAGCAGAGGACGAGGAGAGAGAGCAGAGAGTGAGGGGGGGAGCGAGGGGCTTGGGCGTCTCCGTGGCGCGTCGAGGCGAGAGGGAAGCGGCAAGCAGGAGGTGGAGGCCTCGGCCGCAGCCACACGCCGACACCCCCCCTCTTGCGCAGGGAGGAAGACGACAGGAGGGTGGCGGTGGTGGGCTGGGCTGGCCAGTGGGCAGCCAGTCAAGACAAATGACAAGGCCAAGTGGCGCCGAGTAAGTCAGTGAGCATTCTCTCTCTCTCTCTTCCATTTCTGTTTTCTATTTTGCAGTTTGTTTTGATCCAGTTTAAAACCCAAATCAATTTTATAAATCCTGAAAATATTCACGGGCACTTTCTGGATTATTTCTATGGCCCACAAATACTTCCAACATTAGTTGAGCATTTAAATTATTTATAGTGTTTAAATGCCCAAAGTCAAATGGTTTAAGATTTAATTCAAAATCCAGGAATGACCTATAAGATATGTTCATCATTTTTTTGGAAGAGGCTTTCACCTTTATCCATTAATCATGAACATTTTCACAGGGCATTTTGGGATTATTGAAAATGATTTTATTTGAACCTATTAGAATTCAATTGGTGCTAGGGTTTCAACAATCCCCATTTCAATTTTCATGGAAATTAACATGATGACATGAAGGCCTTAATGCAACTAATGTCAAGCAATTCTAGGGCTGTGACAACTCACCCCCACTAAACAAGAATCTCGCCCCGAGATTCAAGACGTGAGGTAAGAGGAAAAGGGAGGTCACAAATTATTACAATCTTCATGATCCAATTGCCTTCTCGAAGATGTTGGTTCACTCCATCTTCTTGGTCTTGACGTCTGCGAGATCTTCACCCGACACGACAACAGAAAGAAGGGAAAACCCTACATGATTCGATCTTCATGAAGATCAAGTAAACATGATTAACTCACGGACCGAGATGGTGACATATCTTGAGTTGAGACACAAAATACATCGAGGGGGATGGAGGAACAACAACGAGGTTTGATTAGTGGCAACAATTCCACGCTTTAGGGAGATGGTGGATGGTGTCAAGGTGGCGAGGAAATATTTACCATGACCCCGTAACGGGACACCTCGAGAAAGGTGACGCCAGGAACTATTCCCTTAAGTGGCAAAAAGAATTACTTTTGATCCATAGATCATTGGAACTTTTTATACCAGCCTAAGGCAATCGCAAGCGATCATTTGGTGGAGTGCAAAGGAAATGGTACACTTGGACTGGAATGGATGATGTAGACTTCCTTGTTGAAGACAACGCAATGGATGATTTGCTTATCATCGAAGGTGGGGGGGGGGGACCCATGGTAAATCCACTGTTGAAGATAAGCCTGGACAAGAATTGCTAAGAAGACAGTCTATAGCGAGATAGTACAAGGACGGTGCAAGCTGGGAACGAAATGCAACTGTTGGAATGTTCCAACCATCATATCCGCCTGAGATTCAGATCTGGTTGGTGTTACGATATTTCAGACTCAGCACGTCTGAAAAAGGAAAGGTTGCAACACAAATCGACGAGATGGCGTTGCGAGATTCTCGGGACATGAACTACGATAGCAAGCTCCAAAACATGAGCTGGTTCTGCTACAAACCCGTGAACACACTGTCCTAGACAAGCATGACCACATGGTAGTCTTATAATAAACACTACCGAGCTCAGGTTGGGAACCATCATCGAGGATATCGGAGTTTAACATAAGTCATATGATTAGCTCTTATGATGAAACTTCTTCTCCTTGTACAAATCAGTTAGTGGCTTGGTGTGCTAGGAATACATACGGAATGAAGATGATCAGTCTATCAAACCATAGAATACTTCGCACATGCATGACTGACTTGGGATGATTCCAGAGGAAGCAAAACAAACCTTTCTCAAGTTCATGGCGGCAACTTACACCAGATGCACATGAACTAGAGGAAGTCACTACTTTCATCCAAACATATGCTTCATGAACGAAACACGAAGAAATGCTCACACAAGTTTCCAACACTAGGTTGATGTTCAACATGACTCATGGGGGAGACAAAATGCTACTGATGGGCTCAACAGCAACTCATCGGAATTTCCATATCACTGGACTTCCACCATCATGTGAACACGTGATAGTATTGGTCAGACCAAAAAATGTAATGGTGTATGCTCGAAGGATCAACCACGAGTAAGACAACATTACGAATATCGTTGGTTCTGATTTGACTTGACAATGGCCCATACTCAAGTCAAAGAATTGGTAGGACAATAGATCCAGCAACTGATCACAGGGACCAATCGATGAAGGTATCATCTTTCTTCAACACACACTACACAAGAATATCCCTTTGGAACGAACTAAGTTAGGCAAGCTTTTATCTTCCAACTCTCCAAGTTGTTGTCTAGCTTAACCGACTAGCTCAGGGGTATTCAACACAGATTCTTGGAGAAGGGTGGTTCACAAGAAACCAACTTGATCACGGGCTCAACATAACGATCGGGAACAACCGGTAACACTTCCAAGAAGATATTTGGAAAGTCACGAACCACCGGTATGTTACTAAGCTCGAGAACAATCTTGCTTTTGAGGGCAAGACGATATGATCAAATGAGTGAGGACTTGACACAATCCTAACTCATCAATCGAAGTGTGCACCAGAAATAGGGACTAGGTAGCACAATCAATCTTAGGATGATGGTTTAATAACCAACACACCAAGAATGAGGATAATGTCCATTAGCTGCCAAGCAATAAGTTGCTCGGAGTATCGATTTCACACCTCACAATTCACTTGTCGGCATTCTGGTTGCAACAACACGAAGACCGAGGAATGAATGATGATAGTGAGAGGTATCACTACGTCAAAATTTCATGAGAGTTAGTGCAATCCTCATGACACTCTTGACATAAAGATGGTAACACTCCAAGGTAGAACGGAACAAAAGCTGAATTGGCGTTTTGATCCGCGGGATACAACTACTTTGACCTAATCCTAGAAATGGATGAGGTACTGGAGTTTGTTTCTCCTAGTCATTCCGGAATAGAATGGTTTGTCGGACCACGAGGATAAAATGCAGTGATGAACACAAATGCACACATACCCTTGGCTATCAATTGATAGATGAAGGTCAGAAGGCATCTAAGAGAACAACTCAAAGGAACATATAATTTTCTGAGTTGTGGATGCACAGATTAGCATGTCGAGCAAGCTCAACATTTCTTCCGGATAATCCATGCAGAAGGGTAGAATTGGCAGATTCACAATTATGAATGGAGAACTCCTCAAGAGCACTCTTATTGTGATCTTTTGGTTCAAAAGAACTTCCGCCATAATTAGTTCATGGTATTTGGAAGAAGGAGAATACCACGGACCTTGAGGACTATCGCAAGGTTACTAATATCCTAAAGGCACTAGCAAATACTAGCAACATGAAGTAGGGTGAATCTCGGGTTCAGAAACCCAGGAGTAGAATGCCTACTACTAAATGGCATCACGGGATGCTTTCGAAAATGATGGCCAGAATCCTCACACTTGGGATACAAAAGCATTGCTAAATTGCTAGGTGACTTCCTAAACATCTAGGGTCATAATAATAGTTCCAACATATATGTCGAGGCAACAAAGTACCTCAACTGACTGGTTAGTGTGCTTATTCTGACCAAAAGGACATCGGAAACGGAAGGAGAGGATTTGCAAATGCATCAGACTATTTAGAGACCTGGGATGACTCGGACAGCATAACGGCTGTAAATGCTCAAAATGATTTGAGACATCCTGCAGAAAATGGTGGCATAACCACTCAACAACATCACAACAAGATTCTGGGATCAACAGTTATCATACAGGAGTAGTAGGAACTGAACTGGGGATTAAAACCAACAATCTTAAAGGTCTATGGATTAGTAACACGTCATCCTAATAGATAGATGAGAAGCCTAGTTCTTAAACCCGTAGAGGAGAAGAGGATGACTCGGATCGAAGGCCATGAGGTATAAGGAGTAAAAAGAGCCTTACGTTCCTTCCACAATCAATTCCCTTACATAGCTAAAGCATTTCTAGACACAACTTCACCAGTTTGGCTTGGTAATCCTCTGAGCAGTCAAAGCTCGATACCAACGCTGTCGGACCCGATCCTAAGTCACACCGATCTAGCATGTAACACATCATATCACTTTGCGGCCTCACGCACGGTATTCCCACGGTGTCGCCTTACCATGGCCCGGGACCGTTTATGCCTTTTGGCTCACGTATATGATAGTGTTGCTAGCATCCATATGACAAAGAACCGGGCCGACATGGCTAGTCGTGAACCCAAAGCGCGCTAACCTATGGGGACAGGCATACATGAATCACATCGAGCATGTCGGTCATCAACGATGTAATCGGGCTGTAGCACTGGCTAACAGGACTCCGTATCCCGGGCTGTAGCAGGCTAGGCAGGACTCGAATAACACCGCGTGACATTTCCCGAAGGACGGACATAGGAACGGTGAAACACATGCCGCCAGTCAAGTGTCCAAGCGGTAGTCTTTGGGCTAGCGGGACTCGTGAACCGGCAGTAGCGGACTACTATCGCCGTAATCACGAGACTACATTTCCCCATATGAGAGGCTGCCAAGGATAAACAACTAGTTTGTCGGATCCCACACATACCAAGCATTTCAAACATACACACAATATGCTCAATATGTGTAAATACGACGTGGCATCACAACATAACTCTCGACTCAAAATATTATTCATTAGGCTCGAGGAGCGAGATATTACAAACATGGGTCTCATGACCCAACACTTTCGAGCATACAAGTCAAAACACAAGCGGAAGCTAAACATGTCAGAGTAGACAACTATAAATGAAAAAGGCTGAGAAGCGACTATCTACCAAATCCTGCCGAGGCACAAGATCGTAGCTGAGGTAACAAGCTAAACGTCAAGTCCACGTGGAACTACTAGCGAGACCGACGTCTCTCGCAAAACATAAAATAAGCAAGCGTGAGTACAATTGTACTCAGCAAGACTTACATCGGGACTAACTACATATGCATCATTATCAAAGGGGTGGTGGAGTTTGACCGCAGCAAGCCAGCTTTGACTCGGTGGCTATCCTGAACTACGATTGCAAGTAACTCTTTTGAGGTGGCGCTTTACGAGTCCACATATTCACCATATCAATACACCACTATGGATCCGCTCCGTCTACCTACGAGAACGCCATCCATAGCACTCACGCTTATCTTGCGCATTTTAGAGTATCCACTTTCACTTGTCTATGAACTGATATAGGCAACCCAGAAGTCCTTCTCCGTGGACACGGCTATTCAATAGATCATATTTAACCCTGCAGGGTGTACTTCTTCACACACGCTCACCACTTACGCCGTTTACGACATGTACTCGGCAACCTTCAAGCGGAAGCCCAACGTGGGTGTCGGCCACGGCCTACCTAAACACTCAAATCCCTAGTCCAGGTTTATCGCCTATTCGGGTTCCATCCGCAGGAGTCCGCCGAGGTTTCCCATACAGCCCGAACGATGTGTGCGGGTTCCCGAGATACCAAACGGGCACTTTCGGTACACAGGGCCCACGGTGCCTACCGCAACACAACCCACCCCTAAGGTCAGCGTTGCGTCGGCCCCACATGCTACAAACACGAAACTACTTGCAACTCCGGACCGAGGACAAGGGTGGTCAAGAAGCCGAGAGGGTCCATTGGTTTCGGGCCCAATGCGTGGTAGTAATCTGATCATGGATCACAAACACAGAACTCAGTTCTCGAGGACGGCTGCAATGAGACAACCCACCATGTACTCCTACATGGCCTCTCACCGCTACCTTTACCAAATCGTGTTCACACACTTAGCTCACACACAATAGGACATGTTCATAACAATTCCAATTCATTCCCGATGAATCGGACCGACTCAACTCTAAGCAATGCAGGCATGACAACAAGCATAAGTGAGTAGGCACAACATGGCTCAAACAATTCCTACTCATGCTAGTGGGTTTCATCTAATTCTTGTGGAATGACAGGTCATGCAAAGGATCAAGGGGTTCAGCTACCGCAGCAAGTAACACATGAGTCGTTGTTGTCCTAATGCAATAAAATAGAGCAGGAGCGAGAGAGTGGGATTATATCGGAATGAACAAGGGGGTTTTGCTTGCACGCACTTCAAGATAATATAGTTCTTCATCGGTGTCATCGAACTCATCGCTCGATACGTCGCTCTATCGAGAGGGACAATTACCGCAAACAAGAGAGAACACAATCAATGCAATGCACATTCACATGAATGACATGTCATATTAAGGTACTGAATTCATCTAATGCAATAATAATCCAAGTTAGTTGAAGTGGAATTCAAACAAGGTTGAACTCCAACTTCAAATGCTATTCCATAAATTACCCTAATCATGATTCCTCCTATTCAGTGAGGTTAACTTGTTCAAACATGCATGATCATGGCATAAACAGATTCTTCATATTTTTCTGATCATTTTTCGTATATAAATTATTTCCATCCGAGTTACGGTTGAATTTATATGATTTTTAGAAGTTTAGAGTATTTTCTGGAATTTCCTGAATTAAATTAAATCCATAAAAGGGTATTCTGCGTCGACCGACGTCGATGTGGCGTCAGCGGTCAACTGGGCGCCCAGGTCAAACCTGACCTGCGGGGTCCACTGTCAGATGAGGCGCTAATCCCGCTTGACTCGAGCTTTGACACGCTGCGGGGCCCGCCGCCGATGGCGATGAGGTGGCTAATGGTGAGGATTAGTCCTAATGATCGTGCCACGCCGGCACTTGCCGGAATTAGGCCGGCGGGCGACCACCCGAGCGGCGGTGGCTCGCGGAGTTGTGCTAGAGCATGGGGTGAAGCGCTACCGAGGGCACCAAGAGGGAGCCGTGCCGTCGCGCGCATGTGGGGAGACCAACGGAGGTGCGGGGTGGCGGTGTTCGCGGAAGCGAGCTTCATGGCGGCGCCGGAGTTCGGGCAACGACGGCTACGGTGCTGCGGTGCACGAGGGGAAAGGCGAAGGTGCTACGTGCTCTGGGAGTGTCTTGGCGTGCTTATGGGCTCGGGCGCGAGCTCTGAGAGCTATGGCATGGCGGCCATAGCCGGGCGGCGAGGAGCGCCGCAAGGTGGTTAGCGGTTAGGGAGGCAATCGAGCATGGGGTTAGGGGAAATGATCGTGGCCTCACCGCGTTGCGATAGCCATAGAAGCGGGCTCGGGAAGCTCGGGCGCTGCTGAATCGGCCGGCGATCTCGGTGCCTGTCGGTGAAGACGACAGCAGTGGTGACGGGCAGGGCCTCTGGCCGTCGCGCATCTCGATGGAAGGGGCAAGGCCGACACGGCGGAGTTCCTAGGCTTAGTGGCAGGGCGAGGGTGGTCCATGGCCTTGGGTTCGTGAACGACGGCGACGAAGCCGCTCGGGTGTGCTCGGAGAGGGAGCAGAGGACGAGGAGAGAGCAGAGAGGAGAGGGGGAGCGAGGGCTTGGGCGTCTCCGTGGCGCGTCCAGGCGAGAGGGGAAGCGGCAAGCAGGAGGTGGAGGCCTCGGCAGCAGCGTCGACACGCCCCCATCTTGGCGCAGGAGGAAGACGACAGGAGGTGGCGGTGGCGGGCTGGGCTGGCCAGGCTGGGCCAGCCGAGCCAAGACAAACACGGGCCAAGTGGCGCCAGGTAAGTCAGGTGAGCATTCTCTCTCTCTCTCTCTTCCATTTCTGTTTTCTATTTTGCAGTTTGTTTTTGATCCAGTTTTAAAACCCAAATCAATTTTATAAATCCTGAAAAATATTCACGGGCACTTTCTGGATTATTTCTATGGCCCACAAATACTTCCAACATTAGTTGAGCATTTAAATTATTTATAGTGTTTAAATGCCCAAAGTCAAATGGTTTAAGATTTAATTCAAAATCCAGGAATGACCTATAAGATATGTTCATCATTTTTTTGGAAGAGGCTTTCACCTTTATCCATTAATCATGAACATTTTCACAGGGCATTTTGGGATTATTGAAAATGATTTTATTTGAACCTATTAGAATTCAATTGGTGCTAGGGTTTCAACAATCCCCATTTCAATTTTCATGGAAATTAACATGATGACATGAAGGCCTTAATGCAACTAATGTCAAGCAATTCTAGGGCTGTGACAGATTCCTACGTGCACGCGCCAAGGGAGCGACGGAGACAAAAAGCGTCGCGTTGGGATCCTTTCTGTCTCGATCAGTCAGTCAGTCAGTTAGCTTTTTTTTTGAGACAATCACCGATAGTCAGTCAGTTAGCTGGAGCCGAAGGCACGAGAGGGCTGATTTTGGTCGGTTTTGTACGCTTAATGTGACCTTCTTTGTAAGATGTAAGCATCAAGACTGAATAAATCTCAAGAACATACTATAGAACTGCATCGCCGCTTTTTGCTGCAAACCCATCACGGACGCCAGGGCCAAGATTTCATACTAACATGCAGGTGCTCACTTGCCACAAGAATGCAGATTTTAACTTTCATACTAGTTAAAACAACAAAGAATAGTGTCACCTCAAGTAACAACAAACGCAATTGATTTGACTGTTCTAGTGGTGGGGCGGCGTGGAAGGCGCGGGCTTTGGAGGGGCGCGCGCGGTGGCGGCGAGGCGGACGGTGGGGAGGCAGGGAGCTTGGACTTGGGGCGGGGCTGACGGCGGGAGGAGGGCAGAGGGATGTGGAGGGCGCGACGGAAGGGAGGGAGGAGGAGGAATGGGGAGGAAGGGTGGAGAGGAGGAAGGAGGAAGGAGGAGAGGTACACAGGCGGGTGGGCCGGTCGCGGAGGGTCTGGCAGCAGTGGTGTGGGCAGGGAGAGCGGCGCCGACGTCGGGCCTCAGCGGCGGTGGTTGGAGACGGGCGACAGGGACGACGGGCGCCGATGGGCGCGGGGCAAGGCGGCGGGCGGCGGCCGAGGCGGTGGGGCGGCGCCGAGGCGGCGGGCAGCGGCGTCGGAGAGGAGAGGGAAGGGATCGAGGCGAGGGGCGAGGGAGAGGGATAGGTGTGGGCCGGGAGGAAGTATGGATGGGGCGGCACAATACTAATGGCGCACCATACCTCGGTGCGCCATAAGTACATCCATACTAATGGCGCACCTCACCCTGGTGCGCCATTAGTACTTTTTTTTGATTTCTGCTCGAGCCAACAGGTTATCTCCCACCTAACCTGATCCACATCAAGTTCCCTCTACTAGCTCGACCGGTCAAGAGCCAGTTCTCACACCAGAGGTCTGGGTTCGATTCCTGTGCTCCACAGATTTTTTTATGCATTAAAATGCTGTTTGATACTTACTTGTGTTTAAATATGTTCAAACTTGTTTAAATCATAACAGTAATATTTTTTATAAGACAATAATATTTTTTAAAAAATATCATCAAACAGTAATGCCGGTGGAGCGGGGAGGTGCGGGGTGCGGGGGTCGGGGGCGTGGCGGTTGAGTAGGGAGGTGCGGGGGTCGGCGGTGGTTGAGTAGGGAGGGTGCGGGGGTCGGCGGCGGTTGAGTAGGGAGGTGCGGGGTCGGTGGCGGCGGTTGAGTAGGGAGGGTGCGGGGTCGGCGACGGCGGTTGAGTAGGGAAGGGTGCGGGGGTCGTGGCGGTTGAGTAGGGAGGGTGCGGGCGGTCGGCGGCGGCCGTGGACCGGATCTGGCGAGGTGGGATAGCGATCGAGATGGAGGGGATCGAGATGGAGGGGATCGAGTGTCCATGAAATTAAAAATATTCATGATAGTTCAAAAGTGCCCATGAAATACAATCGAGAAATGAAGTCTCTGATTTAAATACAATCGATCTTAGCTAGCTATCTCTTTACAATCTTCTTGCCCTTCTTTTTCGCAAATGGAGTTCTTCTATGGAATGACGTCCTTTAGGTAGGGTGGTCCTGCTTCTTCTTGTGGTGTATGCTGCTACTTCATCATCGTCGTCATGTTCGATCCTCGGTCGCCAGACTTGTCGAAGTCTTGCTCATTGGCTACTCCATCCATTCCGATGATCTTCCTTTTGCCTCTCCTCACGACAACATGACCGGGCTTTGGCGGGTCGGTAATGAAGAAGCATTGGTCCACTTGGGAAGCCAGTACCATGGCTCATTTTTCATGGCGACGCTTATGCCCATGGGTCTTGATTTGGCTTCGGGTATAACCATGGTGGTGAAATACCGGTCTTCTTTTATGACGTTTTGGCCCATCGACACGGAACATCGGGACCTTCTCTCCAGTAGAGCTCAGCTCCCAGATCTCCTCGATCCTTCCGTAGTATCTGTCCTTGTCGTTACGGTGTAGGATTCCATCGTTACCCCGGAGTTCGATAACCATTGCTCTTCATGTGCTTGGCCTCGTGTAGAATGTGTAGCCGTTGATATCATACGCCTCATAGGTCATCGTTGTGCTCGGCGCCTGTGACAAGGCGAATATGAGTTGTTCTTCCGCGAAGAATCCTCATGTAAAGGGTACGACGAAGCTTCGCTTGAACCAACGCGTGAAACATGAGTTGTGCTCTTTGAGTATATCTCCGTCCGTCCTCTGTTGGCCTCGGTCATTGTACGTCTTCTCAATAAAGGTTACATGCTCTACCACCCAAGGATCGACCACGCCTATGAGTTGTAGCACGACTAGGTTTGCTCTTTCAAAGTCGGCGAGTCGACCCTCGAAGTCGACATGCATTTCAAGGCGACCCTCACGGTAACCCCATCCAGCGAGCCTGCCGAGGTGCTGTTGACGGCAGACCAACGGGTTCTCGATGCCGGATAATTCGTGCGAGGGAGATGCACTCTTCGTCGAAAAGCCCCGGCTATGCTTCCTTCGGACATGACATGTTGCGAACGTATCCTTTGATGACACCATTCATCCTTTCGAACGGCATCATGCTGTGCAGGAACGCCGCCCGAGTTGGATGATATCCTCCACTATATGGACCAGCAGATGCACCATAACGTCAAAGAATGCGGGCGGAAGTACATCTCAAGCTCGCATAGTATCACCACGATCTCTTCCTCGTAGCCTTCGAGTTGCCTCACGCCAATCGACTTCCGAGATGATGTCAAAGAAGTTGCATAGGCCAAATAGCGTTTCACGGGCGTGCGGTCCATGATCCCACGGATTGCAATCGAAGTATCTGCGTCATCAAGACGTGATACCGTGAGACTTCATCCCGCTGAACTTCGCTTCACTGGGTCTAGGTATCTGCTTATCTTCCCAGCGAATCAGTAAGGAAGTTTTACTCCTAGGAGGCAGGTGAAAACTGCTCGATCTCCTCGACTTAGAGTGAAGCACGCGGAGAGTAGTCATTTCCGGTCTTCTTGGCCTTTTGCCTTTGCGATGACTTTCGTGTCTGCTTCGCCTCATCATCATCATCATCATCATCATCATCATCATCATCATCATCATCATCATCATCATCATCATCATTAGCGTGAAGCTCCCGCACGATGCCCATTGATTTCAAGTCTGCCCTTGCTTTCGCCCATCTTTGGTCCTCTCGGCATGTTGAGCAGGGTACCAAGCAGACTCTCGCACACGCTTCTTCGTGATATGCATGACATCAAGGCTGTGAGGCACACGGTGGATCTTCCAAGATGGCAAGTCCCGTAAAACAGACCTCGTTTTCCATACCTTCAGCAGCTCTGGCGCCTTTCGCTTCTTTCCGCTCTCGCGCCTTTTGCTTCTTTCCGGCGGTGGGCAGTCTTTCCAATTTTTCAACAGCTTGTCTATTTCTCGCCGCTCCTCGTACACGCCGTTTGGGTTCGGTTTCACCATCGAACAGATCCTTGCGTTTCCTCCACGGGTCATCGTCGCGAAGCCACCTTCGATGTCCCATGAACACGGTTTTCAAGACCCGGATCTCTATCTAGCTGGCGATACGTTGTGTCATCCATGCACCTTACGGATCCGTAAAATCCGTGGACTACCTGCCCGCGAGATATCCGTAATCGAGATAGTCGTGCACCGTCGTGAGCAGTCGGCTCTCATAGGGAAATATTCTTTCTCTGCGGCGTCCCACGATTGGCTGGCGTTTTCCACAGCGTGTCAAGCTCCTCTTCAGCAGCCCCAGATCTGATTGATGTCGCTCCTTGGTTGTTTCGCCCTTCAATTAGCATACTCATGTGAATGTACTTCCTCTTCATGCACAACCAGGGGGAAGGTTGTACATCCACACAAACACAGGCCAGGTGCTATGTGTGCTTCTCCGCTGCCAAACGGATTGACTCCATCGGTGTTCACGCCCAAAGACGATGTTCCTTGGATCGTTCCCAAATTCTGAGTCTTGAAGTTCAACGCTTGCCACGCTCGCATCCTTAGAGTGACTCAGCATCTTGTCTTTTTATCTATCTCCGGATCATTTGCGCCATCTTCTCGCTTCTTCTCCTCCCTATCCGCGTGCCAACGCAGGAGCTTTGCTACCTTAGGGTCCGCGAAATACCGCGCGACGAGGAGTGATCGGAAAGTACCACACCACTTTTCGAGGAGCTTTCTTCCTCTTCTTGTATCGAGTGACGCCGCACACCGGACATATGGTAGACTCCGCATGCTCGCCTCGATAAATGATGCAATTGTTCATGCACACATGGTATTTCACGTCGGTAAATCGAGAGGACACACGATTTTCTTCGCCTCCTCAAACTGGTCGGGCACTTGTTCCCCTTGGGAAGACGTTAGTGCGTAATGACATGTTCTCGCCGAAGCATCGTCGGTCATTTTGTGTTTTACCTTCATTTTGCGTTACTTTCAGGCGGGTATCCTCGGGCCTGCATCCTTCATTCAATGGAGTAACCGCGTCTAACTCAAGTTGATCCATCTTGGCTTTCTCTCGGGCGGCAGCTCTTGCGTTATCCGTCTGCTTGAGAAGCAGCTCTTGAATATGAGGGTCCTGCACCCAGCCCATCGATGGTCCAGCGTCGTCGCTCCGCCGCATCATCATCTTCATGATCATGCCCGTCGTCTGCTCCGGCATCTTCCTCATCATCATGTCCTGCATCTTCTACATGATGACTGTGTACAACATCACCATCGTGATCATCTCCTGGGGATTCTTCGTCTTCTCGCCCGCCCGAGCCGCGGTGGTTGTCTTGCTGCCCTTCCTCATTTCTTGCCCGACCCCCATGGACGACTTCATAGTCATCTTCATCACCTTGCCACCGATAGCCATCCATGAAACCACGCAAGAGCAGGTGGTCCCGCACCTGCCGGAATCCGGGTCCGCAATAAGGCTCTTCACTTGCATCTTCGACACGGACATCTTATCTCCGCCTCGTTCTTTTGAAGCATCTCGCCTTCATGGACCTCAAAAACCTATTCACGATGCCTTCGGTCATCGTGCGGACCATGGTCGTCATGGGTAGAGCAAAACGATATTTTAGAACCAAACAAAATTTGGCATGACTTTCCTAAAAATAGGACCAAAATTAATGCTTAATGCCAAAATTTCGCTTGAACGGAAATGAATCAACATTCCGCAAAATATTGGCAACTATCGCATTTCAAATACCGGTACACCTCCAAACACAAACACATATGCAACACCACAAACATATGCAACACCACGAACATACATAGATCTAGCTAGGCCATAAAAAGTGCATGTGCACATTGTTGTAGGGAGAACAACATAAATATAGCTTCCCCTTACTTACCTATTAAAACAAGGTAATTTAACCACTTAATTTGAATGAATCTATGGTGGAAATGAGGTGAAAAGAGGAGGCACCCAGACAAGGAGGAGGTGGAGAGAATGAAGTGGGGAGAAAGTGAGTGTGGGTAGGAGAGGCTGTCCAAAATATCTTGTTGCTGCCCACTTACTAATGGCGCACCAGCAGACTAAATGCGCCATTAGTAATCCAGGTTACTAATGGCGCACCTTTCAGCGGTGCGCCATTAGTAGTTTTGCAAAAAAAACTAATGGCGATCGATCCGCATGATGCGCCATTACTAGTTTAAATTACTAATGGCGCACTTCATCCGGATCGCCATTAGTATGTTTGGACAGCGCACTAGTTCAAAAATTTTTGATACTAATGGCGCACCTTTGCCTGGTGCGCCATTAGTAGTTACAACTACTAATGGCGCACTTCATCCGGATGCGCCATTAGTATGTTTGGACATGCGCACGGTGCGCCATTAGTAGTTTCATATCTAATGGCGACGGCGAAAAGCTTCGCGCCATTAGTATATACTAATGGCGCACCAACTGTCTGGTGCGCCATTAGTGTCAATCCCATCTATAGCCCTTTTTCTAGTAGTGAAAGGAAGGAAAGGGTCAAGAAGACCATGGCCAGAGTGATAGGAAAGCCTTCCATGATGGAAGAAGAGGAAGAAGAAGAGGTTGCTGCACCAGCACCCAAGGCACAAAAGCTGATGGGTGATGCTATAAAGTCAGGGGCTGCAACTTCAAAGCCCAAAGAAGCACCCAAAGCTGCCTCCAAGCCCAAGAGTGCACCTAAGAGGAATACCAGGAGTATACCAGCTACTGAAAAGAACAAGGCCCCAATGCCTGATGTTGCTGCTGAGGAAGATGATGAAGGGCAAGTCCTAAGGAAGCTCAAACCCAAGATTCCAGACCACAATGATGCTCATCCTGTGGCTGAAAACATGAAGATCAGGAGAGACTTAGGGTTGAGGCTATGGAGAGAGTCAGATCCATATGCCACCAGGAGAAGGACTGCTGTAGATTACAGGTTCCACACCAAGGAGCATCATGACTTCTATGAGACCATCTTTTTGGATAAAAAGCCCATAGTGTGTGATATGAGGTGGGTTTACTGGACCTACATACAGGAAAATGAAGAACACTATCCTGGAGTGTATAACAGCTTCAGTGCGTGTGGAGTTGCAGATTTTGTTGGGCAGAAGCTCACAAACTGGAATGACGAGCTCATTATGCAATTCTACTCCACAACACATTTCTATCCAGATGGGAGGATAGTTTGGATGTCTGAAGGAACGAGATACCAATCAACCATAGAGGAATGGGCAAGTCTGATCAATGCCCCAAAGGAAAGTGAAGATGACTTGGACGTTTATGCCAAGAAGAAGATGGATCACAACTCAATGTCACAGATGTACAAGGAGATCCCAGATGATGCACTTGAGACTTTCAAGTTTGGACCAGTTCATTTTCTTCTGTCAGGGGTGCCAACGATCAACTGGATCCTAAGGCACACTCTGTTGCCAAAATCAGGTGACCACAACATGATCGGAGGGCATGCAATTAATTTGCTTCACATATTTGATGTGCCCCAGAAATTCAAGGTCATGAGCCTCATAGTTGAAACCATCAAGAGGACAACAACAGACCAAAAGAGAAGCTGTGGATATGCCCCACAAATTCAGGAGTTGATTAACTCAAAGATGAGCACAGGGAAGTATCTGTTGGATAAGGAACACTCTGTTCTGTATCCTGAGTTTGAGGACAATCACTGAGAATGAACCATCATTAGTACAAGCTCAAGAGAAGAAGGAGAAGGCAAGGAAAGAGAAGGCTGCCAAGATGCCAACTCTAGCAGAGGCATCTGAGTACTTTTTGAAGAACAAGCAGGACCAGCTTGGTTACTTGATAGCATCAACTCTGCGGATTGAGAAGGGGTTGGCCACCCTAACTCAAAACCAGGAGAGCCTGGCAAGAATCATGGAACAAAAATTATATGATCTTGATGTCAAAGTAACTGAGATTCAGTCAGTTGTGGAGCAGCTACAGGATGACATGCAGGAGAGGAAGGGCAGGACAACAACTGATGCATTTGCCAGAGTGCCTCGAGCTCAGAGATCAGCTGCAGAGCCAGTACCATACACCAGAGTCACTTCATCTGCTCCAGCTGCAGCTCCAGCGCAACCAGCTCCAGCACCAACTCCTTCAGCTCCTTCCACATCAACTGAAGTCTTCGTCCAAGGAGCCATCTCTACGCCACCAGCAGAAGACCAAGCCTGAGAGACGATATAGTCCTATGCATTTTCTAGGAACTTTTTGGTAACTTGTTGCCAAAGGGGGAGAAAAATGTATAGATCATAGGGCTTCGAGAGAGAGAGTTTGCTTTTGTTCTCTCTTGTCTTCTTGGTTGAACTTTGTTTGCCTTTGATTGCTTGAGATACTATGCTATTACCTGTGAGACATTGATGATCATGTGTTTGATCATAAGCTACACTTATGCTTGTTATGATATTATCTTACTTACCCTTATATGATCATTCACTTTGCTTGGTGATGAGTGCATGTATTCAATCCTTATTATTTTGAGCGCTCCACCAAGATTTATGTGACATGGAAGAGTAACCCATGAGCCTAATTCCTTGTGCATTTGCAGTCCAAAGCAAATCTTAAAATATGCACAAATTTAGGGGGAGCTCTTTCTTATCACATACTTCTCAAAGCAACGATGTTTTCAATCTTATTATCATTTGTCGAAGCTTTGATCTATATGTTGTCATCAATTACCAAAAGGGGATATTGAAAGTGCAACTATCCTAGGTGGTTTTGGTAATTCATAACAACATATAACTCATTGAGCTAATGCTATTCCAAGACAAATATTTCAGGAAAGCTCAATGAATGGCATGGCATGGATGATGAAAGTGGATCCCTCAAAATATTAAGGACAAAGGATTGGCTCAAGCTCAAAAGCTCAAGACTCTTCATTTTACATTTTAGTGATCCAAGATCACATTGAGTCTATCGGAAAAGCCAATACTATCAAGGAGGGATGAGGTGTTGCTTAATGAGCCTCTTGCTTCATGTGCTTAGTGATATGCTCCAAAATCCTCCACTACTTTCTCACATCCACATATGACCTAAACCTAAAGTCAAACTCGCCCCACCGATTCTTTCTATCCGCGCCACCGAGTTCAAATGTCTTAGCCACGCCACAAACCCTAGGCAAATCGGTATCACCGATAGGGATCTCGGTCTCACCGAGATGGGATTGTAATCTCTCTGTTTCCCTTCGCAGCGTTTGGTCTAACCGGTGAGCGATCGTCCCACCGAGATTGCAATGTAAACTCTCTGTTTCCCTTTCGTAACTTTTCGGTCTCACCGAAAGAGCGAATCGGTCCCACCGAGTTTACCTGGCCAACTCTATGGTTAGCTAATTACCAAAGTCGTTCTCACCGAGTTTGTGTAATCGGTCTCACCGAGATTACATTATGCCCTAACCCTAACCATATCGGTCCTACCGAGTTGCATATCGGTCCCACCGAAAACCCGAACAGTCACTAGGTTTACTGAATCGGTCCGACCGAGTTTGTTGATTCGATCCCACCGAGTTTGGTAAATTGTGTGTAACGGTTAGATTTTGTGTGGAGGCTATATATACCCCTCCACCTCCTCTTCATTCGTGGAGAGAGGCATCAGAACAAACCTACACTTCCAACTTACCAGTTCTGACAGAGAACCACCTACTCATGTGTTGAGGCCAAGATATTCCATTCC
Organism: Aegilops longissima; assembly: GCA_021605205.1. Lineage (NCBI taxonomy): Eukaryota > Viridiplantae > Streptophyta > Magnoliopsida > Poales > Poaceae > Aegilops > Aegilops longissima. Next base: position 561,767,778 of record CM038676.1, on the reverse strand, counting down.
AGCCACATGAATCTTGATCTCTAGCCTTTCCCAAGTTGCTTTCCACTCAAATGTTCTTTCCACCAAATCCAAATCCTGTGAGAGAGAGTTGAGTGTTGGGGAGACTATCATTTGAAGCACAAGAGCAAGGAGTTCATCATCAACACACCATTTGTTACTTCTTGGAGAGTGGTGTCTCCTAGATTGGCTAGGTGTCACTTGGGAGCCTCCGACAAGATTGTGGAGTTGAACCAAGGAGTTTGTAAGGGCAAGTAGATCGCCTACTTCGTGAAGATCTACCGCTAGTGAGGCAAGTCCTTCGTGGGCGACGGACATGGTGGGATAGACAAGGTTGCTTCTTCGTGGACCCTTCGTGGGTGGAGCCCTCCGTGGACTCGTGCAACCGTTACCCTTCATGGGTTGAAGTCTCCATCAATGTGGATGTACGATAGCACCACCTATCGGAACCACGACAAAAACATCCATGTCTCCAATTGCGTTTGAATCCTCCAAACCCTTCCCTTTACATTCTTGCAAGTTGCATGCTTTAATTTCCGCTGCCTATATACTCTTTGCATGCTTGCTTGAATTGTGTGAAGATTGCTTGACTTGTTCAAAGTTAGCTAAAATTTGCAAAAGTCTAAAATTGGGAAAAGGTTAGGTTTTTAATCGTCAAGTAGTCTAATCACCCCCCCCCCCTCTAGACATACTTCATGGTCCTACATGTATTGAGGCACCAACAGAAGAACACTTCACGGCCGTCAAGAATATTTTGAGGTACATCGCCGGCACACTCCAGCTAGGGTGCATGTATGCCAGAGAGGAGGGCATGGCCCAACTCATCGGCTACAGCGACAATGATCTGGGCTGCGACATTGATGATCGGAAGAGCAACTCTGGGACCCTATTTCTTCTCGGAGGTGGCGCGGTAACTTGGCAGTCTCAGAAGCAGAAGATCGTCTCCCTGTCAAGCTATGAATCTGAGTATGTCGCCGCGACCACGGTGGCCTGTCAGGGCATCTGACTGTCATGGCTGCTTGTCGAGTTCAGAGAGATAGAGGCTGAAGTGGTGAAGCTCAAGGTGGATAACAAATCAGCGATCTCCCTGGCTAAGAATCCTGTCATGCATGATCGATCGAAGCACATTGAGCTCAGGTACCATTTCATTAGAGACTGCGTGGAGAAGAAGAAGATCGAGCTTCAGTTCGTGGCAACAGAACATCAGCTCGCAGATATGTTCACCAAACCGCTCGGACGGGCCTGACTGCAACAGCTGCATTCGAGCATTGGCATGGTGGAAGTGACTCCCTGAGACTTCATATTAGGGGGTGATTGTTGCTGTAATCTTCAGTTTTAGAAAGCAGTAGGGTTTTAGGTGTGAAAAATTCAGTTTCGACAGTAGTTCGTTTTGTTTCAGTTTCGTCAGAGATAAACCGAGCTGCGCCTCGGAGTAGCTAGCTAGTTTTGCGGTGCCTTTACCTGATCGTGGAATGACACAACTGAACGGTCACGACGCCATGACGGACGACGAGCGAGGAGTGCTAGCATGGCGGCACTCGCAACCTGATCGTGTCTGGTTCTTTCGTTTTCAGTTAGATCGTGTAAGCACTGAATAAATACAAAGCCCAGAAAAGTTGCAGGCAGTTGAGCAACGCAAATACTCTCTCCCTCTTTCGCACACTCTTTCTTCCTCATCTCCGGTGATCGCCGGAGCTAGCCGGGGCGAGGTCCGTCTGACAGTCAACTGGTAACATGCATGGCACATATCTCGACTTGCCACTTGCAACTTGTACTGCAATTACATAGATAATCCATCCGCGATGTATCGATCTCGAGTGTCTCCTTGGGCGCCTACAAATAGCATGGATGTGTATCAGCGAGTCATCACACATTTTTTATCCTGCATCTTCTTCTCTTGCTTTGGATCAAAATAAAATAAAAAATCTTTTCTGTTACCCGGCATTGCCGTGTCTGCAACAATGGCTTCATATGCAGCCGCTCGTGTTCTCAAGGTGGCCGTCTTCGCCGCCGTTCTCTTCATGCTAGTCCTACCTTCTAGGGGCGTTGTACATCGCTGGGACCGGTGCCACCACCACCACCGGCGCCGGTTTCAGCAGTTCCAGTGCCGCCACGCCGCCGGGGCCGAAGATATCATGCGCGGTTGTATGCAATGTCGGGACTCAAGTTTGTTGGAAAGAAGACAACAACGACAAGCAATGGAGAATAAATACCAAAAGTATAAGGAAGAGGAACTTCCCTAAATATAAACTGGCAAAACTTCGACACTGAGAACGCAAAGATGATGCATACGAACTCCGTTTTCGATGAACTTGAGTTTGTCATGAAGATGACCACAAGCTCAAAAACCCACACAGAGAAAAGCTACACAATAACCAAGAAAGATGATGCCAGGGATGCAAAGGTTTCAGTTCTCTATGAACGATACGATCAAGCTAGTCACTCGAGAGCCCTCCTATAACCCCGGTCTCCCAACTAACACCATGAGATGGGTAAAATAGAAAACCGATCAAGGACAAACATTGCCTTTAACATAATCCACTTGAGCTAGACGATGACAATCTTGACCTCCTCAAGTTGAACCACCTTTCTTGATTGCACTGGCTCGAAGAAGCCTAGTAGATTGCTCCCCATACTCCACTATAGGTGAGTCACTCTTCTGCACATCTTCACAAGTCCATTGTCACCAAAATGGACGGCAAGCTTCAAGCAAGATCTCTTCATGATGCTCCTCTTGAACTCGCATGAAACCTCGATGACAATCACCACCTGATGTCATCCTCCATGGGATATATGAGATCTTCCTTTTGATGCACGCCCATGGAAACAAACCAAACCCCACAAAAATCTCTCACATAGACCATGGGTTAAGTACACAAAACATAATGGACAATTCTTACCATACCGTGAGATCACTTGATCCCACTCGGTACATCTTCTATGCTTTGTCTGTTGATGAACTAGAATCATTTCTTTGTACTTAGTCTTGATCAACCTTGTATCTTATCTTCTCTCTTCATTGAGATGATGTGTTGAAGATAAACATGAATGTTTCCATAATCTTCTTCTTCAAGACATGCTTGCAATAGACACAACTCTCACATGACCAATCTTTGGATAACTGCATGAATAACACCTTGGTCAACAAATTATATTTTTCTAATAACCTTGAAACTTACAAATGGTCTTCAAAAAATGCCTATGGACAAACCCTTCAAATATAACTCAAGGCAACCATTAGTCCATAGGGATTGGCATCGATTACCAAAACCAACCATGGGGGCACCATGCTCTTTCATACTCTGTCCTATTTTGACAACTCACACTTATGTTTTTTTTCCTTATTTCCAACATGTTGGTAACTGCTTCAACAACAATGCTCAAGCGCAAGCTGTAATGACCGCCCTTATGGTAGGTTATACCCTAAACTTTTAAGCAAGTTACATTGATTATGCATGTTTAAACATAAATGTATACCTTTTTGGCAGAACACCTATCAGAACTATGGAGTTGGATTAATACTTGACTAGTGATGCTTCAAGTTGACACTTGACAAAGATCATCTTGACTTTAAGGTCTTTTAACACAAAATGGTGTAGTATTTGTAAGTTGTAACACCACACCATCTGTAACATGGCAGGGATTTAATATACTAATAAGAGAGCAAGAGCTTGCAATTTCTTTGTTAATCCACAATATGTGAAACCATTTCAATAATTCAAACTCTATATCTACAGGACTTGAAAATCTAGATTAGCTAAAATTGACCTCTGTGTGAAGTAGTGAAATGAATTAAAAAATTGTATGGAGTATGAACTATGAAGTAGTGAAATAATCATCCCTTCTCGGTTCTACAAGAATAACCATCATGCATAACCGTCACTGATAGTGGAGTAACATGACAGGGGATCCACCTGTCGTAAAGAAGAATAAAGTTTTGCGTATTAGTAAAGTTTAAGCAAAAGGTATGGAGGTGTTTACCGTCTGCAATTCATTTTCATGGTCAAAACAGGCCATTGGAGTCTGCAGATATCCAGACATTTCACTGGCAGATATCCAGACGTTTCACAGGCATAAGAGAGATTACTTGATCCTAAGTTTGCTTGTCAAGGCCTATAGGGGAGCACGGTGCAGTTTCAGGATTATGATTATTATTGCTGGCTAGAATGTTGGATGTTTGATGGTTCATGTTGAACAAAGCACATTGTTTCCGAGGTGTTACCATCTTCACTACGAAATGTATTTATAGAGTCCTGGGACAACCTTTTTCTTTCTTTCTTTCAGGGATACTAATGCCATTGGGTAGATGAGATATTGGATTGACTCAGGAACTTACATGTGCAAGTGCAAGGAGATGGAAATTATTTGTGATTTGGTGATTTCCGTGGGTTTGCCGAGTCCCGATGGACAACGCTCGGCCAATTTTTCCAGGCACTAGGGATCGGAAATTGGGGTGCGTAGAAGTAAATAGTACTACTATTTATTTATGGATTTATTACCACTACTAGAGACCTGAGTTTTAGCCACCAAGGTGATCGGTTGCTAAAGGTACAAAATTGGTGGCTAGTGGTCTATTGGTACCAACACTACTTGGTCGCTTCGTGGTGGCTATAGTCTAGTCGCTATAGATATTGAGCGACCAACATTGAGAACCCTGGTCACTAAATGTCATACCAATAGCTACCAACCAAATCTGGCGACTAATGGCATCTAGGGACCAAGGGAGACTTGGTGACTGATGACATCTAGAGACCATGGACGACTTGGTTGCTAAAAATGTACAGCGACCATGTACATGGTTAGTGGCTAGAGATATCAAGTGACCACCCAAGGCTTGGTGACTAAAAGAATGTAGAGACCAACTACATGTTGGAGACTAGACATCTTTTGTAACCAAAAAATTGTAAACCTTGGTAACTACAGCATGAGAAAGTAACTATATCATAGGTACAATATATTGTCACATCGACATTTGCAAGATGCAAGAAATCTCAGAATTTTAGACATTTGGCAGTTCAGAATCAACATTCAAAAGTTCAGAATCAACATTTGTAAACTTATGATCCAAACATTACATGCTAAACTGAATTTTGTTTTGCAAGTAGGAAATATCACTCTAGCATTTGCAAAGTACAAGATTACGCTTAGTACTGATCTGAACATATGATCCAATCAAGAAACCCCAATATGATCCAAACATTACATTTAGCATTTGTACACTGAATTTTCTTTAGATCCAACTAGTTTTCTCTTCTCAGTCTTTAGCGCGAGTATTGCTTTCCGCTGCTCCTCCAAGGTCATCTCCTATATAATGGTGGCCAGAGCACATGTTATTTCTTTAACAACACCAGACATAACAAACATCAGAAAGAGTGCAAGAATGCCAATAAACTAGGCTAGAGACACCAAATTGCCAGTCACTTGATCAGCTTTGCCATAGCTCAGAAGCTCAACAACATCACAGGAAGAAAAACTGCACACGTACACAGGAAATACATTTGTACGTAGCTAACTCTGAATCACCTACCTACTTTTAATTTCTACTATACATTTGTACGTAGCTAACTCTGAATCACATTATTCTCCAACTCCCATGGGTCGAAACCAATAACTATCCAATTTTCCACCAAGAGACATCGCTGGATAATGAACTAACGAATCGGTGTGAAACCAACATTAAGGAACATGGTCAGGTCAGGTCTAGCAAAAGTAAACAGACTGCATACGTGATTACATCCAAGACTTGAGCTAATGTACGTACACTTAATATTATCAGTGTCGCAGCAAACTAATCAAATAAAAATGAGTGCATTAAATTAACTTAAACTGGTGTTAATAACCGAGTGCATGGTGGTGGCAGAACTCGACTAAGCGAGAGTAAATGTGGTCAAGAGAATTCAGTCAGATAAGTAGATTGATCTGGCATTTTGAAGAAGCAACGGGGTGGATCTAGGTGCACCGGCACACCCAAAAATTCAGAGGCCAGTAGTGTTTAAGGCTAGCTAATCGTCAATGAAGAAATGGCAAGTTAACTAGTGCCAAGCCGTGTCATTCGTCCAAGACGAGAAAGACAAGCTTGTGCCATGGATTAACTAATAGAATGACTAGGTAAGGCAGACAATTAATGGGCAATGCAATGTGCCTTTCTTGAGATGTGGTAGCAGGCACGAAAAGCGGGGAAAGTGCAACATCGAATCGTGCCGGCAGGGGAAAGCACTGCAGGAGCATGTTTGGTTGGTGAGGTAAACAACACAAAATAAAGCTAACAACCTGATCATGAATACCTGGACCCTCCATCCAACACCAGAGAGCCTGTGATTCACAAATTTGGATCATCAAGATTAAGATCATGAAGAAATTTGCCAAATCACATAGTATTTTGATTGTTTGAAGCAGAGGCAAACTGACCATACCATTTCCATCAGAAGAAGAAGTTGGAGCAGGTCTATATCCTGGCCTCAAATGACTGTTGAAAATGTATACATGTATTACTAGCTATACATTGGAATTTGTAAGTCCATATATTCATGATGAGTATCTTCATTTTCTGTTACAGAATTATTAGCAAGAACTATCATGATTAGAAGATCTCGATACCAAGTACACTGCTATATCTAAGCAAGCTGCAGGTGTAGGAGGCATCATCTAAAATACCAGAGCATGGGAAAAATAACATTACCTTGCAAATGATCTTGGAAAACTTGACATCCTTTCTACAGTGTTAGACATCAGCGAACCTGTGGCAGAAATTGGAATGCTTTATCAAAGGCAATATGCTACATGTATTTTCAATGAATAAAAAATGACAAAAATAGTTGAGATTGATGTGTTGCATACCTATTTCGTCAGATGGCATTGGCCGCTCAGTTGTGAAACCTAGCCCTGTTGCACTAGTGCCGTCCATAGGAGGTGAAATGCCAACCAAGTTAGACACGACACTTTGTAGCCAATCGATCTTCTTCTGTTGAGCTTCAAGTTGAGATTGTTGAGCCTCAATTTGAGTTTGCTGCATAGCAACAATCTCCTTTGTAGAGGCCAATTCTTCCACTACATGCTGAGTTGAGCTTGATGCGCTTGAGTAAGCCCTTCTATTTGGTTTTGGTCCATGACCCCGACCTCTGACGTAACCATATGCCTTACCTAGCACATGCTCGCAAATCTGTTGCTCTGTTAAAGGTACTTCACCCTCCTCTATAGGTTCTTTTTGCTTCTGCAACATTTCTTCCTGCATTAATAATACAAGAAATGAAAGGCATTTACATTCTTAATTGCAGCAACATAATAATGTATTTAAAAGTACTCAAATTCACTATAAGTATAATGCAACACTAATAACTTTGAATTACTTGAATAACCGTAGCCATTAAAGTCTAGTTCTGCCATCACTACTACTTAAAAGTACAAGAACCATAGTCAAGCAAAAATTATTTGTACCTATATCATGCACATCTTCCTAATAATAGTGCATCATCTAGTTCTGCCATCACTACTACTTAAAAGTACAAGAACCATTTCTTGCTCTCTAGTTCTCATCTGTATCTAAGTATTCCCATTGCTTAATCTCTCTCAACAGAAATTAATTTGTTACATGGTACTTACATGTTTATTCCTGGCATCTTCTGATGCCCATCCCTTCTTATCACTAGAGTAACACTCCTTGTATAGTCTGATATCGCCACAATTCTGATAATACAAGATTCAAAGTCAAAAGACATGAATATAATAAGATAGCTACAAGTTTTGGTATTCTGCTTTCACCACAATTGTGACACAAGATAAAGATAAGTAATAGTGACTTACTAATTCATGTTGAACCGCTACAAATGACTTTGTTCCCTTCTTGTGAACATAAGGTAGGTTTGAGCGGTTAGCCTTCCCAATTGTGGACCGTTTCTGCATATGGTAGTTTTTTGTAAACAAATAAGGCAGGGTCAAGTGATAAGATAGATGCAAAACTGTTGACAACCATTCAAAGACTACCATACCTTAAATTCTTCTGTTTCAAGATGATCACAGAGCCAAATCCAGTCTCCAACTCTATTATCAATAAGGGGAGAATATGGATTGCTTCTAGCATCATCACCAGATTTTACATAATGTTCATAACACTTGTGACGGAAACTTTTGTAGCTTGAAGAGAATAGCAGATCCACACAGTTTTGATATGATCTTGGGTGAAATCAAGATTGAACTTAAGCTACGAAGAAAGAACTCAAAGTTAAAACACATTTTTACTACAACACATTTTTACACACTAATAGAACTGTAGAAGGGTGGAAGGACTAATGTGATGAAGAACAAGCTACCTTTCAACGAAGAACATCCATCTATATTGTACAGGACCTCCAAGCCTTGCTTGTTGTGGTAGATGCACTGCTAAGTGCACGCTGATATCAAAGAATGCAGGTGGGAGAATCATTTCTAGTTTGCACAACACAATTACTATTTGTTGTTCCAACTTATCCAAGATATCCAGCTTCAATGTCTTGGAGCATAATTGGCGAAAAAAACTAGCCCTAGATCTCTCAACATCTTCTTTGCTTCATAGTACGTGGCTGGAAGCGAGTTACCGGCTGGCGAAGCCTCCTTCTGAAGCTTGAGTAACATGTCAAAAGATTTGTTGCTCCAATGGTTAAGATCTTTGAGGTGTACCAGCTTTAAAACAAAAGATAGCACCGAGTGGCCTTTGCAGCCCGGGTATAGCTCACGTTGTGCACTTCTCAGCAAGCCGTCAAATCTGGTCGATGACTCATTGGGCTCCGGAATGCTACCTCCGGCAGGATTATGGTTCTCTTGCTCGTCAACCCCAACCGTGGCTGTATGGATATCTCCTAGCAGATCTTGGACCATATCAAATCCATCAAAATCATCAAGATCTTCCTCATCTTCAAGTGACTCATCAACTTGGTCTTCATCATTGCTAACTTGTTCTCCATGGAATATCCATTTTGTGTACGAAGTTTGTATACCATACAATAACAAATGGGTTCGAACTTGACTAACACTCTGCTGACTTATATTCATACAAGTTTCACAAGGGCAACACATCTTATCATTGCCGCTGTTATGTTGACAAGCAAAATCAATGAATGCATTCACCCCTAGAACTAGAAATGTAAAATATAAGTTTCACAAGGGCAACACATCTTATCATTTCACCCCTAGCATCTTATCATACAAGTTTCACAAGGGCAACGCATCTTATCATTGCTACAAGTGAACCAAAGTACTAGAAATGTAAAATATAACAACATAACCACATTAGCTACAAATCATTATATCTGCCGGTAAGCACCTCAATCACGAAAGGAATCAGGCTAGCTATGTCAATCATTTTCAACCAGTCCACCCGACATGATAAACTAATTGATCTACTGAATTTCGGTTAAATCAGGCTTATATTTATCAAAATAACAATCCTACAGTACCCCATATATATGTCACATTGCCACTGTATTTTCAAAAGAAAACTTGCACTTTATCAAACTAAACACGCAGCTTGCTTATGTAATTATTTTATATGCAGTAACATTATACTAAAATATAATATCACAGCAACAGCAGCCATGGAACTCCATAATGTTATACTAGAATTGTATACAAAGACAATCTTCAAATATTATACTACAACATTATACAAAGACAGTCTTCACAGAACAGTATTTGAAGATAGTCATCACAGAACTGCATATCCTTTCTAAACATTGTACTACTAAAATATACTACAAGTCCTGATGTTGTAAGTATCAATATGCAGTAACATTATGCTGTATATTTTACTACAAGCAAAACCAAGACTATATGTATATTATGGCCCGGTTGGGCACGGCAGTATTGCCATTATTCTACTACTCTGGTTTTGAAGAGGATAATCTAACTCTCAGGATAATCTAACTCTCAGTATTGCCATTATTCTACACAACACATCAACCGGACCAAGCCAATATTGACATTATATTCAAATCACACAATCGAACTCTACATGGTAGGCCAAGCCAGTTTCCAAATCACAAACGGTAAGCTACATGTATATTTTACTTACACATTTCCACAAATACTTGAAATGCATGATCTAGCCATCAAGTACTCCAAGGAAATTAATGGAGAGACACAGGGAAGGAGGCAAGGACAGAGAGGAGATCAGTCTTACGGGTCGAAGCTTTTGCTGGTGTTGACGGTGAGAGCGAGATCTCGTTGGCGAGCTTGGGGCGTCGGTTCCTGCAGAGCTGGTTGGGGTTGGGGAAGGAGGAACCCTAGGCGCCCCTTCCCTTCGACCACGCGGCCGCTGCCGCCGCTGCTTCACCTCCCCCACGCAGCCGAGCTGCCACCACCGCCGCAAGGGACAAGCCCGCCGCTGTCGTCGCGAGGAACACACCCGTCGCCGCCGCCGTCGCGAGGAACACGCCCGCCGCTGCCGCAAGGAAGAGCCCTCCTCTCTTCTGCCGCGAGGAAAACGCCAGCCGCCGCGAGGAGCGCGCCCTCCGCCTTCCGCCGCCCCCTCCGCCGGCAGGAACGAGTCAGCCACCAAGGAACGCGTCGGCCGCCACCAGGGATGTTGATCTGATTTGGGGGATTTGGGGAGACGCTAGGAAGGTGACTTGCCTTTTTGCATATTAGCCATTGGTTGCTATTTCTCCACTGGATACAAAGTCGTGAGGGTACAACACATAGGCCTATGGTGACCAAGGAACTAATTAGCTGGTTGCAATTAGTACATCTTCAGCCACCAAACCGCTTGGTGACAAAATATCTGATGGCAAATGATATATTTTCTTGTAGTGTACGGAAGACATTGTTGCTTGGCTTTGGCCTTGTGTGATTCCAGTATCATATAAGTGAAAAATAGTTCAGAAAAAGACATTTACATTTACGCAGGAGAACGTAAGAACATATCGTATGGTGTCTATATTTTACGCAAGACAGAAAAGAGTTTGAAGGACTGGTTTGATTGTTTGTTTATTCTGTCATTTATTGCCCCTAAAAAAGCTCTCTCCTCCACTGTTCAAGATTCAACAAAAATTGCCCGGTCAAGTACTCAAAGTCAACTGGTAACATGCATGGCGCAGATCTCGACTTGCAAGTTGCAACTTGTACTGCAATTACATAGATAATCCATCCACGATGTATCGATCTCGGGGAAAATATCGAGTGCTCCAGCCTTTGAGGTGCTACGCTGCTACGGAGCCTTTAGGTGCGTCAGATATGCATGAAGGGGGAGGATCCGTTGAACAATAAATTTCAATACGCCCCTTTGGTGCATTTTCATCCTGGCCCTGGAAACATCACGTCTTTGTAACTTCCTCCTCACATCAAATGGACTAGCAAGCATACAGATACAGTCAGGCCAGAAATGAACATGTATGAATCGCCAGCCTCATAGAAACATAACCCTCAATCAAAAAGCCTGGGAGTATTTCGCAGCCAATTCTCGATCAGATGAGTATGAGAGTATTTCACAGCTAATCAAAGTAGCTTTCCTGACTCCGGAAAGGTAAGCAACAAAATACAAACTCACTGAAGACAGCATGTGCATGGATGGGTTTTGCAAAATCTCCTTTCACCAACAGGTGCTTGACTAAAACAAACAAATACAGGCACTTTCGAGACAACCAACAAGCACTGTTTAGTCTCTCTGAAGTTCCAAAACACTTGAACAAACAACATCGTCTCCTCGTGCTCGAAAAGTGAAGCTTTTCAAAGAAGAGCAGACAACTTAGCACTCCTTTGGAACTGAGTGGCCATTCTAGATTACACTATTGACTATTGTATGAAATGTTTAGAGAAACAATGGTAAACTGTTAATCGATGTTCGGCCATCACTCTACTGTCAAACTGAGTACGCTTTGAGAATACTGTCCAGGCGTAGAATTCTTGGCTGATCCTATCCTTCTCTTTTTTCATATCAAGATCTCGAAACCACAGTTCTTGGCTGGAACCAAGTGATAGAGGGTGAGAGGTTCAAAACAGTAATCAAAATAATCGGAATCATATGCTCAGGAGGTGGTGCACAGAAGATGACCACTGATGCATCATCATATAACACTATTTTTTCGTCAGAGTGGCCTGGGCTTTGGCGATTGGGGCTTCTGATGTTGTTTCATACTACCAAGTGTTTGACGAGTTCTTGTGCTACAATAAATATTTATTAGATGGACATAGTAGCTAGGCTTCTTTGGACAACTCTCTAAAATAATCGGAATCATATGCTCCATATTATTTTTTTGACAGAGACTGTTTTTTACTTGCAAATTTTCCCAACAAAAGTGCACATTTCAGGATCTATTTCCTAGTACAAATTCATTAGCGCATCTAGACTTTTGCAGAAATATTCATGGCATGCTTGCAATCAGCGAGGGCTACACTATGGAGCAAAATTTACACAATAATCCTTCTCGGCTCCCATGGCACATCCGATCTGATCCGAGCTACGATTCACCACGCACACAGTGTCCAAATAGGTTGCGCAGCGTTGAGGCTAAGAATATCAAATGAGGCATACACTATGGTGGCCGGCGGCGTTCGGACATGTTCCATGTGGTCGGCAGCGGCGGCGAAACAGTGAGATGGAGAAATAGTCGAAGTCATACAGAACCAAGGAATGGACAGGTACGCACTTCTCCCTGAAATACTGAATAACTAAGGGTGTCTTTGTATATTTTCCAGAAGAACATGAGCCTGCTTAATCTTGTTCCTACAATCCAGATCGAACGCCCCAAACTGACCTGGAGCATGGGAGCATATCCTGGGCCGTATCACCAGATATCTTCCCATCGATCTCGAGTGTCTCCTTGGGCGCCTACAAATAGCATCGATTTGTATCAGCGAGTCATCACACATTTTTTATCCTTTCGTCTTCTTCTCTTGCCTTGGTTCAAAAAAAAAATTAAAATCTTTTCTCTTGCCCAGCCTTGCCAAAAAAAAAAAAAAAACCAAGCTTGACCGCCTTGCTGTGTCCGCCACAATGGCTTCACGTGCAGCCGTTCTCTCCATGCTGGTCCTGCCTTCGTCGGGGCGGGGCCGGGGCGTTGTACATCGCTGGCACCGGTGCCGCCAGCACCACCGGGCGCCGGTTTCAGCAGCTCCAGTGCCGCCACCGGCGTCGGGACCGGAGATATCATGGGCGGATGCTATGCAGTGCCTGGACTCGTGCAGCAGCGACCGTGCTGCTCTCAGCTCAGCTGCCTCCGGGAATAAACATTGGCGGGATAGCTAGCTCGCTAGGATGTGTTCCATGCATGGTCAATCTCGTATCTGCTGCTCTGGTTGTGCACGGTTCCGTGTACGCATCGAGGAATAAAGATGAATGCTTGGATAAATCTATTTTCTGGCGTATTTCTGTTCAGTCGTATTGAACCTCTTCTTTCATTCTAAGTTGGACTAGATAAAATTGGTACTACACCAACACCAACATCCTACATTAAACACTGGCGAGATAGCTAGCTAGCTAGGATGTGTCGCACTTGCATAGTTGCATGCATGGTCAATCGTGTCTGCTACTCTGATTGTGCACGATTCTACGTATGCATCGAGCAATAAAGATGAATGCTATCTAGCTTTGGACAAATGTACTTTTTTTTTTTGTGTATTTCACTTCAGTCTGTAGTGAACCTCTTCCTTCATTCAAGTTGGACCATATAAACTTGGTAAGCACAATCATTCGGTGCATATGTAGTTAGAGGAGTAAAAAAGTCTGTTTTACTCCCCTAACGCGCACCTAACCGATCCTCAATCTACTGTAGTGGAGTAAAAATTATCCTCCGGCGCCAACCATTCTCCTAAATATACTCGGCCATTGTGGCTCCGAGTAAAAGAAGCACCTCTCCCTCGCGTCGCCCCCCGCCGCTGCATCTTCGCTGGCATGCCTCCCGGCAACCGCCCATCGGCCTCACTGCTACCTCGTAGCCTTCCTTGACCCCACCGCCCTTCTTCCCGACGTCGAGCCCGTTCGGCTCCCATCGTCGTCACCGGAATCAAGGTGAAACGCCGCCCCCGTCGCCATAGCCGATTCATCAGATTGCTTCGAAACTTCTTCATTTTCTATCGGCCGCCATATCTCACCTTGCTTGCACATGGCTCCAGGTCATTCGCATGCGTCACCCCCCGCCAATTTGGTCTAAACGACACCGGACGGCCGGTTCACCAACACCGTACCGCAAGTGCTTGACGAATTGCCTAGGTGAGGTTTTTGTTCGTTTCTTTTTTGAACCGAGCCCTTTGGATTGAACCTAGCCGTTTTAATTGTAAATGAAGAGGTTGAGGGAGATGGTCTTGGAGGACTCATCGTCATCCGAAGAGGAAGAAGACGACGATGACTTTGAAACCGTTTTAGGCCTGATTTTCATACTCAACTCCAACAAGATCTTATTGAACATCACTGGCAACATCTGGCGAGCCGTAATTGTTCTATCACATGTTATTTGTTACATTTGGACCATTTGGCGTGTTTACATTTGAATAATTTGGTTTGTAAACTATTTTTTGATTTGTTGGAACATTCAAATTTATGTTTAATTTCTATATATGTGCTAATATGTAGTTGCAATGTATACTAGAATTGCAAACTTTAGAAAAAGAAAATCTCTGTTGTATATAGGGGATCGGCCAGGTCCCGCCAAAGCTTAGTGGAGTAAATATACTCTATTAAGGATTTACTCCGCCGGATCCTCCACTATTTATTGGGAATTGATTAGAAATGTCCTTAGACCAACAACATATCCGCCATTTATTGTATCTTTCCATTCGATGCGCCAGTATTTTCCAATTGCTTAACATTGCAAATCATTCGTATGCACATTGGCATGACAGACACCAGTTTTCGTATGCTGCACTGTCAGGACTTTATTTCTTTTGCGCAGAAACCACGTGTTTTATTCATTATAGGGTTACAATCAGCTGGCTCTAGCAGCTCGGTACACGGAGGATTTTGGCGTAGCCAACAAGAGGTCCTAACCTCTGTTCTTCCATGTAGATAGTTAGACAGTCGGCAACCACTATTATGTTGCTCGATTAATCTTACATAGTGAAAGCCCACACAGTTCTTGACGGCGTTTAATCTCAAAGGTGATGTACCATAAGGCGATTTATCTAGAGAGCTCCCTTTCTGTGGCATTGTCAGTAATCTAATAGCGTATGAATTTCAAGGAGAATTTCGATGCAGTGTCCTTCTACCCCCTCCTTTTCTTCTATCAATTTTCAAGGGGGATTTTAATTTTCAAAGAACATTGTAAGAGATTCTTGACCGAATGTGACCCGATACCCCACCAAGATGCATAGTTACTCCCCCACCATACGGTTTCCATCTGGCGGTCAAGAGCGTGGGGGCACCGCACCATGCACGTACTAATTAAATCATGTGTCAGTTGGTAATCGAAACTTGGGCTCATGGAAGTCGTTGATAAAGTATCATGAACTACGCAACACATCTACTTTGATTTACGTGATCTCACTTGGGTACAGAGGGAGGAGGATGAGAAGGCCGGCAGTACACTCAGGAAGAAGATGTGAGAGCCGACAGGATGTTCGCCCCATGACAGGGTGTCACTTAATTAGCCCAGTCCTAATATCTATGCGTGGAATCAGTCAAGATGATTATACTAGTTATGAGTCAACTTGTAATTAACAACCATCGTCGCACAGATATCTGACTTTCGAAATGTGGTGTACTTAGCACAAATATATCCATCTATATTTCTTTTGCGAAAGTGATCCAATCTACTCCCTCCGTGCCTAAATATTTAGGCACAGAAGGAATATTATAAAAGTTCATCGAAAGTAGAAGACATCTCAAACATAATAAAAATTACATTGAGTTTCCAAGACCTCCAAGCAACCACTACTGCCGTCAGAATGAGGTATCGATGTGCTGCTATCACCGCTTCCCAACTGGAGCTGGCTTGACCTTGTCAATGAATAATTTTGGGCATTATTTAGTACATAGGTGAAGGCTAGCTAAAATTCCCGAGTGTAATAACCCATGAATTGGCAAGTCTATTTAAATCCCTGGATATAAAGGAGTACTCTCTCTGTCTGGATTTATTGGGCTAGCCAGCCAAATTGGCAGGACCAAGAAACCTCGTGTGGAGAGATTGCACACTGTGGTATAACCAGTACTTATCAGTCATTAAAACATAAGTAAGAAGCAAGTTGCTTAAGTGTCAAGGATTGTACAACTTATTACTAAATTTGATTTTTCTATATCTCCATTATATTCGTAACTCCACTAACAACCACAAACTTGTCAAAACTTCATGAAATATGCACATGCTTAAAATCATCACAAAAGTTTTGATGAACATACTGAGTAGAGTGGTAAATCCTATTATTTCTAATAGCCAAACTGCCTTTATTAAAGGAAGATATATCATTTAAAGGGTTATGGTTTTTCATGAAGCCTTGAACTCTATCCACAACAATAAATAGAATGTTCTTTTGCTTAAGATGGATTTCAGAAAGGCATATGATAAAATAAAATGACCCTTTGTCCATCATATGCTCAAGTTGAAGGGGTTCTTCAGTAAGTGATGTGA
Organism: Aegilops longissima; assembly: GCA_021605205.1. NCBI lineage: Eukaryota > Viridiplantae > Streptophyta > Magnoliopsida > Poales > Poaceae > Aegilops > Aegilops longissima. Next base: position 561,751,255 of record CM038676.1, on the reverse strand, counting down.
TTGGATTTTGTATACCATGAGGGGATGACATGTGGGAATGAAGTTAATAACAAGGTAGGAAGTTATTTGTAAAATCCTAGAGGGCAGAGACAATGAGATGCTTTATATCCCTTTCTGTTTGACCTGACTGCTGATGCTTTGGTCTTTATTGTAGAAAAGCTAGGCATAATGGAATTGTCAAAGGAATTCTAGGAGAGATTTTGAATCATGGAGTTAATATACGCCTGAATGCCGATGATACATTTATTTTGCAATATGATGAATATAGTGCTACAGACGTAAAGTTCTTTCTGTGTGCATTTGGACAAATGTCTGGCTAACTATGAAATTTCAGAAGTGAACTTTTCTCAATTGGAGATGCCATTAATAAATATAGCATGTACCAACATATATTTACTTGTACTTTAGATATTCTACTTTGGAAATATTTGCGCATCCTTGTTTCTAATGTAAGAATTAGAAGTAGACGCTCGAAAGGGGTGGAAGATAAAATTGAAAAAAGGTTGTGGATACTGGCAGGAGAAATTACTCAATATTGCGGTCATAATCACTCTAGTTTGGGCTTGTCGGACTACTATGCTCATGTATTTGATGTCCTTCTTCTCCATTCTTGTTGGTGTTAAAAAATATTTGATTTCTTCGTAGCCAGATTATTCGGTCTAGCTGATGACGGTAGCAAAAATAATATCATTTAGTCAATTGGAAAACTTGTTGTAAACCAAAAGGAAGCGTGTTAAGGCATTCTACATTTACAGTGTATGAATAAAGCTCTGCTAGCCAAGTGGTTTTGGAAGGTAGAAACTGAGTCTGGATTGTAGAAAACAGATATGTGAAAAATAAATGTATTTCTACGGTAAAACTTGGAGTTGGAGACTCTCATTTTCGTACTAGCTTACTAAAAGTTAAAGATCTCCTCTATCAAGATTGCAAGAAAGTAATTGGGGATGGCAAGAATACAAGATGGTGGGTTGGAGATAGACCACTTAAAATCACTTATGCCAGATTATAAAATCTTTGCTTTGATCATAAAACCTCTATGGCCGAGGATCTTGAGAAAGGATAGGGTGGATTTTCTTTTAAGAGAGCTCTGCTTGGTGAGACTTTGGATCTATGGAGTAGTCTTGTTCGAAATAGGCCCTCACCCCACATTGTATATAAAGCACAACTCATAATACATGGTCGAATGACACAAAGTGGTGAGGCGACCCTCTTACAAAGCACATCCCTGGATAACCGGACAACATATACGCACACTACATTATGGAACAATAACACAGGTAGGCCTGCAAACTACGCCACGACATGCCATAGGACATCTAAGCTCCACGATAACACCCTCGGGAGGGGGAACGATGCGAAGCATCATTGCCGTCGAGTCCATGAAGACAAGGGCTTTCACCCGCAACCCTAGCATGGAGACGAGAACTGCAACGACGCCTCAAGAGGAAAGCGGCACAACAGGTGTCGCCTTCATTGGCCCCAAAGTGCGGAGCTTTCGCTCGGCAGCTCAGCCATGCCACCATGAGGTGCCCAAGACATCCATGATGAGATGTGTGTCACCATTGCCAACGATGGAGAGGGAGCCCTCGCCACCCGCCGTTACACCCATCGCCACCCAGACGACCAAGAGGCATAACCACCACCGTTGCCATCATGTCCACCAAAGAGTCAACCATGCGGACCACCGTCTTGGGGTCGGCGGGTCGCCGTCCCGGCATCCACGATGTAGACACGGCCAACCGCAGCGAGCCACGATAGGAAGAGTAGAAGGCCTCTCCTTCCACCCCTAGCCCGACATCAGCCATAGGATCTGGGTTGACAACACCACCATAGGAGGCATCCACACCTGCATCTCCAGTCGGTCCCGGTGGACCGAGGGGGACACAACCCAGTGATTGCCGATGATCGGAGCCAAGTGGAGATCTCGCACTCCGCCACATCCGTAGCCATCGTCACCGATCCGATCAGCGGTATATGTGGCACCCCGGCTCAGAGAAAACCGGAACGCCCCGTATTCCAGCCCAGAGATCGAGATGAAGTCTTCTGGAATACGGCACTGCTTAGCATAGAACAAACCAGCTCTTTATTACAATCTATTTGGTTACAATGATTACATCGGCACGGCGACACTATGCCTGCCACTGTTGCTCTATGCAAGCAGCAGAACAACAAGATGCAGCCGAAGAACTCTAGCAGCGGAACTACGGCGAAAGTGGTGAACTCCACTCCGCAGGGACTCTAGCTGGAACGCTTATCCTAGCTCGCACTAACGAAAACCACAACAAGCAAGCAATCAAATCCGGCATGACCTGCAGGCTGGCATGACACGCCAGGTCAGTACATTGAATATACTTGCAAGCTCACAATAACCAGAAGCATTCAAGACAAACAACAGCATGGCAATTACAGGTTAAACAAGAATTTAACATGATTTCATCAGAATAACATGGCATGACCAACATAAACATGATACAACTATCACAACATGAACATATTAATCCGACAATACTAGCATGCATCATGATGACACTATCATGCACTACTTATTCTGCTCGGGTTACCTCGTAACCAACACGTGCATCACTTACCAACCTCGGACATCACACGACCATTGATGAAGTCATGTACCTGGGGTAGGGTCATAGACCTGCCCAAAGGTACCTTCCACAAGGACACTCACAAGAGAAGCAGCCTTCCAGTCGACCTGGTAGGCTCCCACTCGACAGATTCAAAGACACTCGACTATGAAGACCCACTCGACCACCAAGAGTCCGAGAGCCACTCTGTGTCCAAACGGTCTCAGTAGTTAAATAGTCTTTATGACCTTAATGACACTTTATGTAAGGCGCTACCAAGAACGCCTAGCCTTAACGCATCTTTAAACCCTCATCATGGGCTGGCTGGGGTCCTGGCGTACTCTATATAAGCCACCCCCCTCCACAGGTAGAAGGGTTCGCACCCCTGTAACACATACGCAGATAATCCAGTCGACCGCCTCAGGGCTCCGAGACGTAGGGCTGTTACTTCCTCCAAGAAGGGCCTGAACTCGTAAATATCTTGCGTATACAACTACTCCATAGCTAGGATCTTGCCTCTCCATACCTACCCCCCATTCTACTGTCAGACTTAGAACCACGACAGTTGGCGCCCACCGTGGGGCAGGTGTTCTAGCGAATTGTTGGAGAAGTTGGGATTCTCTCGATCTCCGGCATCATGGTTTCAGGTGGAGTTCTGGTCGACGGCCACGAGATCCGTCTCGGTGCGCTCACGTTAAATGCGCCGACGACTCGCTTGGCTTCAGGAGGCTCCACTCGACGTGGGCGCGCCCCCCATCCGCGGGCGACGACTTTCGCGTGTGTCCGCGGCGCCCTCCTAAGGCAACCGTCGACCCGGTATGGGTCGGCTCTGCGCCCTTTCACTCCCGGGCCTCCCACCGGCGCAAGCATTCCGGTCGGTCGAGGCTTCAGCGTGGGTGAGGCATGCGGTGGCCCGCCATCGGCCATCCCCAAGTCGCGGCGATCGAGCCCGACGAATCTCTCTACGGCTTGTTCGACTGGCTCCGTAGAGACCGCGTCCGAATGCGATAGCAGTGACCCGGCGGCAGAGGTTCTGATGGTCGATGGACCATGCAGTCCCCTGATTCACCCGCACCAACGAAGGTGGCGGTGGAGGCGATCCGCGCAAGCCCATGAAGAGTACTTGCTCGAGCCCCTCACTTCGCTCCCGAGGGAGGAGCTTCGTCGTCGGAACATGGATGCACTTCACACTCCTATCGTTGGAGAAACCCCGAGGCTCGCGCTTTGGAGGATGCGCGCCAGCCAACCTGGCCGAGGGCACTCGATCGAGAATCTTCAGCGTAATCGGACGAGCGACGCGACCGAGGGTTCCGAATCCAATCGATGCCAGCTCTTTCAACCGCCAACCTGTATATCGAACTCCGATTCGAATTTAGCAGCTGCCGCCAGATAGCGAATCAATTCAGTCTTCCCATCGGAGGCAGGTAGAGGTTTGTAGCAAATCAGGATTTGCTTGGTAACGGCAGAGATCAAAACTCAGTTGTATCCCAGTCACGGAACAGGGTTCACAGCCGATCCGTCGCTGCGAATTCATTCCAGTCGGCCCATAGTCCAAGATCGCCCCCGAGGCGTGAGGAACGTGGAGGCCGGTGTGATGATCAATACAAGAGCCGCGAGCAGTATGAGCACCGATTCGATCGCAACGATCGACGTCGAGTGCCCACTCCTCCCCCAAGGGGTGGATCATACGCTCCTCGGCAGCAGGATGACAGACGCCAAAACAGTGCTGGACGAAGAGTTCCAGTCGACCCCAGGGAACCAGGCTTTGATGCAAGATCCATTATCGTTCAAGGTTTGGTCGATAGGAACAGAGCTCACCGAGATGGCCATGATAGAGGTGTTCCTTCCAGTAGTAGAGTCCATGTCTCGGGACCAGAGTGTTTTAGCAGAGCTATCAGGGCTGCAGTGATTCCCCCCAACTTCAGGTTGGCGACTAGAGTCAGCAAGTTCACTAGAGAATCCAAGCCTGACACCTGGCTTGAAGATTACCGAGTGGCGGTTCAGATCGGCGGTGGCAACGATGAGGTAGCCATGAAGCATTTACCTCTTATGTTGGAGGGTTCAGCCGTATGGTTGAATCAGTTAGCACCCAGCAGATGTTTACACTTGGGAAGATCTTGCCCGAGTGTTTGTCAGGACATTTGAAGGAACTTGCAAACGACCAACGGGTTTGACAGAGTTGCAGTCGTGCGTGCAAAAGTCGAGTGAAACCTTGAGAGATTATATCCAGAGGTGGATCACTTTGCACCACACAGTGGAGAATGTATCTGATCACCAGGAAGTCTGTGCCTTCAAGGAAGGCGTCAAGAACAGAGAATTGAGTTTGAAATTTGGTCGAACCGGAGATATGACCCTGAGTCGGATGATGGAGATTGCCACCAAATATGCAAATGGTGAAGAAGAGGATCGGCTTCGGAGTGGTAAATATAAATCTTCCGCCAATGAGACCAGCGGAGGAAATTCCAGTCGGAAGCAGAAGCGCAAAGCCAAGCCAGCGGCTCCCGGAGAGGCCTTGGCAGTGATCCCAGGAAAGTTCAAGGGGAAACCCAAGGGTCCTTGGAACCCTAAGAAGGTGAAAGACCAGGATGGGAACGACGTGTTGGATTTACCATGTCATATTCATACAAATAAAGATGAAGAGGGTAAACTCATTTACCCAAACATACCACTCGACGATGTCGGCTCTTGATTCAGCAGCCCAAGGAAAACAACCCAAGGATAAGGATAAGGAGATGACAAAGTTGAGGATAGAGATGACAATGATGGTGGATATCCCGTGTCAATTCCACCACGATGATTTTTGCCGACGTCGAAAGCAAAAGTCGATTGAAGGTTATCAATCGGAAGTAAACTTGGTTGCTCGCGACTCCCAATTATCTGAAATGGTCCTGCACCGCCATCACATTCGACCACCGATCACCGACGACATTGCCACCCCAGGAGGCAAGCATTGGTGGTCGACCCATTGTCGAAGGCACTCGATGACCAAAGTCCCGATGGATGGTGGTAGTGGTTTGAATATATTATACGCGAAGACGTTGAAAGGGATGGGCATTCCGATGTCCAGACTCAGTACCAGTAACATGAGCTTCCACGGAGTCATTCCTGGAAAGAAGGCTGAGTCACTCGGTCAAATTGCTCTTGATGTAGTTTTTGGTGATTCAAAGCATTTCTGGAAAGAAAAGTTGACCTTTGAGGTCGTGGATTTCCAGAGCGCTTATCACGCTATTCTAGGGAGACCAGCTTATGCACGTTTCATGGCCCGACCATGTTACGTGTATCTTAAACTAAAGATGCCTGGTCCCAAGGGCGTGATCACTGTCACGGGCAATCGGAAGAAGGCAGAAGAGTGCTTCCAGAAAGGCAATAAGATCGCCGATGCTTAGTTGGCAGTGGTAGAGCTACAAGAGTATTAGAAAACTGCAGATCCGAGTGATTTGTTGAGAGCTAAGAAGCCCTCTACGGAGTCAGCATTCCAGTCGACTGGCGAGACGAAACAGGTTCACATTCACCCGACTGATCCCGACGCCGCTCCGACCAACATCTCAACAACACTCGACTCAAAATAGGAAGAAGCGCTCATCCAGTTCCTCTGTGAGAACTGGGACATCTTTGCATGGAAGCTCACGACATGCCGGGTGTTCCTGGGGCTGGCTGAGCATCGCCACGAGTCGACCCAAAATTCAAACCAGTTAAAGAGTATCTTGGCGGTCCGCCGTCGTAAGAGAAAGGCCATTGGCGAGGAGGTGGCTCGCTCTTAGCAGCAGAGTTCATCCGAGATCTACCACTCCGAGTGGCTCGCCAACGTTGTCATGGTCCCCAAGAAAGACAAGTCGCTGCGCATGTGCATCGATTTCAAGCATATCAATCGGGCCTGCCCGAAAGATCATTTCCCTCTTCCTCGCATCGACCAAATAGTCGACTCAACTGCGGGATGCGAGAGGTTGTCTTTTCTAGACGCCTATTCCGGGTACCATCAGATCCGTCTCAGATGGACCCGATGAGATTAAAACAGCGTTCATCACTCCATTCGGGTGCTTCTGTTATGTCACCATGCCATTCGGTCTCAAGAATGCCGGAGCCACATTCATGAGGATGATTCAGAAGTGTTTGCTCACTCAAATCAGTCGGAATGTGGAAGCATACATGGATGATATAGTGATCAAGTCACGAAAGGGTTCCAACTTGTTGACTGACCTTGCTGAAACATTTGCCAATCTCGGAGGTATGATATCAAGCTTAACCCATCAAAGTGTACATTCGAGTCCCCGTGGAAAGTTACTCGGTTTTCGCTTTACGAGCAAGGAATCGATGCTAACCCGAAAAGGTTGGCACCATACTCAATGAAGCGCTGCGGCGTGTGCACGATGTCCGAAACTTACCGGATGCTTGGCGCTTTAAGTCGATTCATCTCTCGCCTCGGTGAAAAGGCATTGCCTCTGTACCGATTGATGAAGAAGTCAGACAAGTTTGAGTGGACTCTAGAAGCTGATGCAGCGTTTGCGAGCTCAAAGCTCGCTCTCCACCAACCGGTGCTTGCTGCTCCAATCAGCAAGGAGCCTTTGCTGCTTTACATTGCAGCCATCGGACAAGTCGTCGATGCATTACTTACGGTCGAGCGGGAAGAAGAAGGAAAAGCCTTCAAAGTTCAACGCCCGATATATTATCTTTCTCAAGCATCGACCCGTCAAAGCAAAGATACCCTCACTATCGAAGCTTGTTTATGGGATCTATATGACCACGAAGAAGGTTGCTCATTATTTCTCCGATCATTCCATTACGATTAAACGACGCGCCTTTGTCGGAAATTCTTCATAACAGAGATGCAAGCTGGTCGAGTGGCAAATGGGCGATTGAACTCCTTCCCTTGATATCAAATTCGAGGCAAAGAAAGCCATCAAGTCCCAAGAAATAGCAGATTTCCTCGCGAGTGGATCTGATAGCAGCTTCCGACCCAAGTTCACTCGGAACACCGGACTATGTTTTCGATGGTTCCAAGATGCTGAACGGTTCGTGCAGGGGTTGTATTGGTTTCCCCGAGGAGATAGGCTCAAGTATGTTCTCCATATTCACTTTGATTCTTCCAACAACGAAGCGAATATGAAGCACTCTGTATGGGTTGCGCATGGCCATTTCACTCGGCATCCGTCGCCTTATGGTTTATGGCGACTCAGATCTGGTTGTTAATCAAGTGATGAAGGAGTGGGATGTCAGAAGCCCAGCTATGACAGGTTATTGTAATGCAGTGAGAAAGCTGGAGAAGAAATTCGAGGGGTTAGAGCTTCATCATATACCCCGACTGAAAAATCAAGCTGCGGATGATTTGGCGAAGATAGGGTCCAAGAGGGAAGCCATTCCTAGTGATGTATTTTTAGAACACATTCATGCTCCATCAGTGCACGAGGATCCTTTCACAAAAGAAGCCCCGCAGCAAAAGAGTGCCAATGATCCGACTGAAGTTGAGGTCCCAGCCGTGGTCGACCTAATTATGGAAGTTGTGGTCATCACTCCCGACTGGACAGTGCCGTACATTGCATATATCCTTAGGAAAGAGCTCCCAGAGAATGAAGAAGAGGCTCGACAGATTGTCCGTCGATCCAAGGCCTTTACAATAATCAAGGGACAATTGTACAGAGAAAGCGCGACTGGAGTCGGCCAGAAGTGTATCACGCCAGAAGAAGGTCAAATAATTCTTGAGGATATCCACTCGGGGACCTGTGGCCATCATGCGTCCTCTCGAACCATTGTGGCTAAAGCATACCGAGCGGGATTTTACTGGCCGAAAGCAAATGAAATGGCAAAAGAAATAATCGACAAGTGTGAAGGATGTCAGTTCTATTCCAACATGTCACACAAGCCAGCCTCAGCCTTGAAGAAAATTCCACTCGTTTGGCCCTTCGCTGTTTGGGGATTGGACATGATTGGACCATTGAGAACTGCCAGAAGCGGCTTCACTCATTTGCTAGTAGCAGTCGACAAGTTCACCAAGTGGATCGAAGCCAAGCCCATCAAGAACCTCGATGCATGCACTGCTATCAGTTTCATCAGAGAGTTGATATTCAGATATGGAGTTCCGCATAGCATCATCACCGACAATGGGTCAAACTTCGATAATGACAAGTTCAAATCCTTCTGCGCCTCTCAAGGCACGCGGGTCGACTATGCTTCAGTGGCTCATCCTCAGTCGAATGGACAAGCAGAACGTGCAAACGGCCTCATTCTCAAAGGGCTGAAACCTCGGCTGATGCGTGATCTCAAACACGCAGCAGGAGCTTGGGTCGACGAACTTCCATCAGTTCTCTGGGGATTGAGGACCACTCCTAATCGGTCGACCGGGAGAACTCCATTCTTCCTGGTCTATGGAGCTGAAGCAGTTCTGGCCGAGTGACCTGCTTCACAATGCCCCTCGAGTCGAGTTATACTCAAGAGGGAAGCAGAACAAGCCCGGCAAGATGCAGTCGACCTCTTGGAAGAGGAGAGAGAGATGGCCTTGATCCGCTCGACTATCTATCAGCAAGACTTGCGTCGATTCCATGCCAGAAATGTGAAGAGTCGAGCCTTCCAAGAGGGAGATTTGGTCCTCCGAGTGGATCAACAGAAACCACACAAGCTTGCTCCCACTTGGGAAGGTCCCTTCATCGTCACGAGAGTCCTCCACAACGGAGCATATCATCTCTACAACGTTGATTGCCAGATCGACGAGCCTCGAGCTTGGAACGCGGAGCTGCTCCGCCCCTTTTACACTTAAAACTCACTCGGTTGAGATGTAATAAAAGTACTTTTGTAGTTTGTTTATCTAAGACAAGAATGTTATAATTTTCCCGATGATTGATATTGCTTTTGTTGGAATTTCCCCTAGTGGGTGGCTTAGCTGCAAATCCGATTCGCCTAAGTTTGTAAAAAAAATCCTTTCCGAGTGCGAGCCAGTCTCTCACTCGGGGGCTTAGCTGCGAATCCGCTTCACCTAAGTATTCAAAATCCTACCGAGTGGTGAGCCAGCCTCCCACTCGGAGGCTTAGCTGCAGTCCAAGTACTCGCCTAAGTATCCAAAATCCTACCGAGTGGCGAGCCAGCCTCCCACTCGGAGGCTTAGCTGCAGTCCAAGTACTCACCTAAGTATCCAAAATCCTACCGAGTGGCGAGCCAGCCTCCCACTCGGAGGCTTAGCTGCAGTCCAAGTACTCGCCTAAGTATTCAAACCCTGTCGAGTGGTGAGCCAGCCTCCCGCTCGGGGGCTTATAACAGCCCAAGGATTCGCCTCGAACATCCAAAGTGATAAAATTCCTACCGAGTGGAGAGCAAACCTCCCACTCGGAGGCTTAGCTGCAACCTAGTGCTCACCTAAGTAATAAAAATCCTACCGAGTGGAGAGCAAACCTCCCACTGGGAGGCTTAGCTGCAGCCTAGTGCTCGCCTAAGTAATAGAAATCCTACCGAGTGGAGAGCAAACCTCCCACTCGGGGGCTTAGCTGCAGCCCAGTGCTCGCCTAAGTAATAAAAATCCTACCGAGTGGAGAGCAAACCTCCCACTCGAGGCTTAGCTGCAGCCAGTGCTCGCCTAAGTAATAGAAATCCTACCGAGTGGAGAGCAAACCTCCCACTGGGGGCTTAGCTGCAGCCAGTGCTCGCCTAAGTAATAAAAATCCTACCGAGTGGAGAGCAAACCTCCCACTCGGAGGCTTAGCTGCAGCCAGTGCTCGCCTAAGTAATAGAAATCCTACCGAGTGGAGAGCAAACCTCTCACTGGGGCTTAGCTGCAGCCAGTTCTCGCCTAAGTAATAAAATCCTACCGAGTGGAGAGCAAACCTCCCACTCGGGGCTTAGCTGCAGCACAAGACTACGCCTAAGTAAGGAATTCATCCCAATCCGCAAGGACGATGAGGTGCCGGTCGACTGCTACCTCCTCCTTCGGAGCTTCGCCACAAGTACAACGTGCGGTCCATCCCAATCCGCAAGAACGACGAGGTGTCGGTCGACTGCTACCTCCTCCTTCGGAGCTTCGCCACAAGTACAACGTGCGGTCCATCCCAATCCGCAAGGACGACGAGGTACATGTCGACTGTTACCTCCTCCTTCGGAGCTTCGCCACAAGTACAACATGCAGTCCGTCCCAATCTGTAAAGACGACAAGGTCATCACATCAGGTTCCATCTCTACCGCAGGATAGATGAAGCTCAAGTCGATTGAATTTCAACGGAATATCTTCCAAATGAAGAATAAAGTTCTCTCAAGGCAAGCAAAGCATGTTAAAGGAAAAATCAAGTTCGGATAAACGTCCCACGGATCCAAAGGTGCTCAGGTGTTAAGCTCATTAAAGTTTATCGATTCTGTAAACCACTCGGCATTCCGAGGAAAATTTAAAGTGGGACTTAGAAGTTTTTACTCCGCGGAGGACCGGAAGGTGCAACAAACTGGTCGAGGTCGATTTCGCAAGAATACGGGTAGCAGCAACGATGAAAGTCTCCATGAAAGATCTGAAGTCGTGCTTCCTGGTATTGGCAACCTTGAGAGACACCAGCTTGTCCTCTTGCGCTTCTTTGCAGTGGACACGAACCAGAGATAGAGCAACATCAGCACCACACCTGGCAGATGACTTCTTCCATTCTTGCACTCGACTTGGAATCTCATTCAGTCGAGTCATCAAAGATTCAAGATCATTCTGGAGAGTCTGTTCTGGCCAGAGAGTCGAGTCGATCCGCGACACTGCAACTTTCAGTCGAGCAAGATAATCCACTGCGCTAGCAACACGAGACTCCAGTTGGAGCACATTCATAGCAGCTTCGTCCTTCACAGGAGAGTTGATGGGGTCCAAACTGGTTTCCACTGATTGGTTTCTTCTTCAAAGTTTTGGCGAATTCTGAAAACACAACTCAGATTCAAAATGAAGATCATATGATGAGCGGTGAGAGCAAGACAGTTGGATAAAAGAGATTACCTTCAAGCATGAGAAACAGCTTCTTGGCGAACCTTCCAAGATAAATCTCGGTCGTTTAAGCTTCCCGCCACCGGCCAACCTTGTCGACAGTAACATTCTTGTCGTTCTTCACCGACCGACTTCCTTGTTAGCAGCGTCAGAGAGGCTTTCAGCTTGGCATTTTCATCTTCAAGTTTGTCGACCGAGGCAAGCTTCTCTTCAATGAGCTTTGTTTTCTCCAAAGCATTCTACATCTCTGCAAGGTCAAGGTCCTTCTTCTTCAAAGTCTCTTCCAGTTTATCTCAAAGCAACAATGAGAACAGAGTTGAGAATGAGCAGAAAAACAGAGGCGATCGTCAAAATTCTCACCAGCCATACCTTTTGCTTCATCCTGCCTTACGCAAATTCTCCCGAGCAAGCTTCAAATCGAGGTTGAGCTGAATCTGCTTTTCTCTAACTCAGTATAGCGAGCCACAAGCTCACAAGATTTCTACAAAGAGTCAACCAACGAAAGACATCAAAGACAGATCACTTCCGAGTGACCAAGGAAAAATAGTAGCATTTCTAAGACTACGGTCGAATAAAAACATTCGACAGTAGTCTCGGGGACTACACCCAGCGGGTGCACTCAGCGTGCCCCCACTGGTTTACCAATTTGGTTCGATCAGTCGACCAAAAGAGGCAAAAAGGCTATGATTCTAAAAACATGGCTAATTGTCAGCGGTCAGCCGCAGTAAAAAAAAAACAGTTCTTTAGACTATAGTCAACTGCACGCAGTCGACCATAGTCTCGGGGACTACACCCAGTGGGTGCACTTAGCGTGCCCCCACCGTTTTTACAGTTCCATTCGACTTGGTCCGTCCAAAGTCAGTTAAAAAAATCACCGGACATAGAGACTATAGCCCAGCGCACGCACTCGACCATAGTCTCGGGGACTACACCCGGTGGGTGCACTCAGCGTGCCCCCACAAAAGTTCAACGACACACACACCCAAAGGGTGTACAGATATGGAAATCTCGGAAGAAAGCAGTTTGGATAGTATATCCTAACAAAGCAAGCGACGGTGACTTACTTGGACATTGCTCGAGGGCTGAACTAGCATCATAGGTCGCTGACTTGCCTCTCGAGCCGCTTTCACTGCTCCATCATGATCCCTGCTCAGCGATGGCCTCCTTAGCAGCACTTACTTGGTCTTCCGGACATGGTGTGTAGCAAAGAGAGATGGTGGATCAGCAATCGACGAAGTGGGTCGGGCACTTGTCAGTGATACAATGAAGATCTGAAGTCCGAGTGGGGTTGCCTCCTCGAAATCAACGCCTCGAGTCGCCATGAGTTGAGAAGCCTTGCCAGCAGGCACTTTCTTGTTCCTCCTCTTCCTCAATGGCACTTCCTCGTCATCATCGGGAAGGTCAATGACGTGAGGCGGAACTACAAGAGAGATCCGTATAAACATGGAAGCCCAATCGACTAAAAGCTCCATCGGCTAAAAGTGAAATCTCGAGAATCTTACCAAGATTGAAGTGGCGCATCCTCCATTTCCTGATCATCGTGCTTGGCTGAAGTCTCGGAGGTAGCTGCGCTTGTAGATTTCAAGAGTCGGCTGATCACCATCAAGTCGACTAAAAGTTCACTCATGTTGAAAAAGGAAATACAAGGTTCCGTTGGTTACCCGGAGATGGTGGGGATGACCATTCGCATCTTGGGCAGGGCCTTCGCCGCTTCGATGACGCCGCCGAGGTTGCTTCGCAGCTTCTCGGTCGGCGCGGGAGAAGTTGTCCTAGGTCGCCGTCGCCGACCGACCGGTGGGCACAACAGCTTTACTGCGCTCGCCGCCGGGTCGTAAGGTCGACTTGGACCTTCCCTCCGAGCGAGGAGGGTCGACGTCTTCCTCCTATTCTTCCTCCTCCTCATCATCATCAGAGCCATCATCCTCCTCATCCTCTTCGCCGTTGGACTCCCATTCCTCCGGACTCTCACCTCCACTTCCTTCTTCTTCTTCGGCTGCTTCCTGCGCCCCGTTGGGCATCGAGTACATCTCAGTGGTGACCCAGAAGACAACAAAACAAGGTGAAAGTCAGTCGACGAAATTGACATCAAAACAAAATGAATGCAGCAGAATCACAGTCGGAGATAAGTAGTGATACCTTGTCTGGTTGGCAACTCTGGTCGAGTGGTGGAATCCTCCTAGCTCCACGAGGGTTGTCTTTATTTCCTGTGATGGCAGTCATCCACTTCTCCAGTATGGCGTCATCAACCTCCTCCGGATGGACCCGAGTGGTATCATCCGTACCGGAGTAAATCCACATCGGATGACCTCGGTATTGGAGTGGCTGAATACGCCGTCAGAGAAAAACCTCCAGGAGATCCATGCCGGTCACCCTTTCGCGAATAAGCTGGACTACATGCTCCATCAGAAGCTTTACTTGGGCCTTCTCCTCTGGCAACACCTTCAGGGAAGATGGCTTGTTCACTCGACTCATGGAGAAAGGAGGGAGCCCAGTCGACTGCCCCGGCTGGTCTTGGCAGTAAAACCAGGTCGACTGCCACCCTCTAACCGAGTCGGGGAGAGTCACAGCTGGAAAGGCGCTCTTCCCCCTCATTTGGACTCCGAGTCCACCACACATTTGGATTACTTGGGTCCTCTCGTCATTCGGGCTCGTTTTCTTTACCGTCTGAGAGCGACAGGTGAATATGTGCTTGAAAAGACCCCAATGCGGTCGACAACCCAAGAAATTCTCGCAGAGCAAAACGAAAGCAGCAAGATACACAATGGAGTTTGGAGTGAAATGGTGGAGTTGCGCTCCAAGAAAGTTCAGAAACCCCCGGAAAAAAGGATTTGGCGGCAGAGAAAACCCCCTATCTACGTGGGTGGCGGGAGGACGACTCACCCTCTTCAGCTGCGGTTGCCACTCCGCGCCTTAAGCCTCGCCGACCCATGGGGGATCAGTCCTTCGTTGGCCAGATTGGTGAGATCTTTTTCGGTGATGGTCGACCGGCTCCAGTCTCCTTGGACCCAGCCCTACGGCAGCTTGGACCGCGAAGAGGAACCGCCCCGACTGGGCGCTCTCCCCTTGGCCTTCGCCGCCGTCTTCTTCACCCGTTCCAGGGCGGCAGTATTGTCCTTCACCATGGTCGCCGGCGAGAAAGGTACCGAGCTGCGGCGCTGGGCGGACGGAGAGCATGGCGAGAAAGTTTTGGAGGCGGAGAGAGGAGAAATCTGAGGGCGCACTGTTCAAAATGCCCGGTCCAACGCCTTATTTGGGGTCGCTTCCGAGTGGCTGACCGGTAGGCCCAGGCAATCCCGTCACGATCCCGCAACAGGCGCGCACACGATACGTGGCGAAAAAGGCGGCGCGAGGATCGAGGCGTCATCGTCTTATCCCATCCGAGTGCCGCGGTTTTCTCCGCTTCGCATGCTTCCCAAAATTCGGATCCCGCGAAATCCGCTAACCGCAGAGCAACTCGTCAGATAACAGATTTCCTCAGATCCGTCGCTCAGAAATCCTCAGGTTCACAAGGTTCACTCGACAAACGTGAAGAATGGATCAAGGCGACTGAAAGAAAGGTTGATGCCATCACCAAAAGGTCGTTGATCCAGAGTAAGACGCACTCACAACATAGAGAACAGGTCGGAAAGATTATCAACTCCTTCCTCACTCAAACCTCGATCCATTCGGGGGCTAATGATGAAGTCATGTACCTGGGGTAGGGTCATAGACCTGCCCAAAGGTACCTTCCACAAGGACACTCACAAGAGAAGCAGCCTTCCAGTCGACCTGGTAGGCTCCCACTCGACAAATTCAAACACACTCGACTATGAAGACCCACTCGACCACCAAGAGTCCGAGAGCCACTCGGTGTCCAAACGGTCTGTAGTTAAATAGTCTTTATGACCTTAATGACACTTTATGTAAGGCGTTACCAGTAACGCCTAGCCTTAACGTACCTTAAACCCTCTCTGCGTGGGTTGGCTGGGGTCTGGCGTACTCTATATAAACCACCCTCCACGGTAGAAGGGTTCGCACCCAGAACACATACGCAGATAATCCAATCGACCGCCTCGGGGCTCCGAGGCGTGGGGCTGTTACTTCCTCCGAGAAGGGCTGAACTCGTAAATCTCTTGCGTATACAACTACTCCATAGCTAGGATCTTGCCTCTCCATACCTACCCCCCATTCTAGTGTCAGACTTAGAACCACGACAACCGTCTCAGGATCCAATCAAGCTTGCTATAAACAATACCGTAGTAATCAGTAAATGCCCACAAGGAGCTTGACTTTTACCCACGATTCTCGTACAACATCACGAGTATACAATAACTAGATATCCTCGATACCATCGTGATCCTTACGGCGATCACCACCCGACCAACACTTGGCCCCAAACCGTGATCCTTACGACGATCACAACCCAACCAACACTTGGCCCGTGATCCTTACGACGATCACAACCCGACCAATACTTGGCCCGTGATCCTTATGGCGACCACAACCAACTTACCTCCTTGTTCTTAAGCACATTATTCTTATTACTGTTGGCTCATGTAGTGACCTACTTTCGACCTAGGCCCTTTTCCGCGGGCGTGACTATCGATAGATTTAATATACACTCTGTAGAGGTTAGTACACTGTACCCACACTTCGGAACCCATGGCCTCGCACTCCCATTCAGGTGGACCAACAACATTCTGACAAAACCGTCCTACTACCATGACACTCTCCCGGCCACTCCGACTCACTCCCCACTGGGCTAAGTCATGGGTGGCCCCGTGTCTACCTCCAGACACAACGACCACCACCATGGCCCGTCCCACACAGGGACACGGATCCAAAAACTCAAATAACTCAACAACGAGCACACAAGGTTATGCCTGCTTACCGGGCTAGGGTACAGCAAGCCCATAACCTTCCCTCATTGGAGGTACCGGCGAGAGGCACGACAATAGACCCAATTAGGACCGTCCCATACCGGTAAGCGTGGTTGCACTGGTCAGCATCGATTCAGCAGCACCATGACTCAGGCAACAGTTGTTCAAGTTCAATTTAATCCGGTTAAACTTGAATGCAAATATGCTAAGCCATGATAAAATACATGAACATGATATCAACATAATCATGAGGGTATCACATCACTATCCACCATATCAACAATAAATCATATCCACTCAGCATCGCATACTGACTAGCATGACCAACTCCAACATCAACATGTACTACTATCAAGCATAAACATATGAAAGGAAATACTAGCAGGTATAACATGATAACAGAGTACAAAACAACATAGCACAAAAGTGAACATGCAAATCTGAACATCACCGGAACAGCGATAACCATCTTTTCAACAAGCAAACATTTAATAAAGATTCAAGTTGAAAACCATGGCTATTGCATGACTATCATGCAAGTGGGTATTTTGGCTTGCCTGGGGATGAAGAAGGCACCGGGGAGAAGTGCGGGAAACTCGCGGAACGAATCACCGAAAAACGTTCTCTCTCGGAGGGGCTGAATAAGGGCAAGGGCATAAAGGTCATTTTCACAGTGTCAAACCATAGTGAAAGCATGACCAACAGAACGGGCTCGACGAAACGAAGAAGTGGGCATTGGAATCACCTCATTTGGAGTTACGGATAAAAAGATATAAGGGTTTTCCTGACTTAGAGTGAAGCACGCGGCCGGGTAGTCATTTCCGGTCTTCTTGGCCTTTTTGCCTTTGCGACGACTTTCTGTGTCCTGCTTCGCCTCATCATCATCATCATCATCATCATCATCATCATTAGCGTGAAGCTCCCGCTCGATGCCCATTGATTTCAAGTCCGCCCTTGCTTTCGGCCCATCTTTGGTCCTCTCTGGCATGTTGAGCAGGGTACCAAGCAGACTCTCGCACACGTTCTTTGTGATATGCATGACATCAAGGCTGTGAGGCACACGGTGGATCTTCCATTATGGCAAGTCCCAGAAAACAGACCTTGTTTTCCATACCTTCAGCAGCGGCTCTGGCGCCTTTCGCTTCTTTCCCGGCTCTGGCGCCTTTTGCTTCTTTCCCGGTAGTGGGCAGTCTTTCCAATTTTTCAACAGCTTGTCTATTTCCTCGCCGCTCCTCGTACACGCCCGTTTTCGGGGTTCGGTTTCACCATCGAACAGATCCTTGCGTTTCCTCCACGGGTCATCGTCGCGAAGCCACCTTCGATGTCCCATGAACACGGTTTTCGAAGACCCGGGATCTCTATCTAGCTGGCGATACGTTGTGTCATCCATGCACCTTACGCATCCGAAAATCCGTGGACTACCTGCCCCGAGATATCCGTAATCGAGATAGTCGTGCACCGTCGTGAGCGGTCGGCTCTCATAGGGAAATATTCTTTCTCTGCGGCGTCCCACGTATTGGTGGCGTTTTCCACAGCGTGTCAAGCTCCTCTTCAGCAGCCCCAGATCTGATTGATGTCGTTCCTTGGTTGTTTCGCCCTTCAATTAGCATACTCATGTGAATGTACTTCCTCTTCATGCACAACCAGGGGAAGGTTGTACATCCACACAAACACAGGCCAGTGCTATGTGTGCTTCTCGCTGCCAAACGGATTGACTCCATCGGTGTTCACGCCCGGCCACGATGTTCCTTGGATCGTTCCCAAATTCGAGTCTTGAAGTTCAACGCTTGCACCGCTCGCATCCTTAGGGTGACTCAGCATCTTGTCTTTTATCTATCTCCGGATCATTTGCGTCATCTTCTCGCTTCTTCTCCTCCCTATCCGCGTGCCAGCGCAGGAGCTTTGCTACCTTAGGGTCCGCGAAATACCGCTGCAGACGAGGAGTGATCGGAAAGTACCACACCACTTTTAGAGGCTTTCTTCCTCTTCTTGTATCGAGTGACGCCGCTGCTGGACATATGGTAGACTCTGCGTGCTCGTCCCGATAAATGATGCAATTGTTCATGCACACATGGTATTTCACGTCGGTAAATCGAGAGGACACACGATTTTCTTCGCCTCCTCAAACTGGTCGGGCACTTGTTCCCCTTGGGAAGATGTTCGTGCGAATGACAAGTTCTCGTCGAAGCATCGTCGGTCATTTTGTGTTTTACCTTCATCTCCGAGCCATGGCGTTACTTTCAAAGCGGTATCCTCGGGCCTGCATCCTTCATACAATGGAGTAACCGCGTCTAACTCAAGTTGATCCATCTTGGCTTTCTCTCGGCGGCAGCTCTGGCGTTATCCGTCCGCTTGAGAAGCAGCTCTTGAATATGAGGGTCCTGCACCCAGCCCATCGATGGTCCAGCGTCGTCGCTCCGCCGCATCATCATCTTCATGATCATGCCCGTAAATCTGCTCCGGCATCTTCCTCATCATCATGTCCTGCATCTTCTACATGATGATCGTGTACAACATCACCATCGTGATCATCTCCGGGATTCTTCGTCTTCTCGCCCGCCCGAGCCGCGGTGGTTGTCTTGCTGCCCTTCCTCATTTCTTGCCCGACCCCATGGGCGACTTCATAGTCATCTTCATCACCTTGCCACCGATAGCCATCCATGAAACCACGCAAGAGCAGGTGGTCCCGCACCTGCCGGAATCCGGGTCCGCAATAAGGCTCTTCACTTGCATCTTCGACACGGACATCTTATCTCCGTCTCGTTCTTTTGAAGCATCTCGGCCTTCGCGGACCTCAAAAACCTATTCACGATGCCTTCGGTCATCGTATGCGGACCATGGTCGCTCATGGGTAGAGCAAAACGATATTTTAGAACCAAACAAAAATTTGGCATGACTTTCCTAAAATAGGACCAAAATAATGCTTAATGCCAAAATTCTAGCCCAAACGGAAATGAATCAACATTCCGCAAAATATTGGCAACTATCGCATTTCAAATACCGTACACCTCAAACACAAACACATATGCAACACCACAAACATATGCAACACCACGAACATACATAGATCTAGCTAGGCCATAAAAAGTGCATGTGCACATTGTTGTAGGAGAACAACATAAATATAGCTTCCCCTTACTTACCTATTAAAACAAGGTAATTTAACCACTTAATTTGAATGAATCTATGGTGGAAATGAGGTGAAAAGAGGAGGCACCGAGACAAGGAGGAGGTGGAGAGAATGAAGTGGGGAGAAAGTGAGTGTGGGTAGGAGAGGCTGTCCAAAATATCTTGTTGCTGCCCACTTACTAATGGCGCACCAGACTAAATGCGCCATTAGTAATCCAGGTTACTAATGGCGCACCTTCAAGCGGTGCGCCATTAGTAGTTTTGCAAAAAATACTAATGGCGCATCGATCCGCGATGCGCCATTACTAGTTTAAATTACTAATGGCGCACTTCATCTGGATGCGCCATTAGTATGTTTGGACAGGCGCACTAGTTCAAAAAAAAATTTTTGATACTAATGGCGCACCCTTTGCCTGGTGCGCCATTAGTAGTTACAACTACTAATGGCGCACTTCATCCGGATGCGCCATTAGTATGTTTGGACATGCGCACTAGTTCAATTTTTTTTTTGATACTAATGGCGCACCCTTTGCTTGGTGCGCCATTAGTAGTTTCATATCTAATGGCGTATCAGCAGGTGCTGCGCCATTAGTATATACTAATGGCGCACCAACTGTCTGGTGCGCCATTAGTGTCAATCCCATCTATAGCCCTTTTTCTAGTAGTGAAAGGAAGGAAAGGGTCAAGAAGACCATGGCCAGAGTGATAGGAAAGCCTTCCATGATGGAAGAAGAGGAAGAAGAAGAGGTTGCTGCACCAGCACCCAAGGCACAAAAGCTGATGGGTGATGCTATAAAGTCGAGGGCTGCAACTTCAAAGCCCAAAAAGCACCCAAAGCTGCCTCCAAGCCCAAGAGTGCACCTAAGAGGAATACCAGAGTATACCAGCTCTTGAAAAGAACAAGGCCCCAATGCCCGATGTTGTCTTGAGGAAGATGATGAAGGGCAAGTCCTAAGGAAGCTCAAACCCAAGATTCCAGACCACAATGATGCTCATCCTGTGGCTGAAAACATGAAGATCAGGAGAGACTTAGGGTTGAGGCTATGGAGAGAGTCAGATCCATATGCCACCAGGAGAAGGACTGCTGTAGATTACAGGTTCCACACCAAGGAGCATCAGGACTTCTATGAGACCATCTTTTTGGATAAAAAGCCCATAGTGTGTGATATGAGGTGGGTTTACTGGACCTACATACAGGAAAAGTGAAGAACACTATCCTGGAGTGTATAACAGCTTCAGTGCGTGTGGAGTTGCAGATTTTGTTGGGCAGAAGCTCACAAACTGGAATGACGAGCTCATTATGCAATTCTACTCCACAAAACATTTCGATCCAGATGGGAGGATAGTTTGGATGTCTGAAGGAACGAGATACCAATCAACCATAGAGGAATGGGCAAGTCTGATCAATGCCCCAAAGGAAAGTGAAGATGACTTGGACGTTTATGCCAAGAAGAAGATGGATCACAACTCAATGTCACAGATGTACAAGGAGATCCCAGATGATGCACTTGAGACTTTCAAGTTTGGACCAGTTCATTTTCTTCTGTCAGGGGTGCCAACGATCAAATGGATCCTAAGGCACACTCTGTTGCCAAAATCAGGTGACCACAACATGATCGGAGGGCATGCAATTAATTTGCTTCACATATTTGATGTGCCCCAGAAATTCAAGGTCATGAGCCTCATAGTTGAAACCATCAAGAGGACAACAACAGACCAAAAGAGAAGCTGTGGATATGCCCCACAAATTCAGGAGTTGATTAACTCAAAGATGGGCACAGGGAAGTATCTGTTGGATAAGGAACACTCTGTTCTCTATCCTGAGTTTGAGGACAATCAAGTTGTCATGACTGAGAATGAACCATCATTAGTACAAGCTCAAGAGAAGAAGGAGAAGGCAAGGAAAGAGAAGGCTGCCAAGATGCCAACTCTAGCAGAGGCATCTGAGTACTTTTGAAGAACAAGCAGGACCAGCTTGGTTACTTGATAGCATCAACTCTGCGGATTGAGAAGGGGTTGGCCACCCTAACTCAAAACCAGGAGAGCCTGGCAAGAATCATGGAACAAAATTATATGATCTTGATGTCAAAATAACTGAGATTGATCGGTTGTGGAGCAGCTCTGAGGATGACATGCAGGAGAGGAAGGGCAGGACAACAAGCGATGCATTTGCGGAGTGCCTCAAGCTCGAGATCAGCTGCAGAGCCATACCATACACGAGTCACTTCATCTGCTCCAGCTGCAGCTCCAACAAGAACCAGCTCCAAAGACCAACTCCTTCAGCTCCTTCCACATCAAGCTGAAGTCTTCGTCCAAGGAGCCATCTCTACGCCACCAGCAGAAGACCAAGCACGAGAGACGATATAGTCCTATGCATTTTCTAGGAACTTTTGGTAACTTGTTGCCAAAGGGGAGAAAAATGTATAGATCATAGGGCTTCGAGAGAGAGTTTGCTTTTGTTCTCTCTTGTCTTCTTGGTTGAACTTTGTTTGCCTTTGATTGCTTGAGATACTATGCTATTACACGTGAGACATTGATGATCATGTGTTTGATCATAAGCTACACTTATGCTTGTTATGATATTATCTTACTTACCCTTATATGATCATTCACTTTGCTTGGTGATGAGTGCATGTATTCAATCCTTATTATTTTGAGCGCTCCACCAAGATTTATGTGACATGGAAGAGTAACCCATGAGCCTAATTCCTTGTGCATTTGCAGTCCAAAGCAAATCTTAAAATATGCACAAATTTAGGAGGAGCTCTTTCTTATCACATACTTCTCAAAGCAACGATGTTTTTCAATCTTATTATCATTTGTCAAAGCTTTGATCTATATGTTGTCATCAATTACCAAAAAGGGGGATATTGAAAGTGCAACTATCCCTAGGTGGTTTTGGTAATTCATAACAACATATAACTCATTGAGCTAATGCTATTCCAAGACAAATATTTCAGGAAAGCTCAATGAATGGCATGTCATGGATGATGAAAGTGGATCCCTCAAAATATTAAGGACAAAGGATTGGCTCAAGCTCAAAAGCTCAAGACTCTTCATTTTACATTTTAGTGATCCAAGATCACATTGAGTCTATCGGAAAAGCCAATACTATCAAGGAGGGATGAGGTGTTGCTTAATGAGCCTCTTGCTTCATGTGCTTAGTGATATACTCCAAAATCCTCCACTACTTTCTCACATCCACATATGACCTAAACCTAAAGTCAAACTCGGCCCCACCGATTCTTTCTATCCGGCGCCACCGAGTTCAAATGTCTTAGCCACTGCCACAAACCCTAGGCAAATCGGTATCACCGATAGGGATCTTGGTCTCACCGAGATGGGATTGTAATCTCTCTGTTTCCCTTCGTAACGTTTCGGTCTAGACGAAGTGAGCGATCGGTCCCACCGAGATTGCAATGTAAACTCTCTGTTTCCCTTTCGTAACTTTCCGGTATAACCGAAAGAGCGAATCGGTCCCACCGAGTTTACCTGACCAACTCTCTGGTTAGCTAATTACCAAAGTCGGTCTCACCGAGTTTGTGTAATTGTGTAATCGGTCTCACCGAGATTAAATTATGCCCTAACCCTAACCATATCGGTCCTACCGAGTTGCATATCGGTTCCACCGAAAACCCTAACGGTCACTAGGTTTACTGAATCGGTCCGACCGAGTTTGTTGATTCGGTCCCACCGAGTTTGGTAAATTGTGTGTAGCGGTTAGATTTTGTGTAGAGGCTATATATACCCCTCCACCTCCTCTTCATTCGTGGAGAGAGCCATCAGAACAAACCTACACTTCCAACTTACAGCTTACGAGAGAACCAACTACTCATGTGTTGAGGCCAAGATATTCCATTCCAACCACATGAATCTTGATCTCTAGCCTTTCCCAAGTTGCTTTCCACTCAAATCTTCTTTCCACCAAATCCAAATCCTGTGAGAGAGAGTTGAATGTTGGGGAGACTATCATTTGAAGCACAAGAGAAAGGAGTTCATCATCAACACACCATTTGTTACTTCTTGGAGAGTGGTGTCTCATAGATTGGCTAGGCGTCACTTGGGAGCCTCCGACAATATTGTGGAGTTGAACCAAGGAGTTTGTAAGGGCAAGGAGATCGCCTACTTCGTGAAGATCTACCGCTAGTGAGGCAAGTCCTTCGTGGGCGACGACCATGGTGGGATAGACAAGGTTGCTTCTTCGTGGACCCTTCGTGGGTGGAGCCCTCCGTGGACTAGCGCAACCGTTACCCTTCGTGGGTTGAAGTCTCCATCAACGTGGATGTACGATAGCACCACCTATCGGAACCACGACAAAAACATCCGTGTCTCCAATTGCGTTTGAATCCTCCAAACCCTTCCCTTTACATTCTTGCAAGTTGCATGCTTTAATTTCCGCTGCCTATATACTCTTTGCATGCTTGCTTGAATTGTGTGAAGATTGCTTGACTTGTTCAAAGTTAGCTAAAATCTGCCAAAGTCTAAAATTGGGAAAAGGTTAGGTTTTCAATCGTTAAGTAGTCTAATCACCCCCCGTCTAGACATACTTCAAGGTCCTACATGTATTGAGGCACCAACAGAAGAACACTTCACAGCCGTCAAGCATATTTTGTGGTACATCGCCGGCACGCTCCAGCTAGGGTGCATGTATGCTAGAGAGGAGGGCATGGCCCAGCTCATCGGCTACAGCGACAACGATCTGGGCTGCGACATTGATGATCGGAAGAGCAACTCTGAGACACTATTTCTTCTTGGAGGTGGCGCGGTAACTTGGCAGTCTCAGAAGCAGAAGATCGTCTCCCTGTCAAGCTATGAATCTGAGTATGTCGCCGCGACCACGGTGGCCTGTCAGGGCATCTGGCTGTCATGGCTGCTCGGCGAGTTCAGAGAGACAGAGGCTGAAGTGGTGAAGCTCAAGGTGGATAACAAATCAGCGATCTCCTTGGCTAAGAATCCTGTCATGCATGATCGATCGAAGCACATTGAGCTCAGGTACCATTTCATTAGAGACTGCGTGGAGAAGAAGAAGATCGAGCTTCAGTTCGTGGCAACAGAACATCAGCTCGCAGATATGTTCACCAAACCGCTCGGATGGGCCTGACTGCAACAACCGCGTTCGAGCATTGGCATGGTGGAAGTGACTCCCTGAGACTTCAGATTAGGGGGTGATTGTTGCTGTAATCTTCAGTTTCAGAATGCAGTAGGGTTTTAGGTGTGAAAAATTCAGTTTCGACAGTAGTTCGTTTTGTTTCAGTTTCGTCAGAGATAAACCGAGCTGCGCCTCGGAGTAGCTAGTTAGTTTTGCGGTGCCTTTACCTGATCGTGGAATGGCACAACTGAACGGTCGCGGCGCCATGACAAACGACGAGCGGGGAGTGCTAGGATGGCGGCACTCGCAACCTGATCGCGTCCGGTTCTTTCATTTTCAGTTAGATCGTGTAAGCACTGAATAAATACAAAGCCCAGAAAAGCTGCAGGCAGTTGAGTAGCGCAAATACTCTCTCCCTCTCTCGCACACTCTTTCTTCCTCATCTCCGGTGATCGCCGGAGCTAGTCGGGCCGAGGTCCGTCTGACAGTCAACTGGTAACATGCATGGTACATATCTCGACTTGCCACTTGCAACTTGTACTGCAGTTACATAGATAATCCATCCGCGATGTATCGATCTCGAGTGTCTCCTTGGGCGCCTACAAATAGCATGGATGTGTATCAGCGAGTCATCACACATTTTTTATCCTGCATCTTCTTCTCTTGCTTTGGATCAAAATAAAATAAAAAATCTTTTCTGTTACGCGGCATTGCCGTGTCTGCAACAATGGCTTCACGTGCAGCCGCTCGTGTTCTCAAGGTGGCCGTCTTCGCCGCCGTTCTCTTCATGCTGGTCCTACCTTCTAGGGGCGTTGTACATCGCTGGGACCTGTGCCACCACCACCACCGGCGCCGGTTTCAACAGTTCCAGTGCTGCCACGCCGTCGGGGCCGAAGATATCATGCGCGGTTGTATGCAGTGCCGGGACTCAAGTTTTTGGAAAGAAGACAACAACGACAAGCAATGGAGAATAAATACCAAAAGTATAAGGAAGAGGAACTTCCCTAAATATAAACTGGCAAAACTTCGACACTGAGAACGCAAAGATGATGCATACGAACTTCGTTTTCGATGAACTTGAGTTTGTCATGAAAATGACCACAAGCTCAAAAACCCACACAGAGAAAAGCTATAAACTAACCAAGAAAGATGATGCCAGGGATGCAAAGGTTTCAGTTCTCTATGAACGATATGATCAAGCTAGTCACTCGAGAGCCCTCCTATAACCCCAGTCTCCCAACTAACACCATGAGACGGGTAAAATAGAAAACCTATCAAGGACAAACATTGCCTTTAACATAATTCACTTGAGCTAGATGATGACAATCTTGACCTCCTCAAGTTGAACCTGAAGGAAATATGCCCTAGAGACAATAATAAAGTTATTATTTATTTCCTCATATCATGATAAATGTTTATTATTCATGCTAGAATTGTATTAACCGGAAACATGATACATGTGTGAATACATAGACAAACATATAGTCACTAGTATGCCTCTACTTGACTAGCTCATTAATCAAAGATGGTTATGTTTCCTAACCATAGACATGTGTTGTTATTTGATTAATGGGATCACATCATTAGGAGAATCATCATCGTCACCACGCCGTCGTGCTGACGGAACTCATCCCCGACACTTTGCTGGATCGGAGTCCGGGGATCGTCATCGAGCTGAACGTGTGCTGAACTCGGAGGTGCCGTGACGTTCGGTACTTGGATCGTTCGGATCGTGAAGGCGATGACTACATCAACCGCGTTGTCATAACGCTTCCCTTACGGTCTCACGAGTGCGTGGACAATACTCTCCCCTCTCGTTGCTATGCCATCACCATGATCTTGTGTGTGCATAGGAAATTTTTGAAATTACTCGTTCCCCAAAGGTGGCATCCGAGCCTGGTTTTATGCTTGATGTTATATGCACGAGTAGAACACAAGTGAGTTGTGGGCGATACAAGTCATCTTGCTTACCAACATGTCATACTTTGGTTCGGCGGTATTGTGAGATGAAGCGGCCCGGACCGGCATTACGCCGACGCTTACGCGAGACTGGTTTCACCGCTGCGAGCACTCGTTGCTTAAAGGTGACTAGCGGTGTCTGCTCTCTCACTTTAGTTGAACCGAGTGTGGCTATGCCCGGTCCTTGCGAAGGTTAAAACAGCACCAACTTGACAAACTATCGTTGTGGTTTTGATGCGTGGTAAGAACGGTTCTTGCTCAGCCCGTAGCAGCCACGTAAAACTTGCAACAACAAAGTAGAGGACGTCTAACTTGTTTTTGCAGGGCATGTTGTGATGTGATATGGTCAAGGCGTGATGCTATATTTTATTGTATGAGATGATCATGTTTTGTAACGCGTTATCGGCAATGGCGGGAGCCATATGGTTGTCGCTTTATTGTATGAAATGCAAGCGCCATGTAATTGCTTTACTTTATCACTAAGCGGTAGCGATAGTCGTACAAGCAATAGTAGGCGAGGCGACAACGATGCTACGATGGAGATCAAGGTGTCGCGCGGTGACGATGGTGATCACGACGGTGCTTGAGATGGAGATCACAAGCACAAGATGATGATGGCCATATCATATCACTTATATTGATTGCATGTGATGTTTATCCTTTATGCATCTTATCTTGCTTTGATTGACGGTAGCATTATAAGATGATCTCTCACTAAATATCAAGAAGTGTTCTCCCGAGTATGCACCGTTGCGAAAGTTCTTCGTCTTTGAGACACCACGTGATGATCGGGTGTGATAGGCTCTACGTTCAAATACAGCGGGTGCAAAACAGTTGCACACGCGGAATACTCAGGTCAAACTTGACGAGCCTAGCATATACAGATATGGCCTCGGAACACGGAGACCGAAGGTCGAGCGTGAATCATATAGTAGATATGATCAACATAGTGATGTTCACCATTGAAACTACTCCATCTCACGTGATGATCGGACATGGTTTAGTTGATTTGGATCACGTAATCACTTAGATGACTAGAGATGTCTATCTAAGTGGGAGTTCTTAAAGTAATATGATTAATTGAACTTAAATTTATCATGAACTTAGTACTGATAGTATTTTGCTTGTCTATGTTTCTTGTAGATAGATGGCTCGTCTTTGTTGTTCCGTTGAATTTTAATGCGTTCCTTGAGAAAGCAAAGTTGAAAGATGATGGTAGCAATTACGGATCGGGTCCGTAACTTGAGATTATCCTCATTGCTGCACGGAAGAATTACGCCCCGAAGCACCGCTGGGTGCCAACTGCTGCTGATGCTGGCCGACGGCGTTAAGAGCGTCTGGCGAGCAAAGCGATGACTACTCGATAGTTCGATGTGCCATGCTTTACGGCTTAGAACCGGGCCTTCAACAACGTTTTGAGCGTCATGGAGCATATGAGATGTTCCAGAGTTGAAGTTAATATTTCAAGCAAATGCCCGGATTGAGAGATATGAAGTCTCCAATAAGTTCTATAGCTGCAAGATGGAGGAGAATAGTTACGTCGGTGAACACATACTCAAAATGTGCGGGTATAATAATCACTTGATTCAACCGGGAGTTAATCTTCACGATGATAGTGTCATTGATGAAATTCTTCAATCACGCCACCAAACTACAAGAGCTTCGTGATGAACTATAATATGCAAGGGATGGACAAGTCTATTCCGAGCTCTTCGCAATGCTAAAAGCAGCGGAGGTAGAAATAAAAAGGAGGATCAAGTGTTGATGGTTAACAAGACCACCGGTTTCAAGAAAAGGGCAAAGGGAAGAAGAAGGAACTTCAAGAAGAACAGCAAACAGGTTGCTGCTCAAGAGAAGAAACCCAAGTCTGGACCTAAGCACGAGGCCGAGTGCTTCTCTTGCAAGCGATGGACATTTGGAGCGGAACTGCCCCAAGTATTTGGCGGATAAGAAGGATGGCAAAGTGAACAAAGGTATATGTGATATACATGTTATTGATGTGTACCTTACTAATACTCATGATAGTACCTAGGTATTTGATCTGGTTACTGCTAATATTTGCAACTCGAAGCAGGAACTACGGATTAGCGAAGATTGGCTAAGGGCGAGGTGACGATCTGCGTGGGAAATGGTTCCAAAGTCGATGTGATCGCGATCGACACGCTACCTCTACATCTACCATCGAGATTAGTTTTAGACCTAAATAATTGTTATTTGGTGCGGCGTTAAGCATGAACATTATATCTGGATCTTGTTTGATGCGAGGCGGTTATTCATTTAAGTCGAGAGAATAATGGTTGTTCTATTTATATGAATAATATATTTTATGGTCATGCACCCTTGAAGAGTGGTCTATTTTATTGAATCTCGATAGTAGTAATACACATATTCATAGTGTTGAAACCAAAAGATACAGAGTTGATAATGATAGTGCAACTTATTTGTGGCACTTGCCGTTTGGGTCATATCGATGTAAAGCGCATGAAGAAACTCCATCTTGATGGGCTTTTGGAATCACTTGGTACTTGCGAACCGTGCCTCATGGGCAAGATGACTAAAACGCCGTTCTCGGAACTATGGGCGAGCAACTGATTTGTTGGAAATCATACATCTTGATGTTTGTGGTCCAATGAATGTTGAGGCCTTGGCGGGTATCGTTATTTTCTCACCTTCACAGATGATTTGAGCAGATATGGGTATATCTACTTGATGAAACATAAGTCGAAACATTTGAAAAGTTCAAAGAATTTCAGAGTGAAGTGTAAAATCATCGTAACAAGAAAATAAAATTTCTACGATCTGATCGTGGAGGAGAATATTTGAGTTCTGAGTTTGGTTTGCATTTGAAACAATGCGGAATAGTTTAGCAACTCACGCCACCGGAACACCACAACGAAATGGTGTGTCCGAGCGTCGTGTCGTGCTTTACTAGATATGGTGCGATCTATGATGTCTCTTACTGATTTAGCGCTATCGTTTTGGGGTTATGCTTTAGAGCGGCGCATTCACGTTAAATAGGGCACCATCAAAATCCGTTGAAACGACACCTTATGAACTATGGTTTAGCAAGAAACCAAAGTTGTCGTATCTTAAAGTTTGGGGATGCGATGCTTATGTGAAGAAACTTCAACCAGATAAGCTCGAACCTAAATCGGAGAAATGTGTCTTCATAGGATACCCAAAAGAGACTATTTGGTACACCTTCTATCACAGATCTGAGGGCAAGATTTTCGTTGCTAAATTCGGATCCTTTCTAGAAAAAGAGTTTCTCTCAAAAGAAGTGAGTGGGAGGAAAGTAGAACTTGATGAGATAACTGTATCTGCTCCCTTATTGGAAAATAGTTCATCACAAGAACCGGTTCCTATGAAAACTACACCAATTAGTGAGGAAGCTAATGATATTGATCATGAAACTTGAGATCAAGTTTCTCTTGAACTCGTGAGGTCAACTAGAGTAAGATCCGCACCAGAGTGATACGGTAATCCTATTCGGAAGTCATGTTACTTGACCATGGCGAACCTACAAACTATGAAGAAGAGATGGTGAGCCCAGATTCCGCAAAATGGCTGGAAGCCATGAAATGTGAATGGGATCCATGTATGAGAACAAAGTATGGACTTTGGTTGACTTGCCCAATGATCGGCAAGCCATTGAGAATAAATGGATCTTTAAGAAGAAGACCGACGCGATGGTAATGTAATCGTCTATAAAGCTCGACTTGTTGCGAAAGGTTTTCGACAAGTTCAAGGGGTTGACTATGATGAGACTTTCTCACCCGTGGCGATGCTTAAGTCTGTCCGAATCATGTTAGCAATTGCTGCATTTTATGATTATGAAATTTGGCAAATGGATGTCAAAACTGCATTCTTGAATGGATTTCTAGAAGAAGAGTTGTATATGATGCAACGAGAAGGTTTTGTTGATCAAAAGGTGCTAACAAAGTGTGCAAGCTCCAACGATCAATTTATGGTGCAGTGCAAGCCTCTCGGAGTTGGAATAAGCGCTTTGATAGTGTGATCAAAGCATATGGTTTTATCTGAAATTTTGGAGAAGCCTATATTTACAAGAAAGTGAGTGGGAGCTCTGTAGCATTTACGATATTATATGTGGACGACATATTATTGATTGGAAATGATATAGAATTTCTGGATAGCATAAAGGATACTTGAATAAAAGTTTTTCAATGAAAGACCTCGGTGAAGCTGCTTACATATTGGGCATCAAGATCTATAGAGATAGATCAAGGCGCTTGATTGGACTTTCACAAAGCACATACCTTGATAAAGTTTTGAAAAAGTTCAAAATGGATCGAGCAAAGAAAGGATTTTTACCAGATTACAAGGTGTGAAATTGAGTCGACTCAATGCCCGACCACAATGAAGATAGAGACAAAATGAAAGATGTTCCTATGCTTCAGCCATAGGCTCTATCATGTATGCAATGTTGTGTACCAGACTGACGTATGCTTAGCAATAAGCTTGGCAGGAAGGTACCAAAGTAATCGAGAGTGGATCATTTGGACAGCGGTCAAGAACATCTGAAATACACGAAAAGGACTAAGGATATGTTTCTCGTATATGGAGGTGACAAAGAGCTAGTCGTAAATGGTTACGTCGATGCAAGCTTTGACACTTGATCCGACGATTCTAAATCGCAAATCGGATCGTGTTTTTATTAAGCGGTGGAGCTGTCGGTTGGTGCGTTCTAAACAAAGCGTCGTCGCGGGATCTACATGTGAAGCGGAGTACATAGCTACTTGAAGCAGCAAATGAAGGAGTGCGGATGAAAGAGTTCATTTCGATCTAGGTGTCATACCAAGTGCATCGGGACCAATGAAGATCTCCTGTGACAATCTTGGTGCAATTGCCTTGGCAAAGGAATCCAGATTTCACAAGAGGACCAAGCATATCAAGAGGCGCTTCAATTCCATCCGGGACCAAGTCCGGTGGGAGGCATAGAGATTTGCAAGATACATACGGATCTGAATGTTGCGACCGTTGACTAAGCCTCTTCCACGAGCAAAACATGATCAGCACCAAGACTCCATAGGTGTTAGAATCATTCTTGTGTAATCTAGATTATTGACTCTAGTGCAAGTGGGAGGCTCAAGGAAATATGCCCTAGAGGCAATAATAAAGTTATTATTTATTTCCTCATATCATGATAAA
Organism: Aegilops longissima; assembly: GCA_021605205.1. Classification (NCBI taxonomy): domain Eukaryota; kingdom Viridiplantae; phylum Streptophyta; class Magnoliopsida; order Poales; family Poaceae; genus Aegilops; species Aegilops longissima. The sequence continues at coordinate 561,719,551 of CM038676.1, read as the reverse complement.
TGTTTATTATTCATGCTAGAATTGTATTAACCGGAAACATGATACATGTGCGAATACATAGACAAACATATAGTCACTAGTATGCCTCTACTTGACTAGCTCATTAATCAAAGATGGTTATGTTTCCTAACCATAGACATGTGTTGTTATTTGATTAATGGGATCACATCATTAGGAGAATGATGTGATTGACATGACCCATTCCGTTAGCCTACCACTTGATCGTTTAGTATATTGCTATTGCTTTCTTCATGACCTATACATGTTCCTGTAACTATGAGATTATGCAAATCCCGTTTACCGGAGGAACACTTTGGGTGCTACCAAACGTCACAACGTAACTGGGTGATTATAAAGGAGTACTACAGGTGTCTCCAAAGGTACATGTTGGGTTGGCGTATTTTGAGATTAGGTTTTGTCACTCGATTGTCGGAGAGGTATCTCTGGGCCCTCTCGGTAATACACATCACATAAGCCTTGCAAGCATTGCAACTAATAAGTTAGTTGCGAGATGATGTATTATGGAACGAGTAAAGAGACTTGCCGGTAACGAGATTGAACTAGGTATTGGATACCGACGATCGAATCTCGGACAAGTAACATACCGATGACAAAGGGAACAACGTATGTCGTTATGCGGTTTGGCCGATAAAGATCTTCGTAGAATATGTAGGAACCAATATGGGCATCCGGTTCCGCTATTGGTTATTGACCGAGAATAGTTCTAGGTCATGTCTACATAGTTCTCGAACCCGTAGGGTCCGTGACGCTAAGCGTTACGATGACAGTTTTATTATGAGTTTATAAGTTTTGATGTACGAAGTTTGTTGAGTCCGGATGTGATCACGGACATGACGAGGAGTCTCGATGTGGCGCCCCGATTCAATCGTACACTAATCATGCACGCAAATGTATGCGATCAAGATCAAGGACTCACGGAAGATATCACAACACAACTCTACAATAAAATAAGTCATACAAGCATCATAATACAAGCCGAGGGCCTCGAGGGCTCGAATACAAGTGCTCGATCATAGGCGAGTCAGCGGAAGCAACAATATCTGAGTACGGACATAAGTTAAACAAGGTGCCATAAGATGGCTAGCACAAAGCGGGATCTGATCGAAGAGGAGCAGGCCTCCTGCAGGATCCTCCTAGGTCACTCTGGTGGTCGTCGTGACACGCTGCGTAGTAGTAGGCACCTCCGGAGTAGTAGTAAATGCGTGGCGGTGGCGTCTGGATCCAGGCTCCATCGTCTGATTGCAGCAATCGAGTAGAGATAGGGAAAAGGGGAACAAGGCAACCGTGAGTACTCATCCAAAGTACTGCAAGCAAGGAGCTACACTACATATGCATGGATATATGTGTAAAGGCCATATCGGTGGGTGAATGCGAAAAGCCGAATAAGAGGGGATAGCTAGTCTTAACGAAGACTAAACTCGGACACCGGTCTTACAGCATGAAGAGGACAACGGAAGTCCTCCAAGTAACAACATATAGCAATAATCCTACCCGCAATCCCTGCTCATAACCACGAGCGAGGCGACCACCGGTTATATCGGCACTTGGAAGGTGTGTTTTATCAAGTATCCGGTTCTAGTTGTCATAAGCTCAAGGTACAACTCCAAGTCGTCCCTGCTATCAAGATCACGGCTATCCGAATAGATTAACTTCCTGCGGTGCACCATCTTACCCAAAGACGCTTGATCCCATTTGGCGGACACACTTTCTGGGTCATGCCCGCCGCGGAAGATCAACACGTCGCAGCCCCACCTAGGCACAACAGAGAGGCCAACACGCGGTCTAAACCTAAGCGCAGGGTGCAGGCCCATCGCCTGAAAGCACACCTGCACGTTATGTCTGTGCTGCCGAAGCAGACCTAGCCCATCGAGCGTTCCAGTCCAATCCGGCTAGCGCCGTCACCGACGTCTGAAGTGCCGGTGATACCACGGCGCGGGATACCCATAACTACTCCCGCGTAGATGGTTAGTGCGTATAAGCTCGTAGCCAACCCGGATCAAATACCAAGACCTCGTTAAGCGTGTTAAGTAACCGCGAACGCCGAACAGGCCAGGCCCACCTCTCTCCTAAGCGGTCTCAACCTGCCTGCCGCTCATACAAAGTATCGATCGGGGCCGTCGGGAACCCAGCCCACCTCTACCGGGATGGAGCCACCCGTCCTTTCAAATTTCCATCTCCGAGCAGTACCACATGTAATGTATAGTGTAAGGTATATAGTATATACCGTGATCAACTCCCGAGTGATCACGGCCCGATAATATAGCACGGCGACGGACAAGTATGAAGGGCCACAGATGAATGTACTAGCATCCTATACTAAGCATATAGGTTTGCGGTAAGGTAACAACGAAGTAACAAGGTCGAAGCTATGCAAAGAAGAGAGGAGTATCCAAAGCAAGTAACATGCTATACTACTCTAATGCAAGCGGTATAGATAAGAGTAGGCGTTATCTGGTGATCAAGGGGGCTTGCACTGGTTGCTCTGGCAAGAGAGAGGGTCGTCGGTGGCGTAGTCGATCACGGGACATCGACATCGGTCTCGGGGTCTACTAGAGAGAAGAGGGGAAGAAACGATAAATACATAGCGAGCAAGTGCATAACAGGACAACATCTGAGCTAGGCGTGTTCTAACGCAGCACTAGGCGTGCCCTAACGTGGTATGAGGGTACTTGGTTAGGGGAAAAACATCCGGAAGTTTTCCGGTTCGGACGTCTGTCGAGACGGAGGAACCGAGAGGAAAGTTCTGAGTTCGATAGGTTAGAGGCGTGTGGTGGACGAGCGGATTTGCCTATCCGGATTCGCCTCGCCGTTACGAGCAACTTTCATGTTGAAAATATTTTAATCCGGATTACGGATTAAAAGATATGATTTTAAAAGATTTTATTAATTTCGGAATTTTATTAATTATTTAATTAATTTCGAAAATGCATTTATGACATCGGCATGATGTCATGCCGGCGTCATCGATCAACAGGGTTGGTGAGCCAACCCTGACAGTGGGTCCCGCATGTCATTCACTAATGACTAATTAACCTAATCGATTAATTAACATTAGTTAATTAGGTTTAATTTGTGATTAAGTTTAATTAATCGAGTTTAATTAAGTTAATTAATTCTCTAATTAATTAATTAATTAATTAACATTTTAATTATTAATTTAATTATTATTTTAATTATTTCCTTTTCATTTAATCCTTTTCTTTTCCTTTTTTGTTACAGGGGTGGGCCCAGTGTACATGTGGGCCGAGAGGGGTTGCGGGCATGGGTGGCGGGCGCCGCCTTGACAGCGTGTGGGCGCGGCGCGCACCGAAGGGCCCTCGCCCATGAGGTGGGACGAGGCCGAAGCAATGGCGATAGGGACCTTGTGCTGGCCACCGGGAACCACGCGAGACGAGGCGAGGGGGCCGCGGTGGTGTGAGAGGTGGCCTTGGTGGTCGAGGGGGGCAGGGGCGGCTGGCGAGCCTTGGGCCAGGGCAAGCAGATCAATGACGAAAGCAGCCGCAAAGAGAAGAAGGAGGGTCCTCACAAAGGGAAAGGGTCATGGCAACTCGGGGTGGATGGCGAGGTCGGCGGCGGCGCGCCGACGGTGGTCCGGGTCGGGGAGGTGACGAGGCGGGCAGTGGGGAAGGGCGCCGCGAGGACGCGTCGGCCGGGCGCCGTGTCCTCGGCGCGGCGTGGTTCGTGAGTCCGTGAGGAGGGATGAAGGCAGGCGGCGGCAACCGACGAGCGACGGGGCACCGGCTCTGGCGGGGTGGAGGCGCGTGGTCGCCGACGGGCCGGGCGGAGTCGGGCTCGATCCCGATCGGGCTGGGAGCGAGGAAGGAGTGGGGAGCGGGGGGTTTTCATGCGAGCGACGGAATGGCCGCCATGGGTGGAGGCGGGTCCGGCGTGGTGGCCCCGGCGACGGTGCCGTCTTGGGGCGAGTGGGGGATTCTGGTTAGGGTTTCCCCAGGTGGGGATAGGATGGGAGTGGGGCCGGGTGGGCAGCTGGCTAGCCAATGGCCGGTGGGCGAGGCCCAACGAGGGAAGGGGCTTTTATTTTCTTTTGTTGCTTTTTCTTTTATTATTCTTTTCTATTTTATTTTGGTTACCCTCTTCTTTAGTTTTAGTAAAAATTATCACTAACACCTAAATTGGTACATTTAAATAAACTACTGCCACATTAATTCTTATCCCAACTAAAATAGTTTAATATTTAATAAAATTCAAAAGGCATTTATTTTATCATTTAGCCTCTGAGCTTTAATTACTTTGGAACTCTCAAACATTTTATTAAATTTAGGTTTCTCCACCATTATTACCCTGAATTTATTTAACACATTTACAACATTTTTAGTTTTCACTTTTGAAAACTTTAACTGTTTGACTTGGTCTTTAACTGGAATTTGGATCGGTCCTAAACTATCAGAGATTAGCAACGGTAAATCGTGGGGACGTGGCATCATTACCAGAGGGTTACAGTAGCTTGATTACCCGGGCGTCACACTCGAAATGGTCGAGACATAAAGATTGATATATTGGAAGCCCATATTTGGATATCGGAATGGTTCCGGGTGAAATCGGGATTTTTACCGGAACACCGGGGGGTTACCGGAACCCTCCCGGGGGATAATGGGCCTTAGTGGGCCATGAGGGAGAAGAGGAGGGCCGGCCAGGGCAGGCCGCGCGCCTCCTCCCCCCCTAGTCCGAATAGGACAAGGAGAGGGCGGCGCCCCTTCCTGTTCCTCCCCTTTCCTTCTCCAACAAGGCAAGAGGGGAGTCCTACTCCCGGTGGGAGTAGGACTCCTCCAGGCGCACCCCTTGGGGCCCGGCCGCACCTCCCCCTCCCTCCTTTATATACGGGGGCAGGGGGGCACCCCATAACACACAAGTTGATCTACGGATCGTTCCTTAGCCGTGTGCGGTGCCCCCTTCCACCATACTAGTAAGCATGCACGTGCAATGCACGTCTTGTTAGACTTCAAAATATGAATAATTTAAAGCTTAAATTGTCAATCCACATATACATGCAATGATTTGGATGCATTCCATAAACTCTACAAGTTTAAATTTCGATGAGATCTCCTACAATGTACCGAGATTAAATACATCACCAACATCTATCCCTCTTGCCACTCGGATAGAATAGCTATAAAATTCCAAGACTCTTGTGAGGCATTACGGAATCAACATCAAAGGCATCTGACCACCAACTGGTCTCATGCACATATATGACTTCTCAAAATTCCATATTTGAATGTTATCAAACATGCCCTTCACAGATTTCACCTAAAACAGTCCAAACCCACTATACAAGTTTAAAGAGACACATCAAGCTGAATGGCATTATAGATTTTTATTATAAGATGACAAGGTCTCAAATGAATTCACAATTTAATATTTGTTCTACAAGAAAAGCTAGGAAGCAACGAGAAAATAGTGAGATAAAATAATAACACCAAAAATATGTGCCAATAAATGTGAAGATAAAATATCATAGTATTAGCTCATGTTTTCTTCTTTCTCTGATTACCACTAAGCTTAAAGAAAAGATGATTTCAAGTTTTGAGTACATTAGTCGCAGAGCCATTAGCATTAGCTCATGTAGGCAATGGTAACATGATCTCAGTAGCTCGAGCCACAAACCTTGATTATACAGACTATACAAAGCAAAGCAACATCTACATACATTGATTCAAATAATTTCATGTACATTTTGTCCCGAAGCTTGCCTTTGTGATTTTGTGGCTTCTTGATCGACGCAATCTGAATTTTGTTTGGTTTTCAACACGAACCGGGCGACACATGGTCGATCTTCCGGATCGCTCCACTTGTCTCGCCGACCGGACTACCCACCGGTTACATCTTGCCTCGACCCTTGCCTACTTCTTGGTCATGATGTTCTTCGTCGCGCCTTCATTTGATGGGCATGCACCTGAAATAAAATTTGTACAATTACTGAGACAGTAGAGATTTGTTTCACAGTTTTGTTAGGGTACAAAATTTAGAGCGAGCTGGTGAGGATGGCGTGGCGGCACCGCCGATGCCGCTCCTTGATGCTCATGGCTACACTGGGTTGTGGCGAATCGTGGATCGGGAACCTTGTGTTGGATCTTCTTTGTTCTCCTCGCCGCAATTGAAGATGTTCCCTGCCGATTCTGCTTGCATGAGCGGCGATATATCGCTGGTAGTCTCGGACCACAATGCAAGATGTCGACAAACGAAACCCTCAATTCGTAATCCTATGAGCCCCAAAACCTGGCCCGCACGCTCGGCGGAGGGCGGACGGGCGTATATCTTGAGGTGGGCGATGGGCATACGTCTCGAAAGAATAGACAATCGAGGATGCGGTAGCCCTCGACGCCGTGAAGAGGAGGGATCAGCGCGGCACGCCGGCCGTGGGTAGGAGCACCGCCGACTTCATTGGATCTCCCGTGATCTGCTTGACGCCACGGAATCAATCCCCTTCATGGCGGCCGGACGACTCGGGGCGCTGTTGGTGGTTAGCCTTGGTTCTTTTTTTTTTGTGGAACACGTGAATCTCGAGACTCATGCTAAAGCTATGAAACCCGATAGGGGCTTACCAGGATAAGCGGGCAATGTCTTCAATTCTCTTGGCAGCATGAACATTCTTGAATACAACATCTGTTTTGGGTGCTTGCATCATGGATCCACCAATGGACACCCTATGGTTTACACCACCAATTGAGTGTCTAGGTGACTTCTTTATACTTTGAGTCTTGGATGGATTTTTCTTGAACCGTAGAGAGCTTCACCTTTCACTTTGAGTTAATCCTGAGCTTCTTCCGATCCTGCAGCTTATGCACATTTGAGGAATTCAAACTTTTGGTGAAATGAAAAAATGATGCATGAGGAATTTAGATAGTAAAATGCAAGCTGCACAAGACTCTTTGTCTTTTCTTTCCTGTTCTTTGTCACGCCAAATGATCATGTATTCATCCATCATTGAGAAGAGTACCGCAAAATAGTTCATGAAAAACCTCAAGGAAGAAAGAAACACAAACACCATTTAGAAATGAAGTATCGAGAAATAGACGTGCGCCATCATATCATGTGAACTCTTCCTCTTTCATTCTCCGAAGCTATGATTTTGTGGTCAAAACATCTACCATTCCTGCCAAGGTGAAGAAAATATAAATCACATGAAGTGGTAACAAAAATAAGCGAGACATCATCTGAAACTAATTAAGGAGTACCCGAATCTTGTCACCAAAATCCGATCTTTCTCGGCCCTCTTGAGCGTAAGATGTGCCCCACTCCCGGATCATTGTAACGATTGTCATCCTAAATATTCCTGGTAAAGGGAACAATAAGTAGTCACAAAAGGAGCAACAATTATCCGAAAAACAAACATGTGAAGCGAATCGAATTTAAAATTGGCGACATTCATACTTTGTTGTAATCTTCCGACCAACAATGAGCTAAATCATGTAAACGACTCACGATCAATACCTCGAGGAAATCATAACAACACCACAGTGATGCAACACTCACTTAGAACCTTGAGGGACATGAAAATTCAAGCCAACAATGTATCCACCACTTGATGGCTTGGCGACGCACCAAAACCGCAGCTATGACTCTTTGGTAAATGAGCATCTCGCCACGCGAGCTCGATTTTTTCCCCAAGAACATGGTTGCCTTTGCCCTATGGGCGCCACGAGGATTTTGACATGCCGCCCATGCCGTTCAACTGCCATTGGGTCTTTGCCGAGACCGCACCGTGATCCAAATTCAAACAATAGAACGTCACCACAGGACACGACCAAGCAGTACTGACCTCTACGAGAGATCAGTCATACCTTCTTACATGCCGGTCATGGCCATGACGCCACGCCAAAATTCGCCAGCGCCCACAAGCGCCGTGGTCGGCCCTGTCCATCGTCAGCATCAGTGCGCCACGCCGCGCCTTCCTCGAGCACGACCTGCTGGTGCCGATGTTGGTAGCGGCCGCACCGGCTCACCGCAGACCCACCGTGCGTGCCAGCGGTGATCCCCACTCGTCCTCGTCCTCCTCCTTCGCCTCGTGTCGCGGCGCCTCGTCGACCCGGACGCCCCTTCCCATCGCCGCCGCCACCATTTTCTCCTCCTCCGTGGGAGGAGTCGCAGTCCGCGTGCTTGCCGTGGGTCCCGCACGGCAGCCTCCCAGCCATGGCGCAGATCGGGAACCACCGCTGCGGCCGGAGTGCATGCCCTCGCTCGGCGGCCTCGGTGATCTGATGAGCGGTTAGGATACATCAATGAGGAGCGCCATGAGTCGTCGAGCCGCTACCGGCATCCAAGACAGGCGTAGTCTTGTTGGCGACAATGGCGGCTAAGGGTTAGCCACAGGCGTGGAGGAGGAGGCGAGCATCACATCGAGTGGGTGGAGGAGATAGCCCGGTCGAGGAGAACACGAGGAATCTTTGGGCGGGCGGAGACCGCCGAAGAACGGCCGGAATCGGCCGGACGAGAGAGGTTGAGAGAGGATGAGAGAGAGCGCCGAGAGGTGAGCAAGAGGGACGAGAGGAAAGGTCGGTCTTGCGGTAGGGAGCACCGCCACTTCCATTGGATCTCCCTTGATCTGCTTGACGCCACGGAATCAATCCCGCTTCATGGCCGGACGACTCGGGGCGCTGTTGGTGGTTAGCCTTGGTTCTTTTTTGAACACGGAGGCGCTTTTAAATGCGCCCTTGTTGGCTCTTTAATAGTAGTAGAGATATTCCACCTCGGTCATATCGTCGCGGAGTTTAGGCGAAGCCTCGCTTGCCGATGAAACATCATCATCGTCACCACGCCGTCGTCTTGTGGAACTCATCCCCGACACTTTCTTTGGATCGGTCCGGGATCGTCATCGAAATAGCGTGTCTTGAACTTCGAAGGTGTCGTGACGTTCGGTACTTGGATCGGTCGGATCGTGAAGACGTACGACTACATCAACCGCGTTGTCATAACGCTTCCACTTACGGTCTACGAGGGTACGTGGACAATACTCTCCCCTCTCGTTGCTATGCCATCACCATGATCTTGCGTGTGCATAGGAATTTTTTTGAAATTACTACGTTCCCCAACAGAACCACCTTTCTTGATTGCACTGGCTCGAAGAAGCCTAGTAGATTGCTCCCCATACTCCACTATAGGTGACACTATAAGAAATCTGTTAATACATGACGGATCTGATCCGTCATGGATAAGTGAAATACTGTCATGGGTGCCCATACATGACGGACATGAAGTCCGTCATGTATATCGCGTCATAATTTGACATCGTTCCTTCCTTGACGGTTCTTGACCGTCATGGATCTACCCCAAGCCCGCCCAGACCCAAACCATTGTGACGAAACAATCCATCATGGATTAATGCCACGTAGGATTTTCAATTGACCAACATGGCTGCCTACGTGGATTCCATTTTTGTCATAAAAATCGTCACGGATTTAGGTACAGTATAAATTGGGTCGAGCCCATTATTAGCACATTTATTTCGGCCTAATTTTCAACCAGTACGTTTTTAGCATAATGCATCACAGAGATCCTAATGCCAACTTTGACCCAAGAGGAAGTATTTGCAAGGTGTCAAACATTACACGGTTCATTGAGTATGCAGGAAACTATATGTATGTACAACATAGCAGTTTATTCCTCCAAAATCGTCTATGAAATGTTAACTTACAACATAGACTGACAAAATATATCACATCAAGGTTAGGAACCAGCATAGTCAATTAAATTTTACATCAACAGACCATATAAACTATTAAGACTCTTATTCATGTTCTCGTCCTCGACCTTCTTGTGGCAATTATCATGTTGTGGCTGATTGTGATAGGAAACACCAAATAGCTTGCTACCCAATCTTACCTAGCATATTTACAAGAATATTAGATATTTGTAGATACAAATAGATAGTAGAAATAAGAGAATTGCAACAAAGATAAAAATGAATTACATGCTGTCTAAGATTCTTAAATCTTAATAATGCTACAAATGAGAATAACATTACATCTACTATAAAACAAGAAGAAACATGAGGTTTCTTAAAATTAATCCAAAGAAAAGTTGTGTCAAATGAAAGTCAAATGACAAAGAAACAAAACACACATCACAAAACTCCCAAGTGCTATAATAGATGCAGCATACGGCCTAGTTGTTCTACAGCAGTAGCTTTCCAATGCGCTACAAAATTTTCAGCATCATGAACAATGAGAATGAATGGTGATAAATAGTATTCTACCAAGTAAATAGTATTCTATCATGAACAAAATTTTCAGCATCATGTTGAGCTCATTCCACCAAGTAAATAGTCAGATTTAAAGTCAGGTTAAGTAACCATCAGATTCACCATTCTAATTGTGCAGATGTACAATAATATTAGTTGAATTTGCTTTCTTTCACTTAACAATTAACATGTTTGTAAACCAAATCAGAGACAGCATAACAGATTGCTTTAAAAAGTGAAATTTAAGCCAACAAACTGGCTACTGCGTACATACATCTTCATTCAATTATCTCCATAAAAGAAGAATTCCTAGTGTGTGATAATTATATGGGTGGGGGTACTCACTGGATACAGTATAGCAAGTAGCACAACAGAGGGCATAATACAACAACACACAATTGATAATTTTCCTCATAACACAACTATGTACAATAAAAGCATCATGTAGCACCCATGGTGGCAGCAACGCCACAATTTTACACATGGGTCAAGAAGAAGGATGACATGTAAGAAATCATGTTCCATGTTGCATAGAAAGAGCATTGGTTATTCATCACACATGCCATGGAATATGGAAAACAATGGAACTGCTACTTACATGTGTTTCTTGATTTTGATCAACATGCAACGCCTCAAGCTCCTTGGTTGCTGCCTCAAGCTCAGCTGCTCAACTAGTGTGTACTTAGTAAGAAGACCCAAACCTGGATCAGTACAATAGAAAAAATAATCACAACCGGTATATTTTAGAAAAGATATTGTAATGCAAATGAGTAAATATTTAACTACTTTTGAATACCTTACAGAAATTTGCAACATCATGAATAGTAAGAGGGAATGGTTTTAACCAGTTAAAATGATGCTGCTAGAAGGTTTGCAACATCATGAATAGCACAGGAAATAAGTAATTTTGAATACCTTACAGAAATTTGCAGAAATCTACAACATCATGAATAGCACAGGAAATAAGTAAGTACAGGGAAAATGTACGACCAACAAGTCCACCCATCAAGCTAATGTCAAAGCAAGCAAATTCTTTTCACCAAAGCTGAAAAGCCAAGATTAAATCTTAACAAAAGCAAAACTGAAAAGTACTACCGCTGCTATATTGTGGGCGTCCATCAGGAAGGAGATGTACGGACTATATTGTCCAGAACGAAGAAATTAGTCTAAAACCGGATGTGCAATCTCATTTTATTATTACTAACACACAAATTTTGTCTCACCTAAACCTAATTCTTAAGAATCAGGCCTTCCCAAATGTTTTTATTGACTAACTGAATTCTTACAAAACTAAGTCAAATGGATACTAACTGAACTGAGAAAGAACAAGGTACAATGGGTGTCCATGACGGATTTGAAATCGTAGCTACAAGCCATGGAGAAATAAAAAAGCCAACCTACAAATCACCACAGTACCATGCCAAAATTCTAAGTAACATCCTAGGAAAATTGTTGATTAGCATGAGTATTGACTATAATCCCACTGGACCTAAATAGCAAACAAAATTATCAATGGAACAAGCATTCAGCTTGAAATTCCACAAGCCAAAAATTCAGGCGGCTGATGAAATTCCGGACATAAAACATTTGTTCAAACTAGGTGAGTCCGATCCTGGACAAATGTGTAAACCAGGGATGATGGATGGCAAGGTACCTCATTGCCAGCTTAACTTTGTACTATGATTTGTGTATCAGATCAAGCTATCAATCACTGTTCGTTTTGAAGTGCAGTTTCTGGAAAAATATTCCAGACAAAAAGTTGGAGGGCACTTTGGTATTAAATACTTTGAGGGGATTGAATAAAACAAATACTGTACTTTCATATCTATCATACTATGGTTTTTTTGCGGTATTTAAAGAAGAGGCCGGGGCCTCTTTTTACTAAACTGAACTGAAATAACTCGTCGCATCGCCTACGTCCAAAGTTGATAAAATGAGATAGGTCTTTAGAAACTTGAATATTCTTTGCCTACACATTTAGAAACTGCGGTTACAGATTATGGTTTTTTTTAAACGATGCTGCCAAACTATGCTATGTTCAATCTGAAACAGCATAAAACATCATTATCTCAATCCTAGGAAGCATCCCAACTTAAATCAAGCCACCGATTCTGAAGTATCTGATTTGACAACCTAACATATCAAAACAAATATCAAAACAGAGAGTAGACATGCAGATATGTATACTAATAAATCTGTAGTAAATCTTAAAAACAGGGGACTGCATGACGGATTCGACAACATCTACATCTGATTAAAAAATAACTATAGATCCAACCCCAACTGATTATATCGTGTGCATGAGAATAGAACAACGACTGCGCGCACTAGAAGAAATTCCAGATGGCTGCATGTACCGGTGATGGTGTTGGTGGGGTTCATTGCGAGATGGTTCATGCGACGTAGGAGGGCGTGGTGTGGTTGCCCTGGTCGTTGGCCATGATCTCAACCTGCAGCCACATGCCGGCATAGGAGTAGGCCGTCCCGAGGTCGATGCGGATGAACGGACCCTCGCCCTTGGTCATCTCCTCCTCACACCCGTCGGAGCCCACGCCTGGGTTTGGTGGATCCGATTTGGGCGCCGGTGTTGGCTGCCAAAGTCGTGCACTTGTGAGGTGGTGCCCGCCGGTGCCGTGCCCGGATGGACCACGCGTCGTTGCGTCGCACCTCGCATCTTCCTCTTGTCGGAGCAGTCGCGTGCGGCTTGCATGTTTCTGCTGCCTGCCGTCGACGGAGGAGAAGGCGGAGATGATAAGAAGATCGAGATCCAGGAGTGACCTCGACGGATCCGGCTGCTGGCTCTGCAGATCCGGCCCCTGGCTTGGCAGATCTGGCAGGTGCGGTGGGTTGACGTCCTTTCCTCGACCCAATCGGCGGAGCACGGGTTAGTTCCTGGAAGGAGCGGAGTTGGGCGTGGAGTTGCTTGTCTGGATGTTGCCTAGCCACAGGAAGGTCTTGCGAGCTAGCTCTGGGGGGCGAGACTGGTGAATCTAATCGGAGGGAATGAATGAGGGGAGCGAGGGGAGCGAGGGGAGGATGAGGATGTGCTACGCGCCGGCCATAGGCGCCGGAAGGCGCCGGAATCGGGCGACGCCAGCAAGGAGTGGCGTGGTGGACAGAGAGGGGCTCGTGAGAGAGGACTGGCTGCGCCGCTAGGGAGGAGGGGGGAAGGGCGAGGAGGAGGGCTTAGGGTTAGCACTATATACATGGAGAGGTTAGGCGGGCTTGAGTGGGCTTGAGCGGGCTTGCAGGGCTGTACTAAGCCGTCCATGACAGTCTTGAGAATGTCACCGAAAATCCGTCATGTATTAACAGATTTCTTGTAGTGTGAGTCACTCTTCTGCACATCTTCACAAGTCCATTGTCACCAAAATAGACGGCAAGCTTCAAGCAAGATCTCTTCATGATGCTCCTCTTGAACTCGCATGAAACCTCGATGACGATCACCACCTGATGTCATCCTCCATGGGATATATGAGATCTTCCTTTTGATGCACGCCCATGGAAACAAACCAAACCCCACAAAAATCTCTCACATAGACCATGGGTTAAGTACACAAAACATAATGGACAATGCTTACCATACCGTGAGATCACTTGATCCCACTCGCTACATCTTCTACGCTTTGTCTGTTGATGAACTAGAATCCTTTCTTTGTACTTAGTCTTGATCAACCTTGTATCTTATCTTCTCTCTTCATTGAGATGATGTGTTGAAGATAAACATGAATGTTTCCATAATCTTCTTCTTCAAGACATGCTTGCAATAGACACAACTCTCACATGACCAATCTTTGGATAACTGCATGAATAACACCTTGGTCAACAAATTATATTTTTCTAATAACCTTGAAACTTACAAATGGTCTTCAAAAAATGCCTATGGACAAACCCTTCAAATATAACTCAAGGAAACCATTAGTCCATAGGGATTGTCATCGATTACCAAAACCAACCATGGGGGCACCATGCTCTTTCATACTCTGTCCTATTTTGACAACTCACACTTATGTTTTTTTTCCTTATTTCCAACATGTTGGTAACTGCTTCAACAACAATGCTCAAGCGCAAGCTGTAATGACCGCCCTTATGGTAGGTTATACCCTAAACTTTTAAGCAAGTTACATTGATTATGCATGTTTAAACATAAATGTATACCTTTTTTGGTAGAACACCTATCAGAACTATGCAGTTGGATTAGTACTTGACTGGGGATGCTCGAAGTTGACACTTGACAGCATCATCTTGACTTTAAGGTCTTTTAACACAAAATGGTGTAGTATTTGTAAGTTGTAACACCACACCATCTGTAACATGGGAGGGATTTAATATACTAATAAGAGAGCAAGAGCTTGCAATTTATTTGTTAATCCACAATATGTGAAACCATTTCAATAATTCAAACTCTATATCTACAGGACTTGAAAATCTAGACTAGCTAAAATTGACCTCTGTGTGAAGTAGTGAAATGAATTAAAAAATTGTATGGAGTATGAACTATGAAGTAGTGAAATAATCATCCCTTCTCGGTTCTACAAGAATAACCATCATGCATAACCGTCACTGATAGTGGAGTAACATGACAGGGGATCCACCTGTCGTAAAGAAGAATAAAATTTTGCGTATTAGTAAAGTTTAAGCAAAAGGTATGGAGGTGTTTACCGTCTGCAATTCATTTTCATGGTCAAAACAGGCCATTGGAGTCTGCAGATATCCAGACATTTCAATTGGGCAGATATCCGCACGTTTCACGGGCATAAGAGAGATTATTTGATCCTAAGTTTGCTTGTCAAGGCCTATAGGGAACACGGTGCGATTTGAGGATTATGATTATTATTGCTGGCTAGAATGTTGGATGTTTGATGGTTCATGTTGAACAAAGCACATTGTTTCCGAGGTGTTACCATCTTCACTACGAAATGTATTTATAGAGTCCTGGGACAGCCTTTTTCTTTCTTTCTTTCAGGGATAATAATGCCATTGGGTAGATGAGATATTGGATTGCCTCAGGAACTTACATGTGCAAGTGCAAGGAGATGGAAATTATTTGTGATTTGGTGATTTCCGTGGGTTTGCCGAGTCCCCGATGGACGACGCTCGGCCAATTTTTCCAGGCACTAGGGATCGGAAATTGGGGTGCGTAGAAGTAAATAGTACTACTATTTATTTATGGATTTATTACGGAAGACATTGTTGCTTGGCTTTGGCCTTGTGTGATTCCAGTATCATATAAGTGGAAAATAGTTCAGAAAAAGACATTTACATTTACGCAGGAGAACGTAAGAACATATCGTATGGTGTCTATATTTTACGCAAGACAGAAAAGAGTTTGAAGGACTGGTTTGATTGTTTGTTTATTCTGTCATTCATTGCCCCTAAAAAAGGCTCTCTCCTCCACTGTTCAAGATTCAACAAAAATTGCCCGGTCAAGTACTCAAAGTCAACTGGTAACATGCATGGCGCAGATCTCGACTTGCAAGTTGCAACTTGTACTGCAATTACATAGATAATCCATCCACGATGTATCGATCTCGAGTGTCTCCTTGGGCGCCTACAAATAGCATCGATTTGTATCAGCGAGTCATCACACATTTTTTATCCTTTCGTCTTCTTTCAAAAAAAAAAATTAAAATCTTTTCCCTTGCCCAGCCTTGCCAAAAAAAAAAAAAACAAGCTTGACCGCCTTGCTGTGTCCGCCACAATGGCTTCACGTGCAGCCGTTCTCTCCATGCTGGTCCTGCCTTCGTCGGGGCGGGGCCGGGGCGTTGTACATCGCTGGCACCGGTGCCGCCAGCACCACCGGGCGCCGGTTTCAGCAGCTCCAGTGCCGCCACCGGCGTCGGGACCGGAGATATCATGGGCGGATGCTATGCAGTGCCTGGACTCGTGCAGCAGCGACCGTGCTGCTCTCAGCTCAGCTGCCTCCGGGAATAAACATTGGCGGGATAGCTAGCTCGCTAGGATGTGTTCCATGCATGGTCATTCTCGTATCTGCTGCTCTGGTTGTGCACGGTTCCGTGTACGCATCGAGGAATTAAGATGAATGCTTGGATAAATCTATTTTCTGGCGTATTTCTGTTCAGTCGTATTGAACCTCTTCTTTCATTCTAAGTTGGACTAGATAAAATTGGTACTACACCAACACCAACATCCTACATTAAACACTGGCGAGATAGCTAGCTAGCTAGGATGTGTCGCACTTGCATAGTTGCATGCATGGTCAATCGTGTCTGCTACTCTGATTGTGCACGATTCTATGTATGCATCGAGCAATAAAGATGAATGCTATCTAGCTTTAGACAAATGTATTTTTTTTTGTGTGTATTTCACTTGGCGTGTTTACATTTGAATAATTTGGTTTGTAAACTATTTTTTGATTTGTTGGAACATTCAAATTTATGTTTAATTTCTATATATGTGCTAATATGTAGTTGCAATGTATACTAGAATTGCAAACTTTAGAAAAAGAAAATCTCTGTTATATATAGGGGATCGGCCAGGTCCCGCCAAAGCTTAGTGGAGTAAATATACTCTATTAAGGGTTTACTCCGCCGGATCCTCGACTGTTTATTGGAAATTGATTAGAAATGTCCTTAGACCAACAACATATCCGCCATTTATTGTATCTTTCCATTCGATGCGCCAGTATTTTCCAATTGCTTAACATTGCAAATCATTTGTATGCACATTAGCATGACAGACACCAGTTTTCGTATGCTGCACTGTCAGGACTTTATTTCTTTTGCGCAGAAACCGCGTGTTTTATTCATTATAGGGTTACAATCAGCTGGCTCTAGCAGCTCGGTACACGGAGGATTTTGGCGTAGCCATCAAGCGGTCCTAACCTCTGTTCTTCCATGTAGATAGTCAGACAGTCGGCAACCACTATTATGTTGCTCGATTAATCTTACATAGTGAAAGCCCACACAGTTCCAGACGGCGTTTAATCTCAAAGGTGATGTACCATAAGGCGATTTATCTAGAGAGCTCCCTTTCTGTGGCACTGTCAGTAATCTATTGGCGTATGAATTTCAAGGAGAATTTCGATGCAGTGTCCTTCTACCCCCTCCTTTTCTTCTATCAATTTTCAAGGGGGGTTTTAATTTTCAAAGAACATTGTAAGAGATTCTTGACGGAATGTGACCCGATACCCCACAAGATGCATAGTTACTCCCCCACCATACGGTTTCCATCTGGCGGTCAAGAGCGTGGGGGCACCGCACCTTGCACGTACTAATTAAATCATGTGTCAGTTGGTAATCGAAACTTGGCCTCATGGAAGTCGTTGAGAAAGTATCATGAACTACGCAACACATCTACTTTGATTTACGTGATCTCACTTGGGTACACAGGGAGGAGGATGAGAAGGCCGGCAGTACACCCAGGAAGAAGATGTGAGAGCCGACAGGGTGTTCGCCCCATGACAGGGTGTCACTTAATTAGCCCAGTCCTAATATCTATGCGTGGAATCAGTCAAGATGATTATACTAGTTATGAGTCAACTTGTAATTAACAACCATCGTCGCACAGATATCTGACTTTCGACATGTGGTGTACTTAGCACAAATATATCCATCTATATTTCTTTTGTGAAAGTGATCCAATCTACTCCCTCCATGCCTAAATATTTAGGCACGGAGGGAATATTATAAAAGTTCATCGAAAGTATAAGACATCTCAAACATAATAAAAATTACATTGAGTTTCCAAGACCTCCAAGCAACCACTACTGCCGTCAGAATGAGGCATCGATGTGCTGCTATCACCGCTCCCCTACTGAAGCCGGCTTGACCTTGTCAATGAATAATTTTGGGCATTATTTAGTACATAGGTGAAGGCTAGCTACCTAGCTAAAATTCCCGAGTGTAATAACCCATGAATTGGCAAGTCTATTTAAATCCCTGGATATAAAGGAGTACTCTCTCTGTCTGGATTTATTGGGCTAGCCGGCCAAATTGGCAAGACCAAGAAACCTCGTGTGGAGAGATTGCACACCGTGGTATAACCAGTACTTATCAGTCACTAAAACATAAGTAAGAAGCAAGTTGCTTAAGTGTCAAGGATTGTACAACTTATTACTAAATTTGATTTTTCTATATCTCCCTTATATTGGTAACTCCACTAACAACCACAAACTTGTAAAAACTTCACGAAATATGCACATGCTTAAAATCATCACAAAGTTTTTGATGAACATATTGAGTAGAGTGGTAAATCCTATTATTTCTAATAGCCAAACTGCCTTTATTAAAGGAAGATATATCATTTAAAGGGTTATGGTTTTGCATGAAGCCTTGAACTCTATCCACTACAATAAATAGAATGTTCTTTTGCTTAAGATGGATTTCAGAAAGGCATATGATAAAATAAAATGACCCTTTGTCCATCATATGCTCAAGTTGAAGGGGTTCTTCAGTAAGTGATGTGATTGGATTTTGTATACCATGAGGGGATGACATATGGGAATGAAGTTAATAACAAGGTAGGAACTTATTTGTAAAATCCTAGAGGGCAGAGACAATGAGATGCTTTATATCCCTTTCTGTTTGACCTGGCTGCTGATGCTTTGGTCTTTATTGTAGAAAAGCTAGGCATAATGGAATTGTGAAAGGAATTCTAGGAGAGATTTTGAATCATGGAGTTAATACACGCCTGTATGCCGATGATACATTTATTTTGCAATATGATGAATATAGTGCTACAGACGTAAATTTCTTTCTGTGTGCATTTGGACAAATGTCTGGCTAACTATGAAATTTCAGAAGTGAACTTTTCTCAGTTGGAGATGCAATTAATAAATCTAGCATGTACCAACATATATTTACTTGTACTTTAGATATTCTACTTTGGAAATATTTACGCATCCTTGTTTCTAATGTAAGAATTAGAAGTAGGCGTCGAAAGGGTGGAAGATAAAATTGAAAAAAGGTTGTGGATACTGGCAGGAGAAATTACTCAATATTGCGGTCAGAATCACTCTAGTTTGGGCTTGTCGGACTAATATGCTCATGTATTTGATGTCCTTCTTCTCCATTCTTGTTGGTGTTAAAAAATATTTGATTTCTTCGTAGCCAGATTATTCTGTCTAGATGATGACAGTAGCAAAAATAATATCATTTAGTCAATTGGAAAACTTGTTGTAAACCAAAAGGAAGCGTGTTAAGGCATTCTACATTTACAGTGTATGAATAAAGCTCTGCTAGCCAAGTGGTTTTGGAAGGTAGAAACTGAGTCTGGATTGTAGAAAACAGATATGTGAAAAATAAATGTATTTCTACAGTAAAACTTGGAGTTGGAGACTCTCATTTCCGTACTAGCTTACTAAAAGTTAAAGATCTCCTCTATCAAGATTGCAAGAAAGTAATCGGGGATGGAAAGAATACAAGATGGTGGGTTGGAGATAGACCGCTTAAAATCACTTATGCCAGATTATACAATCTTTGCTTTGATCATAAAACCTCTATGGCCGAGGATCTTGAGAAAGGATAGGGTGAATTTTCTTTTAAGAGAGCTCTGCTTGGTGAGACTTTGGATCTATGGAGTAGTCTTGTTCGAAATAGGCCCTCACCCCACATTATATATAAAGCACAACTCATAATACATGGTCGAACGACACAAAGTGGTGAGGCGACCCTCTTACAAAGCACATCCCTGGATAAACCGGACAACATATACGCACACTACATTATGGAACAGTAACACAGGTAGGCCTGCAAACTACGCCACGACATGCCATAGGACATCTAAGCTCCACGATAACACCCTCGGGAGGGGGAACGATGCGAAGCATCATTGCCGTCGAGTCCATGAAGACAAGGGCTTTCACCCGCAACCCTAGCATGGAGACGAGAACTGCAACGATGCCTCAAGAGGAAAGCGGCACAACATGTGTCGCCTTCGTTGGCCCCAAAGTGCGGAGCTTTCGCTCGGCAGCTCAGCCATGCCACCATGAGGTTCCCAAGACATCCATGATGAGATGGGTGTCACCATTGCCAACGATGGAGAGGGAGCCCTCGCCACCCGCCGTTACACCCATCGCCACCCAGACGACCAAGAGGCATAACAACCACCATTGCCAT
The DNA here is from genome assembly GCA_021605205.1 of Aegilops longissima. Classification (NCBI taxonomy): domain Eukaryota; kingdom Viridiplantae; phylum Streptophyta; class Magnoliopsida; order Poales; family Poaceae; genus Aegilops; species Aegilops longissima. The sequence continues at coordinate 561,699,253 of CM038676.1, read as the reverse complement.
CATGTCTACCAAAGAGCCAACCATGCGGACCACCGTCTTTGGGTCGGCGGGTTGCTGTCTCGGCATCCACGACGTAGACACTGCCGACCGCCGCGAGCCATGATAGGAAGAGTGGAAGGCCTCTCCTTCCACCCCTAGCCCGACATCATCCATAGGATCTGGGTTGACAACACCACCATAGGAGGCATCCACACCTGCATCTTCAGTCGCTCCCGGTGGACCAAGGGGGACACAACCCAGTGATTGCCGATGATCGGAGCGAAGTGGAGATCTCGCACTCCGCCACATCCGTAGCCATCGTCACCGATCCGATCGGCGGTATATGTGGCACCCCGGCACAGAGAAAACCGGAACGCCCCGTATTCCAGCCCAGAGATCGAGATGAAGTCTTCTGGAATATGGCACGGCTTAGGATAGAACAAACCAGCTCTTTATTACAATCTATTTGGGTACAATGATTACATCGGCACGGCGACACTCGCTGCCATCAAGGCTCTATGCAAGCAGCAGAACAACAAGATGCAGCCGAAGAACTCTAGCAGCGGAACTACGGCGACAGTGGTGAACTCCACTCCGCAGGGACTCTGGCTGGAAAGCTTATCCGAGCTCGCACGAACAAAAACCACGATAAGCAAGCAATCAAATCCGACATGACCTGCAAGCTGGCATGACACGCCAGGTCAGTACATTGAATGTACTTGCAAGCTCACAATAACCAGAAGCATTCAAGACAAACAACAACATGGAAATTACAGGTTAAATAGGAATTTAACATGATTTCATCAGAATAACATGGCATGACCAACATAAACATGATACAGTTATCACAACATGAACATATTAATCCGACAATACTAGCATGCATCATGATGACACTATCATGCACTACTTATTCTGCTCGGGTTACCTCGTAACCAACACATGCATCACTTACCAACCTCGGACATCACACGATCATCTTAGGATCAAATCAAGCTTGGTATATACAATACCGTAGTAATCAGTAAATGACCACAAGGAGCTTGACTTTTACCCATGATTCTCGTACAACATCACGAATATACAATAACTCGGTATCCTCGATACCATTGTGATCCTTACGGCGATCACCACCCGACCAACACTTGGCCCCAAACCGTGATCCTTACGGCGATCACAACCCGACCAACACTTGGCCCTTGATCCTTACGGCGATCACAAGCCGACCAATATTTGGCCCGTGATCCTTACGGCGATCACAACCAACTTATCTCCTTATTCTTAAGCACATTATTCTTATTACTGTTGACTCGTACTTTCGACCTGGGCCCTTATCCGCGGGCGCGACTATCGATAGATTTAATATACACTCTGCAGATGTTAGTACACTGTACCCACACCACGGAACCCATGGCCTCGCACTCCTATTCGGGTGGACCAACAGCATTCCGACAAAACCGTCCTACTGCCATGACACTCTCCCGGCCACTCAGACTCACTCCCCACTGGGCTAAGTCATGGGGAGCCCCGGGTCTACCTCCAGACACAACGACCACCGCCGTGGCCTGTCCCACATGGGGACACGGATCCAAAAACTCAAATAACTCAACAACGGGCACACAAGGTTATGCCTGCTTACCGGGCCAGGGTACATCACGCCCATAACCTTCCCTCGTTGGAGGCACCGGCGGGAGGCACGACAATAGACCCAGTTAGGACCGTCCCATACCGGTAAGCATGGTTGCAATGGTCAGCATCGATTCAACGGCACCATGACTCAGCCAACAATTGTTCAAGTTCAATTTAATCTGGTTAAACTTGAATGCAAATATGTTGAGCCATGATAAAATACATGAACATGATATCAACATAATCATGAGGGTATCACATCACTATCCACCATATCAACAATAAATCATATCCACTCAGCATCGTATACTGACTAGCATGACCAACTCCAACATCAACATGTACTACTATCAAGCATAAACATATGAAAGGAAATACTAGCAGGTATAACATGATAACAGAGTACAAAACAACATAGCACAAAAGTGAACATGCAAATCTGAACATCACCGGAACAACGATAACCATCTTTTCAACAAGCAAACATTTATTAAAGATTCAAGTTGAAAACCATGGCTATTGCATGACTATCATGCAAGTGGGTATTTTGGCTTGCCTGGGGATGAAGAAGGCACCGGGGAGAAGTGTGGGAAACTCGCGGAACGAATTGCCGGAAAACGTTATATCTCGGAGGGGCTGAATAAGGGCAAGGGCATAAAGGTCATATTCACAGTGTCAAACCATAGTGAAAGCATGACCAACAGAACGGGCTCGACGAAATTAAGAAGCGGGTGTTGGAATCACCTCATTTGGAGTTACGGATAAAAAGATATAAGGGTTTTACTGCCAGGGTCCTATCTGTAAACATTTATTTTACAGACTGGGCCAAAACAGAAAAATGGAGAGCGTATTCTGTGGAATACGCTTCCATTTAAATGACGTGGCAAGGCGGGGCCGGGAAGCTTAGAGGCTTACAAGTGGGGCCTACCTTATCCATCTCTCTCTCTCCCTCGCCTGGCATCTTTCTCGCGCCCGACGAAGAATAGAGGAGAGGTGGGGCGGGGCTCGGCCGGCGTCTGGCTTCGGCGACTCTGGTGGTCCCCGACGAGGGCGAGGCTGCCGCCGGTACCTGGGGGAAGCGCCGTGCTCGCCTAAACCGGTTGGGGGCGCTGAGGAGGAGCGGGGTCGCGACGGCTCGCAGCCACAGAGAGCATGGCGGCGGCGACTAAGCTCGGGGACGACGACAACAGAAGCTCCGACGACGGGCTGAGAGGGCAAGGATGTTCGCCGGACTCCGGTGAAGCCGATGGTGGTGGCTAGGGGAAGAGTAGGGCTCCGATGACCGTGAATTTAAGAGGAGGCTGAGGGTGGACACGGTGGCCATGGGCGAGGTGTGGTGGCTCCGGAGCTCGGGCGAGTGGACGGGGAGGGAGCTGGGAGTGAGGCGAGGCTCGGGGTGAGCTCCGACGAGGCCGGGGATGGCTTATATAGCCGCGGGGCGAGGAGGCCGAGCTGGCACCGCCGCGAACGCGTGGACGGCGCCGCGGACGCGTGTGCTCGCGCATGGGCTCGGAGGAAGACGACGGCGAGGCACAGGGCAGAGCTACACGGGGAGGAGACGGCCAAGGGAGGGGCAGAGGAAGAGGCCGAACTCCGTAAAAGCTCGGTCGGCCACAGATCTCTCGTGGGCGCGCGGCAACGATCGCTGATGGAGGGGCTGACGGAGGGGGGAGAGGGCTCCACTAGGACGGCGACGACGCGGGCCAGCTGTTAGACACGCTCACGAGCACGAAGACGACGAGAGGAGGAGGGGCCCGAGCAAGAAACCAACCTGGACGCGGCCATTGCATGCCAAAGCGATGGTCATCGCGTGCACTCGTGCACACAGTGCCACAAGTGATGCCAAACCATGTCTGGGGGTTAGTCCTTCCTGGGTAGGTTGTAACTATGGTGGTAACTAGGTGAAAATGGCTACGTTAAATAGTTAGTGAGCTCTGAAGTTTACTGCAGTAAACTTTACCAGCTCAATGCGGTCAACAGGGAATTGCTATGGGCCAAATAAGATGTCTGGGGTGTTTAGGATAGGAAGTACTACAGTCCTGGGGAGTTTGGGAAGAAATGGACCAAGATAAATCATAGTTGCTTCACAACTGCATATTTGGTCCAGAAATGAAGATCAACAAGACGCACTCACATGGAGTGTCCACTTGAGCTAAATTTGGGCAAGGCTTAGTAATTTGAACATATAAAGATGCTGTAAAAATATCATTCTAAATGGCAAGCCAAAATAGCACTTGCTTCACAAACATCATTTTTGTCCATAAACTTGGAATAATTATTGTGGTCAAATGGATCAATGAAATGATGCCAAAATGGGTGGAGAGATGTTTTATGGGTATAAGAATGATCTGGTAATTTATCAGGATTTTGGAAGCAATATAAAATATACTTGCTTCACAACCTGAAAATATTGCCAGAAACAAAGATTTGCTCCTGTGCTCACATAGATGATTGGATGGGGCTGCCAATGGGTGAAGGGGTTTAATATGAGCAAATTAAGGAGTGTGCAAAAGTTCAACTTATTTGGACATATAAAGATGCTGTAACAAGATCATGCTAAATGGACAAGCCAAAATAGCACTTGCTTCACAAACATCATTTCTGTCCAGAAACTTGGAATAATTATGGTGGTCAAATGGATCAATTAAATGATTCCAAAATGGGTGGAGATATTTTTTATGGGTATAAGAATGATCTGGTAATTTATCAGGATTTTTGAAGCAATATAAAATATACTTGCTTCACAACCTGAAAATATTGCCAGAAACAAGATTTGCTCCTGTGCTCACATAGATGATTGGATGGGGTTGCAAATGGGTTAAGGGTTTAATATGAGCACATTAAGGAGTGTGCAAAATTTCAACTCATTTGGGTACTCCTAGAAAGTACTTCCTTCACAAAGCCTTCTGTTTGACAGAAACTTTGAAAATTCATTGAGGAAGATTGGCTGGGCAAATAAATTTGAACTTGTGCATGAGGCAATTATTTGGACATATAAACATGCCCAAAAAGTTAGGGAGTCAATAGGAGAAATATAAATGACACTTCCTTCACAAAGTGCCATTCAGGGCAGAATAGAAAAAAGAATATTGGGGAATTATTTTTGAACATGGCAATGAAATTTTTTGCCATATTTGATCAAGATATGACCCAAACAATTTATGAGAATTATTTGGGAATTTTTGGAGTGAGGGAAATATAGGTTGCTTCACAACCTAGGGAAATTGGAGTTATTTCCTTTAATAGATAAGGAATATTCCCAATAAAAAGAATATTGGGATTTGGGGTAGGATGGAAATGACAGGGTCTAGGGAAATATTTGGGAATGACAAGCCACTCTGGAAGCAAAGAAGAGGTCATCTTCTTCAGTTTCCAGACCACAAAGCCACGGAAAAAGAGAACTCAGGCAAAAACCTCGGAGAAACAAAAGAAAAAGAAAGGGCCAAAAATCAGGCTGTCACAAACCTTACCTCCTTAAAGAAATCTCATCCTCGAGATTTGGTTGCTCAGGGAACAAGTATGAATATTCTGACTTAAGGAAACCATTTCCAACTCGGGTATCCTTTTTCCTTTATTGTTGTTCCCATTAAATTTTTATCTGACTAGCTCAGGGTGGTTCGCTTTACGGTATCCACATGCTGACAGATCTTACCTGGCTTGCTCATGCTTATATAGGCTCCAATTTCTTTTTAGATCTGCTGACTAGCTGAGTGTGATTTAATTATCACGACTGAAATATATGTTCGTCTCACAAATCCGAAAGTGATTTCCGCTGGGTGTGCCACCCGACACTGGCAACCTTTCATGTAATGAAGATCAGATTTTTCTGATGAAAACTCAAGCTCTGACTCATTGCATTGGGTTTCTCAACTAAATGCAAGTCCTTTGGGTTCCAAACAGTGAGTTAAAACATAATCGTTTCCTGACAGATTCTGACTCAACGCAGAAGTTTCTGAATCATCTTAACCGGTTCCACTGCCGTGAGTATCGGATCTTTACCAAATATTTGATTGTCTCCTGTCATGGTCGGCATAAATGGTTTGGCCTGGGTGAAAATATCTGCAGACTTGACTGTCGGTGGTTCTGACGGAAAATTTTTGTTCACGATAGGCTATCCATGATGATTCATATAGGTGAGGACTCAGGCTTCCAGACTGTTATTCCTCATGCCGATTACTCATGTTGTAGGCATATCCATGTGGATCAATACTGACTAAGACTGTCCGGGGGATCTGCACAATAGGGCCGTGTACATACCTGCCTCACTGGTCTTGCTCCTTCATTATTGTTTTCTTGGTCTGGATCTTTGGCTGAAAGCGCTGGGCCATATTGTTTCTTTATATGACCATAGGTACTGTCGGTGCAATTTTTCGGCAATCATAGCTTATCCTCATTTTTCTGATAGGGTAACGCATTAAATTGCAGGTTCAACATCTCTCAAGTTCTAATCGTTGGGAAATGATCATCCGAAACCCTTGCAAGAAATCGGCAAATAAGTCAGTAGCCACAAGAACGGTCTTTACAACTTGGCTCTGGGACATTACTGAAATAACTCAACCACGGCTCAGAGCATGAGACCGGGTCGATAAGAAGAAGGTGGTAGCTCCCTAAAATAGCCAAAAAGCAGCTATAGGGCTACTGTCACAAAATGAACTCAACAGCTGTACGAGACGGTCGAAAAGCAGCTCAGACTCGTGACAGTCGTTGAAGAGAGAAACAAAAACATGCATCCACCCCGGATAGCTAGAAACAGCTCAAATCACAGGCGTGGTGCCCTCATTGGAGAAAAAAGGGGACAAGGGCTCATTAGGATCATTTTCCAGGTTCACAGGTACTTGTACTGAGCTCACTGAGGTCATCAATCCTCATAATCCTTTGTCACACTGTGGTGTATATTGGCTTTCTTCTATTAACCATCCTCACGTGGTTGTCAGATCCTCATCCGAGTGACTTGTAAGATCTTGATGGTATGCTCATTGCATATATATATATATACGTGTATTCTGACTGATTCTGACTGATTCTTGATTCTGACCTAACCGTTGCGGATCTGATTCTTGGGATTCACTGCCATATGCTGTCAATTTACAGTGTACTACCTTGTACCAATGTCTTACTGAGGAATATTTGCTGGCTTGTGCTCAAAACTTTCATCGAACAACTTGCTGAAGAAGACTGGGTATTATGCTTCAGAAGCTTACCCCCTTAAAGACTTTGCTGGGGCAAGACTCAGTACCTTATGCTGGAAGCTTTTGCGGTTGCTTACTGAAGAAGGCTGGGTACCTTGCACGGGAAATCATCCATGTATCATACTGAGGAAGATAGATGAATCTTGCCTTGCAAGCTTCTCCAGTATTTTGCGAGGGAAGAGTGGGTTGCTTACACCAAAAACTTCTTATTGTGACATGCGGACCGATTTCCACATATATAACCATCAGCATATTTTTGCTATTGATTTCTTGCATGAAACGGGGTTTTGCAGGACTATCCTCCTTTCTGAGTATATGCCATATTTTTGCTTGCTTCCGGGTATATCATGCGTCAAAATCATCCTCAACAAAAAATTAAACTTGTATCTGAGCCATACCTTTGATAATCTTCTGCCAACCTTGCACACAATTTATCTTCTTGCTGATTTAATCATTTTGTTTTTATGAGTGCACGCTAATGCAAACTTGATACTAGCGGTCCATTCAGGATTTCTTTTGCATCCAGACAAGATATTCCCAATTTCACTGCAGTCAGCTGATAATTCCATTATGTTTAGCTGAATTTCCAAATATATGCATTTCTTGCTGACTCTTCGGGTCCGGTGTCGGCTGACGAGCAACTTTAATAGGGGAAAAACTTGTAACACCGAAGGCTCAAAGAAAGGAACAACAGAAACGACTAAAACAAAAGCACACAAGCATTCTGCTAATATAATTAATCAAGCAATCATCACATATTATTGCTACTCACACAATAATATGCATGCCTACTTAAGCACACAAATTTCTCGGGATCTCCAGTTCTACGATCTAGCATGCTGTGATGATGTGCACGAGGACGAATAAATGTGTGGAGGAATTGGTGTAAACAACGCTACACCAAGTGCTAGCTTAGCCAGATAGCAACCTGGGCTAGCTCGGAGGCGAGGACGTACTTGGTAACCATGCAGTGGGACACGAAGGTCGCAACCACATTATTCTCAAGCGGACGGAAAAAGATCCGTACTCGTCCAAGAAATAGGATTGCGGGGAAAAACTGAGGCTGCTGACATTGATCTTTCTTGATAACTAAGATCATTAAGGGTTGCCAGCACGACAAAATAAAAGAATGATCTGGGATAGAAGCATGTCTATCACCGAAACGATAGGCGGGACTGAAGGAAAGACATCGGCGCGATACCTGAGCACCATTTTTTGCAAACAGTGTCGGGATCCCTTAGCATCACTCTGCTGGGACAGAAATGACACCAAACACCGATCAAAAAAGGAACTGGAGAAATGCAAAGGTTGAGTTGTAGTGGATCCGAACCGATGCCAGCTACACTCACCAGATAAACCGTTATCACAAATACTAAGGCTATATGCATGCTATGCGACAAACAAATGCAGCAATCAAGTGCAACAAACCAATTAGGGTCTATACTACCGCTTTCTAACGTTCGCGCGGTCTAGGGAGTCCTACAGCCAGACCTGCTTTGATACCAAGCCTGTGGCACCCCGGCTCAGGGAAAACTGGAACGCCCCGTATTCCAGCCCAGAGATCGAGATGAAGTCTTCTGGAATACGACACTGCTTAGCATATAACAAACCATCTCTTTTTTACAATCTATTTGGGTACAATGATTACATCGGCATGGCGACACTACGCCTGCCACTGTTGCTCTATGCAAGCAGCAGAACAACACGATGCAGCGGAAGAACTCTAGCAGCGGAAGAACGGCGACGGTGGTGAACTCCACTCCGCAGGGACTCTGGCTAGAACGCTTATCCTAGCTCGCACGAACGAAAACCACGACAAGCAAGCAACCAAATCCGGCATGACCTGCAAGCTGGCGTGACACGCCAGGTCAGTACATTGAATGTACTTGCAAGCTCACAATAACCAGAAGCATTTAAGACAAACAACAGCATCGCAATTACAGGTTAAATAGGAATTTAACATGATTTCATCAGAATAACATGGCATGGCCAACATAAACATGATACAGCTATCACAACATGAACATATTAATGCAACAATACTAGCATGCATCATGATGACACTATCATGCACTACTTATTCTGCTCGGGTTACCTCGTAACCAACACATGCATCACTTACCAACCTCGAACATCACACGATCATCTCAGGATCAAATCAAGCTTGGTATAAACAATACAGTAGTAATCAGTAAATGACCACAAGGAGCTTGACTTTTACCCACGATTCTCATACAACATCACGAATATACAATAACTCGGTATCCTTGATACCATCGTGATCCTTACGACGATCACCGCCCGACCAACACTTGGCCCCAAACCGTGATCCTTACGGCGATCACAACCCGACCAACACTTGGCCCGTGATCCTTACGGCGATAACAACCCGACCAATACTTGGCTGTGATCCTTACGGCGATCACAACCAACTTATCTCCTTGTTATTAAGCACATTATTCTTATTACTGTTGGCTCATGGTGTGACCTACTTTCGACCTGGGCCCTTATCCGCGGGCGCGGCTATCGATAGATTTAATATACACTCTGCAGAGGTTAGTACACTGTACCCACACTACATAACCCATGGCCTCGCACTCCCATTCGGGCGGACCAACAGCATTCCGACAAAACCGTCCTACTACCATGACACTCTCCCAGCCACTCCGACTCACTCCCCACTGGGCTAAGTCATGGGTGGCCCCGTGTCTACCCCCATACACAACGACCACCGCCGTGGCCCATCCCACACGGGGACACGGATCCAAAAACTCAAATAACTCAACACCGGGCACACAAGGTTATGCACCTTACGGGCAGTGCAACCGCCCATAACCTTCCCTCGTTGGAGGCACCGGCGAGAGGCATGACAATAGACCCGTTAGGACTGTCCCATACCGTAAGCGTGGTTGCACTTTGGTCACATCGATTCAATGACACCATGACTCAGCCAACAGTTGTTCATGTTCAATTTAATCCGGTTAAAATTGAATGCAAATATGCTGAGCCATGATAAAATACATGAACATGATATCAACCTAATCATGAGGGTATCACATCACTATCCACCATATCAACAATAAATCATATCCAGTCAGCATCGCATACTGACTAGCATGACCAACTCCAACATCAACATGTACTACTATCAAGCATAAACATACGAAAGGAAATACTAGCAGGTATAATAAGATAACAGAGTACAAAACAACATAGCACAAAAGTGAACATGCAAATCTGAACAACACCGAAACAACGATAACCATCTTTTCAACAAGCAAACATTTAATAAAGATTCAAGGTGAAAACCATGGCTACTGCATGACTATCATGCAAGTGGGTATTGTGGCTTGCCTGGGGATGAAGAAGGCACCGGGGAGAAGTGCGGGAAACTCGCGGAACGAATCGCTGGAAAACGTTCTCTCTCGGAGGGGCTGAATAAGGGCAAGGGCATAATGGTTATTTTCACAGTGTGAAACCATAGTGAAAGCATGACCAATAGAATGGGCTCGACGAAACGAAGAAGTGGGCGTTGGAATCACCTCATTTGGAGTTACAGATAAAATGATATAAGGGTTTTACTGCCAGGGACCTATCTGTAAACATTTATTTGACAGACTGGGCCAAAACATTAAAATGGAAAGCGTATTCTGGGGAATACGCTTCCACTTAAATGACGTGGCAAGGCGGGGCCGGGCAGCTTAGAGGCTTACAGGTGGGGCCTACCTTATCCATCTCTCTCTCTCCCTCGCTTGGCATTTTTCTCGCGCCCGACGAAGAACAGAGGAGAGGTGGGGCGGGGCTCGGCCGGCGTCTGGCTCCGGCGACTCCGGTGGTCCCCGGCGAGGGCGAGGCTGCCGGCGGAAGCAGGGGGAAGCGTCGCGCTCGCCTGAACCGGTTGGGGGCGCTGAGGAGGTGCGGGGTCGCGGCGGCTCGTATCCACAACGAGCACGGCGGCGGCGACTAAGCTCGGGGACGACGATAACAGAAGCTCCGGCGACGGGCTGAGAGGGCAGGGATGTTCGCCGGACTCCGGTGAAGCCGCTGGTGGTGGCTAGGGGAAGAGTAGGGCTCCGGTGACCGCAAATTTAAGAGGAGGCCGAGGGTGGACACGGCGGCCATGGGCGAGGTGTGGTGGCTACGGAGCTCGGGCGAGTGGACGGGGAGGGAGCTGGGAGTGAGGCGAGGATCGGGGTGAGCTCGGACGAGGCCGGGGATGGCTTATATAGCCGCGGGGCGAGGTGGCCGAGCTGGCACCGCCGCGGACGCGTGGACGACGCCGCAGACACGTGTGCTCGCGCATGGGCTCGGAGGAAGATGACGGCGAGGCACAGGGCAGAGCTACACGGGGAGGAGACGGCCAAGGGAGGGGCAGAGGAAGAGGCCGAGCTCCATAAAAGCTCGGTTGGCCACAGATCTCTCGTGGGCGTGCGGCGACGAGCGCTGACGGAGGGGCTGACGAAGGGGGAGAGGTCCAGGAGGACGGCGACGACGCGGGCCAGTTGTTAGATACGCTCACGATCGCAAAGACGACGAGAGGAGGAGGGGCCCGAGCAAGAAACCAATCTGGGCGCGGCCATTGCATGCCAAAGCGATGGTCACCGCGTGCACTCGTGCACACAGTGCCACAAGTGATGCCATACCATGTCTGGGGGTTAGTCCGTCCTGGGTAGGTTGTAAAGATGTTGGTAAGTAGGTGAAAATGGCTACGGTTAAATAGTTAGTGAGCTCTGAAGTTTACTGCAGTAAACTTTACCAGCTCAATGCGGTCAACAGGGAATTGCTATGGGACAAATAAGATGTCTGGGGTGTTTAGGATAGGAAGTACTACAGTCCTGGGGAGTTTGGGAAGAAATGGACCAAGACAAATCATAGTTGCTTCACAACTGCATATTTGGTCCAGAAATGAAGATCAGCAAGATGCACTCACATGGAGTGTCCACTTGAGCTAAATTTGGGCAAGGCTTATTAATTTGAACATATGAAGATGCTGTAAAAATATCATTCTAAATGGCAAGCCAAAATAGCACTTGCTTCACAAACATCATTTCTGTCCATAAACTTGGAATAATTATTGTGGTCAAATGGATCAATGAAATGATGCCAAAATGGGTGGAGAGATGTTTTATGGGTATAAGAATCATCTGGTAATTTATCAGGATTTTGGAAGCAATATAAAATATACTTGCTTCACAACCTGAAAATATTGCCAGAAACAAAGATTTGCTCCTATGTTTACATAGATGATTGGATGGGGCTGCCAATGGGTGAAGGGGTTTAATATGAGCAAATTAAGGAGTGTGCAAAAGTTCAACTTATTTGGGTACTCCTAGATAGTACTTCCTTCACAAAGCCTTCTGTTTGACAGAAACTTTGAAAATTAACTGAGCAAGATTGGCTAGGCAAATAAATTTGAACTTCTGCATGAGGCAATTATTTGGACATATAAACATGCCCAAAAAGGTTGGGAGTCAATAGGAGAAATATAAATGACACTTCCTTCACAAAGTGCCATTCAGGGTAGAATAGAAAAAAGAATATTGGGGAATTATTTTTGAACATGGCAATGAAAAGTTTTGCCATATTTGATCAATATATGACCCAAAAAATTTATGAGAATTATTTGGGAATTTTTGGAGTGAGGGAAATATAGGTTTCTTCACAACCTAGGGAAATTGGAGTTATTCCTTTAATAGATAAGGAATATTCCCAATAAAAAGAATATTGGGATTTGGGCTAGGATGGAAATGACAGGGTCTAGGGAAATATTTGGGAATGACAAGGCACTCTGGAAGCAAAGAAGAGGTCATATTCTTCAGTTTCCAGACCACAAAGCCACGGAAAAAGAGAACTCAGGCAAAAACCTCGGAGAAACAAAAGAAAAAGAAAGGGCCAAAAATCAGGCTGTCACAAACCTTACCCCCTTAAAAAATCTCATCCTCGAGATTTGGTTTATCAGGGAACAAGTATGAATATTCTGACTTAAGGAAACCGTTTCCAACTCGGGTATCCTTTTTCCTTTATTGTTGTTCCCATTAAATTTCTATCTGACTAGCTCAGGGTGGTTTGCTTTACGGTATCCACATGCTGACAGATCTTACCTGGCTTGCTCATGCTTATATAGGCTCCAATTTCTTTTTAGATCTGCTGACTAGCTGAGTGTGATTTAATTATCACGACTGAAATATATGTCTGTCTCACAAATCCGAAAGTGATTTCCGCTGGGTGTGCCACCCGGCACTGACAACCTTTCATGTAACGATGATCAGATTTTTTTGATGAAAACTCAAGCTCTGACTCATTGCATTGGGTTTCTCCACTAAATGCAAGTCCTTTGGGTTCCAAACAGTGAGTTAAAACATAACCGTTTCCTGACAGATTCTGACTCATCGCAGAAGTTTCCGAATCATCTTAACCGGTTCCACTGTCGTGAGTATCGGATCCGTACCAAATATTTGATTGTCTCCTATCACGACCAGCATAAATGGTTTGGCCTGTATGAAAATATCTGCAGACTTGACTGTCGGTGGTTCCGATGGAAAATTTTTGTTCACGACAGGCTATCCATGATGATTCATATAGGTGAGGACTCAGGCTTCTAGACTGTTATTCCTCATGCCGATTACTCATGTTGTAGGCATATCCATGTGGATCAATACTGACTTAGACTGTCCGGGGGATCTGCACCATAGGGTCGTGTACAATTTACATACCTGCCTCACTGGTCTTGCTCCTTCATTATTGTTTTCTTGGTCTGGATCTTTGGCTGAAAGCGCTGGGCCATATTGTTTATTTATATGACCATAGGTACTGTCGATGCAATTTTTCGGCAATCGTAGCTTATCCTCATTTTTCTGACAGGGTAACCCATTAAATTGCAGGTTCAACACCTCTCAAGTTCTGATCGTTGGGAAATGCTCATCCGAAACCCTTGCAAGAAATCGGCAAATAAGTCAGTAGCCACTAGAACAGCCTTTACAACTTGGCTCTGGGACATTACTGAAATAACTCAACCACGGCTTAGAGCATGAGACCGGGTCGATAAGAAGAAGGTGGCAGCTCCCTAAAATAGCCAAAAAGCAGCTATAGGGCTACTGTCACAAAAAGAAACTCAATAGCTGTACGAGACGGTTGAAAAGCAGCTCAGACTCGTGACAGTCATTGAAGAGAGAAACAAAAACAGGCATCCACCCCGGATAGCTAGAAACAGCTCAAATCACAGGCGTGGTGCCGTCATTGGAGAAAAAGGGGACAAGTGCTCATCAGGATCATTTTCCAGGTTCAGAGGTACTTGTACTGAGCTCACTGAGGTCGTCAATCCTCATAATCCTTTGTCACACTGTGGTGTATACTGGCTTTCTTCTATTAACCATCCTCACGTGGTTGTCAGATCCTCATCCGAGTGACTTGTAAGATCTTGATGGTATGCTCATTGCATATATATGAGGACCTGATTCCGAGACAGACGTGTTCTGACTGATTCTTGATTCTGACCAAACTGTTGCGGATCTGATTCTTGGGATTCATTGCCATATGCTGTCAATTTACAGTGTAATACCTTGTACCAATGTCTTACTGAGGAATATTTGACGTCTTGTGCTCAAAACTTTCATCGGACAACTTGCTGAAGAAGACTGGGTATTGTGCTTCAGAAGCTTACCCCCTTAAAGACTTTGCTGAGGAAAGACTCAGTACCTTATGCTGGAAGCTTTTGCGGTTGCTTACTGAAGAAGGCTGGGTACCTTGCACGGGAAATCATCCATGTATCATACTGAGGAAGATAGATGAATCTTGCCTTGGTAGCTTCTCCAGTATTTTGCGAGGGAAGAGTGGGTTGCTTACACCAAAAACATCTTATAGTGACATGCGGACCGATTTCCACATATATAACCATCTGAATATTTTTGCTATTGATTTCCTGCATGAAACGGGGATTTGCAGGACTATCCTCCTTTCTGAGTATATGCCATATTTTTTCTTGCTTCCGGGTATATCATGCGTCAAAATCATCCTCAACGAAAAATTAAACTTGTATCTGAGCCATACCTTTGATAATCTTCTGCCAACCTTGCACACAATTTATCTTCTTGCTGATTTAATCATTTTGTTTTGATGAGTGCACGCTAATGCAAACTTGATACTGGCGGTCCATTCAGGATTTCTTTTGCATCCAGACAAGATATTCCCAATTTCACTGCAGTCAGCTGATAATTCCATTCTGTTTAGCTGAATTTCCAAATAAATGCATTTCTTGCTGACTCTTCGGGTCCGGTGTCGGCTGACGAGCAACTTTAATAGGGGAAAAACTTGTAACAACGAAGGCCCAAAGAAAGGAACAACAGAAACGACTAAAACAAAAGCACACAAGCATTCTGCTAATATAATTAATCAAGCAATCATCACATATTACTGCTACTCACACAATAATATGCATGCCTACTTAAGCACACAAATTTTGCGGGATCTCCGGTTCTACGATCTAGCATGCTGTGACGATGTGCACGAGGACGAATAAATGTGTGGATGAATTGGTGTAAACAGCGCTACACCAAGTGCTAGCTTAGCCAGATAGCAACCTGGGCTAGCTCGGAGGCAAGGACATACTTGGTAACCATGCAGTGGGACACGAAGGTCGCAACCACATTATTATCAAGCGGACGGAAAAAAAATTCGTACTCGTCCAAGAAATAGGATTGTGGGGAAAAACTGAGGCTGCTGACATTGCCCTTTCTTGATAACTAAGATCATTAAGGGTTGCCAGCACGGCAAAATAAAAGAACGATCCGGGATAGAATCATGTCTATCATCGAAACGATAGGCGGGACTGAAGGAAAGACATCAGCGCGATACCTGAGCACCATTTTTTGCAAACAGTGTCGGGATCACTTGGCATCACTCTGCTGGGACAGAAATGACACCAAACACCGAACGAAAAAGGAACTAGAGAAATGCAAAGGTTGAGTTGTAGTGGATCCGAACCGATGCCTGCTACACTCACCAGATAAACCGTTATCACAAAAACTAAGGCTATATGCATGCTATGCGACAAACAAATGCAGCAATCAAGTGCAACAAACCAATTGGGGTCTGTACTACCGCTTTCTAACGTTCGCGCGGTCTAGGGCGTCCTACAACCAGACCTGCTCTGATACCAAGCCTGTGGCACCCCGGCTCAGAGAAAACCAGAACGCCCCGTATTCCAGCCCAGAGATCGAGATGAAGTCTTCTGGAATACGGCAATGCTTAGCATAGAACAAACCAGCTCTTTATTACAATATATTTGGGTACAATGATTACATCGGCACGGTGACACTATGCCTGCCACTGTTGCTCTATGCAAGCAGCAGAACAACACGATGCAGCAGAAGAACTCTTGCAGCGGAACAACGGCGACGGTGGTGAACTCCACTCCGCAGGGATTCTGGCTGGAATGCTTATCCTAGCTCGCACGAACGAAAACCACGACAAGCATGCAATCAAATCCGGCATGACCTGCAAGCTGGCATGACATGCTAGGTCAGTACATTGAATGTACTTGCAAGCTCATAATAACCAGAAGCATTCAAGACAAACAACAGCATGGCAATTATAGGTTAAACAGGAACATGATTTCATCAGAATAACATGGCATGGCCAACATAAACATGATACAGCTATCACAACATGAACGTATTAATCCGACAATACTAGCATGCATCATGATGACACTATCATGCACTACTTATTCTGCTCGGGTTACCTCGTAACCAACACATGCATCACTTACCAACCTCGGACATCACACGATCATCTCAGGATCAAATCAAGCTTGGTATAAACAATACCGCAGTAATCAGTAAATGACCACAAGGAGCTTGAATTTTACCCACGATTCTCGTACAACATCACGAATATACAATAACTTGGTATCCTCGATACCATCGTGATCTTTACGGCGATCACCACCCGACCAACACTTGGCCCGTGATCCTTACGGCGATCACAACCCGACCAATACTTGGCCCGTGATCCATACGGCGATCACAACCAACTTATCTCCTTGTTCTTAAGCACATTATTCTTATTACTGTTGACTCATGGTGTGACCTACTTTTGACCTGGGCCCTTATCCGCGGGCGCGGCTATCGATAGATTTAATATACACTCTGCAAAGGTTAGTACACTGAACCCACACTACGGAACCCATGGCCTCGCACTCCCATTCAGGTGGACCAACAGCATTCCGAAAAAACCGGCCTACTGCCATGACACTCTCCCGACCACTCCGACTCACTCCCCACTGGGCTAAGTCATGGGTGGGCCCGTGTCTACCTCCAGACACAACGACCACCGCCGTGGCCCGTCCCACACGGGGAAGCGGATCCAAAAACTCAAATAACTCAACAACGGGCACACAAGGTTATGCCTGCTTACCGGGCCAGGGTACAGCACACCCATAACCTTCCCTCGTAGGAGGCACCAGCGAGAGGAACGACAATAGACCCAGTTAGGATCGTCCCATACCGGTAAGCGTGGTTGCACTGGTCAGCATCGATTCAGCGGCACCATGACTCAGCCAACAGTTGTTCAAGTTCAATTTAATCCGTTTAAACTTGAATGCAAATATGCTGAGCCATGATAAAATACATGAACATGATATCAACATAATCATGAGGGTATCACATCACTATCCACCATATCAACAATAAATCATATCCACTCAAAGATCGTGATCTTGACTAGCATGACCAACTCCAACATCAACATGTACTACTGTCAAGCATAAACATATGAAAGGAAATACTAGCAGGTTTAACATGATAACCGAGTACAAAACAACATAACACAAAAGTGAACATGCAAATCTGAACATCACCGGAACAACGATAACCATCTTTTGAACAAGCAAACATTTAATAAAGATTCAAGTTGAAAACCATGGCTACTGCATGACTATCATGCAAGTGGGTATTGTGGTTTGCATGTGGATGAAGAAGGCACCGGGGAGAAGTGCGGGAAACTCGCGGAACGAATCACCGGAAAACGTTCTCTCTCGGAGGAGCTGAATAAGGGCAAGGGCATAAAGGTCATTTTCACAGTGTCAAATCGTAGTGAAAGCATGACCAACAGAACAGGATCGACGAAACGAAGAAGTGGGCGTTGGAATCACCTCATTTGGAGTTACGGATAAAAAGATATAAGGGTTTTACTGCTAAGGACCTATCTGTAAACATTTATTTTACAGACTGGGCCAAAACAGAAAAATGGAAAGCGTATTCTGGGGAAAACGCTTCCACTAAAATGACGTGGCAAGGCGGGGCCGGGCAGCTTAGAGGCTTACTTGTGGGGCCTACCTTATCCATCTCTCTCTCCCTCGCCTGGCATCTTTTTCGCGCCCGACGAAGAAAAGAGGAGAGGTGGGGCGGGGCTCGGCCGGCGTCTGGCTCCGGTGACTCCGATGGTCCCCGGCGAGGGCGAGGCTGCCGGCGGTACCAGGGGGAAGCGCCGCGCTCGCTTAATTCGGTTGGGGACGACGACAACAGAAGGTCCGGCAACGGGCTGAGAGGGCAGGGATGTTCGCCGGACTCCGGTGAAGCCGATGGTGGTGGCTAGGGGAAGAGTAGGGCTCCGGTGACCGCGAATTTAAGAGGAGGCCGAGAGTGGACATGGCGGCCATGGGCGAGGTGTGGTGGCTCCGGAGCTCGGGCGAATGGACGGGGAGGGAGCTGGGAGTGAGGCGAGGCTCGGGGTGAGCTCGGACGAGGCCGGGGATGGCTTATATAGCCGCGGGGCGAGGTGGCCGAGCTGGCACCGCCACGGATGCATGGACGGTGCCGCGGACGCGTGTGCTCGCGCATGGGCTCAGAGGAAGACGACGGCGAGGCACATGGCAGAGCTACACGGGGAGGAGACGGCCAAGGGAGGGGCAGAGGAAGAGGCCGAGCTCCATAAAAGCTCGGTCGGCCACAGATCTCTCGTGGGTGCACGGCGACGAGCACTGACGGAGGGGCTGACGGAGGGGGAGAGGGCTCCAGGAGGACAGCGACGACGCAGGCCAGCTGTTAGACACGCTCACGAGCGCGAAGACGACGAGGGGAGGAGGGGCCCGAGCAAGAAACCAATCTGGACGCGGCCATTGCATGCCAAAGCGATGGTCACCGCGTGCACTCGTGCACACAGTGCCACAAGTGATGCCAAACCATTTCTGGGGGTTAGTCCTTCCTGGGTAGGTTGTAACTATGGTGGTAACTAGGTGAAAACGGCTACAATTAAATAGTTAGTGAGCTCTGAAGTTTACTGCAGTAAACTTTACCAGCTCAATGCGGTCAACAGGGAATTGCTATGGGCCAAATAAGATGTCTGGGGTGTTTAGGATAGGAAGGACTACAGTCCTGGGGAGTTTGGGAAGAAATGGACCAAGATAAATCATAGTTGCTTCACAACTGCATATTTGGTCCATAAATGAAGATCAGCTAGATGCACTCACATGGAGTGTCCACTTGAGCTCAAATTGGTTAAGGCTTAGTCATTTGGACATATAAAGATGCTATAAAAAGATCATGCTAAATGGACAAGCCAAAATAGCACTTGCTTCACAAACATCATTTCTGTCCAGAAACTTGGAATAATTATGTTGGTCAAATGGATCAATGAAATGATTCCAAAATGGGTGGAGAGATTTTTTATGGGTATAAGAATGATCTGGTAATTTATCAGGATTTTTGTAGCAATATAAAATATACTTACTTCACAACCTGAAAATATTTCCAGAAACAAAGATTTGCTCCTGTGCTCACATAGATGATTGGATGGGGCTACAAATGGGTGAAGGGGTTTAATATGAGCACATTAAGGAGTGTGCAAAAGTTCAACTCATTTGGGTACTCCTAGATATACTTCCTTCACAAAGCCTTCTGTTTGACAGAAACTTTGAAAATTCACTGAGCAAGATTGGCTAAGCAAATAAATTTGAACTTGTGCGTGAGGCAATTATTTGGACATATAAACATGCCCAAAAAGGTTGGGAGTCAATAGGAGAAACATAAATGACACTTCCTTCACAAAGTGCCATTCAGGGCAGAATAGAAAAGAGAATATTGGGGAATTATTTTCTAACATGGCAATGAAAAGTTTTGCCATATTTGATCAATATATGACCCAAAAATTTATGAGAATTATTTGGGAATTTTTGGAGTGAGGAAAATATAGGTTGCTTCACAACCTAGGGCAATTGGAGTTATTCCTTTAATAGATAAGGAATATTCCCAATAAAAAGAATATTGGGATTTGGGATAGGATGGAAATGACAGGGTCTAGGGAAAGATTTGGGAATGACAAGCCACTCTGGAAGCAAAAAAGAGGTCATCTTCTTCAGTTTCTAGACTACAAAGCCACGGAAAAAGAGAACTCAGGCAAAAACCTCGGAGAAACAAAAGAAAAAGAAAGGGCCAAAAATCAGGTTGTCACAGTATAGCGGTGACCGGAGGGTCCGACTCGGACCAACGTCGGCCAACCCGCAGGGAATAGAGGCACAACGCATAGGCTAGCACCAACATGGACTCAGCCGGCCCATGTACATGCATGCCGCATAATGCCATCCACCACCACAAACTAGATCCGGGCCATCCGTGGAAGCCAGCCGCCAACGACTCGGATCAAGCCTCCACCAACCCATGATCGCCACACGGGAAAACCCGAGCTGCGCTACCGTGTTGGCTCGCATAGTCTTAAGGATATATGTGAAGAATTAAGATACCAGGGGAAGGGATAATATAAAGTGGATGCTTATTGCTGACAAAAAGTTTACTATTAGATCCCTATATAAAAATTTGATTGTAAATGAAGTCAGATTTCCTCAAAAAATGTGGAAAACTAAAATACCTTCTAAAATATAGGTTTTTCTCTGTCTGGCGGTTAGGAACAGTATTCTTATGAAGGACAATCTACTTAAGAGGGGTTGGAATGGGAGTAAGACGTGTGTGTTCAGTGGTCAAGATGAGTGTTTTTAAAATGCTCTATAGCTAGACTCATCTGGAGCCACTAGTAGAAAAACCCCCATCATCCCGGTTGGTAAGGGCCTTTTGTCCCGGTTGTTGAACCGGGACTAAAGGGTCGTTACTAATGCCCTAGACCTTTAGTCCCGGTTCAAACACGAACCGGGACAGATGGGCCTCCAGGTGGCCGGTGCGCCGAGCCCAGGCAGGAGGGCCTTTGGTCCCGGTTGGTGGCACCAAAAGGCATCCACGCATCAGCATTTCAGGGGCTGGGGTTTTTGTTTTTTTTTGAAAGGGGGGGGGGGTTGGGGGTTTTGGGGGGTTAATTTAGGTGTCTCATATATTGTGTTAGCTAGCTAATTAATAGAGAGAAGTGTCCTCTCTTATGTCCGTGCTTCGTCGATCCTACGTACTATAAATAGAGAGGCCCTCGACACGCTAGCTAGTAAGAAAATGAAGGAAACCGTTAAGTACAGAAGTTCGTCATGCATACCGAGAGAAGTCATCGATCGACCTCTCCTTCTCCGAGAGATTGGTTGAACAAATTTTTTTCGTATTATCTATCCGACGCTACTGGCTACATACATATACTATATGTAAGATCTCTTACAATCCCCTAGCATTTGAAATCAACTTCCACATGGTATTCTCCGGCTTTATTGATGACGTGGTCAAGAAAGAATCCCGCCAATTCCTCTTTACTTGCTCTAATGCGATCTTGTGGTAGGAGTTCATTCCGCATCTGCCACGTCTAATTTGAAGAAGGGGGTTAATACATATATATGAATGAAATTCAACAGAAATTATGGTGTAATAAAATGAAATTGTGAATATTATTGCTTACGCACTTCATATTGTCTTTTAGAGTAGCCTCGCTTCTTTTTTAAAGTCGCGTTGTAGATGAACTCGCACACGTAGTATCCACAGTAATTATTCCCTTGTTCCTGCCACAAGCACTTTACAAGAAATAGAGGTCAATCAAACTGATAATGAAGCATTATAAATGGCATTTATGAAAGTGTTGACATCAGATTTTGGCACGACATAGAAAGAAAATGAGATGGCTTCGAGTGAAAGGGTTTTCAGCATTACAAGTTTCACATCACCGAGTGGAACAACTTTGATGTTTAGGTTATCATCGTCCGACTCCATTTTATGGGACGAAATTGTATTCCGAGTGGC
Organism: Aegilops longissima; assembly: GCA_021605205.1. Classification (NCBI taxonomy): domain Eukaryota; kingdom Viridiplantae; phylum Streptophyta; class Magnoliopsida; order Poales; family Poaceae; genus Aegilops; species Aegilops longissima. The sequence continues at coordinate 561,677,301 of CM038676.1, read as the reverse complement.
AGAATTCAATATTCCGAGTGGTTTTCAGCCGATCATGCCTTCAAAACGACATCGGATGAAGAAGCACTCTGAAGGAATTGTCTTCGTCTCATCGAGGCAATCAATTTTGATATATAAATCATGTCAATCCGTGTTCATATGCATAAGTTAGAGGCAATATACTGCAGACAGAAGCTGAATGGAAATACGCGAACTACCAGACACCCTGTCTGATGGGTCGCGCGAGCGATTCGGCCCTTAAGAGGGACTTGAATCGGAAAAACTTCAACACGAGAAAGTTTCGCCTCGTCGAGCCGATCGATTTTCATATATAACTCATCTCAATCCGAGGTCGTATGAGACCTGAGGAGACAAATCAAGATCTGGCTATGTTTTCGTTCGAGTGAAAAGCTTGCCGTCCGAGTGAAAACTTACCGGTCGAGTGAAAGCTTAATTTTTGAGTAAAAACTTACTGATCGATTGAAAGCTTACCTTTCGAGTGAAAACTTACTGGTCGAGTGAAAGTTTGCCATCCGAGTGAACTTATTATCATTCGAGTGAAGATATTACCGTCGGAATGAAAATTTGCCGATCGAGTAAGAGATTGCCTTCCGAGTGAAAATATAGTCATCCGAGTGGAATATTATCTTCCGAGTGAAAGATTCTAAACATCCGAGTGAAAAGTCCAGTCGGACGATCCGAGTGATTCTAATATCCGAGTGGATGAGCTCGAATCCGAGTGACATTTGCCCAAAAGTTTATCAAGATGACCTCGGATAGAGAAGTGTTCAATACAGAAGTTGTGTGTATCATCAAAACGGTAAACTTTGGTTTTGGAGTCATCATCATCATCAAGCATAGTATGTGGCCTGCAAATTCACTACGAGACTCAGACAATCCAGTCCGCTGCAAGACCAAGTCCGACTGGAAGGTAAAGATGACCTCGAAAAGTATTCAAGATGGCCTTATTTGAAAACATGATCAACATAAGAGTTGTTCGTCTCGTCGGGGCACATAAGTTTGATATTTGGGCCGTCTTGATAAAATATCATATGCAAGCTCGACGGCCCATGCAAGGAGGAAGACAGAAGTTGGACCAGATTCAGACTGAATCCGAGTTGGAATAGAACTAGGACTCTAGGACGTGAGTTGATGTAATTTCTTGTAAGGAAAGCCTAGATGAATCCTTTACTTGTACGGGAAGTCCAGCCGCCTCTTATATATGTTGGGGATGATGGCCGATTAAAACAACACACAATCGAACAAATCAATATACTACTTTTTCCTGTCTACGTTTTATCTCTCCACCGTTTTTCTCTCTCGTTCTTCGCTGTTCTTCGTGTTTGAGAGCTGTGAATCCCGAGGCTCTAGGGGCGAGCGAATCGACCTAGGGCAGCCCATAGCCGCCGCACTCCCTGACGGGGTCCCTCCTGGGGGTGTGGGGCTTTCGGGTCTGCAAAAGCACTCGTCGACTGTCTTGCATATCCCGCTGTCGATCGGGTCTCCTTCGACGTGAGCTGCGGTGCATCACCCCCGGCGTCGAGGGTACACGTGACATGTTAGTGTGTCAACACACTTTTGGCGACTCATTTGAGGAACGAAGATCAATCGTCATCATCCACCATGTCCGATCTTCCCAAGCCATCCGAGGTAGACGCCGATAACATCATCAAGCCCAGTCTTGATGATATCGGCCGATCATCACCAAGTCTATGAGGAGTACAAGAAGGCGCACGAGGAGAAGGACTTGCAGGAGTTCCTTGCAAAGTTCAAGAAGGATCGCCAAGGCAACATCAGTCCGATTGAAGAAATCAAGTTCCCTCCTCTTCAAGCTGAGCAGGTTAAACCCTCTGTAAATCTTGCCTTTTCTCTGAAAGCGCTTGGCTGAGATTGAAAGTCGTATTGCTGATGGTAACAATCTAGTCTATCAAACTTTCATAGAAAATACTAATGCTCAGAAGAATACATCTCAATCGTCTAGTGGTAATGATGGTGTAGCTGCTAGTGTGCAAAACCCTAATCTGGCTTTACCTATTGCATCGGCGCCTCCCGTGCCGATGGCTTATTATCCTACCCAAACAAATCAGATTGTGACTGCACCCATCAACCCTATTATGAGCATGCTAGGTTCGGTGGCAACGCCGAACCAAACCCTAGCTGCATCTACAACCACTCGACCACTACCAAATTATGGGTCGACATACATGCCACAATTCCTACCTACAGCTAGTAACCCTACTCCTCCTATGCCACTGCCACAAGCTTCATCGTCCACTATGGATGATGGTTTAGCTAATCTTAGAGAGGAGATGGCTAAGATGCTTCGAGATAATTTTGGAGTTGAGTTACCTCGGAATCGGATTTACCGATAGCCGTACCCCGAGTACTTTGATGCCATCCAGTGCCCTCCAGGATATAAAATTCCAGATTTTATTAAGTTTAATGGAGAAGGCACAAAAACCACATGGAGCATGTTAGTCAATATTTAGCACAATTGGGTGAAGCAGGCTCATTAAATGAATTGAAAGTGCGTTTATTTCCTTTATCATTAACGGGTACTGCATTTTCATGGTTTTCTTCTTTACCACATGGTTCCATTCGAGTTTGGTCGCAACTAGAGCAGAAATTTCATGATCATTTTTATAGCGGCGACAATGAACTCAAGTTGTCACATCTAACATCGGTTAAACATAAGCATGATGAATCGGTTTCTGATTACGTCAAGAGATTCACAGAAACAAAAAACCGATGTTTTAGTTTGGTGATAACCGAGAGAGACTTGGAAGACCTAGTGCTGAGTGGTTGGAGAACTCCCATTAGAGAAAAGCTAGAAGGTTATGAGTTCTTGAATATCAACCAAGTCTTACAAAGGGCTTTGGCTCAGGAAAGTCGAAGCAAGGATCTTAAAGAAGTGCATAGATACAGAGCCGACTGTCCAAAGATGAATATGGTGGAATATGATAGTGATCACTCGGACGATGAGGGTGATGTGTTTGCTACTGAATTTGTTTGGCCATCTAAGGCCAAACCCTTTACTTGCAATGATCTGAAACCGATTCATAAGAATCGTGATGAAGAGATGAAGTTTACTTTTAACATTGCTAAGTGTGATAGAATATTTGATGCTTTGCTGCAGGCTAAAATTATTAGAATATCTCATACTTTACCACCGTTTGAAGAGCTAAAACAACATGCTTATTGCAAGTATCATAATTCTTTTTCTCATGCTACTAACGATTGCAACGTTTTTCGACTACAGATACAATCGGCCATTAATGACGGACGATTGAATTTTTCTGAGATGCAAGTTGATAAACAACCTTTTCCAATGAATACCATGGATTTGGAGGGGAAGAAGCTACTCATTCGGCCAGAGGTAGCCGAATCTGCTAATAAAGCTAATGTCATTGTTGGGGAGCCCAGGAAAGACAAGGAGGACAACAAGGTCTTGGGGAGACAGGTTGTGCCTGGTAAGCAACCCGATGGCAAGGAAGTGATCAAAATTACCATCGAGAATCCTACACTCGGGGGGCAACTACAAGTGCAAGAAAATGCTCTTGTGAGATTTGTCAAGCCCAAGAGTCCAGAAGTTGGCAAGTGGAAAAGGAATGAAGTTAAAGTACAGCAATATAGCGAATCAAACCAACTTTTGATATGTTGCTGTCCAAATATGCTAATCGATCGGCTGGTTCCAGCTCTAACCGGCCATCATACTTGAAGCGACCAAGGTCACCATCAGATGATATGTTCAGTCAGTATAGGAAACCAAGTGGACCAAAGGTGCTATTTCCAGAAGAGCAGAGACAAACTGTTTGGGACCGACTTGAATACTCCTATAATGGCCGACTGAACATCAGTAACTATCGGTCGGCTGGTCAAAACATGCGACCGGATGGAAATTATCCGAGTGTAAGAATGCACCCTGGTGGAAGCTATCTGAGTGAAAAAATGTGGTCAAGTAGATTCCATCCGACTGAATTCCATCCGAGTGGATTCCATTCGAGTGACATCCATCCGAGTGGATTCCATCAGAGTAAAAAGGTGCGCCCGAGTGGAAATTGCATGCATCTGGAAAGTCTAAAAGAATGGCGTGTTAAGTCACCAAGTGGTGTAGCAGTTGAGTCGGGAAATGGCAAGGAGAAAACAGATGCCGACTCACTTATCTTGAGCACCGAAACATTTGCCATACAGCAGCCGATTGTGCATAGCAATCCGACTGAGCCGATACTTTCTATCGCGCCAAAGCACTCGGCTAATGACCATGAAGCAAGCACCAGCCGAGTAAAAACGAGAGATCCTAAATACACTCAGCCAAAGTGGTGTCCTCCAGGGCTAACAAAGACACAAAAGAGAAAACTACAGAGGTTAAGGAGTCAAGAGATGGCAGAACAAGAGGCCGAGAAGCAAAGGGATAAGTTGTTCAATGACACTCAGCCTATGGTACCTACAAAACAAGTGTGGAGGCCCAAACAAATACAAGATGCAGTGGCTTCTACACCTATCACAGCAGCACCCACACTACCAAAAGAGGACGACGCAATCATTGCATCGTCTACGTTACCTATTGCTTCCTCTTCACTCGGACAAAATTCAGAATCGGTGGATGCACTCGAGGAGGAGGCTGATATGTTGGACTATGAAGCTACACCGGTTCATGAAGGTATGGTTATCAATATGGTGTATTACTTACTTGCTGAGTTTCGTGCTGTAGATGAGGAAGGGGAAGTGGCTCAGCTGGACTTTGGCCCTAAAAATGCAATATTCGAGAAGCCAAAAGAACCAGTAACGCATCTGAAACCGTTATATCTCAGAGGTCATATCAATGTGTCGCCGCTCACTCGGATGCTTGTTGATGGAGGTGCTGTGGTAAATCTTATGCCCTATTCGGTCTTCAAGAAATTAGGTTTGCCTGATGAAGAATTGATCAAGACCAATATGGTGCTCAACAGGTTTGAAGGCAAAGAGAAAACTGAAGCCAAAGGTCTAATGTATGTGGAGCTTACAGTCGGAAGCAAAACTTTGGCTACTGCATTTTTTGTCGCTGAGGTGCAAGGTAACTACAACGTTATACTAGGTCGTGATTGGGTTCATGCAAACCAGTGCGTGCCATCCACTATGCACCAGTTTTTGATTCAGTGGGTTGATGATGAAGTGGAGGTCATTCATGCGGATAACTCGGCCTGTGTTGCTTTGGCCGATGCATCGGTGAATTGGCAACATCCCAATGCTACTTGCTTGACGGGACATGACTTATCAGAGTTTGATTTTCTCAGCGCGACCAAGAATGGTTTTGTGCCCGTGTCTTTAAAGCCGACTAAATGCAATCGGCTCCAAGGTATGATATGTTTAAATGGATTCTAGCTCCGAGTGGTTACAAAAACGTCTTGTAAAATATCGGTCCAGCGAGAATGATATGTATGAGTCTATAGAGGAGTTGGATGACATGGATAAACTTGGACAAGGTTTTACATCAGCCGATCCATTAGAAGTGGTAGATATTGGAGATGATTCAGTCACTCGACCGACGTTTGTAAACAAAAATTTGAAAGTCGATTGTAGAGCTAAGTTAATCGAGCTATTGAAAGAATATGTTTGTTGCTTTGCGTGCGAATATCATGAGATGCCAGGTTTAAGCCGAGAGCTAGTGGAGCATCGGTTACCTATAAAGGCCGGTTTTAGACCATATAAACAGTCGGCCGGAAAGTTTAATCCAAAAACATATGACCGGATCAAGGAAGAGATCGGTCGACTACTTGAAGCTAATTTCATTCGACCTTGCAGGTATGCCGAGTGGATTTCTAACATTGTCCCAGTGGAGAAGAAGGGATCCGGCAAGTTGAGGGTGTGCATTGACTTCAGAGATTTGAATAGGGCTACACCCAAAGATGAGTATCCCATGCCAATAGCCGATATGCTTATTAATTATGCTAGATGGTAATGCCGGATACAATCAAATTTTTATGGCCGGAGAGGACATGTACAAAACGGCTTTCCAATGTCCTGGTTTCCTTGGTTTATTCGAGTGGACAGTGATGACATTCGGATTAAAAATGTTGGAGCCACATATCAAAGGGCTATGAATTTGATTTTTCATGATTTACTCGGTATCATACTTGAAGTTTATATTGATGATATTGTTGTCAAATCGGATGCTTTTGAATCTCACTTGGCCGATTTGCGTTTAGCTTTTGAAAGAATGAAAAAAGTATGGACTGAAGATGAATCCTTTGAAGTGTGCTTTCGGCGTGTCAGCTGGAAGTTTTTGGGTTTTATTATTCATGAAGATGGCATAGAGATTGATCCCAAAAAGATAGAGGCTATACCGAAAGTGGAGGCTCCAACATGCAAGAGAGATATGCAAAAGTTCCTTGGCAAGGTCAATTATTTGAGAAGGTTCATAGCTAATCTATCAGGGAAAGTTGATGCATTTACTCCTATCCTTCGGTTGAAGAATGATGCTGATTTCACTTGGGGGGCAAAACAACAAGAAGCATTTGATATGATCAAGAGATATTTGTGCATTCCTCCGGTGATGATAGCACCCAAGCATAGGGAACCCTTCAGGCTTTACATTGCAGCGGAGGAAGGAGTTATTGATGCTGTTTTGACTCTAGAAACCGAGAGAAAAGAGCATGCTATTACATATTTGAGTAGACGCTTATTGGACGCCGAGACAAGGTATACATTTATTGAGAAACTATATCTATGCTTATATTATGCTTGCACAAAATTGAGACATTATTTAGTGCCGAGTGCTTGTACAGTAGCTTGTCAAACCGATGTCACTAAATACATGTTGCATTGGCCAATTCTTAGTGGTAGAATTGGCAAGTGGGCTTATGCTTTGATTGAATATAATTTGGCTTATGAATCTCTAAAATCCATGAAAGGCCAAATTGTTGATAATTTCATTGTTGAACATCGGATTGATGACAAGCATTATGTTGATATGAACCTTGTTTCATTAGTACCATGGAGATTATACTTTGATGGTTCAGTTTGTAGCAATGGCCAAGGTGTTGGTATTGTTTATATATCTCCTCATGGTGCTTTTTTTGAAGCCTCATGCCGCTTAGAATATTGTTGCACAAATAATCAAGCCGAATATGAAGCATTGTTATTCGGCCTAGAGATGTTACTTGCTATAGGTGTTACACATATTGAAGCTTATGGTGATTCGTTACTAATGGTGCAAAAAATATCCAGAGTCTTTCAGTGTTTGGACGAATCACTTAATGTTTATCTTGATAAATGTCTAGATATAATTTCTACTTTGGATTATTTTAGCATTGCACATATATCTAGACATGACAATTGGAAAGCAAATGAGTTGGCACAGCAAGCATCTGGATATCATGTTGATCATGGCATGTTTCATATCTCTCAAAGACCGATGTCTTGTCTTGCCAGTATGAGAGAGGCCGAACCTAAACCCACTGATTCGGCCATTAACAAAAAATCTAGTGCAGGTGACAATCCCGACTGGAGGAAGCCCATTGTTGATTACCTGCGCAATCCGAGTGAAAGGGTGGACAGGTCTATTCGGCATATGGCTTTCAAGTATACAATGAGAGATGATGGTCTCTATCGCCGAACGGTCGATGATGTTCTTCTAAAGTGCTTGGACGAGGACCAGGCTAGGGTTGCTATGGGAGAGGTACACGAAGGCATTTGTGGCACTCATCAGTCGGCTCCCAAGATGAAATGGTTATTGCGACGTGCTGGGTTTTATTGGCCGACTATGATTAATGATTGTTTCAGATATTATAAGGGGTGTGAAGCTTGTCAAAAGTTTGGTGATATTCAATTGGCTCCTGCTGCTATGTTACATCCTATTATCAAACCGTGGCCTTTCAGAGGATGGGGTTTAGACTTTATTGGGCAAATGCATCCATCTTCCTCAAAAGGGCATCGGTTCGTATTGGTGGCAACTGATTATTTCACTAAATGGTCTGAAGCAGTACTTCTCAAGAACATGACACATACGTAGGTAATTCAATTCATAACCGAGCACATTATTCATAGATTCGGTATTCCTCAAACATTAACTACAGATCAAGGTTCATCTTTCATGTCACACCAAGTCAGAGAGTTTGCCGAATCTTATAAGATAAAGTTGATCAATTCCTCTCCGTATTATGCCCAAGCTAATGGACAAGCTGAGTCTTGCAATAAAATTTTAATCAAACTCATCAAGAAGAAGATTGAGAATAATCCGAGGAGATGGCATGAGTTGTTGTCTGAAGCTTTGTGGGCTCATAGAATCTCAAGGCATGGTGCTACGAAGGTGACTCCATATGAGCTAGTATATGGTCAAGAAGCTGTTTTACAGGTGGAAGTAAATTTGAATGCCTTGAGAATAGCTAAACAAAATGATTTATCAGCAAAAGACTTTTATAACTTGATGATGGACAATGTTGATGAGGTTGCCGATAAGCGTTTGGCTGCTTTGAATGCCATAGAGAGAGACAAGTTGAGGGTGGCAAGAGCTTACAATAAGAAAGTCAAATTGAAGAATTTTCAAGTTGGCGATCTCGTCTGGAAAGTGATTCTACCGATTGGTTCAAGGGATAGAAGATTCGGGAAGTGGTCTCCAAGTTGGGAAGGTCCTTTTAGGATTACAAGAATAGTTCCTGGAAAATCATATTTGGTGGAATCCGTACAAGGAACGGTGTTAACTAGAGCTCTCAATGGCAAATACTTAAAGAAATACCCGAGTGTGTGGCAAGAAGCCTAGGTAGGCAATGGACGATATACGATTATCGCCCTTAGCACAAAAATTGCCGATACATAATAATCTCCCTAAGAAAAATAAAATGGCCGATGGAGTGTTGACATCGTCCTTAGAACAAACATCGGGCATATTATTTTTCGGCATACAAGTTTTGCCGAAAAATAGGGGGGCATGAGTTGACATCAGATTTTGGCACGACATAGAAAGAAAATGAGATGGCTTTGAGTGAAAGTGTTTTCAGCATTAAAAGTTTCACATCAGCAAGTGGAACAACTTTGATGTTTAGGTTATCATCGTCTGACTCCATCTTATGGGACGAAATTGTATTCCGAGTGGCAGAATTCAATATTCCGAGTGGTTTTCAGCCGATAATGCCGTCAAGACGACCTCGGATGAAGAAGCACTCCAAAGGAATTGTCTTCGTCTCATCGAGGCAATTGATTTTGATATATAAATCATCTCAATCCGAGTTCATATGCAAAAGTTAGAGGCAATATACTGCATACCGAAGCTGAATGGGAATATGGCGCGAAGTACCAGTCACCCTGTCTGATGGGTCGCGCGAGCGATTCTGCCCTTAAGAAGGCCCTGAATCTGAAAAACTTCAACGTGAGAAAGTTTCGTCTCGTCGAGCCGATCGATTTTCATTTATAATTCGTCTCAATCCAAGGTCGTATGAGACCTGAGGAGACAAATCAAGATCTGGCTATGTTTTCGGTCGAGTGAAAAGCTTGCCGTCCGAGTGAAAACTTACCGGTCGACTGAAAGCTTAACTTTTGAGTAAAAACTTACCTATCGATTGAAAGCTTACCTTTCGAGTGAAAACTTACCGGTCGATTGAAAGTTTGCCATCCGAGTGAACTTATTATCATTCGAGTGAAGATATTACCGTCGGAATGAAAATTTGCCGATCGAGTAAGAGATTGCCTTCCGAGTAAAAATATAGTCATCCGAGTGGAATATTATCTTCCGAGTGAAAAGTTCTAAACATCCGAGTGAAAAGTCCAGTCGGACGATCCGAGTGACTCTAATATCCGAGTGGATGAGCTCGAATCCGAGTGAAACTGAGCATGTGCCCGAAAGTTTATCAAGATGACCTCGGATAGAGAAGTGTTCAATACGGAAGTTGTGCGTATCATCAAAACGGTAAACTTTAGTTTCGGAGTCATCATCATCAGAGATAGTATGTGGCCTGCAAATTCACTACGAGACTCAGACAATCCAGTCCGCTGCAAGACCAAGTCCGACTGGAAGGTAAAGATGACCTCGAAAAGTAGTCAAGATGGCCTTATTTGAAAAGTTGATCAACCTAAGAGTTGTTCGTCTCGTCGGGGCACATAAGTTTGATATTTGGGCCATCTTGATAGGGGATCATATGCAAGCTCGACGGCCCATGCAAGGAGGAAGACAGAAGTTGGGCCAGATTCAGACTGAATCCGAGTTGGAATAGAACTAGGACTCTAGGACGTGAGTTGATGTAATTTCTTGTAAGGAAAGCCTAGATGAATCCTTTACTTGTACGGGAAGTCCAGCCGCCTCTTATATATGTTGGGGGTGATGGCCGATTAAAACAACACACAATCGAACAAATCAATATACTACTTTTTCCTGTCTACGTTTTATCTCTCCACCGTTTTTCTCTCTCGTTCTTCGCTGTTCTTCGTGTTTGAGAGCTGAGAATCCCGAGGCTCTAGGGGCGAGCGAATAGACCTAGGGAAGCCCATAGCCGCTGCACTCCCTAACCTGGTCCCTCCCGGGGGTGTGGGGTTTTCGGGTCTGCAAAAGCACTCATCGACTGTCTTGCGTATCGCACTGTCGGTCGGGTCTCCTTCGACGTGAGCTGCGGTGCATCACCCCCGACGTCGAGGGTACACGTGACGTGTTCGTGTGTCAACAGAAAGTGTAGCTATAGAATCAACAGGAGATGCGCGCAGCTAGCTAGCTAGTAGTACTTACTTCCGGGTATGTATATCGCAGCTCCTTCGGCAGTCCCGGAGCTTCTGCGGTGAACTATTTCCAAACCCTGCCAGACAAATAAAATAATTATTATTACTTGAGATATCAGGAAATGAACAAAAAGTTGCCGATATGGTGCGATAATGATCGATTGAACTTACTTGTTGAGCAATTTAGTCATGTCCGCATAGGTTTCGAGATCTTTTCGTCTCGAGTCTAAGACGGTTACTAGTCCCCGCTCAAGCTTAATCTCTAGAAGAACATAGTGGAAGCTGCGCACGCGTGCATAACTCATCAATTACATTACTATAACCTCGCTCGAGTAATAAGGGAAATCGAATATGCACATGACAGTAACACTCACTTGAAGTTGTAAGGAAAGAGTATGGTATCTTTGTTTTGATTTTTGATCAACAATTGTAGCAAGTTGGCCTCGGCCTCTTCGGCGTCCTTTTTAACCTGAATTTCATCTATGATATTTGTGTTAACGAACCCAATATCATACATTTCTTGTTTTCTGCACTCGATGATCTTCAATCTGCATAATATAGTGAGGATAATTAATTATAAATACATGCAATGAAAGAGCTGAGCTATATATAGAGACTTAATGACAAAAATAGTACTTACAGACAGTAGCAAAAGACCGTTAATTTATCGAGGGCCTTTTGATTGAAGAACTCGAAGAACTCCTCAAATGGAACAGCAATGATCAGTTCCAACGAGGTCGTGCTCCTCTTTAATTCTCGGATACAAAGTATTCGTCCCCCTGACTCTCTCGCAGATTTTCATGTACCAATTATGGAATCTTCGCAACATCGTTGTTAGAGATTTTTCATCTTTGACGAGAGGCTTCCCGTACTCGTATTTGTGTTCGACCACCTCCATGAAATCAAAATTTACATCGTCAGGCAGGTAATCTCCAAGATTGCTATAACCGGGCACTGTCCCCGGAGCATTAGCGACGATGTCGCTAGACACATTGAGCGGGGGGTACGATTGCTTTGCTTGTTCGCCGAGCTGGGCAATTTTTTTCCCAGCTGCTCGTTATTTTAACCTTTGATCACTGACAGTACTTCCCGACCGCTCCACTTCGAGATATGCCTTTTCAGTAATGCACTCATAGTTGGTTTTCGGCGAAGACTTTGGTGGTTTCCTCAGGGCATTGATAGTGCGCTTTGCTTTCACCGGATCTACCATCTCCTCCGGAGGTGGATGTCTCTGCGCTTTCAACCCTTCAAAGAAGTCCTTCACTTCGGTCCGCACGATCTTCTTGTTTTCCTCCACGGTCATCTCGTATGGTTACTTCTCTAGAGGCCTGAGAGGTGGACCGTATCTGTATTGCCACCCGCCTCTGGCTGTACTGCTAGACGCCAAAGCAGACGGAGCTGCTGCGGCTGTCTTCTTTCGTGCTTGCTTACGAGGCGGAGGAGAAGGACTACGACGCGCCGGAGCAGCCGGGGCGGCGACGGGTCTCTTCCGCACTTGCTGGCGAGGCGGAGAAGGAGGAGGCTGCTGGCTGCCCGGGCGCGCCGGCGCAGGCGGGGAAGGAGGCGGAGTGCCGCCACGCGCCGGAGAAGGAGGCTGAGTGCCCTGATCGTCACTGGCCGAAGGAGGAGGCGAAGTGCCCTAACTCGCCGAAGGAGGAGGAGGAGGCGTCCAGTTCGGAAGGTTGATGAACTCCTTCCGCCATAGGCATGGAGTCTTCAGAGCAGAACCCAGCCGAGTCTCCCTTCACCGGTAGGGTGGTCAAGCCGGATGTCATCAAATCCCTCCGTTATTTCGTCCACCATCACCCTAGCATATCCTTCTGGAATCGGACGACAGTTAAAAGTTGCTCCGGGTTCAGAAGGTCAAACTTGGCCGACAGCCGCCTTGACTTTTAAGTTCTGCCATTGCGTCATAAGGTGGCAATTTTGAGACTCCGTTATAAAATCCACGGGGTAGCTAGCAGGAGCTGTCAAGACATGCTTCGGCTGAAGCAGGTCGGTGGAAGCCACGCTGCTTCTCCCCTGAGATGGCGGGGTAGCTTCGGGGGAAGCTTCGGTAGTTCATTTGCTGCGATTTGCTTCTCGTTCCTCTATCGCTTGTACCCTTGCGTGCAGCGCTGCAGATTCGGTTCGCTGCACTTTCTTCCTCCTCTCCGGCATTTGTAACCGCTGCGTCCGAAAACCAACCTTCCACGGAACGGAGCCTGGCGTGCCTCGTGTCCGTTCAGGGTGCTCAGAATTCCCGAGGGCCATTGTGAGCTCGTCGTTCTCTCGTGCAGAACGAACGTCCCTTGCTGCGCTGCATCGATATAGTGTCGAAGCCTCTTGACCGGTATTTTCGGTTGCTCATCCGTCTAACGGCACTTCCTCGATCTGGTGCAAGGTTCCGCCAGCCCGAAGAACCAAGTCCGCAACGGTCGGCGATTCATTGTCTCGGTTCGATCCTTTATCAAGCAGATCATTCTCATCCTTGGCCCACTTAGGCCGGGCTTTGAGGTAGCCACCTGACCGCGTGCGATGGTGAAACTTCTTCTTCGCAGCATTTTGCTTGTTTGTCACCGACATCTTCTTACTCTTTTCCGATGTCTTGTGGGCCACAAATGCGGGCCAGTGATCTCTGATCTTCTCATATTTGCCGATGAATTCTGGTGTCTCTTCTTTGTCGAATAACTTTTTCAGCTCTTTCCTCCACCTCCTGAATAGGCCTGCCATCTTCTTAAGAGCAAAAGACTTGATTAATTGCTCTATAACTGGCTTCTCCGAATCCTCCTCTGGCGGTAGGGTGAAATTTGCCTTTTCAGCTCAGTCCAAAGATCATCTTTTTGCATATCATTGAAATAAGACACCTCAGGGTCTTCGTTCTTAGGCTTATACCATTGGTGGATGCTGATCGGGATCTTGTCCCTAACAAGAACCCCGCACTGAGCAACAATTGCGTTCCTTGTCCGGATGGGTTCAAATGGTTCGCCGTCGCGCGCGATTGCTGTGATATCAAACCTTTCATCCGAGCTCAACTTCTTCTTTGGGCCTCGTCTCCTTACCGAAGTTGTGCTCGACCCGGAGGGCTAGAAAAAATAAGAAAGATGAGAGTTAATTAATATGTGTACATATACCAAAACAATGAATGCATCAATTAGCTAGTCAGCACGGGCTTAACTAATATATATACCTAGCCAGACTTGGTTCGGTCACCGGAGCCGTCATCACGGTCTCCTTCTTGCACCGTCATTGGATCACCGAAGCCGTCCTCACGGTCTCCTTCTTGCACCGGCATTGGGTCAAAGGAGCCATCATAATCATAGCCTCGCTTCTTCACCCTGTCCTTCCGGACCATCGATTATCGTTGAGATACGAGAAGACGACATTACTTCCTTGTGCGATTATGTCCCCAACACCGCTACATTGCTTCGTCTCGGGGTGTCCATAGTTTCTACAAATATTTACAACATGGCAATTATTATTCAAACATGACAGATGGATATATTAGTGGCAAACGTAGAACTAGCTAGCTAATCACAGTAAGGAATCATATTAATTAGTGGCCTCGACGCTGCTTCTCTAGGGTTTGTGGTGGCCTCGACAACGCTTCAAGGGTTTGGGGTGACCTCGAGAGAGTTTGTCGGGTAGGGGCGCGGCGGGAGGGGGTAGGAGACCGACATCGTTTTTTCTAGGGTTTGGGTGTCCTCAAGAATTTTGGTCGAGCGAGAGGGTCGGGGGTGCTCCAGTATAAGTTATCACAATCGAGAGGGGTATATATATAGACCGCACCTCATGTCGAAGTTATCCGGGAGGAGGTAATATCGACAACGACGACATACGTACATGGGAAAATAATATTATCGGGGAGGGGGTATATCGAACCCCTCGTGTTAAAGTTATCAGGAGGGGTATATCGACGACAACAGACCCGATAAAACATAAGAAAACAAAGAAGAAATAAAAATAGGAGAAGAAGAAAGGAATAGAGGAGAAGATCGAAGAAAAAAAAGAAGAAAAAAAAGAGGAGAAGAAGAAAGGAATAGATAAGAAGAAAAAAAAATCTTATTTTTCTATTTTCCTTCTTCTCTCCTCTTCCTTGTCTTCTTTTTTTCCTCTTCTTATTTATTTCTCCTCTTCTTCTTCTCCTCTTCTTCTCCTTTCGTCCTCTTCTTATTTTCCTTTTCCTCTCCTTCTTTTCTTCTTCTTCTTCCTTTTTCCTAGCTAGATATATAAAACTTTTCTAAAAATGTAACTTTTGCATATATAAAACTTTTCCATGGATCATCATTTCTCATATATATCCCTCTATAGCCACATACATATATAAATGGAAAAAATGCTATGAACAAAAATACATATATACTTGGTAAATATTCTATGAACATCGTTTCTCATATATATACATATATATATATATATATATATATCAATGCATACATCCATGGATCATCATTGCTCATATATCCATAGTCATATATAAAAACTTTATGTATATGAACAAAAAACTTTCTATGAACAAAAAAACATTTTGACATATTTATAGCACATTCTAAATTTTCCTAACTCTTTTACAACCACAAAAATTACTCCAACTTCATGACAGTACCCACGCTCCGTTTCACCAAAAACCTTCTGATCCATAGTTCAAAATTTTCAAATTTCATTCAAATGAAATTTGAACCAGATTCAAATTCCTTGCTGAAAACCTATTCTAAACCAATCCAAAAATTCTGAAATTTTGCCATCACCTTTGTCTTGCATCAGTACCTCACCACAAAAAATATCATAAATTCTAAAAATGCCCAAAGCCATCTAGCATTTGATCAAAAACCCTCTATGCACTTTTTATATCTGTAAAAAAATTCAGAAATTTCAGAAACACCGCTGCTCCACTCCTTCTCCTCTCCTCTCCTTCTCCTCTCCTTCTTCTATTCAATGCATCGGGGCCGGCGGCGACCATGGAGAGCAGGGGCAGAGAGCAAGGGGCCGGTGCTCGGGCGCACGAGCGACGCGGGACCATGGGAAAGGCACTACTAGGAAAAGGGCTATAGATGGAATTGACACTAATGGCGCACCAGACATGTGGTGCGCCATTAGTATATACTAATGGCGCACCACCTCCGATGCACCATTAGTGTTGAAACTACTAATGGCGCACCCTGCCCACGTGCGCCATTAGTACCAATTTTTTTTGAACTAGTGCGCCTGTCCAAACATACTAATGGCGCATTCACTGGTGGTGCGCCATTACTAGTTGTAACTAGTAATGGCGCACCAGCCGTAAGGTGCGCCACTAATGTTATTTTTTAATATTGTTTTATTCCTTTTTTGCAAAAGTACTAATGGCGCACCACCAGAAGTGCGCCATTAGTAACCTGGATTACTAATGGCGCATTTGTTGCTGGTGCGCCATTAGTAAGTGGGCAACAACAAGATATTTTGGACAGCCTCTCCTCCCACACTCACTTTCTCCCCACTTCATTCTCTCCACCGCCTCCTCCTTGTCTCGGTGCCTCCTCTTTTCACCTCATTTCCACCATAGATTCATTCAAATTAAGTGGTTAAGTTACCTTGTTTTGCTAGGTAAGTAAGGGGAAGCTATATTTATGTTGTTCTCCTACAACAATGTGCACATGCACTTTTTATGGCCTAGCTAGATCTATGTATGTTCGTGGTGTTGCATATGTTTGTGGTGTTGCATATGTGTTTGTGTTTGGAGGTGTACCGTATTTGAAATGCGATAGTTGCCAATATTTTGCGGAATGTTGATTCATTTCCGTTTGGCGAGAATTTTGGCATTAAGCATTCTTTTGGTCCTATTTTAGGAAAGTCATGCAAAATTTTTCTTGGTTCTAAAATATCGTTTTGCTCTACCCATGAGCGACCATAGTCCGCACGATGACCGAAGGCATCGTGAATAGGTTTTTGAGGTCCGTGAAGGCGAGATGCTTCAAAAGAACGAGACGGAGATAAGATGTCCGTGTCGAAGATGCAAGCTGAATAGCCTTATTGCGGACCCGGATTCTGGGCAGGTGCGGGACCACCTGCTCTTGCGTGGTTTCATGGATGGCTATCGGTGGCAAGGTGATCAAGATGACTACGAAGTCGTCCATGGGGGCCGGGCAAGAAATGAGGAAGGGCAGCAAGACAACCACCGCGGCTCGGGGCGCGAAGACGAAGAATCCCGGAGATGATCACGACGGTGATGCTGTACACAGTCATCATGTAGAAGATGCAGAACATGATGATGATGCGGCGGAGCGCGGCGACTGGACCATCGATGGGCTGGGTGCAGGACCCTCATATTCAAGAGCTGCTTCTCAAGCAGACGGATAACGCAAGAGCTGCCGCCCGAGAGAAAGCCAAGATGGATCAACTTGAGTTAGACGCGATTACTCCATTGTATGAAGGATGCAGGCCCGAGGATACCCGCCTGAAAGTAACGCTCATGGCTCTGGAGATGAAGGTAAAACACAAAATGACCGACGCATGCTTCGACGAGAACATGTCATTCTGGCACGAACGTCTTCCCAAGGGGAACAAGTGCCCGACCAGTTTGGAGGAGGCGAAGAAAATCGTGTGTCCTCTGGATTTACCGCACGTGAAATACCATGTGTGCATGAACAATTGCATCATTTATCGGGATGAGCACGCGGAGTCTACCATATGTCCGGTGTGCGGTGTCACTCGATACAAGAAGAGGAAGAAAGCTCCTCGAAAAGTGGTGTGGTACTTTCCGATCACTCCTCGTCTGCAGCGGTATTTCGCGGATCCTAAGGTAGCAAAGCTCCTGCGTTGGCACGCGGATCGGGAGGAGAAGAAGCGAGAAGATGACGCAAATGATCCGGAGATAGATAAAAAGACAAGATGCTGAGTCACCCTAAGGATGCGAGCGGTGGCAAGCGTTGAACTTCAATACCCGAATTTGGGAACGATCCAAGGAACATCGTCTTTGGCGCGAGCACCGATGGAGTCAATCCGTTTGGCAGCCGAGAAGCACACATAGCACCTGGCCTGTGTTTGTGTGGATGTACAACCTTCCCCTGGTTGTGCATGAAGAGGAAGTACATTCACATGAGTATGCTAATTGAAGGGCCGACACAACCAGGGAACGACATCAATCAGATCCGGGCTGCTGAAGAGGAGCTTGACACGCTGTGGAAAACGCCAGCCAATACGTGGGGCGCCGCAGAAAAGAGTATTTCCCTATGAGAGCCGCCTTTGCTCACGACGGTGCACGACTATCTCGATTCACGGATATCTTGCGGGCAGGTAGTCCACGGATTTTCCGGATGCGTAAGGTGCATGGATGACACAACGTATCGCCAGCTAGATAGAGATCCGGGTCTTGAAAACCGTGTTCATGGGACATCGAAGGTGGCTTCGCGACGATGACCCGTGGAGGAAACGCAAGGATCTGTTCGATGGTGAAACCGAACCCAAAACGCCTGTACGAGGAGCGGCGAGGAAATAGACAAGCTGTTGAAAAATTGGAAAGACTGCCCACCGCCGAAAGAAGCAAAAGGCGCCAGAGGCGGAAAGAAGCGAAGGCGCCAGAGCCGCTGCTGAAGGTATGGAAAACGAGGTCTGTTTTCGGGACTTGCCGTCTTGGAAGATCCACCGTGTGCCTCACAGCCTTGATGTCATGCATATCACGAAGAACGTGTGCGAGAGTCTGCTTGGTACCCTGCTCAACATGCCGAGAGGACCAAAGATGGGCCAAAGCAAGGCGCAGACTTGAAATCAATGGGCATCGGGCGGGGAGCTTCACGCTATATATGATGATGATGATGATGATGATGATGATGATGATGATGAGGCGAAGCAGACACGAAAAGTCGTCGCAAAGGCAAAAGGCCAAGAAGACCGGAAATGACTACCCTCCCGCGTGCTTCACTCTAAGTCGAGGAGATCGAGCAGTTTTCACCTGCCTCCTAGGAGTAAAACTTCCTTCTGATTCTGCTGGGAAGATAAGCGGATACCTAGACCCAGTGAAGCGAAGTTCAGCGGGATGAAGTCTCACGACCGTATCACGTCTTGATGACGCAGATACTTCCAGGTTGCAATCCGTGGGATCATGGATGCGCACGTCCGCGAAACGCTATTTGGCCTATGCAACTTCTTCGACGCCATCTCTCGGAAGTCGATTGGCGTGAGGCAACTCGAAGGCTACAGGAAGAGATCGTGGTGATACTATGCGAGCTTGAGATGTACTTCCCCCGCATTCTTGACGTTATGGTGCATCTGCTGGTCCATATAGTGGAGGATATCATCCAACTCGGGCCGACGTTCCTGCACAAAGATGATGCCGCTCGAAAGGATGAATGGTGTCATCAAAGGATACGTTCGCAACATGTCACGTCCGAAGGAAGCATAGCCAGGGCTTTCGACGAAGAGTGCATCTCCTATCGCACGAATTATCTAGACATCGAGAACCCGCTGGTCTGCCTGTCAACAGCACCTCGGCAGGCTCGCTGGATGGGGTCACCGTGAGGGTCGCCGCGAAATGCATGTCGACTTCGAGGGTCGACTCGCGACTTTGAAAGAGCAAACCTAGTCGCGCTACAACACATAGACGTGGTCGATCCTTGGGTGGTAGAGCACAAAACCTTTATTAAGAAGACGTACAATGACCGAGGCCAACAGAGGACGGACGGAGATATACTCAAAGAGCACAACTCATGTTTCACGCGTTGGTTCAAGCGAAAGCTTCGCCGTACTTTTTACATGAGGATTCTTCCGCGGAAGAACAACTCATATTCGCCTTGTCACGGCGCCGAGCACAACCTCGATGACCTATGAGGCGTCATTTATATCAACGACTACACATTCTACACCGAGGCCAAGGACATGAAGAGCGATGGTTATCGAAACTCCGGGTAACGATGGAATCCTACACCGTAACGACAAGGACAGATACTATGGAAGGATCGAGGAGATCTGGGAGCTGAGCTACTGTTGGAGAGAAGGTCCCATGTTCCGTGTCGATGGGCCAAGAATGTCATAAAAGAAGACCGGTATTTCACCACCATGGTTATACCCGCCAAATCCAAGATCATGGGCGCAAACGCCACCGCAAAAATGAGCCATGGTACTGGCTTCCCAAGTGGACCAATGCTTCTTCATTACCGACCCGCCAAAGCCCGTCGTGTTGTCGTGAGGAGAGGCAAAAGGAAGATCATCGGAATGGATGGAGTAGCCAATGAGCAAGACTTGACAAGCACGGCGACCGAGGATCGAACATAACGGCGATGATGAAGTAGCAGCATACACCACAAGAAGAAGCAGGACCACCCTACCTAAAGGACGTCCGTTCCACGTAAGAACTCCATTTGCGAAAAAGAAGGGCAAGAAGATTGTGAACAGATAGCTAGCTAAGATCGATTGTATTTAAATCGTAGCCTTCATTTCTCGATTGTATTTCATGGGTACTTTTGAACTATCATGAATACTTTTAAATTTCATGGACACTCGATCTCGATCCCCTCCATCTCGATCGCTATCCCACCACGCCAGATCCGGTCCCCGCGCCGCGAGCACCCCCAGATCCACTGCCGCCACCACCCCCCGCACCCTCGATTCCCCTACTCAACCGCCGCCGACCCCCGCACCTCACAAGACCGCCTTATAAAAAATAAGTATCAAACAGCTTTTAAATGCTCTGTCTTATAAAAAATATTATGTTATTATTTAAACAAGTTTGAACATATTTAAACACAAATAAGTATCAAACAGCTTTTTAAATGCTAAAAAAATTGTGGAGCCCACCTCGATCCCCTCCATCTCGATCGCTATCCCACCTCGCCAGATCCGGTCCCCGCCGAAAGCACCCCCAGTCCACCGGCCGCTGCCACCCCCCCGCACCTCGATTCCCCTACTCAACCGCCGCCGCCCCCCCCGCACCCAAGCACCGTCTTATAAAAAAATAAGTATCAAACAGCTTTTTAAATGCTACTGTCTTATAAAAAATATTACTGTTATTATTTAAACAAGTTTGAACATATTTAAACACAAATAAGTATCAAACAGCTTTTAAATGCTAAAAAAAATTTGTGGAGCACAGGAGTCGAACCCAGGACCTCCCGGTGTGAGAACTGCTGCCGACCACCGAGCTAGTAGAGGGACTTGATGTGGATCAGTTACGTGGTACATAACCTGTTGGCTCGAGTTGAAATAAAAAAAATACTAATGGCGCACCACGATGAGGTGCGCCATTAGTATGGACATGCTAATGGCGCACCACGGTGAGGTGCGCCATTAGTATTGTGCCCGATCCCCTTCCCTCTCCCCTTCGCCCGATCCCCTTCCCTCTCCCCTCGCCATTCGCTCTCCTCTCGATCCACCGCCGCCCTGCCGCTGCCTGACCCACTGCTGCGCCCTCGCCCTCTCCTTCCCTCGCCTCTCCTCGCCTTCCTCTCCCTCGCCCTCTTCCTCGCCTAGATCCCTTCCCTCTCCTCTCCGCCTTGCTGCCCGCCGCCTCGGCCTGCCCGCCGCCCAGCGCCGCCTCGACCCGCCCACGCCTGCTGCCCACCACCTCGGCGCTGGCCCGCCGCGACGCGACCCGTCGCCCGGACGCCGCCCGTCCACCACACCACCGTCGCCGAGCACCACCACCACCCGACCTCGTCCCGACATCCTCCCCGCCCCCACTCCCCCCGCATCCTTATCCTCTCCGACCGCCTCCTCCACCCCGGCCCGCTCCTCCAAGGTAAGCTACCGCCCCGACCCCTATCCCCTTCCCTCCTCCCATCCCATCTCCATATGAGCATGATAATTTGCATGAACCTTGGATGCCTAAAAATTTCAGATAGTTTTTTTAACATGAGCTCTTAATCTGAACCATGGATAATCTGAACCTTGGATAATTTGGATAACCTTGGATGCCTAAAAATTTCAGATAATTTGCATGATAATTTGCATGAACCTTGGATGCCTAAAAAAATGGCTCCATTGGGTTTTGGTGCTTCCCCATGGCCAGGACAAGATAACTTTATCATTGTGCTATGAGATTAAACAGGAGAGGGATGCTAACGCTCCTTTTGCTTGGCAAGATAAAGTACTAGTAAGTATAGATAAGAGGTTGGTTTTTGAGGAATCAACAAAACTGCAAGTTTACAAAGGTGCAATATATAAATACTCCTCCATACTCCCTCGGTAGGAGGTAGAAAAGGGTCACGAGCCAGTCTTGTGCTCGACAAGGTGCACGCAGGAGAGGATCGCAACACAAACCCGAGAGGCCGAGGAAGTTGATCTTGGCCACAGACTGCTGTTTGCCGTCCCGGTCGAGGTAGATATGTGAATGATGAGGCCTTGGTGCCCTCTAGCCGGTAGCTGGGTGGAAGAAGCTTTAGCGGGTTGCGGCTGGGTAGAAAAGGGTTTAGTGGGTTGCTGCTGGGTAGAAGAAGCTTTGGTGGGCTGCTGCTTGTCTTGGTTCTCATCGAAACAACCCAGCTGCGTGAAATCCTCGATCGACTTGACATGAACCTGCAAAGGAAAGACAATATTAATAAATCACAACTCTACTAGATTGTTAAGTTGGGTGGGATGTAAAAGCAAATCTTCTTCTAAGTGCAATATACTTAGTGCTGCTATATGAGTGTATAAATATTTGTTGCTATATAAATGTGAACAAAATTCATGCTTGTATATGATATTCTGCCATGAAGAAAGAATAGATAGTGTGGGTCGACCTTGTTTAATTTCTGCAATTCTTGTATATGATATTCTTTGGTGTGTATTGCATTCTCATCGTGGTTTTGATCACGTAACAAGAAGGAAAGGGCGATCAAGTACCCATCTGCAGCAGATGTAAGTATTTGCCCACTTTGCGTAAGGAAGCCAGGCTAAAGAGAAGAAGCCACGTGGAAGGTGATTCTTGGTTATGTTTTTTTTAAAAGCAATCCTTGGTTATGTTAGTGCCACTATATAGTACTTTACTATGAACACCCATCTTGGATGACCAATAGAAATTGCAGCCACATGTGCACCGATCTAATTTGAAACATCAATGAAAATTGAAAAAAAATTACTCTCATAGCACTACTTCTATTTGCATTTCCCAAACATATGGTTCTGTCCATCCTCATTTCCTGTCTTCCCTAATAACCATCATTAAGTTATAGGTTTGTTGTGTGCTGTGCTATTCCCTCGTCAAGAATTGATTTGAAACCGGCAAGCTTTGATAATGTAAGAGTTACTTACTTGCTAATTAGCCAAGGTGGCATGTATTATAACGGTGGAATTTCAGCCATGATACACATAACGGTGAGTAAAGATGATAATATCATTTATGAGTTAGTCAACACAAGACAGTGCCACATACTCTAATTACACGAACTTGCGGTATAAAAATGTAACCTTAATCAAGATGATCCTCGACCTGTAATTTCTACTTTTATGCCTCTGTTACTCCAATCAAAGATGTGAACCAACATCTTTCATTGTTATGCATATCAAACACCAAGGGTTATTTTCACTTAAAGTTTTAGAATGGGTGCATTACAATTCATCGATATCTAATAAGACACTGGCTGATATAATTATGGAACAGAACCAACCATGATAAATAAAAGGTGATGTTGTCTATGCATTACCAAAATGTATCTTTGTGAACAAATAAATTGGTACCAACAGCAATGCCATCTTCTCAGAGAATTAGAATACATGGACATGATCAGCTCAGCTCCTAACTGCCATTCATCACATCAATTTCCCTTATGTAACTCCAAATAAAATTTTATGTTGGTCTACCTAGTAGATGCCCATGGTTTGATTTTATGTTTGTTCCTATCAATACAAATGCTGAGCTATGTTCCATTTTTACTGTTCTTTGTGATAGTTTTTGCAACTTTACTTCCCATCTTAAGGCAAGCCCCATTTTACTGTTCTTTGTTAGCAGAGCTGCTTGTTTCTAAGAACTTTGATACTATTTGGATCAAAGTTAAATGAGCACATAGATGACAAAAAAGTTCAGATTGTAAAATGTTCATTTTGCTGCTAGTGCCCATTTTGAGTAATTGCTTAGAGGATGATCCTGTGTGAGCTGGTGGAGTGATTTGTTTTCTACATAAAGCTCTTTAGTCAGCTGGTTTTAAATGAAATACACATGAAGCTTCACCAGCTCCTGTGGGTGTGGGATCCATGTGACATGTGACATTGCATCCATGTCCACCGGGATAATGATTTTGCAGGTACCCGAGAGGCCCTTGAGTTTGCGAATGTCGATTAACTTCCGTTCCGGCAAATTGGTACTCCATATGTCCTATTTTCAGAAAAGGTCATGCTGAAATTTTCCGTGAATTTTAGCATGACTTTGCTAAAATAGGACATATGGGGTACTTGTGACTAATGCATGGGCCGGGGTATCTTAGTAGTTAATTAAGTAGGATCAAGTGCCCCGGCGTACTTGTGACTAATGCATGGCTTTTAGGGTGCCTCGGTGTCGATAAAAACCGAAATGATGAAAGGTTAGGCTTTTAGGGTGCCTTGGCGTCGAAAAACCCTCAATGATAAAAGCTTAGATTTTAGGATGCCTCGGTGTCGACAAACCCTAAATGATGAGACCATGATGTTGTTCCTTGACAATAACCAACTTTTGACCAAACTTTGTTTCTATTTAGAGAGAAACATGGCCCACGATGAGGCCGGGGTTCGGGCAGCAAGGCATTACGAGAGCTGTCCCAGAGATGGAGGAACAACCTCACTTGTATGAGGCCGCCGCCTTCCCCACCGATCCCGAGACCACGGATGGTGCCGCCGAGGATGACCACACCGATGCCACCACCGATGGTGCCGCCGAGGATGCCACCATCGATGATGGCGGCGCCGCGCGATGGCAGCCAACCGAAGAGGCAGCGGAAGGACGGCGCCCGATCGTGCTCCGCACCCTCAAGGAGGAAGTTCTCAAGTGGACTCAATGGGAATCCAACGGCGCCCGAACGAATAGTCAAGGGTACTCGCTTCAGCTCGGGTGCATTGTCCGGAGCACCGTCTCGATCAACACCGAGAACCCGAGGCATCCGGACCGAGGGAATTTGCAACCTCCTCTTCACGAAGCTGCACGAGCGATACAAGTTCCCGCTGAATTTGAAAACACAAGCCTCAAAGGGAATAAAGTGAACAATGCTGCCCTCACGAAGATGAGCAAGGCCCTGTCTACTTGGAAAAGCAATGTGAAGAGAATGATCGAGAAAGGTGAGAGTTATCGAAGATCAAGGAGAAAAATCCTTCGATCACCAAGATGACTACAACGACTTCAAGATCAATTGCTCGAGCACCGCAAGCTCCCAATCAAGTGAGTGGGGAAACAAATGCGGAGCTGAACATAGGGGAACACACACTCGGTCCCAGTGATTCTGAGTGGCGGAGCCTATATGGGACAAGGAGGAGGCGGACCGTGCGAGCAAGGCCTACCGCCTCTTCGATAAATCTGGTGACAAGCGGACCAGGAACTTTGTCGAGCCCGGTACAAGAAGGACCCGAAAACAAAGGAGCTTACCACGGATCCGAAGACCAGGCAGCTTGAGCTTGTTCGTAAGGAATACACCCAGCGTAATTAGCTCCATATGGTTGCATTCTAATTAATGAAGCCAATTTCTAAATGGTTCACATTCCTTCCGCAGCGATTGAAAGCGATGGCGGGGGGTCGACTAAGAGCAACCCTTGGGACACCACTCTAAATAGGGGTTGAATGTAATGAAGAACAAGGATAAGCTCGAGAAGCCGACGTCGGCTGGTCGTGTGGCGGCAAAGGCTTGTCGACAAAATGGGGTCATACTATACCGCTGGTGTGCGGAAGGAGAAAAGACCAGCTCGGAAAGCCAGCGCGAGAGGTTCAAGAACTCAAGGCACAGGTGGCGCGGATTCGGAGATTGTCCAAGAGCAAGTGGAACAACGACTCGGGCGATTTATCACCGCCCTTGTGCCTACCTTGATCTCGGGGTTGAGTCGTGGATTGCGGGCGCCAACAGGGCCGCCCGATTCCTAGCTTCACGGCCAGCAACTCGCATAATGCGATGGCGGGGCCATTGGTGCCTCGGCGGGGCGGCATTGGTGTCTCCGACGCCGCACGGAGCTTAATGCACCGGGTGTCGCCGGCGGCACCTCTTGACAAAGCGGCCCCTCCGTCAATCGCCGCCCGCCGTTGGCGGTGCGTCCGACATTAGCCGAGCTCGACGCCATCATCACGGTAACTAATTAAGCCTCTCGCCGAGGACTTCATCTCCTTGCCTTTGACTGGGCATCCCTGACGCCCTACATGTTTTCGCAGGGCACCGCCGACGTTCCGTGCACTCTCCTCCACTTCGTGAACAACGAGTTGGTCGATGTCGCCAAGGGCAAAATCGTTCAACCGGGCAACCCCTTGTTCCACGGTACCCAGATGCCACCCAACTTGTTTAGGGTTCAACTGGTTCGGGTGCTGCCAGGCTGCGACGACTTGTTACCTCCGATTCGACCCGTCGGGGCCGACGATGAAGACGTGATGACCCTCAGCACCTGCCTGAGCTGGCCCCTGCTTTGGCCGAAGAGCCAGATTCGTTTGGGGGCGGGGGACACCACCCCAAAGACAACACCGCCAGTCGTGCCGGCGCCAAGTCGGCCCCATGGCAAGACCGCCGTACGGTGCGGACATCCCTATGCCATCGATCCAAACATGCATATGGCACAGGATCGTAACAACGACGACGACGACGATGATACATTTGGCAGCGTCGATCGAGACTTTGCCGAGCATGGAGTGCGATGGCGACTTCATGGGGCCTCCTTGTCAAGAACCAAACCCAACAAAAGACGTGTGCGATCTAGCTAGTACCGCGGAGAAGCCAAGTTGCAACAGGCGCCGTCTGGCGTTCAGCTCTCAGGAGACGCCTCCAGCTGCCGACTTCACCGAGCCTCAGATAGGCGAGGTGCGAAATATTATCAGCCCCAACACACTCAAGAAGGCGGTCTGTGAGCAGAACTCGGTCCCATTACAGGAGAAGAAGAAGGCACGCAAAAGAAATACTAAGAAGGGTGCGAGCCAGCCGGCACCGAGTATGATCCGTGCTCAGGACAGGCCACCTTCACCGCAGGATATCTCGAGGAGGGTGCATGTGGCGGGTAGGGCGATGCTACCGACAAATATGCTCAATGCTGCAACCGGTGCTATGCGGAGTCTGCATGACAGTGTTCTTTCTTTGGAGAAGCGGCGTCTCGGGGAGAAGGATGTGGCATACCGGTTTCGCGGCCAAGGTGCCGAGGGCAAGGGCTTTGTGGATAACTCCATCGGGCGTCGATCGTCCTGCGTTTGATGACATCCACGCTATGTTGAACCTTCATCCGCTGCACTACACCTTCGTTCGGCTATTTTCGCTGAGTATGGAGATGCGGATCATTCGCGACAAGACCCCGGACATCGTGATAGTCGACCCCTTCTACATGCGTGCCAAGATCTTGGGCAGCGCCGGGGACCGGCAAGTCGCGAGTTCTTACCTCGAAGGCGTCATTCTGGCAAACCAAGATAAGGATAACTTCCTCGTGCCTTACTTTCCGAGTAAGTCCTCCCTCAACCGCCCGTAACATATGAATTCTTACATTTCGATCGCTTTTCTTTTAACATTCCGTGTTTTCTGCGGTGACACACGTTGCACGCATCCTCCTAAGCCCCAAATATTCCATGGCCATGTATTTCGACCGGACCGTCGATCGAACGTAGACTACACAAATGTCAAGAAGGTTCTTGATGATGTTCTCCCGCCACGCCAAATCTGGAGGCACCTTCACCAGGCCTATTCGTAAATACGGCAAGCACGTGTTCTCCCACAATCTGACGCTACGCTGCGTCAAGCAGCCGCTGGCGGTCGAGAAGGGTGCCTACTACGCCATCCATCACATGCGAGGCGATCGTGCGGGACCATCATCAACTTCGCTACCGAGTAAACTCAAAGATTGGGCGCGGCGTGTCGGCAATCCAGGGCGCGGACCTCCGACAAGAATTCTTTCGCATCCAATGGAGTTTGCGGAAATCATCCATCAAGATGTCGCCGTACCTCGGGCAGTTCTACCTCGAAATCAACCGTCCAACAAAGTGACATCGACACAATGCTACAAATGCAGGTGACAACGACCGTTATTTCATGACTCCCATGATGAGCGGCGGCTTCATCCACGCTCCGGTCCCTTGAGTCGAGTCGAAAGCGGTGATCTGTGTCTAGTTCTCAAACATCGATTGGCTCATGTTGTAATTAAACTTTAATGAACTTGTAGTATGTCTCTTTGGTTTCGAGAGTCGTTCAACTTAGATGTAATCGATGCTATTAATGTCTTGCTTTTCTCTTCCGATCGTTCTGTTGCATACTTATATATTGCTTATGTATTGTCGTGAATTGGTACTAACGTTTACGTTTGGCTAGTGCATAGCGATGCCGGCGTATGTCATGTACAAGGGTAAGGTTCCTGGAGTCTCGATGACTGGGAGGAGTGTCGGAGATAGGTTCACCGATTCAGCGGTAACAGTTACAAAGGTACACCACTAGGGCGAGGCGAATCTAGATCGCCCGCTATCTAGCGGGAGAGGGAGGGAGCGTTGGAGGAACCGGTGAAGGCGAGTTTCATCGTGATGATGCTCATCGTGATGACCGTAGCTCTCTTCTATGTGATGGTAGTTTAGATGATCGATATCGACTTGTAATGTGAAGACAAACTCGCTACTCGCGGTCTCGAGACTTGTAATATAATGTTCTATCTTTGTTCGGTCTTTTCAATTAGGAGACTAATATGATGAATTGTATTAGGAGACTAATATGATGAATTGTATTCAAAGACTAATCTTCTATTGTATTTGATGAATCTTTTGTTGATGTGTGCTGTCTATATTTTGTCAAATTATACATTTTGTAACCTGTGCAAAAACAGAAAATAAAAAATAAAAAACCTAATATTCATACTAATGGCGCATCACATGACAATGCGCCATTAGTATGACAATCTATACTAATGGCGCATCATGGTAGTGCGCCATTAGTATCTGTGATACTAATGGCGCATCGGAGGTGGTGCGCCATTAGTATCTCGCACTGGTATACATGGCCCCCGGAGGCATACTAATGGCGCACCACAGCCTATACTAATGGCGCACCAGCAGTCGCCATTAGTATATCAGATACTAATGGCGCACTGGTGGTGCGCCATTAGTAAAATACTAATGGCCTGCTATTAATGGCGCACCACGATCGCCATTAATAGCCATACTAGGTGCGCCATTAGTAGGGGTTTTTCTAGTAGTGAGGGGGGCTCACTTCGAGGGGCCGGCGATGGTAGGAATCCGGCGACGAGGACGGCGGGCTCGGGGCGGCACGCGGTGACGGGACGGCGGTCTCGAGGCAACACGCGCCATAGGGACGAGGAGGGTGGGCTCGGGGAGGCCTGCAGCGGCAGCGGGACGACAAGGACGTCGGGCTCGGGGATCTTGGCAGCGAGGGCAGCCGCGGGCTCGGGGAGGCGACAGTGTTAGCAGCGGCGGCGTGACGGCGAGTGGAGCAGCTGACAAATACGAAGAGCTCGGCGTCGTCGGCGGGGGGCTGGCGATGAAAACTGAAAATTTTCACAAGTGTTTGTTATATAGTCAAGCATTAGTCCTGGTTCATGGCACCAACGGGACCAATGCACCCTTTGTCGGTTGGTGCCACCAACCGAACCAATGGTCTCTTTCAACAGCCCAAAGGCGGGATCTGAAGGCCTTTGGTCCCGTTGGTGGCACCAACCGACTAAAGGGGGCATTGGTCCGTTGGTCTCTAACTGCATATCTTGCCCTTTAGTCGGTTGGTGGCACAAACCGGGACCAAAGGCCTTGTGCTGCCCCGCGTCAAAAGTTTAGTACCACCTCGCTAGCTGAGAGAGCTCGAGAGTGGTTTATAAGCGCTGCTGCGCCCACCCTCTCGAGCTCCTCTCAATTGTAGGCTTTCGGGCCTAACCGTACGTTGTGTGTGCCTGTGGGCCTACTGGGCCTCCTGTGGGCCTGAATCCTGGCCCATGGTAGGGTTTCTAGTCATATTCAGGCCGTGGGGGACGAGTAGGTGGCACTTTTTTGTTTTATTTGTTGCTTTATTTATTTTATTTTGTTTCTACTCACAACAAAATACTTATTGTTGCTATTTTTATTTTTTTTCCAGTTTTTTGTTTTGTTTTTTGCATTATTTATTTCCTTTTGTTTTTTGCTTTATTTTTAATTCTTTTTGCTTTTAGGTCGGAAAAATTATAAACTTTACATTAGTGTCATTAGTTTTCAAATTAGAATAGTTAAAATTTGAATTCTTTGAAATTTGTGTGAATCACTAGTTTGTGATTAACTTTACTATAAAAATAGTTTTTTTCCATTTGTTTTGTTTTTTTGCATTATTTATTTTCTTTTGTTTTTTCTTTATTTTTAATTCTTTTTGCTTTTAGGTCAACAAAATTATAAACTTTCTGTTAGTGCCATTAGTTTTAGAAAAATTATAAACTTTCTTTTAGTGCCATTAGTTCTCAAATTTGAATAGTTGAAATTTGAATTCTTTGAAATTTATGTGAATCACAAGTTTGTGATTAACTTTACTAAAAAATAATTTTTTCCATTTTTTTGTTTTGTTTTTCATTATTTATTTTCTTTTGTTTTTGCTTTAATTTTTAATTATTTTTGCTTTTAGGTCAACAAAATTATAAACTTTCTGTTAGTGCCATTAGTTTTAGAAAAATTATAAACTTTTTGTTGGTGCCATTAGTTTTGAAATTTGAATAGTTAAATTATGAATTCTTTGAAATTTGTGTGAATCACAAGTTTGTGATTAACTTTACTAAAAAATGAGCATAGATGCGCCTATGGAGAGAATTCAACCTAAATTCATAATAAATTTCTATGAATTTCAGAGAAATTCAGTATGAATTTAGGTCAAATTCCCTATATAAGGGCATCTATTTTCACTTTTAGAGGAGCTCAACAAGGCAGAGAGGGAGGGGCTTATAAACCGGTGTGAGCGCCGTTCGATTGGCGAGGTGGGACTAAACTCTGACCACAACGAGGACCAACCCTTTAGTCTCGGTTTGTCGCACAAACCGGGACTAATGGTCATGGGCCAGGGGCGAGGCGCATAGGTCCCGGTTCGTGCGTGGAACCGGGACCAAAAGGTCAGACGAAGCGGGACCAATGGCCCACGTGGCTGCCCTCTTGAGTGTTCTTGGTGAGAACATAGTTGACAAGGAGCGAACCGGGATTAATGGTATTACGAGGTCCGAACCATAAGACATTAAATTAAAGCATTTCAAACGAACTCTGAAAAAGTTGAAACTTGGCATGGTATCATAATTTCACCCACATAGCATGTGCATGTACAAAATGGACAATGGTATCATACTCGTCTGTTACAAAGTTGGCATGGTATCATCATAATAGTTGTAGGAGAAAGTCTTCACTTTTTCTTCGCTTGTGTCATTTGCTTATTGTGCCGTAACCATGGAGAATCTTCATTGTTTATTAGGATGCTTGGGTCAGCCTTGAATTTGAAGGGAGGAATTTCGTGAAACTTTTCATAATCTTCAGACATGTCTGTCTTTCCCTCCACTCCCACGATGTCCCTTTTTCCTGAAAGAACTATGTGGTGCTTTGGCTCATCGTATGATGTATTCGCTTCTCTATCTTTTCTTTTTCACGGCTTGGTAGACATGTCCTTCACATAGATAACCTGTGCCACATCATTGGCTAGGACGAACGGTTCGTCAGTGTACCCAAGATTTTCAGATCCTTGTTGTCATTCCGTCTTTGTGGGTCTACTTGTACCCCGCCTCCTAACAGATTGACCCATTTGCACTTAAACAAAGGGACCTTAAAATCATGTCCGTAGTCAAGTTCCCATATGTCCACTATGTAACCATAATATGTGTCCTTTCCCCTCTCGGTTGCTGCATCAAAGCGGACACCGCTGTTTTGGTTGGTGCTCTTTTGATCTTGTTCAATCGTGTAAAATGTATTCCCATTAATCTCGTATCCTTTGTAAGTCAATACAGTCAAAGATGGTCCGCTGGACAACAAGTACAGCTCATCACAAACAGTCTTGTCACCTCTAAGACGTGTTTCCCACCAACTGCTGAAAGTCCTGATGTGCTCACACGTAATCCGGTCGTTACCTTTGCTCCAGTGTTTGGGCCTTGCAGATATTCTTGTGTTCATCGACATACGGGGTCACCAAGGTAGAGTTACGTAGAAGCTGTGTAGTGTGCTTGAGACCAAGAATATCCGTCCCTGCATATTATTGAGTCTCCTCCAAGCGTGCCTTTTCGGTCAGTCTCCCCTCATACCGCGATTTAGGGAGACCTATCTTCTTAAGGCCAGGAATGAAGTCAAAACAAAACCCAATGACATCCTCTGTTTGATGGCCCATGGAGATGCTTCCTTCGGCCTAAGCGCGATTCTGGACATATTTCTTTAGGACTCCATGAACCTCTCAAAGGGAATATATTTTGTAGAAATCTGGCCCCAGAATGACAATCTCGTCGACTAGATGAACTAGGGCGTGCGTCATGATATTGAAGAAGGATGGTGGGAACACCAGCTCAAACCCGACAAGACATTGCGCCACATCACTCCTTAGCGTTGGTACGATTTCTGGATCGATCACCTTACGAGATATTGCATTGTGGAATGCACATAGCCTCACAATAGCTAATCGGACGTTTTCGGTAGAAGCCCCTCAATGCAACCGGAAGCGATTGCGTCATAATCATGTGACATCATGAGACTTTAGGTTACGGAACTTTTCTCGGCATATTTATTATTCCCTTTATATTGACGAAAGCGGTCGGGACCTTCATCTTGAAAGCAGGCATTCAAAGAAGATTTCTTTCTCTTCTTTCGTAAGAGCATAGCTGGCAGGACCTTCATAGTGCTTCAGAGGCATGCCGTCTTTTTCATGGAAGCGTTGCAGGTCCTCCCGTGCCTCAGGTGTATATTTTGTCTTCCCATACACGCCCAAGAAGCCTAGCAGGTTCACGCAAAGGTTCTTCGTCACGTGCATCACGTTGATCGAAGAGCGGACCTCTAGGTCTTTCCAGTAGGGTAGGTCCCAAAATATAGATTTCTTCTTCCACATGGATGCGTATTTCTCAGCGTCATTCAAAACAGCTAGTCCGCCGGGACCCTTTACAAAGATTACGTGTAAATCATTGACCATACCAAGTACGTGATCACCGGTACGCATGGCGGGCATCTTCCGGTGATCTGCCTCGCCTTTGAAATGCTTGCCTTTCTTTCAAAATTGATGGTTGGTCGGAAGAAATCGACGATGGCCCAGGTACACATTCTTCCTGCAGCTTCCCAGGTATATACTTTCAGTGTCAGCTAAACAGTGCGTGCATTCGTGGTATCCCTTGTTTGTCTGCTGTCGTGGAAATATCACATCAGATGTCCTAGCGGAAGGACTTAGTCGTGGAGCCATCGCAACGAGGTTAGCCTGAAGGGGTTAAACCGGACAAGGGACACGAGTTATACTAGTTCGGACCCTTCGATGAAGGTAAAAGCCTACGTCTAGTTGTCATGGGATTATTGGGATTTCGATGACCAGGGAGCAAATACGCTTGCCTGGGTCTCAAGTTGTTGTCTGTCCCAGAACCGCCGCCGGGTCGTCCCTTTATATACAGTTGGCCTTGGCCAGTTCTGAGTCCGAGGCGATTCATACAAGTGTTCGGCTCGGTCTCTCCCTTTACCTAACTTACAATACAAGTAAACAATTATGGCGATTTATCACTACGGGCCCTAATCCGCCTCCGGGCTCTGTGCCTTAAGCTTTATCCGTAAAGCGCCATCTTCTTGTCTTCATGGGCTTCAGTATAGCTGAGCGTGAACTGGTCCCTCCTGGGCAGTTTACACTCAGTGGTTATATCCTCAACATTAGGCCCCAGATTGATTTGAACCTGTTCATGTCAATCTTCAACCCTTAGGAAAATTCCATGAACATCTTGTAATGATTCTCCGTAAACCGCCATGTTGTCTTCTCCCTGTGAACTTTGGTGAAC
Organism: Aegilops longissima; assembly: GCA_021605205.1. NCBI lineage: Eukaryota > Viridiplantae > Streptophyta > Magnoliopsida > Poales > Poaceae > Aegilops > Aegilops longissima. The sequence goes on along the minus strand of CM038676.1, from coordinate 561,643,644 downwards.
CGCCATGACGTCACCTTCTGTCACTGCAGTAAATCATCATGATGTCATATCTGCATAAAAAGATTCCCTTTATTAATTACTCCCGAAGATCGAGGCGACAGCTGCATCTTCTTTTGCCGCCTCAGACCTCTCGATTTTCGCGCCAGCCGTTTTATCCTCTTGCTTTTATAAATAGGGCCGAGGGGTCTTTCCATTTTCCCCCCTTTCCTCTCGTCTTCCTCCTCGCGACCCGAAGAGCTCGAGCGCCGCCGCCGCCGCCGTCGATCCTCGAATCTGCACCGACCAGGCCGCTGCATCACCCAATTCGTGCCAGAGCTCTCTGCGATACTCCTCCGCTGCGGCGTGGCCCTGGTAAGCTTCCTTCCCTTAACCCTAGATCTCCATTAGCGTTTCATGTTTTTCCCTGTTCATCAGCGTTCGTTCATCAATACCGGTCCCCTTTTCCCTTGGCATCTCTACTGCATCTTAGCTAGGCCCGATTGTTTTCATTTGCGGCTAAATCCATAATCTTAATCTAGCGCACCACAGCATGCTGCTGTTCCTTGGAAAAAACTGTATCTGGACCTTCTCTGTTCTTCTTAGCGCCATTGTAGGGCTCAGGAAATTATTCTTTACTGTTCCATGGTAGATCCAAAATTATACTGTCATATTGTGAAACCTGGTTCTTCAAACACTTAGTAAATTTCATCTCTGCCTCTTCTGTTTAAGGGCGGTTTAACCTTTAGCAGTTGATAATCCGCCATATGCAATTAGCCCTCACTTAAACAACCATCTTGATTTGAGTATTTAACATTCGGTTTAACTCACATATATGCCTTGATCAAATTCTTCGGCTTAACTTTGATTAGTGCACATCAACCTGCAATCGTAAATCGGCCTTCACTTTTCTTTCACAGCTTGTCCAAAATGACCAAGCAATTCGCCGCTTGCAACTGGGTTCCTTCCCGGATCACGGAAACGCAAATCAATGGATATGTTCTGACTGGTGCTTTAGCCTCGAAAAATGTCCTCCATTGGCGAGTGCACGGTCCAGTGCCCTCTGAACCTCAAGATGGAGAAGTGATCGTGTTCATGCAACATCTAACCGAGGATTCAGCCCTCCGGATCAAAGTTTTTCGGGATGTACTTGCCACTTCCAACTCCATCCTCGGGATATTGGACCAAATTCATGTCCAACATATGCAACTTCCAAGTGTTCTGTGAAGTTTACCTTCAAGAAGAACCAACTGTTGACCTCTTCCAGGATTTCTTCCACTTAAACCGTCGAACTGAGTTCTCTGACGGCCCCAATACTGAACTTGGTGGTGTGTCGATTCAACAAAGGAAAGAAGTTGATTTTCCTCATGCCAAACTTCACAGCCATCCTAAAGACTGGAACAAAACATGGTTTTATTGTCAGAACACTACCCCTGCTGGAGAAAATCCTTTGCCGGGCTACCGCGCTCACCGGCTTAGCAATGGCCACCCGTTACCTCAATGATTAACTGCCAAAAAACGACAAGCTTATGCACCTCAACTCGCCAAGCTCCGGGCTCTCCTCGCCAACGATTTGACTGGTGTTGATCTCGTCCGCTGTTGGGTTTCGTGGTGTGTTCTACTTTTAAGACGCCGCTCCGAATTGATGTAAGAATATACCAGCGACGCCAAGGATCCTCAACGGTTTAATGAAATAGAGATGACTGATGATGAAGTCACTGAAAGTGTGAAGAAGATGCTTGACGAACCGATCGCCGCATGGAGCCAAACTGGCTGCGCCCTTTTTATGCCTCCAACAAACCGCCAGCGGTAAAAACTTTAACCTTGTACTTTTTTGATCCATCTCTGCTTTAACACTGATATAATAATCCTTTGCTTAATTTTGCAGGCCAATAGCTCCTTCTGGAAAAGGAAAACTCAAGATAAACCGGCCAGGGCTCCTCGTGCCAAGAACAAAGTCATAAAGCGACAAGCCAAGAAGAAAACCGGCGAGTCTGCTGATCTGCTCGAAGATATTGAAGACTCAGACCAAGAGGTAGCACTTGACTCCCTTGGCTTATTTTTCGTACACCTTATTGACAGTGACTATTATCAGGATGATGCGGAAGCTAGTCGCGCTGATCATGTTGAAGTAATCTCCCTTTCCTCCGATTCAGATCATGTGCCGGTTCAAAAATTTCGCCGTGCAGTTCGGAAAGTAAAACGCTCTCACCCTCTTGCTTATTTGGGTCCAAAATTTGCTTTGAAGACACAGCAACATGAAGGCCGTCGCACAACCCGGCATAGTGGCCAACAGGTCACTTCCTCCGGTTTACCGGACACTCCAACCCGGAAACGTCGTCCAGAGGTCTCTTCCTCTCTTAATAAGCCTTATCCGTTGGCGGGTTGCTTCCGATACCCACTTAATCCGTCTGATTCAAATTATTAGGTAACTTTTAATTCATCTGGCGACTCATCAACCACGCAATTGCCTCCCCTCAAGACCGTCGCTGGGTAAGTATTGCCTTTCAGCTTTTTTCTTCATGCATCGGTTTACCATACTAATCCTTGCTTTGATATTGTAGCGCCAAGGCCCGTCTGAGCAAAAAAGCTAAGACCAGTGGCACCACTGATGAAGTTGAACCGGAAAAGACTCCAGAAGATGCCGGTAGAGATAGTGATGTTGTCATGGATGACTCTGCCCCACAGGATCCAGCCACTAATGCTAATCCGCCGGGAGCTGACCCGGCTACGCATGTTGATCCATCAATTCCGCATGCTACGCCTCCAAGCCTTGCTGCTGACCCGCCAAGTCCAGCTGCTAATCCGCCAAGCCCAGCTGTTAATCCGCCGAGCCCATCAAAAGGTAGCGATGATGATGTTATTATCACCGGTACTGGTCATACTGCCCCAGGCAATCCGGTTGCCTTATCGAAGCATACTGCCAAGGAGGAATTTGCTGCAATGGGCAAGGGGATAGGGAAGACAGATTTGTCAAGCTATGCTAATCTTTCTGCCCAGGAGCTTCATTCCGGATTCCTGAACCGCCTGTACACAAGCCGAGATTATGAAGCCAGTTTGGTGAATATGATGAAGGAGCACTATGAGGTAATCTTCCAAACACTTTCGTCCTTGTTCTGTATATTCACTGCATTGTATCCCCCAAGGGCCGGTTTGTCTCTTGAAGACAAACCGGGACTTCTATGTTTTGTACTGCAGTTTATTAATTCCCTTGCATGTGTACTTTCTGATCAAACACACATTAGACCCCAAGTGCCAAGATTTAAAACTTGTATTGATCCTTGGGACTTCAAACAATCAGTAGGAAAGAAGAAATCCACATTAGCCCCCAAGTGCCAAGTGTATAACTGGTTATATGCTTGGGACTTTTTGATAAAAATATTAACATGCTCCTTCTCTGGCTGTGGCAGGCTGATATAAATCACCAAGGTTCTCAAATTGCTGATCTTCAAGAGAATATCAAGTCCCAACAAGCAGAAACTTCCAAAGCTAAAGAAGAGCTGAAAGGCGCTTTAACAGCTATGGAACAACTGAAGGACATCTTCAAGACTGGCGTGCCAACCGGAAGCTGAAAAGACTGCATTCTTTGAAGCGGGCTGAAGGCGCGAGTCGCTCTTAAACCGTGGCGGAAGAGCTAAGCGGGTTGAAGCGCCAAGTAAACGCTATGACCTCTGCGATTTTTGGTAAATACTCTTGCCAAGACTGCTTAAGTAATCATTTTTGAAATTGCCGGTTTAACATCAAAATCTTAAACCGTTATAGGTAGTCGTGTTGCTCATCTGGGCTCTGACATGCGGATGAAGCTGAAGGCAGCATATACTTTGATAGAGCAGCTGTATACCGGTGCCCAACGGGTTATCTGTGCAGCCTCATACAACAAACCGGCACCAACATTGATCAAGGACACTCTAGCAAGGTTATCCATGACACCGGTGCAGATAGAAGAGATGAAGCGATCTGCTTCCAGGGCTGGCGCTTTGTTGGCACTTACCCGAGCCAAATCATGGATAGCTGACCTGGATCCAGTTGATATTGCCAAGGGCTTCCCTGGTGAACAAGAAAACGAGGCAGAATTTGATAATGAAGCCCTCAAAGTCCTGACAAAGGAGATGCGTCCTCTGGCAAGTCAATTGGCGGAAGAGGCTAATTTGACTGTTCATCGGTCCTTCTATGATGCCAACAACCAACGGATTGACACTGCTGTGAAGGAAGTGCAACATCTTATCCCGCCAATCCGTAAGCACACTTACGCTCCTGACGTTGATCCATCCGAACTTATAAGTGAAGAAGCTGTCTTTCAAGCGTTAACCCGGATTGACTGGACCACCGTTGACTTCCAGCCACTAGATGGGGAGGAGGAGGCTGAACCGACACCAGAAGATCCATCAACCCCTCGTCAACCCGGCAATGAGTCTTAATTCAGCAACTGAGTTGATAGGCACAGATTGTGTTCTGTGTAAAAACAATTTCTTATTTTGGGCTTTAAAGCGCCTTGTAATAGGCTAGTTGAAATACTGTGATCTCCTGCCACCGTGCACTGGGATATAACTGTTTGATCCACCGTGATAATTTCAGTGCCGGCTTATATACCTTCATAATATTATGCAATCCCTGTGTCTGCATAAAAAAAGATCTGTCCGGGCGGTTTACCGCCGGACGGGTCAAAATGCCCAATACACAACCTGGTATACGACCATGGTTGCAAAAAATAGTCAAAAATAGATCATATCTGTGATATGAAACTATGCCGTTGGTTTACCAACTTTGATTGTAATAAGGGTGAATACGCAACTTCCACAATGCAGTACTGTTATGAAGTAGAACCGGGTTGTGATGAACATCGGATGATTATACTGGCGACAGGTAGTCAAAGCCAGACCGGTTTGAAAGATGCCGGTTCACCATTAATTATATGCTTTAACAGATAATAAATGTAAGCCGCACCGGGTTAAGAAACACCGGGTCGAGAGATGGAGGCATATAGCCGGGCCGGATCAAGAGATGTCGGCTTACCTTAAAAGGTGATCAAATAAGGATAAAAATTTGCAAAGACAAACAAATAAAAACTTGTAGTAGAGGCTTTTCGAGGGCTGCCAGGCCCAAACTCGAGGCTTTTCGTGGGCTGGCATGCCGCAGAGTTAAACCATTTGACAAAGCCTTTTAAGATGGGCCTCCAACTAACCAACTGACAAAGTTCAGGGTCTTAATGAGAGTAACTTGTCAAACGTTCAGCGGGTCGTGCCAGGATTACCTGGATAGGAGTGGCTTACTTGATGAAGGCAGGTTAACCCGGGGTTTTAGGTGAATACACCAGGCTTCCAAGCCGTGGGTCGATACCCGATTACAAGGGTCCTTTCAAACTCTTTGTTACTTTACACAAAGAGCCCCCAAGTAACTTTGTGAGCTTTGCTCAATGGGTGCCTATGTTTGAGTCGTGCTTTTAGCAATAGAACTCTCTTTGGCCCCTTGGGTGTGAAGCTCCCAAGCTGTATGATGGCATGATAGCCGATTTAATGGACAAATCGGGTCATCGCTTTGAAAGCAGAAGCCCCCCTTGTAACCAAGAAATATTGGAAGAAACGGCAGAGGCCCTGCTTGTAGCAAGGATGTCGGTTTATTATATTGAACATAATACATACATTGTCATAATATGTACATAGCGAGAGCCTATGGCTCAGGTGTAGTAAGGCCGAAGGAGAGCTATGTTCCATGGCCGCCGGGTCTCCTCCTCAGAATTGGGTGAGTCTTCTCGAACGCCAATGAGGTAGCATGATCCGTTGTGCAGATTCTTGCTGACCACAAAGGGCCTTTCCCAAGGTGGGGATAACTTGTGCATGTCGGTCTGATCCTGGATGAGCCGGAGCACTAAATCGCCTTCTTGAAAGGTTCTTGTTTTAACCCGGCGGCTGTGATAACGCCACAGGTCTTGTTGGTAAATCGCCAAACGAGCCAAAGCCAGATCCCGCTTCTCATCTAACAGGTCCAATGCTTCTTGACGTGCTTGCTCGTTGTCTGCTTCAACATAATTGGCGACCCGAGGTGAGTCATGACGAATATCACCTGGGAGTACCGCCTCTGCTCCGTAAACCATGAAGAAAGGCGTATAACCTGTAGACCGGTTTGGGGTGGTGTTTATGCTCCATAATAGAGATGGTAGTTCTTCCACCCAGCAACCCGGCATCCGCTTCAGGGGGACCATAAGCCGGGCCTTTATACCCTTTAAAATTTCCTGATTAGCTCGCTCGGCTTGACCATTAGATTGGGGATGAGCCAAAGACGCGACATCAAGCCGGATGTGCTCTCGTTGACAAAAATCCTCCATCTCGCCCTTAGAGAGGTTCATGCCATTATCCGTGATAATGCCATGTGGAAAACTGAAATGGAAGATCACCTTTTTGATGAGCTGAACCGCCGTGGCTGCATCACACTTGCTTACTGGCTCCGCTTCAACCCATTTAGTGAACTTGTCAACCGCCACCAATAGGTGGGTCTTATTATCTTTTGATCGCTTGAAAGGACCCACCATACGAAGCCCCCAAGTAGCAAACGGCCAAGTTATTGGAATCATTCATAGCTCTTGAGCCGGAACATGAGCTCGGCGTGAAAACTTCTGACAAGCATCACACCGCTTTACCAGGTCCTCCGCATCAACATGAGCCGTCAACCAGTAAAAACCATGACGAAAAGCTTTAGCCACCAAGGATTTTGAATCGGCGTGATGACCACAGTCCCTTTCGTGGATATCGCGTAAAATCTCACATCCTTCTTCAGGAGAGACGCAACGCTGAAAGGCCCCTTAAACATTGCAATGATGCAACTTCGCCATTGATGATTGTCATGGACTTGGATCGCGGACTATCATGCGGCGAACTTCATCATCGGTAACTTCGCCCGGTTCATATATGCCAAGTATGGAACCATCCAATCCGAATAATATGTAAAGCAGCCACCAACCGTGCCTCCGGATCAGGAATGGCGAGGTCCTCCTCTGTAAACAAGCCGAACCGACGGGTTATGCAAGACATCTAGGAAGGTGTTAGGTGGGACGGTTCTGCTGAGATCCCAGCTGGCTTAAAGCGTCGGCCGCCTCATTTTGCGCCGATCGATGTGCTCCACTTGATATCCAGTGACCAGCAACACTATCCACCTCTCGTCGGTAAGCCGCCATGAGTGGATCCTTAGAATCCCAAGTACCTGAAACCTGCTGGGCTACCAGGTCTGAGTCTCCAAAGCATCGTACGCGGCTTAGTCCCGAGGCCGATTCAGATAAGTGTTTGGCTCGGTCTCTCCCTTTCCCTAACTTACAATACAAGTAAACAATTATGGCGGTTTATCACTACGGGCCCTAATCCGCCTCCGGGCTCTGGGCCTTAAGCTTTATCCGTAAAGCGACATCTTCTTGTCTCCATGGGCTTCAGTATAGCTGAGCGTGAACCGGCCCCTCCTGGGCGGTTTACGCTCAGTGGTTATATCCTCAACATCTGTCTTGAAAGGTTACTAAGAGCGGGCCAATCGTTGATGGTCACGAACAGGAACGCCTTTAGGTCAAATTCCTCCTGTTTGTACTCATCCCACATACGCACACCGTTTCCATTCCACATCTATAGAAGTTCTTCAACTAATGGCCTTAGGTACACATCAATGTCGTTGCCGGGTTGCTTAGGGCCTTGGATGAGAACTGGCATCATAATGAACTTCCGCTTCATGCACATCCAAGGAGGAAGGTTATACATACATAGAGTCACGGGCCAGGTGCTGTGATTGCTGCTCTGCTCCCCGAAAGGATTAATGCCATCCGCGCTTAAAGCAAACCATACATTCCTTGGGTCACTTGCAAACTCATCCCAGTACTTTCTCTCGATTTTTCTCCACTGCGACCTGTCAGGGGGTGCTCTCAACTTCCCGTATTTCTTACGATCCTCACTGTGCTATCGCATCAACTTGGCATGCTCTCAGTTTCTGAACAGACGTTTCAACCGTGGTATTATAGGAGCATACCACGTCACCTTCGCAGAACCCTCTTCACAGGGGCTCGCCGTCAACATCACCGGGGTCATCTCGTCGATCTTATACCGTAATGCACCGCATACCGGGCATGCGTTCAGATCCTTATGCGCACCGCGTAGAGGATGCGATCATTAGGGCATGCATGTATCTTCGCACCTCAATCCTAGAGGCATACGACCTTCTTTGTCGCGTATGTCTTGTCGGGCAATTCGTTATCCTTTGGAAGCTTCTTCTTCAATATTTTGATAGCTTCTCAAATCCTTTGTCGAGCACAACATTCTCGCCTTCCACCGCAACAATTCCGTATGGTACCGAGCTTTGTGTTGCCATCTTCGCAATTGGGGTACAACCCTTTTTGTGATCCTCTAACATGCGATCAAACTTCAGCTTCTCCTTTTGACTTTCGCTTGCGTCCTTGCATCGACAATGACCGGCGGAGATCATCATCATCGCGCACATCGTCTGGTTCCTCTTGATCTTCAGCAGCTTAGCCCGTTCAAACATCATTGTGCACATTATCGGTTCCTCTTGATGTTCGAGTAGCATCACCGTATTCAGGGGCACATAGTTGTCATCGTACTCTTCTTCTTCTCCGTCTTCCATCATAACCCCTATTTCTCCGTGCCTCGTCCAAACATTATAGTGTGGCATGAAACCCTTGTAAAGCTGGTGGGTGTGAAGGATTTTCCGGTCAGAGTAAGACTTCGTATTCCCACATATAGGGCATGGACAACACATAAAACCATTCTTCTTGTTTGCCTCAGCCACTTCGAGAAAATCATCCACGCCCTTAATGTACTCGGGCGTGTACATCACCGTACATCCATTGCCGGTTCATCTGCATGCATTATATATAATTAAGTGTGTCAAAAATCATTACAGAACATCATGAAAAGATAATTAAGTGACCAAATTAATATAAGTTCATCATCACATTAAAACCAAAGTACATACATAGTTCTCATCTAACAACATAAAGCTCTGCAGAGCATCTAAATTAATTAAACCATACATTGAAAGTATGTAAAACATTTCAATGCGAAAACAAATGTGATCATAATCGCAATCAAGGTAACAATTGATCCAACGGCATAATGATACCAAGCCTCGGTATGAATGGCATATTTTCTAATCTTTTTAATCTTCAAGGGCATTGCATCCATCTTGATCTTGTGATCATCGACGACATCCGCAACATGCAACTCCAATATCATCTTCTCCTCCTCAATTTTTTTATTTTATCCTTCAAGAAATTGTTTTCTTCTTTAACTAAATTTAACCTCTCGACAATAGGGTCAGTTGGAATTTCCGGTTCACATACCTCGTAGATAAATAAAATCTATGTCACGTTTGTCGGCATAATTTTCATAAACAATAAATGAAGCAATAGTTATAAAGATAATATATAAAACGTTAGAATCATAGACAGGACGAGGGCCGACGGGGGCGGATACCAAAACCATCGCACTATATAATAATAAGCAATAAAATAGTAAGAAAATTAGACAAGTATATATCTCTAAAGCAAGAATTTTTTTCTTTCAGAAAGAAGATAAGAAGAAGAGGCTCACCACGGTGGTGCCGGCGACGAGATCGGTGCGGGCGATCGACGACAGTGAAGACGGGGACGGGGCATGACGGGCCGCTAATATAAAACTAGACAAATCTCGGGAAAAATAGAAGTTCGGAGGTCGTGCTTCGAGAGGAGAATGCTTAACTAGTGTGGCTCGGGCATTTCATGAACACCTCATGTGCATAGGAGGTGAGCTTGAGCACCACAAAGCCCCCGGCCAGAGAAAAGCAGGCGGTGGAGTGCTCGCTCACGAGCGAGGGTATATATAGGCACCTCAATGGTCCCGGTTCGTGGCATGAACCGGGACTAAAGGGCAGCCTGTTGTCCCGGTTCAAGCCACCAACCGGGACCAATGGTGGTGGGCCAGAAGCCAGGCCCATCGGTCCCGGTTCATCCCACCAACCGGGACCAAAAGGTCCAGACGAACCGGGACAAATGGCCGACGTGGCCCGACCGGCCCCCTGGGCTCACGAACCGGGACCAATGCCCCCATGGGTCCCGGTTTTGGACTGAACCGGGACTAATGGGCTAACTCCTGGCGGCGGCGAGCGCTGACGGAGGGGCTGACGGAGGGGGAGAGGGCTCCAGGAGGACGACGACGATGATGCGGGCCAGCTGTTAGACACGCTCACGAGCGCGAAGACGACGAGAGGAGGAGGGGCCCGAGCAAGAAACCAATTTGGACGCGGCCATTGCATGCCAAAGCAATGGTCACGCGTGCACTCGTGCACAGTGCCACAAGTGATGCCAAACCATGTGCGGGGTTAGTCCTTCCGGGTAGGTTATAACTATGGTGGTAACTAGGTGAAAGCGGCTACGGTTAAATAGTTAGTGAGCTCAAGTTTACTGCAGTAAACTTTACCAGCTCAATCACGGTCAACAAGGAATTGCTATTGGCCAAATAAGATGTCAGGGTGTTTAGGATAGGAAGGACTACAGTCCTGGGGAGTTTGGGAAGAAATGGACCAAGATAAATCATAGTTGCTTCACAACTGCATATTTGGTCCAGAAATGAAGATCAGCAAGATGCACTCACATGGAGTGTCCACTTGAGCTCAAATTGGGCAAGGCTTAGTCATTTGGACATATAAAGATGCTGTGAAAAGATCATGCTAAATGGACAAGCCAAAATAGCACTTGCTTCACAAACATCATTTCTGTCCAGAAACTTGGAATAACTATGGTGGTCAAATGGATCAATGAAATGATTCCAAAATGGGTGGAGAGATTTTTTATGGGTATAAGAATGATCTGGTAATTTATCAGGATTTTTTAAGCAATATAAAATATACTTACTTCACAACCTGAAAATATTTCCAGAAACTAAGATTTGCTCCTGTGCTCACATAGATGATTGTATGGGGCTGCAAATGGGTGAAGGGGTTTAATATGAGCACATTAAGGAGTGTGCAAAAGTTCAACTCATTCGGGTACTCCTAGATAGTAATTCCTTCACAAAGCCTTCTGTTTGACAGAAACTTTGAAAATTCACTGAGGAAGATTGGCTAGGCAAATAAATTTGAACTTGCGCATGAGGCAATTATTTGGACATATAAACATGCCCAAAAAGGTTGGGATTCAATAGGAGAAACATAAATTACACTTCCTTCACAAAGTGCCATTCAGGGCAGAATAGAAAAGAGAATATTGGGGAATTATTTTCTAACATGGAAATGAAAAGTTTTACCATATTTGATCAATATATGACCCAAAAAATTTATGAGAATTATTTGGGAATTTTTGGAGTGAGGAAAATATAGGTTGCTTCACAACCTAGGGCAATTGGAGTTATTCCTTTAATAGATAAGGAATATTCCCAATAAAAAGAATATCGGGATTTGGGCTAGGATGGAAATGACAGGGTCTAGGGAAAGATTTGGGAATGACAAGCCACTCTGGAAGCAAAGAAGAGGTCATCTTCTTCAGTTTCCAGACCACAAAGCCACGGAAAAAGAGAATTCAAGCAAAAACCTCGGAGAAACAAAAGAAAAAGAAAGGGCCAAAAATCAGGCTGTCACAGTATAGCGGTGACCGGAGGGTCCGAGTCGGACCAACGTCGGCCAACCCGCAGGAAATAGAGGCACAACGTATAGGCTAGCACCAACGTGGACTCAGCCGGCCCATGTACATGCATGCCGCAGAATGCCATCCACCACCACAAACTAGATCCGGGCCATCCGTGGAAGCCAGCCGCCAACGACTCGGATCAAGCCTCCACCAACCCATGATAGCCATGCCACCCGATCGGCACACGGGAAACCCCGAGCTGTGCTACCGTGTTGGCTCGCATAGTCTTAAGGATAGATGTGAAGAATTAAGATACCAGGGGAATGGATAATATAAAGTGGATGCTTATTGCTGACAAAAAGTTTACTATTAGATCCCTATATAAAAATTTGATTGTAAATGAAGTCAGATTTCCTCAAAAAATGTGGAAAACTAAAATACCTTCTAAAATCTAGGTTTTTCTCTATCTCGGTTAGGAACAGTATTCTTATGAAGGACAATCTACTTAAGAGGGGTTGGAATGGGAGTAAGACGTGTGTGTTCAGTGGTCAAGATGAGTGTTTTTAAAATGCTCAGTAGCTGACTCATCTGGAGCCTATTGAAGTGTGATTATGATTCAACATCTACTCATGTTAATTTGCATGAATGCATTGGAAGTTGGATAACAAGCTTCCCTACACAGAACAAGAAATTTGTGATAGTTGGGATTTCTGCTATTTTCTAGACTATATGGAGATGCAGGAGTGATCTAATATTTGAAAAGAAAACTATCAATGATCCAATGACTGTGATCAAGCTAATGTGCCGTTGGATTACCCGGTGGTCCTTGTTACAGATAAAGGAGGCGACTTAGAGGATGCTGACGTAGGGGCCAAGGTTCCTCGTACAAGGATATCTACCATTCCAATTAATATAGGAGTACAATATCTTTGATGGCTATTAATTAGATGATTTGCATGGTTTCACAAATGAAAGACGAACTAATTAAACGTTTTGTGGGTTGAAGTCCATGGGCTCAATGAATTTAACAATGGAAGAGGTTTAAATGGATGGAGAAAACTTCATGCCCAACCAAGGATAAAAGAAGATTCATCATAATTATTAAGGACAACCATTTTTATTTCAAATTACAAAAAAGTATTAAACACAACCAAAAAGCATAAGCACGCGCACACAAGTGGTTAGTCAGGAACTATACTAAAATGTATTTTAGCTGCAAAAAAATACATACCATATATTAGTTTTTGTATCAAAATTGCTAGCGTGTGCAAATGAGTAACAAATCGCATGGTCCTGGTGTTGATTTACCCTATTCCCATCAGAGTAACCTTGGCAGCCACAACCACAGTTTTTTAGGCATCTAATTAACCTTTCTCTCTATCGGAATGTTTCACCAGTAAAGTTTAGTTCTTCCTACTAATCAAAGTAAAGTGTTCAAAATCTACATTTCAATATCTTCCAAAACAAGGCAGGTGTCAGGACTGTCGTATAATTCAGTTTTCTCTCCTCCACTTAGACTATCGAACCCAAATTGCCCGGTCAAGATGAATAACTAATAATACTAATATGTGAAGTCAAACTTGTAACATGCATGGCGCAGATCTCAAGTTGCAAGTTTTTTATCTCTGCAAATTTATTATACCTAAGATTCCAATCTATGGTGCCTACTTGGCTATAAATGGCATCGTATGTGCACCAGCAAGTCTTCACATCTCACCCTGCATCTCCATCTCCCTTATTAGTCTTGGTTGCTGTGTCCACAACACAATGGCTCCGCGTTCAGGTGCTCTTGCTCTCAAGGCGGCCGCCGTTGTTGCCGTTCTGGCCATGCTGGTGGTGCCTTCCTTGGGGCGCTGTCATGGCTCTCCCTCGCCAGCACTGCCACCGACAACCTCCACGCCACCACCTCCGGCGCCGTTGCCACCAACTCCGGCGCAGGCGCCGGGACCGTCATGCAACGACTGTTATTCGCAGTGCTACTTCTCCTGCGACGCCTCCATTTCCTCAACGTGCAGCGTATACTGCAACGTTGAAGGTGCCTGCAACTCCTGCAGGACCAATACCATCGAGGAATGCAGGGCCAGCAAAAACTGCGCCGGCAGCTGCGACGAGTGCAACGACCCAACCAACTCTTCATGCGCCTTAGCGTGCAGCACCCAATACTGCGACAGGTGTCGTTACTGGGAGATCCAGAAGTGCCAGAAAAAGTGCCGCCAGGAGTGCTCCGCACCCAAATGCGTACCTTAGAGGCCTGCAAACTAGCTATAGCATGTGCGTCGCATGGTCAACGCGTCTTCTTTTGATGCATCTATGTGCACATTGTGTATGAGATGCTATGACGTCGAACAATATGGGAAGTTGTACGTTTTTATCATGAATACTTAGCTATGTGCTGCACGCTTTCCTCTTGTATTCCACTCTAGAATAAACCATGCCCCCAATCTGACCAGATCAGACGAGGATGGAGATTAACGGCGAATAAAGAGGTCAAACCCGAACAAAATCAATGCCAGAAATGAGGAGAGGACAAAGGATACACACCCGGACAGTTTGGCCCGCAAAGACGACCTTGCTGTCGAGGAAGACAAAGAGAAGCTGCTGCTACCATAGGGATACGAGAGAAGCTCGCCAAAGGAACACATGGCCACATGAGACAAGAAGGAACGAGCTACCACTACATCTAGATAAAGATCGATGCCGCCACCAGGAGTGGAGATTGCTCCTCCCTGGACGGCTGGACCAATGCAGCAGCGACGGAGAGTGGTGGCGCCAGGAGAGAACCTGGCACAAGGATACTACCTCAAGCAATAATTACCTCTAATATTTTGCATATTCCTTTTCCAAAAGCCAACTTAACGTCGAGAGGATCAAGATCGCCACTTCCATAATCAACAATAAGATCTTCCATGCATTCAATGACCTGTACATAGTAAAAAAATGTCAAAAATTCTTGGATATAATGTCGATTTGTAGATATCTACAGCATTGTTAGCACTTGGCACATAATTCCTTGGCGAGCCAGAATTTATTTAGTTCATGGCCTATATACTGTAGATTCTGATTGCAAAGATTTGATCATTGTGACTTCAAACATTCTACTGGTGAATTACGCCATTGAACTTTGATGTTTCAGAAGAAACGAATACGAGCAACTTTTGGTAGAAGTGTCAAAGAACTTTACTTGTTACCACCACCCTGTTCCTTCTGCGCTACCTCAAACTCCCCAAATATGTCTTCTTAATGTGAGTTTCAAATTTTCACAAAGGTTGGTACCAATAGGTTGACACAAATTGCCGATTCAGTGGTACAACCGAGTCAGACACTGTTCATGCCAGGGGGACACATACTTAAAGGGGTGGTCGTTTTGCATGAAACGCTTCATGAAATCCATTCGAAGAAGCTAGATGGGGTTATCTTCAAAGTGGATTTTGAGAAGGCATATGATAAATTTAAATGGCCTTTCCTTCAGGCAATGTGCATGAAAGGATTTAGTGAGGCTGGGCGGAGCCAAGTGGTTTCTCAAATCCAGAACGGTAGTGTCGGAATCAAGATTAATGATGATATCGATCATTCCTTTCAGACACATAAGGGTTTGAGACAAGGAGATTCCATGTCTCCTCTCTTATTCAATATAGTGGCTGATATGTTGGCCATTCTTATTGGCAGAGCCAAACAGCATGGTCAAGTGGAGGGTTTAGTTCCTCATTTGGTCGATGGAGAAGTCTACATCTTGCAGTACGCTGACGACACTGTCTTATTCATGGAAGATGACATTGCTAAAACGCGCAATATGAAACTTATATTATGCCTCTTCGAACAATTGTCTGGATTAAAGATAAACTTTCACAAGAGTGAGTTGTTCTGCTTTGGAAAGGCCAAAGGCGAACAAGACACATTTAGACAACTGTTCGGGTGTGAATTAGGGTCGTTACCATTTAGTTATTTGGGCATACCAATTCACCACCGTAAGTTGTCTAATAAAGAATGGAAGTGTATCAAAGATCGAATTGAGAAAAAGCTAAGCTGCTGGAAGGGCAAGCTTATGTCTTATGGAGGTCGGCTAGTGCTAATTAATTCGATACTGACCATTATGCCGATGTTCCTACTCTCTTTCTTTGAAATCCCGAAAGAACGCAGGCGACTTGATTTCTTCAGATCTCGTTTCTTGAGCAGTCAGATGAGGCCAAAGGAAATACCGATCGCGCGATGGGACATCCTTTGTCGGCCAAAAGATCAGGGAGGTCTTGGTATTGAGAACTTAGAAATCAAGAATAAATGCCTTATGAGCAAGTGGCTCTATAGGTTGGAGACAGAGACGGAGGGCATATAGGCACAACTATTGCGCAATAAATATCTGCAGTCGAAAACGCTCGCCCAGTTTACCATGAGACCAACTGACTCGCCATTCTGAAAAGGGCTTATGAGAATGAAGGATTTATTCTTTCGTAGGGTCCAATTCTTGGTTGGCAATGGGATGTCAACAAGATTTTGAGAGGATACGTGGTTAGGAGCGACACCCCTGGTCGTACAATATCCCACCCTTTATAGGGCCAGTTCTTTTGGGTGATTCTACCAGAATCGCCCCCCTCCCCAGCTTCTCCCAGAATCACCACTTCATATGTTTTTTACAATCCTGACTAATTAGACTTTAACTAGATAGGATTGTAAAAAAAATATGGAGTGGCGATTCTGGGAGAAGCTGGGAAGGGGTGCGATTCTGGGAGAATCGCCGAAAAGAACTGGCCCATAATATTGTACATCGCAAGGAGGATTAAGTAGGCACCGTGTTCCAAACGATCCCCTTGAATATCCAGTTCAGGCGTGCGTTAGTTGATGAGCGATGGACTGCCTGGTTGCACTTGGTTCGGAGATTGATAGATGTTCAACTTCCCGACCAGTCGGATTCGACGCAACTGACACTAGCTAAGAATGGGGTTTTCACGGTGAAATCTTTTTATACGGATTTGATTAATTCTGGCTCAATCTCGAGATTGTTACATATTTGGAAGATTAAGGTTCCCTTGCGTATTAAATTTTTTATGTGGTTTGTCCACAAGCAAGTAATAAGTAATACTCACTAAGGACAACTTAATATAGAGGCAATGGGTAGGTAGTTCACATTGTCATTTTGTGATCATGATGAAACAATACAACACTTATTCCTTGAATGCTCTCTCGCTAAATTGCTTTGGAGAACTATTTATATTGCCTTCAACATTAATCCTTCAGTTGACATCGAATCGTTGTTTGGAACGTGGTTAGCTGGGGTTGAACATAATACTGCTGCTCGTATTGGGATTGGAATATGTGTGCTTTTGTGGGCTATATGGAACTGTAGGAATGAGTTGATTTTGAACAGACAACACACCTTAACTTTCTTGCAGGTTATCTTCATAGCTACCACATGGATCCGTGCGTGGTCCTTACTCACTCCTATGGACTCCAGGGAGCCTTTGGTTACTCGGTGCAACCAATGGGAGATGGTAGCACGGGTTATATTCAACCGGTTCGGATGGCGGTCGCATAACATGATAGAAGTCTAGGGAGCTTATCCTTTATTTTGCCTTACCGGTTGTGATTCTAAGCATGTAATTTTGTTTTCTTTGTTCTGCTCCGCTTGCGAGCTGTAATACCTTTATGACTTTGTGCTACTTCGAGACTTTTTAATAAAATGGCTGCATGCATCATTCTAATGCAGAGGCCGGAGGCACGCCTCCATTTCCAAAAAAAACCTCAAACTCCCCAAACCAAGGGAAGATAACATATTTGATGTACTCCAGACATGGGTTGCATACTGCTACTTTTGGAGGGCAGACAGCCCTACTTATTTTTCCATTCAAAGCGAACTGCAAAATACCAAAGTGCAATTTCAAACAACCTTATTGTACCAAAAAAAAAACTGTGGACAGGAGAGAAATGAGTGACAACTGGAAAATGTAGAAGAAGCAACGTCTCTATGTACGTGCTTTTACATGGCAAGATTATCCACAAAAGCCCATGCAAAACTGAATTACTCAACCCATATTTAGAAGCAGGGCCAGAGCAGGGCAGTGGGTGCGACGGCCTAGGATAAGCTAATTAGGGGCCCATATCTCGTGTATTTCGTATCGCATGAACTCTAAAATGCAAGCTCAGCCTAGAGTTCATGGGCCCTACTTTGAAGTTTGGCCTAGGGCCCTTCAAATACCAGGCGCGGACCTGTTTAGAAGGACCAAAATACAGAAGCTAGAATTTCCTGTACTTTAAAGAGTTTTGAGGCTCCTGTTAACATAAAATTGACAACCTCATTCCAAGCAAATTTAGCTTGGAATGCAAAAGTTGCGCCAATATATATAGATAAAACCAGAGTTATCGATAAACGCTAACTTCTCTATTGCTGAATGACTATAAGTCTATAACACATACCTCCTTATCGTGCATGAAGATGTTCCATTTTGGTTCCCTCATGTTATAAGGGTCCTTTAGTACTCCCTCAATCCCATAATATAAGACGGTTTTTGACACTAGTGTAGTGTCAAAAATGTTCTCAAATTATGGGACGGAGGGAGTACAATATAAGGATTATCTACTAAATTAGGTAGTGTATCTGTACTGCAAGTTAAGGATCTATCTCATGAAATAAACATCATCAGCCAAGCTCCAAACAACAAAGTACAAACACAAAGATGCATCATAAACAATCTGGACGTACTGCAAAGAAAAAAAAAGCCAGACTCAAGATACCGTGCAACATAATAGTTGAGCTTTGAATATTTGTCATGTGTGTCAGACACTTGTGTAGATCTGTGCAGCACGCTGTATAATTTGAAACCTTCGAACTTCTACGATTTCATAATCTATTCCATATTGCAAATATCTACATAGTTTCTGATGTGGGGATGATTATATACAAATATCTACAAAAAAGGGCACAATTATTTTGTATTTCCAAATTTACTCCTCTCCATTGGAAAAAAGTGGATTTTTGGTAAATCCAAAATTTTGCTCTGTTGTTGGACATGCTCTTAAGGGAAACCCTATGGCATGCTTGTCTATAGGTATAAATAATAACATTTGCCTAATACATATGTACCTAGAACATATGTGTATATGCCAATATAGGGAAGTCATGCTATCTGGCAAGACTATATTATATTAAAATACCGTTAATATGTTATTTTCCAAACACAATTGCTATCTGGCATGACTATATAACATATTAAAATAGACAGGATTCAAAAAAATCAAAATAATTGAGGGGGAGCATGTACGTGGTACATGTATTAAAAAAAAAAGAGGCAAGTGGAACAGAAGAGCATCTTGAAATGATGTGAATAGGAGAGATGGGCGGCTGTGCGGGTGGATCCCCGGACTGACCATCAATGGAGACCAATGAGTGACAGGACGGGGACAGGGCTGGTGGCACGAAGAGCTACCAGGATGACCGGACTGGGACAGAGCTGGTGGCAATGACGGGGACAGCGCTGGGTAATCTAACTGTTGTTCACGTAGCCCTGCCTACTGTTCATATAGCCCTGCCTTTTCAGACTAAACGCTCTGTGTCTACGGGATGCAACTATTGGTTCTGTCATTAGCACACATCTCCATATCGTTGCCAACGGCACAGATAACAGGCACCGCGTAGGCTGAGCTACAAAGAAACTTTGTGTTCCATGTCAGGGTGGTCACGGTCCGGGCCGGTCCGGTCCCGGTCCGAGCTGGTGTTTGGACCGGCCGCCGGCGGTCAAGTCGGAACTGACCGAGAAGCATGGCGGTCCTGTTTTCAGCGACCGGACTGGCCATGGCGAAGCTCGGGCTGGACCGAGAGGACCGAGAGGACCGTCTGAGAGACAAGGCAGAGCACGCACTGTAGCTCCGGCGGCGGCTGATCATCGGGGATGCGGCGCTAGAGGAAGCGCAGCTCATCGGCGACATGTCCACAAGCTTCAGACGAACCAGAGGAAGCTAGCAGAACAAATAGGATCACCAATGGCATCTCAACGGAGACGAATTTGGCATGGCAGCCGGTGGACTGAGATGAAAGGGATGATGGCCGATGCAGCGATGTAGGACCTCCCACGTCGATTTCTTTGTATGAGACGATGCATCCGAGTCAGGCGCATCCAATGGAGAAGGTTTCCGGGGCTAGAGAGTCCAGTGGCCGCCGCCGTAGCGGACGTAGACGATGAGGTTTCTTGCAAGGTGTTTTGCGCCCCCGACACGCCTGGGTCGCCACGGCCCCGCCACGGCCCTGCAATGCCCCCGCCACGCCCCCGCCATGCCGCTGGCACGCCCCCGCCACGCCTCGGTCAGTGCTCACCGTGCCGCCGCCATGCTCCGGCCACAGCGATGCAGCGTTTTCTCGGTCTGCGAGTTGGCTTGGTGAAAGACCGGATCGGACCGACAAACTTTCGGGCCGAAATCTGCAGCTCGGACCGGCTGTTTTTCTTACCGGGCCAGGACCGAGCCGGCCCTTACCGAGCGAGCCACGAGCCGGTCCGAAAGACCGCTCGTTTCATCCACCCTGAGTTCCATGTATGCATCGATCGAGAAATAAAGATGAATGCTATGTAGCTTTGGATAAATCTATTTTCTGGAGTATTTCAGTTAAATCGTGCTGAACCTCTTACTCCATTCGAGTTGGACTAGATAAACGATAATATCAATTGGTAAGTATAATCATTCGGTGCCATGAATGCCATTAGACCGCCAACATATCCGCCATTCATTGTATCTCTCCATCTGACGGCCAGTATTTTCTGATTGCTTAAGATTGCAAATCATTAGCACGGACTTTGGCATGATAGACACCAGTTTTCGTACGTTGCATTGTCAGGACTTTATTTTTGTGTGTGTGCAGAAACCGTGTGTTTTATTCATTACAGGGTTACAATCAGCTGGCACTAGCAGCTTGATACATGGAGGATTTTGGCGTAGCCAACAAGGTATCTTAACCTCCGTTCTTCCATGGATAGTCAGACAGTCGGCAACCCCTATTCTGTTCATGATTAATCTTACATAGCGAAAGCCCACACAGTTCTAGACAGCATTTAATCTCAGAGATGCGGTGACCATAAGGCGATTTATCTAGAGTGCTCCCTTTCAGTGGCATCGTCAGGAATTCAATAGCGTACGAATTTCAAGGAGAATTTTGATACAGTGTCCTTCTACCCCCCTCATTTCTTCCATCAATTCTCAAGGGCAATTTTAATTTGCAATGAAAGTCATAAGAGCTTCCTGGCCAAATGCCACCCGCTACCCCAACAAGATGCATAGTTACTCCCCACCATACGATTTGCATTTGGCGGTCAGGAGTGTGGGGGCACCCTGCACATAGTAGATCATGTGTCGATTGGTAATCGGAAGTTGGGCTCATGGAAGTTGTTAAGAAAGTACCAAGAAATCGCAACATATCTTCTTTGATTTACGATCTCACTTGGAGTGCGCGGGGAGGAGGGTGAACTGGACAACGGTACACTCGAGAAGAGGATGAAGGAGCCGACAAGGTGTTAGCTCTGCGACAATAATGTACATTCATGACATAGTCGCTTAATTAGTCCAGTCCTAATATCTATGCGTGGAATCAGTCAAGATGATTATGTTAGTTATGAGTCAACGTGTAATTAACAACCATCGTTGCACAAATTCCCGACTTCCAACATGGTTCTCTAGTAAGTGGTGTGATTGGCTTTCGAATACCATCAGGGGAGGGCATGTGGGAATGAAGTTAATGACAAGATAGGAACTTATTTGAAAAATCCTAAAGGGCGGTGACAAGGAGATGCTTTATGTCCCCTTCTGTTTGACCTAGTTGTTGATGCTTTGGCCATGGAATTTGTGAAAGGAGTTCTAGGAGGGATTTTGAATCATGGAGTTATATACTCTAGTATGCCGATGATACATTTTTTCTGCAATATGATGAATATAGTGTTACAAACATAAATTTCTTTCTGTGTGCATGTGGAAAAATGTCTGGCTAACTATGAAATTGCCATTAATAAATCTAACATGTACCAAGAGGCATTTACTTTTACTTTGGATATTCTACTTTTGAAATATTTGTGCATCCTTGTTTCTAATGTCAGAATTAAAAGTAGATGCTGGAAGGGGGTGGAAGATAAAATAGAAAAAAGGTGTGGATGCAGGCAGGGGAAACTACTCAATATTGCTGTCAGAATCAATCTAGTTTGGGCTTGTCGGACTAATATGCCATTGTATCTGATGTCCTTCTACTCCTTTCTAGTTGAGGTTAGAAAATAATTGATTTCTTCGTAGCCAGATTAGTCTGTGTAGCTGATGAAGGTAACAGAAATAATATCATTTAGTCAATTGGAACTTGTTGTAAACCTAAAGATCAAGGGGGTTTAGGAACTCTACGTATAGAGTGCATGAATAAAGCTCTGCTAGCCAAGTGATTTTGGAATGTAGAAACCAAGTTTGGATTATGGCAAGATGTGTTGGTAAATAAATATGTGAAAAAATGTATTTCTAGGATAAAAATTAGAGTTGGAGACTCTCATTTCTGGACTAGCTTACTAAAAGTTAAAGATCCCTTTTATGAACATTGCAAGAAAATGATCAGGGATGGAAAGAATACAAGATAGTGGGATGGAGATAGAGCACTTAAAATCACTTATGCCTGATTATGCAATCTTTGGTCTGATCATAAAATCTCTATGCCCGAGGTTCTTGAGAAAGGATAGGGTGGAATTTCTTTTAGGAGAGCTCTTCTTGCTGAGACTTTGGATCTATGGAGTAGTCTTAATAATAGATGTGAAGAATTAAGATACCATGGGGCAGTGACAATATAAAGTGGATGCTTCTTGCTGACAAAAAGTTTACTATTAGATCCCTACATAAAAAATTGATTGAAAATGAAGTCAGATTTCCTGAAAAGAAATGTGGAAAACTATAATACCTTCTAAAATTTGGGTTTTTCTCTGGCTAGTTGTCATGAATAGTATTGATAACCTACTTAAGAGGGGTTGGAATGGGAGTAAGATGTGTGTGTTCAGTGGTCAAGATGAGTGTTTTTAAATGCTCAGTAGCTAGACTCGTCTGGAGCCTATTGAAGTGTGGTTATGTTTCGATCTCTACTCATGTTAATTTGCAGGAATGCTTTGGAAGTTGGATGATAAGCTTCCCTAAACAGAACAAGAAACTTGTGATCGTTCACATTTGTGCTATTCTGTGGACTATATGGAGATGTAGGAGTGATATAATATTGAGTAGTTTTAACATGCCCCCTCTTATCCCCTCTTTTCACATGACAGGTAAGAGTATGTAGTACATCTGAGTCATTGGTAACATTAATTAGTGGTCGGATTAACTCTTACCTTCTTATATTACCTCATATGTAGAAAGCGGGCGTAAGAGGGAGCATGTTAAAATTTGCCTATAATATTTGAAAAGAAAACCAACAATGATCCAATGGCTATGATCAAACTAATGTGCCATTGAATTACCAGGTGGTCCATTTTGTAGATAAAGGAGGCTGCTCAGAGGGTGCTGACGAAGGGGAAGGCTCATTGTACAAGGATATCTACCCTTCCATTAAATATAGGAGTACTATATCTTTGATGCTTATTAATTAGATGACTTCCACGCTTTCAAAAATGAAAGATGAACTAAACGTTTTTTGGATTGAAGTCCATGGACTCGATGAATTTAACAATGAAAGACGTTTAAGTGGATGGAGAAAACTCCATGTCCAACCAAGGATAAAAGAAGTTTCATCATAATTATTAAGGAAAACCATTTTTGTTTCAAATTACACACAAATATTAAACACAACTGAAAAGCATAAGCACGCGCACACAAGTTTTTTTTTAGGAAAGGAGGATGACCTCGTCCTCTGCATCTGGGTGATGCATGCATCCACTTTATTAAATATTCACAAAGACCTTGCAAAGTAATACATCAGTAAGTCCGAATCCACCATCTCGGTAACATCTGTCGCTACGTACTCCTATCCACTTGATGAAGGGATGCTGAAAATCGGAGCCGAATACCAAACAGACTTCGCACCAAATCCTATCATCTAAAGCCGGAGCCCCAACTAGCGACAATACCGGTGCAGGAACACACAGGTCCCACGCACTCTCGAGAGGCTACCGTCGCCGCCTCCCACCTATCCATCTTGAGCAGGAATCGCATCAACCTTGCCAGGCCTGCCGTCGACGCCACCACGACGCCGGATAACGCCGTCCTCCTGCGCGAGTTCGTGAACCAGCATCAGACCTCGAGACTCCAGTACACCACGCCACTGAGATCCACCCATGTCGATGCGGAGGATGAAACCCCGCTCCGCCTCTGGGCCCTTCCAGTCGGCACCTACTCCAAAACGGTGACCCTAGGAGGGAGAACGACATCGAAGATCCCATTGTCGTCTCATCCAGGAAGACCCAGATCTAGGATTTCCCTCGGAGCACCCACAGGGAGATGATGTTAACTGCAACGATGATGCCCCAACAAGGAAACAACGTCAATGACGCTGCCATGATCCCTCAAGACAGAAATCGATGTGATTTTCATCGGGAGTCGTGCCATCCCGACCCAGTAACTGACTGGAACCGTGCGGTGCCTCGCCGAGGAGACGCACACACACTAGTGCAGAACTGGCCTTTAGTGCTGGTTCTTGGCGGCCTTTAGTGCGGTTAGCTAACCGGCACTAAAGAGTGAGGACTAAAGGCCCCCTCCTTTAGTACCGGTTAAATCACGAACCGGCGCTAAAGGGCACCACGTGTACGAGCCAGCCCCGTGCATCTAGGACATTAGTACCAGTTGGTAACACCAACGGTACTAAATGTTTAGGTGTTTTTTTAATTTTGCTTTAATTTTTGTTTTCAATTTGGCTTTATTTTCAATTTAATTCTTTTTTGTTTGCTGGTATTTCACGATACTACAAATTGTACACGTTATGCATATATATAAATAGATTTTCTCATCGTAGAACCATATATATATATATATATATATATATATATATATATATATATATATATATATATATATATATATATATATATATATATCATTGAATGTCTCACAGCCAACACCATTAACTATTCACACATACACATGTATATACATATACAATTTCTCCTACATTGTGCCTTGGTGCCTTCGGAGCATGCACGATGACAAGTGGTTCATGGGGGCGGTAGCGGGTAATAGTATTCTTCTTTGGGATCTATGACCTGGTCGAGCAAAAATCCGGTTGTTTCCTCTTGAAGTGCTAGTATGCGGTCCGCTGGTAGGAGCTTATCCCGCACCTCTCTGAACTGTTAAGAAGGAGATCAATATGCATGTGCATTAGTTGTGTTACAAGATATCGATAATGGTGTGAATAGAGTTCTGACAACGTACCCATTCCTGTCTTTGAGATCTGCTCCTTTCCATCATGTGAATGTTCTCGCAAACGTAGAATGCACACAGATCATTCTCCGGCGCCTGCTTCAGGGCCTTTACGAGAATGGAATTGAATCAGATAATGATTAATCAAGCATGATAATTAATTAATGGTATTGAAACAAGAATTAAAGAGATGGCTAGCTAGCTAGTACTACTTAATTACTTACCTTGGTCGATGCCAAAACAACTTTTTTGGCCAATTGCCTGGAGTCACCTTGATGAACTTTGCCCAAGCCCTGCCCGCCGGCAAAGAAAATCAATAAAGGGTTATTAAATAGTTCATATCAGAAATGACGAACTAATAATAGGCGAGATATATTTAATAATGATTAAAATTACCTGTTGACTATCCCCTTCATGATGGTGTAGTCTTTATCTTCTTTAAGTAGCGAGTCGAGTACTTCAACTGTTGCTTTGTCAACTTTAATGACTAACAAGATCCAGTGGAAACTGCATGCGCACATGTTTGCATGTCTTAATTAAGCGGGCATGTGCATAAAATTAATCAACTATATATAAATAAACCGTATACACTTAGTTATTAACATCTAGCTAGCCAGTAAGCAAAAACAGAATTTGTATTAACTCATGAGAAGTTGTAAGGAAGTAGTATATCTTCATTGGTATTGAGGCACTTCAAGAACTCTAGCATGCTTTCCTCTACACCTGCTTTAGAAGTTGCAAGATTCCATGTGTACTCATTAATGGAATTTGGGTCAATGAACCCAATGCCATAGCGTCCAGATTTTTTCATTTCATACATCTTCATCCTGCATATAATACCACAGAAAAGAATATATAGTGAGGATAATTACATGTAATGATTGATCAAAAATTACAGAAAGAAATCACTTACAAACAATAGCAACTGACGAGAGATTTGTCGAGTGCGTCTTGATGTATAACTGAAATAGTTCTGAATACTCAACGCACAGAGCTTTCTCATGGTAGTAATGCTCCTTCTTGACATTCACCATGAGGGACTCTTGATTGGAAATCTTGGTAATGTTCATGTATGATTGATGCAATTCATACATTCTCGTTGGGAGGTTCTTGACCTTGTCTGGCTCGACCAAAGGTTTGCCCCAGGTATATTTCCATTTTATTTCCTCCTCTCTAAGCGGAGACATGGGCTCAATTTCGAGGAGTTGTCCAACAGAGATCTTGAGCATTTCAGCCTGCATTATATGCTCCTCCGTTATTACCACATCGCCTAGTTGGGGAACTTTAACGATTTGCCCACAATAATATTGGTATGCGGCCTCCTCTCATGTGTTGTTGGCACAACAAGCGGGGATCGATTATGCCGCCTATTCTCCCAATGAGGAGCGGTTTTCCGCATTTTTGCCCGCTGCTTGTTGGCTCGAGCTCGAGCTCGCTTCCTTCTTTAGCCGTTCTCGATGTAGTTTCCTGATTTGGCGCTCATAGTCCGAGTCAACAGGCTTGGGAGATAGTTCTCTAGCCATATGAATGAAGTGGTCAATTACTTTCTCAGGCACTTTCTTCTTTGGCGGCGGTGCCGGTTTCGGTCCAAAATGGGCGTCCACTTGGGCCTACACTATAGCTGCGTTTTGCTCCTTAGTCATGTCGTAAGGCCTCTGAGGAAGAGGAGCGAGGCTTGGACCATATTTATATCGCTTGTCTCCGCCTGTACTTCCTGAACTACCTCGACTCGTGCCGCTCGCACCATAGCTGCGGCATGTGTCTTCTGCGATTCTTGAGGCGGCGGAGGCGGTGGCGTGGCTGAGTTGGACCAGGAGAAGTGGCCTGACGATGTGGCGGACTTGAAGCTGGAGGTGTGGCTCGACATGCGGACTTGAAACCGGAAAAGTGGCATGACGTTGTGCCGGACTTGAAACCGGAGGAGTCAGCTCACGCGTTCGGGGACTTGGAGGAGGTGGCGGACTTCAAGGAGGAGTCGGCTCACGTGTTCGTGGACTTGGAGGAGCGGAGTCTGCTGACTCGGTGGCGGAGTCGGCGGCGGCGCGTGTCGATGGACTTCTAAAGATGATGCAATCCTTTCTCCATAGGATGATCGATGTATGGCCTCTCCCAGCAGCGCGTCTTCACCTCCGGGAATGTCAAGCTGTAGCCCGAATATGGGTCCACCACTTCATCAACCATGACACGAGCATAGCCCTCTGAAATCGGGATGCAATGGAAGGTTGCTTGGGGTAGCTGGAAAAGCAACGCCGTCCGCCACCTTCATGGATATGTTCTTCATTTTGGAGTGTAGCTCACAGTTAGTGTTCTCTATGATGTCATCCACAGGTATGTATCCAGCGAGTGTCGCCTGGGCAGAACCACGCTGCTTCTCGGCATGGATGGGGCGGTGCTATCCAATGCTGGGCGATCATCTGCTTGTGTTGCGCTGCTTTGAGACCCCTTTCACGGCTAAGTGAGTCGATCTGCTGCTGCTGCTGCTGGAATTTGAGTGCAGTCCGCGTGCCTTGCTTCTAGGCCTTGAAGGCGTTCTGCGTCCTGCTTCCTCTGCTCCTCCTCCAGCTTCCTTTTCTTCTCCTCCTCCATCTTCCTTCTTGCACGGGTCATGTAGTCCTCGTTCCATTCTCAAAAGCCCTCATACCAGGGAATAACGCCCTTGCCTCGTGTTCTTCCCGGTGTTCAGATTTCAGGCGCTAAGAAGCTCGTCGTTCTCTCTGTTGGGCGTGAACACCCCCCTTCGAGCTTCTTCTATTGCGTCAATTATCTTTTGTTCGGCTCCTTTTAGACTTGTCTTCTTCGAAACTAGGCCTGTCTTCGGGTCCAATGCCCCCCCATGCGCATAGAACCAAGTTCTGCACCTGGGGGGCCAGCTCTTAGTAACCGGAGTGACCCCTGCATCCTCCATCTCTTGCTCAGACTTATCCCACTTAGGCATTCCCACCGCATAGCCACCTGGACCCAGCGTATGGAACTGCGTCTTTTTTGCGGCATTTGCCTTGTTTTTTATCGACCGTTCCTTAGATAATTCTGAATCCTTGAAGGTCACGAAATCGTCCCAGTGCTCTCTTTGCTTCTCCAGTGTTCCCGTGAATTCTGGAGTCTTCCTTTCTGCAGCGAGGTAGTTGGCCCATACAGTTTTCTTGTGGGTGTTGAATGCAATTGCCATCTTCTTAAGAGCAACGCCCTTGACTTTCTCCACATCTGCTTCAGTGAAATGATCTGGTAGGGTGAAATGTTCCATCATAGATTCCCAAAGGACTTTTTTGGCTCTGTCCTCGACCCAAGTAACACCTGGACGTTTAGTATTTGGATCTTTCCAGTCTTGAATGGAGATCGGGAGTTTGTCCTTCACAAGAACTCCGCACTGACGAGTCCACTTGTTCGCAATGTTCTTAGGCGTGAGGGGTTCGCCACTAGGTTTGATGGATTCGATGTTGTACTTTACACCATCCTTCAACAATCTGCCTGGGCCTCGCTTTGTCCTGCTGTCTGTAGATGCAGATTTGCTCGATCTAGAGGGCTGAAAGAAGAATGATCGATTCGTTAATATATCTTCAATAAAAAAACATGTGATGATCACCATGATGCCTGCTTATATAAATATACCTCGCTGGTAGTCTTTGTTATTTGAAGATCATCATTGTCTGTGTCATCACAAACATTGTATGTGTCATCATAATCATAATCATAGTTCATGACTTCATCAGCTCGGTCGTCGAGATCGAATATCTTTTCATCACCCTCTCCGGTATTGTTCACATATTGGGAGCCGTCATCTGCTTCATTCAGATCATCTAGCCTGTGAGGGCTGCGTATGATGTCGAACAATTCCTCTTCTCTCTCTTAATCAGTATTGTCCGCCATAGCTTTTACTTAACTAATACAGAAGAAATATAAAACAATTTAATTAGTATTCAAATTACAATGCATGGATGCAATCAATAAGGAAAAACTGAATCTCGAATGCATCATCGTCTTAATATATATAATCTCGAATACATCGTCTCGAATATTATATATCGAATACATCACTGGCTAGGTACCTCATAAAGATCGAGTACTACAGAAGAATCTAGGCAACTCGCGGTCTCTGGGGCACGGGCGGTGGACACCCAAAGAGAAGGAACCGTCACAGGATCATATCTCCGGTCATCTGCCCAAAGAACCTGCCAAGTATTGGAGAACCTGACGTCCATAGCAGCCATGTAGCAATGGACGTGCTCATCCTCCTCCCTGACACGGCGACACACCACCTCCCTGATATAAATCACCAAGGTTCTCAAATTGCTGATCTTCAAGAGAATATCAAGTCCCAGCAAGCAGAAACTTCCAAAGCTAAAGAAGAGCTGAAAGACGCTTTAACAGCTATGGAACAACTGAAGGACATCTTCAAGACTGAGCGTGCCAACTGGGAAACTGAAAAGACTGCATTGCTGAAGCGGGCTGAAGACGCGGAGTCAGCTCTTAAACCGGTGGCAGAAGAGCTAACTGGGTTGAAGCGCCAAGTAACGCTATGACCTCTGCGATTTTTGGTAAATACTCTTGCCAAGACTGCTTAAGTAATCATTTTTGAAATTGCCGGTTTAACATCAAAATCTTAAACCGTTATAGGTAGTCGTGTTGCTCATCTGGGCTCTGACATGCGGATGAAGCTGAAGGCAGCATATACTTTGATAGAGCAGCTGTATACCGGTGCCCAACGGATTATCTGTGCAGCCTCATACAACAAACCGACACCAACATTGATCAAGGACACTCTAGCAAGGTTATCCATGACACCGGCGCAGATAGTAGAGATGAAGCGATCTGCTGCCAGGGCTGGCGCTTTGTTGGCACTTACCTGAGCCAAAGCATGGATAGCTGACCTGGATCCAGTTGATATTGCCAAGGGCTTCCCTGATGAACAAGAAAACGAGGCAGAATTTGATAATGAAGCCCTCAAAGTCCTGACAAAGGAGATGCGTCCTCTGGCAAGTCAATTGGCGGAAGAGGATAATTTGACTGTTCATCGGTCCTTCTATGATGCCAACAACCAACGGATTGACACTGCTGTGAAGGAAGTGCAACATCTTATCCCGCCAATCCGTAAGCACACTTACGCTCCTGACGTTGATCCGTCCGAACTTATAAGTGAAGAAGCTGTCTTTCAAGCGTTAACCCGGATTGACTGGACCACCATTGACTTCCAGCCACTGGATGGGGAGGAGGAGGCTGAACCGACACCAGAAGATCTATCAACCTCTCGTCAACCCGGCAATGAGTCTTAATTCGGCAACTGAGTTGATAGGCACAGATTGTGTTCTGTGTAAAAACAATTTCTTATTTTGGGCCTTAAAGCGCCTTGTAATAGGCTAGTTGAAATACTGTGATCTCCTTCCACCGTGCACTGGGATATAACTGTTTGATCCGCCGTGATAATTTCAGTGCCGGCTTATATACCTTCATAATATTATGCAATCCCTGTGTCTGCATAAAAAAGATCTGTCCGGGCGGTTTACCGCCGGACGGGTCAAAATGCCCAATACACAACCTGGTATACGACCATGGTTGCAAAAAATAGTCAAAAATAGATCATATCTGTGATATGAAACTATGCCGTTGGTTTACCAACTTTGATTGTAATAAGGGTGAATACGCAACTTCCACAATGCAGTACTGTTATGAAGTAGAACCGGGTTGTGATGAACATCGGATGATTATACTGGCGACAGGTAGTCAAAGCCAGACCGGTTTGAAAGATGCCGGTTCACCATTAATTATATGCTTTAACAGATAATAAATGTAAGCCGCACCGGGTTAAGAAACACCGGGTCGAGAGATGGAGGCATATAGCCGGGCCGGATCAAGAGATGTCGGCTTACCTTAAAAGGTGATCAAATAAGGATAAAAATTTGCAAAGACAAACAAATAAAAACTTGTAGTAGAGGCTTTTCGAGGGCTGCCAGGCCCAAACTCGAGGCTTTTCGTGGGCTGCCATGCCGCTGAGTTAAACCATTTGACAAAGCCTTTTAAGATGGGCCTCCAACTAACCAACTGACAAAGTTCAGGGTCTCAATGAGAGTAACTTGTCAAACGTTCAGCGGGTCGTGCCAGGATTACCTGGATAGGAGTGGCTTACTTGATGAAGGCAGGTTAACCCGGGGTTTTAGGTGAATACACCAGGCTTCCAAGCCGTGGGTCGATACCCGATTACAAGGGTCCTTTCAAACTCTTTGTTACTTTACACAAAGAGCCCCCAAGTAACTTTGTGAGCTGTGCTCAATGGGTGCCTATGTTTGAGTCGTGCTTTTAGCAACAGAACTCTCTTTGGCCCCTTGGGTGTGAAGCTCCCAAGCTGTATGATGGCATGATAGCCGGTTTAATGGACAAATCGGGTCATCGCTTTGAAAGCAGAAGCCCCCCTTGTAACCAAGAAATATTGGAAGAAACGACAGAGGCCCTGCTTGTAGCAAGGATGTCGGTTTATTATATTGAACATAATACATAAATTGTCATAATATGTACATAGCGAGAGCCTATGGCTCAGGTGTAGTAAGGCCGAAGGAGAGCTATGTTCCATGGCCGCCGGGTCTCCTCCTCAGAATTGGGTGAGTCTTCTCGAACGCCAATGAGGTAGCATGATCCGTTGTGTAGATTCTTGCTGACCACAAAGGGCCTTTCCCAAGGTGGGGATAACTTGTGCATGTCGGTCTGATCCTGGATGAGCCGGAGCACTAAATCGCCTTCTTGAAAGGTTCTTGTTTTAACCCGGCGGCTGTGATAACGCCACAGGTCTTGTTGGTAAATCGCCGAACGAGCCAAAGCCAGATCCCGCTTCTCATCTAACAGGTCCAATGCTTCTTGACGTGCTTGCTCGTTGTCTGCTTCAACATAATTGGCGACCCGAGGCGAGTCATGACGAATATCACCGGGGAGTACCGCCTCTGCTCCGTAAACCATGAAGAAAGGCGTATAACCTGTAGACCGGTTTGGGGTGGTGTTTATGCTCCATAATAGAGACGGTAGTTCTTCCACCCAGCAACCCGGCATCCGCTTCAGGGGGACCATAAGCCGGGGCTTTATACCCTTTAAAATTTCCTGATTAGCTCGCTCGGCTTGACCATTAGATTGGGGATGAGCCAAAGACGCGACATCAAGCCGGATGTGCTCTCGTTGACAAAAATCCTCCATCTCGCCCTTAGAGAGGTTCGTGCCATTATCCGTGATAATGCCATGTGTTGGAAATATGCCCTAGAGGCAATAATAAATTAGTTATTATTATATTTCCTTGTTCATGATAATCGTTTATTATTCATGCTATAATTGTATTGACCGGAAACAGCAATACATGTGTGGATACATAGACAACACCATGTCCCTAGTAAGCCTCTAGTTGACTAGCTCGTTGATCAATAGATGGTTACGGTTTCCTGACCATGGACATTGGATGTCATTGATAACGGGATCACATCATTAGGAGAATGATGTGATGGACAAGACCCAATCCTAAGCCTAGCACAAAGATCGTGTAGTTCAGTATGCTAAAGCTTTTCCAATGTCAAGTATCTCTTCCTTAGACCATGAGATCGTGCAATTCCGGATACCGTAGGAGTGCTTTGGGTGTATCAAACGTCACAACGTAATCTGGGTGACTATAAAGGTGCACTACAGGTATCTCCGAAAGTGACCATTGGGTTGACACGGATCAAGACTGGATTTGTCACTCCGTGTAAGCGGAGAGGTATCTCTGGGCCCACTCGGTAGGACATCATCATAATGTGCACAATGTGACCAAGGGGTTGATCACGGGATGATGTGTTACGGAACGAGTAAAGAGACTTGCGGTAACGAGATTGAACAAGGTATCGGTATACCGACGATCGAATCTCGGGCAAGTACAATACCGCTAGACAAAGGGAATTGTATACGGGATCGATTGAGTCCTTGACATCGTGGTTCATCCGATGAGATCATCGTGGAACATGTAGGAGCCAACATGGGTATCCAGATCCGCTGTTGGTTATTGATCGGAGAACGCCTCGGTCATGTCGCTTGTCTCCCGAACCCGTAGGGTCTACACACTAAGGTTCGGTGGCGCTAGGGTTATATAGGAAGCTTGTATGTGGTTACCTAATGTTGTTGAGTCCGGATGAGATCCCGGACGTCACGAGGAGTTCGGAATGGTCCGGAGGTAAAGATTTATATATGGAAAGTTGTTGTTCGGGTTAGGAAAAAGTTCGGGTTTTTCGGTATTGTACCGAAGCTTCGAAGGTTCGGAGGATTCGGAGGGTCCGGAGGTCCGGAAATTGTTCCACCACGTCCAATACAGTAGCATGGGCTGTAGGGGGCGCCCTAGCCATAATGGGCCAAGGAACCAGCCCCCAAGGCCCATCTTGGGAGGGGGAACCCCTAAGGGAGGGCCTCCACTTGACTTGGGAGGCCTCCTCCCCTCTTGGCCGCCCCAAGTCCCATCTAGGGCTGGCCGCACCCTTGGGGTGGGAAACCCTAAAGGGGGCGCAGCCCCCCTTTCCCCCTATATATACTTGAGGTTTTGGGCTGCCCAACACACGAGAGCCTCCCTCTCCAGGCGCAGCCCTGCCTATCCTCCTCCTCCTCTTCTCCTGTGATGCTTGGCGAAGCCCTGCAGGATAGCCACGCTCCTCCACCACCACCACGCCGTTGTGCTGCTGCTGGATGGAGTCTTCCTCAACCTCTCCCTCTCTCCTTGCTGGATCAAGGCATGGGAGACGTCACCGGGCTGTACGTGTGTTGAACGCGGAGGTGCCGTGCATTCGGCACTTGATCATCGGTGATCTGAATCACGACGAGTACGACTCCATCAACCCCGTTCACTTGAACGCTTCCGCTTAGCGATCTACAAGGGTATGTAGATGCACTCTCCTTCCTCTTGTTGCTAGAATCTCCATAGATTGATCTTGGTGATGCGTAGAAAATTTTGAATTTCTGCTACGTTCCCTAACAGTGGTATCAGAGCCAGGTTTATTGCGTAGATTCTTTGCACGAGTAGAACACAAAGTAGTTGTGGGCGTTGATGATGTTCAATATGCTTACCGTTACTAGTCCAATCTTGTTTCGACGGTATTGTGGGATGAAGCGGCCCGGACCGACCTTACGTACTCTTCGTGAGACAGGTTCCACCGGTGACATGCACTTGGTGCATAAGGTGGCTAGCGGGTGCCGCCTCTCCACTTTAGTCGGAACGGATTCGATGAAAAGGGTCCTTATGAAGGGTAAATAGCAATTGGCATATCACGTCGTGGTTTTGCGTGGGTAAGAAACGTTCTTGCTAGAACCCATAGCAGCCACGTAAAACATGCAAACAACAATTAGAGGACGTCTAACTTGTTTTTGCAGGTATGCTATGTGATGTGATATGGCCAAGAAGAATGTGATGAATGATATGTGATGTATGAGATTGATCATGTTCTTGTAATAGGATTCACGACTTGCATGTCGATGAGTATGACAACCGGCAGGAGCCATAGGAGTTGTCTTTATTTATTGTATGACCTGCGTGTCATTAAACAACGCCATGTAATTACTTTACTTTATTGCTAACGGTAGCCATAGTAGTAGAAGTAATAGTTGGCGAGACAACTTCATGAAGACACGATGATGGAGATCATGATGATGGAGATCATGGTGTCATGCGGTGACGATTATGATCATGGAGCCCCAAGATGGAGATCAATGGAGCTATATGATATTGGCCATATCATGTCACTACTATATAATTGCATGTGATGTTTATTATGTTTATGCATCTTGTTTACTTAGAACGACGGTAGTAAATAAGATGATCCTCATTAAAATTTCAAGAAGTGTTCTCCCTAACTGTGCACCGTTGCTACAGTTAAGTCGCTTCTAAGCACCACGTGTTAATCGGGTGTGATGGATTCTTACGTTCACATACAACGGGTGTAAGCAAGATTTACACACGCAGAAACACTTAGGGTTAACTTGACGAGCCTAGCATGTGAAGACATGGCCTCGAACACGGAGACCGAAAGGTCGAGCATGAGTCGTATAGTAGATACGATCAACATGAAGATGTTCACCGATGATGACTAGTCCGTCTCACGTGTTGATCGGACACGGCCTAGTTGATTCGGATCATGTAATCACTTAGATAACCAGAGGGATGTCTATCTGAGTGGGAGTTCATAAGATGAACTTAATTATCCTGAACATAGTCAAAAGACCTTTTGCAAATTATGTCGTAAGCTCACGCTTTAGTTCCACTGTTTAAATATGTTCCTAGAGAAAATATAGTTGAAAGTTGACATGGCGATTATGCGGACAGTGAAAGCTTATGTCCTTAATGCACCGCTCGGTGTGCTGAACCCCAAACGTCGTTTGTGGATGTTGCGAACATCGGACATACACGTTTGATAACTACGTGATAGTTCGCTTAAGCGGTTTAGAGTTGAGGCACCAAAGACGTTTTTGAAACGTCGCGGAACATATGAGATGTTTGAGGGCTGAAATTGGGATTTCAGGCTCGTGCCCGTCCAAGAGGTATGAGACCTCCGACGATTTTCTTAGCCTACAAACTAAGGGAGAAAAGCTCAATCGTTGAGCTTGTACTCAGATTGTCTGGGTACAACAATCACTTGAATCGAGTGGGAGTTAATCTTCCAGATGAGATAGTGATGTTTCTCCAAAGTCATTGCCACCAAGCTGCTAAGAGCTTCGTGATGAACTATAACATATCAAGGATAGAGATGATGATCCTTGAGATATTCGCGTTTTTTTGACATCGCGAAAGTAGAAATCAAGAAGGAGCATCAATTGTTGATGGTTGGTGAAACCACTAGTTTCAAGAAGGGCAAGGGCTAGAAGGGACACTTCATGAAACGGCAAATCAGTTGCTGCTCCAGTGAAGAAACCCAAGGTTGAATCCCAAACCCGAGACAAAGTGCTTCTGTAATAAGGGGAACAACCATTGGAGCAGATTTACCCTAGATACTTGGTAGATGAGAAGGCTGGCAAGGTCGATAGAAGTATATTGGATATGCATTATGTTAATGTGTACTTTACTAGGACTCCTAGTAGCACCAGGGTATTAAGATACCGGTTCGGTTGCTAAGTGTTAGTAACTCGAAATAAAAGCTACGGAATAAATGGAGACTAGCTAAAGGTGAGCTGACGATATGTGTTGGAAGTTTATCCAAGCTTGATGTGATCAAACATCGCACGCTCCCTCTACCAACGAGATTGGTGTTAAACCTAAATAATTGCATTTGGTGTTTGCGTTGAGCATAGACATGATTGGATTATGTCTATCGCAATACGGTTATTCATTTAAGGAGAATAATGGTTACTCTATTTTATTTGAATAATACCTTCGATGGTCTTGCACCTAAAAATGGTTTATTGAATCTCGATCGTAGTGATACACATTTTCATGCCAATAGTATAATATAGTAATGATAGTACCACTTACTTGTGGCACTGCCATGTAAGTCATATTGGTGTAAAACGCATGAAGAAGCTCCATGTTGATGGATCTTTGGACTCACTCGTTTTTGAAAAGTTTGAGACATGCGAACCATGTCTATTGGTGTATACGCATGAAGAAACTCCATGCAGATGGATCGTTTGGACTCACTTGTTTTTGAATCACTTGAGACATGCAAATCATACCACATGGGCAAGATGACCAAAAGCCTCGGTTTCAGAAGATGGAACAAGATAGCAACTTGTTGGAAGTAACACATTTTGATGTGTGCAGTCCAATGAGTCTTTGAGGCATCAAATGAATATCGTTATGTTCTTACTTCACGGATGATTTAAGTAGATCTTGAGTGTATTTACTTGATGAAACACAAGTCTGAATTATTGAATGGTTCAAGTAATTTCAGAGTGAAGTTTAAGATCTTCGTGACAAGAGGATAGAATGTCTATGATATGATCATAGAGATGAATATCTGAGTTCTGAGTTTTGGCACACAATTAAGACATTGTGCAAATTGTTTCACAATTAATACCGCTTTGAACACCATAGTGTGATGGTGTGTCCGAACATCATAGTTGCACTCTATTGGATATGGTGCGTACCATGATATCTCTTATCGAATTACCACTATCGTTCATGGGTTAGGCATTAGAGACAACCGCACTCACTTTAATAGGGCACCACGTAATTCCGTTGAGATGACACCGTATGAACTATGGTTTAGAGAAACCTAAGCTGTCATTTCTTAAAGATTTGGGGCTGCGGCGCTTATGTGAAAAGTTTCAGGTTGATAAGCTCGAACCCAAAGCGGATAAAATGCATCTTCATAGGACACCCAAAACAGTTGGGTATACCTCCTAATTCAGATCCGAAAGCAATAGGGATTGTTTCTTGAATCGAGTCCTTTCTCGAGGAAAAGTTTGTCTCGAAAAATTGAGTGGGAGGATGGTGGAGACTTGATGAGGTCACAAAACCGTCACTTCAACAAGTGTGTAGCAGGGCACGGGAAGTTGTTCCGTGGTACCTACACCAATTGAAGTAGAAGCTTATGATAGTGATCATGAAGTTTGGATCAAGTCACCGACGTACCTCGTGGGGTGACAAGGATGCGTACTACTTACGGTGGTACAGCAATCCTGTCTTGAAGGTCATGTTGCTGGACAACAATGAACCTCGAGCTATGGAGAAGCGATGGTGGGCCCAAATTCCGACAAATGGTTAGAAACCATGAAATCCGAGATAGGATCCATGTATCAAAACAAAGCATGGACTTTGGTGGACTTGCCCGATGATCGGCAAGCCATTGAGATGAATGGATCTTTAAGAAGAAGACGGACATGGGCGGTAATGTCACCTTCTATGAAGCTCGACTTGTGGCAAAGAGTTTTCACAAGTTCAAGGAGTTGACTATGATGAGATTCTCTCATTCAGTAGCGATGCTTAAGTC
This sequence comes from Aegilops longissima, assembly GCA_021605205.1. Lineage (NCBI taxonomy): Eukaryota > Viridiplantae > Streptophyta > Magnoliopsida > Poales > Poaceae > Aegilops > Aegilops longissima. The sequence goes on along the minus strand of CM038676.1, from coordinate 561,605,841 downwards.
CGTCGGAATCATGTTAGCATAAGCTGCATTTATGAAATCTGGCAGATGGATGTCAAAATGAGTTTCCTTACCAGTTTTCGTAAGGAAAGGTTGTATGTGATACAATCAGAAAAGTTTTGTCGATCCTAAGGATGCTAAAAGGTATGCTGGCTCCAGCGATCCTTTCTAAGGACTGGAGTAAGCATCTCGGAGTTGGAATGTGCGCTTTGATGAGATGATCAAAGATTTTGGGTGTATACAAAGTTTATGAGAAACTTGTATTTCCAAAGAAGTGAGTGGGAGCACTATAGAATTTTTGATGAGTATATGTTGTTGACATATTGTTGATCAGAAATGATGTAGAATTTCTGGAAAGCATATAGGGTTATTTGAAAAGTGTTTTTCAAGTGAAAACCTGTATTAAGCTACTTGAACATTGAGCATCAAGATCTATAGTGATAGATCAAAAATGCTTAATGGTACTTTCAAATGAGCATATACCTTGACATGATCTTGAAGGTGTTCAAGATGGATCACCAAAGAAGGAGTTCTTGCCGAGATGTAAGGTATGAAGTTATGACTTAAAGCTCGACCACGGCAGAAAAGAGAGAAAGAACGAAGGTCGTCCCTATGCTTCGGACATAGGCTCTATAGTATGCTATGCTGTGTACCGCACGAAGTGTGCCTTGCCATGAGTCACTCAAGGGTACAAGAATGATCCAGGAATGGATCGTTGGACAGCGGTCAAAATCGTCCTTGGAGTAAATAAGGACATGTTTCTCGATTATGGAGGTGATAATGAGTTCGGCGTAAAGGGTTACGTCGATGCAAGCTTTAACACCTATCCGAGTGACTCTGAGAAGCAAACCGGATACGTATAGTGGAGCAACCATTTGGAATAGCTCCAAGTGGAGCGTGAAAGCAGCATTTACAATATGACATAGAGAATTGCGAAGTACACACGGATCTGAAAGGTTCGCACCGTTGACTAAAACCTCTCTCACAAGCAAAACATGATCAAACCCCGAACTCATTGAGACTTAATCACATGGTGATGTGAACTAGTTTAAGACACTAGTAAACTCTTTGGATGTTGGTCACATGGCGATGTGACCTATCAGTGTTAATCACATGGCGATGTGAACTAGATTATTGACTCTAGTGCAAGTGGGAGACTGTTGGAAATATGCCCTAGAGGCAATAATAAATTAGTTATTATTATATTTCCTTGTTCATGATAATCGTTTATTATTCATGCTATAATTGTATTGACCGGAAACAGCAATACATGTGTGGATACATAGACAACACCATGTCCCTAGTAAGCCTCTAGTTGACTAGCTCGTTGATCAATAGATGGTTACGGTTTCCTGACCATGGACATTGGATGTCATTGATAACGGGATCACATCATTAGGAGAATGATGTGATGGACAAGACCCAATCCTAAGCCTAGCACAAAGATCGTGTAGTTCAGTATGCTAAAGCTTTTCCAATGTCAAGTATCTCTTCCTTAGACCATGAGATCGTGCAATTCCGGATACCGTAGGAGTGCTTTGGGTGTATCAAACGTCACAACGTGGCGGGTGACTATAAAGGTGCACTACAGTATCTCCAAAGTGACCATTGGGTTGACACGGATCAAGATCGGGATTTGTCACTCCGTGTAAGCGGAGAGGTATCTCTGGGCCCACTCGGTAGGACATCATCATAATGTGCACAATGTGACCAAGGGGTTGATCACGGATGATGTGTTACGGAACGAGTAAAGAGACTTGCCGTAACGAGATTGAACAAGGTATCGGTATACCGACGATCGAATCTCGGGCAAGTACAATACCGCTAGACAAAGGGAATTGTATACGGGATCGATTGAGTCCTTGACATCGTGGTTCATCCGATGAGATCATCGTGGAACATGTAGGAGCCAACATGGGTATCCAGATCCGCTGTTGGTTATTGACCGGAGAACGCCTCGGTCATGTCTGCTTGTCTCCCGAACCCGTAGGGTCTACACACTAAGGTTCGGTGGCGCTAGGGTTATATAGGAAGCTTGTATGTGGTTACCTAATGTTGTTCGAGTCCGGATGAGATCCCGGACGTCACGAGGAGTTCCGGAATGGTCCGGAGGTAAAGATTTATATATGGAAAGTTGTTGTTGGGTTCCGGAAAAGTTCGGGTTTTTCGGTATTGTACCGGAAGCTTCGAAGGTTCCGGAGGATTCGGAGGGGTCCGGAGGTCCGGAAATTGTTCCACCACGTCCAATACAGTAGCATGGGCTGTAGGGGGGCGCCCTAGCCATAATGGGCCAAGGGAACCAGCCCCCCCAAGGCCCATGCGCATGGGAGGGGGGAAACCCTAAAGGGGAGGGCCTCCACTTGACTTGGGAGGCACTCCTCCCCCTCTTGGCCGCCCCCCAAGTCCCATCTAGGGCTGGCCGCACCCCTTGGGGTGGGAAACCCTAAAGGGGGCGCAGCCCCCCTTTTCCCCTATATATACTTGAGGTTTTGGGCTGCCCAACACACGAGAGCCTCCCTCTCCAGGCGCAGCCCTGCCTATCCTCCTCCTCCTCTTCTCCTGTGATGCTTGGCGAAGCCTGCAGATAGCCACGCCTCCACCACCACCACGCCGTTGTGCTGCTGCTGGATGGAGTCTTCCTCAACCTCTCCTCTCTCCTTGCTGGATCAAGGCATGGGAGGCGTCCACCGGCTGTACGTGTGTTGAGCGCGGAGGTGCCGTGCGTTCGCACTTGATCATCGGTGATCTGAATCACGGCGAGTGCGACTCCATCAACCCCGTTCACTTGAACGCTTCCGCTTAGCGATCTACAAGGGTATGTAGATGCACTCTCCTTCCTCTTGTTGCTAGAATCTCCATAGATTGATCTTGGTGATGCGTAGAAAATTTTGAATTTCTGCTACGTTCCCTAACACCATGTGGAAAACTGAAATGGAAGATCACCTTTTTGATGAGCTGAACCGCCGTGGCTGCATCACACTTGCTTACTGGCTCCGCTTCAACCCATTTAGTGAACTTGTCAACCGCCACCAATAGGTGGGTCTTCTTATCTTTTGATCGCTTGAAAGGACCCACCATATGAAGCCCCCAAGTAGCAAACAGCCAAGTTATTGGAATCATTCATAGCTCTTGAGCCGGAACATGAGCTCGGCGTGAAAACTTCTGACAAGCATCACACCGCTTTACCAGGTCCTCCGTATCAGCATGAGCCGTCAACCAGTAAAAACCATGACGAAAAGCTTTAGCCACCAAGGATTTTGAACCGGCGTGATGACCACAGTCCCTTTCGTGGATATCGCGTAAAATCTCACATCCTTCTTCAGGAGAGACGCAATGCTGAAACGCCCCTTAAACACTGCAATGATGCAACTCGCCATTGATGATTGTCATGGACTTGGATCGCCGGACTATCTGTCTGGCCAGAACTTCATCATCAGGTAACTCACCCCGGTTCATATATGCCAAGTATGGAACCGTCCAATCCGGAATAATATGTAAAGCAGCCACCAACTGTGCCTCCGGATCAGGAATGGCGAGGTCCTCCTCTGTAGGCAACTGAACCGACGGGTTATGCAAGACATCTAGGAAGGTATTAGGTGGGACCGGTTTACGCTGAGATCCCAGCTGGCTTAAAGCGTCAGCCGCCTCATTTTTGCGCCGATCGATGTGCTCCACTTGATATCCAGTGACCAGCAGCACTATCCACCTCTCGTCGGTAAGCTGCCATGAGTGGATCCTTGGAATCCCAAGTACCTGAAACCTGCTGGGCTACCAGGTCTGAGTCTCCAAAGCATCGTACGCGGCTTAAGTTCATCTCCTTGGCCACTCGAAGACCATGGAGTAAGGCTTCATATTCAGCTGCATTGTTAGTACAAGGGAACATTAAGCGAAGAACATAACGAATTTTATCACCTCCAGGGAAGGACAACTCCAGCCCCCGAGCCTTCCAATTGCCTGGACCCATCAAAGTGGATAGTCCAGTATGTGCTGTCCGGTTTGTCTTCTGGTTCACAGAACTTCGGTCCATCGTTGATGAAATCCACAAGAGCACGACTTGATAGCTGTGCGAGGCATATACTTCAAATCGTGTGGTCCAAGCTCAATAGCCCACTTAGCAACCCGGCCAGTTGCTTCCCTGTTCTGGATTATATCCCTCAAAGGAGCAGAACTGACCACTGTGATGGGATGACCTTGGAAGTACTGTTTAAGCTTCCGGCTTGCCATAAACACCCCATACACCAGCTTCTGCCAATGCGGATATCTTTGCTTTGACTCGATGAGCACTTCACTGATATAGTAAACCGGCTTTTGAACCGGGTACTCCTTCCCAGCCTCTTTGCGCTCCACTACAATCGCAACACTGACAGCCCGGGCATTAGCAGCCGCATACAACAGTAGTGGCTCCTTATGAACAGGAGCAGCAAGAACTGGCGGTTCAGCCAACTGCCGCTTCAAGTCCTCAAACATCGTATTAGCTCCATCGCTCCAGTCAAAATTGTTTGTTTTCTTCAACATCTGATACAGAGGAATTGCCATCTCTCCCAGACGGCTGATAAACCGGCTCAAAGCCGCAATACAACCCGCCAGTCGCTGGACATCATTGATGGACACCGGTTTAGCCAAGGATGTAATCGCTTTGATCTTTTCTGGATTAGCCTCAATACCTCTGTTAGACACCAGAAAGCCTAAGAGCTTGCTTGCCGGAACACCAAAAACACACTTTGCCCGATTGAGCATCATTTTATAAACTCTCAGATTGTCAAAGGTTTCTCGCAAATCAGATATGAGTGCCTCTGCCTTCTTGGACTTGACCACAATATCGTCCACATAGGCATGAACATTGCAGCCAATCTAAGTATGAAGAAAATTCTGCACGCAACGTTGATAAGTTGCCTGGGCACTCTTGAGCCCAAAGGGCATAGATACATAGCAGAAGGCTCCAAAGGGAGTGATGAAAGTTGTCTTCTTCTGGTCCTTGACTGCCATCTTGATCTGATGATAACCAGAATAAGCATCCAAAAAACTCAAACGCTCACAACCCGCCGTAGCATCAATTATTTGATCAATACGAGGGAGGGCGAAGGGATCAGCGGGGCAAGCTTTGTTCAAATCTGTGTAGTCCACACACATACGCCAAGTGCTATTTTTCTTAAGTACCAGCACCGGATTAGCCAACCACTCTGGGTGAAACACTTCGACGATACACCCTGCTGCTAGTAGCCGGGCTACCTCTTCTCCAATGGCCTTACGCCGTTCCTCATTAAAGCAGCGAACAAACTGTTTGACCGGTTTGAACCTCGGATCAATATTAAGAGTGTGCTCAGCGAGTTCCCTCAGTACACCTGGCATGTCAGAAGGTTTCCATGCAAAGACGTCCCTGTTCTCACGGATGAACTCGATGAGCGCGCTTTCCTATTTGGGATCCAAGTTGACGCTGATGCTGAACTGCTTGGATGAATCGCCAGGAACAAAATCAACCAATTTGGTTTCATCATACGATTTTAACTTCAAAGCCGGATCATGCTCTGTGGTGGGTTTCTTCAGAGAAGTCATGTCTGCCGTATCAACATTGTCCTGATAAAACTTCAACTCCTCCGTTGCACAAACTGGTTCAGCATATGCCGCATCACCTTCCTCACATTCTAGAGCAATCTTACGGCTACCGTGAACCGTAATGGTCCCTTTATGACCCGGCATCTTGAGCTGCAGATAAACGTAACACGACCTTGCCATGAATTTAGCGTAAACCGGCCGTCCAAATAAAGCATGGTACAGACTTTTAATCTTAACCACTTCAAAGGTTATTGTCTCGGACCTTGAATCATGATCATCTCCAAAAACCACTTCCAGAGCTATCTTTCCAACTGGGTAAGCCGATTTACCAGGCACCACTCCGTGAAAAATGGTGTTTGACGGTCTAAGATTCTTATCTGTCAACCCCATACGCTGGAAGGTTTAATAGTACAAGATATTGATACTGCTCCCTCCGTCCATGAGCACTTTGGTAAACTTATAACCTCCCACCTGTGGCGCCACCACAAAGGCTAGGTGACCTGGATTGTCAACCCGGAGCGGATGATCCTCCCTGCTCCAGACAATAGGTTGCTCAGACCAGCGTAGATAACGGGGCACCGCCTGTTCAACAGAGTTCGCTGCCCTTTTATGGAGCTTCTGATCGCGCTTGCACAAGCTAGTAGTGAACACATGATACTGCCCGCCATTCAACTGCTTTGGGTGACTCTGATAACCCGACTGCTGTTGATTCCCTTGATTATTCTGCTGGTTATTACCACCTTGGTTGTTCTGATTGCCCTGATTATTCTGAAACCCTGAGCTTGAACCGCCACCACCATAACCCGGCCCATGGAATCCTGGACCGGAACCACCAGATGGACCCTGATCATACCGGAAAAGATCAGAGTTTTTGATTTCCCTCATGATGTGGCAATCCTTCCAAAGATGTGTGGCCGGAGCCTCCTTTGTCCCATGCTTTGGGCAGGGCTGGTTTAACAGGCGCTTCAGATTCATTCCTCTGCCACGCTGGGGCGGTTTACCCCTACAGCGCTGCATATTACCCTGCACATTGGTGTTAGCCACAAAATCCGAATTGTCCGCCTTATGCTTACCATTGTTTCCGTGGCCCGCCTGGTTATGTTGTCCCTTTGAACCGGCATTCTTCTTTCCCTTCTCCTGTTTCTCCTCATCAGAATCAGGGTCCTTGGTATTACCAGAATCAGCGTACTTAACTAGAGCCGCCATAAGTGTTCCCATATCATTGCAATGACGCTGGAGCCGTCCCAACTTCATTTTTAGGGATTTGAACCAGCAATTGCCCTTCAATGTCACAATTGCTGTATCCGAATTGATGCGGCCGGATGAATGAAAGATTTCTGAAACCCGGCGTACCCAATGGGTTGTTGACTCGTTCTCTCCTTAGACACAAGCTGCCAGATCTACAATGGACATAGGTTGCTTGCATGTATCTTTGAAATTTGCTATGAACTTGGCCTTCAACTCATCCCATGAATTAATCGAGTTAGCAGGAAGGCTCTTCAGCCAGGTGTGAGCCATTCCTTCTAGCATCATGGTGAAGTATTTTGCACACGCCGCTTCATCCACATCTAGCATCTCCATTGCCATCTCATAACTCTCTACCCACGCCTCGGGGGGCTGATCAGCGGTATAGTTAGGCACCTTGCGTGGACCTTTGAAATCTTTGGGCAACCGCACATTCCGGAGGGCCAGGATGAGACACGGTACTCCCCAGGAGCTGAAGGCAAGCCCGGTCCCTCGTTCTACTGACGCCACTGGTTGAGCCGGGGCGGGTTGATGATGACCCGCGTGTTGTGCCACCAATGCGGCCTCCCTTTGCGCTCTGCCATTATCCACCACATCCTGAGCATTGAAACCGCCATTCACCGGATTAGGCCCTCGAGGGGCATCACGACGCCGCGCACTGCTTGACACGGCCGGTTCATCTATGTGCATAACTCTTGCTCGGACGAGGGGTTGAATGTATTCTGTCTCGGCTGTAGGAATAAGACTGTTGCTGAAAAACGGCGGTTTGAAGAAGATCACTGGCTTGTCGAGTCTCAGTCGTTGCTAATGAATCACCCTCCATCGGAATAGCCACCAACCGTGATGCTGCCGCAATCATGTTATCCAAGGGGCTGGAAAAGTGACCTGGCGGTGTTGCTACATACTGCGGCAGGTTGTCCGTCCGTCGAGGTGGATCCATCGCCCGTGGCTGATCCGGCGTGGCCCCAGGTGCTTCAGTCCGGTTGACTCCCACCGGATTGCTAGGCCAAGCTCCTGGTGTGCCGAAGAGATTCAGACCCTCATAAATTTGCGGTAGCCTAGACCCGTGCTTCCTTCTCATAACTTCATTCGAGGCATTTTGATCCAACGTAGGCCGGTAATTCTGCGCCTGAATTTCCTGTGATGGGGCATCTAAAGCGGCCCGTTCTTCATCCATCCTGGCCTCCTCAGCTGCCAAGTCTGCCTTGGCCTGAGCTATATGATCCCTTAGCTTCGCGACATCCGCATTATGCTGAATTTGAGTCTTCGGAGTCACCGCTGTAGTTAACAATGCCGTCAAAGCGTCCAGTAAACCGGCAAGAACTTGAGCCGGCCGGCGCACCGGGCCTCCTACCGCGGCCACCGATCCGGAAACCATTGCTGTTGTAGATGAAGATTGCACAGTGGGCTGCGTACCGGCCATGAAGATCGCAACCCGGTTTGGCGGTTCAAGGGGACCCGGAATACTATCACCATCGGAATACCCCTCAATCCGGCCATCTTGCAATCGGTATAGCGACTCGGTTTCGCCAGTGGACGATTCACCATCTGAGTAGACGGCGGTCTCATCGTCCGACACCGGTTCAAATTCCGCACCATGAATGAATCCTAAGAACGCACGCTTCATGGCGGGCTGAATCCGGGCAGGACTTGCACGCTGAGCCGTCTCGACGAGGTTGGTGGAGATGTCCGGCTCAGGGCCCGGTTCGCTGATCTTGCCGATGAAAACGTGAATTCCGCCAAAGGGGACCCGGTACCCATACTCGATTGAGCCGGCATCGGGGCCCCAGCCTGCATCGTCGATGTAGAGCTTGCCGCGAGGACTCTTGGTCATCCGGCCAACCACGTACCCCTTGAGTCCTTCAAAGTTGCCCTTTAGGATCTCGAAACTATCGTGCGATAGCCCCATGGTGAGCGCCAACTGTCGTGGAAATATCACGCCAGATGTCCTAGCGGAAGGACTTAGTCATGGAGCCATCGCAACGAGGTTAGCCTGAAGGGGTTAAACCGGACAAGGGACACGAGAGTTATACTAGTTCGGCCCCTTCGATGAAGGTAAAAGCCTACGTCTAGTTGTGATGGGATTATTGGGATTTCGATGACCAGGGAGCAAATACGCTTGCCTGGGTCTCGAGTTGTTGTCTGTCTCAGAACCGCCGCCGGGTCGTCCCTTTATATACACAGGTTGACGCCCGGCCGGTTTACAGAGTCCCGAGGCTGATTCAGATAAGTGTTTGGCTCGGTCTCTCCCTTTCCCTAACTTACAATACAAGTAAACAATTATGGCGGTTTATCACTACGGGCCCTAATCCGCCTCCGGGCTCTAGGCCTTAAGCTTTATCCGTAAAGCGACATCTTCTTGTCTTCATGGGTTCAGTATAGCTGAGCGTGAACCGGCCCCTCCTGGGCGGTTTACGCTCAGTGGTTATATCCTCAACATCTGTCTTGAAAGGTTACTAAGAGCGGGCCAATCGTTGATGGTCACGAACAGGAACGCCTTTAGGTCAAATTCCTCCTGTTTGTACTCATCCCACATACGCACACCGTTTCCATTCCACAGCTGTAAAAGTTCTTCAACTAATGGCCTTAGGTACACATCAATGTCGTTGCCGGGTTGCTTAGGGCCTTGGATGAGAACCGCATCATAATGAACTTTCGCTTCATGCACATCCAAGGAGGAAGGTTATACATACATAGAGTCACGGGCCAGTGCTGTGATTGCTGCTCGCTCCCCAAAGGATTAATGCCATCCGCGCTTAAAGCAAACCATACGCCCTTGGGTCACTTGCAAACTCATCCCAGATTTCTCTCGATTTTCTCCACTGCGACCGTCAGGGTGCTCTCAACTTCCGTATTTCTTACGGTCCTCACTGTGCTATCGCATCAACTTGGCATGCTCTCGCCGAACAGACGTTTCAACCGTGGTATTATAGGAGCATACCACGCCACCTTCGCAGAACCCTCTTCCGAGGGGCTCGCCGTCAACATCACCGTGGTCATCTCGTCTGATCTTATACCGTAATGCACCGCATACCGGCATGCTTTCAGATCCTTGTACGCACCGCGTAGAGGATGCAGATCATTAGGGCATGCATGTATCTTCGCACCTCCAATCCTAGAGGGATACGACCTTCTTTGTTGCGTATGTACCGTCGGGCAATTCGTTATCCTTTGGAAGCTTCTTCTTCAATATTTTCAGAGCTTCTCAAATCCTTTGTCGTGCACAACATTCTCGCCTTCCATCGCAACAATTCCAAGATGGTACCGAGCTTTGTGTTGCCATCTTCGTAATTGGGGTACAACCCTTTTGTGATCCTCTAACATGCGATCAAACTTCAGCTTCTCCTTTTGACTTTCGCTTTGCGTCCTTGCATCGACAATGACCCGGCGGAGATCATCATCATCGCGCACATCGTCTGGTTCCTCTTGATCTTCAGCAACTTCGCCCGTTGCAGCATCATTGTGCACATCGTCTGGTTCCTCTTGATGTTTAGTAGCATCACCGTATTCAGGGGGCACATAGTTGTCATCGTACTCTTCTTCTTCTCCGTCTTCCATCATAACCCCTATTTCTCCATGCCTCGTCCAAACATTATAGTGTGGCATGAAACCCTTGTAAAGCAGGTGGGTGTGAAGGATTTTCCGGTCAGAGTAAGACTTCGTATTCCCACATATAGGGCATGGACAACACATAAAACCATTCTGCTTGTTTGCCTCAGCCACTTCGAGAAAATCATGCACGCCCTTAATGTACTCGGAGGCGTGTCTGTCACCGTACATCCATTGCCGGTTCATCTGCATGCATTATATATAATTAAGTGTGTCAAAAATCATTACAGAACATCATGAATAGATAATTAAGTGACCAAATTAATAGAAGTTCATCATCACATTAAAACCAAAGTACATACATAGTTCTCATCTAACAACATAAAGCTCTGCAGAGCATCTAAATTAATTAAACCATACATTGAAACTATGTAAAACATTTCAATGCGAAAACAAATGTGATCATAATCGCAACCAAGGTAACAATTGATCCAACGGCATAATGATACCAAGCCTCGGTATGAATGGCATATTTTCTAATCTTTCTAATCTTCAAGCGCATTGCATCCATCTTGATCTTGTGATCATCGATGACATCCGCAACATGCAACTCCAATAACATCTTCTCCTCCTCAATTTTTTTATTTTTTCCTTCAAGAAATTGTTTTCTTCTTCAACTAAATTTAACCTCTCGACAATAGGGTCAGTTGGAATTTCCGGTTCACATACCTCGTAGATAAATAAAATCTATGTCACGTTTGTCGGCATAATTTTCGTAAACAATAAATGAAGCAATAGTTATGAAGATAATATATAAAACGTTAGAATCATAGACAGGACGAGGGCCGACGGGGGCGGATACCAAAACCATCGCACTATATAATAATAAGCAATAAAATAGTAAGAAAATTAGACAAGTATATATCTCTAAAGCAAGAATTTTTTTTCTTTCAGAAAGAAGATAAGAAGAAGAGGCTCACCACGGTGGTGCCGGCGACGAGATCGGTGCGGGCGATCTACGACAGTGAAGACGGGGACGGGGCATGACGGGCCGCTAATATAAAACTAGACAAATCTCGGGAAAAATAGAAGTTCGGAGGTCGTGCTTCGAGAGGAGAATGCTTAACTAGTGTGGCTCGGGCATTTCATCGAACACCTCATGTGCATAGGAGGTGAGCTTGAGCACCACAAAGCCCCCCCCCCCCCCCGGCCAGAGAAAAACAGAGCAGTGGAGTGCTCTGCTCACGGGCGAGGGGTATATATAGGCACCTCAATGGTCCCGGTTCGTGGCATGAACCGGGACTAAAGGGCAGCCTGTTGTCCCGGTTCAAGCCACCAACCGGGACCAATGGTGGTGGGCGTGGTTGGCCCATCGGTCCCGGTTCATCCCACCAACCGGGACCAAAAGGTCCAGACGAACCGGGACAAATGGCCCACGTGGCCCGACCGGCCCCCTGGGCTCACGAACCGGGACCAATGCCCCCATGGGTCCCGGTTTTGGACTGAACCGGACTAATGGGCTAACTCTGGCGGCGAAGGCCGACGAGGGGCTGACGGAGGGGGAGAGGGCTCCAGGAGGACGACGACGATGATGCGGGCCAGCTGTTAGACACGCTCACGAGCGCGAAGACGACGAGAGGAGGAGGGGCCCGAGCAAGAAACCAATCTGGACGCGGCCATTGCATGCCAAAGCAATGGTCACCGCGTGCACTCGTGCACACAGTGCCACAAGTGATGCCAAACCATGTCTGGGGGTTAGTCCTTCCTGGGTAGGTTGTAACTATGGTGGTAACTAGGTGAAAACGGCTACGGTTAAATAGTTAGTGAGCTCTGAAGTTTACTGCAGTAAACTTTACCAGCTCAATGCGGTCAACAAGGAATTGCTATTGGCCAAATAAGATGTCTGGGGTGTTTAGGATAGGAAGGACTACAGTCCTGGGGAGTTTGGGAAGAAATGGACCAAGATAAATCATAGTTGCTTCACAACTGCATATTTGGTCCAGAAATGAAGATCAGCAAGATGCACTCACATGGAGTGTCCACTTGAGCTCAAATTGGGCAAGGCTTAGTCATTTGGACATATAAAGATGCTGTAAAAAGATCATGCTAAATGGACAAGCCAAAATAGCACTTGCTTCACAAACATCATTTCTGTCCAGAAACTTGGAATAACTATGGTGGTCAAATGGATCAATGAAATGATTCCAAAATGGGTGGAGAGATTTTTTATGGGTATAAGAATGATCTGGTAATTTATCAGGATTTTTTAAGCAATATAAAATATACTTACTTCACAACCTGAAAATATTTCCAGAAACTAAGATTTGCTCCTGTGCTCACATAGATGATTGTATGGGGCTGCAAATGGGTGAAGGGGTTTAATATGAGCACATTAAGGAGTGTGCAAAAGTTCAACTCATTTGGGTACTCCTAGATAGTAATTCCTTCACAAAGCCTTCTGTTTGACAGAAACTTTGAAAATTCACTGAGGAAGATTGGCTAGGCAAATAAATTTGAAATTGCGCATGAGGCAATTATTTGGACATATAAACATGCCCAAAAAGGTTGGGATTCAATAGGAGAAACATAAATTACACTTCCTTCACAAAGTGCCATTCAGGGCAGAATAGAAAAGAGAATATTGGGGAATTATTTTCTAACATGGAAATGAAAAGTTTTACCATATTTGATCAATATATGACCCAAAAAATTTAATGAGAATTATTTGGGAATTTTTGGAGTGAGGAAAATATAGGTTGCTTCACAACCTAGGGCAATTGGAGTTATTCCTTTAATAGATAAGGAATATTCCCAATAAAAAGAATATTGGGATTTGGGCTAGGATGGAAATGACAGGGTCTAGGGAAAGATTTGGGAATGACAAGCCACTCTGGAAGCAAAGAAGAGGTCATCTTCTTCAGTTTCCAGACCACAAAGCCATGGAAAAAGAGAACTCAGGCAAAAACCTCGGAGAAACAAAAGAAAAAGAAAGGGCCAAAAATCAGGCTGTCAAAGTATAGCGGTGACCGGAGGGTCCGAGTCGGACCAACGTCGGCCAACCCGCAGGAAATAGAGGCACAACGCATAGGCTAGCACCAACGTGGACTCAGCCGGCCCATGTACATGCATGCCGCAGAATGCCATCCACCACCACAAACTAGATCCGGGCCATCCGTGGAAGCCAGCCGCCAACGACTCGGATCAAGCCTCCACCAACCCATGATAGCCATGCCACCCGATCGCCACACGGGAAACCCCGAGCTGCGCTACCGTGTTGGCTCGCATAGTCTTAAGGATAGATGTGAAGAATTAAGATACCAGAGGAATGGATAATATAAAGTGGATGCTTATTGCTGACAAAAAGTTTACTATTAGATCCCTATATAAAAATTTGATTGTAAATGAAGTCAGATTTCCTCAAAAAATGTGGAAAACTAAAATACCTTCTAAAATCTAGGTTTTTCTCTGTCTGGCGGTTAGGAACAGTATTCTTATGAAGGACAATCTACTTAATAGGGGTTGGAATGGGAGTAAGACGTGTGTGTTCAGTGGTCAAGATGAGTGTTTTTAAAATGCTCAGTAGCTGACTCATCTGGAGCCTATTGAAGTGTGATTATGATTCAACATCTACTCATGTTAATTTGCATGAATGCATTGGAAGTTGGATAACAAGCTTCCCTACACAGAACAAGAAATTTGTGATAGTTGGGATTTCTGCTATTTTCTAGACTATATGGAGATGCAGGAGTGATCTAATATTTGAAAAGAAAACTATCAATGATCCAATGACTGTGATCAAGCTAATGTGCCGTTGGATTACCCGGTGGTCCATGTTACAGATAAAGGAGGCGACTTAGAGGATGCTGACGTAGGGGGCAAGGTTCCTCGTACAAGGATATCTACCATTCCAATTAATATAGGAGTACAATATCTTTGATGGCTATTAATTAGATGATTTGCATGGTTTCACAAATGAAAGACGAACTAATTAAACGTTTTGTGGGTTGAAGTCCATGGGCTCAATGAATTTAACAATGGAAGAGGTTTAAATGGATGGAGAAAACTTCATGCCCAACCAAGGATAAAAGAAGATTCATCATAATTATTAAGGACAACCATTTTTATTTCAAATTACACAAAAATATTAAACACAACCAAAAATCATAAGCACACGCAAACAAGTGGTTATCCAGGAACTATACTAAAACTTATTTTAGCTGCAAAGAAAAATGCATACCATATATTAGTTTTTGTATCGAAATTGCTAGCGTGTGCAAATAAGTTGGAACAAATCGCATGGTCCTGATGTTGATTTACCTTATTCCCATCACAGTAACCTTGGCAGCCACAACCACAGTTTTTTTGGGCATCTAATTAACCTTTCTCTCTTTCGGAATGTTTCACCAGTAAAGTTTAGTTCTTCCTACTAATCAAAGTAAAGTGTCCAAAATCTACATTATCTTCCAAATCAAGGCAGGTGTCAGGACTGTCGTATAATTCAGTTTTCTCCTCCACTTAGACTATCGAACCCAAATTGCCCGGTCAAGATGAATAACTAATAATACTAATATGTGAAGTCAAACTTGTAACATGCATGGCGCAGATCTCAAGTTGCAAGTTTTTTATCTCTGCAAATTTATTATACCTAAGATTCCAATCTATGGTGCCTACTTGGCTATAAATGGCATCGTATGTGCACCAGCAAGTCTTCACATCTCACCCTGCATCTCCATCTCCCTTATTAGTCTTGGTTGCTGTGTCCACAACACAATGGCTCCGCGTTCAGGTGCTCTTGCTCTCAAGGCGGCCGCCGTTGTTGCCGTTCTGGCCATGCTGGTGGTGCCTTCCTTGGGGCGCTGTCATGGCTCTCCCTCGCCAGCACTGCCACCGACAACCTCCACGCCACCACCTCCGGCGCCGTTGCCACCAACTCCGGCGCAGGCGCCGGGACCGTCATGCAACGACTGTTATTCGCAGTGCTACTTCTCCTGCGACGCCTCCATTTCCTCAACGTGCAGCGTATACTGCAACGTTGAAGGTGCCTGCAACTCCTGCAGGACCAATACCATCGAGGAATGCAGGGCCAGCAAAACTGCGCCGGCAGCTGCGACGAGTGCAACGACCCAACCAACTCTTCATGCGCCTTAGCGTGCAGCACCCAATACTGCGACAGGTGTCGTTACTGGGAGATCCAGAAGTGCCAGAAAAGTGCCGCCAGGAGTGCTCCGCACCCAAATGCGTACCTTAGAGGCCTGCAAACTAGCTATAGCATGTGCGTCGCATGGTCAACGCGTCTTCTTTTGATGCATCTATGTGCACATTGTGTATGAGATGCTATGACGTCGAACAATATGGGAAGTTGTACGTTTTTATCATGAATACTTAGCTATGTGCTGCACGCTTTCCTCTTGTATTCCACTCTAGAATAAACCATGCCCCCAATCTGACCAGATCAGACGAGGATGGAGATTGACGGCGAATAAAGAGGTCAAACCCGAACAAAATCAATGCCAGAAATGAGGAGGGGATAAAGGATGCAGACCCGGACAAATTAGGCCTGCGAAGACGACCTTGCTGCCGAGGAAGACAAAGACAAGCTGTTACTACCATGGGGATACTAGAGAAGCTCGCCAAAGGAACACATGAACACACGAGACAAGAAGGAACGGGCTACCACTACATCTAGATAAAGATCGACGATGACGCCACCAGGAGTGGAGATTGCTCCTCCCTGGACCAATGCAGCAACGACGGACAGTTGCGGCGCCAGGAGAGAACCTGGCACAAGGATACTATCTCGTAATATTTTGCCTCAAATATATTGCATATTCCTTTTTCAAAAGTCAACTTAACGTTGAAAGGATCGAGATCGCCACTTTCATAATCAACAATAAGATCTTCCATGTATTCAAATGACCTGTACATAGTAAAAAAAATGTCAAAAATGCTTGGATAATATGTCGATTTGGAGCAGCATATCTACAGCATTGTTAGCACTTGGCACATAATTCCCTTAGTGAGCCAGAAATTATTTAGTTCATGGCTGCCTATATACTGTAGATTCTGATTGCAAAGATTTGATCATTGTGACTTCAAACATTCTACTGGTGAATTACGCCATTGAACTTTGATGTTTCAGAAGAAACGAATATGAGCAACTTTTGGTAGAAGTGTCAAAGAACTTTACTTGTTACCACCACCCTGTTCCTTCTGCGCTACCTCAAACTCCCCAAATATGTCTTCTTAATGTGAGTTTCAAAATTTTCACAAAGGTTGGTACCAATAGGTTGACACAAATTGCCGATTCAGTGGTACAACCGAGTCAGACACTGTTCATGCCAGGGGGACACATACTTAAAGGGGTGGTCGTTTTGCATGAAACGCTCCATGAAATCCATTCGAAGAAGCTAGATGGGGTTATCTTCAAAGTGGATTTTGAGATGGCATATGATAAAGTTAAATGGCCTTTCCTTCAGGCAATGTGCATGAAAGGATTTAGTGAGGCTGGGCGGAGCCAAGTGGGTTCTCAAATCCAGAACGGTAGTGTCGGAATCAAGATTAATGATGATATCGATCATTCCTTTCAGAACATAAGGGTTTGAGACAAGGAGATTCCATGTCTCCTCTCTTATTCAATATAGTGGCTGATATGTTGGCCATTCTTATTGGCAGAGCCAAACAGCATGGTCAAGTGGAGGGTTTAGTTCCTCATTTGGTCGATGGAGAAGTCTACATCTTGCAGTACGCTGACGACACTGTCTTATTCATGGAAGATGACATTGCTAAAACGCGCAATATGAAACCTATATTATGCCTCTTCGAACAATTGTCTGGATTAAAGATAAACTTTCACAAGAGTGAGTTGTTCTGCTTTGGGAAGGCCAAAGACGAACAAGACACATTTAGACAACTGTTCGGGTGTGAATTAGGGTCGTTACCATTTAGTTATTTGGGCATACCAATTCACCACCGTAAGTTGTCTAATAAAGAATGGAAGTGTATCGAAGATCGAATTGAGAAAAAGCTAAGCTGCTGGAAGGGCAAGCTTATGTCTTATGAAGGTCGGCTAGTGCTAATTAATTCGATACTAACCATTATGCCGATGTTCCTACTCTCTTTCTTTGAAATCCCGAAAGGGGTACGGAAGCGACTTGATTTCTTCAGATCTCGTTTCTTCAGGCAGTCAGATGAGGCCAAAAGGAAATACCGACTGGCGCGATGGGACATCCTTTGTCGGCCAAAAGATCAGGGAGGTCTTGGTATTGAGAACTTAGAAATCAAGAATAAATGCCTTATGAGCAAGTGGCTCTATAGGTTGGA
Source organism: Aegilops longissima (assembly GCA_021605205.1). NCBI lineage: Eukaryota > Viridiplantae > Streptophyta > Magnoliopsida > Poales > Poaceae > Aegilops > Aegilops longissima. The sequence goes on along the minus strand of CM038676.1, from coordinate 561,588,177 downwards.
GACAGAGACGGAGGGCATATAGGCACAACTTTGCGCAATAAATATCTGCAGTCGAAAACGCTCGCCCAGTTTACCATGAGACCAACTGACTCGCCATTCTGAAAAGGGCTTATGAGAATGAAGGATTTATTCTTTCGTAGGGTCCAATTCTTGGTTGGCAATGGGATGTCAACAAGATTTTGAGAGGATACGTGGTTAGGAGCGACACCCCTGGTCGTACAATATCCAACCCTTTATAATATTGTACAACGCAAGGAGTATTAAGTAGGCACCGTGTTCCAAACGATCCCCTTGAATATCCAGTTCAGGCGTGCGCTAGTTGATGAGCGATGGACTGCCTGGTTGCACTTGGTTCGGAGATTGATAGATGTTCAACTTTCCAACCAGTCGGATTCGACGCAACTGACACTAGCTAAGAATGGGGTTTTCACGGTGAAATCTTTTTATATGGATTTGATTAATTCTGGCTCAATCTCGAGATTGTTACATATTTGGAAGATTAAGGTTCCCTTGCATATTAAATTTTTTATGTGGTTTGTCCACAAGCAAGTAATAAGTAATACTCATTAAGGACAACTTAATATAGAGGCAATGGGTAGGTAGTTCACATTGTCATTTTTGTGATCATGATGAAACAATACAACACTTATTCCTTGAATGCTCTCTCGCTAAATTGCTTTGGAGAACTATTTATATTGCCTTCAACATTAATCCTTCAGTTGACACCGAATCGTTGTTTGGAACGTGGTTAGCTGGGGTTGAACATAATACTGCTGCTCGTATTGGGATTGGAATATGTGCGCTTTTGTGGGCTATATGGAACTTTAGGAATGATTTGATTTTGAACAGACAACACACCTTAACTTTCTTGCAGGTTATCTTCATAGCTACCGCATGGATCCGTGCGTGGTCCTTACTCACTCCTATGGACTCCAGGGAGCCTTTGGTTACTCGGTGCAACCAATGGGAGATGGTAGCACGGGTTATATTCAACCGGTTCGGATGGCGGTCGCATAACATGATAGAAGTCTAGGGAGCTTATCCTTTATTTTGCCTTACCGGTTGTGATTCTGAGCATGTAATTTTGTTTTCTTTGTTCTGCTCCGCTTGCGAGCTGTAATACCTTTATGACTTTGTGCTACTTCGAGACTTTTTAATAAGATGGCTGCATGCATCATTCTGATGCAGAGGCCGGGGGCACGTCTCCATTTCCAAAAAAAACCTCAAACTCCCCAAACCAAGGGAAGATAACATATTTGATGTACTCCAGACATGGGTTGCATACTGCTACTTTTGGAGGGCAGACAGCCCTACTTATTTTTCCATTCAAAGCGAACTGCAAAATACCAAAGTGCAATTTCAAACAACCTTATTGTACCAAAAAAAAACTGTGGACAGGAGAGAAATGAGTGACAACTAGAAAATGTAGAAGAAGCAACGTCTCTATGTACGTGCTTTTACATGGCAAGATTATCCACAAAAGCCCATGCAAAACTGAATTACTCAACCCATATTTAGAAGCAGGGCCAGAGCAGGGCAGTGGGTGCGACGGCCTAGGACAAGCTAATTAGGGGCCCATATCTCGTGTATTTCGTATCGCATGAACTCTAAAATGCAAGCTCAGCCTAGAGTTCATGGGCCCTACTTTGAAGTTTGGCCTAGGGCCCTTCAAATACCAGGCCCGGACCTGTTTAGAAGGACCAAAATACAGAAGCTAGAATTTCCTGTACTTTAAAGAGTTTTGGGGCTCCTGTTAACATAAAATTGACAACCTCATTCCAAGCAAATTTAGCTTGGAATGCAAAAGTTAACGCCAATATATATAGATAAAACCAGAGTTATCGATAAACGCTAACTTCTCTATTGCTGAATGACTATAAGTCTATAACACATACCTCCTTATCGTGCATGAAGATGTTCCATTTTGGTTCCCTCATGTTATAAGGGTCCTTTAGTACTCCCTCCATCCCATAATATAAGACGGTTTTTGACACTAGTGTAGTGTCAAAATGTTCTCAAATTATGGGACGGAGGGAGTACAATATAAGGATTATCTACTAAATTAGGTAGTGTATCTGTACTGCAAGTTAAGGATCTATCTCATGAAATAAACATCATCAGCCAAGCTCCAAACAACAAAGTACAAACACAAAGATGCATCATAAACAATCTGGACGTACTGCAAAGAAAAAAAAGCCAGACTCAAGATACTGTGCAACATAATAGTTGAGCTTTGAATATTTGTCATGTGTGTCAGACACTTGTGTAGATCTGTGCAGCACGCTGTATAATTTGAAACCTTCGAACTTCTACGATTTCATAATCTATTCCATATTGCAAATATCTACATAGTTTCTGATGTGGGGATGATTATATACAAATATCTACAAAAAAGGGCACAATTATTTTGTATTTCCAAATTTACTCCTCTCCATTGGAAAAAAGTGGATTTTTGGTAAATCCAAAATTTTGCTCTGTTGTTGGACATGTTCTTAAGGGAAACCCTATGGCATGCTTGTCTATAGGTATAAATAATAACATTTGCCTAATACATATGTACCTAGAACATATGTGTATATGCCAATATAGGGAAGTCATGCTATCTGGCAAGACTATATTATATTAAAATACCGTTAATATGTTATTTTCCAAACACAATTGCTATCTGGCATGACTATATAACATATTAAAATAGACAGGATTCAAAAAAATCAAAATAATTGAGGGGGAGCATGTACGTGGTACATGTATTAAAAAAAAGAGGCAAGTGGAACAGAAGAGCAGCTTGAAATGATGTGAATAGAAGAGATGGGCGGCTGTGCGGGTGGATCCTCGGACTGACCATCAATGGAGACCAATGAGTGACAGGACGGGGACAGGGCTGGTGGCACGAAGAGCTACCAGGATGACCGGACTGGGACAGAGCTGGTGGCAATGACGGGGACAGCGCTGGGTAATCTAACTGTTGTTCACGTAGCCCTGCCTACTGTTCATATAGCCTTGCCTTTTCAGACTAAACACTCTGTGTCTACGGGATGCAACTACTGGTTCTGTCATTAGCACACATCTCCATATCGTTGCCAACGGCACAGATAACAGGCACCGCGTAGGCTGAGCTACAAAGAAACTTTGTGTTCCATGTCAGGGTGGACACGGTCCGGGCCGGTCCGGTCCCGGTCCGAGCTGGTGTTTGGACCGGCCGCCGGCGGTCAAGTCGGAACTGACCGAGAAGCATGGCGGTCCTGTTTTCAGCGACCGGACTGGCCATGGCGAAGCTCGGGCTGGACCGAGAGGACCGAGAGGACCGTCTGAGAGACAAGGCAGAGCATGCACTGGAGCTCCGGCGGCGGCTGATCATCGGGGATGCGGCGCTAGAGGAAGCGCAGCTCATCGGCGACATGTCCACAAGCTTCAGACGAACCAGAGGAAGCTAACAGAACAAATAGGATCACCAATGGCATCTCAACGGAGACGAATTTGGCATGGCAGCCGGTGGACTGAGATGAAAGGGATGATGGCCGATGCAGCGATGTAGGACCTCCCACGTCGATTTCTTTGTATGAGATGATGCATCCGAGTCAGGCGCATCCAATGGAGAAGGTTTCCGGGGCCAGAGAGTCCAGTGGCCGCGCAGACGACTGCCCCGCCGTAGCGGACGTAGACGATGAGGTTTCTTGCAAGGTGTTTTGCGCCCCCGACACGCCTGGGTCGCCACGGCCCCGCCACGGCCCTGCAATGCCCCCGCCACGCCCCCGCCATGCCGCTGGCACGCCCCCGCCACGCCTCGCTCAGTGCTCACCGTGCCGCCGCCATGCTCCGGCCACAACGATGCAGCGTTTTCTCGGTCCTGCGAGTTGGCTTGGTGAAAGACCGGATCGGACCGACAAACTTTCGGGCCGAAATCTGCAGCTCGGACCGGCTGTTTTTCTTACCGGGCCAGGACCGAGCCGGCCCTTACCGAGCGAGCCACGAGCCGGTCCGAAAGACCGCTCGTTTCATCCACCCTGAGTTCCATGTATGCATCGATCGAGAAATAAAGATGAATGCTATGTAGCTTTGGATAAATCTATTTTCTGGAGTATTTCAGTTAAATCGTACTGAACCTCTTACTCCATTCGAGTTGGACTAGATAAACGATAATATCAATTGGTAAGTATAATCATTCGGTGCCATGAATGCCATTAGACCACCAACATATCCGCCATTCATTGTATCTCTCCATCTGACGGCCAATATTTTCTGATTGCTTAAGATTGCAAATCATTAGCACGGACTTTGGCATGATAGACACCAGTTTTCGTACGTTGCATTGTCAGGACTTTATTTTTGTGTGTGTGCAGAAACCGTGTGTTTTATTCATTACAGGGTTACAATCAGCTGGCACTAGCAGCTTGATACATGGAGGATTTTGGCGTAGCCAACAAGGTATCTTAACCTCCGTTCTTCAATGGATAGTCAGACAGTCGGCAACCCCTATTCTGTTCATGATTAATCTTACATAGCGAAAGCCCACACAGTTCTAGACAGCATTTAATCTCAGAGATGCGGTGACCATAAGGCGATTTATCTAGAGTGCTCCCTTTCAGTGGCATCGTCAGGAATTCAATAGCGTACGAATTTCAAGGAGAATTTTGATACAGTGTCCTTCTACCCCCCTCATTTCTTCCATCAATTCTCAAGGGCAATTTTAATTTGCAATGAAAGTCATAAGAGCTTCCTGGCCAAATGCCACCCGCTACCCCAACAAGATGCATAGTTACTCCCCACCATACGATTTGCATTTGGCGGTCAAGAGTGTGGGGGCACCCTGCACATAGTAGATCATGTGTCGATTGGTAATCGGAAGTTGGGCTCATGGAAGTTGTTAAGAAAGTACCAAGAAATACGCAACATATCTTCTTTGATTTACACGATCTCACTTGGGTACGCAGGGAGGAGGGTGAACTGGACAACGGTACACTCGAGAAGAGGATGAGGGAGCCGACAAGGTGTTAGCTCTGCGACAATAATGTACATTCATGACATAGTCGCTTAATTAGTCCAGTCCTAATATCTATGCGTGGAATCAGTCAAGATGATTATGTTAGTTATGAGTCAACGTGTAATTAACAACCATCGTTGCACAAATTCCCGACTTCCAACATGGTTCTCTAGTAAGTGGTGTGATTGGGTTTCGAATACCATCAGGGGAGGGCATGTGGGAATGAAGTTAATGACAAGATAGGAACTTATTTGAAAAATCCTAAAGGGCGTGACAAGGAGATGCTTTATGTCCCTTCTGTTTGACCTAGTTGTTGATGCTTTGGCCATGGAATTTGTGAAAGGAGTTCTAGGAGGATTTTGAATCATGGAGTTATATACTCTAGTATGCCGATGCTACATTTTTCTGCAATATGATGAATATAGTGTTACAAACATAAATTTCTTTCTGTGTGCATGTGGAAAATGTCTGGCTAACTATGAAATTGCCATTAATAAATCTAACATGCACCAAGAGATATTTACTTGTACTATGGATATTCTACTTTTGAAATATGTGTGCATCCCTGTTTCTAATGTCAGAATTAAAAGAGATGCTGGAAGGGGGTGGAAGATAAAATAGAAAAAGAAGGTGTGGATGCTGGCAGGGGAAACTACTCAATATTGTTTTTAGAATCAATCTAGTTTGGACTTGTCGGACTAATATGCCCTTGTATTTGATGTCCCTCTACTCCATTCTAGTTGGGGCTAGAAAATAATTGATTTATTCATAGCCAGATTAGTCTGTCTAGCTGATGAAGGTAACAAAAATATCATTTAGTCAATCGGAAATTTTGTTGTAAACTAAAGATCAAGGGGGTTTAGGCATTCTACATTTAGAGTGCATGAATAAAGCTCTGCTAGCCAAGTGGTTTTGGAATGTAGAAACCGAGTTTGGATTATGGCAAGATGTATTTCTAAATAAATATGTGAAAAATAATTGTATTTCTAGGATAAAACCTAGAGTTGTTGACTCTCATTTCTGGACTAGCTTACTAAAAGTTAAAGATCCCTTTTATCAACATTGCAAGAAAGTGATTGAGGATGGAAAGAATACAATATGGTGGGTTGGATATAGACCACTTAAAATCACTTATGCCTGATTATGCAATCGTTGGTCTGATCATAAAATCTCTATGCCCGAGGTTCTTGAGAAAGGATAGTGTGGATTTTCTTTTAGGAGAGCTCTACTTGGTGATACTTTGGATCTATGGAGTAGTCTTAAGGATAGATGTGAAGAATTAAGATACTAGGGGGCAGGGATAATATAAAGTGGATGCTTATTGCTGACAAAAAGTTTACTGTTAGATCCCTATATAAAAATTTGATTGAAAATGAAGTGAGATTTCGTGAAAAGAATGTGGAAAACTAAAATACCTTCTAAAATTCAGGGTTTTCTCTGGCTGGTGGTCAGGAATAGTATTCTTACCAAGGACAACCTACTTAAGAGGGGTTGGAATGGGAGTAAGATGTGTGTGTTCAGTGGTCAAGATGAGTGTCTTTTAAATGCTCAATAGCTAGACTCACCTGGAGCCTATTGAAGTGTGGTTATGTTTCGATCTCTACTCATGTTAATTTGCAGGAATGCTTTGGAAGTTGGATGATAAGCTTCCCTAAACAGAACAAGAAACTTGTGATCGTTCACATTTGTGCTATTCTGTGGACTATATGGAGATGTAGGAGTGATATAATATTGAGTAGTTTTAACATGCCCTCTCTTATCCCCTCTTTTCACATGACAGGTAAGAGTATGTAGTACATCTGAGTCATTGATAACATTAATTAGTGGTCGGATTAACTCTTACCTTCTTATATTACCTCATATGTAGAAAGCGGGCGTAAGAGGGAGCATGTTAAAATTTGACTATAATATTTGAAAAGAAAACCAACAATGATCCAATGGCTATGATCAAACTAATGTGCCATTGAATTACCAGGTGGTCCATTTTGTAGATAAAGGAGGCTGCTCAGAGGGTGCTGACGAAGGGGAAGGCTCATTGTACAAGGATATCTACCCTTCCATTAAATATAGGAGTACTATATCTTTGATGCTTATTAATTAGATGACTTCCACGCTTTCAAAAATGAAAGATGAACTAAACGTTTTTTGGATTGAAGTCCATGGACTCGATGAATTTAACAATGAAAGATGTTTAAGTGGATGGAGAAAACTCCATGTCCAACCAAGGATAAAAGAAGTTTCATCATAATTATTAAGGAAAACCATTTTTGTTCCAAATTACACACAAATATTAAACACAACTGAAAAGCATAAGCACGCGCACACAAGTTTTTTTTAGGAAAGGAAGATGACCTCGTCCTCTGCATCTGGGTGATGCATGCAGCCACTCTATTAAATATTCACAAAGACCTTGCAAAGTAATATATCAGTAAGTCTGAATCCACCATCTCGGTAACATCTGTCGCTACGTACTCCTATCCACTTAATGAAGGGATGCCGAAAATCGGAGCCGAATACCAAACAGACTTCGCACCAAATCCTATCATCTAAAGCCGGAGCCCCCAACTAAGCGACAATACCGGGTCTGGGGAACACACAGGTCCCACGCACTCTCAGAGGCTACCGTCGCCGCCTCCCACCTATCCATCTTCAGAACGGGAACTGACGCATCAACCTTGCCAGGCCTGCCGTCGACGCCACCACGACGCCGGATAACGCCGTCCTCCTGCGCGAGTTCGTGAACCAGCATCAGACCTCGAGACTCCAGTACACCACGCCACTGAGATCCACCCATGTCGATGCGGAGGATGAAACTCCGCTCCGCCTCTGGGCCCTTCCAGTCGGCACCTACTCCAAAACGATGACCCTAGGAGGGAGAACGACATCGAAGATGCCATTGTCGTCTCATCCAGGAAGACCAAGATCTAGGATTTCCCTCGGAGCACCCACAGGGAGATGATGTTAACTGCAACGATGATGCCCCAACAAGGAAACAACGTCAATGACGCTGCCATGATCCCTCAAGACAGAAATCGACGTGATTTTCATCGGGAGTCGTGCCATCCCGACCCAGTAACTGACTGGAACCGTGCGGTGCCTCGCCGAGGAGACGCACACACACTAGTGCAGAACTGGCCTTTAGTGCTGGTTCGTGATGGCCTTTAGTGCCGGTTCGCTAACCGGCACTAAAGAGTGGGGACTAAAGGCCCCCCTCCTTTAGTACCGGTTCGTCACGAACCGGCGCTAAAGGGCCACCACGTGGCACGAGCCAGGCCCCGGTGCGTCTAGGACATTAGTACCAGTTGGTAACACCAACCGGTACTAAATGTTTGGGTGTTTTTTTTTAATTTTTGCTTTAATTTTGTGTTTTCAATTTGGCTTTATTTTCAATTTAATTCTTTTTTGTTTGCCGATATTTCACGATACTACAAATTGTACACGTTATGCATATATATAAATAGATTTTCTCATACGTAGAACCGCATATATATATATATATATATATATATATATATATATATATATATATATATATATATATATATATAATAATATCATTGAATGTCTCACAGCCAACACCATTAACTATTCACACATACACATGTATATACATATACAATTTCTCCTACATTGTGCCTTGGTGCCTTCGGAGCATGCACGATGACAAGTGGTTCATGGGGGCGGTAGCGGGTAATAGTATTCTCCTTTGGGATCTATGACCTGGTCGAGCAAAAATCCGGTTGTTTCCTCTTGAAGTGCTAGTATGCGGTCCGCTGGTAGGAGCTTATCCCGCAACTCTCTGAACTGTTAAGAAGGAGATCAATATGCATGTGTATTAGTTGTGTTACAAGATATCGATAATGGTGTGAATAGAGTTCTGACAACGTACCCATTCCTGTCTTTGAGATCTGCTCCTTTCCATCATACGAATGTTCTCGCAAACGTAGAATGCACACAGATCATTCTCCGGCGCCTGCTTCAGGGCCTTTACGAGAATGGAATTGAATCAGATAATGATTAATCAAGCATGATAATTAATTAATGGTATTGAAACAAGAATTAAAGAGATGGCTAGCTAGCTAGTACTACTTAATTACTTACCTTGGTCGATGCCAAAACAACTTTTTTGGCCAATTGCCTGGAATCACCTTGATGAACTTTGCCCAAGCCCTGCCCGCCGGCAAAGAAAATCAATAAAGGGGTTATTAAATAGTTCATATCAGGAAATGACGAACTAATAATAGGCCGAGATATAGTTAATAATGATTGAAATTACCTGTTGACTATCCCCTTCATGATGGTGTAGTCTTTATCTTCTTTAAGTAGCGAGTCGAGTACTTCAACTGTTGCTTTGTCAACTTTAATGACTAACAAGATCCAGTGGAAACTGCATGCGCACATGTTTGCATGTCTTAATTAAGCGGGCATGTGCATAAAATTAATCAACTATATATCGTAAATCGTATACACTTAGTTATTAACATCTAGCTAGCCAGTAAGCAAAAACAGAATTTGTATTAACTCACGAGAAGTTGTAAGGAAGTAGTATTTCTTCATTGGTATTGAGGCACTTCAAGAACTCTAGCATGCTTTCCTCAACACCTGCTTTAGAAGTTGCAAGATTCCATGTGTACTTATTAATGGAATTTGGGTCAATGAACCCAATGCCATAGCGTCCAGATTTTTTCATTTCATACATCTTCATCCTGCATATAATACCACAAAAAAGAATATATAGTGAGGATAATTACATGTAATGATTGATCAAAAATTACAGAAAGAAATCACTTACAAACAATAGCAACTGACTAGAGATTTGTCGAGTGCGTCTTGATGTATAACTGAAATAGTTCTGAATACTCAACGCACAGAGCTTTCTCATGGTAGTAATGCTCCATCTTGACATTCACCATGAGGGACTCTTGATTGGAAATCTTGGTAATGTTCATGTATGATTGATGCAATTCATACATTCTCGTTGGGAGGTTCTTGACCTTGTCTGGATCGACCAAAGGTTTGCCCCAGGCATATTTCCATTTTATTTCCTCCTCTCTAAGCGGAGACATGGGCTCAATTTCGAGGAATTGTCCAACAGAGATCTTGAGCATTTCAGCCTGCATTATATGCTCCTCCGTTATTACCACATCGCCTAGTTGGGGAACTTTAACGATTTGCCCACAATAATATTGGGCGCGCGGCCTCCTCTCATGTGTTGTTGGCACAACAAGCGGGGGGATCGATTGCGCCGCCTATTCTCCCAGCTGGGGAACGGTTTTCCCGCATTTTTTGCCCGCTGCTTGTTGGCTCGAGCTCGAGCTCGCTTCCTTCTTTAGCCGTTCTCGATGTAGTTTCCTGATTTGGCGCTCATAGTCCGAGTCAACAGGCTTGGGAGCTAGTTCTCTAGCCATATGAATGAAGTGGTCAATTACTTTCTCAGGCACTTTCTTCTTTGGCGGCGGTGCCGGTTTCGGTCCAAAATGGGCGTCCACTTGGGCCTACACTATGGCTGCGTTTTGCTCCTTAGTCATGTCGTAAGGCCTCTGAGGAAGAGGAGCGAGGCTTGGACCATATTTATATCGCTTGTCTCCGCCTGTACTTCCTGAACTACCTCGACTCGTACCGCTACGCACCATAGCTGCGGCATGTGTCTTCTGCGATTGCTGAGACGGCGGAGACGGCTGACGTGGCTGAGTTGGAACAGGAGAAGTGGCCTGACGATGTGCCGGACTTGAAGCTGGTGGTGTGGCCTGACACTGTGCCGGACTTGAAACCGAAAAAGTGGCATGACGCTGTGCCGGACTTGAAACCGGAGGAGTCAGCTCACGCGTTCGGGGACTTGGAGGAGGTGGCGGACTTCAAGGAGGAGTCGGCTCACGTGTTCGTGGACTTGGAGGAGCGGGAGTCTGCTGACTCGGTGGCGGAGTCGGCAGACGACGCGGTGTCGGTGGACTTCTAAAGATGATGCAATCCTTTCTCCATAGGATGATACGATGTATGGCCTCTCCCAGGTGTCGCCGTCTTCACCTCCAGGAATGTCAAGTCTGTAGCCCGAATATGGGTCCACCACTTCATCAACCATGACACGAGCATAGCCCTCTGAAATCGGGATGCAATGGAAGGTTGCTTCGGGGGTAACTGGAAAAGCAACGCCGTCCGCCACCTTCATGGATATGTTCTTCATTTTGGAGTGTAGCTCACAGTTAGTGTTCTCTATGATGTCATCCACAGGGTATGTATCCAGCAGTGTGTCGCCCGGGGCAGAACCACGCTGCTTCTCGGCATGGATGGGACGGTGCTATCCAATGCTGGACGATCATCTGCTTGCTGTTGCCGCTCTTTGAGACCCCTTTCCTGGCTAAGTGAGTCGATCTGCTGCTGCTGCTGCTGGAATTTGAGTGCAGTCCGCGTGCCTTGCTTCTAGGCCTTGAAGGCGTTCTGCGTCCTGCTTCCTCTGCTCCTCCTCCAGCTTCCTTTTCTTCTCCTCCTCCATCTTCCTTCTTGCACGGGTCATGTAGTCCTCGCTCCATTCTCAAAAGCCCTCATACCAGGGAATAACGCCTTGCCTCGTGTTCTTCCCGGTGTTCAGATTTCCTGTGCGCCAGAAGCTCGTCGTTCTCTCTGTTACGTGAACACCCCTTCGAGCTTCTTCTATTGCGTTAATTATCTTTTGTTCGCTCCTTTTAGACTTGCCTTCTTCGAAACTAGGCCTGTGTTCGGGTCCAATGCCCCCCCATGCGCATAGAACCAAGTTATGCACCTGGGGCCAGCTCTAGTAACCGGAGTGACCCTGCATCCTCCATCTCTTGCTCGGACTTATCCCACTTAGGCATTCCCACCGCGTAGCCACCGGACCCAGCGATGGAACTGCATCTTTTTTGGCATTTGCCTTGTTTTTTATCGACTGTTCCTTAGATAATTCTGAATCCTTGAAGGTCACGAAATCGTCCCAAAGCTTTCTTTGCTTCTCCAAAGTGTTCCGTGAATTCTGGAGTCTTCCTTTCTGCAGCGAGGTAGTTGGCCCATACAGTTTTCTTGTGGGTGTTGAATGCAATTGCCATCTTCTTAAGAGCAACGCCTTGACTTTCTCCACATCTGCTTCAAAGGTGAAATGATCGGTAGGGTGAAATGTTCCATCATAGATTCCCAAAGGACTTTTTGGCTCGTCCTCACCCAAGTAACACCGGACGCTTAGTCTTTGGATCTTTCCAGTCTTGAATGGAGATCGGAGTTTGTCCTTCACAAGAACTCCTCACTGACGAGTCCACTTGTTCGCAATGTTCTTAGGCGTGAGGGGTTCGCCACTAGGTTTGATGGATTCGATGTTGTACTTTACACCATCCTTCAACAATCTGCTGGGCCTCGCTTTGTCCTGCTGTCTCAGAGATGCAGATTTGCTCGATCCGAGGGCTGAAAGAAGAATGATCGATTCGTTAATATATCTTCAATAAAAAAACATGTGATGATCACCATGATGCCTGCTTATATAAATATACCTCGCTGGTAGTCTTTGTTATTTGAAGATCAGCATTGTCTGTGTCATCACAAACATTGTATGTGTCATCATAATCATAATCATAGTTCATGACTTCATCAGCTCGGTCGTCGAGATCGAATATCTTTTCATCACCCTCTCCGGTATTGTTCACATATTGGGAGCCGTCATCTGCTTCATTCAGATCATCTAGCCTGTGAGGGCTGCGTATGATGTCGAACAATTCCTCTTCTCTCTCTTAATCGGTATTGACCGCCATAGCTTTTACTTAACTAATACAGAAGAAATATAAAACAATTTAATTAGTATTCAAATTACAATGCATGGATGCAATCAATAAGGAAAAACTGAATCTCGAATGCATCATCGTCTTAATATATATAATCTCGAATACATCGTCTCGAATATTATATATCGAATACATCACTGGCTAGGTACCTCATAAAGATCGAGTACTACAGAAGAATCTAGGCAACTCGCGGTCCCTGGGGCACGGGCGGTGGACACCCAAAGAGAAGGAACCGTCACAGGATCATATCTCCGGTCATCTGCCCAAAGAACCTGCCAAGTATTGGAGAACCTGACGTCCATAGCAGCCATGTAGCAATGGACGTGCTCATCCTCCTCCCTGACACGGCGACACACCACCTCCGGCGGCGCCGGCTCCCTCTGCACCGAATGTGGCCCACGCGAACGCCACCAAAGGACATCAGGGTCGACGACGGGACCCGAGGTCAGGTTCCTCACTGTGCGCGCGCCTCCTCCGTGTAGCACCTCCGGTGCCAGCCAGCGGAGCTCAGTCCCGGACATGGGTCCTCTGAAGCAGGACGTCGTCGCGAACGGGTCGACGGCGAGGATGCGGGCCGGGCATATCGTCGAACAAATACGATATGCTCGCAAAAAGTAACATTTTTTAAATGATTGGATTGTGATAACTAAAATTCTATATATATGCAAATTCTAACAATTTGACATTAATCTAATTCATCTAACTAAAACTAATTCTAAAACTTCCTGATTATATAACTAACATTCTATAACAATTCTAATATTTATATAACTAAAAACAGAAAAATTTCTAACATTTCTATAACTAAAAAACAGAAAACATTTATAACATTTCTATATAACTAACATTTCTAATATTTATATTACTAAAAACAGAAAATTGCTAACATTTCTATAACTAAAAACAGAAAACATTTATAACATTTCTATATAACTAACATTTCTAATATTTATATTACTAAAATCAGAAAAATTGCTAACATTTCTATAAATATTTCCATAACTAAATATTTATATCACTTGTGTGTGTAGTGTGTGTGTGTGTGTGTGTGTGCTGTGTGTGTGTGTGTAGTGTGTGTGTGTGTGTGTGTGTGTGTGTGTGTGTGTGTGTGGATAACTGGACATGGCGGCCGGGCGAAGCCACCGTGAGGCGACGACGGGCGACGGGACGAGGCGGCGATGACGGGCGGGCGGCGGCGACGGCGCGTGACGGGACTGCGGGACGACGGGACGGGACGGCCGGGCGGCAACGCCGATCGGGGCGGCAACGAGGGCGGAACGGCCGGGTCGGCGATCAAGGGGGCGGCGACGTCGCTGGGGACGGCGCCGATCGGGGGCAGGCGGCGACGGAGGGAGGAAACAGAGGAAAGTGAATTTTTCAACTGGTGTATATAGATGGACCTTTAGTACCGGTTGGAGCCACCAACCAGTACTAAAGGTCTGTTTTGGCCAGGCCAGCGGCGGAAGCAAGAACCCTTTAGTACTGGTCGGGCACCAACCGGTACTAAAGACCCACCCTTAGTACCGGTTGGAGCCACCACCCGTACTAAAGGGTGTGCGCTGCCTCAGCGGTGCGCAAGTTTAGTCCCACTCGCTAGCCGAGGGCTACCGCCCGGTTTATAAGCCCGGTCACGGTAGCTCTCTCGAGCTCCTCTCCTAAGCAGGCCTACTGGTCCTACTCTGTTCTCTTCGCCCAATGGCCTCATCGGGCCTTTATGGCCTGCATCCCGCCCAACAAAAGGTGCTCTTCTTATCTTCGGCGATCGTGTAAAATGTATTCCCATTTATCCGGTACCTTTTGAAAGTCATTATATTCAAGATAGTAACTGGACAGCAGTATAGGTCATCTTGAATATCTCCATCATGCATGGCACGCTTTCTACAACCAACCGCGAAAGTCCTTGTTTGTTCACGTAATCCAATCGCCGACTTCTCCGGTGTTTGGAGTGTAGAAAATTCTTGTGTTCCTCCATGTACGGAGCCACCAAGGCGGAATTCAGAGAACTGTAGTGTGCTTCAAAGAGAGAATGCCCGTCCATACATATTATTTGATCCCTTCCTAGCGTGCCTTTTCCATCTAGTCTGCCCTTATGCCGCGATTCAGGAACACCAATCGATTTAAGGTCAGGAATAAAGTCAATACAAAACTCAATGACCTCCTCATTTTCATGGCCCTTCGAGATGCTTCCTTCTGGCCTAGCACGGTTATGAACATATTTCTTCAAGACTCCCATGAACCTCTCAAAGGGGAACATATTGTGTAGAAATACAGGACCCAAAACGTTAATCTCTTCGCAAAGGTGAACTAGGACGTGCGTCATGATGTTGAATAAGGATGGTGGGGACACCAACTCGAAACTGAGAAGACATTGCACCAAATCATTCTGTAACCTTGGTATGACTTCTGGATTGATTACCTTCTGAGAGATTGCATTGAGGAATGCACATAGCTTCACAATGGCTAATCGAACGTTTTCCTGTAGAAGCCCCCTCAATGCAACCGGAAGGAGTTGCATCATAATCACGTGGCAGTCATGAGACTTTAGGTTCTGGAACTTTTTCTCTGCCATATTTATTATTCCCTTTATATTCGACGAGAAACCAGACGGTACCTTCATGTTGAGCAGCCATTCGAAGAAGATTTCCTTCTCTTCTTTGGTAAGAGCGTAGCTGGCCTCACCCTGATGTATGCCGTCTTTTCCGTGCATATGTTGCTGGTCCTCCCGTGCCTCTGGTGTATCTTTTGTCTTCCCATACACGCCCAAAAAGCCAAGAAGGGTCATGCAAAGATTCTTCGTCACGTGCATCACGTCGATTGCGGAGCGGACCTCTAGGTCTTTCCAATATGGCAGGTCCCAAAATATAGATTTCTTCTTCCACATGGGTGCGCGTCCGTCAGCGTCCTTCGGAACAGGTTGTCCGCCAGGACCCTTTCCAAAGATTACCTTCAAATCCTTGACCATATCATGTACATCAGCACCAGTACGGTGGCGAGGCTTCGTCCGGTGATCTGCCTCACCTTTGAAATGCTTGCCTTTCTTTCTTACGGGATGCCTTGTCGGAAGAAATCGACGATGTCCCAGGTACACATTCTTCCTACAACTATCCAAATATATACTGTCGGTATCATCCAAACAGTGCGTGCATCCGCGGTATCCCTTGTTTGTCTGTCCTGAAAGGTTACTGAGAGCATACCAATCATTGATGGTCACGAACAACAACGCCTTTAGGTCAAATTCTTCTTGTCTGTGCTCATCCCACTCACGTACACCTGTTCCATTCCACAGCTGTAATAGTTCTTCAACTAATGGCCTTAGGTACACATCAATGTCGTTGCCGGGTTGCTTAGGGCCTTGGATGAGCACTGGCATCATAATGAACTTCCGCTTCATGCACAATCAAGGAGGAAGGTTATACAAACATAGAGTCACAGGCCACGTGCTATGATTGCTGCTCTGCTCCCCAAAAGGATTAATGCCATCTGCGCTTAGACCAAACCATACGTTCCTTGGGTCACCGCAAACTCCTCCCAAGATTTCTCTCGATTTTTCTCCATCGCGAACCGTCGCGGTACTCTCAACTTTCCGCTTTTCTTACGGTCTCCTGCGTGCACCGCATCTCCTTCGCATGCTCTTTGTTTTGGAACAAACGTTTCAACTGTGGTATTATAGGAGCATACCACATCACCTTGGCAGGAATCTTCTTCCTGGGGCGCTCGCCCTCGACAACCAGGGTCATCGCGAGTGATCTTATAACGCAATGCACCGCATATCGGGCAAGCGTTCAAATCTTCGTACTCACCGCGGTAGAGGATGCAATCATTAGGGCATGCATGTATCTTCTGCACCTCTAACCCTAGAGGGCAGACAACCTTCTTTGCTTCATACGTACTCTACGGCAATTCATTGTCCTTTGGAAGCATATTCTTTATCATTACCAGCAACTTTCCAAATCCTTTGTCAGATACACCATTCTCTGCCTTCCATTGCAGCAATTCAAGTGTGGTGCCCAACATTTTTTTGTCAGCTTCCCAATTCGGCTACAACAATTTCTTGTGATCCTCTAACATGCGCTGCAACTTCGTCCTCTCCAGATCACTTGCGCAGTTTCTCTTTGCATCGGCAATGGCCCGACCTAGATCATCAGCGGGCTTATCTGATGCCTCTTCTTCAGCTTCTTCCCGCATTGCCGGCTCAGCTTCTTCCCCCATTGTTGTATCATCGTATTCAGGGAACCCATGGCCAGGATAGCCGTCGTCGTCCTCTTCTTCTTCATTGTCTTCCATCATAACCCCTCTTTCTCCGTGCTTGGTCCAAATATTATAGTGGGGCATGAAACCGGACTCAAATACGTGGACGTGAATGGTTCTTGACGTAGAGTAATTGTGACCATTCTTACAGCCAGCACATGGACAAGGCATAAAACCATCCGCCCGCTTGTTTGCCTCAGCGGCAAGCAGAAAAGTATGCACGCCATTAATGAACTCGGGAGAGCATCGGTCACCATACATCCATTGTCGGCTCATCTTCATTACACAACACCGAATATACCAAATTAATACAAGTTCATACATAAAGTTCATATACAACACTTAATTAAATGCAACATAGAAATAACTCTCTAGCTAAAGAATTTAAATGCAACAACAAATGCGATCAAGATCGCAACTAAGGTAACAATTGATCCAACAACATAATGATACCAAGCCACACTATCAATGGCATATTTTCTAATCTTTCTAATCTTCAACCTCATTTTCTCCATCTTGATCCTGTGATCATCTACGACATCGGCAACATGCAACTCCAATTCCATCTTCTCCCCCTCAATTCTTTTCAATTTTCTTTCAAATACTGCTTTCTTTCAACTAAATTTAACCTCTCGACAATAGGGTCGGTTGGAATTTCCGGTTCACATACCTCCTAGATAAAAATATCTATGTCAACTTGATGGGCATAATTTGTCATAAACACGAAATGCAACAACTAGTTTTAAAAAAGAATATACCACATCCGAATCATAACAAGGACGAGGGCCGACGGGGACGGATATCAAAACCATGGCACTATGTATAACAAACAACGTACGGGTAAGATAATTATACGAGTAACTATATATCCAAATCACACAAACATCAATTTGGTAATGTAAAACATTCATGAACAAGAGCCTCACCACAAGGTGGTGCCGGCGACGGGACGGTGCGGGCGATCGACGGTGGTTACGACGGAGATTTAAAAGGCTCTAAGTAAACCACACCTACATATGCAAAATAAGTTTTAATTTTGACCTCAAATTGCATATAAATCAAATACTAGCAAATATAATTCCTCCCAAATTAATCACTATACAAAGCATTGCAAGAGCTAATCTAGCAATGAGAGTTGAAAGGACAAAGCTGCTAACCTTTGTGATCATTTGAATGGATGGAGGGCCTTCAAATCTTGACAAATTTTGGGCAAAATTTGTGAGGAGCTCGAGGAAGAGAGGGGAAGAACAGGGGAAGTGAGGGGAAAGGGG
This sequence comes from Aegilops longissima, assembly GCA_021605205.1. Lineage (NCBI taxonomy): Eukaryota > Viridiplantae > Streptophyta > Magnoliopsida > Poales > Poaceae > Aegilops > Aegilops longissima. The sequence goes on along the minus strand of CM038676.1, from coordinate 561,569,896 downwards.
AAGAACAGAGTGGCTCGGGTGGACGAAGGGTTTATGTACGTCGACCTTTAGTACCGGTTTGTGTCACGAACCTGTACTAAAGGTGCTGGACGGGCCCCAGACTGACAACACCCTGCCAACACTCTCTTTAGTACCGGTTCGTGGCACGAACCGGTGCTAAAGGTTCGTCACGAACCGGTACTAATGAGAACGGCCGGCTAGCTGTTGGAACCAGCACTAATGGACACATTAGTGCCGGCTCAAAATCAAACCGGCACTAATGTGTCTCAAATTTGCCCCTTTTTCTACTAGTGGCAACCGCCGGAACTCCGAGGATCGCAACGGTGCCATCACCATGGCCCGAGCACAGCCCCCGGCCACCACCGCCCCGAGGACAATACCAGCCACCAGTATGTGACGTATGCAACCGCGCCACCAAGTGCCATCAGACGTGCCGCACAACCCGCCACCAACACCCTACGCGCCGCACAACCTGCCACCAGACGGAGCCGCCAGGATCATAGTTGCGCAACCGCCACCCTCGTGCAGCCATCCACGCGTCGTCGCGACAGCCAGCACTGGCGCCGCAGCGCCCTGCATAGCGCCGCACCCCAGCAAGGACAGATCACCCCGTATCGATCCCGCCACGTGGGGGGGGGGGGGGGGGGAGAAAGCACCCCGCCGCCGCCCACGCCAGGCAGGCTTTGCTCGCGAGCGCGCTTGGGCGACGCGAGGGGAGGGGAGGAAGAGGAGGGCCGTGGGCCGCTGGCGCGCCTGGTCGACGACTAGGGGAGTAAGAGGAGGGTCGTGAGCCGGCGGCGGCAGGAGGCCTCCCCTGTCGCCCGCGGGAGCGGCAGAGGAGAGGGATCCAGTTTTTTCGGGGAGGAAGCGTCGATCCTAAACTCTGCCAACCTCACGTGCACACAAGTGGTTATTCAGGAACTATACTAAAATGTATTTTAGCTGCAACGAAAAATATATACGATTAATACTATTTTTGTATCAAAATTGCTAGCGTGTGCAAATAAGGAGGAACAAGTTGCCATGGTCCGGAAGTTGATTTACCCTATTCCCATCACAGTAACCTAGGCGGCCACATCTCTCTCAAAAAAAAAAACCTAGGCGGCCACAACCACAGTTTTTTGGGCATCTAGTTAGGCTTTCTCTCTGTCGGAATGTTTCACCAGTAAAGTTTAGGCCTTGTTTGTTTCATAAGTCCTACGACTTTTTTAAGTCCCAGGACTTTTTTAAGTCCCAACTTATAAGTCATAAGTCCCTACCTGTTTGTTTACAGGGACTTATAAGTCCCGAGTCCCTACCTGTTTGTTTACAGGGACTTATAAGTCCATGTTGCACCGCTGCAACGAGGCTCAGGAGAGAGCTTGTCCGGCGATTGGAGGCACCGTTGCAACGAACCGAGGCAGAACGAACCGAGGCGGGGCGGCGACGGGGCGAGAGGGGCGACGACGGGGCGAGAGGCGGGGCGGCGACGGGGCGGCGAACCGAGGCGGGCGGCGACGGGCGGTGAACCGAGGCGAGGCGGTGACGGGTGAGAGGCGGGCGGCGACGGGCGAGAGGCGGGCGGCGACGGGCGGCGAACCGAGGCGGGCGGCGACGGGCGAGAGGCGGGCGGCGACGGGCGAGAGGCGGGGCGACGGGCGAGAGGCGGGCGGCGACGGGCGGCGAACCGAGGCGAGGCGGCGACGGGCGAGAGGCGGGCGGCGACGGGCGGCGAACCGAGGCGAGGCGGCGACGGGGTGAGAGGCGGGCGGCGACGGGCGGGCGACGGGGCGTGCGGGGAACGAGCCTGGAGCGAATAAGTCCCAATAAGCTCCTCCCTGAGAGTCTTATTTGATAAGTCCCAAATCACCACAATAAGTCCCAATAAGTCCCTTGTGTTTGGTTTAGGTGGGACTTATAGGGACATTTTTAAGTCCCTAAACAAATAAGTCCCTGGAAACAAACACCCCCTTAGTTCTTCCTACTAATCAAAGTAAAGTGTCCAAAATCTACATTTCAATATCTACCAAAACAGGGCAGTTGTCAGGACTCTCGTATAATTCTGTTTTCTCTCCTCCACTTAGACTATCGAACCCAAATTGCCCGGTCAAGATGAGTAACTAATAAAGTAATAATACGAATATGTGAAGTCAAACTTGTAACATGGACGGCGCAGATCTCAACTTGCAACTTGGTACAGTTTACGTAGCTGCAATTTTAATTCGTCCACTAATTTGCTATACCTAAGATTACAATCTTGGGTGCCTACTAGGCTATAAATGGCATCGTATGTGCACCAGCAAGTCTTCACATCCCATCCTGCTTCTCCCTGTCCCTTAGTCTTGGTTGCTGTGCCCACAACACAATGGCTCCACATTCAGGTGCTCTCTTTCTCAAAGCGGCCGCCGTCGCTGCTGTTCTCACCATGCTGGTCGTGCCTTCCTTGGGGCGCTGTCATGGCTCTCCGTCGCCAGCACCGCCACCGACAACCTCCACACCACCACCTCAGGCGCTGTTGCCACCCACTACGGCGCCGGCGCCGGGACCGTTATCATGCAATGACTGTTATTCACAGTGCTACTTTTCCTGCGACGCCTCCATTCCCTCCAAGTGCAGCGCATTATGCAACGTCGAAGTTCCCTGCAACTCCTGCAAGATCAGCGCCATCGAGGAATGCAGGACCAGCAAAAACTGCACCGACAGCTGCGACGAGTGCAACGACGCTCCCAACTTTAAATGTGCGTTCTCCTGCACCACCCGAAACTGCATCGGGTGTCATTACGGGATGGGCCAAATGTGCAATAAAGCGTGCAGAGAGGAGTGCTCCGCACCCAAATGCGTACCCTAGAGGCCTGGAAACTAGCTAAATCCTGTGCGTCGCATGGTCAAGGCGTCTTCTTGTGATGCATCTATGTGCACATTGTGTATGAGATGCTATGACATCGAATAATATGGGAAGTTGTATGTTTTTATCTGGAAGAAAAATCGTTGAGTATCATGAATGCTTAGCTATGTACTGCACGCTTTCCTCTTGTATTCCACTCTAGAATAAATTTCACTTCTCTATGTGCAATCTTTTCTACGGAGTGCAAAAAAGAGAGAATTTGTAGACAAAATGTAATCCGTAATGGTCTGTAGACTCGAATCTACTGTGCGAACGATCCTTCCTCGCCCGATATGTGCACGATGCTAAATCGAATGCACCGCTGCACTTTCATCCCATGCGTCAACAACTGGATTTTGCATGTCACGCAAAAATCAGCCGGCAAGTGTCGTTTATATAGTGGGACACTTGTAGACTTGCTGGCGCCCATACCATTGATGGTTGAAGTCCCAAGCAAGGTATGAGCGTTGGAAGTTGAGAGAACCCAGAATGGTTTTAGGGGAGGGGGGTTTGACGACTATGGTTGGAGTCGCTCTTACTTTTTTTTAATCCATATAATACCAATATCTAGCATCCAAATTTCTCACATTTACCTGGTTTATTTAGCATCCAAACCAGTCATGCTTTTGCCGCACATGTTGATGTACAACATAGTGCTCCGAGGAAACCTGTAACGTCATCTGATTTTGGAGATTGTGAGTACAAATGTGCACAGTATTTTCATCTGAGACTCTTCCTACCAGACCAAAACTTACCCTCCCTCTCTCTCATGTGTGTGTGTGTGTGTGTGTGTGTGTGTGGGAGAGAGAGAGAGAGAGAGAGGAGTACCTAAATGTTTGCTTTATTTCTTTTAAATAGAGGTAAGAGAGATCTAGCATTCCATTAACTATAAGGAGTACTATAAATTTCTACTGCTAACTAGATGATTACAATGATTGCACAAGGTAGAGAAAAGATTTGGGAAGTTCACGGAAGACTTGGACAATAGAACAATAGGGGAAGAAAAAAAAACATTCCCTTCGAAAACTGGGAATGGCTCTCCTCTCGCCTCCCTCCCTCCCCTTGGCGCTCCCCCCTCGACCCCGTCGCTGGCCTACTCCCCCCTCCCCTCTTTGGCCGCCCTCCTCTCCTCCTAGCCCTCCTTCCCCGGCCCCGGCTCCTTCCGCTGCGGCGGACCCCCCACCCCCTCTCCTCATCCCTCCTCCCCTGGCTTGCAGCCCCGCAACAGGTTCTGGGCTCTGGCGGATGGCGACGATGGGTCGGACTCCGATTCCAAGCTCCTGCCTTGCTCCCTGGATCGCCTTCTCGTCGTGGGGGCGAGGGCGGTGCTAGCGCAGCTGGCTCAGGTCAGGAAGTTCGCCCCGGGCGACCGCGGTAGGTCTGTCTTCTCCTCCTCGTCGGATGGATCTGGGTGGGTTCGCGTTGGCCGTCGCCGGCGGTCTGGTCGCTCGGGGTCTGCGCCCTCGCCTGATCACGGGGTGTTAGGTGCTGGTCCTGGATCTGGTGTTCTCGTGGTGGGCGCCTCATGCTCTCCGCCGTCCGTGGCGCCGGCGACGAGGTCGCCGGTGGGGCCCGGGCCTTTGCCATTGGCGACGGCGGCTTCTCTGCCAACCCTAGATCGGGTTCCCGACCAGTTGGCTTGTGCGCCTACGGTGCGGGCTCCGTCGCCCCCTTCTGGGCTTGTTGGTCCTATTGGGCTTCCCCCACTTTCCTCCTCCTCTAACTACCCTCCGCTCTCTGTGTTGGGCCCTAGGCCTCGAGCGACCCGATCCCTCCCCCCCTCTCTGGCCCGGCCTATGTGGACGCTCCTGGCCTGGCTCGCTTTGGCTTTATATGGGTCCAAGGGGTCATCCGCCATTTCCGTAGATCTGCTCGGCCACCTCCCCTCTCTCGCTCCTTTGCGGCCGTGTTGTCCATGGATCAGTCGCATGGTTCTTCGAGCAAGGCCATCTCTGGTCAGAAGCGGTGGCGTGAGGGCTCGGGCGATGGGGCGGCCGATTTGGAGCTCGAGGCGGCCCTGCGCTCCAACCTTGAGGCCGAGCAGGCTTCGGCGAGAAGGTGGCTCGTGAGCGCGAGGCTTGGGCAGCGGGGCCCGAGTGGCTCCAGAGAGATGAGCGGGCTCTCTCCTCGGCGGCCTCTGCGGCGGCTTCTGGGCTGGAGGCGCCCAGATCTGGCGGCTCTGGTGGGGATCCTTGGGAGGCCGCGGTGGCGGCTGGCGGATCTGGCTCCGCCCCCGTCCTCCCCCACCTCCCACGCACAGGCAGCTGGCCCCGAGCCGCAGTGCTGTCGGGCGCCTGGGCCCTCCAAGGGGTTCGGTGGTCGTCAGATGATGCGCGGTGGCCCTAGATCTGGCGTGCTCGGGCATCGGCCGCCTCCTTCTAGCCCTGGCGCGTCCTCTGCTGGCCAGGGGGATGGGATCCTCCTTCCCCCCTCCTCCCCTCCCCGCTCGTCCTCCTCCTGCTATCCAGCCTACAAACCCCAACCCTAAAGTCACTTGCTTTGCTTGCCACCAACCTGGGAACTTCCAGTCCCGCTGCTTCAACCCCCCTTTCTGCCTCATCTGTAGAGAGGAGGGGCATCTCACTGTGGACTATTAAAACCGCCGCAAACCCGCCTCGTTCGTGCATTATGGTCGCGGTCTTCCTGGCTGCTCTTTCTTCGCACTTGATAGCGAGATCCCTCAAGTGGTTGTTGCCCCTGCCTTATCCAACACCGCCATCATCACTATCAAGGACCACAAGATCTCTCCGCACACCCTTCTAGATGAGCTGAAACTTTGGGATGACGGAGGTTGGGACTGGCAGATCCGTCAGCTCTCAAATTTCGAGTTTGCGGCTGTCTTTCCCTCCAAGGGTAGCCTCAAGATGATCTCATCCTGCACCAGCTTTAACCTCCCCCTTAACCAGCTGGTTGTTTCTATTAAAGCTGCCTCTAATGGCTCCAAGGCGATCTCTCCGCTCTCTGATGTCTTGGTTTTGATCGATGATGTTTGCTACCTCTTGAGCATGCGTTGGTTTTCCCTTGAAGAGGAAAGGGTGATGCAGCAAAGTAGCGTAAGTATTTCCCTCAGTTTTTGAGAACCAAGGTATCAATCCAGTAGAAGATAACACGCAAGTCCCTAGTACCTGCACAAACAATCAAGAACCTTGCAACCAATGCGATAAAGGGGTTCACTACTAGGGAAAAGGCTACTAGCAGCGCGGGTAAAATGGTTACTAGTAGCGCGGGTACCCGCGCTATTAGTATCGCGCTACAGCTAATAGTTAGTAGTAGCGTGGGTTAAACCCGCGCTATTACTAACTTTGTTAGTAGTAGCGTGTGCCACCCACGCTACTGCTATTTCGTACCCGCGCTACTACTAACGAAATAGTAGTAGCGTGTCTATAATACCAACGCTACTAGTATCCAAAATACTAGTAGCGAGCAGTTTGTTCCCACGCTACTACTAATTTATTAGAAATTAAAAAAATAAAATCAATCAATTCCGTTCTATCACACAATTGTTGTATCTACTATCACAGTTCCTCATTGTAGAGGCAACTCATGTATAATTCATATCTTTTACACAAGTAAGAGTGTAAACACAGTGTTGTGTGTGTCAGCTACCTACATAAGTGGTTCTTGCCATGCAAATTCAGAACTTTACCACTACTTGTAGACGTCGAAGACTGAGACATGTTGTTATGGTCTGATCCTAAAATTGGCTCACTCGTCAATGCGCGCCGCCTTCCCGACCAGATCTCGCAGCCTGCTGCTGCGACGAAACACAGAGGGCAGCCTCGACGAGCCACACTTGACTGATGGCACCCGCCGCCTTGAGTTGTCATGCTGCCACATCCCTCGCCCTAGCCCTCAGCTCAAGCAGGCCCCGGTCGATGTCATTCTCGTGCCACGCCACCAGCGGATGGAGGAAGCCATTGTACACGTGCCCCACACCCTGAAATCCGAACACCATTAAGATTCGGATTCAGAGTTGGCCACATACCGAGTCAAGTCTATCTGAAATGTTGATCATCTCTCGGGCTCGGGTGTCTGATCGACTACTTACCCGTGTGCTGGGGTGCCAGAGGTAGATGACGAGCAGCAGCTTCGCCTCTCCGTACATCGGCAGCCACGACACCGTCTAGTGCACGAACCTCTCGACGACAGTCGGCATCGCCACCAGAACCCTATAGCATTACCAACAGAGGTTCAGAAACTTCAGATTCTTCAGAAGAATGACACGGAAAAATAATGCGGTGCATGTCGATGAAAAAGACAATCAATGAAAAAGACAAGGAGCATACGTCTGTGCTGCACCGGTGTTCATGCAAGGGGGTCAGTGTTAAAATAACACTAAATTTACTATGAGAGGGGATGGAATGCCTGAATTCATAATACTAACCTGATTGACCACCTGTGACGCCCTCGATTCAATCGTACACTAATCATACACGCAAACGTGTACGATCAAGATCAGGGACTCACGGGAAGATATCACAACATTACTCTAAACACAAATGAAAGTCATACAAGCTTCATATTACAAGCCAGGGGCCTCGAGGGCTCGAATACATAGCTCGATACACAAGAGTCAGCAGAAGCAACAATATCTGAGTATAGACATAAGTTAGATAAGACTGCCTTAAGAAGGCAAACACAAAACAACAACGATCGAAGAGGCAAGGCCTCCTGCCTGGGACCTCCTAACTACTCCTGGTCGTCGGCGGGCTCCACGTAGTAGCATCCGTCGGCGGTGGCATCTGACTCCAGGGATTCACCATCTGGTTGCATCAACCGGAAAGAAGAAGGAAGGGGAAAAGGGGTAGCAAAGCAACCGTGAGTACTCATCCAAAGTACTCGCAAGCATCAGATCCAAACTAAGTATGCATTGGTATCAAATGGAAGGATTGTGTCTGTGAACTGAACTCCAGAAAGCCAGAATAGAGGGGAAGGCCTAGCCTATCGAAGACTAGCATCTTCAAGTAGCTCCAAGCATCTTGCAGCATGTAGAAGAGTAAAGAATAACAGTTTATAATTAACAAGCATGTTGTAGAAATAATGCCCAGAGATCCTTCCTCGACTCCCTGTGAGGAAGCAATCCCGGAGCCACATATCCATCTCATGTCAAGTATCCATTTCTAGTTGTATAAGATCAAGATACAAGTCTGAACGTCCATTACCGAGGACGCGGTATTCGAATATATATCTTCCCTGCAGGGGTGCACCACGTTACCCAACATGCTCGATCACTCTGGCCGGACACACCTTTCTCGGGTCAATGCCCGGCCTCGAAAGATCAACACATCGCAGCCCTACCTAGGCTCAGCAGAGAGGTCCCCGCCAGTCTACATTCTAAGCACTCCGGGGTCTTGGGCCCATAGCCCGTTGCACTCCGAGTCATTGCGAGCAGGTTGGATACCAGCACCACCTCGGATGGCCAGCACGTTCCGACCGTGCCACAATGCTGAACTGAACGTCTAACAAAGCTTCGGCTGATACTACGACGTCGAGGCCCATAACTATTCTCGCGTGGTGGTTAGTGCGTAAAGGCCAGAGGCCAACTCAGAAGAAATACCCAAACCTGTTAGTGCATTATTAAAAGAAGTGACGGCTGTCGGGCAAGTCCAGAGCTATCACCCCCTCCTGCACTACTAGAAAAACAGCTATAATGAATATGGACACTAATGGCGCACTATACATGTGGTGTGTCATTACTTAAATAGTAATGGCGCACCTATGCAAAGTGCGCCATTACTAAGTTTGACCAAGGCTTGACCAAGTCATACACATAGTAATGGCGCACTTTGTGAAGGTGCGCCATTACTAAATGCACCCCCTGTGGATCGCCTTTTCAATTTAAAATAAAATAAAATAAAATGATGAAAATGTGAAAAAAATAAAAGAAAATAAGTTTCCCATGTGATATGTGGTCTAGTTGTTGGAAAAATTTACAAATATGAATTTCGACTTTATTTGCAAAATCTCTCCGAAATTTAGTAAAATGGGCATAACTTTTGCATACGAACTCGGATTAAAAAGTGTTTTATATGAAAAATCATCTACTTGAAAAGTTACAGAATAAAAGATACGGGGCTTTTAAGATCTAGAGGGGGGGGGGGGAATGGAAAAAATTTCAAACTTAGTAATGGCGCACCATTTGCTAGGTGCGCCACTAGTAACAGAAAAAATAATTGATTTCGATTTTTTTTGGAAAAAAATGTTCAAAATATGATACGTAATATGACCGGGAAGTTTGAAATATTTTTTCATCACACTTATGAACATGAACAAAGTTCTAGACATCAACAAGGTTTAATAGGATTGATATGATAGATATATCAACAAGTGCTTGTTAAGTGAGCTGGTGCTGGGGTTGGATAGAACTGAGAAGTTAAGCGTGCTGGGGTTGGAGTAGTGTGATGGGTGACCTTCTGGGAAGCTTGACCACGGAGTGCGATTTGACTTGAGATTAAGCATATTGACCCGAGATTAAGAAAAAAACGGAAAAAAAATTCTGAAAAATAAATTGAAAAAAAAATTTGAAAAAAATTGTTAGTAATGAGGCACTTCTATATGGTGCGCCATTACTAAGTCAGATAGTAATGGCGCACTTCTAGGCATAGTAATGGCGCACTATAGGTGCGCCATTACTAACAGTTACTAGTGGCGTGTTAATAATGGCGCACCTATAGTGCGCCATTAATAGCAAAAACTGGTGCACCACTAACAGCCTTTTTTCTAGTAGTGCTGGGTGATACCGCTAAACAGCCAGCCGCCACCGTCACATCGCACGGGTGCTCTCCGGGCCCGCCCGGCTTTCACAACGGTCTCAAGTAAAGTCAAGGTAACCGTGTGTCCAGACATCAAGGGGAAACCCGAGGAATCGCCCCCGGTGAATTTCACTTGATGTAATCATCAAGATGAACGTAAGAGGATCCACCCTCGAGGTTCACACTTGAGGTGTTGCACGTCAGAGCTTTATAGGAAATGGTGAAGGAGGAAATCACCCTCGTTGACCACGACCGAATAGCTACACTACAGAGATCTCATCAGGAGTGATGTATGAGGTTCCACCCTCGGCACTCGATGGTAACCCTGCAGAGTCGAGCAACAAAAAGGGGCGTGATGTGATGTGAGGTGTCGGGCTCTGGTCGTCGATCACGTTGATCGAGTCGTCGATGATGAAGCTGGGGCAACAAGGACAAGGTGGGGGTCACTCATGAATCACTATCCAACCTATACTAAGCAGTTTAGGATAAGCATGTAGGTAACAATAGCACGTACAAAAGCAGGCTATGCATCAGAATAGGAGCAATCAAATACAGTAGCAAAATCTAATGCAAGCATGAGAGAATGGAATGGGCGATATCGGGATGATCAAAAGGAGGGCTTGCTTGGAAGCTTCGCTGAAAGGGAAGAAGGGTCGTCGTCGACGTAGTCGATCACAGGGGCATCAACAGCGGTCTCGGGGTCTATCGGAGAGAAGAGGGGGAAGAAACAGTAAATACAAGCCAACAGATGCATGACAAGACAATAAGCAGCGCTAGGGGTGTTCTAACGCAAGGCTACACGATACCGGCGAAGGGGGATAACATCCGGGAAAATTTTCCCGAAGTTTGGCATTTTCGGACAGATGAAACGGAGGGGGACGGTTGCAGGTTCGCTATGTTAGGGACGTGTGACAGACGAACGGATGGCGTATCAGGATTCGTCTCGTAGTTCTGAGCAACTTTTATGTATAAAACTTTTTCATCCGAGTTACGGATTAATTTATATGATTTTTCAAAGTTTTATCAATAACCGGAAAAATCCCTGAAAATTTTCTAGGTCTGAGAATTCGCCAGTTTTAAACATCACTTAGCTGCTTTCAAAAGGCGACAACTATTGCTCTATACATCCTATGGTTGTGTGCCTTATATCAAATTTTAGCATTTTATGTGAACTACAGGTTAGTATCACTTTTATCCATAATAGAGTTCAGTTGCTTGATCATCAACAGCTCTAAAGTAGCTATGAAAATAAAGCTGTTTTTTTCAGTTTTTCACTTAACAGAACATTGAACTTTGCGATTTTCGTAGGAATTAGTCCACGCACCAAATGGATTTGGTCCAATGGAAACATTTCAGCCTTGTCAAGTGTACTACCTCCTCATAATAGTTTTGCTCCTGTTAAAAGTCGTTTAGTCGCTATTTAGGGGCTGTCCAGATTGTCAGTTAGTGTATAATTAGAAAAGCTAGCTTCAACTACAGTAGTTAGCAGTAGTACAGTATAGAGGAGGAGCAAGCGGGCGGGGGTGCTGCAGCAGGGGAGGCAAGGCCGTGCGCGTAGCGACAGCAAGGTGAAACGGGTGGCGCAGGTGACAGGGGGCACGGGCGCCCAGCAACGGGCGCGTCGGCCAGTGGGGAGTGGCGGCGCTAGGCGGCGAGGTACGCGAGAAGGGAGGCGTGGGGACGACGGGCAGCGTCAGGCGGTTGCGGGCACGGGAAGGCGCTGGCATGGGGGCATGACGCGGTCGGGCAGCAGCGGTCGGGGCTCGCGCGACTGGGCGCGTGTGAGGTGTAGCTAGGGCGGCGAGCATGCGTTGGTGGGCGGCCATGCCACGAGGCGGGTGACGTGGGGAGGAGCTGGGCGCGGCGTGTGGCAGCAGTGAAGGGCCGCAGTAGAGCAGCCAAGCAGCAGCGTAGCCGCGACATTGGCGCAGCGGGGAAAGAGCTTCAGCAGAAGCAGCACGGGCAGGCGCGGGGTGGCGAGCGCTCCTGGCGCGGCGAGCGAACGCGAGGCACAGCCAGGGAGTGCCCCCGGGGTGGCCAGGACGCGGCGGGATCGCGGCAAGCGAGCACGCATAGAAAACTCCGGGCGCGACAGTGACGACGGCACACGGCGACGGGACAGGCGGAAAAGCAGAGGGGATTCGCGTCGTTGCTCACCTAGAGGCACACGAAGGCCGGCGACGGATTAGGAGCAGCATGACGGTCGGAGTTGATGGAGATGGCCGGCGAATGAAGCGGATGAGGGCGACGCGGATCCGGCGAATGAGGGGGTTCCGGCTCGTTTTCGTCTCCGTAGTTGACGCAGAGGACTACGACGGTCTTCGTGGACGCAACGACGAGGCGAGAGTTGGCCGGTGGCCACGGCAGGGTGAGCCGGGCGGCGACAGCCGCGCTCGGCGACGGATCTGGAGAAGGGGAACGAGCGCTTGGGCGAGAGGCGGAGAGAGCGAGGGGAGTGGTGAGCGAGTGGGGGGATGGGATCGAGGGGTCGGGGCGTGGCGCCCTTATCCCCTCCCGGCCCTACCGACGAGAGGGTGCGGCGGCGACCAAGCCCCAGTAGCGACCTGGTCGCGTGTACAGGGGAGAGAGCAGGGTTCGGTGAGGGTGGGCCGGCCTGGTAGCCTAGTGGGCCGAAGCCTAGGGGAGGGGGAGGCCTTTTTGTTTCTGTTTTCTTTTATTCATCTCCGTTTATTTGATTTATACTATTTTATTTTCTAGTTATTTTAGCTTTAGAAAATATCTAAACAGTACCCTAATTAGTGTTACTAAATAAGCTACTGCCATAAAAAGGTTTTGGCACTAAACAAAATAGTTTGCAATTTTATAATTTATAAAAGACATTTAATTAGTTATGAATGCAACTGTTTTCATTATTTTCGAGCACTTAAACATTTTACAAAAAACTTGGTTTATCCACCAATAATACCTATGAATTATTTTCCACAGTTTGTACATTTTAGTTTTGACATTTGGAAACTTTTATTTTTGACTTTGTTGTAAATTTCGAATCAACGAGAGTCTAACAACAGCAATAGTGGTGACGTGGCATCATTTGAAGAGGATTACTCTAGCTTAATTATCCGGACGTCACACCACCTGTTGCCGCACAGATCTATGGTGTTCAGGATTTCTGTAAAATTGATCAGACGATGCCCGATATTGCTTAAAAGGAAGATCCAGAAAGAGATAAATACTTATAGAGCAAGTCTGTACTAATGATACAAAATATATTATTCTCAAAAAGTAAACAGAAAACTAGACCTCACAATTGTCGTCTCCGTTAACCTTGAGCTCAACCAGGTCATACAGCACCAACTTGTCGAGAAGTCTCCGGTGATCTGAAAAGGCTTCATCAAAAGAAGGAATGTCTCCATTTGTTTTAGGGACATGCTGCATTAGCAAAGTGCGTAAGCAACAGAATCTAAGACATAACACTGATCTTCAAGGGAACACATGCAAGTGAGTGAAAATCGCGAAAGAATGAGCTTGTTGATCATCGACAGAGAGTTAGAGGTGCAGGTTCTGAACTTCTGTTTTCTAGATTAATGTGCGACAAACTCATTATTGTTGGAAATATGAGCAATTTACCGAATAATTTTGCTAACCGAAATAGTAGATAAAGCATGACTAATATAGCAGAGATAAAGCAAGTCATGCAATCTGACAGGGAGAAGGTAAATAGCATCTGCATATATGAACTTGAACTGAACACATCTAGAACAGACACTAGATGAAGTTGCATATATGAAGTAGAACTTATCATATGTAGGGCAGAAACTAGAGCAAAGAACTGTGGCAGGACATCTAACATAAAGAACAAGAACACGTACGGACAGCAACAACAGAAGCACTGGACTTGGGATCGACATCCTCTCCAGCCATGTCGTCGATGAGGTTGTCGACGTCAGGGAATAAGTTGTCGTCGGGGAAGTAGTCGTCGGAATCCGTGATGAAGAAGTCAGTAGTCGCGCGGAGCGCTCCCCAAAAACCTTATCACCCTTCTCCCATACAGGACTCAAAAGGTGCGGTTTCGGAGGCCTACTGTCCCGACCTGCGGTGCACGCCGCAAGCCGGGATGGGGAAGATCGTAGCAGCAGCGCAGTGCTCAGGAACCTTGTGGCGAGAGGAAGATGATCTTCTGGTGTCACTCTGGAGAGGAGCGACCTCTCTTATATAGGCACAGGAGAAGGACGCGAACAGGCTGCGGCGGGAGGTGAAGCAACAGACGGAGACGAAGAGAACAGGCAGAACGTGAAGAGGTGCTCCATTCGTATTCAGTCTCCACTACAGCAAAACGTTTCAGCTCCCGTGTGACCGTTCGTATACCCGTCGTTCGTGGCAAAAATTTAGACATCGGCTCTTCTCATTGCCGCAACCCACGGCGCGTCGTGACGAGGCGTGGCGGGGCGAGGCGGGCGACGGAGGAGGAGCGCGCGTGGATGTCCATTTTGTTGTCATGCTCATAGATGTGGGGAAAGAACCTCCCTTATAAAGAGGTCCAACTCCCTCTAAACTAGCAATGTGGGACTAAACTTTAGTTTCATCTCTTGCCTTGCACAAATGGGCTGCGTGGGCCTCTAGGATTTATTAGGAATTTCTGAAACTGCTATTGGGCTAGACCCAAAATAGACAAAATTCCAGCAATCCCCCACCAGATCCCAGAGGCACACAAAATTTGCCTTTGATTCCAAAATACTGTTTTATATACCGGTACTGCAGTGGAGACTATTAAGTTGAACTTCCACCTAGAACTATATGCTACACTAGTAAGCAACTTGAACAGTGGACTAGGCCTTGAACTGCAAGTTTTCTGCGAATCTAGCTTCACATAAAGCCTTGACCGATACGTGGCTACTGTGGGTCTTCCCCGTGGGTGGAGCTTATGCGTCATACTCCGAGACCTTTCATGAGTTTACTAGAGAGAACCCTACTCTCATAGATTGCAACGTTTGACAATCAGACTCATATAGGTGTGTTCTTCGAAAGATGTTCTACAGGACAACAGCTCTGCTTAAATGAGCCACTTAGAACACATTAAGATATACGTCAACCTGGCATCCAGTTTTAGGAGAGTATTGCATCTTCATGGAGTGGTATTATTAATAGTAAGGATACTCTCCTCTCAGTTGATCAACAGCTTGTCTTCCACATCTAATTCACGGGATCTCCGATCACAAAGAATAGGTTACCACTGTGAACAACTCATATTGTGGGTCTCATACCCATCTCCCTCGATGCATTATCTATCACATTACGTGATAGACCCTTAGTAAAAGGATCTGCCTGATTTTTAGACGTTTGGATATAATCCAATGCAATAACTCCGGAGTTTCTCATTTTCCTGACAGACTTTGACCTTCTCTGAACGTGTCTTAATGACTTCATGTTATCCTTTGAGCTGCTCACTTTCGTGATCACATTTTGATTGTCGCAATTCATAAGGATACCCGGTACAGGTTTCTCAACAACCGGCAAGTCATTCAAGAGCCGGCGAAGCCAATCTGCTTCGACCGTAGTTGTATCTAGTGTTGTGAGTTCTGCTTCCATTGTTGACCTCGTTAAGATGGTCTGCTTGCTAGACTTCCATGAACAGCGCCACCTCCATGAGTGAATACATAACCGCTCGTGGTCTTTATCTCATCAGCATCTGAGATCCAGTTTGAGTCACTATACCCTTCAAGCACCTTTGGGTGCCCAGTGTAGTGAATTCCATAATCCGCAGTGCCTTTCAAATAACGCAAAACTCTCTCTAGAGCTTTCCAATGCACATCTCCTTGTTTTGAGACAAACCGACTCAATTTGCTAACAGCAAAAGAGATGTCAGGTCTTGTAGCACTGGCTAAGTACATAAGCGAGCCAATAATCTGAGAATATTTCAATTGATCTCTAGCAATTCTTCGATTCTTTCGAAGTAACACACTCACATCATATGTTGTTGGAGAGGGCTTGCAGTCACTATAGCCAAAGCGACTCAAGATCTTTTTCACATAATGAAATTGAAGCAATGTAATCCCACCATCATCGTCTCTCAACAACTTGATGTTCAAAATGACATCAGCCACTCCTAAATCCTTCATCTCAAAACAACGAGATAGGATATCCTTGACCTCCTTAATAACATTCAGATTTGTTTCGAAAATCAGTATGTCATCAACATACAAGCAAAGAATAACTCCTTCGCCCCCACCATGGCGATAGTACACACATTTATCAGCTTCGTTTAAAACGAAGCCTACAGCGGTTAAAGTTCTTTCAAACTTCTCATGCCACTGCTTGGGTGCTTGCTTAAGTCCATACAAAGACTTCAACAACTTGCACACTTTCCCTTCCTGACCATCTAATACAAACCCATCTGGTTGTTCCATGTAAATTTCCTCATCCAACTCTCCATTTAGGAAAGCAGTCTTAACATCCATTTGATGGACGAGAAGACCATGTGAGGCAGCTAGTGAAAGTAGAACTCGAATAGTGGTTAGTCGAGCCACAGGTGAGTAAGTATCAAAGAAGTCTTCACCTTCCTTTTGGGTATAACCCTTAGCCATGAGCCGAGCCTTGTACTTTTCAATAGTAGCATCAGGCCTAAGGTTCTTCCTGAATACCCATTTGCATCCTATAGGTTTGCACCCATAAGGACGATCAGTTATCTCCCAAGTTTCATTCGCCAAGATGGAATCCATCTCGCTACGAACCGCTTCCTTCCAAAGAGTCAAGATCTTCGATGCATAGGCCTCTGAAATAGAACTGGGAGTGTCATCTATGAGATACACAAGAAAATCATCACCAAAAGACTTTGCAGTCCTCTGTCTCTTGCTCCTAGTAGGAACTTCATTGTTCTCCTCCATAGAACTTTCAAAGTGTTCCATCGAAATGGCAGGTTCGGTAATTGTAACTGGTTCCTGATTCGATGAACTAGGCATCTCCTGATTAGACGAGGTAGCCATATCCTTCATGGGAAAGATATCTTCAAAGAAAGTCGCATCATTCAACTCCATGATCGTACCGACATGCATGTCAGGTACCTCAGATTTTACAACCAAGAATCTATAGCCAATGCTATGAAAAGCATATCCCAGGAAAACACAATCCACACTATTTTGTCCAAGCTTCTGCTTCTTTGGAATTGGAACATTGACTTTCGCCAGACAACCCCATGTTCACAGATAAGAGAGTTTTAACCTTTTCTTCTCCCATTCCTCGAATGGAGTTATCTCTTTGTTCTTTGTGGGGACTCGGTTTAGGACATGACATGCTGTCAATATTGTTGGAAATATGCCCTAGAGGCAATAATAAAATGGTTATTATTATATTTCCGTGTTCATGATAATTGTCTTTTATTCATGCTATAATTGTATTATTCGGAAATCGTAATACACGTGTGAATACATAGACCACAAAATGTCCCTAGTGAGCCTCTAGTTGACTAGCTCGTTGGTCAACAGATAGTCACAGTTTCCTGACTATGGACATTGGATGTCATTGACAACGGGATCACATCATTAGGAGAATGATGTGATGGACAAGACCCAATCCTAAGCATAGCACAAGATCGTGTAGTTCGTTTTGCTAGAGCTTTTCCAATGTCAAGTATCTCTTCCTTAGACCATGAGATCGTGTAACTCCCGGATACCGTAAGAGTGCTTTGGGTGTACCAAACATCACAACGTAACTCGGTGTCTATAAAGGTGCACTACAGGTATCTCCAAAAGTGTCTGTTGGGTTGACACGGATCGAGACTGGGATTTGTCACTCCGTGTTACGGAGAGGTATCACTAGGCCCACTCGGTAGTGCATCATCATAATGAGCTCAAAGTGATCAAGTGTCTGGTCACGGGATCATGCATTACGGTACGAGTAAAGTGACTTGCCGGTAACGAGATTGAACGAGGTATTGGGATACCGACAATCGAATCTCGGGCAAGTAACATACCGATTGACAAAGGGAATTGTATACGGGATTGTTTGAATCCTCGACATCGTGGTTCATCCGATGAGATCATCGAGGAGCATGTGGGAGCCAACATGGGTATCCAGATCCCGCTGTTGGTTATTGCCCGAGAGCCGTCTCGGTCATGTCTACGTGTCTCCCGAACCCGTAGGGTCTACACACTTAAGGTTCGGTGACGCTAGGGTTGTATGAATATGAGTATGCAGTATACCGAATGTTGTTCGGAGTCCCGGATGAGATCCCGGACGTCACGAGGAGTTTCGGAATGGTCCGGAGGTAAAGAATTATATATAGGAAGTGGTATTTCGCCATCGGGAAAGTTTCGGGTCACCGGTATTGTCACGGACCACCGGAAGGGTCCCGGGGTCCACCGGTGGGGCCACCCATCCCGAGGGCCCCATGGGCTGAAGTGGGAGGAACCAGCCCATAGTGGGCTGGTGCGCCCCCCTTGGCCCACCCCCTGCGCCTAGGGTTGAAACCCTAGGGTGGGGGGGCGCCCACTTGCCTTGGGGGGCACTCCTCCCCCCTTGGCCGCCGCCCCCCTTGGGAGATGGGATCCCCAAGGGCCGGCGCCCCCCCTGGGGGCCTATATAAAGGGAGGGGGAGGGGCAGCCGCACCCTGAAGTTCTGGCGCCTCCCTCCCCCTGCTACACCTCGTCCTCCTCCCGCAGCAGCTTGGCGAAGCCCTGCCGGAGTTCTGCTGCATCCACCACCACGCCGTCGTGCTGCTGGATCATCATCAACCTCTCCTTCCCCCTTGCTGGATCAAGAAGGAGGAGACGTCTCCCATCCCGTACGTGTGTTCAACACGGAGGTGCCGTCCGTTCGGCGCTAGGATCTCCGGTGATAGGATCACGACGAGAACGACTACTTCATCCCCGTTCTAGTGAACGCTTCCGCTCGCGATCTACAAAGTGGTATGTAGATGCAAACTCACTCCCTTGACTCGTTGCTAGATGAACTCATAGATAGATCTTGGTGAAACCGTAGGAAAAATTTTAATTTTCTGCAACGTTCCCCAACAGTGGCATCATGAGCTAGGTCTATGCGTAGTTCTCTATTGCACGAGTAGAACACAATTTGGTTGTGGGCGTAGATCTTGTCAACTTGCTTGCCGCTACTAGTCTTATCTTCCTTCAGCGGTATTGTGGGATGAAGCGGCCCGGACCAACCTTACACGTACGCTTACGTGAGACCGGTTCCACCGACTGACATGCACTAGTTGCATAAGGTGGTTGGCGGGTGTCTGTGTCTCCCATTTTAGTTGGAGCGGATTCGATGAAAAGGGTCCTTATGAAGGGTAAATAGAAGTTGACAAGATCACGTTGTGGTTATTCGTAGGTAAGAAAACGTTCTTGCTAGAACCCAATTGCAGCCACGTAAAAGATACAACAACAATTAGAGGACGTCTAACTTGTTTTTGCAGCAATTGTCATGTGATGTGATATGGCCAGAAGTTGTGATGAATGATGAATGACATATTGTGATGTATGAGATCATGTTCTTGTAATAGGAATCACGACTTGCATGTCGATGAGTATGACAACCGGCAGGAGCCATAGGAGTTGTATTTATTTTTGTATGACCTGCGTGTCATTGAAGAACGCCATGTAAATTACTTTACTTTATTGCTAAACGCGTTAGCCATAGAAGTAGAAGTAGTCGTTGGCGTGAAAACTTCATGAAGACACGATGATGGAGATCATGATGATGGAGATCATGGTGTCATGCCGGTGACAAGATGATCATGGAGCCCCGAAGATGGAGATCAATGGAGCTGTATGATATTGGCCATATCATGTCACTACTATATAATTGCATATGATGTTTATTATGTTTATGCATCTTGTTTACTTAGAACGACGGTAGTAAATAAGATGATCCCTTACAACAATTTCAAGAAGTGTTCTCCCCTAACTGTGCGCCGTTGCTAAAGTTCGTCGTTTCGAAGCACCACGTGATGATCGGGTGTGATAGATCCTTACGTTCACATACAACGAGTGTAAGACAGTTTTACACATGCAAAACACTTAGGGTTAACTTGACGAGCCTAGCATGTACAGACATGAACTCGGAACACGGAGACCGAAAGGTCGAACACGAGTCGTATGGAAGATACGATCAACATGGAGATGTTCACCGACGAAGACTAGTCCGTCTCACATGATGATCGGACACGACCTAGTCGACTCGGATCATGTAACACTTAGATGACTAGAGGGATGTCTAATCTGAGTGAGAGTTCATTAAAATAATTTTGGTTAGATGAACTTAATTATCATGAACTTAGTCTAAAACCTTTGCAAATATGTCTTGTACATCAAATGGCCAACGCCATGTCAACATGAACTTCAACGCTCCTAGAGAAACCAAGCTGAAAGATGATGGCAGCAACTATACGGACTGGGTCCGAACCCGAGGATCATCCTCATAGCTGCCAGAAAAAATATGTCCTAGAAGGACTGCTAGGTGATGCACCGTCCCGCAGAACCAAGACATTATGAATGCTTGGCAGTCTCGTCTTGATGATTACTCCCTCGCTCAATGCGGCATGCTTTACAGCTTAGAACCGGGCTCCAAAAGCGTTTTGAGCAACACGGAGCATATGAGATGTTCGAGGAGCTGAAACTAGTTTTTCAAGCTCATGCCCGGGTCGAGAGATATGAAGTCTCCGACAAATTCTATAGTTGTAAGATGGAGGAAAACAGTTCAGTCAGTGAGCACATACTCAAAATGTCCGGGTTGCACAACCGCCTGTCCCACTGGACATAAACCTCCCGGACGAGGCGGTCATTGACAGAATCCTTGATCGCTCCCACCAAGCTAGAAGAGCTTTGTGATGAACTACAATATGCAGGGGATGGTGAAGACCATTCCCGAAGTATTCTCAATGCTGAAGTCAGCAGAGGTTGAAATCAAGAAAGAACATCAAGTGTTGATGATCAATAAAACCACTAAGTTCAAGAAGGGCAAGGGAAAGAAGAACTTCAAGAAGGACGACAAGGAGGTTGCCACGCCCGGTAAGCTAGTTACCGGGAAGAAGTCAAGGAATGGACCCAAGCCTGAGACTGAGTGCTTTTATTGCAAGGGGAAGGGTCACTGGAAGCGGAACTGCCCCAAATACTTAGCGGACAAGAAGGCCGGCAACACTAAAGGTATATTTGATATACATGTAATTGATGTGTACCTTACCAAGACTCGTAGTAACTCCCGGTATTTGATACGGTGCCGTTGCTCATATTTGTAACTCACAGCAGGAGCTGCGGAATAAGCGGAGATCTGGCGAAGGACGAGGTGACGATGCGCGTCGGGAATGGTTCCAAGGTCGATGTGATCGCTGCCGTCACGCTACCTCTACATTTACCTACGGGATTAGTTATAAACCTTAATAATTGTTATTTGGTGCCAAGTTTGAGCATGAACATTGTATCTGGATCTCGTTTGATATGAGATGGCTACTCATTTAAATCCGAGAATAATGGTTGTTCTATTTATATGAGAGATATGTTTTATGGTCATGCCCCTATGGTCAATGGTTTATTCTTAATGAATCTCGAGCGTAATGTTACACATATTCATAGCGTGAATACCAAAAGATGTAAAGTTGATAACGATAGTCCCACATACTTGTGGCACTGCCGCCTTGGTCACATTGGTGTCAAGCGCATGAAGAAGCTCCATGCTGATGGACTTTTAGAGTCTCTCGATTACGAATCATTTGACACATGCGAACCATGCCTCATGGGCAAGATGACCAAGACTCCGTTCTCCGGAACAATGGAGCGAGCAACCAACTTATTGGAAATCATACATACCGATGTGTGTGGTCCAATGAGCGTTGAGGCTCGCGGAGGATATCGTTATGTTCTCACTCTCATAGACGACGTAAGTAGATATGGGTATGTCTACTTGATGAAACACAAGTCTGAGACCTTTGAAAAGTTCAAGGAATTTCAAAATGAGGTAGAGAATCAACGTGACCGAAAAATAAAGTTCTTATGATCAGATCGTGGAGGAGAATATTTAAGTCACGAATTTGGTACACACTTAAGGAAATGTAGAATCGTTTCACAACTCACGCCGCCTGGAACACCTCAACAGAACGGTGTGTCCGAACGTCGTGTCGCACTCTATTGGATATGGTGCGGTCTATGATGTCTCTTACCGATTTACCGCTATCATTTTGGGGATACGCCTAGAGACAGCTACATTCACTTTAAATAGGGCACCTTCTAAATCCGTTGAGACGACACCGTATGAATTATGGTTTGGAAAGAAACCTAAGCTGTCGTTTCTAAAAGTTTGGGGATGCGATGCTTATGTCAAGAAACTTCAACCTGAAAAGCTCGAACCCAAATCGGAAAAATGCGTCTTCATAGGATACCCTAAGGAAACCATTGGGTATACCTTCTACTTAAGATCCAAGGGCAAGATCTTTGTTGACAAGAACGGATCCTTTCTGGAAAAAGAGTTTCTCTCGAAAGAAGTAAGTGGGAGGAAAGTAGAACTCGATGAAGTACTACCTCTTGAACATGATAGTAGTGCAGCTCAGGAAAATGTTCTTGTGATGCCTACACCAAATGAAGAGGAAATTAATGATGATGATCAAGGTACTTCGGATCAAGTTGCTACTGAACTTCGTAGGTCCACTAGGACACGCTCCGCAATGAGATGGTACGGCAACCCTGTCCCGGAAATCATGTTGTTAGACAACGGTGAACCTTCAACTATGAAGAAGCGATGGCGGGCCCAGATTCCAACAAATGGCTTGAAGCCATGCAATCCGAGATAGGATCCATGTATGAAAACAAAGTATGGACTTTGACAGACTTGCCCGATGATCGGCGAGCGATAGAAAATAAATGGATCTTTAAGAAGAAGACGGACGCGGATGGTAATGTCACCATCTATAAAGCTCGACTTGTCGCTAAGGGTTATCGGCAAGTTCAAGGGATTGACTACGATGAGGCTTTCTCTCCCGTAGCGAAGCTTAAGTCCGTCCGAATCATGTTAGCAATTGCCGCATACTATGATTATGAGATATGGCAGATGGACGTCAAAACAGCGTTCCTTAACGGTTATCTTAAGGAAGAGCTGTATATGATGCAGCTGGAAGGTTTTGTCGATCCTGAGAATGCTAACAAAGTGTGCAAGCTCCAGCGATCCATTTATGGGCTGGTGCAAGCATCTCGGAGTTGGAACATTCGCTTTGATGAGATGATCAAAGCGTTTGGGTTTATGCAGACTTATGGAGAAGCCTGCGTTTACAAGAAAGTGAGTGGGAGCTCTGTAGCATTTCTCATATTATATGTAGATGACATACTTTTGATGGAAAATGATATAGAACTCTTGGACAGCATTAAGGCCTACTTGAATAAAAGTTTTTCAATGAAGGACCTTGGAGAAGCTGCTTATATATTAGGCATCAAGATCTATAGAGATAGATCGAGACGCCTCATAGGTCTTTCACAAAGCACATATCTTGATAAGATTTTGATGAAGTTCAAAATGGATCAGTCCAAGAAAGGGTTCTTGCCTGTACTGCAAGGTGTGAGATTGAGCTCGGCTCAATGCCCGACCACGGCAGAAGATAAAGAAGAGATGAGCGTCATCCCCTATGCCTCGGCCATAGGATCTATTATGTATGCCATGCTGTGTACCAGACCTGATGTAAACCTTGCCGTAAGTTTGGTAGGAAGGTACCAAAGTAATCCCGCAAGGAACACCGGACAGCGGTCAAGAATATCCTGAAGTACCGAAAAGGACAAAGGACATGTTTCGTTTATGGAGGTGACGAAGAGCTTGTCGTAAGGGTTACGCCGACGCTTAGCTTCGACACAGATCTGGATGACTCTAAGTCACAAACCGGATACGTGTATATGTTGAATGGTGGAGCAAGAAGCTGGTGCAGCTGCAAGCGAGCGTCGTGGCGGGATCTACATGTGAAGCGGAGTACATGGCAGCCTCGGAGGCAGCGCATGAAGCAATTTGGGTGAAGGAGTTCATCACCGACCTAGGAGTCATACCCAATGCGTCGGGCCGATCAAACTCTTCTGTGACAACACTGGAGCTATTGCACTTGCCAAGGAGCCCAGGTTTCACAAGAAGACCAGCACATCAAGCGTCGCTTCAACTCCATCCGTGAAAATGTTCAAGATGGAGACATAGAAATTTGCAAAGTGCATACGGATCTGAATGTCGCAGATCCGTTGACTAAACCTCTTCCAGGGCAAAACATGATCAACACCGTAACTCTATGGGTGTTCGATTCATCACAATGTAACTAGATTATTGACTCTAGTGCAAGTGGGAGACTGTTGGAAATATGCCCTAGAGGCAATAATAAAAGGGTTATTATTATATTTCCTTGTTCATGATAATTGTCTTTTATTCATGCTATAATTGTATTATCCGAAATCGTAATACACGTGTGAATACATAGACCACAAAATGTCCCTAGTGAGCCTCTAGTTGACTAGCTCGTTGGTCAACAGATAGTCACGGTTTCGACTATGGACATTGGATGTCATTGATAACGGGATCACATCATTAGGAGAATGATGTGATGGACAAGACCCAATCCTAAGCATAGCACAAGATCGTGTAGTTCGTTTTGCTAGAGCTTTTCCAATGTCAAGTATCTCTTCCTTAGACCATGAGATCGTGTAACTCCCGGATACCGTAAGAGTGCTTTGGGTGTACCAAACGTCACAACGTAACTAGGTGTCTATAAAGGTGCACTACAGGTATCTCCGAAAGTGTCTGTTGGGTTGACACGGATCGAGACTGGGATTTGTCACTCCGTGTTACGGAGAGGTATCACTGGGCCCACTCGGTAGTGCATCATCATAATGAGCTCAAAGTGATCAAGTGTCTGGTCATGGGATCATGCATTATGGTACGAGTAAAGTGACTTGCCGGTAACGAGATTGAACAAGGTATTGGGATACCGACGATCGAATCTTAGGCAAGTAACATACCGATTGACAAAGGGAATTGTATACGAGATTGTTTGAATCCTCGACATCGTGGTTCATCCGATGAGATCATCGAGGAGCATGTGGGAGCCAACATGGGTATCCAGATCCTGCTGTTGGTTATTGCCCGAGAGCCGTCTCGGTCATGTCTACGTGTCTCCCGAACCCGTAGGGTCTACACACTTAAGGTTCGGTGATGCTAGGGTTGTATGAATATGAGTATGCAGTATACCGAATGTTGTTCGGAGTCCCGGATGAGATCCCGGACGTCACGAGGAGTTTTGGAATGGTCCGGAGGTAAAGAATTATATATAGGAAGTGGTATTTCGGCCATCGGGAAAGTTTTGGGGTCACCCGGTATTGTACCGGGACCACCAGAAGGGTCCCGGGGGTCCACCGGGTGGGGCCACCCATCCCGGAGAGCCCCATGGGCTGAAGTGGGGAGGGTAACCAGCCCATAGTGGGCTGGTGCGCCCCCCTTGGCCCACCCTCTGCGCCTAGGGTTGAAACCGTAGGGTGGGGGGGCGCCCACTTGCCTTGGGGGGCACTCCTCCCCCCTTGGCCGCCGCCCCCCTTGGGAGATGGGATCCCCAAGGGCCGGCGCCCCCCCTTGGGGGCCTATATAAAGGGAGGGGGAGGGGCAGCCGCACCCTGAATTCTCGCGCCTCCTCCCCTGCTACACCTCGCCCTCCTCCCGCAGCAGCTTGGCGAAGCCTGCCGAGTTCTGCTGCATCCACCACCACGCCGTCGTCTTCTTGCTGGATCATCATCAACCTCTCCTTCCCCTTGCTGGATCAAGAAGGAGGAGACGCCTCCGTCCGTCGTGTGTTGAACGCGGAGGTGCCGTCCGTTCGGCGCTAGGATCTCCGGTGATAGGATCACGACGAGAACGACTACTTCATCCCCGTTCTAGTGAACGCTTTCGCTCGCTATCTACAAAGTGGTATGTAGATGCAAACTCACTCCCTTGACTCGTTGCTAGATGAACTCATAGATAGATCTTGGTGAAACCGTAGGAAAAATTTTAATTTTCTGCAACGTTCCCCAACAAATATCGCCTCCCCCCACCATGCCTTGGAGAGACCCGATGTGTCTAACATGGCGTTAACCAAATCAGTTAGAGTACGGTTCTTTCTTTCGGCCACCCCATTTGACTGAGGTGAGTAGGGAGGCGTCCTCTCATGGATTATACCATGTTCCGCACAAAAAGCATCAAATTCATTGGAAAAATACTCTCCACCACGGTCGGACCTAAGCCTCTTGATTTTTCGATCAAGTTGGTTTTCCACTTTAGCTTTATAGATCTTGAAAAAGTTCAAAGCCTCATCCTTAGATTTCAGAAGATACACACTGCAGTATCTAGTGGAGTCGTCAATTAACGTCATGAAATATTTCTTTCCACCTTTTGTCAAAACACCATTCATTTCACATAGATCTGAATGTATGAGCTCTAGTGGTGCAAGATTTCTCGTTTCCGTAGTCGTGTGAGACTTACGAGGTTGCTTAGCTTGCACACACACTTGACACTTAGATCTCTTGACAATGGTGAAACTAGGGATTAAGTTCAACTTTGCTAGTCGCGACATGCAACCAAAGCTAACATGAAAAAGGCGTGAATGCCACACATTTGATTCACTATTGTTGCAAACATGATTAACAACTCTATTGCAAACGTCTGATAAGGATAAACGAAACAGGCCTCCTGACTCATAGCCTTTACCAACAAAGGTTCCATACTTGGATATTACAAATTTATTTGACTCAAAGACAAGCTTGTAGCCATCTCTACACAGAGGAGATCCGCTAACAAGATTTTTATTGACGGAGGGGACATAATGCACGTTCTTCAGCTGCACGATCTTCCCCGAAGTAAACTTCAGATCGACCGTGCCAACACCACGAACAGAAGCACTTGAACCGTTGCCCATCAGCACGGTTGAAGTCCCTGTGGTCTGATAAGACGAAAACATGGAAATATCACCGCATACATGCACATTAGCACCCGTGTCAATCAACCAATCAGGAGAATGACATACTGAAAGAATAGTGGGAAATATACCATACCCAGCATCCTTCATGTCAGTGTCTACAATGACAACATTAGCGGTCTTGCCGCCTTTCCCAGGATGACGCTTGTCATAGCGATTAGGGCAACTAGGTTCCCAATGATCAGGATCCCCAAACACATGACAAACACCTTTCTTCTTGTCATTCTTCTTCTTGAAGTTCTTGTGCTGGACAACCTTGTTCTTCCCATCAAACTTTGCTTTACCATCAAACTTGCCCTTGTTCTTGAACTTGTGGGGCTGGAAGTTTTGCTTCTGTACCACATTGGCACTAGATTCTCCCTCAATACCTCGAGCACGTGTGTCCTTTGCTCTCGCCTTTTCTTCCACATCAAGAGTGCCAATGAGATCCGGGACGGAAAACTCCTGCCTCTTATGCTTCACCAAGGTAGCAAAGTTCCTCCACGAAGGAGGAAGCTTAGTGATGATACCTCCGGCAACAAACTTGTCCGGTAGCATACAACTGAAGTGCTCAAGTTCTCTAGCAAATGACTATATCTCATGAGCTTGCTCAACCACGGAGCGCTCTTCAGTCATCCTGTAATCATAGAAATGCTCCACGATGTACAGCTCAGTGCCAGCATCCGAGACCCCAAACTTGGCCTCGAGTGCATCCCACATATATTTTCCATTATCAATTGACGCATAAGCATCAACTATGTTCTCACCAAGAACACTCAAGAGAGCAGCCTTAAACAGAGTATCCATTTTCTGAAAAGCTTGTGCCTGTTGAGCATCAAGCTCTCCTTCAGGTTTGCAAAGAGTGGCGTCATAGCAACTCATGGTTTGAAACCATAAGACTGCTCTCACGCGCCACCTCTTATAGTGGATACCCTCAAACATAGGAGGTCTCATGGAAGCAACAAAACCACTCGGGGTAAATTGCCTATAATAAGGTTTTTGGATTGTTGGAAATATGAGCAATTTACCGAATAGTTTTGCTAACGGAAATAGTAGATAAAGCATGACTAATATAGCAGAGATAAAGCAAGTCATGCAATCTGACAGGGAGAAGGTAAATAGCATCTGCATATATGAACTTGAACTAAACACATCTAGAACAGACACTAGATGAAGTTGCATATATGAAGTAGAACTTATCATATGTAGGGCAGAAACTAGAGCAAAGAACTGTGGTAGGACATCTAACAGAAAGAACAAGAACACGTACGGGACAGTAGCAGCAGAAGCACTGGACTTGGGATCGACATCCTCTCCAGCCATGTCGTTGATGAGGTTGTCGACGTCAGGGAAGTAGTCGTCGGAATCCGTGATGAAGAAGTCAGTAGTCGCGCGGAGCGCTCCCCAAAAACCTCCACGCGGCGCGTCGTGGCGAGGCGTGGCGAGGCGGGCGGCGCAGGAGGAGCGCGCATGGATGTCCCTCTTGTTCTCATGCTCATACATGTGGGGAAAGAACCTCCCTTATAAAGAGGTCCAACTCCCTCTAGACTAGCAATGTGGGACTAAACTTTAGTTCCACCTCTTGCCTTGCACAAATGGGCTGCGTGTGCCTTTAGGATTTATTAGGAATTTATGAAACTGCTATTGGGCTAGGCCCAAAATAGACAAAATTCCAGCAATTATTAGTGTAAAAGGTGGCCCGCCTTAAGAGGGAACGTAGTAAAGTGCAAGAACTATCACACAAAATAGTAAAAATGAAACGTAGCTCAGCACTTGCACTGATAGGAACTGACACATGATCAAACCATGGGCATCCACTAAGGAAGATCAATAATTCTGCATTTAACATATTATCTTATCGGAAATAGTGTCTGGCGTCCTTGAGTAATAACCCAAGCATTCTTATGATTACCTAGCAGGAACTAGCAATCACAACCCCTCTAAACTTCAGAGCATGCTTGTTATTTCATAATTAGATAATACAAAAAAGGTGGAACTCTGAAGCCCTTGAAACTGTAGAAACCCAAAGCTGATGTACTTAACTCCTTCAGGTAGTAAAAATATAATGTAGAGCAGTAAAAGTGGAACCTGGCTCAGCATTTGCATTGATCAGAACATATATACAATCTACATTATAGCAATTATAGGAAGAGAGCATTGCTACTTACAGGGAAAGGAACCATGTCATTCAGTCTTTTGCCGACTTCACCGTCGAGAGCCGAGACATCATCCACGAGCTCAATCGAGCACCCTTGGCCATCGTCAGCGGCTAGGCCAGACTTCCCTCGTCTGGCCTCCTCCCCTGCAAGCACGAGGACTACCACATAATGTGAAGCGAAGGTCATGTAGTTATCTTCTGTGCTCCTTTAGTTTTTGCTTTGTACTTGGCAGTGTGTGTGAAGCACATTATTTACTTGCTTAGTGTAGCCTGTGATCTAGCACTTTCTTGATTGTTGTGGCTGAAGGTCTTGCTTTTTGTTA
Source organism: Aegilops longissima (assembly GCA_021605205.1). Classification (NCBI taxonomy): domain Eukaryota; kingdom Viridiplantae; phylum Streptophyta; class Magnoliopsida; order Poales; family Poaceae; genus Aegilops; species Aegilops longissima. The sequence continues at coordinate 561,540,911 of CM038676.1, read as the reverse complement.
GTACCACCTCGACTTGCAGCTTTCCATGCTTCAACCGGCAGCGAAGAGTTGTCGTGGATTACTCAAGCATTAACTGAAGGTGTTGGCAATTTAAATGAAGAAATCGATAGTTCGTCGGGTACAAATGGCATCCTGACAAACGCTCCTAGGGACACAATACCGGGAGCAACTACAATAGAAGAAGGGCCACAGGCGCAAAAATAAAAAAACATATTTGTGCCATTGGATCATAAGTGGATGGCACAGATTCTGGAGGAAGGATCTCAGCTACTTATTGTGTATTTTATGAAAACCCCCCTACTGGCAATTAGATATAAAACTGAACTTTTGCGGTAACCACCTCACGTATTTCATTTCATTCTCCATTCATTTTGTCCAACGGCCGCTTGTGGAGTCTGCACAGTGATTAAGCCCCATATCCTATTAGTTTATACAGTACTACTTAAAATCTTTGCACGTATCTGCTTCATGAAAACATGCATATTTTAGTACAGTAGTGGCTTGTACTACATCACTAATTATGCAAAAATAAGCTGAATATGACTGTCACTGCAAAGTATGTCAATATCTATCACAAATATGGAGTACATAGATAAAATTAAGCCACCCTTTGAAGTATAACTAAACATCAGACTGGACCTAGATTGAGCATATCACAAGCATAAATATCTTGATGAGACATGGTAGCACCATTTTTAGTACACGGCCATCAACAGGCATTAAGGACTAATCTGATCACCATTCAACAGGGATTGCTATTTAAAATTATAAGCTCTAGTGTCTTGATGGTACATAACAGAAAATCTCTAGCATTTCCCTCCAGTTCTACTACTCCTTGTTCATCAAGCTTCTTGTTCTGGGAGAGATCACTCCAAGCAAACACGATTCAGTTGAGCACAGACATGTACAGATGCATGATCAACAACAGAGTTAAAGTTATCTTGTAGAGAAATTGTCTCAATTGTCAGAAAGGGGGGACTTTGATAAAAGTTTCTTGTATCCATCTGTAGTCCTGATGTTTCCGCTTGTCAAAGCAGCATGCATCTACCAAGTACAGGGAAAAAGATATAGTTTACATTACAAGGAAAGAAATAGGAAAATTATGTTCTCTAATACTGATCATGTATGTATTGAACAATTAAGAATGCAATTCAAGTTGTTTTGCTAACTCGTAGATGACAAAAGTAAACACTTGATGCTGTAGCACAAAGGCACATGTCAAACAGTGAAGATTAAACAAAAATAATACCATACGGCAAAATATATTCACAGCTCGACAATGACGGATCACTTGTATCAATTTTCACAGCTCATATCCCAATGAGACTTGTGTAGCGCCACATCTTACGGTTGGTTGTACTGATGTATCGATATTACATTACAAGTTTTGTAGCTTAATGGCCGGTTAGCAACCGAAGGTATATCCCAAATCAAGCCCAAGTAGGTCAAAACAATCAGCCATCTACTCCCTCCAATGGACATTTCCTGCTAATTGTAGATTGTGGCCTGACATTGCCTTAATGCACACATCTTTGCTGACAGAAGAACTGCAAGTGCAGGCCACGATGTTTTGCATGTTCACTGAATCTGTCGGTTTCCACTCCTGTAACAGCTTAGAAGCGCCTCTTATTGGACAGGTACTTTGCAATTAGCAGCAAAGAGACAAAAGAAATTATGATTTTGATTGCTTGCTGCACATACCACATGGAAGGAAAATTAGAGACAAATTCATCCCAAAATACAACCTAAATGCTTTTTTGGACTATCTTCTCACCTGATAGTGTTGGTACAAATTAGGTAATGAAATAATATTCTTGCCTTTTTGGACTATCTTCTCACCTGATAGTGTTGGTACAAATTTTGCAATTACTGGAAATGTGGGCTCCCCTAACGGCGATGTCTCACTACTTCCCTCCATTTTAGTTCAAGATGCAACAGCAAAACAGCGGAGAAGAAACTTAGTACCAGTCGACGAGCTTCGACCTATCCATCATACGGAGAGCAGATCGAGAAATCAGCCCCAATTCCAAGATTGCAATGTTAAGGTTGCAAATTAAAAAGATACACAGAAAGCGAGTCTTCTTTTCTACACGCAGGTAATTTAATAGGTAGATGAGATTAGTTTGTTCACATGTACAATATCCGAGAAGAGGATGAAATCTCAATATATAGAACCGCTCGAAAATCTAGTATAAGCATAGCAAGCTTGTCCGGTGATTAATATTTCTAGTCATGGATACAGAAAGATATCCCTGTTATTCCTATCAAGTTGAAAGCAAGCATATCCCAGATGAGCATGAACTAGCTGTCCAGTTAAAATTTTCAATGAAGCAAACATTTATGTTTTTTGTTATGGCTAATCAACACCGAATAAAGCAATGATTCTGCACTATAGTTCACATTTATCACATTTTGGTTTTTCACTGGATGATCAAAAAGCGATGAATAAGCATACATACTGGCAATATACATATTCAGTTGGATTAATGGATGTTATGTCCTTAGTAATTTTCTTTAGCTCTTTGTATGTATAACATACTACTGTGTTGCTAGTGGGTTAGGTACTATACTGCTCTCCTTTGCCCAAAAATCATTGTAAGTTTCCAAGCTACTGGTAGTCATACTTAAAATATATCACATACACTTGATGTGCATATGCTTGCCATTCATATCAGTTCCAAAGATTCAAAAGTTTCGAATCTTATCCTATGTGTGATACACCATTTGCTCCAAAGCACAATTTTAAATCAGGGTACTTTTCATAGATCTATGCCCAAAATATTATGTAGATGACATGGACAGTTTGCAGTAAATGTTGAACAAAAATTGATTTCCTAAATAAATGCTACAGAATTAACTAAGAAAATTGGTAGCAACCTCACGGGCAAGCATACCTGAACACCGAAGATCACTTATCCAGCGTTCCTAGATGGCGGAGCTAGATGCGGGGGTGCGAGCAACGTGTGAAGAATGCGCGCGGTTTTCCACTAGACGTCGGAGAAGAGTACCTTGGAGACGGTCCGCGGGGGCAGGATGACGGAGCAGAGTATTTGTCCACGGAGGAGATCTGCCGGGGCAGCCAGGACGCCGGCGACAAGACGGTGGGGTGCTGGATCTGGACCTCCACTAGGCGCAATCGCCCAGTTAGGCACCGGATCTAGCCCGTCGCCACCGTCGACAAGCTCGCTATCGCCCATCTACACCGCGTTGGAGGATTTTGGGTCTGTTGTTGCGTTCCTAGGAAGGAGGAGATGATTCTGAAAGCAAAACTAGTAGAACCAAGGGAGTTTTGTGCAAAATAATGTAGTACATGTGTGTTCAGATCCATCCACAAAAATCTGGGCCCTTCATCCACGATCAGATGGCCCAGATACGTTTTTTCTATTTTTGCATCTGTGGACCTTCTTCTATTGTAATCGCTCCCATACCGATATGAATCGCTTGGTTGTTGACATGCTGGACCTGGGCCTGTGCGAGGGAGAAGTCATCTCTGAGACGATGTGTGCCTGCTATATCTCACTGTGCACTACATGCTTGACGAAATGCCCGACATTGGTTAAAATAGCATACCAGTCGTTAGTCTATTTGTGTGGTGACACTTGCAGGAGCTAAATTCCTTTTTAGCTTTTCTTTGCTGAACCTAAAGTTTGGACGTAAGCACAAGGTGCAGCCAAGCAGCTCTCTTATTTTCTTTCGTACACTTATTGCTGCAAGGACGGTGTGGACCATAACAGGGTGGATAGGTAAGCTATTGATCCTGATGATTTTGACTTTTAAATTACTTGTTAAATCGCTACACATATGGGTTCCTATCTTTTGTATTACTCTCTATTCTAAGTTGTGACTGAGAAGTGGAGGATTCCGGCGCATGTGAGTTGAATTTTAATCGGGAATGTATTGCTTATGAATTCGTCGACTTCCATTTGCACTTAATTGGATAATTATGGCGGTTTCAGTTTTTGATTCAAACATGTGGAAGAAATTCCAGAATGTTTTTTCAGGTAAGTAGATATATTTTGGAAAAGCATTAGGTTTTTGACCTTGTAAGAGCAATGTATTAGGAGGTAGATATGAAGAAATACTTTTATTTAAACAGATATGTGCAGTGTACATGATGATGTTGTATAGAGCCAAATAAAGTATTTTGTTGAGTTAATTCTTGATAGCATCATCTAAATGTATCACTCATATAACATTTGTTCTTCCTGTTGCAACGCACGGGCATTGACCTAGTTTTACTAAAAAAAGATGTTAGCTATAAAAAGATTGTAAAATTGCCATGTCAGTTGGTGATAATTTGCTCTGTTTTTACACAATTGAAAAAGTAGCATCAATCCAATAGTGAATCAAATCCAAAATCCCAAATCAATTACTATCCCAGGACTACTATCACGGACCAGCATCAATTGACACTAAAATGGGAGGCAGAAGTAGTGGTGAATCGTCATGGTTTTAATGTCTGTACGCTACAAATGCTATCATCAGAAACTAGTGGCAATACCTGGCCGCACATGCATCAGCAGAAGTAGTGGCTTCCATGACACGCGATCATGGCTTCTGCTTGGACCTCCCAGCCGGCGCAGCTCCTCCACAACCCCGACTAGGAGTCGAGACGTCGCCAACGCCCCGGTTGGGCAGTCCGTGTAGCAAGCTCCGCAAAGGTGAGAAAACAAACCAGCGCGCAGCACGTCGGCGTCCTCCACCACCACATGCAGCCGGCACCATCCCCTGCATCGACATCCGCGACCACCACCTGCGGCGTCGGAGACCCGCTGACCTCAGATCTGCCGCGAGAAAATCCATAACTGCCACCGGCGGGAGGCCACTACCGCCTGCAGGGGGAGAGTGACGCCGCGCCTCATGCTAGAGCCCCCAACTCCTGGACGCACGCCATCGTTGGGGGTGAAGGCCGTGGATGCCGTGCCACCTCACTCCGCCTATCAGGCCGTCATCGGAGGACGGATGCCTCGCCGCGCATGCCGGAATCCTCCACCGCCGCAAATCAAGGAGGCCCGTCATCGAGATGCTCGCGCTTACGCCGGAGATTTGCTCGAGTTCATCGCATTGCCGCAGCTCGCCTGGAAACATCCGTCGAGAGAGAGAGAAACAGAGATGCGGGGGGAATGGGGTGGTGGCGGCAGCGAGGAGATCGTGGGGAGAGGAGCCGGGGTGGTGGACCGAGAAACGGGTGGCGGGGTGGGAGTGGTTCGGGCCGGGGTGGTGGGGTGGGAGTGGACACGCTTAGTAATAGCGTGGGTTTTATACCCCTCGTTGCTACTATCAACTTAGTAGTAGCGTGGGTTTTATACCCCGCGCTACTACTATGGCTTTTTTCAGGGGCATGATCGAGAGCAGTTAGTAGTAGCGCGGGTTTATACCCCTCGCTACTACTATCAACTTAGTACTAGCGTGGGTTTTATACCCCTCGCTACTACTAATTAGCAGTATCGCCTCTTATTAGACCGTGCTACTGATAAGCTTCTATGTATAAGGTTTTCCCTAGTATTGGTTGTCAATCCCTTCACGGCCACTTGCAAAAGTGAGATCTGATAAAGATAATAAGATAAATATTTTTGGTATTTTTGTTATATAGATTGAAAAAGTAAAGATTGCAAAATAAATGGCGACAGAAATTGGCAATTTGACGGGAGATTAATATGATGGAAAATAGACCCGGGGGCCATAGGTTTCACAAGTGGCTTCTCTAAAGATAGCATATTTTACAGTCGGTGAACAAATTACTGTCGAGCAATTGATAGAAAAGCGCAAAGTTATGAGAATATCTAGGCATGATCATGAACATAGGCATCACGTCCGTGTCAAGTAGACCGAAACGATTCTGCGTCTACTACTATTACTCCACACATCGGCCGATATCTAGCATGGATCTAGTGTATTAAGTTCATAAGAAAAGAGTAACGCATTAGGCAAGATGACATGATTTAGAGGGATAAACTAAAGCAATTTGATATAAACCCCATCTTTTTATCCTCGATGGCAACAATACAATACGTGTTGGTTCCCTTTCTGTCACTGGGATCGACCACTGAAAGATTGAACCCAAAGCTAAGCACTTCTCCCATTGCAAGAAAGATCAATCTAGTAGGCCAAACCAAACTGATATTTCGAAGAGACTTGCAAAGATATCAAATCATGCATATAAGAATTCAGAGAAGAATCAAATATTGTTCATAGACAATCTTGATCATAAAACCACAATTCATCGGATCTCGACAAACACATCGCAAAAAGAATTACATCGAATAGATCTCCAAGAGAATCGAGGAGAACTTTCTATTGAGATCCAAAGAGAGAGAAGAAGCCATCTAGCTAATAACTATGGACCCAAAGGTCTGTGGTAAACTACTCACACATCATCGGAGAGGCTATGGTGTTGTTGTATAAGCCCTCCGTGATCGATTCCCCCTCTGGCGGATCACCGGAAATGGCCCCAAGATGGGATCTCACGGGTACAGAAGGTTGCGGCGGTGGAAAATAGGTTTCGTGGCTCCCCTGGATGTTTTCAGAGTATAAGAGTATATATAGGCGAAAGAAGTAGGTCGGTGGAGCTACGAGGGGCCCACGAGGGTGGGGGCGCGCCTACCCCCTAGGCGCGCCTCCCTGTCTCGTGGCCGCCTTGTTGCTTCCTTGACGTCCACTCGAAGTCTCCTGGATTGCGTTTGTTCCAAAAACGATCCTCGCGAAGGTTTTATTCTGTTTGGATTCCATTTGATATTCCTTTTCTGCGAAACACTGAAATAGGCAAAAAAAACAGCAATTTGCACCGGGCCTTCGGTTAGTAGGTTAGTCCAAAAAATAATATAAAAGTGCATAATAAAGCCCATTAAACATCCAAAATAGATAATATAATAGCATGGAACAATAAAAAATTATAGATACGTTGGAGATGTATCAATGTGAGAATATATGAGTGGAGAAGACAAAAAAGGAGAAAGTCTCACATTGATGCGGCTAATCAACGGGCTAGGGAGATGCCCATCAATTGATGTCAATGCAAGGAGTAGGGATTTCCATGCAACAGATGCACTAGAGCTATAAATGTATGAAATCTCAACAAAAGAAACTAAGTGGGTGTGCAACCAACTTGCTTGCTCACGAAGACCTAGGGAATTTGAGGAGGCCCATTGTTGGAACATACAAGCCAAGTTCTATAATGAAAAATTCCTACTAGTATATGAAAGTGGCAAAATAAGAGACTCTCTATCATAAAGATCATGGTGCTACTTTGAAGCACAAGTGCGGAAAAAGGATAGTAGCATTGTCCCTTCTTTTTTTGGGCCTTCCTTTTTTTATTTGGCCTTTCTCTTTTTTTTTGCTTTTCCCTTTTTTTTATTTGGCATTTTTTCATGGGACAATGCTTTATTAATTGTGATCATCACACTTCTATTTATTTACAACTCAATGATTACAACTCGATACTAGAACAAGATATGACTCTATATGAGTCCCTCCGGCGGTGTACCGGAACGGGCAATGAAACAAGAGTGACCTGTATGAAAAATTATGCATGGTGGCCTTGCCACAAATACAATGTCAACTACATGATCATGCAAGGCAATATGACAATGATGAAGCGTGTCACAATAAATGAAACGGTGGAAAGTTGCATGGCAATATATCTCGGAATGGCTATGGAAATGCCATAATAGGTAGGTATGGTGGCTGTTTTGAGGAACATATAAGGAGGTTTAGTGTGATAGAGCATATCATATCACGGGGTTTGGATGCACCGACGAAGTTTGCACCAACTCTCAAGGTGAGAAAGGGAAATGCACGGTACCGAGAAGGCTAGCAATGATGGAAAGGTGAGAGTGCGTATAATCCATGGACTCAACATTAGTTATAAAGAACTCACATACTTATTGCAAAAATCTACAAGTCATCAAAAACCAAGCATTACGTGCATGCTCCTAGGGGGATAGATTATTGGTAGGAAAGACCATCACTCGTCCCCGACCGGCACTCATAAGGATGACAATCAAAGAACACCTCATGTTTCAAATTTGTCACACAACGGTTACCATACGTGCATGCTACGGGACTTGAAAACTTCAACACAAGTATTTATCAAATTCACAATTACTCAACTAGCACGACTCTAATATCGCCATCTTCATATCTCAAAACAATCAGCAAGTATTAAACTTCTCATAGTATTCAATGCGCTTAATATGAAATTTTTTATTATACCCTTCTTGGACGCCTATCATATTAAGACTAATTATATAGCCAAAGCAAATTACCATTCTGTTCTAAAGGACTCTCAAAGTAATATAAGTGAAGCATGAGAGATCAATAATTTCTATAAAATAAAACCACCACCGTGCTCTAAAAGATATAAGCGAAGCACTAGAGCAAAATTATCTAGCTCAAAAAGATATAAGTGAAGCACATAGAGTATTCTAATAAATTCCGATTCATGTGTGTCTCTCCAAAAGGTGTGTACAGCAAGGATGATTGTGGAAAACTAAAAGGCAAAGACTGAAATCATACAAGACGCTCCAAGCAAAACACATATCATGTGGTGAATAAAAATATAGCCTCAAGTAAAGTTACCGATAGACGAAGACGAAAATAGGGATGCTTTCTGGGGCATCCCCAAGCTTAGGATTTTGGTTGTCCTTAAATTTTACCTTGGGGTGCCTTGGGTATCCCCAAGCTTAGTCTCTTGCCACTCCTTATTCCATAATACATCAAATCTTTACCCAAAACTTGAAAACTTCACAACACAAAACTCAACAGAAAATCTCATGAGCTCCGTTAGTGTAAGAAAACAAACCACCACATTAAGGTACTGTAATGAACTCACTAGCCATAGATTCATCAAAATAAGAAAACAACACACGAAAGACAGAATCTTTCAAAAACAGAACAGTCTGTAGTAATCTGCATCAAACGCGAACTTCTGTAACTCAGAAAAATCTGACAAAATAGGAAAACCTAGATAATTTGATTATTGATCTACTGCAATTGGAATCAGTATTTTATCACTTTCTGGTGATTTTTAACAATTGTTTTCGTGAGCAGAAAGTTTCTGTTTTTTTGAGCAAGATCAAATAATTATCACCAAAAAGATCCTATAGGGCTTACTTGGCACAAACACTAATTAAAACATAAAACCACATATAACCAGAGGCTAGATGAATTATTTATTACTAAACAGGAACAAAAAGCAAGGAACAAAAATAAAATTGGGTTGCCTCCCAACAAGCGCTATCGTTTAACGCCGCTAGCTAGGTATATAAACAAGAATAGATTTAGGTATTGCCATCTTTGGTATTGGGAAAGAAAAGAGAAAATTTCTTATCTATATCATGTATATTTCTATTTTGAGAAAGCATGTGGCCATTAATGGTGGAAGAAATATTAAGCACGCTACGGAAATTTGCATCTAAGCTAGCCTTCATCTCTTTGATAATTTCCTTTTGATAAAAGCACAAAAGAGAGGTGGATTCAACCTTCTCACTCATGGGGTGCCCAAATATGGTTTGCATCTTTTCATAGTTATCTATGGCATCCCCCTCAAGAAATCTTCTTCAAAAATGGAATCTAAAACTTGCTTGAACAAAGAGGGTAAGCCAACATAAAAGCTTTTTAGGTATATCTCAATTTGATATTGGGGCACATAGCTGGCTCGGATCCTTAATAGCCTATCCCAAGCATCTTTCAAAGACTCATCAAGTAAATAACGAAAAATTCCGGGATCATCTTCATCGAAATTATTCAAACCCTCATTGATAACCCCGGTAGGTCTTTCCATAGCATCATAATTTATGAGCTTCGAGAGGACAGAGGGACTATCCAAAGTACTAAAACCTGGAAGAGAACCCTAGGAGAAGAGTTCGAATCGGCCATGGTGAAAAAAAGCAAACGGGAAAGGGGCAAAGAAAAGGCAAAGGTGAAGTGGGGGAGAGGAGAATGAGAGGCAAATGACAAATAATGTAATGCGAGGGAGAAGAGTTTGTGAAGGGTACTTGGTATGTCTTGACTTGTGCGTAGATCTCCCCGACAACGGCGCCAGAAATCCTTCTTGCTACCTCTTGAGCAAGCGTTGGTTTTCCCTTGAAGAGGAAAGGGTAATGCAGCAAAGTAGCGTCAGTATTCCCCTCAATTTTTGAGAACCAATGTATCAATCCAGTAGGAGATAACATGCAAGTCCCTAGTACCTGCACAAACAATCAAGAACCTTGCAACCAACGTGATAAAGGGGTTGTCAATCCCTTCACGGCCACTTGCAATAGTGAGATCTGATAAACATAATATGATATATTTTTTGGTATTTTTGTTGTATAGATTGAAAAATTAAAGACTGCAAAATAAACGGTGACAAAAATTGGCAATTTGACAGGAGATTAATATGATGGAAAATAGACCCGGGGGCCATGGTTTCACTAGTGGCTTCTCTCAAGATAGCATATTTTACGGTGGGTGAACAAATTACTGCCGAGCAATTGATAGATAAGTGCATAGTTATGAGAATATCTAGGCATGACCATGAACATAGGCATCACGTCCGTGTCAAGTAGACGGAAACGATTCTGCATCTACTACTATTACTCCAAACATCAACCGCTATACAGCATGCATCCAGAGTATTAAGTTCATAAGAACAAAGTAACACATTAGGCAAGATGACATGATGTAGAGGGATAAACTCAAGCAATATGATATAAAACCCATATTTTTATCCTCGATGGCAACAATACAATACGTGTCGGTTCCCTTTCTATCATTGGGATCGAGCACCACAAGATTGAACCCAAAGCTAAGCACTTCTCCCATTGCAAGAAAGATCAATCTATTAGGCCAAACCAAACTGATAATTCGAAGAGACTTGCAAAGATATCAAATCATGCATATAAGAATTCAGAGAAGAATCAAATATTGTTCGTAGATAATCTTGATCATAAACCCACAATTCATCGGATCTCGACAAACACACCGCAAAAAAGAATTACATCGAATAGATCTCCAAGAGAATCGAGGAGAACTTTGCACTACAAAAAAAGACACATCCGTGACATTTTGGGCCGAACGAATTTTTTCTGTCATACTTATGACACTTCTATGACAATAATTGTGACAAAACATGGTATCATCGTAGATGTGGTGGGGTCCAACTTCTATGACAAAAAATCATGACAGAAAATGGGCTTTTCGTCCTGGGCGGGCCGGAGACGCAGTTGCATGACATTCTTTGGGCCGTCCATGACGGAAAAAACCATGGTACAAGCGAGGGCGAGAAAAATATCAGGGTGTTCCTGGTTACGGTGGGTGGTCGGGGCCGAGCAATGCGCATTTCTCTCGTACATGGACGCGCGTGGGTGCGAGGCGTTCGGCTCTAACTGAACCCGAGCGAGGCATTGGGCTCTAACTGAACCCGAGCGATTTCACTCTAGGCTACGCGTTACTAAACCCGAGCGATCGATTGATGGCTGTTAACTGAACCCGATCGAGCAATTCCTTCGCCATCGCTGCCAATCAAGCCGATCGATGCTGCCTCGGATGAACAAAGGCGCGCTGCCGGGGTTTGATGAACACTTCCGGTGGGGTGGATGAACAGGAGCCCGTGGTGTTGCCTCTGGATGAACAGTGAGCGTTGTTGGGGGGGGGGGGTTGGATGAATAGTTCCCGGTGGGGGTGGATGAACATGACCCCGTGGTGTTGCCTCTGGACGAACAGGACCCCAATCGATCGAGTCGGTTGGGGCTGGATGAACAAGACCCCATGGAGGGCTGGATGAACAGGACCACCCCGTGGAGGGCTGGATGAATAGTAGACGGTGGAGGCTGGATGAACAGTAACCCGTGGGGGGTGGTTGAGCAGGATCCCGTGGAGAGGGCTGGGTGAACATTAACCAGTGGAGTAGCGCACGGTGGAAGCTGGATGAATAGGAGCCCGTGGATGAACAGTCGCAGGTGGAGGCTGGAGGAGGTCGATGGTCGATGAACAATAGCTCGTCGAGGCTAGAGGGGGTCAACGGTGGAGATGAACGGTATCCCGTGGAGTCCCGTTTTGGGGTACGCCACACCCCTCCCGATGAACAGGACCCCTGTCTCGACCTAGAGCTCCAACACAAGTCTGTTTCCTCCGTTTTGCGGTACGCCACACCCCTCCCGATCAACAGGACCCCCGTTTCGACCGTAGGAGGTCCGTTTCCTCCGTTTTGCGGTATGCCAGACCCCTCCCGATGAGCAGGATCTCGTTTTGACCGTGGCTGGTCGAACACAAGGCCGTTTCCTCCGTTCTGCGGTACGCCAGGCCTCGTTTCCATGGGCTGTTCCGTCCAAGCCCTCCCGATGAACACGACGACGCATTCCGTTCCGACCCAGCCGGTTGGCTCCCCATGAACACGACGACGATGCTGTTTCTCCGTTCCGACCCAGCCATGTACACGAGCCCTGGCTGTACATATGCGCGAGTAGGCGTTCGAGACCCTGCTCAGACAAAGCGTGCGTGTCGTATTTTCCTTCTTACACCGGCGGCAGACGTGCGTGTACATGCTACGTCGCGCGCCTCTACTACGACACGTCGCGCCTCTACATCGACCAAAGATGTACGCATATCGCTTGCAACCAGAATGACAACGCTACGTACGCTTCGACCAGGTGGGTCCTGACTGTCAGGCACTTCCTTGCGTGCGAAGATGTAGCTGGTGGGTCCCAGCAGTCAGGGGGGCAAATCGTTTTTTTGCCCGAAGCACTTCCTTGCGTGTGAAGATGTAGCTGGTGTGTCCCAGCAGTCAGGGGGAAACGTTTTCTCGCGAAATACAGTGTCCCGTCCGGTGGGTCCCCACTGTTAGGTTGAGGAATAATTATTCTGCACGTAATAAGGAGGCACTTCCTTGCTGTGGCCATGGACCCAGGTGTCAGCCTCTCCACCCACAGTCCACGTCCGATGGAAGCCGTTCCTAGACCACGTTGACCACGCCGCGCCGAGAGCACCAGAGCGGTGGACGACAGTGAGGCCTAGGAAGGGGAAGACGCGGAGCCGGGGAAGACGCGGCAGTGGAAGTCCGCACGGAGAGGAGTACGGGGGTTCACTGGTTCGGCTGCAGTGCGAGGGTTCCGTCGCTGCAGAATAACAGGGGGTGCGGGTGAGTAGAGGGATGGCCTGGCCAGCGGTGGGAGTAGTTGGGGGCGGTGAGGCCTCCGCGGCATCACAGCTGGCGACGAGAGGCAGGACCACGCGACACGACCAGCGCTGCTTTGGGCGGCTGGAGCAAGAAGACCAGAGGTTGAAGAAGCACTACGGTCGTTGGATGGACATCGTACGGTTACTGCAGCTAGAATCGTTTATATTGACTAAGTTGACAAAGCCCTTGGTACGCGTCAAATTAGTAGGCCCACAGGTCAGCCTCCGAAACGATGCGCCCCAAATGTCAGGGGGAGGAATCATTTTTTGGGCGGCTGAAGAAAGAATATCCGAGATTGAACAAGAAGCACGACATCCGTTGGATGGACATCCAACGACCACAGCTGCCAGAACCGTGTGTTGTTGACAAAGCCTTGCATACGCGTCAACTTAGTTTTTCTTAGGGGAAGCGTCAACTTAGAAGGCCCACAAGTGTGTGGCAGAGAACATATAGCCCATTTGCGATTTGTAAGAATGTACAACCCATTTTTTAATTCTAATGGAATTTACTACAGCCCATTTATAGTTTGTCAAAAGTACATCCCATTTTTTAATTCTAATGGAATTTACTACAACCCATTTACAGTTTGTTAAAAGTACAACCCATTTTCTAGCTAGGACAAGATTAATAATTTCAACCAACGGCTCAAAACAGAATTAAAAAAAAATTCCCACATTTTTATGGGATCCGAAATATTTTTATCCCAAATTTCTAGTCAGAATAAATATAATTTGAAAATAAAGTTGTATTACGTTAAAATCCAGCGAAATATTGCGCGCGCAACAAGTAATGAAATTAAAATTTTCAAATTCCAAAAATAATATATTTTTTAAACTAATTACGCGTTTGGTGCATTTTTATAGTTACTGCTCAGTTATTATAATTACATCCCATTTATTATTTATTAAAGTCCATTTTCTTGTTAAGCCTAATGCATACCTCCTAGGAAAGTTTGCAGCCCAGTGGGGCGGAGAATAACAAGTTGACCCGGAAATTGTGTACAACTGTCGGCCTAGTTGCATTGCTGATGTTGAAAAAAAAGGCCTGTGGAGTACAGTACAACCTAACATGGCTACTCAACCCACATTCAGCAATGCCAGAAAGGCCCAAACAAGGCTTTTGTACAACTTTTTGAAGTCACTGAGCTCAAATTAATAACTTAAGAAAAAAGTTAGATTACAGTGGAACCTAATTAAAAGCTGTCACAAGCAAAGAAATAATTCAACGGGTCCCACTTGTGCGCGTGTGTGTGTGGGTGTGTGTGTGTGTGTGTGTGTGAGAGAGAGAGAGACCCATCGGTCGTTGCTCGTAAATACATCTTTCAGCCATATGCATTGCTGATGCTCAGTAAAAACATATACAGTTGACACAATCATATAGAACATCATAGCACACTGAACTTGCATACAAAAATTTCACGCAGGCGACACAATCAGGATGGAAGCAGTGGATCGCTACAGGTAGGGCTATGTTGAAACCAATGAACTCGTACATAACGGTTCATCGTCTTTATCAATGACAGGGAAATATCTTGAATGCTGTGCAAAGAAAGTAGACAGACAACACAATAAGTTCAACTAGCACATTAAGTTGACGTACATCCCTTTCTAAAAAAAGTTCAGGTACAAAATTAGAACAGGTCACAATCAAATGTACTGGCACATCAGTGCTTCACACCCATAGCTCGAATTTAACTAGTATCTGACAAGATTCAGTTGTTACCTCAAATTAGAGCACATCCAGGCAGCCAGCCTTGCCTCTTCTCCCAAAGAAGCAGTGGCCTCCACCGCGCGATGGAGTAGGCCCTGTGTCATCCATCGTTCCGAGCAACACGGGGAAAGTCTTACGTTGACTCCTGTAATGGACGTTGTCGACGGACCCTGGCACCAGCAGCGGCAGCAGGACTTCGATTGATGGATTGACCACTTCTTCGACATGCATGAACACTCGATACAGGTACATCCCTAACGTGGTCCGCGGCTGCCTTGGTGGCGATGAATAGTACAACCCCGGTTCCTGCACCGGTATCTCAACACCAATCACCTTCAGTAGGGTGGACGGTTTCTTCATCCATGCCATAACTGTCAGAGCCCAGCTATTTGGAGGAACAAGCATACTTACGAGCTCACCTCCAAGGTCGTTGATAAGCTCATTCATGGACTCGCTATTCCAAGCACGTCGAGGCATGCCATGGAAGGTAAGCTTTGTTAAAAACTCAAGCTCACAGGGCACCGAGCCCCATCCTGGGTGCCACCGATCAAAGCTCACCAGCGCGCCATCGTAGAACAAACACCGGGAAGATTCGAACACACGACTGCAGTCGAAAGTTGTCCGGAACCTGACGAAGAAATCAGCCGGTGGCGAACAGACTTCGACGAGCAAGTCACTTATTTGGATGCCTTGCGCAATGCCAAGAGCTTTAACAAGGTCGTCTGGCGAGACGGGAGGCCGTCGCCGTTGATCGTTACCATCAGCACTTTGCCAGCAAACTGGTCATCAGGCGCCGCCATGCCACTGTTGAGCGACAGCACGCAACGGCCGAAGGCAGGACGGACCTCAGGATCTCAGGCTCGGAGATCCGCGTTGACCGATGACATGATAGTGAGCTTGAGTACAGGGAGTACAGGAGGGGATTTGGGGGAACTGGAGTAGGAATCGAGATTCTAGAGGTGGGGGAGGGGCGGGAGATTGGGGATGAAAAGGTAGCTTGAATTTCGAACATGCGCCAATATGCTCTCAACGCGCAAGCGCACGAAAACACCGGTGGCGCCCACATGTCGGCCTAAGAGTCCTTATTCTTTCTTTTTTGGAGAGCCCGACTTTTTTTGAGGATCTTTTGAGAGCCCGGCCTGAGAGTCATAATTGACCTGTTTGGCATTGCGTTACTACTCGGCCCATATTCAACGACACCTCACTGGCCCAAACAAGTGTACATCATCGAAAAGACACTGAGCTCAAATTATATAACTTGAAAAAAGGAGATACACTCTAAACACTGGGGAATGGTGATGCCCTCATTTAGCCCACCAGTAGTTCGAGGCAATAAAAAGTTCGAAACAACGATATATACAACATTCAAACACTGACTAGTGACTACTACTGACATAAACAGCAAGACATGATAGTTCTAAGAAGTCTTGCTACACCACAAAAACGCACCCATCTGCAGCGCTCAGTCTCCCGTGATCCAGACGAGAATGACATTCTAAACAGAGGCAACTATTACATGGTAAGAGTGACATAGACGAGGATGACCAAATGACAAGGAATATGCATAACAAAAGAAAGAACTACCCATCCAGAACAAGCAGTAAACACAACAAAGACATTCGAAGAGATGATTCAACACCATCATAATTTGCAGCCCCGCTTCAGCGACCAATGATCCGGAGACACCAGTACTCCACCCTTTCGAGGCAACAGCCCAATTACCTATCAACCTAAAGTCTTGAACCACATCACTGCCTGTCGTAATTGAGACATCCAAGGATCAAAGTTAATCTAGATGCCTTTGTCATTCTCACCTTCTTTTGGCTGCAGGCTATATCTTTGACAATCAGGGGAGTTTGCTCCCGAACTCCTAGGGCTCGCCGTGTAGACATAGTTTTCCATAGCAAACAAAGCCTCTCTGCCATCAAGGTCCTTGCCAACAGTGATCTCCTGGTTAATCGGATAATTGAGTCTGAGAAACAGAGAGTTTGAACCAAGGCTGTTTACCCGCCTCCAACTAAAAAATCCTGAAGGCCCCAACAAGCTGGTATCCTGCTCATAGATGTAACAACCACTGTCCAGATACTCACGTATTTCACGGTGCTTGTATACAGTGGGGTTTTTGAAATATAACTTTTCTGGCTCATGTGTCCGAATGATCATCATTCTTTTGCCGTCGTCTGATCGAGCTAGGAACCAGTTGTGCTTCCCTGTTTTTGGCAAAGGTGGTGTGATTACAAAGGGCAGTAACTGTAGGGACACTGCATCATATAAAAAAGGACAGTCATTGTTAATGTAAGATCAACATTGTTCAGAGTATGAGTAGGATAATGCAAGAAACAAAATTGATATGTCCCTGTTGGAACTGGGAGGAAAATACAGGGAAATGTATACTGGGTTCAAAAATATAGAAGTGCTATGCATGGTTATACTCATGTTATCTTGCAATCGATTCTTCATAGGAAACTACCGTGTCATGCATGTTATGTAATCATGTTCTGTCCTCACAAACAAATTCTTCAAGGTAACTAACAGACCATGCATTGTTATATACTCGTGTTCTGTGGGCAAATTTTTTGTGAGGATATTATTCTAGCCATTGATTGTTTGAAGGGCTAATATAGGTATGTACACATGATAAGCATTACAGATTTCAAGACTTCCAAATATAGAGTTCTCCATATGCACATTTACTTCCCTAATGTATGGTTAGATGAAACCAACAGTGTGGTGCATGTTTCTACATCATGAAAATGAGGAAACTAACATGGCCATTGATACACACTCATATTTAGTAGTAGTATATAGATTACTATAAAATAAGGAGAATATCCATATATTCCTAACCGTTTGATTATTCAGGGGTACAAATTGGCTGTAATGACATGATCACAATCGCATGAATTAACTCATTCCAAATATAGCTGATTTATGGCGTCTCTAATACATTGCCATAGTTCTACTCAAATTCTGCTCAAATAGGGATATGCCAATCATCACAAAAAGTTCAAACAGTGTCATGGCGTCATCATTAACATGAGATGGAAACAACTTACATGCGCCGTCCCAGCAATACATGGTGCCATCTGCTTTTTCGATCACGTCGATGATGCGATTGTGTTCAATAGCATCACGGAAGTGTGTATCAGCTTTTGACGATGATCCACTTCGAGATGAGTTGTCTCCAGCTAAAGAAGGCACCGGCGTAAAGATAGGCGAGTCCACGGTCGAACAAGGCAATTAGCTTGAAGTCTGCGTAATTCGCATGTCATGTGAGCACTTGGCAGATTACAATCTTCTGCAAAACAAGGTCCGTCCAACTGACGTGGTAATCTAGATGACTAGGACCGCGATGGTAAAACTATATATAATCCAACGGAGGAAGGATAATCTCATGGGAGGTCTGGAAGTTCACGAGCACCAACTTTTTAGCGTCTTCTTTGAAGGCAGACATCCAGTGGGAGTCCATGCCGACCCAGTACATACCTGCCAAGAAGTTTCGGGCGATGGTGATCGGATCGAAGTCGAGGGAAATGATGTACGGCGAACCACTACATACCTGCAAAGAAGTTTCGGCTAATGGAGATCGGATTGAAGTCGAGGGGCATCATGTACGCCTCCATATCATGGTAAGCCAATCTCGCAAGACCAGATAGCAGCAAGCAGGGTGTCCTAAAAAGCTTTGGCCTCGCTTCAATGATGGCTGTGTGCATGCCCCTCGAGCATGCAGCCAGCCGCAGGTTGCTCAACATATCCATACACGAAAAATAGAGGTCGAGGACGTCACTGGGAGATTGCTCCAATCGCGGCTCATATGGATCCTGCGCGGTTCGCGTTCGGCTATGGTGGAGTTTGGAAGGTGGGTATTTGGGGGGCTTGATTTACGCGGGAGAAGGCTGTCGGTGCTGGAGTGGCTAGCGAGGGAATAGTGGTATCGGGGGAGGTGAGCGAGGCGAGGGTATGCGGGGGCACAGTGAGATAATGAAGAGTGACCTTAGGATCTCCGACGAGACGGAGATGGAGATGGAGTGGTGCTAGGGGAGAGGGAGATGAGGCGAGGCATGCTATACAGCGGCAGCGACAGTGACTGCATAGTGCACAAGGTGAGGCTGACTTTGGTAACCCGGACACGCCGCCTGGACTGGTGTTAGATCGGGCGCAGGGTCTTGTCACTTCACTGTGATGACCGGATGAATAATAGTATTTTGACCATCAAGTGTACCACAGTTGTACTACTACTACTAGTAGGAGTAGTAGGAACATGAGTACACTCCCGTGCTAGCATGCCCCTGGGTTCACTTCATCCTCCAGCTATCATCCATATTGCAAGCAAAGCCAAATTCTCGTGCATGCGGAAGCGCGAAGAAGGACTTTTCTTTTTTGAGGATAACCGCATATTCCTTAACTGTAGTAGGAACATGAGTAGTACTCCCTCCGGTCCTCTTTTGTCTGCGCATAACTTTTTTCAGTATTTCTCTAATTAGTCTGCGTATATACCCTTTTGCATTCGCCAATTTCCCTCCATACCCCGCATTCACAGCATTAATTAGCGTACGCATGAGCAGCTGCAGCCAGACTCCAGCCAATAAACTGCAGCATGCAAGTGGACCATTCTGTGCGCGTGGGAGAGAGAAAAGGCAACCGAAGAGCCCGTCCAATCCATTGCATGCAGCACTCAAACGACCGCAGCTCTTCTCATGCATGCGCATAACTTCTCCCATTTACTTCTCCATCAGGAACCGATTTTCCTCGGCTTTTTCACTACTCCTTGATCTTCATTTGCATCCAAACCACACTGCATTCACATTGTTTTAACCTCTTCACATCCTCCTGGAGTAATTTCGAAGCCCCTATAAATAATCATCTTCTTCAGTTAGACTAGCCATCTAATCCTAATACTCCAAACCATAGCCCTCCGGTCCAGCGTATAACGCCCTCGATGCGGCTACATCTCCCACGTGTCGAAGCACGACTTAGAGGCATAACCGCATTGAAAGCAATGTCGCAAGTGAGGTAATCTTCACACAACCCATGTAATACATAAGGGAAAGAGATACATAGTTGGCTTACAATCGCCACTTCACACAATACATGAGTAAAACATTACATCATACAGGTACAATCAAGGTCCGACTACGGAACCAAAATAAAAGAAGACTACCCCAAATGCTACACAGATCCCGATCGTCCCAACTGGCTCCACTACTTGATCAACTGAAACGAAACAACACAATGAACAAGATCTTTATCGAGCTCCTCCTTGAGCTTGATGCGCCACCGCACGGTTTCATCGGCACCGCAAACTGGTTTTGAAGTATCTGTGAGTCACGGGACTCAGCAATCTCACACCCGCGAGATCAAGACTATTTAAGCTTAAAGGTAGGACAGGGTAGTGAGGTGGAGCTGCAGCAAGCGACTAGCATATATGGTGGCTACATACGCAAATGAGAGCGAGAAGAGAAGGCAAAAGCACGGTCGAACAACTATGATCAAGAAGTGATCCTAGAACAACCTACGCAAGCATAACTCCAACACCGTGTTCACTTCCGGACTCACGAGAAGAGACCATCACGTTACACACGCGATTGGTGTATTTTAATTAAGATCAACTTCGGTTTTCTACAACCGACATTAACAAATTCCCATCTGCCACATAACCGTGGGCACGGCTTTCGAAAGTTTAAACCCTGCAGGGTGTCCCAACTTAGCCCATGATAAGCTCTCGCGATCAACGAAGGAATAGACCTTCTCCCCGGGAAGCCCGATCAGTCTCGGAATCCCGGCTACAAGACATTTCACAGCAATAAAACAAGACCAGCAAAGCCGCCGGATGTGCCGACAAATCTGATAGGAGCTGCACATATCTCGGTCTCGGGCACACCGGATTGTCCAAACTTCCGTAGGCCAACCCAGAGTTGCCCTGGTACACCGGCGGTGACAGTTTGGACCAACACTCACGACGAGCACCGCCCGGGGTAAAATAAGATGACCCTTGGGCTCCGGAAACCCAAGGGAAAAAGGGCATAGGTGAGGCAAATGGTAAAACCAATAATGGGCCTTGCTGGAAAAGTCTTATTCAAAGCGAACTGTCAAGGGGGTCCCATAAATCACCCGACCGCGTTAGGGACGCAAAATCCGGGAACATAACACCGATATGACGGAAACTAGGGCGGCAAGAGTGGAACAAAACACCAGGCATAAGGCCGAGCCTTCCACCCTTTACCAAGTATATAGATGCATTAATTAAATAAGATATATTGTGATAACCCAACAAGTAAACATGTTCCAACAAGGAACAACATCTCCATGTTCCAACAAGGAACAAACTTCATCTTCACCTGCAACTAACAACGCTATAAGAGAGGCTGAGCAAAGCGGTAACATAGCCAAACAACGGTTTGCTAGGAAAGGATGGTTAGAGGTTTGACATGGCAATGTGGGTGGCATGATATAGCAAGTGGTAGGCATCGTAGCATAGGCATAGCAAAAGAGCGAGCATCTAGCAAGCAAAGATAGTAGTGATTTCGAGGGTATGGTCATCTTGCCTGAAATCCCGCAAGGAGGAAGAACGAATCCATGAAGAAGACAAACGGACGAAGTCGAATGAATCCTCACAACTCCGGAACGGAACCGAAGCTAACGAGAGAAGCAAACCGGAAACAAACAAACAACATGGTAAACAACCATCACATAAACATGGCATGAAGCACAATCAAGTATGATGCATGTCCGGTTTAAATGAGGCATGGCATGGCAATATGCACAAACAACACTACAAGTTAAGTGGAGCTCAATATGCAACGGGTTGCATATTGACAAAACACCACAACAATTATTTAGTTCTCTCCCGATTAGGTACTCAACAATATTAAATGTTGTTAAACATGGCAAGAGGTGAAGCAATATGAAACTACCCATCTAGGCAAGTTTAAATGAGGCCGAAACAACGAACAACAATTCCGAAAATCCCCATATGCAAATTATGGATTTGGAACAGATCTGACCTAAAGCATATTTTAGAGTTGTTAAACATGCAAAGTAATGCTACCATGTTAAACTAGGCATTTTTTCTACCCCATTTACATATATAATTTATTTAAATCCGAGTTACGGTTATTAAGTTATGAAATAAATCATTTTAGCATGGCATTTAAGCAAATTAAAGCAAATAACAATTTTAAACATTTAAAAGTTGTTATCATGATGCGGATGACATGTGCAAGTTTTAAGCAATTTATGAAAACGTTAACATGAGCATGATGAAGCATTATGTCACCGTGGTGGAAGAAAGGGGTGCCACGGCAACGAATCCGAAAATGGTGCCACGGCAACATATCGGTTCCGATAACTCAATCGAGATATCGGTGCAAAGGAAAACGTGACGGAAGCGAGTCATGCAAGATGGTGGGTGATCCCGATTACGGGTTCCCACGGAACGGTGGCATGGCAAAAGAGGGGCATCGCAAGGATGATTCGATCACGGCGGTCGTCACGGGTTATACCTTCGGAACGTTCAAACGGGACGGAAATCGTTTCGTAGAGGGAAGTAGACGTTCACGGGTCGTCGAGGGAAGTAGAGGAAGTAGTCGTTCTCGCGATGATCGCCGAGGGAAGTAGTGGTACACGGCGACGGTAGAGGAAGTAGTGTTTCACGCTCGTTTTCGAAGAGGTACTTGACGGGTCCGAATCCTTCGGGTTGTCGTGGTACTTGCGGTCTCGCGATGGTAGCCGCACACGGCGAGGGGGAAGTAGACGCTCGCTCGATGGTAGTGGTACATCTCGCCATCGGAAGTAGTTGTTCGCGTCCCGTGGATGTTCGGGGTCCACGGGTCTTCGAGGGTCGGCAGAGTGGTACACGCCATCGGGTACTTGTCGCTTCGGTTCGGTGGTCGCCGGTCGTAGTGGTACTTGGCGCTTCCGGAGACGACGGTAGAGGTACTTGGCGATCGTCGGGGCACTTGTCGCATCCACCTGTAGTCGAACTTGACGGAATCGAACGCCCTCGTTGACCTGGTACTTGATTTAAAATCCCGGCTGGCCTGGCGTCCTGGTTCGGAGGTTGTGGAGGCAGGGGACTCCGGCCCCTTGTGGAGTTCCTGGTGGTCGCCACCACCGGAGGAGGCGGCAAGGGCGAGGGGGACCGGCGCAGGGAGCAGCGAGGGTCGCCGGCGAGGACGCAGGAGGCCGGGCGCGTGGTGGAGGCGAGCGACGGTCACGGCAGCGAGGAGAAAGCGAGATGGCGCGGAAGCGGCCAGGGAACGACGGCTCCAGCGCGGGGCGGACGTTGCAGCTCCGGCAGTGACGGGGTACGAGGCGAGGACGAGGAAGCAGAGGGGAGGCGTCGCGAGGCAGGGGGCTGCAGTCCTCGGGCGGCAAGGAGGCACCCTGGAGGAGAGGACCCTGGGCGGCGGCGGCGACCGCGGCAGGGAGCGGTGGCGCGGCACCAAGGGCGGCGACGAGGAGGCCACCGGGGGGGGTCCGGCCTGGTCGCGCGGAGGAGCGGCGGGGATCGGGTGCAGGTGCTCGAGGAGCTCCTCTCCTCGGGCGCTTGGGCGACGGGGAGAGATGAGGAGGGATCGGGAGAGAAGCGAGCGGGAGCGAGGGGATCGAGCGAGTGGGGCGACGAGGGGATCGGGCAGGGAGGTATGCGGCGCTGGGGGGAGATGGGAGAGAGATGGCTGCGGGCTAGGGTTAGGAAGGGGCCATGGGCCTTGGGAGGCCGCGGGCCTGGTGGAGGAGAAAAAGCCAGGGGCCGGCTGGGCCTGCGGGAGGTTAGGCCGGCCTGGAGGGGAGGCGCTAGGTGGGCTGGGCCTTAGAGGCCGGCTGGGCTGGGATCTCTTCTCTCTCTCTTATATATATTTAGCAGAAAAATAAATAAAGAGAGACAAAAGAACGAGAGGGTTAGGGAAAGAATTTGGGAACGAGGACAATTTTCCTGGACTCACAAAAATATGAAGAATTTAACAAAAATGTCCCAAGGATTTTTGGTGGAACTCCGGAGAATGATAGAATAATAATGGCAAGGTTTTGAGGTCAACTCGGAGCAGAAAAAGGCATGGGATTTTGCAAGTGTGTTATGGTGATTCCAAAACAATGGAATATTTTTAATATAGCTCCGTAATATTGGGAGGATATGTTATAAAGAGAAGTCACCATGTGAATCCCTCGGTTTAAATGGATCGAGAAATCCATGCAATTTATTTAGAAGAGTTTTAAAAATTAATGATATAATGCCATGATGACATGATGCAATGCAAGAGATGACCAGATGAATGCTCAAACAAAACAAATCACACGACAAAACTCAGAAACCCTGGAAGGCAACTGAAGCTCCGGCCTTGGGGCGTCACAACACCACCACTACGAGAGGATCTCGTCCCGAGATCTAGGATGGCACCGGAGAAAAAACGGAAGAGGAAGAGGTAAAACAAAGTTGCTTCTGCGACAAACGAGTGAAACCAAAGAACCTTGAGAGGTTGAACAAAATGAAAGAAGAAAACAACGAAGATGAAGGAAGTTGAAAACACTCTGTTAGAAAAGAGGAACAAGGGATACGACGAAAACCAAGAGGTTTAGTGATAACATAGCTACTGAAACCACTCCGGTTAAAACTAGATCGAGAAGGAATAAGATTGATAAAATTTGGACAGCACTCCGACTGAAAATGGAAGGAAAACTTGATAAGAAGAAAAGAACTTGAAGAGATGACACAACCTCCGGTTAAATGGATAAGCAAGAAAAGAACACGATCCTCACAAAACGAGGTGATTGGTGAAGAGCACAACATCACAATGCCTTCGAAACGAAAGAATAGAATCTAGATTGTTGGGATAAAGGGATGGAGAAGAAAAAGACAACTTCTACCACAAATGAGCTTGGAAAAACACCCTTGCAAAGAAGAATTGAACGGAGTTGTTGGAAAACCAACAACGAAATGAATAAGCTTGTAGTGGGCTTATGGAAACATCTCAACATTATGAGGTGAGCTTCTGCCACCAACGGAAACAATTGATTGGATTTATATCAACAAGGAGACGAGAAACTTATATCGCCGGGAGGACAAATGAAGAACTTGGGTCATTTATAAGCACCATAAATAGCAACAATCCTTAGGGGAAAACTTTAGGTGAAATATAGCCCAAGATAACTCCAATGAAGAGATTGATGGATTTAAAATACCTCATTCTTGACAACATGTGAAACATGAAACACGAACTCAAATTGTCGAGAATGACATAACACCACCTCAAATGATAAGGTAGAACAAATTGCACTTCGAAATGCAAGAAGAAGAATACTTGAACTCCTCAAAACAAAACATGTGTTGAGCACCATGTTTATATTAGAGTAAAGCTTGGCGGATCATAACTCCGAGAGAAATCTTGAAGAACAATTGAAGAATGAAAAGAATCCTTGACGAACCACCATGTAGAGCCTCCATGATGGACTCCGGTAACCAAAAGGGTGATAAAAGAAAGAGAAGTTGACAACACAAGGTGAAGCCTTGCAGTGATAAGATGAAGCTTTGAAATGATATAGCCGAGAAAACTTGGAACTCCGGAAAGAAAGATGAACAAATGAAATCAAGAATTTTGATGAACCTCCGGAATAAGGAATTGAATTTACTCGATGAAACAAGAATAAGAATTACATTATGCTGATCCTTCATCAATTAGATTGATGACAAAATGGATTAGGCATACTACTTATTCTCATTGATAAATGATTACAGATAGAGATATAGCGCAAACTTGAGAAGGTATTGATGGAACCACCGGTGGGATTGAAACAACGAATAAATTGATATGATAACAAAGGAAGTGAAATCTTGAACGAACCACCATAAGAATTAAAAATGAACGAAGAAAAAGAACGAATCGCCGTAAGGAATTAGAAATGAACGAAGATACTTGAGAAAATTTGGATACATGAGAACGGAGAGATCATGAACTGATTAGTGAATACTAGAATGATGCACCGATAAGATTTGGAGAACGAGAGCTGAAAGCTGTAATGAATAATTCTGAGATGATGGGCTCCAAAGAATCAAACTGAAAAGACTCCTGAAATGCTCCGGGTGGGTTAAAAGAATTCTCACAATCAAAACAATTATGAGGATGGCACGAAGCTAGAACCATGAATCTTGAAGAGAAAAGAGCGAAATTTAAGAGAAACTCTTCTTCGGTCTTCAAAGTTCGAGAATGACGACGAGAAACACCACTATGAATTGTTGAGGCACTCCGGAATGAAAATTAGAAAGGTTGAACCCACAATGAAAATAATGTGGAAGATCTTGGAGAAAGACATATGACTGATGACAATTCATTCTTACGTCAAGCTTCGAAAAGAATTTGGGAATAGCTCCGGGAAAATAAAAGAGTCAGGTAAGATCCTGGAAAAAGACCTGTGGGTTAGGGCCCACTCAAAAGAACCACCGTTGAACAATTGCTTGAAAAGAGAGATTGCACCGGTTGAATTAAATGGCTAGAAGGAGATAGCATCCTCAAAAGAACTTGAGTGAGTTGAGAATGGAAACTAGAATCTTCTGAGATATCTTCAACACTCCGGAACAATTGAATAGCGAGAAATGGATGATTAAGAGATGCACCGACATGAGAAAGCATTTGAAACGATGAAAAGAATACGATCAACACCGAAAACTTGACTTAAATCCACCGGAGAAGAAAATTAGAATGGAACAATGATAAGGTTAAAGCTTCCTTAGCGTCTTCATGAGAAATCACCGGATAAAACATTAAAGGAAAAGAATGAAGAAACTTCACTCAATATAATGGATACTTGATTAAGAAATCTGAGTCCTTGAAGAAAAAGGGTGGGAGGGCGGGAAAACAAAAACAACTTAGGTCGGATGAAACGAACACCGTTGAGAAAAGCTTAGAATTGATCTTGCGAATGTTGAAATGATCGGATCCACTTGAAGAGAAGCACGCCGGTTGGAAAAGAATTAACATGACAAGCTCAGTGATCAAGAAGGATTAGTATTCACATAGCAATATGAGAACACCATTTAGGAAAGTATGGAATCAACACTTGACATTGAAGCAACTTGAATACCACAAAACGGAACAAAAACAAAGGATTGGCTTCAAGAATAAGCCGGAAACAAATACATATGAAAGAGATTTACCCAATCCCATATCATGCATCTGTCGGAAAGATATTCTAGGAGCTACTTGAATTCCCACCTATAAACTCCCAAACTTTCTGGTTATGCAATCTGGTGTTGGGGATACAGGGACACAAAATATATCACCCAAACTAACAATACCTAGATCCATTTGTATCCATCCTTCAACACATAACCAAGAAACCTTCGAAATCGTGTACCTCGACCTTCAAAAACATCCGTTATACAAGTCATGGCAATACTCCAAGACTCGCCACAAGATCGGGCTATCGTGGTTATCTCACCAACAACTGCACAAAAGAGATTTCGATGTCGGCAAAACTCGGTATTCCAGAACTGCAACGATAAAATTTGTGACGACAACACCTCGAGCTCAACTCCCGGACACCGCCACAACCCCTAAATGTCGAGGCACCAAGAACAATGTTCTCGCCACAAAACCATCGAACGATTCCAAGATACCAGCGTGATCCTAAAAAAATTTAGTGAAATTTGAGGAGAGAAAAGTCAAAACTCTACGTCAGATACCTCACCAGAGCGACGAAGGGACCGAGGAGTAAAAAGAATCCTACTATCCGATATATATAATCCTAAGACTCAAAACATTTTCCGTTCTAGACTCAACAACGCCAAAGAAACAATCAAGTAGGGGCTCCTAAGTCGGGAAGGCTCGATTACCAACTTGTAACGCCTCGATGCGGCTACATCTCCCACGTGTCGAAGCACGACTTAGAGGCATAACCGCATTGAAAGCAATGTCGCAAGTGAGGTAATCTTCACACAACCCATGTAATACATAAGGAAAGAGATACATAGTTGGCTTACAATCGCCACTTCACACAATACATGAGTAAAACATTACATCATACAGGTACAATCAAGGTCCGACTACGGAACCAAAATAAAAGAAGACTACCCCAAATGCTACACAGATCCCCGATCGTCCCAACTGGCTCCACTACTGATCAACTCAAACGAAACAATACAATGAACAAGATCTTTATCGAGCTCCTCCTTGAGCTTGATGCGCCACCTGCACGGTTTCATCGGCACCGCAAACTGGTTTTGAAGTATCTGTGAGTCACGGGACTCAGCAATCTCACACCCGCGAGATCAAGACTATTTAAGCTTAAAGGTAGGACAGGGTAGTGAGGTGGAGCTGCAGCAAGCGACTAGCATATATGGTGGCTACATACGCAAATGAGAGCGAGAAGAGAAGGCAAAAGCACGGTCGAACAACTATGATCAAGAAGTGATCCTAGAACAACCTACGCCAAGCATAACTCCAACACCGTGTTCACTTCCCGGACTCCACGAGAAGAGACCATCACGGTTACACACGCGATTGGTGTATTTTAATTAAGATCAACTTCGGGTTTTCTACAACCGACATTAACAAATTCCCATCTGCCACATAACCGTGGGCACGGCTTTGAAAGTTAAACCCTGCAGGGTGTCCCAACTTAGCCCATGATAAGCTCTCGCGATCAACGAAGAATAGACCTTCTCCCGGAAGCCCGATCAGTCTCGAATCCGGCTACAAGACATTTCACAGCAATAAAACAAGACCAGCAAAGCCGCCGGATGTGCCGACAAATCCTGATAGGAGCTGCACATATCTCGGTCTCGAGCACACCGGATTGTCCAAACTTCCGTAGGCCAACCCAGAGTTGCCCTGGTACACCGGCGGTGACAGTTTGGACCAACACTCACGACGAGCACCGCCCGGGGATAAAATAAGATGACCCTTGGGCTCCGGAAACCCAAGGGAAAAAGGGCATAGGTGAGGCAAATGGTAAAACCAATGTTGGGCCTTGCTGGAAAAGTCTTATTCAAAGCGAACTGTCAAGGGGGTCCCATAAATCACCCGACCGCGTTAGGGACGCAAAATCCGGGAACATAACACCGATATGAAGGAAACTAGGGCAGCAAGAGTGGAACAAAACACCAGGCATAAGGCCGAGCCTTCCACCCTTTACCAAGTATATAGATGCATTAATTAAATAAGATATATTGTGATAACCCAACAAGTAAACATGTTCCAACAAGGAACAACATCTCCATGTTCCAACAAGGAACAAACTTCATCTTCACCTGCAACTAACAACGCTATAAGAGAGGCTGAGCAAAGCGGTAACATAGCCAAACAACGGTTTGCTAGGAAAGGATGGTTAGAGGTTTGACATGGCAATGTGGGTGGCATGATATAGCAAGTGGTAGGCATCATAGCATAGGCATAGCAAAAGAGCGAGCATCTAGCAAGCAAAGATAGTAGTGATTTCGAGGGTATGGTCATCTTGCCTGAAATCCCGCAAGGAGGAAGAACGAATCCATGAAGAAGACAAACGGACGAAGTCGAATGAATCCTCACAACTCCGGAACGGAACCGAAGCTAACGAGAGAAGCAAACCGGAAACAAACAAACAACATGGTAAACAACCATCACATAAACATGGCATGAAGCACAATCAAGTATGATGCATGTCCGGTTTAAATGAGGCATGGCATGGCAATATGCACAAACAACACTACAAGTTAAGTGGAGCTCAATATGCAACGGGTTGCATATTGACAAAACACCACAACAATTATTTAGTTCTCTCCCGATTAGGTACTCAACAATATTAAATGTTGTTAAACATGGCAAGAGGTGAAGCAATATGAAACTACCCATCTAGGCAAGTTTAAATGAGGCCGGAAACAACGAACAACAATTCCGGAAAATCCCCATATGCAAATTATGGATTTGGAACAGATCTGACCTAAAGCATATTTTAGAGTTGTTAAACATGCAAAGTAATGCTACCATGTTAAACTAGGCATTTTTTCTACCCCATTTACATATATAATTTATTTAAATCCGAGTTACGGTTATTAAGTTATGAAATAAATCATTTTAGCATGGCATTTAAGCAAATTAAAGCAAACAACAATTTTAAACATTTAAAAGTTGTTATCATGATGCGGATGACATGTGCAAGTTTTAAGCAATTTATGAAAACGTTAACATGAGCATGATGAAGCATTATGTCACCGTGGTGGAAGAAAGGGGTGCCACGGCAACGAATCCGAAAATGGTGCCACGGCAACATATCGGTTCCGATAACTCAATCGAGATATCGGTGCAAAGGAAAACGTGACGGAAGCGAGTCATGCAAGATGGTGGGGTGATCCCGATTACCGGGTTCCCACGGAACGGTGGCATGGCAAAAGAGGGGCATCGCAAGGATGATTCGATCACGGCGGTCGTCACGGGTTATACCTTCGGAACATTCAAACGGGACGGAAATCGTTTCGTAGAGGGAAGTAGACGTTCACGGGTCGTCGAGGGAAGTAGAGGAAGTAGTCGTTCTCGCGATGATCGCCGAGGGAAGTAGTGGTACACGGCGACGGTAGAGGAAGTAGTGTTTCACGTTCGTTTTGAAGAGGTACTTGACGGTCCGAATCCTTCGGGTTGTCGTGGTACTTGCGGTCTCGCGATGGTAGCCGCATACGGCGTGGGGGAAGTAGACGCTCGCTCGATGGTAGTGGTACATCTCGCCATCGGAAGTAGTTGTTCATGTCCCGTGGATGTTCGGGGTCCACGGGTCTTCGAGGGTCGACGTAGTGGTACACGCCATCGGGTACTTGTCGCTTCGGTTCGGTGGTCGTCGGGTCGTAGTGGTACTTGGCGCTTCGGAGACGACGGTAGAGGTACTTGGCGTATCGTCGGGGCACTTGTCGCATCCACCTGTAGTCGAACTTGACGGAATCCGAACGTCCTCGTTGACCTGGTACTTGACGAAAATCCCGAAGCTGGCCCTGGCGTCCTGGTTCGGAGGTTGTGGAGGCAGGGGACTCCGGCCCCTTGTGGAGTTCCTGGTGGTCGCCACCACCGGAGGAGGCGGCAAGGGCGAGGGGGACCGGCGCAGGGAGCAGCGAGGGTCGCCGGCGAGGACGCAGGAGGCCGGGCGCGTGGTGGAGGCGAGCGACGGTCACGGCAGCGAGGAGAAAGCGAGATGGCGCGGAAGCGGCCAGGGAACGACGGCTCCAGCGCGGGGCGGACGTTGCAGCTCCGGCAGTGACGGGGTACGAGGCGAGGACGAGGAAGCAGAGGGGAGGCGTCGCGAGGCAGGGGGCTGCAGTCCTCGGGCGGCAAGGAGGCACCCTGGAGGAGAGGACCTTGGGCGGCGGCGGCGACCGCGGCAGGGAGCGGTGGCGCGGCACCAAGGGCGGCGACGAGGAGGCCATCGGGGGTCCGGCCTGGTCGCTCGGAGGAGCGGCGGGGATCGGGTGCAGGTGCTCGAGGAGCTCCTCTCCTCGGGCGCTTGGGCGACGGGGAGAGATGAGGAGGGATCGGGAGAGAAGCGAACGGGAGCGAGGGGATCGAGCGAGTGGGGCGACGAGGGGATCGGGCAGGGAGGTATGCGGCGCTGGGGGGAGATGGGAGAGAGATGGCTGCGGGCTAGGGTTAGGAAGGGGCCATGGGCCTTGGGAGGCCGCGGGCCTGGTGGAGGAGAAAAAGCCAGGGGCCGGCTGGGCCTGCGGGAGGTTAGGCCGGCCTGGAGGGGAGGCGCTAGGTGGGCTGGGCCTTAGAGGCCGGCTGGGCTGGGATCTCTTCTCTCTCTCTTATATATATTTAGCAGAAAAATAAATAAAGAGAGACAAAAGAACGAGAGGGTTAGGGAAAGAATTTGGGAACGAGGACAATTTTCCTGGACTCACAAAAATATGAAGAATTTAACAAAAATGTCCCAAGGATTTTTGGTGGAACTCCGGAGAATGATAGAATAATAATGGCAAGGTTTTGAGGTCAACTCGGAGCAGAAAAAGGCATGGGATTTTGCAAGTGTGTTATGGTGATTCCAAAACAATGGAATATTTTTAATATAGCTCCGTAATATTGGGAGGATATGTTATAAAGAGAAGTCACCATGTGAATCCCTCGGTTTAAATGGATCGAGAAATCCATGCAATTTATTTAGAAGAGTTTTAAAAATTAATGATATAATGCCATGATGACATGATGCAATGCAAGAGATGACCAGATGAATGCTCAAACAAAACAAATCACACGACAAAACTCAGAAACCCTGGAAGGCAACTGAAGCTCCGGCCTTGGGGCGTCACACAGCGGTTCCAAATGGCGAAAGTGATCGAGATGCATGTTTTTAGCGTCCAACATGTCCTCGTTGAAGGCTTGTTGAGCATAGTTGCCAAAGTCACCGACCACCCAAGGGTTGTTCGGAAGTGGATCAACAATGTATCCAACTCCCTCTAAAAGGTGGAGATGAATGTCATCGGTCTCGACACAGAGTACACGGAGTGTGCCACTGGGAAGATCCAACGTGCCGCTGTCCTTCAGCTGTGCCTTGAAGATGATGTTTTGGTGTACCACATCATACACGTGCCCTCCATACCAGGTGAGCTTCACGATCTCATGTCTTGGGAGGACATATACTTTTGTGGGGCAGCCATCGCAAGGGACAAACTGAAGTTGGAGCCGTACAACCTTGATTTGAAAAGCATCGCTGACCTACAAACCAAAATAAAAATTCTTGTAGAAGATTGTGATAAACCGACACCATCCCTGTTCGACGTAGCAAATTTTGTGCTAGGAACAAATCTTCAGAAGGGCGACGAGACGCTGGCATTAAGGTCGTCTGGATGGGAGAATTATCCCTTGATGTACGAGAAGATAAAATATGCTCCCCTCGATGCCCTTGTGAGTTTCGAGATAGCTGCAAGGTCCAGAGAGCTTGTTGCGAAGCCGTCTCCCACAGAAAATGAGAAGAAGAAGAAGAAGAAGAAGAAGAAGAAGAAGAAGAAGAAGAAGAAGAAGAAGGAGAAGAAGAAGATGCTGCACCAGCACTAGGGCTTTATGGATGGATGAACTATTTCCTCTCATGTAAAAAAAATATCCCCTCTCTATGTATATTGATATAGATTGACTATTTCGATGGTATGCATGTCTTTGGAACAAGTAGTAGCATGGGTCCGCCAGACTATAAGGAACTATTTATCCGCCTAGCTTTCTATACTACTCCTTCCAGTGATCGGTATGCAATGCATGTGTCCGTAGACATGATAGCTTGTCCATGGAAGTTAAACTACGGCGACCATCACGTTTCATCCACTGCCACTCGGGATTCCCACGACGCCGGTCCAACCCACGGCACCACGTCCCCCAACGTGCGCCTCACCCCTCTTGTCGTGGAATTGTCACGGCAGATGTCCTCGTGAAAGGACTTAGTCGCAGGGCCATCGTACGGGTTAACTTAGAGGGGTTAAAGCGGACACAAAGACACGAGAGTTATACTAGTTCGGCCCCTTCGATGAAGGTAAAAGCCTACGTCTAGTTTGTGATGGGATTGATGTGATTTCGGCGACTAGGGAGCAATAGCTTCGCCTAAGCCTCGAATTGTCTGTCCCTAAACCGCCGCCGGGTCATCCCCTTATATACACGGGTTGACGCCCGGCCGGTCTACAGAGTCCCGAGGCCGGCTCATACAAGAGTCCGGCTCGGTCTCTTCTTTCTCTTATCTTACAGCACAAGTTACATGACTAAGGCGGTTTACATTTATGGACCCTAATCCGCCTCTGGGCTCCGGGCCTCATGCTTTCATGGGCCCTAATTATGGACGAGGGTAAACCGGCCCCTTCAGGCGGTTTATATTCAGCGATTATATCCCCAACATTAGGCCCCAGTTGACTTGAACTGGTTCATGTTAATCTGCAACATCTTAGGAAACTCAATCTCCCTTCATATTTCAGAAACCGCCATCTGCTTGAACCGCCGTGGCGTCATCCTCCGACCACAAAGAACGGGCGCCTTTGACGCCATCCTTAATAAAGAAACCCAAACAGAAGATTCCTTCATTTAATACTATCCGGAAATCGAGCGACCGCTGCGCCGTCCGCCGCTTTTAACTCCTCGATTCTCGCTTTGTCAATTACTCCGTTTTTTATAAATAGACCGGCGGGCCCTTTCTCTTCTTTCTTCTTCCGTGCTTCTTCTTCCCGCGACACTCCAGCTCAAGCTCCGCCGTCGCCTCCGACCTTCGAACGCCAAGCGTCGGCTGGGCCGCTGCATCAACCTGATTGTACCAGAGGCTCTCGGCGCTCCTCCGCTGTTCTCAGATCGGGTAAGGCCCCTCTTCAAGCCCTAGATCCGCATCTGAAGGTTCCTGTTCATCTCGTAGTTCATAGGCGTTCATCCTAGTTTCCTCATACCTGCTCTGCCATGGCCGTATTATTCAACCGTAGTATACATCCTGTGCGGCGACTGCTCCGCCGTCAGTTTAATTCTTTGTACACCTTTCTTTTTGTTCAGACCCTCTTGTTTAGAACGCACGAACCTTCCTGCCCTTTATAAGGCTTGCATAGGTCGCATAATTTTTTTTCTTACTTAATCTTCAGTAGATCCAAATTACCTCCATTCGCATGTGAAACCTGTTTCTATCCACACTTAGCAGATTTTCCAGTTCTGTCTCTTTGGGCGGTTTGACTTTTGATAGCTAATCCGTCATACTCCATTAGTCCTCGCTAAACCGAATTGAAACTGGCTGCCAATTGCCGTTTAACATTGTATAATATGTCTGAACCGTTAACGGTGGATCGCCACCTTTCCTTTCGCAGTTTAGTCTTCCGAATGGCCAAACAATTCTCAGCTTGCAATTGGGTCGGTCCAAGATCACCGAGATGCAACTCAACGGATGCGCTCCACCGGGCGCTTTAGCGTCCAAAATGTCCTCCATCAAGCGGGTTCGGATGCCGAATGCCCTCCCGATCCGCAAGAAGGAGAAGTAATTGTGTTTATGCAGCACTTAGACCGGGGATTCTGCCCGCCCGGATCAAAATTCTTCCGGGATGTCCTTGCAAGTTTTCAACTCCATCCACAGGATATTGGTCCGAACTCTGTGTCAAATATATGCAATTTCCAAGTTTTCTGTGAAGTCTATCTTCAAGAAGAACCATCTGTGGAGCTGTTCCGGGATTTCTTTCAGTTGAACCGCCGTACAGAATTTTCGGATGGTCCTAACACGGAGCTGGGCGGCGTTTCAATCCAGAAAAGGAAGGAAGTAGACTTTCCTCACGCCAAACACCATAGCCATCCGAAAGATTGGAACCAAACCTGGTTCTACTGCCGAAATACTGCTCCTAACAACGAGAATCCTTCGCCGGGTTACCGCCCTCACCGGCTTAGCAACCATCACCCGTTGCCTTCACGCTTGACCGCCGCAGAACGGAAGAATTTTGCGCCTCAAATTATCAAACTCCGGGCTCTAATGGCCAATGGCTTAACTGGTGTGGACCTTGTGCGATGTTGGGTTTCTTGGGGCATCTTGCCATTAAGCCGCCGCCCCGGATTAATGCACGAATACACTGGCAGCGTCCAAGACCCTCAAAGACGTCACGGGCTACCAATAACTGAGCTTGAAGTCACAGAGACAGTGAAGAGGATGCTTGATGAACTGATCTCTGTCTGCAGCCAAACCAGGTTGGCCCCATTCTGTGTTGCCAACAAACCGCCTGCGGTAAGGCTCTGCTCACCGCTTTTCTGACATTAATGCCTTATTGATATATATTAATCCTTGTTACGTCTCAGGCTAACAGCTCCTTCTGGAAGCGGACCAAACCGGCCCGGGCTCCGCGTGTAAAGTCCAAGACCACCAAGAAGGCTGGCAAGAGGAAAACCGCCGAGTCTTCTAATCCGCCGGAAGACGAAGATTCAGAAGCTGAGGTAAAGCTTGATTTATCTTGTCCTTTTTTATTCTTCCTTTTCTCGACAATTTTAACTCCTGTGATGATGTTTGAAGCTACCATGCCGACCCTGTTGAGGTAATCTTTCTTTCTTCCGAATCCGATCTCGTGCGGTTAAAAGAATTCGCCGCACAGTCCGGAAAGTGAAAAATCTCATTCCTGTGCTCATTTGAATCCAAACCTTTCCTTGAAGACACAGCAGGCTGAAGAGCGCCAGACGACCCGCACGATGGTCAACAAATTACATCGTCCGGTTTACGGATACACCAACCCGGAAGCGTTGTCCGAGGTGATTTGTTCTCCGAAAAGCGTTATCCTTTGAAAGGTTTCTTCCGATGTCCTCTCAATCCGTCGACCCAATTATCAGGCCTCTTCCAACTCATCTGGCGGTTCATCAACCACTCAACTGCCTCCGCTTAAAGTTGCTGCGGGGTAAGCACCATACTTCGCCAAGCCAATTCGGTTTATATTTGCATTGGTCGGTTTATCTTACTCTAATTCTGAACATTGCAGCACCAAGGCTCGCTTGAGTAAAAAAGCGAAAACCCTTGATCCTACTGCGGATGTTGATCCGGAGAAGATCCCAGAGCAGCATGGCGAAAATCCTGAAGTCGCTAAAAATAGCTCTGCCGGGTTGAACCAAGACGACAACGCTGATCCGCCAGAAATTGAGCCGGATGCCCAAGTGGAAACCTCACATCCTGCTCCACCAAGTCCGGCCGTAGAGCGGGTCGTAATTGTTGAACCGCCGAGCCGGAGTATGAAAACACCAAGCCCAAAGAAGACCGCCAATCTGGCCAGCCCGGCCAAAAATGATGACGTTATAGTGACGGGCACTGGCTACAGCATCCCTAGCCAACCGGTCGCTTTTGCAAAACACAGCACCAAGGAAGAGTCTACTACCATGAGTAAAGAGAAGGGGAAAACTGATCTGTCAGCTTATGACAACCTCTCTGCCCAAGAACTTCACTCCGGCTTTCTGAACCGACTCTACACAAGTCGTGACTTCGAAGCCGGTCTGGTAAATCGTATGAAGGAACGCTATGAGGTAAGGAGTTATGCCTCTCTTGTACTTTTGCTGTGTAGTAGCCCCCAAGGGTCGGTTCAACTTAGCATAATTAAACCGGCACTTAACTTTGTATAGAACCCATACGCCTTAAACTTCAGTGCTGTAGCCCTCAAGGGCCGGTTCAACTTAGCATAGTTAAACCGAATTTAATTTTGTATCCCCATAGCAAACTGAGATCAACTAGCCATTAGCCCCCAAGTGCCAAGTTGAATATTTATATTGAGCTTGGGACTTTATAATGAAACAACTAACGTGCTCCATTTGTTATCAGAGTGAGATATACCAGCAAACCGTACAACTCAAGGACCTTCGTGCCAATCTGGAGACTCAACAAGCAGAAACCACCAAGGCCAAGGATGAATTGAAAACCGCCTTGGCCACTATGGAACAGCTCAAGGAGTGGTATAAATCCGAGCAGGCCAACTGGGACATCGAGAAGGCCGGTTTGAAAAAACGGGCGGAAGATGCTGAAACGGCTCTTAAACCGGTGACAGAAGAGCTTACCAGACTAAAGCGCCAGATTAACGCCATGACCTCCGCCATCTTTGGTAAGAGATTTTGCACCGATTACCACTGCTTTGATATTTCCGCCGGTTTAACCTGAGCTGTCTGAAACCGGTACAGGGAAGCGTATTGCTCATCTGGGCTCGATGTGCGGAAGAAGCTCAAGGCCGCTTACGCTGATTGAGCAGCTGTATACCGCGCCCAGCGAAGTCATATGTGCCACCTCGCACGACAACACAGCTCCGCCCTGATCAAAGATACACCGGACCGCTATCCATGATTCCGCACAGCTTGAAGAGTTGAAACGATCCGCGCCCGGCTGGTACTTTCTTCGTTTAACTCGCGCCAAGGCGTGGATAGCGGACCTTGATCCGGTGACATAGCCAAGGGTTTCCCAGCGCCAAGAGAACGGCGAAGCCTTTTGATAATGACGCTCAAACGAATAACAAAGGAGATGCGTCACCGGCGAGTCAATCGGCAGCAGAGGCCAACTGGCGGTTCACCGCTCTTTCTACGATCACGAACAACAAGCGGGTGGAGTTTGTCATTCCGAAGTGCGAGCCTTGTTCCTCCAATCCGTAAGCACACTTATGCCCTCGACGTTGATCCGGCTGAGCTTATAAGTGAAGAGGCTGTCTTCGTGCCTTAAACCGGATTGACTGGTCTACCAATGACTTCCGCCTTTGGGTGATGAAGAGGAAGAAGTTGAACCGACGCTAGACGCCCCTCTTCTTCACGCCAACCCGGCGAGGAAGCTTAATCCGTCAAGCCGGGTGATGCATCGGCTTGCTAGTCATAACGCCATGCGAAATACCGGGCCTTGGAAGGCTTTGTAATAGAATAGCCAGCACTTTGTTTTGAACATGCCTTTATGCCCTCGATCAGAAACCGTCAAGAGAGGTGCTGATACTTTGGATTGAAGAATTGAAACCTTCAATTTATTTTGCCTGCAATCACAAATTTTAAACTGCCACGGCGGCTTGTGTCGCCACCGCTTGTGACGCTTATATACTTATATAAGAAAATATTGATGTATATGATCAAAACTTTGTGATACAAAAATACCTGCCAGCGTCGGGCATGCAGTTGGCTTAGCCAACCCTTGAAGCGGAGGTTGCATAAACCATTACCATGCAAGGAGACAACAGCTCCTAGCTTTAGAACGCTGGTTTACCAGGTAAACCATGCCGGGTCATGTTAAGCCCCCTGTTACTCCATAATGGGATGTTTAACAGGAAAAAAAACAAACCGGAAAAGTTATCACCGGATTAAACAATAAACCAAATTCCGTCAATGGACTGGTTGAACCGATTTAAATGACAATTATAAGAACAATAGAGGAGCATAGGCAATGATAAAAATGTTTGCCCCAAAGAGGCTTTACTGAGCCGATCAGATGGCGTTACCATGGTCGGACACGACCAAGCTCCCAATAAGGTGTAGCTATGGTTCAAGTCAGCCAGGTCCCCAACCGAAACCGTGGCATTATGCCGATCAAGTGGCGTGGCAATGGTTCGGGTTCGACCAAGCCCCCAAGTGACTCTATGACCTTAGGCCGACCAAGAGGCGGATCGGTTCAGATGTGACTATGTCCCCAAGTGATCTGGTGGCTTTACCCATCAAAAGGTGTTGCATTGGTTCGACACGACCAAGCCCCAGATGACATAAAAACTTCGAAAATCCAGATCAAGGGATAAACCGGAGGCTGCTTTGAGACAACAACTCCATGTACCCAAACCGATTTTTGAGCGGATACCCGCTTTAGCCGAGGCTCCGGTTTATTGCTTTTATTCATAATATATACATTGTCATAATATGTACATAAGTAGAGCCGATGGATCAGGTATAATAAGGCGAAGATGAGCTATGTTCCATGGCTGTTGGTCTCCTCTTCTGACGTGCGTGAGTCTTTACGCTCTCGAACATCAATCAGATAGTATGATCCGTTGTGCAGATTCTTGCTGACCACAAAAGGCCCTTCCCAAGGTGGGGATAGCTTGTGCATATCTGTGCGGTCTTGAACGAGCCAAGCACCAAGTCTCCTTCCCGAAAGGTTCTGGTTCGACCGCCGACTGTGATACCGTCGAAGATCCTGCTGGTAAATC
The DNA here is from genome assembly GCA_021605205.1 of Aegilops longissima. NCBI lineage: Eukaryota > Viridiplantae > Streptophyta > Magnoliopsida > Poales > Poaceae > Aegilops > Aegilops longissima. The sequence continues at coordinate 561,501,477 of CM038676.1, read as the reverse complement.
GCCGAACGAGCAGCCGCCATATCTCGCTCTTCATCCAGTCGATCCAAAGCGTCCTGCCATGTAGCCTCGTTATCTGCCTCAACATAGGCTGCCACGCGAGGTGAGTCATGACGGATATCGCTGGGAAGGACCGCCTCCGCTCCATAGACCATAAAGAACGGTGTGTATCCGAAGGATCTGTTAGGGTAGTATTTATACTCCATATCACGATGGTAGCTCTTCGACCCAACAGCCCGCGCCCTTTGTAAAGGGACCATAAGCGGGGTTTGATACCTCTCAAGATCTCTGATTAGCTCGTTACTTGACCATTGGACTGCGGGTGGGCCATCAAGAAATGTCAAGCGGATGTGCTCACGTTCACAAAACTCCTTCATGGCACCCTTGGACAAATTGGTGCCATTATCCGTGATGATACTGTGTGGAAATCCAAACCGGAAGATCACCCTTTTTATGAACTGAACCGCCATGGCCGCATCACACTTGCTAACAGGCTCTGCCTCGACCCACTTTGTAAATTTGTCAACTGCTACCAGCAAGTGCGTTTTCTTGTCCTTGGACCTTTTAAAAGGCCCCACCATGTCCAGCCCCCAAGTCGCAAACGGCCAAGTAATTGGAATCATCCTCAATTCCTGGGCCGGTATGTGAGCACGTCTAGAAAACTTCTGGCAACCATCACATCGCCTGACCAGATCCTCTGCATCAGCATGGGCAGTCAACCAATAAAAACCATGGCGGAACGCTTTGGCCACCAAGGATTTTGAACCGGCGTGGTGACCACAGTCCCCTTCATGGATCTCGCGCAATATCTCACAGCCTTCCTCAGGGGACACACAACGCTGAAACGCCCCTGACACACTGCAATGATGCAACTCGCCATTAACAATGGTCATAGACTTAGACCGCCGAACTACCTGTCGGGCCAACGTATCATCTTCTGGTAACTCGCCCCGGGTCATGTATGCCAAATAAGGGAGCGTCCAATCCGGAATGACATGCAAGGCTGCCACCAACTGAGCCTCCGGATCAGGAATAGCCAAATCTACTTCATCAGGAAGCTTGACTGACGGATTGTGCAGTACATCAAGGAAGACATTGGGCGGGACCGGTTTGCGTTGAGAGCCCAGCCGGCTTAAAGCATCCGCCGCTTCGTTCTTCCGACGATCCACATGGTCCACCTGATATCCTTTAAAGTGACCTACAACAATATCCACCTCCCGACGATATGCAGCCATGAGTGGATCTTTGGAATCCCAAGTACCTGATACTTGCTGGGCCACCAAGTTCGAGTCACCAAAGCACTTAACCCGGCTTAGATTCATCTCCTTAGCCATCCGGAGACCATGGAGCAAAGCTTCATACTCAGCTGCATTGTTAGTACAAGGGAACATTAAGCGGAGGACGTAACAAAACTTTTCACCTCGTGGGGAAGTCAACACCACTCCAGCCCCCGAGCCCTCCAATTGCCTGGACCCGTCAAAGTGGATGGTCCAATAGGTATGATCCGGCTTTTCTTTAGGCGCTTGCAACTCCGTCCAATCATTAATGAAATCCACAAGTGCCTGGGATTTTACTGCCGTCCGAGGTACATACCGTAAACCGTGCGGCCCAAGTTCTATGGCCCACTTAGCAATCCGCCCAGTTGCTTCTCGGTTCTGTATGATATCGCCCAAGGGAGCTGAACTGACCACCGTGATGGGATGCCCTTGAAAATATTGCTTCAGCTTCCGGCTTGCCATAAAAACTCCATATACCAGCTTCTGCCAATGCGGATATCTCTGCTTAGACTCAATGAGCACCTCGCTGATGTAATAAACCGGCCGTTGAACCGGATATTCCTTCCCTGCCTCCTTCCGCTCTACCACAATGGCTACGCTAACTGCCCTGGCATTAGCAGCAACATATAGCAGAAGCGGCTCTTTGTCAATGGGAGCTTTAAATCCTCCAATGCTTCATCGGCGGCTGAACTCCAGACAAACTGATCCGTCTTCTTCAGCATCTGGTACAAAGGAATGGCCTTCTCTCCGAGGCGGCTGATAAACCGGCTTAGCGCGGCAATCCGACCCGCCAAACGCTGGACATCATTGATGCACCTTGGCTTAGCCAAGGAGGTGATAGCCGTAATTTTCTCCGGATTAGCTTCAATCCCCCTGTTGGACACAAGAAAGCCCAATAACTTGCCTGCCGGAACACCGAAGACACATTTGGCCGGGTTAAGCATCATCTTGTACACCCGCAAGTTGTCAAAAGTTTCTTTTAGATCCTCAATCAACGTCTCCTTCTTCCTTGACTTAACCACAATATCATCCACATAAGCATGCGTTACGGCCGATCTGTTCGTGCAAGCAATTCTGACTTATAGCTGATAAGTTGCTTAGGCGCTCTTGAGCCCAAAAGGCATAGATACATAGCAGAAGGCTCCAAAAGGAGTGATAAACGCCATCTTCTCCTGGTCCTTAACTGCCATCTTAATCTGATGATATCCAGAATACGCATCCAAAAAGCTGAAACGCTCACAACCTGCCGTAGCATCAATAATCTGATCAATGCGGGGGGGCGAAGGATCTGCTGGACAAGCCTTGTTAAGATCTGTGTAATCCACACATTGCGCCAAGTGCCATTCTTCTTATGGACCAACACGGATTAGCAAGCCACTCGGATGGAAAACTTCAGCGATAAACCCTGCTGCTAAGAGCACGCAACCTCCTCTCCAATGGCCTTGCGCCTTTCCTCGTTAAACCGGCGAAGAAACTGCTTTACGGTCTGTACTTGGGATCAACATTAAGAGTGTGCTCAGCGAGTTCCCTCGGTACACCAGGCATGTCGAAGGCTTCCATGCAAAATGTCGATTCTCACGGATGAACTTCGATGAGCGCGCTTTCCTATTTAGGATCCAAGTTAGCGATGATGGTGAACTTCTTGGACGAATCGCCGGGCACAAAATCAACAAGTTTAGTCTCAGCCGCCGATTTAAACTTCAAATCCGGATCGTGCTCTGTAGTTGGCTTCTTCAAGGGGGTCATATCCGCCGGATCAACATTGTCTTTATAATACTTTAGCTCTTCAGTGGCACAAACCGACTCTGCGTAAGCCGCATCACCTTCCTCGCACTCCAAAGCGATCCTGCGGCTCCCATGAACCGTTATCGTCCCTTTGTGACCCGGCATTTTTAACTACAAATAGACATAACAAGGCCGTGCCATAAACTTAGCATAAGCCGGCCGCCCAAATAGGGCGTGGTAAGGGCTTTGAATTTCCACCACTTCAAACGTCCATGTTTCCGATCTGGAGTCATGTTCATCCCCAAAGGCCACCTCCAGAGCTATCTTACCGACCGGGTATGCTGACTTGCTAGGCACCACACCGTGAAACACCGTCTGGGCGGCTGAGATGCTTATCCGTTAACCCCATACGTCGGAAGGTCTCGTAGTACGTGATGTTGATGCTGCTCCCTCCATCCATAAGCACCTTGGTAAACTTGTATCCTCCCACGAGGTGCCACCACTAGGGCTAGCTGACCGGATTGTAAACCGGGGAGGATGATCCTCTCTGCTCCATACAATAGGCTGCTCGACCGGCGTGGTAATGCGGTGCGGCGGTTCAACAACATTGACTGCCCGCTTCGAAGTTTTCGGTCTCGCTTGTCCGGGCTGGTGGTAAAGACATGGTATTGTCCACCGTTCAACTGCTTCGGATTACTTTGATAACCCGACTGCTGCTGTTGTTGATTGTAACCACCTTGGTTCTGATTGTTCTGATTGTTCTGCCCGCTCGGATTACCACCGAACCCTGGGCCGGAATTTCCTCCACCGTAACCCGGGGCGGACCCTGAACCGCCGCCGGGCCCTTGATCATACCGGAAAGCATTAGAACTTTTGAACTCCTGCATAATGTAACAATCCTTCCAGAGGTGGTTTGCTGGTGCCTCCTTCGTCCCATGCTTCGGACAGGGTTGATTCAATAGATAATTCAAACGATCCGGATTGTGATTTGGCGCACCGCCCCGGTTTGATTGCTTACCCTTGCGCCGTTGACCCTTGTCCTGTGCGTTGGTGTTGGCTACGAAGCCCATGTTACCGTTTGCCTTACGCTTGTTTCCTCCATTACCTGCCGACTGATGCTGCTGGCCTCTGGAGTTGCTGTTCTGTTTTCCCTTCCCTATTTCGTCATCCTCCTCAGACTCGGGATCCTTGGTACTATCAGAATCAGCATACTTTACTAAAACGCCCATGAGAGTGCCCATGTCATTGCAAAAATGCTTCATGCGACCCAGCTTCAACTTTAACGGTTTGAACCGGCAGTTGCCTTCTAGGGTTAAGATCGCGGAATCAGGGTTGATCCGGTCTGAAGAATGTAAAACTTCCGAGACGCGGCGCACCCAATGGATTGTGGATTCTCCCTCTGCCTGGACACAAGCCGCCAAATCCACCACAGACATGGGCTGTTTACAGGTGTCTTTGAAATTTTGAATGAACCGGTCCATAGCGGGTCCATGAACTGATGGAGTTAGGCGGCAAGTTCTTCAACCAAATGCGGGCCGTACCTTCTAACATCATGGTGAAATACTTCGCACGCAGCTTCATCCACATCCAGCATCTCCATGGCCATCTCATAGCTTTCTATCCACGCTTCTGGAGCCAAATCGGCGGTATAATTAGGCACCTTGCGTGGCCCTTTGAAGTCCTTGGGCAAACGTACATTGCGTAAAGCGGGGACGAGGCAAGGCACCCCCAAAGAGCCAGACGTGACCCCAGGTTCGAAGATGGTCGGTCGAACCGGCGCGAGCTGATGATCCTCATGTTGTGCTGCTAACTCGGCCTCCCTACGTGCCCTGGCCTGGTCCACCACCACTTGAGCGTTTTCGAAGCCACCCGCCGGGTTGTTGCCACGAGGCGGACCGCGCTGCGCATTGCTTGATACGGCCGGTTCGTCTGCGTGCCGGCTATAACTCCGGCTTGGGCAGGGGGTGGAGTGGATCCGATCCCGACTGTATGAATACGCTTCTGTTGAGCGGGGCCGTCTGAGGAGCTCTTTTGCCCGGCGTGTTTCTACCGCTGCGGTGAATCGCCGATTGGAATCGCCTCAAGCGTGCCGCAGCCGCAACAAGGTTATCCATCGGGTTGGAGTAGTGACCCGGAGGTGTCTGCATAGCCTGGGGCGCGCCGGCATGATGGCGAGGCAGATCTATCACCCGGGGCTGAATCGGCGCGCCCGTCCCAGGTGCTTCCGGCCGGTTCACCACCGGCGGCGGATTACTGGTCCCTGCCCCTGGGGTATTGAAGAGGTCTCTTCCCTCGAAAAACGAAGGCAAACGGGATCTGTACTTTCTTTTCATGACTTCATGTGACGTGCTCGATCCAAAGATGAGCCTATAAGCCTGCGCATCCAAAGCGGCCCGTTCCGCCGCCATCCTCACGTCCGCGGCTGCCAGATCCGCTTTAGCCTTAGTGATTTGTTCCTTCACCTTTGCAATCTCCGCGTTGTGCAGGTCTTGATCCGCCGGATTAGCCTCTGCCATGAGCACAGCCAATGCGTCGAATAGCTCTGATAAAACTTGAGTCGGCGGGCGCACAGGGCCTCCTTCCCCGGCTGCCATCACCGCTGTTGAACCGGCGACCATGGGCGCCGCGGTCGAAGAGTGAAGCGTCGCTTGTGTACCGGCCATGAAGATTCCAACCCGGTTGGGCAGATCAAAGGGGTCCGGAATACTCTCACTGTCGGAACAGCCCCCGATCTGGCCATCTTGCAGCTGGTACAGAGACTCGGTTTCTCCGGTCGACGACTCGTCATCAGAGTAGACAACGGTTTCGCCGCCAGATGCTGATCCGGCCTCGCAGTCTCCTCCATGGATTACTCCCATGAAAGCACGCTTGACAGCCGGTTTAGACAGAGCAGGATTCTTCTTCGCCCGCTGAGCCGTCTCGACGAGGTCGGTGCAGATGTCCGGCCCAGGCCCTGGCTCACCGATCTTGCCGATGAACACGTGTATGCCACCAAAGGGGACCCGGTACCCGTACTCAATCGAGCCGGCCTCGGGGCCCCAGTCTGCATCGTCGATGTAGAGCTTGCCGCGACGACTCTTAGTCATCCGGCCCACAGCATAGCCTTCGAGTCCTTCGAACTTGCCCTCTAAGATCATCAAACCATCGTGCGATAGCCCCACGGTGGGCGCCAACTGTCGTGGAATTGTCACGGCAGATGTCCTCGTGAAAGGACTTAGTCGCAGGGCCATCGTACGGGTTAACTTAGAGGGGTTAAAGCGGACACAAAGACACGAGAGTTATACTAGTTCGGCCCCTTCGATGAAGGTAAAAGCCTACATCTAGTTTGTGATTGGATTGATGTGATTTCGGCGACTAGGGAGCAATAGCTTCGCCTAAGCCTCGAATTGTCTGTCCCTAAACCGCCGCCAGGTCGTCCCCTTATATACACGGGTTGACGCCCGACCGGTCTACAGAGTCCCGAGGCCGGCTCATACAAGAGTCCGGCTCGGTCTCTTCTTTCTCTTATCTTACAGCACAAGTTACATGACTAAGGCGGTTTACATTTATGGACCCTAATCCGCCTCTGGGCTCCGGGCCTCATGCTTTCATGGGCCCTAATTATGGACGAGGGTAAACCGGCCCCTTCAGGGCGGTTTATATTCAGCAGTTATATCCCCAACACCTCTCGACCGCATCGCCCATCTGCCTTTGTGTGCATGACATGTGGGCCACCTTAAATGCGGCGAGCATCAAGTTTCTACCACAACCATACGCGATTCACATGACGCCGCACGAACCCATGACACCACACGTCCCCCGACATGCGGCTCACCCCTCTTAGCCCCATTGGCCCTCTAAATTTGAATTTGAAACTTATAAAACGAAAAGATTCAAAACAAATAAACTGGGAGAGAGGGAGTATATTGTAGGATGTGTCCCATACGAAACAAGTCCCCTGGTTTGTCACCGTGAAGATGCGGTTAGAAAGGAGCACAGCGTCTTCGTACTCGTACGGCAACAAATCGGTCGCAGACAGCATGGTCCACGTTTGACCGCCATGTGCAAGGTTCGTGTTATCTTATTCAATCTCACCGTTTTTTTGAGGGTTGGGACAGTAGGAAAGGCTCCTACTGCATATATATTAAGTATAAAACAAAAGTTGTTACGTGGTGATAATTACAAAGTGGGGGGAGTTAGACACTACTAAGCTACAAGCCCCAAAGTTAATGAAAGCCTTGGTTTAGATTTTGCAAAATGGAAGAGACATCATGTCTCTTGTGTTCTGGCAGTCTATAAAGAAGGTTACCAAAGTCAATCTTGAACCTGGTCCACCATGAGTCAACGGAAGGCACCACATGTCTAAAATAATTGTTGTTACGCTCTTTCCAGAGACTCCAAGCAGCAATCAGAAAGATTTCCATGATCATCTTGCGCGGGTGCTGATTCTTCATTTGTTCAATAAGATCCAGCCGGTTGCCAACCGTCCCCCACACATGTTTAGACGTTGCCAACAAACATTGCTGAAGGTGCAGTGGAAGAAAAGGTGCTCCACCGTTTCTTCGACGTGACGACCACACAACAGGCAATCAAGGTTGGTCCCAATGTTATAATGTCGGCGTTTCAGCATGTTGCGTGTGTTGAGGCGGTCAGAGAGCAAAAACCAACCGAAGACTTTGATTTTCGGGGTACATTTGGTCCGCCAAAGCCACTTGTACGCCACATGAGCCACCACGTCCCGAAAGAAAAATTTGTAATATGCAGCAGTTTTGAAAACAGTGGCCCCCCAGCAGTAGGCCCACACATCCCGTCGTTCATCAAGTGTAATTTCCGCAACGTCAAGCTGCAGAAGCTTTAGCTCATCATGGGCTTGTACGGACAGTGGGAGTTGAAAGGTTTCATGCAGGGTGGCGGTCGTCAGAAAATCCCACACCTAAAGATCTTCATGATGGACGTACGAGAATGCCCTAGGATACTTGTCAGCATAAACATCCTTATTCCAACTGTCCTTCCAAAACAACGTAGATTTACCATTGTTGACTTGAACATGAGAGATACCACGGTATATTGGCATGAGGTGAACGAGATCTCGCCACCAAAAGGAGCCGCAAATCTCAGCTGCATGCGGGATTGAGTCCAAGTAGTGCGTATCCCAAATCAACTGCACCCAAGGAATGTCAAGTTTATTGAAGAATTTATGGAGGAATTTCAGAAGAAGGCCATCATTTTGAATCCTCAAGTCAAGAATACCGAGGCCACCGCTGGATTTGGGACGGCAGACCATGGGCCAAGCAGCAAGAGAGTTGTGTTTATCACCATTGGCTGTCTCTTTTAACCAGAGGCAATGCCTACGAATCTTGTCCAGCTGGGCAATAATTTTCTGTGGCAGTCTCAACGTGCCCATCGGATATATGGCCAGAGAGGTAATGAGTGAATTGATCAACGCCAATCTGCCAGCATGAGACATGAGAGACATGGCAGCCGTGATTTTTCTTTCTGCTTTGCACACAAACGGCATCAAATCCAAGACCGTTGGACGTGGTGGTCCCTAGGGGCAGCCCAAGGTAAGTGAACGACATTGTTGCTTGGGTGCAACCAAAGAGATTTGCCAGGGCATTGCACTTGTTGGCCGGGGTGTTGATAGGGACGATCGTGGATTTATGAAAGTTGATTATGAGCCCGATCGACGTGGCGTAGTCCTCAAGGATTTGTTTCAACTTGGCCGCTTGGAGAAGGCATGCAGGCAATACAATGATAGTATCGTCGGCATATTGGATGACAGGGTACTTAGCATCACCTTTAGGAGGGATCGGGTGACTGAGCAAGCCTTGCGCAAGTGCATCATTGATGGCAGTTTGAAGGAGGTCGGCCACAATTACAGAAATGAGAGGTGAAATAGGATCACCTTGGTGGACCCCACACTTGCAGTTAAATTGTTGACCAGGAACACCGTTGAGAAGCACTGAAGACTTGCCGGAAGAGAAGATATTGTGCATCCAACCCAGCCACGCAGGTGGGAAACCCATTTTCTTCATGATGAGGAGCATAGCCGAATGCTCAATGGTATCGAATGCCTTGGCAAAGTCCAGCTTGAGGAGAATGATTTCTTTCTTGGAGGCTTGACACTGATGTATGTATTCGAAGGCCCAAGCTAGGCAGTCATGGATGGACCTGCCCCAAAGAAAGCCGTACTGATTTTTATGTACTAGCTGAAGTATAATACGTTGTAGGCGACCAGCCAGTATTTTAGTGATTAACTTCAGACAACAGTTGAGAAGGGTGATGGGCCTATAGTCATTCACGTTGTCAGGCGAGTTATTTTTTGGAATCAACGCGATATAACCCACATTGATACTGTCCAGACTGAGACCACCCTGATGAAATTCAAGGCAGAGGAGATAGAAGTCTTCTTTTAGGATAGGCCAGCAAGCTTTCAAAAAGGCGCCATTGAAACCATCGGGGCCAGGGGCCCGATCAGGCGGCATTGCCGCAACCACAGCATCAATCTCTTTGTTTGTAAATGGAGCCACAAGAGTGGCGAACAACTCCTCTTCCTTGAGAAGATTATCTAGGTTGAATTTCATAGGCGAGGGGTTGGCTCGCCCCATCCGAGTCTTGAAAGCCTCAAATAGGATAGATTCCTTACCTGCATGATCCTCAACAACACTGCCATCAACAGTTTTCAAAGAACTGATGTAATTCCTTCTGTAAAGTTCAGTAGCCACAGTTTGAATTTTTTTTGAATTCTCATCCCCGAATTGGATCCATCTAATGGTGCATCGTTTTTTCCAATAATCTTTCTGATGTTGGAGAAGCCACAATAGATGTTTTCTGAGTATATTGCGAAAGTTTCGCTCAGGAGTGGTAAGTGGCCGGCGATCTTCAATATTATCTAGCTCCAGAAGCGTTTTATTAGTATTTTCAATAGCAATGTTTAAACGGGAAATCTTCTTACTCCATTTCTTGAGAGCATATCGCACAGCCTTGAGTTTTTGACCAATCCTGGCGGCCGCGTTGGACCGTCTGTTGTATTTGATGGGTTTATTCCAAGCTTGTGCCACAACCTCCATAAACCCTGGATGGGCAATCCAGTATGTTTCAAACCCGAAGAGCTTACTTCTTAGAATAGTTGTTTGGATGACCACAGAGCAAGGAGTATGGTCGGAGACTGGCTTCCCCAAATGATTCACCAAAGTGTTAGGGAACGATATGGTCCAATTCAATCTCGCCGTGGTTCTATCGTACCAATTCATGCGGTGGCTCGTTGCATGGCTGATCCCAATGTTGGACAAAGGTTCTACGGCAACGGTGTCACCGTTGTAAATGTTGTGCAAATTGATGTTGGTACCCTCCCGTACATATGCAAGCCAATCTCCACTCGCATCGAGCCTAACATGTGAAACAGTGGGCAAGGGGAGAATTAGGAAATGGACATGGAAGTAGTATTTAGAATGCATTTACTACGTGATCAAACTCATCTTAACTGCTCATCGGAGGAAATCCGAGTGCCCCTCAACGTCGGCATCTCAAGGGGCGTCAACTTGCAACTACGGCCACACCGCACTGGAGAGACACCCAAGGAAACATCCTCGTGCGTTCCACGGAACATCAAGATGCATTTGGATGAGTAGTTTATCTTGTGAGAGAAAAGGATGAACGAGGGAAGGTCTCTAGAGATAGACACTACTACTACCAATCTGCTGGCCCGTGCGTGACAATGGATCCAAAGTAGTAGAATAATACTTGCTCACGTTCTTGAAATATAAACACTCTAGTTTTAATATACATGTGTCTGCAGACATGACAACTTGTCCATGGAAGTTGAACCACAGTGACCATCACGTTTCTTGTTCCTACCACTGCCACACCTACACCTGATTCCCACGACCCTGCTCCAACCCTACCTGTTAGCACGACGTCCCCCGATGTGGACATGGATCCTCTAACGTGGCTATCACTGCCTTACCCTGCCTTTCCTTCGCTGACTGGTGGGACCCACACTTGCGGGTCCCACATGTCGATGATAGAATAATAGGATTGTTCTATCGAGGATCCTCATCCCCCCGACGTGCGCCTCATCCCTCTCGGCCCCACCGCTCCTCTGCCTTTGTGTGCATGACATGCGGGCCAGCTGAACTGCGGCGACCATCAACTTTCAACTACAACCACACCCGATTGGACGCAGTTTGCTTGCTCCGCTGCTGTGCTTCGATCCGTACTCCCGCACCATCGAATTTTCATCCAGCGGCTGTGACACATTTCGTCCCAGGCATCAATCCTCAGCTGGAATACTTCTGTACTACAGGTAGTACCCGCCGGTGTGGCCATCTACGCATCGTAACACCCCGACGCCCAGCTGTGGCACCCTCGCCACGGCCACGCCACCATCGGCCGGTTCATCTCGAATGAGTGAGTCGCGAACCACACCACCACCATGAGAATGACATGTGGGCCATCCGCTTAATGTCCGCATGTCATTGACTCATAGGCCGGGCCCTAAGCCACTGAAGTTCGGTCCCGTGGGCCCCGAGAGGGAAATGTAACTCCTGTGGCAGGCCTTGTGGTGCTCCTGCAGTATGAGCTCGTGCCAAACCCGGAATTTGTTTCTTACTATCTACCAACTACTCCCTCCGTCCGGAAATACTTGTCCGGGAAATGGTTGTATCTAGACTTATTTTAGGTATAGATACATCCATTTTATCCATTTCTAGGACAAGTATTTCTGGATGGAGGGAGTACTAGTAAGGTACACGTGCATTGCACGCATGAGATTCTGGTGGTTTGTGCATTATGCTTCTACATGTGGAGTCTTCTAGATTCTACATGTGGTAAAATCTGGTGGAATGTAGATGATATCCAACGGCCAGTAGTGCTCGGATTTGCCATCTTTGTACCGTCGGATTGGCTTCATCCAATGACCAACTTTCGAAGTTATGGTTTGGTTTGCAGCCTAAGGTTGCCACGCCTAAGCTTAGGCGTGCCACAAGTGTGTTTGGTTGCGTTCTCGTCACAGCATAGTTGTTCCCTCTTCATGCATGCTCAACTCGACACCCCTCTTCATGTATGCTCTCTTCATGCATGCTTCTAGTGTATTTTTGCTAATCTAGTGTGGACTCATGCACCCTCCATACACTCTACCAAACACCCAAAAGAGGGCCGAGAAGGGAACTCTTGGGATCATGCACCCTTCATACACCATACCAAACACACCAGACATGTGTTTGGTTCATTGCTACACTTGTGGCTTGCCACACTTTTCTAGCTATATGGTCCACATGTCATAGACTCAACTTCTTGCCAAATCTTGCCACACTTGTGGTGGCCATTTTGTTAGCCACATTTTTCGTGGCAGACACACTTTGCCTAAGCTTAGTTATGGCAAAGTTAGTCATGAATGAAGTTCAACCATGGAGTCTTCTAGATTCTACATGTGGCAGACTCTTGTGGAATGTAGATCATATCCAACGGCGAGTAGTGGTCGGATTTGCCATGTTTGTACCGTAGGATTGGCTTCACCCAACGACCAACTTTCAGAGTTATTCACACACTATAGAGGGGGTATAGATAATGATGTGCCGGCCCGTTGCGATGGATCCAAAGTATATCTGTTTAGTGGAGTGCACTCTAAACACATTATCTATTTATTTTTCTCTAACCTTTCGTAGCCATGCAACCAATCCACATAAGCTTCATGGGTGCCCCCCATATCATATTATTCATACTACGTTGACTGAAAAAAGATAAATCACCCAAAACAAGATCTTCCCGTTTTTTGTTCCTACGATCTTGTGTCGTGCACGTACCTACTAGTTGTATAGTGGTAGTACTAGTTGTACAGTACAAACTTGGTACTAGTAGGAGTAGACTAGTACGGAATGCTCCTACTCTATCAACGAGCCCCATCTGACACCAAATTTCTTGGCTTCCGTGCTACAGCTAGATCTTCCCCTTGTTTCTGTTCTCCAACCCGGCGGCGGGCGGGGTGCGGTTTGCCAATAGTCGGTTTGCTCAACGGCGGTCCCACATGAAAGTAAAATTGCTAGGAAACACGCCTTCCCTAAGCTACGTGTCGTGCCGGACAGGCCGTGGAGTACTCCCGATTCCCGGCCGTGTGTGGGGGGAGTGTGACGCGAACGCGGCATGCCTTTTCCTTTTACTAGCAATGTGCCCGTGCGTTGTGATGGATCCAAAGTAGTAGAATAGTAGTACTTGCTCACAAACTTGAAAGAAATCACTCTTATTTTGATATACTCCTAATATATTACTCCCTCCGTTCCTAAATATTTGTCTTTTTAGAGATTTCAAATGGACTATCACATACGGATTATATAAACATATTTTGAAGTGTAGATTCACTCATTTTGCTCTGTATGTAGTCACTTACTGAAATCTCTAGAAAGACAAATATTTAGGAACGGAGGGAGTACTTTTCACTCAAAATATATTTCTCAGGCTGTTTTGATGAGGTGAGGGAGGGATGTGGTTGCTTTCAAGATAATAAAGGGGTTTTCTACAAATTGGAGAAGAGAAGTGGGCTATTGTTGCAAAAATGCCACAACTTACCTCACAGCCGTTAGATGCAGATCTAATGGTCAGAAACGACAGATGGCAGACACACCACCATCACCAACTGAGTATTTTATACGAGTAGGAGTAGAGAAACATGTATAAATTGTAACTTCTTGGTTCTGCTCCTTGGCACGATCGATAGATAGAAATAACGATTGGAAACGCTAGGGCGGGACTATTTCTGCTAGATAAGTAGGGTACGTAGTAGCTAGGTTGGCGCATCGTCGGTTTGGTCACACGCGGTCCGACATGTTCTAGTGTTTCTAGCAAGATGCCCGCGCGTTGCACGAAGTTGATGGAAAAGGTAAGCACAACTTATAAATTGACAAATGGAGTACTAGTTACAGTGATGCATATAATTAAACAAAGGGATCGCACATGTCGGTATTGACTGGAACAAGAATGCAACAACACAATAAGAATTAAGGCCACGATGATGATGCGATTGCAGTGGTGGTTACAGAAGGCAGGAAGAAAGATGCATCCATCAACGTATGACCTCCTCCTCCTCAACTTAGTCTTGTTGGGCCACCGACCGCGGCTAAGGCGGCGGCTTTGTGGCGGTCGAGGTGCTTCTCAGCAAAGGCATCCAAGGCTTCGGCCGGTTGAGGAAAACCAACGTCGTGGCGTCCTCACTGCCTTGTAGATACCTATGTACGATTTGCTCATACCGTGGGCGTGTAGGTCGACGAATTCTTGCAGGCGGCGCCTCGCGGCGCGACCTCAGTGGACATTCTTCATGGCGTCGGCGGGCGGTCGCGGGGCCACCAGTGCTTGAAAGAGGTTTGGCCATGGAGGCCGATTAGGGTGGCAGGCAATGAGGAGCCCGGGCGCGCGGGCTGGAGGAGTACAGCGATGTCGTCCGCGAGCTTATTGAGGGCGGTGAACTTTTTGGTGGTGGAAACGATCATCTGGTCCAACTGAGAGTCGTAGTTGGCGTCGACGGCGGCCGTCCACCAGCCGGTCTCCAACACCGTCTGGAGACGATCCTCAGCGCCATGCCGCATGCCAACATCGTGGACCATCTGGCATAGCCGCTGGCCGTTCACGCGCATCGCCGCCGTGGGTCTGGAGTGAGCTCTTTTGCGCCTAGTGTAGGTGCTTAGGAAAATGCTTAGGTGCGTACGATGTGGTAGATGCATTGGAATCGAGCGGCGCCTTTATATGAGGGCAAACTACGTTGCATTCACATCGTGCAGCCTCTTTTCCCGGTCCTCCTCCCATTACTTCCCTCATGTATTAATTGAAGGAGGATGCATTGTACGTTCAACATTTCGGGAACCGCTACTCCCTCCCTCGTCTAAATTAAAGCCGTATCGGGAACTGCGCCGCCCAATGTCAAATCGAATAGTACTGCATCGCCCGCTGCACGCCCGGCTGAACATGCCTCCTCGCCTCCATCAAACCCCTCCGTTAAACCCACATGCAAACCGAGAAACCTACTCCGGCCACATGTCCGTTCATGAGCGGGCCGGAATTAAACGCAACACCGGCCGAGCTCCTC
The DNA here is from genome assembly GCA_021605205.1 of Aegilops longissima. NCBI lineage: Eukaryota > Viridiplantae > Streptophyta > Magnoliopsida > Poales > Poaceae > Aegilops > Aegilops longissima. The sequence continues at coordinate 561,486,426 of CM038676.1, read as the reverse complement.
CCGTCCGACCTTAGTTTAAACGAGGCCAGATGCCGGCCAAGCTCCTACCATCCGCGCTCTATTTACACGAGGCTAGACACACAGTAGGCAAGAATCGCACCCCTCCGCCGCTCCCCCATCTCCTCCTTCACCATTTTCTCCACTCTTCTGATGGCTTCCGAGGAGCCATTCTCCGGCATATTACCCGGCTGGGTGGCCCGTCGAGCCCTCCGGATACGGGCGAGGCCGCTCGGTGTTTCACCAACCTCGCTTGGCCCAATAGAGCTAGTTGCCGCCCCAAGCAGGTGCGTGGTTCAGCAACTCGCCACTCCAGTTCAGCTCGATGAGGAGTGGCGAGTTGCTCCACGCCGGCATGGCGGCGAGCACACCGGTACGGGCGTCTTCGCTGCCGCATCGTACCGCGCCACAAGTGTCTGCGGTGCCGCGCCTTCCGTGTCTGTGGGCGCGCCTCCCGTGCCTGTGGCAGCGCCATGTAGGCAGAGACAGAAGCCGGGTGCATGGAGAGCTGCGAGTTGGTGGCCAGCTTCTCCGTGTTCGCCTCCATCATCGAGGAGAAGTAGAACACGGGAGGCCGCTGTCGGTGTCAAAACCGGCGGATCTCGGGTAGGGGGTCCCGAACTGTGCGTCTAGAATCGATGGTAACAGGAGACAGGGGACACGATGTTTACCCAGGTTCGGGCCCTCTCGATGGAGGTAATACCCTACTTCCGGCTTGATTGATCTTGATGAATATGAGTGTTACAAGAGATGATCTACCATGAGATCGTAATGGCTAAACCCTATAAGTCTAGCCTATGAGTATATGGTAATGAATCTGTCCTATCCGGACTATGCTCTCCGGTTTATATAGACGCCGAAAAGATCTAGGGTTACATGAGGTCGGTTACATAAGAGGGAGTCTTCATAGTCGGCAGCTTAGCTTGCCTCCCACACCAAGGAGAGCCTAACCTGGACACGGGTATAGTCTTCGGTCTTCGTGTCTTCACATCCCATCAGTCCGGCCCATAGATAACAGGCCGGACGCTCGAGGACCCCTTAGTCCAGGACTCCCTCAGTAGCCCCCGAACCAGGCTTCAATGATGATATGTTCGGCGCTCATATAGTCTTTGGCATTGCAAGGCGGGTTCCCTTCTTTAAGTAATGTATCCGGTCATCGACTCAATATCGTTCCCCTCATCTTCTGCGCGCTAATAACTTTGTCTTCCACGTGTCGAGCGAATGCGGAAAGTCGGGGCATTTTTGCAAATAACACCTCGTCCACACAAGGCGAAACGCCTATTTAATGAAATTGGATCTTAGATCCAGGCGATATCACGCAGAGAAAATCCCCAGAAACTGCCAAGAGAAGCCATTCCAACATGGCTAGCATTCCCAATTCCTCCTCCCGTTCCAGTCCAAAGAGAAGCGAGTGGGAGAAGTGTTCTGTGAATAATAGTCAGCTAGCAGAGCTGCAAACGCAGGGATTTCTTCCTCCCGCGGATCTGGTCCCCGTCCGAGCAGGGTTAGTCTCCTTCAATGATGCGAATCAGGCGGAGGACTCCCCCAATCCGTCCGGGGGAGCGAGTGTGCCTGGTCCCCTATCTGATAAGAGGCGTCAGATTTCCAGTCCACTCATTCCTCCGAGGGCTTCTGAAGTATTATGGCCTTCAGCTGCATAATTTCACTCCCGCCTCTATCCTGCACATCGCAGGTTATGTTGCTTTATACGAGCTATTTCTGGGTGTTGAAGCCCATTTCGAACTGTGGAGAAAATTGTTCTATCTTGTCCCTCGCAACCATGAGTGGTCAATATTTGAAGTGGGCGGAGTCGAAGTGTGGTGCATCACCGACACCGGATACCCGTCTGACACACCAAGGAAGGCATCTGAAGAATGGATTTCCGAGTGGTTCTACATCGAGGACGTTGCGCTTGCCGGTCCAGTTCTAAAGGGTCTCCCTTAATTTTCAAGCGTTCCGCTAAAGAAACGCCATAGTTGGCGCCCCCGGAGCCTTGAGGAGGATGACAGTGTAGAGGTTCGTCAACTCTTTGGTGAGAGACTCTTGCCCGGTCCGGATTAACAATGGTTGAGGTAATGGCGACCTCGATCACTCGAGGGGTTCAGCCACTTCAATACTGAGGGCTTCCAATGTGGCACTACAACGGGGAGGACGATGCTTCCCACTGCGGTCGAAAAGGTCCGAGCACCCCCGCCGCTCTGGCCAAAATACTGGCCGAGCTGTTCAAAGGGGAGGAAGAGGAATTTCTTGGGATCAATCGCAGAGATGGATATTCTATGTATAATCCTCCCAGTTGGGTAAGCTCCAATCCTTCTGCTCTACTCATTTTGCTTCCCGGATTACCTTTGACAAATTTCTAATCTGCTTATAACAACATTGGCGAAGAATCACCGAGGGGTTTTACAGCCCCGCCCCACAGCCTGAGGACGACAACCGGGAGCTGGATCCCGGGTTCCAAGAAGATCCAGATATATTCGTGGTACTCGCGGAAGGGGTGTTTTACCAGGCGAGCTACGATGGCACGGAAGTAGCCATTATCGCCAATTACCCTGGTCTTCTTCCTGCTTCCCACGTAAGTCGTTGAGAAAAACCTCTCTCGTAAGAGCTCCCTTGCACTGCCTCAGCCGTCGCACTATCTCGTACTCCACAGGGGAGACGTTCAGCGCGTCATACTACTCCAGGGGCGCCTCCGGTGCCGAGCAAGGCTTCTAAAAGGAAGGTCGGTGAAGTCACGAGCGGTCCCTCATCAAAGAGGTAAGGATTTAAGGGTATACTTCTACAGTTACATCCAACTGTAACTTGTACGCTTGTTTGATACCAGGAAAAAGGGTCACAGGACTAAACCCGAGGGTCCGGCCAGCCGTACTCCTCGCGCCCGGGATTTAGACCCTGTTGGAAAGGCGGGAGCCAACATAGGTACAGTGCCGGACTGTCCTTCAGCCGAGGGTTCGGATAATCTGTCAGTTACCAACTCGGAAGTGGAGAGCGCCATGAATCATCGGCGCTGTAGGGCTATTTTACGAGACCCTGAGTTTTCGGAAGAGGCTTTTAATGCCTTCAGCTCGGCCGATGCGTACATGCGAACTGCTCGAAATGGGCTTAGTAGAGCCACGAAGCAGTATTTAACAGATGTGCGGGTAGGTTTTCTTTTTACGAAATAGGATAGCCATGTGCCAGTAGCCCCCGGGACTGAAAGCAGTTGGTATAACTAATTTGAGGACTGTTATATCGCCAGGTTCTTACCGAGAAGAACGACCTGCTATCCCAAAAGCTGGAACAGTGTCGGGCGCAGTTAAATGCTGCTACCACCGAACTGGAAAATTTGAAGAAGTCGTCCACTGGTAACGTTCCCCTTTATTGAGGAATAGTGAATGGATACCAACCTTGCTAATACTGCCACTGACCGCATAATAGGGTCGCCTGATCAACTTGAGAAGGAGTTGAAGACGGCCCAAGAGGGGGGAAAAGAGGCGCAGAGGCAACACGCCGCGGGCGAACGTGTGCTGACCCGCGTCAGGGACGAGAAAAACAAGATGCAGGATTCCAACACCAAGTTGGGTGAAGAATTGAAGGATGTGTGGGCCCAGCTATCCGACTCTGTAAAGGAGAACAAGAAACTATGGGGCGGCATGTTCAGTATGTTTCAGAACTTGTTTTTTTAATAGTTTGGAGAGAAATGAAATTGATGTAGCCATGCTTGCAGGTATATTAACGGGCCGTCCTGAAGAGGAGGCGTCCGGATCATCGAGTGATCTGCTGCAGAAGCTGTCGCAAGTGCACGAACAAGTGCGGCTAGCAATGCGGAGTGTTGCCAAGGCTCTATGGCCATCCGCCTCCCCTCCAGGGAGTATGGAGGAGCTTGTAGAGTGGTTCAAGCGAGCGCGGCGGCGTATCCGGCTATGGAAGATATCAGCCTGTCGAGAGGGTGCGCGAGAGGCGTGGGCCATGGTGAAGACTCGGTATACCAAGCTTGATCCTAATCACATGGCGCGTGTCGAACCGGTAGGGCCGAATGGGCCGTTAGTTTAGTGTATGACTGATGACCCACAAGTATAGGGGATCTATCGTAGTCCTTTCGATAAGTAAGAGTGTCGAACCCAACGAGGAGCGGAAGGAAATGATAAGCGGTTTTCAGCAAGGTATTCTCTGCAAGTACTGAAATAAGTGGTAACAGATAGTTTTGTAATAAGATAATTTGTAACAAGCAACAAGTAATAAAAGTAAATAAAGTGCAGCAAGGTGGCCCAATCCCTTTTGTAGCAAAGGACAAGCCTGAACACACTCTTATATAAGGAAAAGCGCTCCCGAGGACACATGGGAATATCGTCGAGCTAGTTTTCATCACGTACATATGATTCGTGTTCGGTACTTTGATAATTTGATATGTGGGTGGACCGGTGCTTGGGTGTTGTTCTTACTTGAACAAACATCCCACTTATGATTAACCTCTATTGCAAGCATCCGCAACTACAACAAAAGTATTAAGGTAAACCTAACCATAGCATGAAACATATGGATCCAAATCAGCCCCTTACGAAGCAACGCATAAACTAGGGTTTAAGTTTCTGTCACTCTAGCAACCCATCATCTACTTATTACTTCCCAATGCCTTCCTCTAGGCCCAAATAAGGGTGAAGTGTTATGTAGTTGATGTTCACATAACACCACTAGAGGCTAGACAACATACATCTCATCAAAATATCGAACGAATACCAAATTCACATGACTACTAATAGCAAGACTTCTCCCATGTCCTCAGGAACAAACGTAAATACTCACAAAGCATATTCATGTTCATAATCAGAGGGGTAATAATATGCATAAAGGATCTGAACATATGATCTTCCACCAAATAAACCAACTAGCATCAACTACAAGGAGTAATCAACACTACTAGCAACCTACTAGTACCAATCCCGGACTTGGAGACAAGGATTGGATACAAGAGATGAACTAGGGTTTTGAGAGGAGATGGTGCTGGTGAAGATGTTGATGGAGATTGCCCTCTCCCGATGAGAGGAGCATTGGTGATGACGGTGGCGATGATTTCCCCCTCCCGGAGGGAAGTGTCCCTGGCAGAACAACTCTGCCGGAGTCCTAGATTGGTTCCGCCAAGGTTCCGCCTCATGGCGGCAGAGTTTCATCCCGAAAAGTTGCATATGATTTTTTCCTCAATGAAAGACCTCATATAGCAGAAGATGGCCATCGGAGAGCCAACAGGGGGCCCATGAGGTAGGGCTGCGCGCCCTGGGGGGTAGGGCACCCCCACCCTCATGGACAGGTGGGCCCCCTCTGGTGAACTTCTTTCGCTGGATATTTTTTATTATTTCCCAAAATGACTTAGTTTCAGGACTTTTGGAGTTGTGCAGAATAGGTCTCTAATATTTGCTCCTTTTCCAGCCCATAATTCCAGCTGCCGGCATTCTCCCTCCTTATGTAAACCTTGTAAAATAAGAGAGAATAGGCATAAGTATTGTGACATAACGTGTAATAACAGCCCATAATGCAATAAATATCGATATAAAAGCATGATGCAAAATGGACGTATCAACTCCCCCAAGCTTAGACCTCGCTTGTCCTCAAGTGAAAGACGATAACGATAAATATGTCCCCATGTTTAGAGGTAGAGGCGTCGATAAAAATAAAATACGGACACGAAGGCATCATGATTATTCTCATAACAACAACATATATAGGTAATGTCATATGATTGCTTATGTTCAAGTAATAATCCATTCACAATGCAGAGTACGAATCATAAACTTTATTGAAAACCAAAAAACTATAATCTCAGTCATTGAAGCAATTGCAATTTATCATAACATCACAAAGAGTCTATGTCAGAGCTTAATAGCAAGTCCACATACTCAACTATCATTTAGTCTTTCATAATTGCTAACACTCACGCGATACTTGTGGTTATGGAGTTTTAATCGGACACAGAGAAAGATAGGGGCTTATAGTTTCTCCTCCCAACCTTTTACCTCAAGGGTAATGTCAACAATAATAACGCATGCCCCCTATATCCAATTTGATATATCAATCAGGATCTTTCCAACACACTGTGCTTGCCAAACGATAAAATGTAAAAAGGAAAGGTGAAGATCACTGTGGGTGTCAAAACCGGCGGATCTCGGGTAGGGAGTCCCGAACTGTGCGTCTAGGCGGATGGTAACAGGAGACAAGGGACACGATGTTTTTACCCAGGTTCGGGCCCTCTCTATGGAGGTAATACCCTACTCCTGCTTGATTAATATTGATGATATGGGTAGTACAAGAGTAGATCTACCACGAGATCAGAGAGGCTAAACCCTAGAAGCTATCCTATGGTATGATTGTTGTTCGTCCTACGGACTAAAACCCTCCGGTTTATATAGACACCGGATAGGGTTAGGGTTACACAGAGTCGGTTACAATGGTAGGAGATCTACATATCCGTATCACCAAGCTTGCCTTCCACGCCAAGGAAAGTCCCATCCGGACACGGGACGAAGTCTTCAATCTTGTATCTTCATAGTCCAGTAGTCCGGCCAACGGTGATAGTTCGGCTATCCGGACGACCCCTAATCCAGGACTCCCTCAGTAGCCCCCGAACCAGGCTTCAATGGCGATGAGTCCGGCGCATAGATTGTCTTCGGCATTGCGAGGCAAGTTCTTCTCCAAATTCCATATACTTGTCGAATAGTGTCCGGCTTCTGATAAATGCCGCGTTCCTTGGCTTCCACGCCCAATAACGGCCATCTTCCACATGTTTGAATGAATGCGAAAATCCAGGGTATTTTACACTTATCCCCCTAGCTGCGCAAATGAGATGTCTATAAAAGGGGCGAGGATCTAGATCTGAGTCACACCATCCCCCCTCCGCGAGCTTTCATCGGAGCGCCTTCGACAAAAATCCATTCCACCATGGCCGGTCAACGCGGCTCCTCCTCTCGCTCCCAGCCCTCGGCGGGAAATTGGGAGAGATGCTCGATCCCGCATAGCGAGCTAGTTATACTCCAAACCAAGGGATTTCTTCCCCGGCCTTCATGGTTCGGTTCGAGCGGACTTGCCACCTACAAGGGCGGAAAGCAAGCGGAGAGTGTCCCGATCCCTATAATGGAGAGCGGGTGTGCTTTATCTCTTATCTAGTAAGAGGACTCGGATTTCCAATTCATCCGTTTCTCCGAGGGCTCTTGGAGTTCTCTGACCTCGGTTGCACCACCTTCGCCTGCCTCCATTTTGCACATCGCGGGCTTCGTGGCCCTTCGCGAACTGTTCCTGGCGTCGAGGCTCATTTTGCGCTGTGGAAGAGATTATTCTGCCTTGTACCCCGTTCTCATGAGGGGTCAATATATCAAGTGGGCGGAGCGAACTATGGCGCATCGCGGGACCGGATATCTATCCGGAACCCGAAGAAGCGTCCAAGACTGGCCTTGAATGGTTTTACATGGAGGGCGTCCGCTGCGGATCCTATTTGGATCGGCCTTCGGAGTTTAGCAACGCTCCTCGAACAAGCGCCTAAGCTGGCGCCAGAGCCCAGAGGAAAATGACCGGGATGTCCTTTACTTGATGAGCCGAATAAGATTACTGGCTCATGCCGGATTGACCATGACCGGAGTCATGGCAATCTGCATTATGAGGAGTGCAGCCGCTCCAATATAGGGGCCACCGCATGTGGGACTTCAGCGGGAGGACGATGCCACCGCCATGGCATAAAGGGCGGGATCGGTCACCGAACTGGTGAAGACCTTGTCCGCCATGTACAAAGGGGAAGAGGAGGATTTTCTCCACGTCAATCCACTGAACGGGTTTTCTTCGAATAATCCTCGAAGTTGGGTAAGAAAATACCTTAGTGTCCTGTCCGATCCATGTTCCCGTGGTTAAATATCTCATTTCATGGTTTCTACGCAGGAACTGCGCCGAGCCGTGGAGAAGATACACAGCCCGCCCCCACAACCCGAGGATCCGGAACGGTCCCTCGGTCCGGCCTCCGAAGAGGATCTGGATATAAAGGTGGAGTTGATCGACGGGGTGTTCCACCAACTTAGCATCGACAATGCTTTGGTTGCCATTACGGCCGATTACCCCGGAATACTTCCAGCCTCACAGGTAACTGAGACCGAGGTCCCAATACTCTGATAATGACCCATTCGTGCTTATTTTTTGATCACCGTATACCAATGGTGTTTCGCAGGGGTGCCTTGAGGCGGGAGGCCGAGCCAGCGACTAGCCAACAAGGGCGTCTGGCCCCACATGCTAAAAAGTGTGGTCGGATCGAAACTCCGCCGCAACGGTATGGCGTGTCACCATATTCCCAGGATTGATTCCTGGAAGGCGTACTAACGCTGGTGCTCTTTTCAGGAAAAAGAGCGCTCGCCGGACTGAGTCCGGAGAGGTTGCCAATCGAACCTCCGCCAGCCAGGCTCCAAAGCCGGGTCCAGAAGCGGAGGCGAGCACGAGGCGTGCGTCGGATGCTCCTCCGACAGAGGATGCCGACAGATTGTCCGCCACCAACTCCGAGGTGGAGAGCGCCATGAATCACAGGCGCCGCCGGACAGTTCTTCTTGACGCATGTTTCTCCCAAGAGGCCTTGAATGCCTTCAATTCAAGAGATGCACACCTCCGTGCCGTTCAAGATGGTCGAGCCAGAGCCATGGAGCAGTATGTAAAGGACATACGGGTGAGGAAATTTGACAGTTATATATGCCAGTAGCCCCCGAGACTATTAAAATAGTTAGAATAACTGATTTAAGGATCATTTGTTATGCAGGATCTTACAAAAAGAATACCCGACTGTCCCAGGAGCTCGCAGAGTGCAAGGCCCAACTTGAGGCCACACTAGCCGCTACAGGGGGAGCCACAGAGACCCCCTCTGGTAATATATGCTTCAAAAGATAAATAGTTTATGAAGTGCAGCGGGTGTGTAAATCTGACAATAATATTGCAGATGGCGCCGGACTAGATCCGGACAAGCAACATCTCCTGCGCCAGCTAAAGGCTGGAGCGTGCTTACGAGGGTGCGGCAGGAGAAAAATAACCTCCAAGATGCCAACACCCAACTGGGTGAGGAACTAAAGGATGTTCGTGCCCAGTTGTCTGACTCCGTAAAGGAGAATCGACGGCTTCGTCGTGGCATTTTCAGTAAGTGCTTGAGCGAACTTTGAAAGAGTTCGGCGAGGAAGGCGACTAACATAAACATGTATGTAGGTTTGCTCACAGGCCGTCCTGAGGAGGAGATGCCCAGTTCTTCGGGTGATCTTCTTCCCGAACTGCGTCAGCTGCACGAACGAGTTCGACGGGTGATGAAAGGCGTCGGTCAGGCCTTGTGGCCATCTATCTCCCTACCCGAAGGCATTGGGGAGCTAGCAGAGCGGCTTCAAGGAGCACGGCGGCGCTTCCGACTATGGAAGATATCGGCCTGCCGTCAAGGCGCCAGGGAGGCCTGGGCCATGGTAAAGACGCGGTACACGAAGGCTGACCCAAACCACATGGCGAGTCGGACTGTGGGGCCTGATGGGAAGGAGATCCTGTAAGCTTAGTGTACGGCCAAGTAGAATTGGCCGCCAAGTATTCCCAGAAAGATTGTACATTAGATAGCCTATTAGATGGCATTGAGGAGGAATACAATGAGTCGAGTTGACTATGTAATTGAATATGACATGAAAAATGTCTTCTAGCGGATTGTAGATCGTTTGTCATAGCGGACCTTTTAAGCCGACCTCGGGACCCAATAGTCCGGAGTGTATCCGAATACCCTCGCGGTTATATAAGAACCGGGGCATGCATGGAGACAAGGCGTAGGGGTCATTATTGCTGTATCAGACAAGTGCCCAACTAGTTATATTATATTACATGGATAGTAAGAAACATCTTCCAGGGAGAATAGTTCCGTTAAGGGTTCCTTTATTTGGGAGGCATGCCCTAAAGTGCATGTCAAACTGCTAAGAAAGCAGAAAATCATCTGGGGCAGATGGATAAATAGTTAAAATCATCTTTCAGTTCACCGACCGAATATTCCCTTAAGAACGCTAGCTTTCGGCTTCACCCGTCGAGGTACACATCCGGCTGACCCGGCGAAGAACAATCGCAGAGGTGCTCCTTTACCACCTAGCCAAACAATCGGGAGCGTAGGGGTAAGCACAGGGCCGAACAACCCAGCTTGGCCAAAACTTAAGTCATATCGATGCATATAATGGTGAGTAAAAGGTACATGCGGAAGTTAGACACATGTGTTGGGCATGAAGCCCATATAAATAAGCTTCATTAAAGAAGCCCTAGGTATAATGAGCGGACAGCGCGTCAAGTATGTCTTGAACAAAGCGCAAACGAGCCTCTAAAGGCTTCAAGAAGAAGGAGGAGGAAGGAGAGAAATAAAAGACATCAAAAATGGAAAATGTGGACGGAGGAAGGAGACGAACTTGGAGTCCGGCGCTTAGGCGTAGAATCTTCGTAGATGGGCTGCGTTCCATGGGTTCGGCTCGAGTCGGTTATCCGATGCGTTTCGCAGACGGTATGCTCCACCGGTCAGGACCTGGTCGATTATGAAGGGACCTTCCCATTTGGGCTTGAGTTTGTCCTTTTTCTTGTCCGGCAGGCGTAGAACTAGTTCGCCAATGTTGTAAGCTTTGGCCCGTACTTCCCTGCTTTGATATCTTCGAGCCTGCTGTTGGTAAAATGCGGAACGAGCTTTTGCCACGTCGCGCTCCTCGTCCAATGCGTCCAAACTGTCCTGCCGATCGAGCTCGGCTTCTCTTTCTTCATACATGCGCACGCGAGGTGAGTCATGAATTATGTCGCAGGGCAAGACTGCCTCTGCACCGTACACCATAAAAAAATGTTGTGAATCCGGTAGTACGATTCGGCGTGGTCCGCAGCCCCCAGAGTACGGAGTCGAGCTCCTCAACCTAGTGCGTGTTGGATTCCTTGAGGGACCACACTAGTCTGGGTTTAATGCCGCTCATGATTAGACCGTTTGCTCGCTCGACTTGGCCATTGGTTTGAGGGTGATAGACTGAGGCGTAATCGAGCTTGATGCCCTTGTTTTTGCACCACAATTTGACCTCATCGGCCGTGAAGTTGGTGCCGTTATCAGTGATGATACTATGGGGGACACCGTAACGGTGCACTACCCCTGATATGAAGTCTATCACCAGTCCGGATTCGGCCGTTTTAACAGGCTTGGCCTCTATCCATTTGGTGAATTTATCCACCATGACCAATAGGTATTTTTGCTTGTGGGTTCCTCCCTTAAGGGGTCCAACCATGTCAAGCCCCCAGACCGCGAACGGCCAGGTGATGGTATAGTTTTGATGGCGGTGAGTGGCATGTGGCTTTGGTTAGCAAAAAGCTGGTTACCGACGCAACGTTGGACTAAATCCTGCGCATCTGCCCGGGCCGTCGGCCAATAAAATCCTGTACGGAAGGCCTTGCCTACAAGGTCCCGGGCTGCGGCGTGGTGCCCACCCAGTCCGGCATGAATTTCAGCCAGGAGGTTTCGCCCTTCCTCTTCGGAGATACACCTTTGAAGGACTCCTGTTGTGATTTTCTTATAAAACTCTCCCTCATGGACTTTATAGGCTTTAGATCTCCGTACTATGCAGCGAGCCTCATTTTGGTCTTCGGGGAGTTCCTGCCTAGTTAGGTAGGCTAGGAATGGTTCCGTCCACGGGGCGATAACCGACATTATTTCATGGGCGGAGGGTGTTATCTCGGTGGCAGAGCCTCCGATTGTGTCAGAGTGTTCAGCGTCAGGCAGTGCGGTTGGACCCGGATTGTTATTTCCGGACTCCCCTTCCCATAGTACGGATGGCTTGAACAGCCGTCCCAGGAAGATGTTGGGCGGGACGGCATCGCGTTTTGCGCTGATGCGTGCCAATATGTCCGCCGCCTGGTTGTTATCCCGGGCTATATGGTGAAATTCGAGCCCTTCGAACCGTGTTGACATTTTAGGACCGCATTGCGATGCGCTGCCATTTTCGGATCTTTGGCATCAAAGTCTCCGTTTATTTGAGATATTGCGAGGTTCGAGTCCCCGCGCACCTCTAGGCGTGTAATGCCCATGGAGACTGCCATCCGGAGGCCGTGCAGAAGGGCCTCGTATTCGGCTGCGTTGTTGGAGTCCGTATACATTATCTGAAGGACGTATTGGACTGTGTCCCCAGTTGGGGACGTCAAGACGATGCCAGCCCCCAGGCCGGCCAACATTTTGGAGCCGTCAAAGTGCATGATCCAATTGGAGTATGCGCCGTACTCTTTAGGGAGTTCGGCTTCGGTCCATTCGGCCACGAAGTCGGCCAAAACCTGCGACTGAATAGCTCGTCGTGGCTTATAGGTTATGTCGAATGGAAGGAGCTCTATGGCCCATTTAGCAATCTGGCCCGTCGCGTCGCGGTTGTTTATAATGTCGTTGAGAGGTACTTCGGAGGCTACCGTTATCGAACACTCTTGAAAGTAGTGTCGCAGCTTCCGGGATGCCATGAACACCGCGTATGCTATCTTTTGATAATGTGGGTACCAGGACTTGCATGGAGTTAGGACAGTGGACACATAGTAGACCGATTTTTGAAGAGGGAACCGGTGTCCGTCCGTTTCTCGTTCGACGACGAGCACCGCGCTGACAACTTGATGTGTCGCGGCGATATATAATAGCATTGGTTCGCCCATGTTGGTTGCGGCCAGGACCGGATTTGTTGTCAATATGGCTTTTATTTCTTCGAGTCCGGCCGTGGCGGCATCCATCCACTTGAAGTGTTCGGTGCGCCGGAGGAGGCGGTAAAGGGGTAACGCCTTTTCTCCCAAACGGGAAATAAAGCGGCTTAGAGCCGCTATGAACCCAGTCAATTTTTGTATTTGTTTGAGATCTTTTGGAATATCCAATTGTGACAGAGCTCGGATCTTGGCTGGGTTTGCTTCAATTCCTCTACCGGACACAATGAAGCCCAGGAGCTTTCCGGCTGGAACGCCGAAGACGCATTTTTCCGGATTGAGCTTAATGTCATATTTTCGGAGATTATCGAATGTGAGCCTCAAGTCGTTTACTAGAGTTTCGACATGCTTGGATTGGACGACCACGTCATCTACATATGCTTCCACTGTTTTGCCGATCTGGTTTGCCAGACATGCCTGAATCATGCGCTGATATGTTGCGCCGGCGTTTTTGAGCCCGAAGGGCATTATGTTGAAGCAGAATGGGCCGTATGGAGTGATGAATGCTGTTGCAGCTTGGTCTGGCTCCGCCATCTTGATTTGGTGGTAGCCGGAGTACGCGTCGAGGAAGCACAATGAGTCGTGTCCTGCTGTAGCATTGATAATTTGATCAATGCGGGGAGGGGGAAGGGATCCTTTGGGCAAGCCTTATTAAGGTCTTTGAAATCAACACATAGGCGCCAGGATTTATCCTTCTTTGCTACCATCACCAGATTTGCTAGCCAGTCCGGATGTTTTATATCTCTGATGAATCCGGCTTCTAGAAGTTTGGCTAGCTCTTCTCCCATGGCCTGTCTCTTGGGTTCGAAAAAGCGCCGAAGAGCCTGTTTGACTGGCTTGAATCCTTTTAGGATATTTAGGCTGTGCTCGGCCAGCCGACGTGGGATTCCTGGCATGTCTGAAGGGTGCCAGGCAAAAATGTCCCAGTTTTCTCGTAGAAATTCTCGTAGTGCAGCGTCTACATCAGGGTTTAATTGTGCCCCAATGGAGGCCGTCTTTGCAGGGTCCGTTGGGTGGACTTGGAATTTGACTATTTCATCCGCTGGTTTAAAAGAGGTGGACTTGGATCTTTTATCAAGTATCACATCGTCCCTGTTCACCGTGGAGCGCATCACAGTGAGTTCCTTGGTCGCTAAGGCTTCGGATAGTGCCTCGAGGGCTAGTGCGGCTGTCTTGTTTCCGGCGCAGAGTGCTATGTTCGGATCACCAGCGAGAGTGATGATTCCGTTAGGTCCGGGCATTTTAAGCTTCATGTACCCATAATGGGGTATAGCTTGAAAAATTGTGAATCCCTCTCGCCCTAATAAAGCGTGATATCCGCTGCTGAACGGGGCCACTTGAAATGTGACCTGCTCGGACCTGAAATTGTCCGGCGAGCCGAACACTACGTCCAGTGTGATTTTTCCTGTGCAGCATGCTTCCCGGCTAGGGATTATTCCTCTAAAGGTTGTGTTGCTTCGCTCAATGCGGTTCCAGTCTATTTCCATTTTCAGAGGGTTTCCTCATAGATGAGGTTTAGTCCGCTGCCGCCATCCATGAGTACCTTGGTAAGGCGAAAGCCGTCCACTATTGGACTGAGGACCAATGCAGCTGGTGCTCGGGCTGTTCGGAATTTAGGTTCGTCACTGGCATTAAAGGTAATAGCCGTGTCACTCCATGGATTTATTGTTGCTACTTGGTAGACTTCAGCAAGGTTGCGGAGTGTTCGTTTCCGCATGTTATTTGATGCGAAAGTCTTGAAGACTGTTAACACCGTACTGGTGTTGCTGGGCTGGGATTCTGAGGCTAGAATCTCTTCGCCAGTTTTGGCCACCTGCCGTAGTATCCAACATGCTCGAAGGCTATGAGTTGGAGTGGCGCCCTCTGTGCTATGAATTTTGCAGGGTCCGTTTAGCCAACCCTCCAGTACGGTTCCGTACCCTTTAGGGGGTTTTTGTTTTTTGATGTTTAATCCAGGTGCTTGATAATGATGCACCCTTTTATTTCGGACCAGGGATGTATTCGGGGCCGGATTATCCGAAAATTTACTTTCGGTTTTCCAAGCACTCTCCATTGCACAGTACTTTTCTACTATGGTCACCAAGTCAGCAAAGCGTGTAATTTCGCGACGACTTGTGGCGTTTATGATTCCCTTGTCCATGCAATTATTGCAGAAAAGTGAGATTGCGTCCTCCTCTCGGCAGTCCTTTATCCTGTCCATAATCAGGAGGAATCTGGCCCAGTAATGATGTACTGTTTCAGCGGGCTCTTGCCGAATTCAGGATAGATCGCTAATGTTTGGGTGGGCAGGTGGAACTAGATCCGGAACCCCGTCAAAATTAAGACTCAGGGGCTGAGAAGTTTCCGAACTTGGAAGTTTGGATTTTTGAATACTATCCAGTGAATCCAACCCGCCGCCTGACTTTAAGTTCAGGGCTTGATCGACATCCGTCCCTCTGCGGGAATCCGGCAGGGAGGGATCGGGAATCCGGACGTAGCTAGTCCTTAAGATAGAAGAAGAATCGCCGTATTGCTCCTCTATCACAGCAACATGATGGGTAGCCTGGGGAGAGTTGATCTCTCTCAGATCGGTTTTAGGCCCGATCTGTTCGTAGTCTGTGGCGACTCCCAGGGCGGCGATGCGATCCAAGATCTCGTTTACGGAGGAGAGCTCGATCGGATCTAACTGTTCGGCAAGTTCCAAATTAACGTGAAGATTGGTTTCAATGACTCGAGAAGTCATCATCGGTGCGGCGGCCGAACTGGCGGTCATAAGAAAACCACCTAGCCGAAGAGTCTGACCAGTGGCCAAGGCTCCTTTGGCGATAGTATCGTCTTTAAAGACGGGATGAATCATCCTTCCTGACGGCGACGACACCAAGGAACTCTCAATGAAAGCACCAATGTCGGTGTCAAAATCGGCGGATCTCGGGTAGGGGGTCCCGAACTGTGCGTCTAGGCGGATGGTAACAGGAGACAAGGGACACGATGTTTTTACCCAGGTTCGGGCCCTCTCGATGGAGGTAATACCCTACTCCTGCTTGATTAATATTGATGATATGGGTAGTACAAGAGTAGATCTACCACGAGATCAGATAGGCTAAACCCTAGAAGCTAGCCTATGGTATGATTGTTGTTAGTCCTCTGGGACTAAAACCCTCCGGTTTATATAGACACGGATAGGGTTAGGGTTACCGAGTCGGTTACAATGGTAGGAGATCTACATATCCGTATCGCCAAGCTTGCCTTCCACGCCAAGGAAAGTCCCATCCGGACACGGGACGAAGTCTTCAATCTTGTATCTTCATAGTCCAGGAGTCCGGCCAACGGTAATAGTTCGGCTATCCGGACACCCCCTAATCCAGGACTCCCTCAATCACCATGACTCTTGCATAAGGTAGAAGATAATAATGAAAGATAGGCCCTTCGCAGAGGGAAGCAGAGGTTGCCATGCGCTTTTATGGTTGGATGCACAAAATCTTAATGCGAAAGAACGTCACTTTATGTTGGCACTTGTGATATGAACCTTTATTATGAAGTCCGTCGCTTTTATTTCTTCCACATCACAAGATCGTATAAAGCTTATTTCTCCCACACCAATCAATCATACATATTTAGAGAGCATTTTTATTGCTTTGCACCGATGACAAATTACTTGAAGGATCTTACTCAATCCAGAGGTAGATATGGTGGACTCTCATGGCAAAACTGGTTTAAGGATTTTTGGAAGCACAAGTAGTATCTCTACTTGGTGCTGAGAATTTGGCTATCACGAGGGGGAAAGGCAAGATCAACATGTTGGATGATCCATGACAATATGCTTTATCTCAGATATAAGAAAACATAACCCATTATGTTGTCTTCCTTGTCCAACTTCAACACTTTAGCATGTCATATTTTAATGAGTGCTCCCAATCATAAAAGATGTTAATAATAGTATATTTATATATGAACCTCTCTTTCTTTATTACTTCCTATTAATTGCAACGATGACCAAAGCTATGTTTGCCAACTATCAACAACTTTTAATCATCATACTCTTTCTATGTGAAGTCATTACTCTCAACAAGATCAATATGAACTGTTTGTTTCTTTTTACTCTTTTTTCTTCTTTTATTATTTTATTCACTCAAGATCATGGAAAAATAATCAAGCCCTTGATTCAACACTAATCTTTATTATATAACTCACAGACTCGATTACATAGGGAGATCATAAAGCAAAACTCAAAACTAGATCATGCCATAAACTTTATTCTACTAGATCAAGATACTACTAATAGGATCGAACTAAGAAAACCGGTAAAGATAGGAGATGTGATTGTGATACGATACAGGGGCACCTCCCCCAAGCTTGGCAGTTGCCCAGGGGAGTGCCCATACCCATGTGATTATGTCTCCTTCTTTGTTGGTGAAGGAGGTGGAGGTGATGGATAGTCGCACATCGAGCGTAAGAGGTCCTCCAACTTGCGAATAATGCCCTTGAGTGCAACGATATGCTCCTTCAATGAAACATTTTCACTTGTGAGATACTTGTTCTGAATACGAGCTAACTCAATCATCTTGAAAGCTTTGATCTCAGTAGGGGTAAGAAGATGGTGATCAAGTTGAAGGATGTCTTCTGCTGCTGGTGCTTGGTTCTCCGTGGCCTTCTTGATCCCTTCATCCTTGTTAATCTCCGTGGGTTCCTCCCTCTTCAGCTCTATCTTCATTAGCCAAGCATCTTTGTCACCATTGTTGGAGAAGGGGAACGACATGATGCCTGGCCTTCGCAACCCTGACAGAGAACAGCTCGAAACAAGAACAAAGGATATTTGCGTGATATGGGAGTCAAAACCTCCGGGAGAATATATAATGAATTTTTACCGACCAAAATACGTATCGTGCAAGAAAACGGAGTCCGAAAGGCACATGAGGTGCCCACGAGGTAGGGGGTGCGCCCTCCACCCTCGTGGGGCCCTCGTGTCCTTCCCGGACTGCTACTTATTTTTCTATTTGTCTAAATATTCCAAAACGGAGAAATATTGCCTTAAAAACTGTTTTGGAGTCGGTTTACTTACCGTACCACATACCTATTCTTTTTCGGAGTCTGAAACATTCCGGAAAGTGTCCCTTATGTATTCCTCCGGGGTTACGGTTTCAATAACATTGGTTTCAACATTTATAGGATTACCTGAGATATAGTGTTTGATTCTTTGATCGTTTACCACCTTCGGATTTGTGCCTTCGAAGTTGTTGATCTTTATGGCACCGGAACGATAGACCTCCTTGATAACGTAGGGGCCTTCCCATTTAGAGAGAAGTTTTCCTGCAAAAAATCTTAAATGAGAGTTGTATAGCAATACATAATCACCTACATTAAACTCATGCTTTTGTATCCTTTTGTCATGCCATCTTTTAACTTTTTCTTTAAACAACTTGGCATTTTCATAAGCTTGGGTTCTCCATTCATCAAGTGAGCTAATATCAAATAACCTCTTCTCTTCGGCAAGTTTGAAATCATAGTTGAGCTCTTTGATAGCCCAATATACATACCCATAGGATTTTTATATGCAGTTCTATAGGCCCATAATGCATCATCAAGTTTCTTGGACCAATTCTTTCTAGACCTATTGAAAGTCTTTTGCAAAATTAATTTGAGTTCTCTATTACTCAATTCTACTTGACCACTAGACTGTGGGTGATAAGGGGATGCAATTCTATGATTAACATCATACTTAGCAAGCATTTTTCGGAAAGCACCATTTATAAAATGTGAACCACCATCAGTCATTAAATATCTAGGGACTCCAAACCTTGGAAAAATAACTTCTTTAAGCATTTTAATAGATGTGTTATGATCAGCACTACTAGTTGGAATAGCTTCTACCCACTTAGTAACGTAATCAACATCAACTAAAATATGTGTATATCCATTAGATGCAGGAAAAGGTCCCATATAATCAAAGCCCCAAACATCAAATGGTTCAATAACAAGTGAGTAGTTCATAGGAATTTCTTGACATCTACTAATATTACCAATTCTTTGACATTCATCACAAGATAAGACAAACTTACGGTCATCCTTGAAGAGAGTAGGCGAATAAAAACCAGATTGCAATACCTTATGTGCATTTCTATCTCCAGCGTGGTGCCCTCCGTATGCCTCGGAGTGACACTTGCGTAGGATCTGTTCCCGTTCATGCTCAGGTACACAACGTCTAATAACACCATCTACTCCTTCTTTATAAAGATGTGGGTCATCCTAAAAGTAATGTCTCAAATCATAGAAAAACTTTTTCTTTTGCTGGTATGTGAAGCTAGGTGGTATAAATTTAGCAACAATGTAATTAGCATAATCAGCATACCAAGGAGTACTACGAGATGCATTTATGACATTTAATTGCTCATCAGGGAAGCTATCATCAATAGGTAGTGGGTCATCAAGAACATCTTCTAACCTAGACAAGTTGTCTGCAACGGGGTTCTCAGCTCCCTTTCTATCAACAATATGCAAATCGAATTCTTGTAGCAAGAGAACACATCTAATAAGTCTAGGTTTAGCATCTTTCTTTTCCATCACGTATTTAATAGCAGCATGATCAGTGTGAATAGTTACTTTAGAATCAACAATATAAGGTCTGAACTTATCACAGGTAAATACAACTGCAAAGAATTCCTTTTCAGTAGTAGCATAATTTCTTTGAGCATTGTCTAGAGTCTTACTAGCATAATGGATAACATTTAATTTCTTATCAACTCTTTGCCCTAGAACAACACCTACAACATAATCACTAGCATCACACATAATTTCAAAGGGTAAATTCCAATCAGGTTGCTGAAAGATAGGTGCAGAGATCAATGCTTTCTTAAGTATTTCAAATTCTTCTACACAATCATCATCAAAGACAAATGGTTTATCTTTTTGTAATAAATTAGTCAGAGGCCGAGAAATTTTTGAGAAGTCCTTAATGAACCTCCTATAAAATCCGCGTGACCAAGGAAACTTCTTATACCTTTGATGTCCTTGGGACATGGCATCTTTTCAATAGCATAAACCTTGGCTTTATCAACTTCAATACCTCTTTCAGAAACTTTATGCCCCAAGACAATACCTTCGTTAACCATAAAGTGGCACTTTTCCCAATTCAAGACAAGATTAGTTTCTTCACATCTCTGCAAAACTCGATCAAGATTGCTCAAGCAATCATCAAAAGAGGATCCATAGACGGAAAAGTCGTCCATGAAAACCTCGCAAATCTTTTCACAAAAGAGGGAATATAGCCATCATGCATCTTTGAAAGGTAGCAGGTGCATTACATAAACTAAAATGCATACGTCTATAAGAAAAAGTACCAAAAGGGCCTGTAAAAGTAGTCTTTGATTGATCCTTAGCCCACACAGGTATTTGAGAGAAACCAGAATAACCATCTAGAAAGCAATAATGTGTATGTTTGCAAAGTCTTTCTAGCATTTGATCAATAAAAGGTAAGGGGTAATGATCTTTCTTAGTGGCCTTATTTAATTTACGGAAATCAATTACCATACTATAACCTGTAATAATTCTTTGCGGAATCAATTCATCTTTATCATTAGGAACAACAGTAATACCTCCCTTCTTAGGGACACAATGGACAGGACTTACCCACTGACTATCAGCAACGGGATAAATTATACCTGCCTCCAGAAGCTTTAGTATTTCTTTCCTTACCACTTGTTTCATCTTAGGATTAAGCCTTCGTTGATGATCACGAACTAGTTTGGCATCTTCTTCCAAATTTATTTCATGTTGACATAGAGTGGGACTAATGCCCTTAAGATCATCAAGAGTATATCCAATAGCAGCACGGTGCTTCTTCAGAGTTTTCAATAATCTCTCTTCTTCATGCTCTGAAAGGTTGCACAGATAATAACAAGATATATTCTCTTTTCATCAAGATAAGAATATTTAAGATTATAAGGCAACGACTTAAGCTCAAACACGGGATCACCCTTGGGTGGAGGAGGATCCCCTAGGATTTCAATAGGTAAATTGCGTTTTAGAATGAGTTCCTGATTAAAGAATACTTCATCTATTTCCCTTCTTTCATTCATAAACATATCATTTTCATTGTCTAGCAAATATTGTTCTAAAGGATCATTAGGAGGTACGACAATTGAAGCAAGACCAATAATATCATCCTTACTGGGCAATTGTTCTTCACGGTGTTGTCTACTAAATTTAGAGAAATTAAACTCATGAGTCATGTCATCCAAGCCAATAGTAACAACATTCTTTTCGCAGTCTATCTTAGCATTAACGGTGTTCAAGAAGGGTCTACCAAATATAATGGGACAAAAGCTATCTTGTGGGGAACCAAGAAAATAAAATCGGCAGGATATTTAGTTTTCCTACACAAGACTTCAACATCTCTAACAATTCCCATTGCTGATATAGTATCTCTGTTGGCAAGTTTAATTGTGACATCAATTCCTTCTAACTCAGCAGGTGCAATTTCATGCTTAATTTCTTCATATAATGTATGCGGTATAACACTAGCACTAGCACCCATATCACATAAGCCATGATAACAATGATCTCCTATTTTAACAGAAATAACAGGCACGCCTACCACAGGTCTATGTTTATCTTTAGCACAAGGTTTGGCAATTCTAGCGGTTTCACCGCAGAACTGAATAATATGCCCATCAATATTGTCAGACAAGAGATCTTTAACAATAGCAATATTAGGTTCTACTTTAACTTGCTCAGGAGGTGTATAAGTTATAATATTGCTTTTATGAACCACAGTTGAAGCTTTAGCATGATCCTTTATTCTAACAGGGAAAGGTGGTTTCTCAACATAAGAAGTAGGAACAACAGGATCATTATAAGTGACAATCTTTTCTTCAACTTCAATAGGTGCAGCTACTTTTACTTCTATGGGAGGATGATACTTAAACCACTTATCTTTGGTGAGATCAACATAAGTAGCAAAAGATTCACAGAAAGAAGCTACTATCTCAGAGTCAAGTCCATATTTAGTGCTAAACTTACGGAAAACATCGGTATCCATAAAAGACTTAACACAATCAAACTTAGGTGTCATACCTAACTCCTTACCTTCGTCGAGATCCCAATCTTCAGAGTTGCGTTTAATTCTATCCAATAAATTCCATCTGAATTCAATAGTCTTCATCATAAAAGAGCCAACACAAGAAGTATCGAGCATGGTGCGATTGTTTTCAGAAAGCCGAGCATCAAGATTTTGAAGAATTATTTCTCTTGAGAGCTCATGATTGGGGCATGAATATAACATTGATTTAAACCTCCCCCAAGCTTGAGCGATGCTTTCTCCTCCGCGAGGCCAAAAATTATATATATTATTGCGATCATTATGAACAAGATGCATAGGATAATACTTCTGATGAAATTCCAATTTCACTCGTTTATAGTTCCATGATCCGTGTCATCACATAGCCTATATCATGTCGATGCATCTCCCTCCAAAGATAAAGGGAAGACCTTCTTCTTAACAACATCATCGGGTATACCTGCAAGCTTAAATAATCCACAAACTTCATCCACATAGAGTAAATGTTCATCAGGATGCTTTGTTCCATCTCCTGTAAAAGTATTAGCTAGCAGTTTTTCCATCATACCCGAAGGAACTTCAAAGGGAATATTTTCATGTTCAGTAGGTTCAGTAGGTTGAGGAGCAACTCTTTGCTCTACTGGTCGGGGTGGAGATACCCCGAACAAGCCCCTCAGAGGATTACTTTCCATAATAACAAGTGACAGTAAATTTCAGCACACTATATAAATTTTTCATTACCAAATTCCACCTACCAAAGGCGCTTCACTCCCCGGCAACGGTGCCAGACAAGAGTCTTGATGACCCACAAGTATAGGGGATCTATCGTAGTAGTTTTGATAAGTAAGAGTGTCGAACCCAACGAGGAGCAAAAGGAAATGATAATCGGTTTTCAGCAAGGTATTCTCTGCAAGTACTGAAATAAGTGGTAACACATAGTTTTGTAATAAGATAATTTGTAACAAGCAACAAGTAATAGAAGTAAATAAAGTGCAGCAAGGTGGCCCAATCCTTTTTGTAGAAAAGGACAAGCCTAGAAAAACTCTTATATAAGGAAAAGCGCTCCCGAGGACACATGGGAATATCGTTGAGTTAGTTTTCATCACGTTCATATGATTCGCGCTCGGTACTTTGATAATTTGATATGTGGGTGGACTGGTGCTTGAGTGCTGTTCTTACTTGAACAAACATCCCAATTATGATTAACCTCTATTGCAAGCATCCACAACTACAACAAAAGTATTAAGGTAAACCTAACCATAGCATGAAACATATGGATCCAAATCAGCCCCTTACGAAGCAATGCATAAACTAGGGTTTAAGCTTCTGTCACTCTAGCAACCCATCATCTACTTATTACTTCCCAATGCCTTCCTCTAGGCCCAAATAATGGTGACGTGTTATGTAGTCGATGTTCAAATAACACCACTAGAGGCTAGACAACATACATCTCATCAAAATATCAAACGAATACCAAATTCACATGACTACTAATAGCAAGACTTCTCCCATGTCCTCAGGAACAAACGTAACTACTCACAAAGCATATTCATGTTCATAATCAGGTATTAATATGCATAAAGGATCTGAACATATGATCTTCCACCAAATAAACCAACTAGCATCAACTACAAGGAGTAATCAACACTACTAGCAACCTACTAGTACCAATCCCAGACTTGGAGACAAGGATTGGATACAAGAGATGAACTAGGGTTTTGAGAGGAGATGGTGTTGGTGAAGATGTTGATGGAGATTGCCCTCTCCTGATGAGAGGAGCGTTGGTGATGACGGTGGTGATGATTTCCCCCTCCCGGAGGGAAGTGTCCCCGGCAGGACAGCTCTGCCGGAGTCCTAGATTGGTTCCGCCAAGGTTCCGCCTCGTGGCGGTGGAGTTTCGTCCCGAAAAGTTGCTTATGATTTTTTCTCGACGAAAGACCTCATATAGCAGAAGATGGCCATCAGAGAGCCAACAGGGGTCCCACGAGGTAGGGGGGCGCGCCCTGGGGGGTAGGGCACGCCCCCCTCCCTCGTGGACAGGTGGGCCCCCCTCTGGTGAACTTCTTCCGCCGGATATTTTTTATTATTTCCCAAAATTACTTTAGTGGAGTTTCAGGACTTTTGGAGTTGTGCAGAATAGGTCTCTAATATTTTCTCCTTTTCCAGCCCAGAATTCCAGCTGCCGGCATTCTCCCTCCTTATGTAAACCTTGTAAAATAAGAGAGAATAGGCATAAGTATTGTGACATAACGTGTAATAACAACCCATAATGCAATAAATATCGATATAAAAGCATGATTCAAAATGGACGTATCAATGACCAAGTAGAGGTGGCCGCCAAACATTCCCAACAGGATTGTAAGTTTAGATCACCTGTTGGATGGTAGAGGAGGAAGTGTTTGAGTCCAAGTGACTATGTACTTTCCTCACCGTGTGGAATTCTAGCTGAATTGTATATCATTTGTCATGGCAGACCTTTTCGCTTCAACCTCCGGACTCAAGGGTACGAAGTGTTTCCAGATACCCTCACGGCTGAATAGGCCGGGGTATGCCTGGAAAACTAGGCGAAGGGGTCATAATTGCTTGTACAGACAAGTTGTATTCTGCTAGTTATGTTATATTACATTTGAGTCGTAAGAAACATCTTCTAGAGAGAATAGTTCCGTTAAGGGTTCCTTTCCCTGGGTGTGCATGCATTAGTGGACATGTCCGAATTGTGATGTGAAAAATCACAGTATTTATAACTTCTGGGGGTTCACAATAGAGTGAGTGCAAAAGAGATTTTTCATCCACCCACCGAATATTTCCTTAAGAATGCTAGCTTTCGGCTTCACCCAGTCTGAGGTACACATCTGGATGACCCGGCAGTAACAATCGCAGAGGTGCTCCCTTTACCACGTAGCCGAACAATCGGGAGCGTAGGGGTAAGCACAGGAGCCAGGCAACCCAGTTTGGCCAAATCTTAAGTCATATCGATGCATATAATGGCGAAGAAAAGATATGCGGGAAAGCGCGCATGTGTGATGAGCTTGATGCTCGGAAAATAATATTAACAAGCTTCTGTTAAAGAAGTCCCCAGGTATAATGGGCGTACTTATGTAAAGATGAGTACGTCAGCAGTGTGCGGTCAAACCGAATGAGTGCTTTAAAGCGAGAAAAATTGTGTAAAAGGGAGAAAGAGTAATGGAAACTATAGGGGAGAAGGAGACTAACAAAGAGGTCGGCGCTAGGCATAGAACCTTCGGAGTCTGGCCGCGTTCCATGGGTTCGGCTCTAGGCGGTTGTCTGATGTGGCACGAAGACGGTACGCTCCTCCGGTGAGAACTTTGTCGATTATGAAGGGACCCTCCCATTTGGGCTTGAGTTTGTCCTTTTTCTTCTCCGGTAAGCGTAGAACTAGTTCGCCAACATTGTAAGTCTTGGCCCGTACCTCTCTGCTTTGATACCTTCGAGCCTGCTGTTGATAAAATGTTGAACGGGCTTTGGCGACGTCGCGCTCTTCCTCCAGGGCATCTAGGCTATCCTGCCGATCCCACTCGGCCTCTTTCTCTTCGTACATACGCACTCGAGGTGAGTCGTGTATAATATCGCATCGCAACACGGCCTCTGCACCGTACACCATGAAAAAAAGGTGTGTATCCGGTGGTACGGTTGGGCGTAGTCCGCAGCCCCCAGAGTACGGAGTCGAGCTCCTCGACCCAGTGCCTGTCTGATTCTGTCAAAGAACACACTAGTCTGGGTTTGATGCCGCTCATAATGAGACCATTGGCTCGTTCAACTTGACCATTTGTTTGCGGGTGGTAGATAGAGGCGTAATCAAGCTTAATGCCTAGATTAGCGCACCAGGTTTTCACCCCGTCGGTTGTGAAATTTGAACCATTATCGGTGATGATGCTATGCGGTACACCGTAACGGTGTACCACATCGGATATGAATGCAATCACCAGTCCGGACTCGGCCATTTTAACCGGTCTAGCCTCTATCCACTTAGTGAATTTGTCCACCATGACCAACAGATATTTTTTCTTATGGCTTCCCCCTTTAAGGGGTCCGACCATGTCCAAGCCCCAGACCGCAAAGGGCCATGTAATGGGGATTGTTTGTAGGGTGGTTGGGGGCATATGGCTTTGGCTGGCGAAGAGTTGGCATCCAATACAGCGTTGGACGAGGTCCTGTACGTCTGACCGGGCCGTAGGCGAGCAGAATCTTGTACGGAAGGCCTTGCTAACAAGTGCCCGGGCTGCGGTGTGGTGTCCGCCGAGACCGGGTGAATTTCTTCCAAGAGCTGCCGCCCCTCCTCCTCGGAGATACACCTTTGAAGGACTCCGGTAGTGCTTTTCTTGTAGATCTCTCCTACATGAACTTTATAGGCCTTCGAATGCCGGACTGGACGATGTCTCCTATGGGGGACGTTAATACCATGCCCGTCCCTAGCCCTGCCAACATCTTGGAGCCATCAAAATGCATCACCCAGTTGGAATACATGCCGTACTATTTAGGGAGTTCGGCTTCTGTCCATTCGACGACGAAGTCAGCCAGTACCTGGGATTTGATGGCTCTACGTGGTTTGTACGTGATGTCGAATGGCAGGAGCTCAATGGCCCATTTGGCAATCCGGCCTATTGCATCCCGGTTGTTAATTATATCATTGAGGGGCACTTCGTAGGCCACCGTTATAGAGCACTCCTGAAAGTAGAGTCGCAATTTTCGGGATGCCATTAAGACTGCATATGCTATTTTTTGATAATGAGGGTACCGGGATTTGCATGGTGTGAGGACGGTGGACAGTATACCAGCTTCTGGAGCGGAAATTTGTGTCCATCCTTTTCTCGTTCGACGATGAGTATGGCGCTCACCACCTGGTGTGTTGCTGATATGTATAAGAGCATTGGCTCACCGACGTTTGGCGCAGCCAGGATTGGGTTACTTGCCAGAAGGGTTTTTATTTCTTCCAGTCCTGCCGTCACCCCGTCTGTCCACTCGAAGTTGTTGGTGCACCGTAGAAGGAGGTAGAGCGGCAGTGCCTTTTCTCCGAACCTGGAGATGAAGCGGCTTAAAGCTGCCACGCACCCAGCGAGTTTTTGGACCTGCTTGAGTTCAGTCGGCGTGGCCAATTGTGATAGAGCTCAGATTTTGGATGGATTTGCTTCAATTCCTCTATTGGAAACTATGAAGCCAAATAGTTTACCGGCGGGGACGCCGAAGACTGATACGTCTCCAACGTATCTATAATTTGTGAAGTATTCATGCTATTATATTATCCATCTTGGATGATTATGGGCTCTATTTTACACTTTTATATTATTTTTGGGACTAACCTATTGACCCAGAGCCCAGTGCCAGTTCCAGTTTTTTCCCTAGTTTCAGTGTTTCGAAGAAAAGGAATATCAAACGGAGTCGAAATGGAATGAAACCTTCTGGAGAAGTTATTTTTGGAAGGAAAGCAGCCCGGGAGACTTGGAGTGCATGTCAGGAAAGCAACGAGGGAGGCACGAGGCAGGGGGCGCGCCCTCCACCCTCGTGGGCCCCTCGTGGCTCCCCTTACGTATTTCTTCCGCCTATATATATCCATATACCCTAAAACGATCGAAAAACAGAGTAGATCTGGAGTTCCGCCGCCGCAAGCCTCTCTAGCCACCAAAAACCAATCGGGACCCTGTTCCGGCACCCTGCCGGAGGGGGGAACCCTCACCGGTGGCCATCTTCATCATCCCAGCGATCTCCATGACGAGGAGGGAGTAGTTCACCATCGGGGCTGAGGGTATGTACCATTAGCAATGTGTTTGATCTCTCTATCTCTAGTGTTCTTGATTTGGCACGATCTTGATGTATCGCGAGCTTTGCTATTATAGTTGGATCTTATGTTGCTTCTCCCCCTCTACTCTTGTAATGGATTGAGTTGTCCCTTTGAAGTAATCTTACCGGATTGAGTCTTTAATGATTTGAGAACACTTGATGTATGTCTTGCCGTGCGTATCTATGGTGACAATGGGATATCACGTGATTCACTTGATGTATGTTTTGGTGATCAACTTGCGGGTTCCGCCCATGAACCTATGCATAGGGGTTGGCACACGTTTTCGTCTTGATTCTTCGCTAGAACCTTTGGGGCACTCTTTGAGGTTCTATGTGTTGGTTGAATAGGTGAATCTGAGATTGTGTGATGCACATCGTATAATCATACCCACGAATACTTCAGGTGATATTGGAGTATCTAGGTGACACTAGGGTTTTGGTTGATTTGTGTCTTAAGGTGTTATTCTAGTATGAACTCTAGGGCTGTTTGTGACACTTATAGGAATAGCCCAACTGATTGATTGGAAAGAATAACTTTGAGGTGGTTTCGTACCCTACCATAATCTCTTCATTTGTTCTCCGCTATTAGTGACTTTGGAGTGACTCTTTGTTGCATGTTGAGGGATAGTTATATGATCTAATTATGTTATTATTGTTGAGAGAACTTGCACTAGTGAAAGTATGAACCCTAGGCCTTGTTTCAACGCATTGCAATACCGTTTACGCTCACTTTTATCATTAGTTACCTTGCTGTTTTTATATTTTCAGATTACAAAAACCTATATCTACCATCCATATTGCACTTGTATCCCCATATCTTCGCCGAACTAGTGCACCTATACAATTTAGCATTGTATTGGTGTGTTGGGGACACAAGAGACTCTTTGTTATTTGGTTGCAGGGTTGTTTGAGAGAGACCATCTTCATCCTATGCCTCCCACGGATTGATAAACCTTAGGTCATCCACTTGAGGGAAATTTGCTACTGTCCTACAAACCTCTCCACTTGGAGGCCCAACAACGTCTACAAGAAGAAGGTTGCGTAGTAGACATCAAAGACACACTTTTCGGGGTTAAGCTTGATGTCATATGTGCGGAGGTTGTCGAATGTGAGGCGCAAGTCATCTATTAGTGTTTCGACGTGTCTGGTTTTGATGACGACATCGTCCACGTAGGCCTCCACTGTTTTGCCGATCTCTTTCTCGAGGCATGTTTGGATCATGCGCTGGTAGGTGGCGCCGGCATTCTTGAGCCCGAAAGGCATGGTGTTGAAGCACAACGACCCGTATGGTGTAATGAATGCTGTTGCGGCTTGATCGGACTCCTTCATTTTGATTTGATGGTATCTGGAATGTGCATCAAGGAAGCATAGCGATTCGTGACCTATGGTGGTGTCAATGATTTGATCAATGCGGGGAAGAGGAAGGGATCCTTGGGGCAAGCCTTGTTAAGGTCTTTGAAATCGACGCATAGGCGCCAGGGTTATCCTTCTTTGGTACCATTACCAAGTTTGCCAGCCAATCTGGATGTTTAATGTCTTTGATGAATCCGGCCTCGATGAGTTTGCCTAGATCCTCCACCATAGCTTGCCATTTGGGTTCGGAAAAGCGCCGCAGAGCTTGCTTGACTGGCTTATACCCCTTTAGTATGTTGAGGCTATGTTCGGCCAACTCACGTGGGATTCCTGGCATATCGGAAGGATGCCAGGCGAATATATCCTAGTTTTCGCGCAGGAAGTCCCATAGTGCGGCATCGACTGCAGGGCTAAGCTGTGCTTCGATAGACGCTGTCTTCTTCGGGTCTGTTGGATGGACCAGAAATTTGACTATTTCTTCTACTGGTTTGAAGGAACTGGATTTGGGTCGTTTCTCCAGGATCACATCGTCCTTATCCACGGAGGAGCGTAGTGCTCTTAGTTCTTCGGCCGCAAGGGCCTCAGCCAGTGCCTCAAGGGCCAAGGATGCGGTTTTATTCACGGCGCGGAGGGCTATGTCCAGGTCGCTGACGAGGGTGATTATTCCATTAGGCCCTGGCATTTTTAGCTTCATATACCCATAGTGAGGTATTGCTTGAAAGCACGTGAAGGCCTCTCGCCCTAATAGGGCGTGGTACCCGCTGTTGAAAGGGGCCACTTGGAAAGTTATTTCTTCGGACCGATAATTCTCCGGCATGCCGAACACCACGTCAAGTGTAATTTTTCCTGCACACTGAGCTTCCCGGCTGGGAATGATTCCTCGGAAGGTTGTGCTGCTTTTCTCGATACGGCTCGTGTCTATTTCCATCTTGTGGACCGTGTCCTCGTAAATGAGGTTTAGTCTGCTGCCACCATCCATGAGGACTTTTGTAAGTCGAAAGCCATCCACGATGGGACTAAGGACAAGGGCGGCTGGCACTCGGACTGTTCTGTATTTAGGTTCGTCACTGGCATTGAAGGTTATGGCCATGTCGTTCTAGGGGTCGATTGCAGCGACCTGGCAAACTTCGGCGAGATCGTGCATCGCTTTTTTACGCTTGTTGTTCGAAGCGAATGTCTCGAAGACTGCCAATACTCTATTTTCGTTGTTTGCTGGAGGGTGTTGTTCTGGATTGTCCTTGATAAGGGTGTCCTCGCCGCTCTTGGCTACCTGCCGGAGTGTCCAACATGCTCTAAGGCTGTGGGTTGCCACGGTATCCGGCGCCGTGTGTATTTTGCATGGGCCATTGAGCAATCCCTCCAGAACGGTGCTGTGCAACGGAAATAGGTTTATGTTTTTTGACTGTTCGGCTGGGCGTGCCACGGGGGCGCGTCCTTTTCGCCTGTAAGGTGAGCCGGGATGGTTCCCAGCCAGTTGCCTGAGTTTTCCAGGCGCTTTCCATCGCGCTGTACTTTTGTACGATGACTGCTAGGTCGGCGAACTTTTGTATCCGGCGGTGATTGATGGTGTTAAGGATGCCTTCGTCTGCGCAGTTGTTGCAGAATGCTGCTATCGCGTCTTTGTTGCGGCAGCCTTTTACGGTGTTTTTGACAAGGAGGAATCTGCCCCAGAAGTGGTGGACCGTTTCCTGAGGCTATTGTTTGATGCTTCTGAGAGCATCTATGTCCGGGTGGGTGGGTGGAATTGAATCCGAACCCTAACCTGGTTTTGGATCCGGAGTTTGGAGGTCTACCAGGGCGGATAGTTCGGGCTCCAAGATATCGACTGATTTTTTCGGCTCGTCATCCGACTTTATGTTTGGGGGAAGAGATATGACTTTCTGCCGGAAAGTATCCGACTCTTCAAGATCGGCGATCCGAACATAGTTCGTCTTCAATATAGTGGAAGAGTTGTTCTGCTGCTCGACTACCGCTATCTGATGGGTGATCGGTGGAGTTTTAATTTCTCACTAGTCGGGTTTAAGCCCGACCCGATTGTAGTCTGTAGCGACCCCCAAGGCGGCCATGTGATCTAGGAGTTCTTTCAACGAAGACATCTCCACCGAATCCATGCGGGCAGAGTATTCGGGATCAACGCGAAGGTGATTTTTTATGACTTGAGAGGTCATCGTCGGCTTAAGGGCCGAGCCGGCAGTCATGACGAAACCGCCGAGACGGAGGGTTTGACCTGGGGCAAGGGCTCCTCCGGAGATGATATTATCCTTGACAACAAGTCGAGCCATCGACCCTCTTAGCGACGGCATAGAGGAACTCTCAATGAAAGCACCAATGTCGGTGTCAAAACCGGCGGATCTCAGGTAGGGGGTCCCGAACTGTGCGTCTAGAATCGATAGTAACAGGAGACGGTGGACACGATGTTTACCCAGGTTCAGGCCCTCTCTATGGAGGTAATACCCTACTTCCTGCTTGATTGATTTTGATGAATATGAGTGTTATAAGATTTGATCTACCACGAGATCGTAATGGCTAAACCCTAGAAGTCTAGCCTATGAGTATATGGTAATGAATCTGTCCTGTCCGGACTATGCTCTCTGGTTTATATAGACACCAGAGAGATCTAGGGTTACATGAGGTCGGTTACATAAGAGGGAATCTTCATATTCGGTAGCTTAGCTTGCCTCCCACGCCAAGGAGAGCCTAACCCGGACACGGGTATAGTCTTCGGTGTTCGTGTCTTCACAGCCCATCAGTCCGGCCCATAGATAACAGGCCGGACGCCCGAGGACCCCTTAGTCCAGGACTCCCTCAGCCGTCGCCACTTGGGTCCCATGAAGGCCACCGTCGAGGCGACGACTGCGCATTCAGGTGGTTTCTTTGCTTCTTCGTCTCTTCCGAGGAACTTCGTCCACCCTGCAAAGTGTCTGCCTGTCATGAGGAAGACAAAGGGATCCGCGGGCGGCCATTTAGATTATGTACTCCCTCTCCAGCTGGTGGGAAATTTTTGTTCTAAGAATGGATAAATTGTATGTATCTATAACTAAAATAATTCTAGATACATCAATTTCTAGGACAAGTATTTCCGGATGGAGGGAGTATTTATTATACCAAGAGAGCCGGATTGGCACCACTTAGTTCATGTAAATGTAATGAAATCCATCATGTTTATATGAAGATCCGGCTTTTTTCTACGAAATCCTTCATGCTTATATGAAATCAATCCGTGTTTGCACGAATTTCATCTGGTTGGTTAGAGTTGTGAAAATGTATGCCGATGGCGTTTGATGTCGTCCTCCGCGGAAGGAAGCGGGGGGAAATTTGTCGGCTACCATTGGAGATGCTCTTATGCCGGAAATAATAGAGTGACATTCAATCCATTTGAGTTAATTGCGTGTATGATTGTCCCTCTATAAAAAGTTAATTGCATGTACAGTGTACACGTGACTTGCGGTGGCTACAACTTCGCATGTAAAGTTAAAAGGAACAAGTCCATCCTTAATCTTGTATTCTGAGTACTCTGTGGGTTCCACTGTCAGTACAGTAGCGAAAGAAGTATATATTAAATAAGTAATATATAATATAAAAATCTAAAGTTAAAGACAGAATTCGAACTCATGTCATCACGTTGCGAGCATCCGGCGCTAACCAGTCCAACACATTTTTGTTGTAGACCATGCTGGAGATATATCTCCATGTCTACACTTATACTCCATCCATTCCTAAATATTTGTCTTTTTCAGATTTCAAATGGACTACCACATACGGATGTGTATGTAGACATATTTTAGAGTGTAGATTCACTCATTTTGCTCCATATGTAGTCACTTGTTGAAATCTCTAAAAAGACAAATATTTAGGAACGGAGGGAGTAGAAAACAGAGTTGGTGATGATGGTGTGCGTGCCATCCTGCAATATAGGTTGTCGGATTTATATCTAACGGATAGGAAGAAAACTATGACAATTTTGGAAAAATATACCCACACCCCTCTCCACGTTCGCTAATACGGCCTTCCCTCGTTCATCCTTTTCTCTCACAAGATAAACTACTCATACAAATGCATCTTGATGCTCCGTGCAACGCATGGGCATCTAGCTAATTTCTTTTAAAATAGTTACTGCAATAATTGGGTTGAAGTGATATGTTTTATGTCTGCCCCGAATGATTTCAGATTCACTAGTAGTAACAAAGAAAAGGTTGCCTTGTTAATTAACAGAAAACAGGGTGAAAACTATCACATGAGGCGGGTAAAAACGAGGCATACTGGGTTCAGCGTCATCGTCACTACAGCTGTGCACGCGCGAGAAGTCTACATATCGAGGGGATACTGAGCGAGGCACAGAGACACAATGTTCGAGAGAGAAACCAATTGACAAGTTACGATCAGATCGAGTTGTCACCCTTCTGCTGTCATTGTTTGGGTGGGGGGAGGGGGAGGGAGAGAAAGACATATCGAGAGTGTGCACGGTAGGCACAGCGGCACAACTAGCGAGTGTGTGTATGTGTGTGTGTTCGAAAGAGGAGTAGATAGATTACTATCAAGATCGAGTTGCCGCCCTACTCCTTCGGTGTCGGGTAGTGTGTGTGCGTGCGTGTGTGTGTTTGAGAGAGAAGACAGTCGATAGATTAGTATCAAGATCGAGGTGTCACCCTACTCCTTCGGTGTTGGGAAGTGTGTGTGTGTGGTTGTGTGGGTGTGGGTGTGTGTGTGGGGGGGCAGTGACACTTACATATCCCTACTCTTATAAAAAAACAGAGTTGGTGATGATGGTGTTCCTGCCATCCTGCAATATAGGCCATCCTATTTATATCCGACAGATAGGAAGGAAACTATGGCAATTTTGCAAAAAGATACCCACACCCCTCTCCGCATTTTCATATAAGGCATTCCCTCGTTCATCCTTTTCTCCCACAAGATAAACAACTCATACAAATGCATCTTGATGTTCGGTGCAACGCATGTGCATCTTGCTAGTAGGGAGAAGGAGTTTGTGTGACACATATCTAGCTATATTAAGGGATAGGTAGATAGCATTTGTGCGAGGCATACTTAAAGCATCACGAAGATAAACAAAATTGTGTACATGCAAGTGCCGGAAAAAATGAAGCGAGAAACAATGTGTGTTTGTGCGCTCGTGTGTGTGTGTTTGAGAGAGAGAGAGGGAGAGAGAGAGAGAGAGAGAGAGAGAGAGAGAGAGAGAGAGAGAGAGAGCGAAATCTCAAAACAAAAGGTGCTCTGCTGGAATCCCATTTTATGTATTCATATGGTTCCGGAACTCGAGTTAACCTTAGGCATATGTGTGAGAGACATTATTATACTTTGAGACATTAGTGGCTGTGGGTGGGAGGAATTAAAGGGGTGGGCGTGTTCGACAGAGAGAGAGAGAGTGTGTGTTTCTGTGTGAGAGACTTGTAGGACGGGGTAGAAACACGAATTCTAACCTTGACGGAGGGAGAGAAATACATGAAGTGTGCTTGTGTGATTCCGATGCCCACAGGGAAATGAGATATGTATGCGTGTGAGAGAGATTGCACAATTCATTCACGTGTCACTATCTAGCGATCGTGGACGTGCATCGCTTGAACATAAATCAATATCTACTTCATATCGTGGCCAAAGGTACAATATCGATTCAATGCTATAAAGATTGGACACTCACATATCACATTTTTTTCTATTTAAATAAACCTTTTTAGTTGTGCATGCCAAAGTTACAGTGATGTTTCTTCAAACAACCAATGTAGCTATGATGTACATGCACCATTGTTACTCTTGCATTAAAAATCATTAGTCTTGGATGATTTAGGGTTCTATTATGAAGTAATATAAGTAATATTCATATATGAATTCAACGGGTACGCAATTTATGAAATGGAGGCTATGTAATAATATGAGGTAACACTTTTAAGTAGCGGACTACAATATCCATTTCTTTTTGTGCGCCTCTACACTAACACGTAAATGCATTATGTTTAAAGTAAATAACCAATTGCACTGAATTATCTATTTACACGAGAAATACATAGGTTGAGCATTTGGTACCTTTTTTTGTGAACGCGCCACTACACCCGTACGATTGGCCGCGCCCGTGTGAACGTCCAAGTTATCGGCGCATCATCGGGAGTTATTGTCTTTTTTTCTGGGGTGGACTTCACACCAGTTATTAACTGCTGACGTGTGCCCCGTGTACACAGTCTCGCATGACCTTCCTGCTAGCACGGTCCAAAATTAGTTGAAACTGGATACGAACGATCCCGCGGGCGGCAAAATCTCCCGCCACCTTCTAAAATTTCCGCCACCTTAGTCTTTAGCATGCGAAATTCCCCTTTTGTCCTTGGTGCACGGAGACCAACAGTTAGAATACCGCCCTCATCTACATAATAGGTCGGGGCTGCTTTGGTAACTTCCTGTTGCCCCCACTACACGACACCCTCATTTCTTCTCCCCCTCCCGCAAAAACGACTAACTCCACAACACCAGAGCATCTCACATCACGCCGTCCGTACTTCATCGGCCTTTCTCCCCTCCCCTCTCAAAACCCTAGACTGCTGATCCACCAGCGTACCAGAGCCCATTCACTGCCAACGGCGTCCATCTCATCGGATCTGCTTCTGTGGCCACATCTACCCCTCCCACCTCCCTTAGAAACAACTAGATTGCTCATCCACCACTGTACCACAGCTCATTCAGTGCCGGCCTTGTCCACGGCACCGGATCTGCTTCGCCGGTACTGTCGTCAACCGCAGCGCATCTGCAACGGCTCATTCGTACTCCCCACCGGAGACGCTTCGTCCACACCCCCCGGAGCCGCCCCACCGACGCCCCCGTCTACGGCCTCTGATCCTCTTCGCCGACACCTTCCTCAAACCTACCGGAGCCGCTTCGCCAACACCATCGTCAACCCCACCGGAGTAGCTTCGCCTATACAATTTTCAACCCTACCAGGGCCGCTTTGCCAACTCACAAGTCCATGGCCTCAGATCCACTTCCTCACACCCTCATCCAACCTACTGGAGCAGCTTCTGTCGCCCCGTCCATGGCCGCAGATCCGCATCGTCGACACCATCCTTAACCCAACCACCGGAGCAGCTTCACCTACGCCCTCATCCACGGCCACAGATCTGCTTCGCCCACACCGTAGTCCACCCTACTGGAGCAGCTCCACAGACACACTACTCGGCGGTTCTAGACCTCCTTACCGGACCCCGAGAGCTAGCGCAGCGTCATCACCCTTGACGTTTCTAACCTAATTCCCACCATCTGGCAAGATGCCAAGAACCCGCCACGGCGTAGGTACTTGTCACCTTTAAACCCGTCTAGCATCACCTGCCCGATGTACTCCAAATATACTAATAGTTTGTTGTTACTTGTTATGCAGCTGGCAAAAACTGCAAGGACGATGTTTCTTCTGGATCTAACAGCTTGGCCAACCAAGATCCTGGACCGAGGCATTGCTATGATCTTGTAAGCGTCTCTCTCTCTCTCTCTCTCTCTCGTATTGTTCTGTGCATGCCAGCGTGCTTTGCTAGGATTTTGGACCAGTAATCCCTTTGTGCAGATAATGATTTCTACCACTGGCTGCTAAATTAGATATGTAGATGTCATACATGATACTACCTCGTACCTCCGTTCCTAAATATAAGTCTTTCTAGAGATTCCACTATAGGCTACATATGGAGCAAAATGAGTGAATCTACACTCGAAAATGCATCTATATACATCTGTACATGGTCCATACTGGAATCTCTACATAGAAATATATTTAGGAACAGAGGCAGTACATTATACAAAATCATAGGTTGCATGTAGGAATTCCAGTACACTACATTAGGCTCCCTTAGAGTGCCTGCTAGTCCGCACACAGAGTCATGGCTAGTCTATGCTACGCACACCATCATTAATTGGTGGTTTAAATATGAGCAAGAGATATGCAATGTATTATCATGTAGAGATGTCTGAAATTAGCCGTGTCAACTTGCAGATAGGATTACACAATGAAAAAGTACAAGATGTATGTGGCAATTTTATGGAACATCGCAAAAAAAGGAGAGCCAGCGGTGAGCCTATATAGTGTGCTATGGTACGTCACTCCTCCATTGCAATCATCGTGACATGTTATTTGTATGTCAGTTCTATTGGCCAAGTTTCTTAGGGACAGTTATTACGAGTTATCCTAAGAAAATAAGCACCTGTGAATATAAGCTCCATGTAATAAGCCAACCAGTTCTTTTCATTGCGTTTTCAGCTTATCTTTGGTATGATCAGTGAAAAGCCTAGATTGCATTATATTTTTTCATTTTGCTGCCCTTATGAAAATTAATTTGACTTGCAAACATCACAAATTGAACCCAGTGCAGTAATTAATATGATAGGAAAATAGACCATCACTATTTGCTCAAAATGCAAATACAAAGATACCATCTACTTGGCACAATCTACTTTGGTCAATGTTTTCCATAGAGATCCCATTGCCTAATTTAAACGAAAAACGCATGACCAACATTTAAATGAAGAACAATCACTACTAGAAAAAAGGCTGTTAGTGGTGCACCAGTTTTTGCTATTAATGGCGCACTATAGGTGCGCCACTATTACCACGCCACTAGTAACAAATACTAATGGCGCACCTCTGGTGCGCCATTAGTATTGCAAGTAACAGTGGCGCACATTGTAGTGCGACATTACTATTGCTACAAGTGCGCCACTGGTAACTTTTTTTTTGAAATTTTTTTATTTTTTTATTTTGAAGGCATGAAAATAGGAGTGGCGCACCGTCTAACCCCCACCGTGCGCCATTGCTATTTTTGAATTTTGAATTTGGATCTGGATCTAGATCTGCCTCATTTTTTTGGCTTCTTTTTTTGCTCATTTTTTTGGTTGAATTTTTTTCAAATTTCGTTCTCGACCTAGATCTGGTACGTTCTTTGTGCCGGGGGAGCTCCACATGTGGCCGGAAGTAGAGGAGGAGGGAGGAGAGACCGTGAGGAGGAGAGGAGGAAGGAGAGACCGTGAGGATCAGGAGAGGAGGGAGGAGGAGGTCGCCGGAGAGGAGGAGGAGGACCG
Source organism: Aegilops longissima (assembly GCA_021605205.1). Lineage (NCBI taxonomy): Eukaryota > Viridiplantae > Streptophyta > Magnoliopsida > Poales > Poaceae > Aegilops > Aegilops longissima. The sequence goes on along the minus strand of CM038676.1, from coordinate 561,448,502 downwards.
TGAGCAGGAGAGGAAGGAGGAGCACCGTGAGGAGGAGAGGAGGGAGGAGGTCACCGGAGGAGGAGCACCGTGAGGAGGAGAGGAGAGAGGAGGAGGACGTCGCCGGACAGGAGGAGGAGGAACGTGAGCAGGAGAGGAAGGAGGAGCACCGTGAAGAGGAGAGGAGGAAGGAGGTCACCGGAGGAGGAGCACCGTGAGGAGGAGAGGAGGGAGGAGGAGGAGGTCGCCGGAGGAGGAGGTCGCCAGAGGAGGAGCACCGTGAGGAGGAGGAGGTCACCGCAGAGGAGGAGATGGAGTGGAGGAGAGGAGGAGAGGAGGAGATGGAGTGGAGGAGAGGAGGAGAAGAATGAAGGGGTAATTGGCTGGCCGGCCCTTTTAAACTTCTGTCCCAACTTAGCAGTGGCGCACCGTGCACTGGTGCGCCATTGCTATTTTTTTGAATTGTGAAGGCGGGAAAATAGTAGTGACACACTATTCACTGATGCGCCATTGCTAATTTTTTTATTTTTTCGAACTTTTTTGAATTGTGAAGGCGGGAAAATAGTAGTGGCGCATTATTCATAAGGTGCACCATTTCTACCTTGTTTTTTATTTTTTGTATTTTTTTTAAATTTTGAAGGCGGGAAAATAGCAGTGGCGCACCATGCACTAGTGTGCCATTGCTAATTTATTTATTTTTTTGCATTTTTTCGAACTTTTTTGCCTCCAGATCTTAAATGCATCATAACTTTTTTCTGTTCGGTTTTTGAGCATTATAGAAAATTGATAACGAGCGTAGATGATTTTTCGAGTAGATGATTTCTAATATAATTTTTTTTAATCGGGGGTCGTATGCAAAAGTTACGGCCATTTTACCGAAGCACGGCGGCCTTTTGCAAAAAAAATTCAAAATTCATGTTTGTTAATTTTCCTAACAACTAGAACACATAACACATGGGCATCTATTTTTTTGAATTTTTTTGAATATTTTATCATTTTATTTTATTTTTTTAAACCTAAAAGGCGATCCATCAGGGGGGTGTTTGTGTGTGTGAGACGTTAGTAATGGCACACCTCCCTGGTGCGCCATTGCTAACCCTAGCAATGGCACACCAGGGAGGGTGCGCAATTACTAACCTCACACACACACTGTAGTTTACCCACCAGACATAGCAATGGCGCACCACACCTAGGTGCGCCACTACTATGTAGCATAGCAGTGGCACACCTAGGTGTGGTGCGCCATTGCTATGTCTCGGTGGGGGATGGACCCAAAAATAGCAATGGCGCACTGCTCATGTGGTGCGCCATTAGTAAAATAGCAATGGCGCACTTGATTACAGTGCGCCATCATATATAGCAGTGGCGCGCCACCATCATGGTGCGCCACTAGTGGAGATATTGGGGATAAGCCTTTTTCTAGTAGTGAATTATTTATTGAAATTCGATTGTCCAAGTGGCTGGTTATTATCATATAGCAGCACCACCTAAAAGCATCATATAGCAGCAGCAACAGCTCATAGCAACTCATTGTACAACAGCAGCAGCAGTGTGCAATTCATCATATACCAGCAGCAGCTCATAGCAATTCATCATATAGCAGCAGCAGGAGCAGCTCATAGCAATTCATCATATAGCAGCAGCAGGAGCAGCTCATAGCAATTCATCATATAGCAGCAGCAGGAGCAGCTCATAGCAATTCATCATATAGCAGCAGCAGGAGCAGCTCATAGCAATTCATCATACAGCAGCAGCAGGAGCAGCTTATAGCAACTTATCATATAGCAGCAGCAGCTCATAGTAATTCATCATATGGCAGCAGCAGCAGCTCATAGCAATTCATCATATAGTAGCAGCATCTCATAGCAATTCATCATATAGCAGCAGCAGGAGTAGCTCATAGCAATGCATCATATAGCAGCAGAAGAAGCAGCTCATCGCAATTCATCGTATAGTGGATCGGAATAAAAATTTGGCAAAAAATGAGAGGAGATCCTCACCTTGTTGGATGAGCTCATCCTTCAACAGCACCTCCGTGCCACGGCCCGGGAGGTGGGAGAGGAATAAGGTGCCTTACGCAGCAGGTGGCATCGAGCGTGGTTGTGCGGCGCTTTGCCGAGTAGTGCGTTGGACTAACCACAGTGGAGCAGCTGCTGGAGACCATGAGAATGAGGGCGACGCCGGAGGGAGGAGCAGCCAGGAGATTTGCCCCACCCGCCGGCCATGTAGCCTAGCTGGACAGAGCATCGTCGAGACCAGGCCAGATGGGACCATGGCGACGACTTCTTTGGAGGAACCCTAGTGCTGCGGGCGGGGATCGAGTAGAGGGAAAGGGGAGAGGAGATGCAAGTGGGCAGGGCAATGAACGCTTGCGTGTTTGTTTTTACTTGATGGTGAGGTGTGACGCAGGCGTCACCAGTTGCATTTTGAGTGTAATATAGGCAGACAACAGAGTCATTTCACTATTCCCCTTCCCTTCAATTTTTAGTGAGGTTCTACCCGAAACACCCCCCTCCAAAGCAAAATTAGTTAAGCCCAAGCCCATAACTTAAAAATGAGTTCTTAACATCTTTTATGGCTTATTTTGACAATAAGCCCTGAAAAGGCGGAATAGAACTGGCCCTTAACCTGCAATTCAATTGTGCGTGCAATGATGAATCACTCCTGCCTGCTATAGTGTACATTTAGGCATCATCATACATGGCATAACCTAATACATGTGCATTCCATTGTAGAATCTGGAATATGCAATGTTTATGTTAGTTCATACATGGCACATGATGTTTAAATGCCCCATAAATCTGGTCAGTCAATTGATGGTCTTTAAGCCTCCTTCTTTGCTTCTTTTCTTGATATGTAAGATTTGCTCACACATCTGTTCAATTGCTTGTTTGCATCAGCCAACCATACTAGGACTGTTTGCTTTGATTACATGTTGTTCTTGAGCTAACAATCTAACAGAGCTCGTCAACGATTTAAACAATAAGGGCTGCTGTAGTGGGGCCTTTTCTAACTCATAGGTGACATAAAGGTTTTTCTGTACACTAAAGTAGGCTCTCCAAGAGTACCTGGAGACCCTGTTCGAAGGTATGCCTAGTTTATACATAGTGCAGACATAGTAAATGCTCATTTCATTGTGTGCAAGTGCAAGAGATGCGGCATGTTTCATTATGTGTTGTTGTTTTGTTATAATCTCATCCTTTTGTGTTCACAGACTGGAAAGTATGCATATTTATCTTCCAAGGAGACGAGTAACTAGTTTGTTTCACCTTGTAGAGGGGGTGCAATGAAGATAAGATTGAGGATTTCCCAGTACAAGATGTTAGGAAGGAGCCTTGCAAAAGAAGTAGGAGCTGCGCTGAGCCTCTTCAACCTGTTAAAGTAAGTCACTGTATCCAACTCAAAAGTTCAATTCCTTGTTTGTTTGAGGCATAGTTAATTTACTCTTTTCAATTGCTTTATTTGTCCTCAGTTAATGAGATGCCCAAACAATGATGCCTGTTTTTGGGTACTTGTATAACTATTAGTTGACATAATTAAAGGCCTTACCATTTAACTACTCTGCCAAAATGTGCCTGAAGCTTTGAAGTCTATTAACCAACTATTATTGCATGAGGCTCACAATCTAGTTTATACTAGGCTAATGATTGCATAGTTTTGCTTGCTGTAGTATGTTTGTATGAAACCCTCTGCTGTTCATTATGCTCCCTAAGACTTTAATTGAGCTACAGAATGGCCAACTGCTTGCTTACTTCTACACAACGTGCTGTCTAAATTTGTAACTTGTCTGTGTTTTGGATTGGGCCCCAACATCATGCTCCTCTAGTGAGCTAAGAGAGATTTCTGTATGCAGGCTTCACAGACTACCTTTTTTATTATTTTTAAAATATCACCTGCTTATGCTTCATGATGTGTAACATTATTGTTAGTCCTGTTTTGCCATGTACAAAATAGTCTGTCTTGCTCGCTTCACTGTAGTAACTATATTTTTGCCCTAGTCATGTGTACTTACAGAAACATTTCAGGATGAAGTGACATTAACACAAAGATCTGCGAGCAGTACGACATGGCTGTTACCGAATGATTATGGATTGTAATTGGAATGTGCTGATGTTCTCGAGCATCAACTAGATGTGGCAAGACAACGTGTACATGATTCTGAACATACAATCAACAAGCTGAGACTGGACATGCAGGTATTAGATGCAGGAGTCAAAAAAATGAAACAAGACACTGATATAACAATGAAGGAATTGGAGATTTTGCAGACTGAAATTTGTGCTATCTAAATCCGGCCAATTGTATTTTCTGAAGAGATTATAGTTCAAATGGTAAGTTATGTTGATGCGCGTCCATAATGTATGAGCTGTATTTGCCCAGTGTATGTAATTTGCTGTTTGTGTATGCTTTATTATCACTAGTGCCGAACCATAATGCCCAGTGGGTATAATCGGCTGTAATTTCTTTATTGTATAGTGTAGGATTATTCTACATTTCTATGCCTTAGTCTCTTTATTGTATAGTGTATGTTTTTAGAGGTGATAGTATAGAGTAGGATAATTCTTTGAATATGCTGTATCTTTAAAATGGGGGCCAACTCACCCAAACGTTGTAGTGACCATGGCACTCCACAGGCCGTACGATCCATGGGCCATCTACGGGATGGACGATCCACGGCCTTCTATGGCCGTCGGATCCGTGGGCCTTCTATCGGCTGTCGGATCCATATGCCTTCTATGGGCCATCGGATCCATGGGCCTTCTATGGGCCGTCGGATCAATGGGCCTTCTATGGGCCGTCGGGTCAATGGGCCTTCTACGTCCCGTAGGATCCATGGGCCTTCTATGGGCCGTCTCATCTACGGGCCTTGTACGGGCCGTATAAGGGGCCGTAAACGGGCTAGAGTGGAAATCGTACGTTTTATGGTCTGACCATGATGAGCCATTAATAGGCCGTATTTTATTATGCTATGAAAATGGCCCAATGGATTAACGGGCCGCAAACGGGCCGACTGTATCCACGGGCTGAATTTGGCCCACAAGCAGAAAAGGCCAGTAACGGGCGGTAAGTAACCGAATGCTGGAAATGAGCCCAAGAATAAATGGGCCCTCAGAAGGCCGAAATGTAACACGGGCTGGAAACGACCCAATGGAATAATGGGCCATTGTGGGAGTCCTGGATTAGCGGGTCCTCGGATAGCTGGACTATATACTTTAGCCGGACTGTTGGACTATGAAGATACAAGATTGAAGACTTCGTCCCGTGTCCGTATGGGACTCTCCTTGGCGTGGAAGCCAAGCTTGGAAATACGGATATGTAGATCTCCTCCCTTGTAACCGACTTTGTGTAACCCTAGCCCCCTCCGGTGTCTATATAAACCGGAGGGTTTAGTCAAATAGGACAACAACAATCATACCATAGGCTAGCTTCTAGGGTTTAGCCTCTACGATCTCGTGGTAGATCAACTCTTGTAATACTCATATCATCAAGATCAATCAAGCAGGAAGTAGGGTATTACCTCCATCGAGAGGGCCCGAACCTGGGTAAACATCGTGTCGCCCGCCTCCTGTTACCATCCGCCTTAGACGCACAGTTCGGGACCCCCTACTCGAGATCAGCCGGTTTTGACACCGACATTGGTGCTTTCATTGAGAGTTCCACTGTGCCGTCATCACAAGGCCTGATGGCTCCTTCTATCATCGGCAACGATGCGATCCAGGGTGAGGTTTTCCTCCCCTGCCAGATCTTCGTATTCAGCGGCTTCGTACTGCGGGCCAACTCGCTTGGCCATCTGGAGCAGATCGAGAGCTACGCCCCTGGCCGTCAGGTCAGGTTTGGAAATTTAAACTACACTGCCGACATCTGCGGAGACTTGATCTTTGACGGATTAGAGCCCATGTCAGGTGCGCCGCACAGTCACGACGAGCATGACTTAGCCTAGATCTGGACGGTGTTCGGGATATCACACCTGTGGCTACTCCGGCCCTAGATCCGGAGTCTATTGAGCCGTCTGAGGACGGGTGGATGGACCCTGCCTCGAATGCCACACACTCAGTGGCGATAGAGCCAAATACTGACTTCACCTCCTATGAGACCTGTGTCGCCGGATCCTCGGATTCGTCCCCGGCCACAGGCCCCGAAGCGTCTGTGTCCGTGCCTATCAAATCTGATTGGGCGCCGATCATGGAGTTTTCCTCCGCAGATATCTTTCAGCACTCACCTCTGGGCGATGTGCTAAATTCACTAAGGTCTCTCTCGTTGTCAGGAGACCCTCGGCCGAACTATATACGACTTGAGTGGGAAGCGGACGACGAAGAAATTCGTTCCCCACCCACCGCCCACTGAATAGCCACTGTCGACGACTTAAACGACATGCTCGATTTCGACTCTGAAGACATCGACGGTATGGACGACGATGCAGGAGAGGAACAGGAACCACAGCCCATAGGGCGCTGGATAGCCACTTCATCACACGATGTATATATAGTGGATACACCCAAAGAAAACAATCACGAGGAATGGAAGGATGCAGCGAAGGATAGTTCCCTCGAGAAGCAACCAAAGCGAAGATGTAGACGCCGCTCCAAATCACGCCTCGGCAAAAACAGCGACAACAGCGAAGGGAAAAATAATACCCCGGTCAACCCCAAAGGAAACGACGACCACATGGATCCAGGACAGAACAGGATGAACCAGCGGACGGTGAACATGGTACGGAGCCGCTGTCCGATCACGGCGACGCCTATGATATAACTCATCAACCTCCCTCCGGAGAGGAAAGCAATCCGGACAACGATGCACACATCATCCCGGAAAAGCACTTGGAACAAGAGAACCTCCATAGAAGGCTTATTGCCACCGCGAGGAGTCTGAAGAAGCAGAAGCAAAGGCTTAAGGCCGCACAAAATAAACTCAATTGTAGATGGAACAAAGTGCTCGACACTGAAGAAAAGTATGGTGGCAGTCACCACACAAAGAGCTATCCAAAGTGCAAGCTATTGCCTGAATTCGATGATGAGGCCTTTGAGCCTACACAGCCAAAAAATAAAACGACCGACCGGTCGGATCGACCACCTCGTGGCCGCGATAGGGCGGCTAACGAAGCCGCACATAAGTCAGCACACGATTCACGCGAGGACTTGCATCAAAAAGCCGACGTGACCAGATCCATCTACGGATCTAGGAAGCGCGCTCCAGCGCAGAATCAAAACCGAACACTATAACCATCAAAACGCCATGATGCATGCAAATACAGGGGTGCCGCGCACCCCCTATGCTTCACCGTTGAGGTGCTGGATCACGAATTTCCAAAATGATTCAAGCCCATGAACATAGAGGCGTACGACTGAACGACAGACCCTGGGGTCTGGATTGAGGACTTCATCCTCCATATCCATATGGCCCGCCGGAGACGATATCCATGCCATCAAATACTTGCCCCTCAAGCTGAAAGGACCAGCTCGGCACTGGCTGAAGAGCCTCCCCGAAAACTCAATTGGAAGTTGGGAGGAGCTTGAGGATGCTTTTAGGGCTAACTTTCAAGGGACCTATGTCCGACCTCCAGATGCAGACGATTTAAGTCATATAATTCAACAGCCCGGAGAGTCAGCCCGAAAGCTTTGGAACAGATTTCTCAAATCGTCGACTTCCCGGACGCTGAAGCCTTAGCAGATTTCAAACACAGCGTCCGAGACGAATGGCTCGCCAGACAGCTCGACCAAGAAAAACCGAGGACAATGGCAGCCCTAACAAGCCTTATGACCCGCTTTTGCGTGGGCGGAGATAGCTGGTTGGCCCGTAGTAGCACCAGCGACCCAGGCACATCTGAAGTCAGGGATGGCAATGGAAAACCACGACGCAGTAAAAGCAAGCGTCGAAATAATGAAGACAGCCCAGACAACACGGCGGTAAACGCCGGATTTAGGGGCTCTCGACCCGGTCAACGGAAAAAGCCTTTTAAAGGCAACAGAGATGGACCGTCCAGCCTAAACAAGATTCTAGACAAGTTATGTCAGATTCATGGCACCTCTGATAAACCTGCAAATCACACCCACAGAGAATGCTGGGTCCTCAAGCAGGCAGGCAAGCTAAACGCCGAACACAAGGGGAGGGAGACACCAAGTGAAGACGAGGATGAGCCTCGCCAGCAAAACACTGGGGACAGAAAAAATTCCCACCAGAGGTCAAAACAGTGAACATGATTCACGTAACAAAAAGAAGGAGCAAACACGCACTCCGAGACATATGCGTCGTAGAGCCCGTCACCCCTAAGTTCAACCCTTGGTCGGCCTGCCCGATCACTTTTGATTGCAGGGATCACCCAACTAGAATCCGGCACGGAGCATTGGCTGCCTTGGTGCTAGACCCAATAATCGACGGATACCATCTCACCCATGTCCTCATGGACGGCGGCAGTAGTCTTAATCTGATATATCAGGACACAGTCCGCAAAATGGGGATAGACCCGACAAGAATCATCGAAAGCAACACTACCTTTAAATGTGTAATACCAGGCCCAGAGGCCCACTGTGCGGGCTCTCTAGTACTAGAGGTTGTATTCAGTTCTCCCGACAACTTCCGAAGTGAAAAGTTAACCTTCGACATCGCTCCATTCTGCAGCGGCTATCAAGCACTACTCGGAAGAACAGCCTTCGCTCGTTTTAATGTAGTACCGCATTACGCTTCTCTTAAGCTTAAGATTCCCGGTCCACGTGGCATCATCATAGTTAGCGGAAACACCGAGCGTTCCTTACGCGCGGAAGAACGTGTGGCGGATTTAGCAGCCGAACACTAAATGGCCTCTCCAACCAGAATAAATGGTCGGTCGTCAAGACCGCGGACACGGCTAGACGAGTCCGGCGCACCACTAGCCGTAACAGCTTAAATACACCTGAGATTGGTTTGATGGATATACCCCATAGGCGGTACCAGGGGCTACCCGCATGTAAAAAGGACTACAGTTCGGCTTTAACTCATTTAGATTGAATTTTAATGAGAATGATTAGTTTTTCACATGAAGACTTTCATCTAAGTTTTTCTCTTTTACAGATGACAATCGTGCTACACCCTTCCATGATACGGCACAACGGAGACACAGGCGCAGACGTGCAGCAGGGCCCCGCTTAAAGGTTTCTTTTTAGATTAAGACCCTGTGTAAACCTTTCTTACTGTCTCTTGTTGCTTGACACCCCCTCCGGATACCTAACACAACCGTGAGGGATGCTGGCGTTGTTGGCATTTCGCCACGTCAGACTAATGCACGTACCTGGAAATTTAGGGTCCTTTATCAAGGGCGTTACTCAGCCCGGCACATGTTGTAAAGACCGAACACCTTAGGGAGTGTTCGACGTCGCAAGGTTGGCCTTATATGCACCATCTCCGAATCATGTCTTTGGTCAAATGTTGGGTTTGCCCGGCTCCCGCGTTTTGCTACCTTACGTTCCGCTATATCGGCTAAGGTTGCAACAGGAAAACTACTGCAATTGTGCCCTGGTTCATCCGAAAACTGACTATCATGATAAAGCGCGAGACTGATCAACCACTCGATGACTTAGCGGAATCTTCGGGATTCCTCCGCATTAACGAAGGGCCGGTTTTCTCGGTCATGTACGTACGCGCCCCGTACTCGGATGACCGCGGAAGTACCAGGGGCTATACAGTAGCCCCACTGTCAAACTCCTATGGTTAAGTGAAAGCGTTAAAGCAATATAGTCCGCTTGCCTCGTTCGCCGCGCTACCACCTCCTTAATGGGCCAAGATGTTGGATCAAGTGTGAACACGCGCGTTTGTGAACACCCCCGCATTATATGCGTGGGGGCTAAAGTCAACGACTGCAAACTTTCATGTTATATATATATATACATAAACGACCGCACAGGGGGCATAATAATACTTTCAGGCAAAAGTATAAACACAGCCTTTATAATTCAAATAGCATTGTTTTTACAATCGGGGTACATGTCACTCGAACATGACACTCTTCGAGCACTGAGCCTCTATTAAACGAGAACCTTCTAGGACTTCTTCAAAATAGTGCTTGGCAGAAACCTGGCCTACGGCCGGATTCTGGGTTGCAATAGCGGTGGCCTCCATCCCTGCCCAGTATGTCTTGACACGGGCAAGAGCCATCCGCGCACCCTCTATGCACGCCAACCTCTTTACAGCGTCGATATGCGGAATAGCACCAAGGAATCGTTGCACTAGACCAAAATAACTATTCAGCATTGATCCTTCTGGCAAAGACGATCCACGACAGACCTCATGGCAAGTCCGGACAACCTATGGAGCTCGGCCCACTCGGCCATTTTCTCATTTAACAGCAGCGGACGTGCTGGAGCATTGAACTGCGACCAGAACAAATTTTCCACTTCGTGGTCTTTTTGATCTTCGAAAAACATGGTCGCATCAGCAGCACTCGCTGCCAAATCCAAGTACGCGTTCGCAGAACTCCATAATTGATCCAGAAGGGCATACTTAGGATCTCCGAACTTTGTCCGCAACAAAGAGGGCTTCCCAGTCGTGATATCTCCGGCTTGGCGTAGCTCCTCCTTCACAGCTCTGATTTTAGAGCGGGTTTCCTTGGCTACTACCATCTCTTTCTCTAGGTCCGCCGTTTTCGTTTGACTTTCCCTTTCAAGAAGCTCATAACGGTCGGTGGCATCTTTCAACTCAACAGCCATCTTGGCCATTTTCTCTTTGCTCTGGCAATGAGCAGCCTGTTCGGCTCTTAACTCTTCAACCGCCACTACTAGGAAAAGGCCTACTAATGGCGCACCAGTTTTGCCTACTAATGGTGCACTACTGGTGCGCCATTAGTACCACGCCACTAGTATTTTTACTAATGGCGCACCACTGGTGCGCCATTAGTATACGAGATACTAATGTGCGCCATTAGTATGCCTAGAGGTGCGCCATTACTATCTGACTTAGTAATGGCGCACCACATAGAAGTGCGCCATTAGTAATAAAAAAATTCAAAAAAAATTCAATTTTTTTTAATTTTTTTAAAAAAAATTCAAAATTTTTTTTTAATTTTTTTCTTAATCTTGGGTCACTATGGCTTAATCTCGGGTCAATATGCTTAATCTCATGTCAAATCGCACTCCGTGGTCAAACTTCCCGAAAGGTCCCCCATCCTAACACTACTCCAACCCAAGCACGCTTAACTTTAGAGTTCTATCCAACCCCAGCACCAGCTCACTTCACAAGCACTTGTTGATATATCTAGCATATCAATCCTATTATACCTTGTTGATGTTTAGGACTTTGTTCATGTTCATGAGTGTGATGAAATTTTGAAAAAATATTTCAAACTTCCATTCATATTACGCATCATATTTTGGAAAAAAATACCGAAAAAAAATCAAAACTATTTTTTTTTCTGTTACTAGTGGCGCACCTAGCGAACAGTGCGCCACTAGTATGTTTGAAATTTTTTGAATTTTTTTGCCTCCAGATCTTAAAAGCCCCGTAACTTTTTTCTGTTAGGTTTTTGAGGATTTTGAAAATGTTTAACGGGGTTCCCCCAGTTAAATTCGGATGTAACTTTTCGAGTAGATGATTTGTCATATAGAAAACTTTTTAATCTGAGTACGTATGCAAAAGTTATGCTCATTTTACAAATTCCAGAGAGATTTTGCAAATAAAGTCGAAATTCATATTTGTAAATTTTCCCAACAACTAGACCACATATCACATGGGAAACTTATTTTATTTTATTTTTTTGACATTTTCATCATTTTATTTTATTTTTTAAACTGAAAAGGCGGTCCACAGGGAGGGTGCATTCGGTGGAATTTTTGGGCCAAGTTAGTAATGGCGCACTAGTAATGGCGCACCACTCCCACGGTGCGCCATTACTAGTTTTGAAAAAAAAATTGAAAAAAAAATTGAAAAAAAATTGAAAAAATTTACTAGTGGTGCACCGTGGATCTGGTGCGCCATTACTAGTTAAAACTAGTAATGGCACACTATCCCCTGGTGCGCGATTACTAGTTTTGAAAAAAAAATAAAAAAATTACTAATGGCGCACCGTGGATGTGGTGCGTCATTACTAGTTTAACTAGTAATGGCGCACTATCCTGATGCGCCATTAACTAGTAATGGCGCACCACATCCACGGTGCGCCATTAGTAGTTTTGAAAAAAAAATTGTTACTAATGGCGCACCGTGGATGTGGTGCGCCATTAGTATTTGGACATTAATGGCGCACCAACACATGGTGCGCCATTAGTATATTATAATGGCGCACCACATGTCTGGTGCGCCATTAGTGTCCATTTCATCTATAGCCCTTTTCCTAGTAGTGCACCTTTAGGGCGGCCGCATCACTCCTGGCTTGTTCCTTGGCTCGGGCAAATTCCGCCTGAAGGGTCTCCACGACGGCAGCTCCATCTACAGTCACAGCATATTGTAGATACTAGCATCATGCTACTCTTAATATATGTTGACCACCGGAGAATACATACCCTGTGCCTCGTCAAGCCGCCTGTTTACAAGCATGATTTCGGCATCCGCCGCATCAAGTTGCCGCTTTAGTTCGGCAAACTCACCAGTCCGGCTAGCCACCGGACCCTCAGCCGCCTGCACATGAAAGCGGGATGATCATTTCCTGGGACTATGATCCTCTGTTTGCCGCCTTTTTCGACGGCAACCGGAGTCTCAGGGGCTACTATATGCATAGGGCACACCTAGCGTGTGCGGTACCGTCAAAAATTTGGATATTACTTTGCGTACCTCAAAACCTCTCAACAGGCTCATAAAAGCTTCATGCAACCCGCTTTCGGCGGATGAAATCCTCTCAACCATCGTACCCATTAACGTACGATGCGCTTCCGAGATAGCCGCTTGCTCCAGAAGATTCATCAGTGCGTCTGGTCGCGCACCGGACAGTTCCGGACTCTTTCTGTTGCTCCCCTTAGGAGCCGAATACTCCGGACTTCGGGAGGCTGAAGGGCGACCTTCTGGCCTTGGTGGATCAAGAGAAATCCTTCATGACGACACCTCTGGGTCGTCCGCCTCATGAGGCGGGGAGGCATGGGGAGGCGTTTCGCTCTCCATCATCTCCGGAAGAAGATCCCCCGAAGATGAACTCTGTCGAGAAGGGCTACGATCCGAACTACAAGACATACGTCTCGGTTATTGCACACGGAAATAAAGTAAGATATATTTACTATAAAGTACTTTGTTTACTTCTAGCTCGGTGGAGGGCTGGTCCCCTTGCGGGCACTCTGCGGTAAGGATGCCCTCCGAGGTAGGGCCCCCTGACAAAGGTTTCTTCCCTCGCTTGGAAACCATTGTTTCCAAGTCTTCAGAGGCGGTCCTCTTCCTTCCTTGGGGAGACCGAATTTTAGATTCTTCTCCCCGGTTATCCTCCTTCGCGGAGGCACTAATTCCCCCGTTTTGAATGAATGATGAGTGAGGCCCGCTTTCGGCTTCTTTATTCCTCCGTTTATCTTCCCCTTATGGCGCTTGATACGGCGCGAGCTCAAGCATCCTGGCTAGTACAAGATCTGATGAGCCTTCAGGAAGGGGGGCCGAACACCTGATCATCTTCGCCTTTTTTATCCAGTCCTGGTCAAAGACCGATTTTTCAGAATGATGTTGTGATAAATAAGAGACAGCATGTTCGGCCGAAGAATTACTTACTTGGGTGTCTGGACGATTACAGTTTAGGCCCGCATCCTCGGTGGTGTCCGGACACTTTATTCGTGATCCGAAGAACAATCTGTACATCTCTTCGAGCGTCACGCCGAAGAATTGCTGAATGGTTCACGGTCCTTCCGGGTTGAACTCGCACATACGGAGAGATCGACGTTGGCATGGCAGGACCCGACGAATTAGCATGACTTGCATTACCTTGACAAGGCTGACGTCTCTCTTGAGGAGATCCCGGATGCGACTTTGCAATGTCAGCACCTCATTAGCCGCCCCCAAGTCGAGCCCCTTGTTGACCCATGACGCCAGTTGTGGTGGGGGGCCCGAACGGAAGGTAGGGGCAGCTACCTACTTAGTACTTCGGGGAGCCGTGATGTAAAACCACTCCCGCTACCGTAAGTTAGGCATCTCGAGGAAGGATCCCTTTGGCCATGGAGCATTGATGCCTTTGCCTATTATGGCGCCTCCGCACTCTGCGTGTCGCCCATCGATCAACTTCGGCTTCACATTGAAGGTCTTGAGCCAAAAGACGAAGTGTGGGGCGATGCGGAGGAAGGCCTCACACACGATGATAAACGACGAGATGTGAAGGATGGAATCCGGAGCCAGATCATGGAAATCGAGCGCGTAATAGAACATAAGCCCTCTAACAAAGGGCTCAAGACTAAATCCTAGCCCTCGGAGGAAGTGGGAAACAAATACGACACTCTCGTTGGGTTCGGGAGTGGGGATGACCTGCCCTTGAGCAGGCAGCCTGTGCAAGATTTTGGCGGTCAGAGACCTGGCTTCTCTTAGCTTCTTGATGTCCTCCTCTGTGACGGAGGAGGCCACCCACCGGCCTTGAAGGTTGGATCCGGACATGATTGAAGGTCCGAAGCACTTCTCCTCCGCCTTGGGCGCTGGAATTCAAGGTGGGAGAAGGGAAAGATCGAGCGCAAAAAGAAAAGGACAGGACTTGACCCCTTTATAAAAAGGGTGAATATCACGCGCCCTCCGCACAACCGTCTGGAACTTGCCTAAAATCGAGGAGTCATGCCAACGGGTACGATTGGGTTACCCACACCCGTATTGATGAGAATCCCGTGATAAGGGGAACACGATCTCTGCTTCGACAAGACGTGTAACACTGCAAAAAAAATTATTTGGTTTTTATCAAAAATCTTTATTTGATTTAAAGGGGTTACAATTTTTTTTAAAGCCTCTCCTTCTCAAAACCTTTATGGCAAATATTTTATGTGTTCTTCTCAACATTTACTTTGGTCTTGAGGGCTTTTCATTTAGTGTTGACTCAACACAAATATTTTATTTTGGAAAGTTTTTGAAATCCTTTCTTTTAAAAAAATAACCCTATGACTTGTGGATTGATTCTTCCTCATTTCAATTTTTTTTTCTTGCCATGACCTAGGTTGAATATTTTCTTCCAAAACCCCTCCCGCCACTTTGGGTCAAGTAAAATATCCAATCCCAGCAAGTTCAACCCATTTTTGATTTTTATTCTATTTATTTTATCATCAAAACTATTTCTGTCATTTATTTTGGGCCTTGGTGACTTACAAAGGAACCACCAGATCCCTTTTGAGTTTTGGTCCCAAACAAACCCCTCTGACTAGTCCTTAGTACCCTCAACCTAGATCCATCAAGATCCACTTGTCCACAGTTCAAAATTTTCAAATTTTGCTTATTGCAAGTTTGAACCAGATTTGCCATTTTTGGAGAAATTCATCATTTTTCTTTTCCAAAAATTCTGGGATAAATCAGGCAACCTCTAGATGCATTGAGAGGTCACCTCACCAAAGATGAACTCCAGAAGAAATTTCCACATGCCAAAAACATTTCATCGAACACGGCATGCCTTGTTTCGCGCAAAATACGAAAAGTTCAGGTTTGATGTTCGATTTGATCGACGATGTCGTTTTAAATCGAGAACCCGTCGACAATCTCACCATGTGCGTTGGCGCCTTGCTCCCTGCTCCTCCTTCTTATCCAGTGCGCCGCACGATCGTTTGGATGGGCGCAAGTGTCGGTGGCGACGTGGCACCTCATCGCCGGCGTCTTCTGCGGTGGCAGAACCACCCGTGGCAGCCAGCAGGGGCCGGCCCTGCCTTTCGGCGCCGTCCGACACCGCCCAAGCCACCAGCATCCTCTGCGTGGCCATCCCCTCCCCTATGCACGCTGCAGCACAGTCACTACAGCCAGAGAGGCGCAGAGCACGCTCTCTGCCGCCGACGAGCCCCGTGAGGCCGTTCCGTCGAGAGCGTGGAGTAGCGCCCAAGTTTTGCCAAGCTTAGCCCCGGGATGGAACCAGTGAACCTATCCGCAGCTGCCTCGACCCCCTAAACCTCCCGTTCAACCACTGCCTCACCGTAATCACCGCCGGAGTAATCACGATCATGGCAACTGCCTCGGGCCGGCTATAAAAGGGGGCCTCGAGCTCGATCTCGATCAGGCATCACCCCTCCACCTCACCACAGCCACGCCTAGCTACTAGGAAGACCTCGGAGAGGCCTTCTTCCCCGACTCCGGCCGCCGCGATCCGCTTCGGGCTTCGGCAAGATCCGCTCCGGTGGGAGCATCTCCGCCTCCCATACCTTGTCAGCAACCTCCTAGTGCACCCACACTTCGAACCCAAGCTTCAATTTGAAGGTTGCAGCCCTCCTCGACGAGAACCATCACCACCCGAACCGCCGTCTGCCGGAGTAGAGGCCGCCGTCGACGTGGTGCTTGCCAACAACCAACTCCACCACCCACAAGTGCAGAAGGACTCAGTGAACCCGTAGGTATCCTCCTTTCCCCCTAACTCACCGTGGATCGCCACCGGCGACCACCATGGCCCTCGGGCACCGGTGTGCTCTGTTTTGAAGATTCAAACCTGACGGGTGGGACCCCCTCGTCAGCTTTTTCTCTTTTTCGAACTGTTTTCTGAAAACACCTTCGGGCAGAATACGTTTTTCTTTGGGGTTGGCGTGTTTCTAACCGAAACGTTTTCTGTCTTTATAAACTACCCCTGGAAACTTTCTGTTTCATAACAGATGAGTCCCTGGACTAAAACCTTAATAACTTTAAAACAAAAGATGATTTTGAATTGATTCTTTTTCTGTCATCTTTATTTTTCTGTCTAGTGTTTTATCATATTTATTTGAAAAATATTTGGAACACTTTTTGTGCACACACGGTATTTACGTTAGTACGCGTTTTCATTATACCGTAGATACCGGAGGAGGTGGCGGAGCCGCAAACTTCACCGAGCTAGACTCCGACTTCTCCGAACCAGGCAAGCATGTTTGAACCTTTGATATGATGAGTGTTTTGCATGTTTGCTTGAGTAGTTATTTCATGGCATGTTCATATAAGCAACTGTGAGTGTTATGTTGCATGCAAGGTAACTACGTGTGAGCTTCGAAACTTGGTGTGTTCATTTGATGGAAGACAACATGATCATGTGGTGACATGTAAGGTGGTGAGCTGGTATTGTTGAAGCATGCCAGTCTTATGCCAACCGTTTAACTCCAGTGTTAACGCGGATCAAGTCTCGACCCCGTTCGTTTTCCCCTTCGTGCTGCCACATGTTTTCTGCAAAGAGTGCGGTTTAGTAAGTTGCAAACCTCTTTCCTTGTAAACACCAAACATAGGACCGCGATGAGGGTTCCATGGCCCTGGATTAAAGCCCGTCATCCGGTCAGGGGGCATGGGTGTTTCCGGTTGGGACCGAGAGGGGGGCACCCCTTAGAGTGCGCGATATAAATTTGATCCCATGCTATTTGAGGTTGTGACCTCCCGTCTTAGAGTTTTTCTTGAACGTTGCCTAGGGTGATTCCTGGCAGCGGAATGTGGAATGGGTGTGTACTGGATTGATGTGTTTTCTTCTAAAATACCTTAGACGGAACTAGTCCTTTGCGAGTACTTGAAAATCCGTTAACTGTGGTTAAAGAGTACAAACTCTGCAGAGTCAAAACCATTCGAGTAACTGTATCTATGGTCAAGGACTATGATCAACTTATCCATGTCAGTGTCAGTTTCAGTCTCAATGTCCGTCTCAGTGTCAGTCTCAGTGAAAATCTCCGGTAAATAAACATGAGTGTTAAGCCTGGCTGAATGTTATTCCGTGAATGGACTAACCCGTTTATTATTATGTACTGAGTATTTCCTTGGAATGATTTAAATTTGTGAACTGCTTGAATACGAATGATGAAATATAAGCCCTTTATGTGATGTCGCTCAGACGTCCGACTGTGGCACTATTGTTATTTACTTTCGATATAGCCCTTTATGTGATGTCGCTCAGACGTCCGACTGTGGCATTCTTGTTATTTACCTCCGATATAAGCCCTTTATGTGATGTCGCTCAGACGTCAGACTGCGGCATTATTGTTATTTACTTTCAACATAAGCCCTTTATGTGATGTCGCTCAAACGTCCGACTGTGGCATCCCTGTTATTTACTTTCATTATAAGCCCTTTTCGAGATGTCGCTTAAGACGTCCGACTGTGGCACGCACTGTCATTTACATTTCAATATAAGCCCTTTATGCAGTGTCGCCCTGACGCCCGACTGGGGCATGTTAACTTATTTTTACCTTTCGAGGTGTCGCTTCAGACACCCGATCAGTCTTCAGTTGTTTCATTGGGATTTCGGGAGGACTACCGCGTGACTTCCCTTTTATTTAACATGTCGTGCAAATTTATTATCTGAGTGTGCATCACTAATCTGCTCATGTGCATCATGTTTGCATTTGTTATATCTTATGTCCATACTGTCTTGCGAGTACATTCAAAGTACTCACCTGGCTTGTTGATTTGGCCAGATATTGACGAAGGCGATCTTATGGATGAAGAGTATGATAGGGATTCCGACGCCTAGAGGAGTCCCAGTCAGTCCCGTGTGATCCTGGAATTGGTCACTTGAATTATATACGCTTCCGCTACCCGAATAAAATCATCGAGCCTCACCCCAACGCTCGATGAGCTGTAAGATTAGGAGTCATGTCACCCACTTCACTGTGACATATCCACCACCACTTTTATTACGAGTCAGTAGTTATGCCACCATACCATTGCGTAATATCCGCCTTTATGTGTAATATCGGCGTACTTGTAATAAATTGTTGAGCAGCCTCAGCTCAACCTTGTATAATATTTAGTACCTCTGGATTTCTGTATCAAGGATTTGTCTACCATTAAGGGAATTTTCCTATACTGGTCTATAAAAAGGGCGGTTTCTCAATAAATATTTTATTGAAAAAACCGGTCCTGACAAACTTGGTATCAAAGCCAGGCTGACTGTAGGAAGCCACTAGGTGCGATCGCTAGTCGGCTATTAGCGTAATGAGTGCTATTTTAATATTTAGCAAATGTAGCAATTTTCTTGTAGTCATCATAAATTTATGATTTGACTATTCGGAATTTTTGTCTACTTTTGTAGATGGTTGGCAACGATTGTGAGTCACAGGTGTTCGCCAATGTACCTGAGGTGTTTATCAAGCTTGTCGCCTCCATCGTCAATGTCGCGATTGGTCCATCGGCTCGTCCGGAGTTCACACACTACCAGCACAAGATCAGCGACAGCTTGTCTATGCACCAGGCCGCGGTGCAATTCAAGGGAGGGCGTTCTGAGTCATGCCGCTTCCGATTTGTGGGAAGGGCCATGCCTACGGAGAGGCATGCCATGCACATGGCTGCCCGCGAGGCGATAGCTCGTCTTCGGGATGTTCTTCCTTCGATGAAGACTCGTCGCTACCGCTACCTCCCATGCCACGTGCCATACACTTGTCACTATGCATTCGCTTGCCCAAGGGGAGAGAGAGATGAGGCTATTGAGATACTTGTTGAGTATCTCAAAGCTCTTGGGGCAGCTTTTGGTAACCTCGTGGACGACCTTGTGGCTGCCCTTATGGACTCAGTTCAGGGCTGTTCCGCCAACAGGAGGGAGCTTCTCCACACGGCACCACCGCTGACTTATGTCTCATCCTCAGCATCCTATACACCTGCCATATTCGCCACCGCTCGCCGCCTTCCTACCACTGAGGAATTTGACCAAGTCATTGCTCCTACCCCAGTCCATGTTGCACCACCTGCCGCGCCCGCACCAACTCCTCAGCTCAGTACCTCGCGCCTGGAGCCTATTAGTGAGGAGGAGGTTGAGTCTCCAGCATCACTGGGTCTTACCCTCGGCAGGCCGAGGGAAGTTCTTACCATCTCTAACTGAGTGCGCCTAGAAGCCGTGCGATGTACCTGCGTGTATGTTATGTTTATATGTATATAGGTGAGAAGTAGTTTGTGTGCGCATCATGTAGGAACTCGGAGAAGTGCACTAGCCTAAATAACATGTCAGGAATGTGTACGCACATCCTGAGTGATGTATTGTATAATTACTGCTTGCGTGTAAGATATGTACTGAGCGGTCCTTCTCCGTGCGCAATCAAGTATTTTCTTGAAAAATGCTGGAGTTCTTAAATTTCCATCTTTGCAAAATTATTTATTTTGCCACTCGGTTTTTCTCATGAGTTATACAAAAATACCCCAGAGTGGAAAACGCCTCGTCCTTGGACTCGTTCCATGCCGAGTCCGCCGGAAGAAAAGTATGGTACCCAGACAAGTAACAATTTCACACAGGGGCAGTCAAGTCAGCAAGGCAGTGAAGCAGCATTTTCTCAAATATGCCGCATGTATGAGCAAAGCAGCAGCAGCTTCAAGAAATGATGAACCATGTGATCAATATGGGAAATCACCGTGAACCATATCAGCAACATTCCAAGTTGTCTGAACTACAAAAGACACGTCCCCCAACATTCTCTCACACTGATAGACCGCTTGAGGCTGATGATTGGCTTTGAGACATTGAAAGGAAATTAATTATTGCACAATGTTCAGACCGTGAGAAGGTACTATATGCACCTCACTACCTCACTGGAGCAGCGGCATCATGGTGGGAGAATTTCCTTCACATGCACCCCGATGAAAATAACATCACCTGGGAAGAATTTAAAGAAGGTTTTCGTGGGGCGCACATCCCCAGAAGCATTATGAAGATCAAGAAAAGGGAATTTGATGACCTCAAGCAGAGAAGCATGACAGTGACTGAATACAATAGTCAGTTTACTCAATTATCTCGATATGCCAACGAAGAGCACATGACTGAAAATAAGAAGATGTGAAAATTTCTGGACGGTCTGGCACCAGCACTTAAATGCCAGCTGGTCGTACACACCTTTCCGGATTTCAAAACACTTGTGGGCAAAGCCATTACATTGGAAAATGAGCGCCGCAGCTTGGAGGATTTTCGCAAGCGCAAAAGGGACCAGACTACTCATGCTCGCAACAACCGGAACAAGACTGATTTTCAGCAGAATGGAGCAAACAAGTCCTCAACCAATGTTCCACGCCCAAACAAAAATTTTCATGCAAGGGACAAGGATTTTACATATCGCCCAGGTGTTACTTGCTACGCTTGTGGAGAGGAAGGGCACTATGCCAAACAGTGCCCAAAGCCAAGAAACTCAGCTCCCAAGCCAAACAACGGTGGAAATAATTCAGCACCCAAACGTACAAACTTCAACCCCCAATAAAAATCACAAGAAGGGTCACTTAAACCATGTGACCAAGGAGGAAGCACAGAATGCCTCGGATATCGTACTCGGTACGTTCCCTGTCAACACAATACCTGCCATGGTTTTGTTTGATTCTGGAGCTTCTCACTCGTTCATTTCAAAAAGATTTCCTTTGGAAAATATTTTTTCGATGCTTCCTTTGAAAAAATCCATGATCATCAAGTCCCCCGGGATTAAGAAAATCACTCAGAGTTACTGCCAAGGTGTGGTTATTGAGTTTGAGGGACTAAAGTTTCAGGCAAACCTCATTGTATTGGAAAATAAGGGACTGGCTGTTATCCTAGGAATGGACTGGTTAGCCACCAACGAGGGATTTATCGATTGCTTCAATCGGATTGTAATTCTTACCCATCATCACGGGAAGACAATAAAAATTGCAGCTCAAGAAAGACAAACGTCACGACAACCAAGGTTAAACAAGGTGGATGTTTCAGAGTTAAGCAAAGTTCCAGTGGTGTGTGAGTTCCCTGACGTATTTCCTGAAGAACTACCAGGCATGCCACCAGACCGGGAAATAGAATTCATCATTGAGCTAGCACCTGGAACCACCCCCATTTACAAGAAGCCCTATAGAATGGCACCCTCCGAGTTGGTAGAATTAAAGGAGCAAATAAAAGAATTACTGGACAAAGGATTTATACGAGCCAGCTCCTCACCTTTGGGTTCACCAGTATTATTTGCCAAGAAAAAGGATGGGACACTAAGATTATGTATAGACTATCGAGCACTCAACATGGTCACCATCAAAAACAAATATCCGATGCCACGGATAAATGATTTATTTGACCAGCTCGCACAAGCCAAGGTTTTCTCAAAAATTGATTTATGGTCGGGGTATCATCAATTAAATGTACGGATAGAAGATATCCCCAAGACAGCATTCACCTCTAGGTACGGACTATATGAATTTACAGTAATGCCGTTTGGACTGACAAACGCCCCCACATATTTTGTCCACCTCATGAACAAAGTGTTTATGAAGTTTATGGACAAATTTGTTGTGGTGTTCATTGATGATATTCTGGTATACTCCAAGACACCAGAAGAGCATGCTGAACATCTCAGGATTGTGCTAGGAGAATTAAGGAAACATCAATTATACGCCAAGTTCAGCAAATGTGAATTTTGGCTAAGACAGGTTGGTTTTCTAGGCCATGTATTAACCCAAGAAGGTGTTGCCGTAGACCCGGAAAAGGTCAAGGCCGTACTTGGCTGGAAACCACCAGCCAGCGTAATGGATGTACGAAGTTTCCTGGGAATGGTAGGATATTACCGAAGGTTTATTGAAGGGTTCTCCACCATAGCAAAACCAATGACTCAGTTACTCAAGAAGGATAAGAAATTTGTATGGACTGAAGCTTGCGAGAAAAGTTTCCAAGAACTCAAAAGGAAATTAACAACCGCACCAGTATTGGTTGTGCCAGACATACACAAAAGTTTTGAGGTGTATTATGACGCATCCCGGAAGGGCCTCAGATGCGTATTAATGCAAGAAGGCAAAGTAGTAGCATACGCATCCAGGCAACTACGGAAGCATGAAGAAAATTATCCTACTCATGACTTGGAGTTGGCAGCAGTCATTCGTGCACTCAAAGAATGGAGGCACTTTTTGCTTGGGAATCATTGTGAAATATATACGGACCATAAAAGCCTCAAATATATTTTCACACAACCAAAACTCAATTTACGACAACGACGCTGGTTGGAATTAGTGAAAGATTATGATGTTGGCATTCAATACCATCCAGGAAAGGCGAATGTAGTGGCAGATGCTCTTAGTCGAAATCCCAGTTCAGGCAACGACAGTCTACCAAACTTGAGACCTGAATTTCAACAGGAGTTCACCAAACTCAACTTGGTGATGGTCACGGAGGGCAATGTGTCAAATTTGGAAATACAGCTTACCCTAATAGAACGGATTAAGGAGGCTCAGCATGGACACCCCAGCATCGAAGGCATAAAGAGAAAAGTAAGTTTGGGTAAAGCCTCGGAATTCGTCATAGACGATAAGGGAATATTATGGTATGGAGACAGACTCTGCGTACGAAATATAGAAGACCTCAAACAGCAAATTCTAGCCAAAGGCCATACCGCTCCATATTCAATCCATCCTGGAGGGACCAAAATGTACAAGGACATACAGGAAAAAATTTGGTGGCACGGTATGAAGAGGGATATAGCCACCTTCATTGAATGTTGTGATTCGTGTCAACGCATTAAGGCCGAGCATCAAAAACCAGCAGGCCTATTACAGCCAAACAGGATACCGGAGTGGAAATGGGACGAAATTGGGATGGATTTTATTGTCGTACTACCCCGGTCACAACACGGAAATGATGCCATATGGGTCATCGCAGATAGACTAACCAAGATGGCACATTTCATTCCCGTAAAGACAACCTACACCACTCAGAAGCTTGCCAAACTTTATCTCTCCCGCATAGTTTGTCTACATGGAATCCCAAAGACTATAATATCCGACAGAGGCACTCAATTCGTCTCTAGATTTTGGGATCAATTACAACAAGCTTTGGGAACTCAACTAGCATTCAGTACCGCATACCACCCCTAGCCTAATGGAAAAACTGAACACGTGAACCAAATTCTAGAGGACATGCTGAGAGCATGTGTTCTCACCTATGGAACCAGTTGGGAAGAAAGCTTGCCATATGCCGAGTTCGCATACAACAACAGTTACCAAGCCAGCCTACAAATGGCACCTTTCGAAGCCTTGTACGGGCGGAGATGTCGTACTCCATTAAATTGGTCAGAAACAGGAGACAACCATATCTTCGGCCCAGACATGCTCAAGAAAGCTGAGGAGAAAGCTAGGCTAATCAGGGACCAACTCAAGGCAGCTCAAAGCCGACAAAAGAGTTATTACGATCGAAAACATCGGGGAGTCAGCTTTGAACCCGGTGAATATGTGTACCTACAAGTATCTCCTATGAGGGGCCTGCAACGGTTCAAAGTTAAAGGAAAGCTAGCACCCAGATTCGCCGGACCCATACATGCGATTGCACGAAGAGCCTGATAGCCTACCAGCTAGACCTACCCGAAGAGCTGTCAGACGTCCACGACGTGTTCCACGTCTCACAGTTGAGGAAATGTGTAAGCAACCCAGAGAAGCATGTATCTCATGAGAGCATTGATGTACAACCATACCTCACCTACAGGGAACATCCAATACAAAGCCTGGAGGTGTCTGAAAGGAGAACCCGTCAGAAAACAATAAAGTTTTTCAAAGTCCAGTGGAGCAATCACACGGAGGAAGAAGCAACGTGGGAAAGGGAGGATTTTCTTCGATCAGAACACCCACAACTATTTGAGGATCAGCTAAAATCTCTTGGACGAGATTTTTCCTAAGGGGGTAGGTGTTATAACACTGCAAAAAAATTATTTGGTTTTTATCAAAAATCTTTATTTGATTTAAAGGGGTTACAATTTTTTTAAAGCCTCTTCTTCTCAAAACCTTTATGGCAAATATTTTATGTGTTCTTTTCAACATTTACTTTGGTCTTGAGGGCTTTTCATTTAGTGTTGACTCAACACAAATATTTTATTTTGGAAAGTTTTTGAAATCCTTTCTTAAAAAAAAAATAACCCTATGACTTGTGGATTGATTCTTCCTCATTTCAAATTTTTTTTCTTGCCATGACCTAGGTTGAATATTTTCTTCCAAAACCCCTCCCTCCACTTTGGGTCAAGTCAAATATCCAATCCCAGCAAGTTCAACCCATTTTTTATTTTTATTCTATTTATTTTATCATAAAAACTATTTCTGTCATTTATTTTGGGCCTTGGTGACTTACAAAGGAACCACCAGATCCCTTTTGAGTTTTGGTCCCAAACAAACCCCTCTGACTAGTCCTTAGTACCCTCAACCTAGATCCATCAAGATCCACTTGTCCACAGTTCAAAATTTTCAAATTTTGCTTATTGCAAGTTTGAACCAGATTTGCCATTTTTGGAGAAATTCATCATTTTTCTTCTCCAAAAATTCAGGGATAAATCAGGCAACCCCTAGATGCATTGAGAGGTCACCTCACCAAAGATCAACTCTAGAAGAAATTTCCACATGCCAAAAACATTTCATCGAACACCTGGCATGCACTGTTTCTGTCAAAAATTCAGAAAAGTTCAGGTTTGAGTGTTCAGTTTCAGTCGACGGTGTCGTTTTCATCAGAACCCGTCGACAATCTCACCAGTGTGCACGTTGGCGCCTTGCTCCCTGCTCCTCCTTCTTATCCAGTGCGCATCACGATCGTTTGGACGGGTGCAAGTGTCGGTGGCGACGTGGCACCTCATCGCCGGCGTCTTCTACGGTGGCAGAACCACCCGTGGCGGCCAGCAGGGGCCGGCCCTGCCTTTCGGCTCCGTCCGGCACTGCCCAAGCCACCAGCATCCTCCGCGTGGCCATCCCCTCCCCTGTGCACGCTGCAGCACTGTCACCACGGCTAGAGAGGCGCAGAACGCGCTCTCTGCCTCCGCCGAGCCCCGTGAGGTCGTTCCATCGAGAACGTGGAGTAGCCCCCAAGTTTTTCCAAGCTTAGCCCCGGGATGGAACCAGTGAACCTATCCGCAGCTACCCCGACCCCCTAAACCTCCTGTTCAACCACTGCCTCGCCGTAATCACCGCCGGAGTAATCACGATCGCGGCAACCGCCTCGGGCCCGCTACAAAAGGGGGCCTCGAGCTCGATCTCGACCAGGCATCACCCCTCCACCTCACCAGAGCCATGCCTAGCTACTAGGAAGACCTCGGGGAGGCCTTCTTCCCCGACTCCGGCCGCCCCTATCTGCTTTGGGCTCCGGCAAGATCCGCTCCGGTGAGAGCATCTCCGCCTCCCATACCTTGTCAGCAACCTCCTAGTGCACCGACACTTCTAACCCAAGCTTTAATTTGAAGGTTGCATCCCTCCTCAATGAGACCCATCACCACCCGAACCGCCGTCCGCCGGAGTAGAGGCCACCGTCGACGTGGTGCTCGCCGACAACCAACTCCACCACCCACAAGTGCGGAAGGACTCAGTGAACCCATAGGTACCCTCCTTTCCCCCTACCTCGCCGTGGATCGCCGCCGGCGACCACCGCGGCCCTCGGGCGCCGGTGTGCTCTGTTTTGAAGATTCGAACCTGACGGGTGGGCCCCCCTCGTCAGCTTGTTCACTTTTTAGAACCGTTTTCTGAAAATGCCTTCGGGCAGAATACGTTTTCCTTTGGGTTTGGCGTGTTTCTAACCGAAACGTTTTCTTTATAAACTACCCCCTAGAAACTTTCTGTTTCATTACAGATGAGTCCCTGGACTAAAATCTTAATAACTTTTAAACAGAAGATGATTTTGAATTGATTCTTTTTCTGTCATCTTTATTTTTCTGTCTAGTTTTTTATCATATTTATTTGAAAAATATTTGGAACACTTTTTGTGCACACACAGTATTTACGTTAGTACGCGTTTTCTTTATACCGTAGATACCGGAGGAGGTGGCGGAGCCGCAAACTTCACCGAGCTAGATTCCGACTTCTCCGAACCAGGTAAGCATGTTTGAACCTTTGATATGATGAGTGTTTTGCATGTTTGCTTGAGTAGTTATTTCATGGCATGTTCATATAAGCAACTGTGAGTGTTATGTTGCATGCAAGGTAATGATACGTCTCCAACATATCTATAATTTTTATTGCACCATGCTACTTTATCTATTGTTTTGGACTATAATGGGCTTTATTTTACACTTTTATATTACTTTTGGGACTAACCTATTAACTGGAGGCCGAGCCCAGAATTGTTGTTTTTTTGCCTATTTCAGTGTTTCGAAGAAACGGAATATCAAACGGAGTCCAAACAGAATGAAACCTTCGAACGTGATCTTCTCACGAGCGTGATCCAGAAACTTGACCCTACTCCAAGGAGTGCGAGGCGGTCACGAGGTGGGGGCGCGCCCTCCCACAGGCGCGCCCCTGCCTCGTGGGCCCCGACGCCCACCGACGTACTCCTTCCTCCTATATATACCTCGCACCCCAACAGATTGGGGACGGGCCAAAACCTAATTCCACCGCCGTACCTTCCTGTATCCACGAGATCCCATCTTGGGGCCTGTTAGGAGCTCACGGGAGGGCATACACCACGGAGGGCTTCTACATCAACACCATAGCCCCTCCGATGAAGTGTGAGTAGTTTACTTCAGACCTTCAGGTCCATAGCTAGTAGCTAGATGGCTTCTTCTCTCTTTTTGGATCTCAATACAATGTTCTCCCCCTCTCTCGTGGAGATCTATTCGATGTAATCTTCTTTTTGCGGTGTGTTTGTTGAGACCAATGAATTGTGGGTTTATGATCCAACTTATCTATGGAAAATATTTGATTCTTCTCTGAATTCTTTTTTGTATGATTAAGTTATCTTTGCATGTCTCTTCGAATTATCCGTTTGGTTTGGCCAACTAGATTGGTAGTTCTTGCAATGGGAGAAGTGCTTAGCTTTGGGTTCAACCTTGCGGTGTCCTTACCTAGCGACAGAAGGGGTTGGAAGGCACGTATTGTATTGTTGCCATCGAGGATAACAAGATGGGGTTTTTATCATATTGCATGAATTTATCCCTCTACATCATGTCATCTTGCTTAAGGCGTTACTCTGTTTTTAACTTAATACTCTAGATGCATGCTGGATAGCGGTCGATGAGTGGAGTAATAGTAGTAGATGCAGAATCGTTTCGGTCTACTTGTCACGGACGTGATGCCTATATACATGATCATTCCCTGGATAACCTCATAACTATGCTCAATTCTGTCAATTGCTCAACAGTAATTTGTTCACCCACCGTAGAATATCTATGCTCTTGAGAGAAGGCACTAGTGAAACCTATGGCTCCCGGGTCTATTCTCATCATATCAATCTCATCACTTTATTTACTTGCTTTGCTTTTACTTCTTACTTTGCATATTTATACCAAAAATACCAAAAATATTATCTCTATCAGATCTCACTCTCGTAAGTGACCTGAAGGGATTGACAACCCCTAATCGCGTTGGTCGCGAGTAGCTATCGTTTTGTGCAGGTACGAGGGACTTGCTCGTGGCCTCCTACTGGATTGATACCTTGGTTCTCAAAAACTGAGGGAAATACTTACGCTACTATGCTGCATCATCCCCTCCTCTTCGGGGAAAACCAACGCAAGCTCGAGACGTAGCAAGAAGGATTTCGCGCCGTTCTTGGGAGGCTTACATAAAAGTCAACATACCAAGTACCCATCACAATCCCTATCTCTCGCATTACATTATTTGCCATTTGCCTCTCGTTTTCCTCTCCCCCACTTCACCCTTGCCGTTTTATTCGCCCTCTCTCCCAATCTTCTCCTCTCTTATGCTTGCCCTTTCATTTGCTCGTTCGGTTGCATTAGATGCTTATTTATTCCTAATCAAAGAAGCCAATATCTGTGGATCCTGATACGCTTGCCAATCTTTTTAAGAGATCCAATTATGGTGAACCAATTCCTAGTGATTTGGATGCACTAGATTATCTTTATAAGGTTTTTCCTGAAATCCGTGAAGTGACTCATGATAGATCTTTGAATAAAAATCATGATTGCAATGATTTTATTATAAACTCTTTTGATGTCAATTGTGCTAATAAGATGCAAAACCCTAAGCTTGGGGATGCTAGTTTTGCTATGTCTACTACTTGTTGCAATGATCATGATTGGGGTGATTCTTCTTATGATCCTGAAAATTTGTTGTAACACCCCAAAAATTTAACCATGTTTTAATTAAAATTTTGCTTTCTGGATTTTTTTTCTATTGATATCAGAACCCCTTTTCTTTAGTATTGAGGAGTTTTACCCAAGTGGAAACTTTCCAAAAATGTATTGGACTTTTATGCTCTCTCAATATAACAATTCTTAATCAGTAGATTTGTTTATTTAATTATTTCTCTCTGAGCTTTATTCCTTAACATGACTTCCATTAGTTTTGGAGCTCTTTTTGAACTACAACCATTTGATTAATCTAACTAAAATTTCAAACAAAATTTGGAGATGTCATGTGATGTTTCTAAATCAATTTTATGCAAAAATTTATTTCATTGTTTGAATATTTTGAGTTCTACACCTAATTTCCAAATCTGGTCCAGTGGGCAGTTTTGCACTACAACCTATTTAAATATTTCTTTAAAGACTCCACCAAAATTATGGGATGTCAGTGGTAGCATGCAATCCAACTTTATGCAAAAACCTAGTGATGTTCTTTGGAAAAATTGAGTGAACCAGCCTCTTTTTCATTCTGGTCCACCCTTGTGATTTCTACTGCAACCCTAATTATTTTTGCTCTAGTGACCTTGTGCTTTCTTCTGCTTGTAGTCAACCCTACAAAACCCCTAAGTCCAGGAGCATGCACCCATTGGGACATTTTTGGTTCATGTAATGATGCCATTTACCTCCTGACCAGAATTGAAATTTTGCAAAACTTGCACTAACAAGTTTCTTAATTTGGCAAACTAACCTCACCACCCTCTCATTCATCTAAAGAGACCCCACTCTGGAAGGTTTGACCACCCCAAGTAATGCCTAGATGCCTCTAGCATTTTGTCAAATACCCTGTGTGCATAGACAGATTTGGCATGGTTGAAGGTTTTGTGTGGTGAACTTTCCCCTTGTCCCAAACCAAGTTGTCTAGTAGCATTCTATATGTCTCTAACCTAGTCCTGTGGATTTGCATTAGCTCTCTAGCAATTTTGGTCGCCCTGGCATTTCGTCGAACGAGTGCCGTGCACGCCCAGAGTGCGAGCAGAGCGCGCGTTTTCCACGTGCTCGCGTCTGAGCCAGCACGCCCCCTGGATAAGTTTCCCCGAGCTCGTCCTGATCCTCTCCCTCTCGCCACGTTACGCAAGAAGCCCCGATCGCCTCCTCGCCCTCCAGCATCGCCAGCAAGCCTCTTGGTGGCACGCCTGCGGCCGCATCCGCCACCGCCATGGGCGGCACCGCCCAAACCACCACAGCGCGCCAGCTCGCCTCCTTCGACAGTGGAGTGGTCGTCGTTAGCCCCTGGAGCTAGCCAGCCACCGCCACGTTGCCCTGCAGCACAGTAGGGCGGTCCGCCGACGAGCTCATCCACGTCCGCCGCGAACCGACATGGAGGCGCTATAAAAGGAAGCCCCTGAGCTCCCCCGAGCACTCAGGCAGCCTCACGCCGTCCTCCTAGTGCCCCCGTTGCCATCAATTGAAGAGGAGCAGGCCGTCTTCACCCTCTCCGGTCAGCTCGGCCGCCGCCTCGTCCCGGTTCACCCCGGCGCCACTAGGGCCTCCCCCACCCTTCCATCACCACCCCTCGGCTCCTCATCGTCTTGCGGAGACGCCCAAACCCCAAACTACGATGGAGCATCACCCTAGCCCAAGCCCCCAATTCCACCGAAGCCTTCCCTCAGCCGCAGTGCTCGCCGCCGGCGATTCCCTCCACCTCCGACGACCCTACAACCACCGGAAGGACTGCCCTAAATCCGCGGATCCATCCCCGCCCTTAGCTCCCTGCGAGGAACCGCCGTTCGCCGGCGACGAACGCCGGAGCCCCGCCTCTGCTCGAGCAGAGGAAGAAGAGCGAGTGAAGACCAGTAAAAAATGACTAGTGGGCCCCCTGGACCCACTGTCAGTGACTCTCCGCGCGGTCCACGCTGGATAAGTGGAGGCGTAAAACCTCAAGTATGCCTCCTCTGACCGAAAGCGTAATCTCGTTTGAAACGTTTTCTTTTTCTGTTTTATTAAAAACAGATTTTTACCAAACCTTTGAGTAGCTATAACTTTTTAAATATAACTCCAAATGAGTTGATTCTTTTTCCTACCTCTCTCAAATATTGCCTAGTTTATTTTAAGATTTATTTCAAAAAAATTCAGACAACTTTTTGGTACTGTTTTTAAACTATATATATTGTTTCAAAATATTTTTTAAATAGGATTTTTGGAGAGGGAGGAGAAAGCTTTCAAGAGTTTTGAAATGCACCCTGCCTCCCCACGACTTAAAGGCAAGCATTCTGAACCCTGGCATAATATTGTGTGTGTTATTTGACACGGTGACAACACCACCTCGACACGGGGTATACGTCATGTTATATGATGATGTGTTCCTACTCATCAATGCATATTAATGATTTCATGCTATTGGAGTTTGATAGGGTTGTGATGGTAATCACCGTCATATGCCTTTCATGCATACCGGAAGGGAATCCGGGAAAGCCTCTGTCTTGGGTAGACACAGTCTTGTCCCTAGCCCTCCGTCGAGACGGCCGTGTCCAGTATGGCATGAGGGGGTACGTCGCGAGACGATTCTGTCTGTTGGTTGATGTATATATTGTTATGCTAATGATGCAGGGAATATTTACACCTCCTGAGTCGACCGTAGATCGAGTCTTGTTCCGGTAACCCCCATACTTGTTTCGTGCTACCACTTGTCCCTGCCATAGGTAGGGTACGGTTCAATAAGTTGTCAACCCCTTTCCTAGCACACACCGTACAGAGAGGCCATAGTTCAAGATACCGGAGGCATCCGGTAGGCATGCCACCTGGTCCGGGAGCATGGGTGGGTTGTAGCCGAAGGGGTAGCTCCCCTAGTTTGCACGCGGTATAAATTTTGTGATCCCATGTTACGTCGAGGTTGTAGCCTCCCCACTTAGAGTTTTGCTTAACGGGTGTCGTGGGTGATTCCAGACACCGGTAAGTTAGGCTGGTGTGAGCGGATAGGTGTGTTTTCAATTAAAAGGCCGTAGATGGAATTAGTCCCGATGGACTAAAGGAATCTGTTACTCATGGGTAAAGAGTACACTCTCTGCAGAGATCAAACCTATTCTAATAGCCGTGTCCATGGTTAAGGATTGCAGTCTGGGATGGGTCAAGTGTCGGTCTTAGTGTCGGTCTTCGGAGGAGAAACTGATAAACCAGAACTGGGATCACGACTTGATACTTGTGATGATTATGATTATTATTTTGTTGTGGACTAACCCGTTATATTATTGGAATTATCGAATATCCCTGGGATGTTTCTACCTCCTGGATATTCACTGTGATTCTTTATGAGCCCTTTACGTGGTGTTGCTGAGATGCCCGACTGTGGTATGCTTGTTATTTATTTTCTTTATAAGCCCTTTATGTGGTGTCGCTGAGACGCCCGACTGTGGCATGCTTGTTATTTATTTTCTTTATAAGCCCTTTATGTGGTGTCACTGAGACGCCTTGATCGTGGCATGCTTGTTATTTATTTTCTTTATAAGCCCTTTATGTGGTGTCGCTTGAGGCCTGATCGTGGCATGCTTGTTAGTTATTTTATAAGCCCTTTATGTGGTGTCGCTCAGACGCCCGACTGAGGCATTTCTCTTTGTTTACTAACCTTTCGAGGTGTTGCTTCAGACACCCGATCGGTGCATTTTATTACTACTGCGTTATTGCATATCCATAAGTAACCTGCTTGCATGCATCAGAGATTTTATTTTTGTGACTCGTCATGATCTTAAAATATTTTAGACCATAATTACCATTGTTATATTATACCCGTGTTCATAATGTTTGCGAGTACATTCAAAAGTACTCACTGGCTTGTCCCTGGCTATTGTCTTGGCCAGATTTCTTGCGCGGAGAGGAGCGACCGGGATGACAGCCCCGGAACCTAAGCAATGGTGATAGCAGCCTCGCGAAGATAGGAGTTATCCTGGTCAGTTGTTCCTGTGGGAAATGGAGTCCCATAGATGCTGATGATCCACAAATCGCTTCCGCCACCAACCACTAGAAACCAAATTGTTGTACTCACAGGCCAGAATGGTCTTGTACTACATATTTTGTATTTTGCTTGGAATTTCCTGTATCAAGTTGGTGCCTTATCAGCTAACAGTAATCCTGGGGCTGGTGAGCACAAGGGCCATTTTCTGGAAATTAATACCCGGAAAACCGGTCGTCACAAACTTGGTATCAGAGCCAAGCTGACCATTGGCTAATCCTATCTTAGCCAGGTCGAAAAACCTAGGCAAACCAACCCATCAGACCTTAACCAAACCCCGACCAAGATTTCCGTGCAAGATAGCCACACAGTGAGCCTGACACCTTTTGACAGTCGGTGCCCAACCTATCATCTTAGCCTGTCGATCACGCGCCAGTGACCGACGCTCATTGTGTCCCATCCGCAAGCGTGCGAAGGAAGACTCCGTCCTTTTTTCTATAAAAAGGGCAAGCTAGCCTCAACCCAGCACAACACAGCCTCTCCCCCGAACCAAGCCATAATGCCTGGCCCCATAGTGCACAATGAGACCACAGCAACCAACCTTTGAGGTTTTGTGACCATACTCGCAAACCTCACCCGTCGTGCCTATGCGTTAGAAGAGCCCCCAGAATATGTAGGGGTCTATCGCCAGAATGCTCCTACAGGTTCACCGGAAGGACAACTTCCTTCGAGCCACAAGCCATCCAGCTAGCTTCTCGAGAGGCTATAGTTCAACTCCGGCAGTTGTCGCCCAGAGTTAACTGTTGCTCGTTCTAGTACTACCCCAGGCGTGAAGGGTATGGTAGACCACCCCAAGTTGCCAACGGAGATCACGAGACGGATCCTGCATTATTGCACCTAGTGCGCTATGTAGGTGCACTAGAGGCACTGTTCGATCAAATCACCATTGATCTGATCGTGGCTCGTGGAGAGCTGGTTCGCCGAGCCCCGGCAAGCAGGGAAGACGAGCCCGACACCGACAACCCAGTCGTGCTATTCGGACACCCGATCGAGACCCTGAGGTCAGCCCCAGCCATCAGCCAAGGTACTTTGATGACCCCAGAAGTGCTTCGTCGCCTTTTGGGAGCACACTCCAACGGGATTGTGGCCAACAACCCTTGCGATGGTCATCATCGCCACCCCTACCCTGCAGCCCCTCAACCACCTCCAGCTAACCCCGACGGTGAGACCCGTGGAGAAGCCTCGACATCCACAAGGCACGCCCGTTTGGATATAAACGAGGTAGACTAAGCCACCCGAGTAGTGCCGAGTCTTAGTGTATCCTCGCTTTGTAATCGTGTGACCTTGTAAATAAACGCAGCCTGTTGTTGTGCCTCTGTTTTAATAGTAACCTTGCATAATTGTGTCAGCCTGCAGTTGCATTTTTATTTCAGGCACAACTACCAAAAACCAACCCCGACGACACCCACAGTAACACGTCCCTTTTGTGAGATATGTGTATCTGTGGCTTTGACCCCGACCCTTGGAGCCGATCTAGCAAATTTATTACCTTTCACCACGGTAAATAACCCAGCCCGGATGCTATATAAGAAGGCCACCTCGTGACCTTGCCAAGCACCTCGTGCATCACCCTCACAACCATTTCTTGCCAAGCCGAGCCCTAGTATTTATCTGAGAACCCCAGATGCAACCCCGGGTAGCTTTGTCAGAATATTGTGAGACTTTACCTGCAGTACCATGGGTTCTACCCAGCCACCCCAGTACGAGCTGTTCAAATCAAGAATCACCCCTTCCACCTCGAAATATTGGGCAGCAGTACACATCCCTCCCGTAGACTCCAACCAAGACCCAACGGAGGTTTCCTTCGTGGGGAAATCTATGCCGACCCCACATATGGCCATGGAAGCTGCTGCTTATGAAGCGCTTGCTCGTTTTGATTCGCGGTACCCTATGCCAGCGAACGAGGGTATTATTACTTTCCGAGCCGTGCAGCACCTGGAGAAGTAATATCTTTTCCCGATGGACGATTTGAGAGAGACCCAGTACTGGCCAACCTTGTCCAGTACGTCATCGCTCAAGAACGTTTGAACCAGCGAGTAATGGGTTATCTCCAGAGTCTCGCTGATTTGAATCCTCAGATTGCCATCGGCAGGCCACTGAGGCCCGACCAGGAGAGACACATACATCTGCTGGTCAATCCACTCCCCCCGATAGAAGAGGAGTGTGTCCCAGTACCAGAGACGTTTTCGCGGGACCCCGTCCAGTTACCGTCTTCATTTTAGACGTCACTGCTGTGTTTATTATTGCAACATTTATTATTGCGTTGTAACATGTGCATGGTACCCTGAGTTTGTGCGACGAGTCAATTATTTGGTTTCTACTAATATGAGTATTTTTTTATTGTGGTTTATTTTTTAAAATTAACTAATTGTCCCCGCGTAAAATCCTGGAGTGAGATTTCTTTTCCTTGAGTTGCTGCATCATTTATCTTCTCACAACATGGATTATTTTTATTCACGCAACACCACGACAGCAGACCCACAACCACTCGGACTCATACACAGCTTGCAAAGATACGTAACCATGTTGCATCTCACAGACCCTCCCTAAACGCACCACAGCCTCCAAAGGAGAGATTAGCGGATAATCATCCGGATACTAGTCCCCTCCGGCACACCGACAATAGTTAACACTCGGCATCACACCTAGTCCTCGTGATCACCGCCACCGCGGAGAGCCAGCACCCGAGCGGCAGCATCACGACGATCATCGAGGATCGTCGCGCACAGGAGCACGGAGAGCCCCAGCACTGCCACCAGCCCTCCGCACACCAGGATCACGTACCAGTCCGGCACCGCCTCCGCCATTAGTGCCTCGTCTCGAGCTCCTATAAGCAGTAATGGAGGAGGAGGAGGAGGAGGAGCGAGGCCAGGTGTGAGGAAGAAGAAGGAGCACCGCGGTCGTTTTATAGCTCGAGATCGGTGTACGGTGGGCGAGGTCCACCAGCGCCGCTCGTCGCCCGATCGCCGGTGTTCGGAGGCGAATCCGTGAGCAGTGCCGACAGCGCACTGGCCCGCGAGGTCAGTGCACGCTGCACCGGCAGCAAGCACGCCGCGCACTACCGCAGTACGGCCTAGATGCCCTACGAGCTAGACATCGCCGGTGGAGAAAGCGCGGGAAAGCGCGTGGGAGAGAGGAAGAAGGACAGACCGACAGTGGGCCCTAGGTCCACCTGTCAGCCAGAGGGAGCACTATGCTCTCGGGTACGACCAGCGTATTTTTAGAATTTAGAATTTATTCTAAATTTACTACGTTCGACGTAGAAATCGCTCGTTTTTCCCTAAAACGTGTATTTCTCCACACAACGCCAGTGTCCCACACTGTAGTTTTACACCACTTATTGCCCTCTCACTGTAGCCGCATTTTACCGTTTAAGTAAAGTAATTGTTTTGACCTGGTAAAAGTATTTTTTTTTCAAAAACAATCCTTACCAAATCTCGAGGACGAGATTTTTCCTAAGGGGGGGTAGTATTGTAACACCCCAAAAATTTAACCATGTTTTAATTAAAATTTTGCCAGGAGTTTAAAAAATTTGCTTTCTGGATTTTTTTTCTATTGATTTCAGAACCCATTTTCTTTAGTATTGAGGAGTTTTACCCAAGTGGAAACTTTCCAAAAATGTATTGGACTTTTATGCTCTCTCAATATAACAATTCTTAATCAGTAGATTTATTTATTTAATTATTTCTCTCTGAGCTTTATTCCTTAACATGACTTCCATTAGTTTTGGAGCTCTTTGTGAACTACAACCATTTGATGAATTTAACTAAAATTTCAACCAAAATTTGGAGATGTCATGTGATGTTTCTAAATCACTTTTATGCAAAAATTTATTTCATTCATTGAATATTTTGAGTTCTACACCTAATTTTCAAATCTGGCCCAGTGGGTAGTTTTGCACTACAACCTATTGAAATATTTCTTTAAAGACTCCACCAAAATTATGGGATGTCAGTGGTAGCATGCAATCCAACTTTATGCCAAAACCTAGTGATGTTCTTTGGAAAAATTGAGTGAACCAGCCTCTTTTTCATTCTGGTCCAGCCTTGTGATTTCGACAGCAACCCTAATTATTTTTGCTCTAGTGACCTTGTGCTTTCTTCTACTTGTAGTCAACCCTACGAAACCCCTAAGTCCAGGAGCATGCACCCATTGGGACATTTTTGGTTCATGTAATGATGCCATTTACCTCCTGACCAGAATTGAAGTTTTGCAAAACTTGCACTAACAAGTTTCTTCATTTGGCAAACTAACCTCACCACCCTCTCATTCATCTAAAGTGACCCCACTCTGGAAGATTTGACCACCCCAAGTAATGTCTAGATGCCTCTGGCATTTTGTCAAACACCCTGTGTGCATAGCCAGATTTGGCATGGTTGAAGGTTTTGTGTTGTAAACTTTCCCCTTGTCCCAAACCAAGTTGTCTAGTAGCCTTCTATATGTCTCTAACATAGGCCTGTGGATTTGCATTAGCTCTCTAGCAATTTTGGTCGCCCTGGCATTTCGTCGAACGAGTGCTGTGCACGCCCAGAGCGCGAGCAGAGCGCGCGTTTTGCATGTGCTCGCGTCCGAGCCAGCACGCCCCCTGGATAAGTTTCCCCGAGCTCGTCCTGATCCTCTCCCTCTCGCCACGTCACGCCAGAAGCACCGACCGCCTCCTCGCTTCCTGCAGCATCGCCAACAAGCCTCTTGGCGGCACGCCTGCGGCCGCATCTGCCACCGCCATGGGCGGCACCGCCCAAACCACCACAATGCGCCAGCTCGCCTCCTTCGACAGTGGAGTGGTCGTCGTTAGCCCCTGGAGCTAGCCAGCCACCGCCACGTCGCCCTGCAGCACAGTAGGGCGGTTCGCCGACGAGCTCATCCACGGCCGCCGCGAACCAACATGGAGGCGCTATAAAAGGAAGCCCCCGAGCTCCCCCGAGCACTCAGGCAGCCTCACGCCGTCCTCCTAGTGCCCCCGTTGCCATCAATTGAAGAGGAGCAGGTCGTCTTCACCCTCTCCGGTCAGCTCGGCCGCCGCCTCGTCCCGGTTCACCCCGGCGCCACCAGGGCCTCCCCCACCCTTCCATCACCACCCCTCGGCTCCTCATCGTCTTGCGGAGACCCCCAGACCCCAAACTACGACGGACATCACCCTAGCCCAAGCCCCCAAATCCACCGAAGCCTTCCCTCCGCCGCAGTGCTCACCGCCGGCGATTCCCTCCACCTCCGACGACCCTACAACCACCGGAAGGACCGCCCTAAATCCGCGGATCCATCCCCGCCCTCAGCTCCCATGAGGAACCGCCGTTCACGGAGAGGCGACGCTGAGCCCGCCTCTGCTCGGGCAGAGGAAGAAGAGGGAGTGGAGACCAGTCAAACATGACTAGTGGGCCCCCTGGACCCACTGTCAGTGACTCCCCGCGCGGTCCACGCTGGATAAGTGGAGGCCTAAAACCTCAAGTACGCCTCCTCTGACCGAAAGCGTAATCTCGTTTGAAACGTTTTCTTTTTCTGTTTTATTAAAAATAGATTTTTACCAAAACTTGGACTAGCTATAACTTTTTAAATATAACTCCAAATGAGTTGATTCTTTTTCCTACCTCTCTCAAATATTGCCTAGTTTAATTTAAGATTTATTTCAAAAAAATTCAGACAACTTTTTGGTACTTTTTTTAAACTATATATATTGTTTCAAAATATTTTCTAAATAGGATTTTTGGAGAGGGAGGAGAAAGCTTTCAAGAGTTTTGGAATGCACCCTGCCTCCCCACGACTTGAAGGCAAGCATTCTGAACCCTGGCATAATATTGTGTGTGTTATTTGACACGGTGACAACACCACCTCGACACGGGGTATATGTGACACTCCAAAAAAATTCTTTTGGTTTTCTTCAAATTTTTTGTTGGATTTGAAGAAGGTCTTCTAAACCCTTCCAAAAATCTCTCTCAAAAGCTTTTTCCCTTTAGCAAATATTTTATTGTTGCATCTCCTTCAAATCTGGTGTTTGGTTTTTAAAATTTTCTTCTGATTGCCCTCTTCTCAAAATTTCAAGAAAAATCTTTGGAGTTTATTTTCTTTCAAAAAGAAAACCCTAGGAGTTTTACATCCTCTCCAATATTGAAACCACTCATGATCTTTACCATGCACCACATGGTAAAATGTTCCCAAAAATCTCTCCTTCCACTTTGGGCAATCCAAACATTCTGTCTCAACAAGTTCAACCCTTTTCTGGATTTTATTTCATTTATTTCTCCCCCCAAATCTTTTCTGTCCATTATTTTGAGCCTAGGTGATTTGCAAAGCAAGTACCTAAATGCATTTGAGCTTTGACCTCAAACCAACTCCCCTGGATAGTCCTTGGTACCCACAACCTAGAACAATCAAGATCCACTCCTCTTCTTTTCAAAAATTTCAAATTTCAGTCTCTGCAAGTTTGGACCAGGTTTGTCAAATTTGGTGAAATTCATATCTTCTCTGCTCCAAAAAATTCCACACAAATTCAGGCAGCCTCTAGATGCAATGAGAGGCCCCTCCACCAAAAATCAGCTCAAGCAGAGACTCCCACATACCAAAAACATTCTGTCGAACACCTGACCTACACTGTTTCATTGCACTTTCAGAGATTCAGAGAAGTTCAGAGTTCAGTGTCGCATCTCTTCATCAGATTTCGGTCACGCGGCCACAGTGCGCTCTGGCACGATGCACACGCCCTCTTCCCCCTGGCCAGCACCCCGAACGCACGCTTGGCCGATTCCTGGCGTCGGTGGCGACGAGCCTCGCCGGTGTTGGAAGTTTCTGCGGTGGCCGCGCCACCCGTGGCGGCCAGAGAGGGCCCGAGCCCGCTCGCCACGCCACCCGGCGCCGCCCATCGCCCCCTGTCTCTCCGCGTGTCCCTGCCTTGCCAGCGCACGCCCGTGGCACCGTCGCCGTGGCCCGGCAAGCACAGAACATGCTCCCTGCCGCCGACGGGCCCGCGCCGCCCCGTTCCGTCGAGCACGCCCTAAGCACCCAATCCTGGCTCGTTTAGCACCTAAACGGAACCAGTGAACCCCCATGACGGCGCTCAACCCCGGAACCTCCCCGATCAATGCCCTGCGCTGCCGTAAGCTTCGTCGGAGAACCCTGTTCTCGGCAACCGCCTCGGGCCGGCTATATATAGCACCCCCGAGCGCGCCCTCACCCCCGCACACCTCCACCACCTCACTAGTCCTCGCCAAGCCCCTGGAAGGGCCTCGAGGGGCTCTTCTTCCTCGACTCCGCCGCCTGCCCCGCCTCGGCCTCCACCTCGATTCACTCCGGTGAGGTCGTCCCCGCGCCCAAATCCCGTCAGCTACCCTCTCATGCTACCACGAGTCTAACCCCCTCCTCAATTCCTCCTCCGCAGCACTCTCCGACGAGACCCACGACCACCCGAACCGCCATCCACCGGAGCAGGAGCCGCCGTCGACGTGGTGCTCGCCGGCGACCACCACCACCCACCAACCGGCGCAGAATGACGCCCTGAACACGGAGGTACCCTCCGATCTTCCCGCTCGCCGTGGATCGCCGCGGCGACCACCATGACTCTCGGCGCCGACGAGCCCCGCCTCTCTCGTTTGAAAATTCAAACCTGACGGGTGGGACCCGCCCGTCTGCCTCTCTATTTTTTTTTTGAATCGTTTTCTGAAAGCGTACTCTGGCAAATACGCTTTCTACTCTGAACCGTTTTTCTACACTTCTCTGCTTAGGCCCCTGATTGTTTTCTGTTTCATTACAGATGGGTCCTTGGACCAAAACCCTTATAACATTTTAACAGAAAGGAATTTTTGAGTGATTCTTTTTCTGTCCTCTTCAAAATTTTGTCTAGTTTTTTATCATATTTATTTGAAAAATATTTGGATTACTTTTCTGTAGCCCACGTTATTTACGTTAGCGCGTGTGTTTTGTGTACCGTAGAT
Source organism: Aegilops longissima (assembly GCA_021605205.1). Lineage (NCBI taxonomy): Eukaryota > Viridiplantae > Streptophyta > Magnoliopsida > Poales > Poaceae > Aegilops > Aegilops longissima. Next base: position 561,407,598 of record CM038676.1, on the reverse strand, counting down.
ACCGAAGGAGGTGATGGAACCGCGAACTTCACCGAGCTAGACCCCGACTACTCCGAACCAGGCAAGCAATGTTTGAACTTTTGATATGATGAGTGTTTGGGCATGTTTGCTTTATTTTTGTATCATGGCACGTTCATGAGCATTTCGATGATAGTTTATCTCGGAAGAGTTGAGGAAAGTGAGTTCGGTAAATCCATGAGTTGTTGGAAACATGTTGCATGGCCATGAGTTGGCATGATTATGGGTAAGATGGCAGTGTTGTAGCATGCCAGGCTTATGCCAGATCATTGACCCCGTGTCAACATAAATCAGTCAGATTCCCGTCCATCTCCCCTTTCGTACTACCACCTGTTTCCCGCAAGGGATACGGCTTAGTAAGTTGCATACCACTTCCTGGTACACACCAAATCGAGAGGCCGGGATGAAGGTTCCATGGCCCTGGATTAAAGCCTTTCTTCCGGTCATGGGGCATGGGTGTTTCCGGTTGGGACCGAGAGGGGAGCACCCCTTAGAGCGCGCGTAAATAAATTTGATCCCATGCTATTCGAGATTGTGATCTCCCCGTCTCAAAGTTTTTCTTAAACGCTGTCTAGGGTGATTCCTGGCAACGTGAGGTATGATGGGTGTGTACTAGTTAGCTGTGTTTCCTCCGAAATACCGTAAACGGAACTAGTCCTTCGTGACTACGGAAATCCGTTGGATGTGGACAATTTTGGTACAAACTCTGCAGAGTCAAAATTCTTGAATTCATCTTATTCATGTCCGAGTACCGTGTTCACCTTATCTTGTCAAATGTCAGTCTCGGTGACAGAACTCCTGATAACCATATGAGTGTTATATGTTTATTCCCCTGTGATTGGACTAACCCGCTTATTGTCCTATGAGGAATATTTTCCGTGAGCATCATTTCTTGACAGTTATGAATAATGAATTATAAGCCCTTTTTGCGATGTCGCTCAGACATCTGAGTGCGGCCTTGTTATTATTTATTTTTATAAGCCCTTTCTGCGATGTCGCTCAGACGTCCGACTGCGGCATTGTTATTATTTATTTTTGTTATAAGACCTTTCTGCGATGTTGCTCAGACGTCCGACTGCGGCATTGTTATTATTTACTTTTATTATAAGCCCTTTCTGTGATGTCGCTCCGACGTCCGACTGCGGCACGCATGTCTTTTCTTTCAATATAAGCCCTTTATGAGGTATCGCTTAAACGCCCGACTGTGGCATGTTTTACTTAATTGTTCACCCTTCGAGGCATCGCTTCAGACACCCGATCGGTTTTGAGTTTATCTTCTTTGGGTTTTCGAGCGGACTACCGCCGATTCCCTTTTTACTTACTTGTGTTACTGATTTGATAGCACATTGTTATAAATTAATCATGTCGCATTCATGCATTCATTTTTTATATCTTTTGTCCGAACTGTCTTGCGAGTACTTTCAAAGTACTCACCTGGCTTGTTGATTTGGCCAGATGGGGACGAAGGCGATCTCATGGATGAAGAGTTCGATAGCGAGTCCGACGCATAGAGGAATCCCAGTCAGTCTCGTGCGACCCCTGGATTAGTCATTGTGATATATCCGCTTCCGCTACCCAAATAAATTCATCGAGCCTCACCTCGACGCTCGATGAGCCGCTAGTGCAGTATTCTTATTAACCACCCCACTGTGTTATTCCACCAACCACTCATATCTCGAGTCAGTAGTATTTCCACCCCACACCATTGTGTCATATACGCCATCATGTATAATTATTGGCGTGCTTGTAATAATTGGTTGGGTATCTTCAGCCCGGCCCTGTAAATTTTAATGCTACTGGCTTATTGTACCAAAGTTTTGTCTACCGGTATGGAGGATTTTCCTCTTATTGGACTTCATAGGTCGGTTGTTCAATAAATATTTTTATTGAAAAACCGGTCGTGACAAGCTTGGTACCAGAGCCAGGCTGACTGTAGGAAGCCACTAGGTGCGATCGCTAATTGGTTATTAGCAAATAGAGCTGTTTATTTTTTTTTTTACAAATGTAGTCAATTTCTGACAGTCAGCATAAATTATGATTTGACTACTCAGGATTTATGCCTACTTTTGTAGATGGCTGGCAACGACTGCGAGTCGCAGATGTTCGCCAACATGCCCGATGGGTTCGTCAAGCTTCTCTCCTTCATCGTCCAGGTCGCAATGGGGCCAGCTGTGCGCCCAGTCTTCTCACTCTCTCAGCACAAGGTCAATGACCGTCTAACCATGCACCAAGCCGCGGTGCAATTCAAGGGAGGGCGAGTTATGCGTTACGGTTCTTGGGAGAGCCATGCCCACAGAGAAGCATGCACTGCAGATGGCAGCCCGTGAGGCGATAGCTCGCCTCGTGGACATCCTTCCTTCAATGAAGACTCGCCGCTACCGCTACCTGCCATGTCACGTGCCATATACCTGCCTCTACGCTGCTCTCTTGCCCCGAGAGGAGAACAGGGCCGAAGCTTTGAGATGCTTATCGAGTATCTCCGGCTTTGGAGGCAGCCTTCGACAACCTGGTGGACGACTTTGAAGCTGCCCGCATGGACTCAGTCCATGGCTGTGCTGCCAACAGGAGGGAGCTCCTGCGCGCCGCACCGCCACTGACTTACATCTCGTCATCAGCATCGTTTGCTCCTACTGCTCTCACCACTACTCATCGCCTGCCTACCACGGAGGAGTTCAACCATGTCATTGCGCCTACTCCGGTTCATCCTGCACCGCCCCTCGTGCCCGCTCATGTTCGGGTTGTCCTGCACAGGGCACCTGCTCCACCAACTCAGCGCAACACCTCACGTCTGGAGCCTATCTCCGAAGAGGAGGTTGAGTCCCCAGCCTCACTACGCCTCACCCTTGGCAGGCCAAGGGAAATCCTTACCATCTCCGACTAAGTACGCTTAGCCGCCATGCGATGTACCGACTTGTACGATATGTTTATATGTACATAGGCTGTGAGAAGTAGCTTGTTTGTGCATCATGTAGGATCTGGAGGAGTGCACTAGCCTAAATAACATGTTAGGAATATGTACGCATATCCTGAGTGATGTATTGTATAATTACTGCTTGCGTGTAAGATGTGTAATGAACAGTCCTTCTCCGTGCGCAAACGTTTATTCTCTTGAAAAATCTTGGAGCATTTGCGACTTTTTCCATCTACTTGAATTTATTGATTTTTGCAGCTCAATTTCTTTTCTTATGAGTGTTTCAAAATATATCCCCAGAGTGAACTATGTCTCATCCTTGGACGCGCTCCATGCCAACTCCGACCGAGGAAAATTATGGCACACCCCCAGGCAACAATTTCACACAGGGGCAGACAAGTCAATAGGACAGTGAAACGACACTCTCCCAAATGTGCCGTCTTTATTAGCAAAGTCAGCAGCAACATCAGGAAATAATGAACCAAGTTATCAATATGGGAAATCACCGTGGACAGTATCAGCAGCAATCAAAGTTATCTGAGCTACAAAAGACACGTCCCCAAACATTTTCTCACACTGACAAACCTCTTGAAGCCGAGGACTGGCTTCGAGACATGGAAAGAAAATTAATCATTGCCCAGTGCTCAGATCTTGAGAAAGTGCTTTATGCTCCGCATTATCTCACTGGAGCAGCCCCATCGTGGTGGGAAAATTTCCTACACATGCACGCCAACGAAAATAATATAACATGGGAGGAATTTAAAGAAGGTTTTCGTGGGGCGCATATTCCTAAGAGTCTTATGAAGATCAAAAAGAGAGAATTTGATGACCTCAAGCAAAAGACAATGACTGTGTCAGAATACAACAGTCAGTTTACTCTGCTGTCTCGCTACGCCAACGAGGAACGTATGTCGGAAAACAAAAAGATGGAGAAATGCCTAGACGGTCTGACACCCGCGCTTAAATGCCAATTGGTCGTACACAACTTTCCAGATTTTAAGATGCTGGTGGATAAGGCCATTACCTTGGAATATGAGAGACGCAGCTTAGAAGATTTCCGCAAGCGGAAGAGGGACCAGACTAATCACGCCCGCAACCACCGCAGCAAGACTGATGTTCAGAAAAACTGGACACCCAAGACCACGACAAGCGTCTCACGCCCAATCAAGAATTTCCATGCAAGGGACAAGGAGTTCACATACCGCCCAGGCGTTACCTGTTACGCTTGTGGAGAAGAAGGGCACTATGCCAAGCAGTGCCCCAAGCCAAGGAACTCGACCCCAAAGCCGAACAACGGAGGCAATAATTCGGCGCCAAAGCGCAACAATTTCAACCCAAATAACAACCACAGGAAGGGTCATCTGAACCACGTGACCAAAGAGGAAGCACAAAATGCCCCAGATATCGTACTCGATACGTTTCCTATCAACACAATACCTGCCATGGTTTTGTTTGATTCTGGAGCTTCTCACTCATTCGTTTCGAAAAGTTTTGCTTTGCAAAATAATTTTTCGATGCTTCCCTTGGAAAAATATATGATCGTCAAGTCCCCCGGAATTAAGCAAGTTACCCAGAATTATTGCCAGGGTGTGATTATCGAGTTTGAAGGGTTGAAGTTTCACGCAAATCTTATCGTGTTAAAGGACTGGATGTCATCTTAGGGATGGATTGGTTAACCACCAACAAAGGTTTTATTGACTGCTTCAACAGGACCGTAATTCTCACCCATCACCACGAGAAGACCATAAAAGTTTCAGCCAAGGAAAGAAAAATATCCCGGCAACCGAGATTGAACAAGGTGGATATTTCTGAGTTGAGCAAAGTTCCAGTGGTGTGTGAATTTCCAGATGTATTTCCCGAAGAGCTACCAGGCATGCCACCAGACCGAGAGATAGAATTCAGCATTGAGCTAGCACCTGGAACCACTCCCATATACAAGAAACCATACAGAATGGCACCATCTGAATTGGTAGAACTGAAGAAGCAAATAAAGGAATTATTGGAAAAAGGGTATATACGATCCAGTTCCTCACCTTGGGGTTCACCAATTTTGTTTGCCAAAAAGAAGGATGGAACACTGAGATTGTGCAAAGACTATCGAGCGCTAAACATGGTCACAATCAAGAACAAATATCCGATGCCACGAATAAATGATTTATTCGATCAACTTGCTCAGGCCAAGGTGTTCTCAAAGATTGACTTAAGGTCGGGATACCATCAACTGAAAGTGCGAACCGAAGATATTCCCAAGACAGCTTTCTCCTCCAGATACGAATTGTATGAGTTCATCGTAATGCCATTCGGACTAACAAACGCCCCCACATATTTTGTTCACCTCATGAACAAAGTATTCATGAAGTTTATGGACAAGTTTGTTGTGGTATTTATCGATGATATTCTGGTATACTACAAAACACCAGAAGAGCACGCTGAACATCTCCGAATTGTACTAGGAGAACTCAGGAAACATCAATTGTACGCTAAATTCAGCAAGTGTGAATTTTGGCTAAAGCAAGTTGGTTTTCTGGGCCACGTACTAACCCAAGAAGGTATCGCCGTTGACCCGGAAAAAGTCAAGGCCGTACTTGGCTGGAAGCCACCAGCCAGCGTGACGGATGTACGAAGTTTCTTGGGAATGGCAGGATACTACCGAAGATTTATTGAAGGATTCTCCACCATAGCAAAGCCAATGACGTAACTACTCAAGAAAGACAGGAAGTTTGAATGGACGGAAGCTTGCGAGAAAAGTTTCCAAGAACTGAAGAGGAAACTGACGACAGCACCGGTATTAATTGTGCCAGATATACACAAAATTTTTGAGGTATTTTGTGACGCATCTCCAAAGGGCCTCGGGTGCGTATTAATGCAAGAAGGCAAGGTTGTCGCATATGTTTCCAGACAACTTCGCAAGCATGAGGAAAATTATCCTACTCATGACCTGGAATTAGCAGCAATTATTCATGCACTCAAGGAATGGAGACACTTCTTACTTGGAAATCGTTGTGAAATATACACGGACCACAAAAGCCTCAAGAATATTTTCACACAACCAGAACTAAATTTACGGCAACGACGCTGGTTGGAATTAGTAAAGGATTATGATGTTGGAATCCACTACCACCCAGGGAAAGCAAATGTTGTAGCAGATGCTCTGAGTCGGAACCCCAGTCCGGACAACGACAGCATGCCAAACTTGAGACCTGAATTCCAGCAGCAATTCGCAAAGCTCAATCTGATGGTGGTCACCGAAGGCAGTGTGTCGAACTTAGAGTTACAGCCTACCCTAATAGAGAATGTTAAAGAGGCTCAACGTTGACACCCCAGCATTGAAGGCATAAAACGGAAGATGAATATGGGCAAGGCCTTAGAATTCGTGATCGATAAGCAAGGGATATTGTGGTACGGGAATAGACTTTGCGTACCAAATATTCATGACCTTAAATAACAAAAATGTACAAAGATCTTCAGGAAACATTTTGGTGGCATGGTATAAAAAGAGACATAGCCACGTTTATTGCATGTTGTGACTCTTGTCAACGCATCAAGGCCGAGCACCAGAAACCGGCCGGGCTATTGCAACCAAATAAAATACCCGAGTGGAAATGGGACGAGATTGGAATGAATTTTATTGTTGGACTACCTCGGTCACGACACGGACATGGTGCCATATGGGTCATCACTGATAGACTGACTAAAGTAGCACACTTCATTCCCGTGAAGACAACCCACACCACTCAGAAGCTTGCTAGGCTCTACCTTTCCCAGATCGCCCGCCTACATGGAGTCCCAAAGAAAATAATCTCGAGACAGAGGCACTCAATTGCCTCCGATTTTGGGATCACTTACAACAAGCTCTGGGAACTCAGCTGGCATTCAAGACCGCATACCATCCCAGCATGATGGGCGACTAAGCGAGTAAACCAGATTCTAGAAGATATGATGAGAGCATGTGTCCTCACCTATGGGACCAGTTGGGAAGAGAGCTTACCATACGCAGAATTCGCATATAACAACAGTTATCAGTCCAGCCTGCAAATGGCACCATTTGAAGCTCTGTACGGGCGATGATGTCGTACCCGCTAAATTGGTCGAACCGGAGACAGCCATATCTTCGGCCCAGACCTGCTCAAAGAGGCTGAAGATAAGGTCAAGGTGATTAAGGACCGACTCAGGACAGCCCAAAGTCGACAGAAGAGTTATTACGATCAGAAGCATCCTGCAGTCAATTTTGAACCCGGTGAATTTGTGTACCTACGAGTATCCCCTATGAGAGGCCTGCATCGATTCAAGATTAAAGGGAAGCTAGCACCAAGATTCATCGGACCATTCTGCATAGTGGCACGAAGAGGCACGGTAGCCTACCAGTTAGACTTACCCGAAGAATTATCCGACATCCACGACGTATTCCACATCTCCGGATTGAGGAAGTGCCGTAAGCAACCCAGAGAAACAAGTACCCCCTAAAAACATTGACGTGCAGCCAGACCTTACATATCGGGAGCATCCAATAAAAATCTTGGAAGAGTCTGAAAGGAGAACCCGACAGAAAACCATCAAGTTCTTCAAAGTTCAGTGGAGCAACCACACCGAAAGTGAAGCCACTTGGGAAAGAGAGGATTTCCTTCGGACAGAGCACCCACAATTATTTGAGGATCAGCTGGTCTCGGGGCGAGATTTTTCCTAAGGGGGTAGGTGTTGTGACACTCCAAAAAAATTCTTTTGGTTTTATTCAAAAAATTTGTTGGATTTGAAGAAGGTCTTCTAAACCCTTCCAAAAATCTCTCTCAAAAGCTTTTTCCCTTTAGCAAATATTTTATTGTTGCATCTCCTTCAACTCTGGTGTTTGGTTTTTAAATTTTTCTTCTAATTGCCCTATTCTCAAAATTTCAAGAAAAATCTTTGGAGTTTATTTTCTTTCAAAAAGAAAACCCTAGGAGTTTTACATCCTCTCCAATATTGAAACCACTCATGATCTTTACCATGCACCACATGGTAAAATCTTCCCAAAAATCTCTCCTTCCACTTTGGGCAATCCAAACATTCTGTCTCAACAAGTTCAACCCTTTTCTGGATTTTCTTTCATTTATTTCTCCCCCAAATCTTTTCTGTCCATTATTTTGAGCCTAGGTGATTTGCAAAGCAAGTACCTAAATGCATTTGAGCTTTGACCTCAAACCAACTCCCCTGGATAGTCCTTGGTACCCACAACCTAGAACAATCAAGATCCACTCCTCTTCTTTTAAAAAATTTCAAATTTCAGTCTCTGCAAGTTTGGACCAGGTTTGGCAAATTTGGTGAAATTCATATCTTCTCTACTCCAAAAAATTCCACACAAATTCAGGCAGCCTCTAGATGCAATGAGAGGCCCCTCCACCAAAAATCAGCTCAAGCAGAGACTCCCACATACCAAACACATTCTGTCGAACACCTGACCTACACTGTTTCATTGCACTTTCAGAGATTCAGAGAAGTTCAGAGTTCAGTGTCGCATCTCTTCGTCAGATTTCGGTCACGCGGCCACAGTGCGCTCTGGCACGATGCACACGCCCTCTTCCCCCTGGCCAGCACCCCGCACGCACGCTTGGCCGATTCCTGGCGCCGGTGGCGACGAGCCTCGCCAGTGTTGGAAGTTTCTGCGGTGGCCGCGCCACCCGTGGCGGCCAGAGAGGGCCCGAGCCCGCTCGCCACGCCACCCGGCGCCGCCCATCGCCCCCTGGCTCTCCGCGTGTCCCTGCCTTGCCAGCGCATGCCCGTGGCACCGTCGCCATGGCCCGGCAAGCACAGAACATGCTCCCTGCCGCCGATGGGCCCGCGCCGCCCCGTTCCGTCGAGCACGCCCTAAGCACCCAATCCTGGCTCGTTTAGCACCTAAACGGAACCAGTGAACCCCCATGACGGCGCTCAACCCTTGAACCTCCCCGATCAATGCCCTGCGCCGCCGTAAACTTCGTCGGAGAACCCCGTTCTCGGCAACCGCCTCGGGCCGGCTATATATAGCACCCCCGAGCGCGCCCTCACCCCCGCACACCTCCACCACCTCACTAGTCCTCGCCAAGCCCCTGGAAGGGCCTTGAGGGGCTCTTCTTCCTCGACTCCGGCCGCCCCGTTCCGCCTCGGCCTCCACCTCGATTCACTCCGGTGAGGTCGTCCCCGGCGCCCAAATCCCGTCAGCTACCCTCTCATGCTACCACGAGTCTAACCCCCTCCTCAATTCCTCCTCCGCAACACTCTCCGACGAGACCCACGACCACCCGAACCGCCGTCCGCGGAGCAGGAGCCGCCGTCGGCGTGGTGCTCGCGGCGACCACCACCACCACCAACCGGCGCGAATGACGCCCTGAACACGGAGGTACCTCCGATCTACTCGCTCGCCGTGGATCGCCGCCGGCGACCACCGCGGCTCTCGGCGCCGACGAGCCCGTCTCTCTCGCTTGAAAATTCAAACCTGACGGGTGGGACCCGCCAGTCAGCCTCTCTATTGTTTTTTTTGAATCGTTTTCTGGAAGCGTACTCTGGCAAATACGCTTTCTACTCTGAACCGTTTTTCTGCACTTTTCTGCTTAGGCCCCTGAGGGTTTTCTGTTTCATTACAGATGGGTCCTTGGACCAAAACCCTTATAACTTTTTAACAGAAAGGAATTTTTGAGTGATTCTTCTTCTGTCCTCTTCAAAATTTTGTCTAGTTTTTTAACATATTTATTTGAAAAATATTTGGATTACTTTTCTGTACCCCACGGTATTTATGTTAGCACATGTGTTTTGTGTACCGTAGATACCGAAGGAGGTGACGGAACCGCGAACTTCACCGAGCTAGACCCCGACTACTCCGAACTAGGCAAGAAATGTTTGAACTTTTGATATGATGAGTGTTTGGGCATGTTTGCATTATTTTTGTATCATGGCACGTTCATGAGCATTTCGATGATAGTTTATCTCATAAGAGTTGAGGCAAGTGAGTTCGGTAAATCCATGAGTTGTTGGAAACATCTTGCATGGCCATGAGTTGGCATGATTATGGGTAAGATGGAAGTGTTGTAGCATGCCAGGCTTATGCCAGATCGTTGACCATACGTAAAAAAAATCATCGATTCCGTCCATCTCCCCTTTCAGACTACCACTGCTTTCCCGCAAGGGATACGGCTTAGTAAGTTGCAAACCACTTCTGGTACACACCAAATCGAGAGGCGGGATGAAGGTTCCATGGCCCTGGATTAAAGCCTTTCATCCGGTCGGGGGCATGGGTGTTTCGGTTGGGACCGAGAGGGGCACCCTTAGAGCGCCAAATAAATTTGATCCCATGCTATTCGAGATTGTGATATCCCGTCTCAAAGTTTTTCTTAAACGCTGTCTAGGGTGATTCCTGCAACGTGAGGTATGATGGGTGTGTACTAGTTAGCTGTGTTTCCTCCGAAATACCAGAACGGAACTAGTCCTTCGTGATCACGGAAATCCGCTGGATGTGGACAATTTTGGTACAAACTCTGCAGAGTCAAAATTCTTGAATTCATCTTATTCATGTCCGAGCATCGTGTTCACCTTATCTTGTCAAATGTCAGTCTCGGTGATGTAACTCCCGATAACCATATGAGTGTTATATGTTTATTCCCCTGTGATTGGACTAACCCGCTTATTGTCCTGTGAGGAATATTTTCCGTGAGCACCATTTCTTGACAGTTTTGAATAATGAATTATAAGCCCTTTCGCGATGTCGCCGGACATCCGATCGCGCCTTGTTATTATTTATTTTATAAGCCCTTTCTGCGATGTCGCTCGGGCGTCCGATCATGCATTGTTATTATTTATTTTTGTTATAAGCCCTTTCGCGATGTCGCTCGATGTCGGATCATGCATTGTTATTATTTATTTTGTTATAAGCCCTTTCGCGATGTCGCTCGATGTCCGATCATGCATTGTTATTATTTACTTTTATTATAAGCCCTTTACGTGATGTCGCTCGACGTCCGATCATGCGACACGAATGTCTTTTCTTTCAATATAAGCCCTTTATGAGGTGTCGCTTAGACGCCTCGATCGTGGCATGTTTTACTTAATTGTTCACCCTTCGAGGCGCCGCTCGCACACCGATCGGTTTTGAGTTTATCTTCTTTGGGTTTTCGAGGGGACTACCGCCGATTCCCTTTTTACTTACTTGTGTTACTGATTTGATAGCACATTGTTATAAATTAATCATGTCGCATTCATGCATTCATTTGTTGTAACATCCCAAAATTCTAAATTTTGGAATGTTATAAACAAATAGATAGATTTGATTGATTGCTTGATTGATTGCTTGATTGATCGACTGAAAGTGATCGAAACTTTTTGAAAGTTAAATGAGAGGGAATAAAAGGACTTTCCCAAACTTTCATTTTGCTTTTATGATCTTCGGGAATTCAAATTCTTTTCATCACAAAACCCTGGAGAGAAGATGACATGACTTCTTTCATTTATTTAAATGACAAGGGGTGTTGAAAAATATTTGAATTTCATTTGAGAATATTTCCAATTCTGAAACTTTATGCAACTCAATGATTTTCACGAGCGAAGATAAAATGACTTCTTCAAACCATATGAAATACGAGTTGGGAGTTTCAAAGAATTAAATTCAAAGTTCTTTTGAATTTATTTTCAATTTGGAGTTATTTGAGTTTTAATTCAAATTATTTTTCTCCAAAAATAAAATATATGGAAAATAGGGTAATATGATTCCCTACATCAGACAATTGGAGAGAAATAAATTTGAAGTCATTTTGGTATTTTTAAAATGATTTTTATTGGGTTTTATTAGAGCTGAAGCACTCCTTGTTTTATTTGAATTTGTGTGTATTTTATTTGAAGCTAAATTAATGTTCATGTTGTAGAAAATCTTTTTCTAAAAATTTTGATATATTATATGCCTATATAGAAGTTTTAACTATTTTGATTTTTATTATTTTAGTTCGGTGAAATTTTGTTTTAAAAAAAACGCTTCGAACAGTGCCAGGCCGAAGCCCAACACTGCTCTCTCTCTCTCTCTCTCTCTCTCTCTCTCTCTCTCTCTCTCTCTCTCTCTCTCTGGCCGGCCCAGCCAACCCAGCCAGCCCCCCAGCCCACCCGCTCATCCCGAGCTCCGCTCGGTCTCCCGAGCCAGCACGGGAGCGCCGCCGCCGCCGTACGCCGCCGGACTCCTCGCGCCGCCTCTCCTCTGCCCCCTCCCGCACGCCACCTCGCCGCCTCTCCTCCATAAAACCCGAGGCCCCGGCCCCGTTCCCCTCTTCTCCCGCATCTCGCCGCCGCCTCGCCGGAACTGCCGCCGCCGCCGAGTTCCTCACCGCCGCCCCGCACCTCCCCGAACCCCGCAGCCACCACCCACCTCTCCACCGCGCCGCGCCGAGTCCCCTGACACCCTCGCCGCCGACGGAGACCCACCGGAGCCGCCGCCCCGTCGACGTCCGACCCACCGCCGCCCTCTCCCTCGCCGCCGGCAACCACCGTCGCTGCGTTACGCCTCGCCTCTTTCCTCCCCGTCCGATCTACGATCGACGGTCTGGATTAGATCTAGGATTTTTTTTTCTTTCAACCGGTACGTTAGTGAACGAACGTTCGTTCTTTTAGCGTTAGCAGTGGACGTTTTCACTATATAAGCCTTGGCAGCGAACGTTCTTATATTAGATCTGTTTTTTCCAGGACCTCATTGTAGTTGTTTTATTTTCAGTTTAGTCCCTAATCTTAGAACGCTCATAACTTTTCACTCGTTAGTCCAAATCCAACGAAACCAACGCCCACTTCTTCGTTATGATCCCCTCTATCCAGTAATCCAACTCAAACATGTTTTTGAAAGTTTTAAAATTTGAATTCAAACATATTTGTATTCAAACTTCGTTTGATCGTAACTTGAGTTTCGTAACTCCGATTTAGTTGATTCTTTTTGCAAATCGAAGCCCTTGACCTAAACTTTATGATAAGGCCAAATTAACATAATTTTGGTACTGTTAGAAATTGTTTTATGTTGCAAGAGTTATTTGCTTGGTTTTGATGCTTTTCGAATCATTTTCTTCGATCTTCCCGATCTTTTGAGTGATTGCGTATGTGTGGTTACCATTGCTTGATTACGATAGATTGACCGGAGTGTGACGAGTAGAACTATCAAGATTTGTTGAGTGCGAATCATCTTCATCAACATTGCAGGCAAGTAACACTTTGATCATACTTTTCTCATACCCAGTTTTTATGCATTAGATCTATTACTCAAACACTTGCATGATTAGGATCTAATTAAATTGTGGGATGGGAAGTAGTTTGAGGTAGTACCTATTACCTGTTTTATTATCAAACCCTTGGGCGTTACTTCTACGTTTTCTTATTACGCCTTCAAACTTCGTTTTGATCGTAACTTGAGTTTCGTAACTCCGATTTAGTTGATTCTTTTTGCAAATCGAAGCCCTTGACCTAAACTTTATGATAAGGCCAAATTCACATAATTTTGGTACTGTTAGAAATTGTTTTATGTTGCAAGAGTTATTTGCTTGGTTTTGATGTTTTTCGAATCATTTTCTTCGATCTTCCCGATCTTTTGAGTGATTGCTTATGTGTGGTTACCATTGCTTGATTACGATAGATTGACCGGAGTGTGACGAGTAGAACTATCAAGATTTGTTGAGTGCGAATCATCTTCATCAACATTGCAGGCAAGTAACACTTTGATCATACTTTTCTCATACCCAGTTTTTATGCATTAGATCTATTCCTCAAACACTTGCATGATTAGGATCTAATTAAATTGTGGGATGGGAAGTAGTTTGAGGTAGTACCTATTACCTGTTTTATTATCAAACCCTTGGGAGTTACTTCTACGTTTGCTTATTACGCCATGCTATGCTCGTAGACGTGGATTGGGTTTGAGTGAATATCCATGAAAGATGTGAGATTGATAATTAATGGTTTATCTAAGGTGGCAACTTAAACACACATCTGGGTGGATTGAGGCACCTTGCTATTCCAGGATTTGCCTATCAAGGCACCTGGGTAGACAGGATTTGCTCAGATTTCTTGGACCGCCACCTGTGCTCAAAGGGATCATGAGATTATTCAAACTAGAAACTTCCGTGTGCAGCCACAAGCCATTATGGGCTCTGGCGTAGTTGACTAAGTTGTGCGAACTCTTACGGGTAGACTAGCAGATGTAGGGGTTGTAGGTTGGTACGGTCTACCCACATGTAAGGTGCTAGCGCTTCTGAAAGACTATGTCTCGGTCATCCGTTTCTCAAACACCATGTAGTGCGAGAAACCAAACGAAGGCGATCGAGTCTTGTGGGGAAAAGTGCACAAACCTCTGCAGAGTGTATAAACTAATCATGGTTAGCCGTGTCCCCGGTTATGGACAATCTTGAGTATCTAGTTCTTGGATTATCCTGTTGATCTCATCACGTTACTTAATATAATTTTTTTGGGTTTAATGAGCACTTTTAATTGGGATTGAGGATGCTGTCAACCATTCTCAATGTTTAACAACCACCATGATAGTTAAATAAATTTATTCCTTTGCAGTAGGGAAAAATTGGCTTTTCGCAAAAACTGTAACCATAGAGCTTTCCACCAGCCATATATGCATGTAGTATAGCCTATTCTTTCATTACTCTCTAGGTGTTACATTGCCAGCATATTCCAACGGGTCAGCAACTTTTCATGTTGCCGACTTTTCAGACGAAGAGTAAGTGATACGTTAGGGTTACGATTTCCTATACTCAACTTTGTCGTTGGTGTTGATGGGAATCCACAACCTTTTTGCTTCCGCTATATTTTGGATTGAGGTAATAGTATTTACGTTACTTTATACATGTGATTTACCTCTATTATAAATCCTTCAAGTACTAATTGTGTAAGCATACCGATCCAGGGATGACACCTAAGCACAGAGACTTGATCCATTCGGGTCGGGTCGCTACAAGATGGTATCAGAGCACATGTTGACTGTAGGACGTGACCCTAGAAAATGGCAAGCCCATAGGAAAGATTTTTCTCTACAACTTCCTTTTCAAAAAGATCTTTTACCTCTCTTCTCTTCTGAGCTTATTCAGATATTCCCTTTTAGTGAGACCATACCCCTTTTCCCTTTTGACCACTCAAAGATTTGACCGATGAGACCACTCCAAGGAGACAAGATATCGGACAACTAAGACCATTTGGAATGAAGAGGATTTTACCGTGTAAACGGAAACTACAACGGTGAAGACTCCGAAGACTAGGAGAATTTGAAGGCTTTGAAGAATTTTCGGATTTGTTTGACCTAGGAAGGTTACGCTTATGGAATTGAGAGATTATGGAAGTAATCAATACCCGAGATTAAGGTGTATTGGAGTAAGACCAGGATCTGGAGTATTACATCAAGGAGTTTAAGATGGATCTGCAGGAAGCCGTATTTGACAAGGAGGCAATTCATGAAGAATTCAGGAACCTGAAACTGAAAGTAGACAAGCTGAGGAGCAAAACCTTGAGACATCAAAGATTTGTCAGGAACCGAAGCACAGTAGGATCATCGTTCATATCAAGGTTGTTGAAACCAGAAGTTTGGAATGCAACTCCGGAAATATTAAAGGACGTCGCGAGAGACTTCACGTCAACCGAGATGATCTGGCAAAAGAACTTGAGCAGGACAAGCACGATTGGAAGAAGCCATCGGAGACATGAACAAGACTTGAAGAGTTTGATGACTTTGAGATCTATTGACCATTAGAAGCCCAAACCCCTGATATATCCTTACGTTAGATGCGACGTTTGTGAGCTGTCATTTGTTTGTTGTTTTTCCGACAGCCACAATAAAATCTGCCTTTTCAAAACTTTTGTTTGTATTGTGTGCATCCCTCTTGATCTCTCTTACTCCACCCGAAAACCCATGGACCCATTAGAGGATGAATGGAGATGAGCTTGTATTTTCTGGACCGATGAGTCAATCGGAGACAGACCGATGGATTCAGAACATGGAGGATCACATGGAGAACAACCCTATAGTCAGAAAGGATATGGCCCAGCATGCTCTTCAGTGCTTTGAAAGAGGTGCTGCTATTTGGTGGAGGATGTACCAAACCATCAATGGATTGCAAAGAGTAACCACTTGGAAAGGATTTAAGTTGAATCTGCTAAAGTCTCGGCTTGTGTCCCAGAAATTGAAGCCTGATGGAAGTGATATGAAGAAACCATGTGCATGCAAGATTTGTGGAGAAATAGGACACAACCATAAAGAAAACAAGGATGAATACCCTCATAAGTGGGGATTACCAAAGGAGTTAGCCGAGGAACTAAGGGAACTTCGATTGGAGATTGTTCCCAAAGGTTTTGTTGCAGTAATGGAAGTTCAGTCTACATTGTTGGGAGAGATCCATGAAGCTCAGAAGGATGACAAAGAGATTTCTGAGGTAGAAGAGAGGATGAGCAAAGGAAAGGCCGAAGGTTTTCGTAAGGATAAACACGACACCTTATGGTTCAAGGATCGTGTATCTGTGCCTAATGATGCAAGATCAGGAAGTTAATACTTCAGGAGGCTCATGACTCACCATACTCGATTCACCCCGGAAACACGACGATGTATTTGGATTTGAAGGACCGTTTCTGGTGGACTGGTAAGAAGAAGGATATTGCGGAGTATGTAGTCGTAGGTGATGTATGCCAGAGAGAATAAAAGTAGAACATTAGAAGCCAGCAAGATTACTACAGCCTATGCCGATACCCGAATGGAAGCAGGATAAGCTTGGCATGGATTTCATTACCGGATTTCCCAGAACCCGATCGGGATATGATTCTATCTGGGTAGTAGTTGATTTGCTTGACCAAAGTGGCTCACTTTATCCCGGTGAAAACCACCTATACAAGTGCGAAGTTGGCCAAGATATATTTGACAAGGATCGTATGTCTGCATGGAGTTCCGAGGACCATCGTAGATGAACACAGTTTACCTCAAAGTTTTGGAATCAGTTGCGTGAAACTTTGGGTACTAGGCTAGAGTTCAGTACAGCCTTTCATCCGTAGACAGATGGATAAATCGAGAGAGTCAATCAGATTTTGGAAGACATGTTGAGAGCGTGTGCACTAGATTATGGATCTGGTGGGGATGATAATCTACCTTACGCGGAGTTCTCATACAACAACAGTTACCCAGCCAGTTTGAAGATGCCCCCTTTTTTTTAAGCTTTGAATGGGAGAAGGAGCCAGACACCATTGATGTGGGACGAAGTTTGAGACCGTCAGTTGTTTGGACCAAATGTGATCAAGGAGTCAGAAGAGAATGTTAAGTTGATTCGAGATATACTGCAGGTAGCTCAGTCCAGGAAAAAGAGTTATGCAGACTCAAAAACGCAAGGAGGTAGTCTATGAAATTGGAGACAGAGCATGTCTTCGTGTGCCCCCTCTGCGGGGAGTTAAACGATTTGGAGTTAAGGGAAAGTTAGCCCTGAGATTTGTAGGACCATACCGAGTTTGGAACGTATGGGAGAATTATCTAACAAGTTGGAGTCACCCGAAGGACTGTCAGGAGTTCATGATGTGTTTCATGTTTCCCAGTTGAAGAAGTGCCATGCGGAGATGGCCAATATTCCCCTGTAAGGACGCTTGACCCTGGAAAGGATAATAATGTTCCACGAAGTGGAGTATGGACTTCATAAGTATAAGTTTTTATCTCGGTACGTGGGACATCCCACGAGGATGAAGAGATGAATTACTATTGGATATATAGGAGGTAGAATGTTGATTATGGAGCAACTGTAACTCCATGCTGAGTCTGAGTAATCACGTTTTAATTCGGTGTCAATAGAAGGAAGGAAGACAGTACAATTGGATGGATTTAAGAATACTAGGAAGTTGGAAGTTGGAATAATGATCAGAAGCCCGAGGATAAGTTCAAGGACTACAAGTGATGAGATGGGCCATAACCCACAGGCCCCAGGAACTGCCAAGAAGCAAGCACACTCTTGCTGAAGGAAAAACCCTGGCAGAAGTTACGATTTTACCGACCGACGATTCTATAGGAGCTTACGCAAAACCTGAGAGTTGTTAAGGAACGATAGCTGTTTGTTTGGCCTGCAGAATCAATGGATTTTCGAGAAATTCTGCAATGCTTGTGAGGATGACCGAGTGTTAGAATGCGAGATTCGCTAAACCATGTACAAGGTAATGATTTGGGTGCGGGATGGATTGATCACCATACCGACTTACTCTTATTATTCGCTTTGCTATGTGGGATGGTAAATCTGAGTGACTTACCTATAGTAGAGAGACGACGATCAAAACCTCGTTTGAACCTTAGAATGGTATAAGTATTTTCCCTTGTACACGGCAGCTGTTGCCAATCGTAGGATATACGGTGAGGTTCAACCCAGACCCGTTTTCTGCAGGACAAACCATAAATTGTTGACCACCATGAGATATCGATAGTTGTTTAGAATTGGCGCCAGACCTGTCCGCTAAGAGGACCCAGTCTCAGAATAACCGTACCAAGATGAAAGGACAAAAGAATTGAGGAAAAGGTTATGCCACTACCGGAAGAGCCCAGAGAAGTAATTATCCAGAGGATCTGAGAAGATCGACACTGTCAACAATAAGGATGGAGTATATGAGTTTTGATGGAACCGTAACCATGCTTTTAAGGGTGGTAGCACCCGAGACCCCGGAGATGATCGATGGATTTTGAGAAGACCCCCAAAACCTAACCTATTTTCTTTCTAGCATCTCTGAATCTCGAGGACGAGATTCATTTTAAGGGTGGTAGTTTGTAACATCCCAAAATTCTAAATTTTGGAATGTTATAAACAAATAGATAGATTTGATTGATTGCTTGATTGATTGACTAAAAGTGAGTGAATTCGAAACTTTTTGAAAGTTAAATGAGAGGGAATTAAAGGACTTTCCCAAACTTTCATTTTGCTTTTATGATCTTCGGGAATTCAAATTCTTTTCATCACAAAACCCTGGAGAGAAGATGACATGACTTCTTCCATTTATTTAAATGACAAGGGGTGTTGAAAATATTTGAATTTCATTTGAGAATATTTCCAATTCTGAAAGTTTATGCAACTCAATGATTTTCACGAGTGAAGATAAAATGACTTCTTCAAAACATATGAAATATGAGTTGGGAGTTTCAAAGAATTAAATTCAAAGTTCTTTTGAATTTATTTTCAATTTGGAGTTATTTGAGTTTTAATTCAAATTATTTTTATCCAAAAATAAAATATATGGAAAATAGGGTAACATGATTCCCTACATCGACAATTGGAGAGAAATAAATTTGAAGTCATTTTGGTATTTTTAAAATGATTTTATTGGGTTTTATTAGAGCTGAAGCACTCCTTGTTTTATTTGAATTTGTGTGTATTTTATTTGAAGCTAAATGTTCATGTTGTAGAAAATCTTTTTCTGAAAACTTTGATATATTATATGCCTATATAAAAGTTTTAATTATTTTTGTTTTTATTATTTTATTTCTGTGAAATTTTGTTTTAAAAAAATGCTTGAATGCTGCCAGTCGAAGCCCAGCCTCTCTCTCTCTCTCTCTCTCTCTCTCTCTCTCTCTCTCTCTCTCTCTCTCTCTCTCTCTCTCTCTCTCTCTCCCTCTGCTGCCCAGCCAGCCAGCAGCCCAGCCACCCGCTCGTCCCGAGCTCCGCTCGTCTCCCGAGCCAGACGGAGCGCCGCCGCCGTCGTCGCCGCCCAGACTCCTCGCGCCTCCTCTCTCTCCCCCCTCCCGCCGCCACCTCGCCGCCTCTCCTCCATAAAACCTGAGGCCCGACCCGTTCCCCTCTTCTCCGCATCTCTCGCCGCCTCCTGCTGGAACTGCCGCCGCCTTGAGTTCTCACCGCCGCCCGCACCTCCCGAACCCCTGCAGCCACCACCCACCTCTTCACCAAGGCCAGAGTCCCCGACACCTCGCCGCCGCGGAGACCCACCGCCGCCCGTCGGCGTCCGACCGCCGCCGCCCTCTCCCTCGCTTGCCCGCAACCACTGTCGCCATGCATGCGCCTCGCCTCTTTCCTCCCGTCCGATCTACGATCGACGGTCTGGATTAGATCTAGGATTTGTTTTTTTTTTCAACCGGTACGTTAGTGAACGAACATTCGTTCGTTTAGAGTTGGCAGTGGACGTTTTCACTATATAAGCCTTGGCAACGAACGTTCTTATATTAGATCTGTTTTTTTTTCAGGGACCTCATTGTAGCTGTTTTTATTTTCAGTTTAGTCCCTAATCTTAGAACGCTCATAACTTTTCACTCCTTAGTCCAAATCCAACGAAACTAACGCCCACTTCTTCGTTATGATCCCCTCTATCCAGTAATCCAACTCAAACATGTTTTTGAAAGTTTTATAATATGAATTCAAAGAGATTTGTATTCAAACTTTGTTTGATCGTAACTTGAGTTTCGTAACTCCTGTATAGTTGATTCTTTTTGCAAATCGAAGCCCTTGACCTAAACTTTATGATAAGGCCAAATTCACATAATTTTGGTACTGTTAGAAATTGTTTTATGTTGCAAGAGTTATTTGCTTGGTTTTGATATTTTTCGAATCGTTTTCTTCGATCTTCCCTATCTTTTGAGTGATTGCTTATGTGTGGTTACCATTGCTTGATTACGATAGATTGACCGGAGTGTGACGAGTAGAACTATCAAGAGTTGTTGAGTGCGAATCATCTTCATCAACATTGCAGGCAAGTAACACTTTGATCATACTTTTCTCATACCCAGTTTTTATGCATTAGATCTATTCCTCAAACACTTGCATGATTAGGATCTAATTAAATTGTGGGATGGGAAGTAGTTTGAGGTAGAACCTATTACCTGTTTTATTATCAAACCCTTGGGAGTTACTTCTACGTTTGCTTATTACGCCATGCTATGCTCGTAGACGTGGATTGGGTTTGAGTGAATATCCATGACAGATGTGAGATTGATAACTAATGGTTTACCTAAGGTGGCAACTTAAACACACATCTGGGTGGATTGAGGCACTGGCTATTCGAGATTTGCCTATCAAGGCACTGGTAGACAGGATTTGCCTGTATTTCTTCGGACCGCCACCCAGGCTCAAAGGGATCATGAGATTATTCAAACTAGAAACTTCCGTGTGCAGCCACAAGCCATTATGGGCTCTGGCGTAGTTGACTAAGTTGTGCGAACTCTTACGGGTAGACTAGCAGATGTAGGGGTTGTAGGTTGGTACGGTCTACCCACATGTAAGGTGCTAGCGCTTCTGAAAGACTATGTCTCGGTCATCCGTTTCTCAAACACCATGTAGTGCGAGAAACGAAACGGAGGCGATCGAGTCTTGTGGGGAAAAGTGCACAAACCTCTGCAGAGTGTATAAACTAATCATGGTTAGCCGTGTCCCCGGTTATGGACAATCTTGAGTATCTAGTTCTTGGATTATCCTGTTGATCTCATCACGTTACTTAATATAATTTGTTTTTGTTTAATGAGTACTTTTAATTGGGATTGAGGATGCTGTCAACCATTCTCAATGTTTAACAACCACCATGATAGTTAAATAAATTTATTCCTTTGCTGTAGGGAAAAATTGGCTTTTCGCAGAAACTGTAACCATAGAGCTTTCCACCAGCCATATATGCATGTAGTATAGCCTATTCTTTCATTACTCTCTATGTGTTACATTGCCAGCATATTCCATGTGCTGACCCGTTTTCGGGCTGCAACTTTTCATGTTGCCGACTTTTCAGACGACGAGTAAGTGATACGTTAGGGTTACGATTTCCTATACTCAACTTTGCCGTTGGGAATCCACAACCTTTTTGCTTCCGCTATATTTTGGATTGAGGTAATAGTATTTACGTTACTTTATACATGTGATTTACCTATGTTATAAATCCTTCGAGTACTCTGTGTGTCAGCATACCGATCCAGGGATGACACCTAAGCACAGAGACTTGATCCATTCGGGTCGGGTCGCTATATTTGTTATATCATTTGTCCGAACTATCTTGCGAGTACTTTCAAAGTACTCACCTGGCTTGTTGATTTGGCCAGATGCTGACGAAGGCGATCTCATGGATGAAGAGTTTGATAGCGAGTCCAACGCCTAGAGGAATCGATCATCTCGTCGACCCTGGATTAGTCATTGTGATATATCCGCTTCCGCTACCCAAATTAATTCATCGAGCCTCACCTCCACGCTCGATGAGCCGCCAGTGCAGTAGTCTTATTAACCACCCCACTGTGTTATTCCACCAACCACTCATATCTCGAGTCAGTAGTATTTCCACCCCACACCATTGTGTCATATCTGCCATCATGTATAATTATTGGCGTGCTTGTAATAATTGGTAGGGTATCTTCAGCCCGGTCCTGTAATATTTTAATGCTACTGGCTTATTGTACCAAAGTTTTGTCTACCGGTATGGAGGATTTTCCTCATATTGTCCTTTATAGGTCGGTTGTTCAATAAATATTTTTATTGAAAAACCGGTCGTGACAGTATACGTCATATTATGTGATGATGTGTTCCTACTCATGAATGCATATTAATGATTTCATGCTATTGGAGTTTGATATGGTTGTGATGGTAATCACCGTCATATGCCTTTCATCCATACCGGAAGGGAATCCGGGAAAGCCTCTGTCTTTGGAAGACACGGTCTTGTCCCTAGCCCTCCGTCGAGACGGTCGTGTCCGGTATGGCATGAGGGGTTACGTCGTGTGACGATTCTGTCTGTTGGTTGATGTACATATTGTTATGCTAATCATGCAGGGAATATTTAAGCCTCCTGAGTCGACCGTAGATCGAGTCTTGTTCCGGTAACCCCCATACTTGTTTCATGCTGCCACTTGTCCCTGTCATAGGTAGGGTACGGTTCAGTAAGTTGTCAACCCCTTTCCTAGCACACACCGTACAGAGAGACCATAGTGGAAGATACCGGAGGCATCTGGTAGGCATGCCACTTGGTCCGGGAGCATGGGTGTTTCGGTTGTAGCCAAAGGGGTAGCTCCCCTAGTTTGCGCGCGGTATAAATTTTGTGATCCCATGTTACATCGAGGTTGTAGCCTCCCCACTTAGAGTTTTGCTTAACAGGTGTCGTGGGTGATTCCAGACACCGGTAAGTTAGGCTGGTGTGTGCAGATAGGTGTGTTTTCAACTAAAAGGCCGTAGACGGAATTAGTCCCGATGGACTAAAGGAATCTGTTACTCGTGGGTAAAGAGTACACTCTCTGCAGAGATCAAACCTATTCGAATAGCCGTGTCCATGGTTAAGGATTGCAGTCTGGGATGGGTCAAGTGTCGGTCTTAGTGTCGGTCTTCGGAGGAGAAACTGATAAACCAGAACTGGGATCACGACTTGAGACTTGTGATGATTATGATTATTATTTTGTTGTGGACTAACCCGTTACATTATTGGAATTATCGAATATCCCTGGGATGGTTCTACCTCCTGGATATTCACTATGATTCTTTATAAGCCCTTTACGTGGTGTCGCTGAGACGCCCGACTGTGGCAGGCTTGTTATTTATTTTCTTTATAAGCCCTTTATGTGGTGTCGCTGAGACGCCCGACTGTGGCATGCTTGTTATTTATTTTCTTTATAAGCCCTTTATGTGGTGTCGCTGAGACGCCCGACTGTGGCATGCTTGTTATTTATTTTCTTTATAAGCCATTTATGTGGTGTCGCTGAGACGCCCGACTGTGGCATGCTTGTTAGTTATTTTATAAGCCCTTTATGTGGTGTCGCTCAAACGCCCGACTGAGGCATTTCTCTTTGTTTACTAACCTTTCGAGGCATCGCTTCAGACACCCGATCGGTGCATTTTATTACTACTGCATTATTGCATATGCATAAGTAACCTGCTTGCATGCATCAGAGATTTTATTTTTGTGACTGACGTCATGATCTTAAAATATTTCAGACCATAATTACCATTGTTATATTATACCCGTGTTAATAATGTTTGCGACTACATTCAAAAGTACTCACTGGCTTGTCCCTGGCTATTGTCTTGGCCAGATTTCTTACGCGGAGAGGAGCGACCGTGATGACAGCCCCGGAACCTAAGCAATGGTGATAGTAGCCTCGCGAAGATAGGAGTTATCCTGGTCAGCTGTTCCTGTGGGAAATGGAGTCCCATAGACGCTGATGATCCACAAACCGCTTCCGCCACCAACCACTAGAAACCAAATTGTTGTACTCACAGGCCAGAATGGTCTTGTACTACATATTTTGTATTTTGCTTGGAATTTTCTGTATCAAGTTGGTGCCTTATCAGCTAACAGTAATTCTGGGGCTGGTGAGCACAAGGGCCATTTTCTGGAAATTAATACCCGGAAAACCGGTCGTCACATTTATTTAAGCCCCATGATGAATATGAGATTGATAATATTGTTTGCAATAATATTGAAGGTGGGTTCGAAAGAGTGTCAAATTGTAACACCCCGAGAATCAAGCTACAGTAATCCTCTTCTAATGATGCCTTGTCATCATTGTTACTGTTGCTAATCTCACTTTGATTCTATTTCAGTTCAAATTTCAAATTCAAAATAAAGTCCAAAACTCAAAGTTTTCAAACATGAAAACTAAAATGTTCATCATGTGGCAAATAATCATTTGATAATATTGGCGGTGAACCAACATTTTTGCAAGGTGCATAAATGGCCTAAACCAATTAAACAGTGGCTAAAGCAAATAAATTAAATGCTTGTTAGGTTATAAAAATAATATACTACTTTATTTTGGTGCCAAGTTAATTATAGAACTGGCCTAAGTTGAAATTGTATTTTATGTGCAAGATTGGTTTTTATAAATCTATTTTGCTTTCTGGACTTAAAAAGAAAAACAGAAAAGTTAAAAAAAAGAAAACCAAAAGAAAAGAGAGAGAGAGAGAGAGACAGCAACCCCCTTGGACCTAACCCACCTGGGCCGGCCCACCTAACCCACCCGAGCCAGCCCAGATCCCCCCTGCCCGTCGGCGAGGGGATAAGGCCGCCACGCGCACGCCTCGAGCCCTCCCCCTCACCTACCGGCACACCCTCTCCCCCTTGACGCCTCGCCTTTTCCCCCTTCTCTCTTCCTTCCTCCCACTCCGCCAATCTGGAGAAAGGGGCCGACGCTTTTGTCGCCGTCGCCGCGCCACCACCGCGGCCATTGCCGTCCCCGGGCACCTCCGGCGTGCCCACCTGCCTCGCCGGCCTCTTCTGCACTTTCCCCGACCACGAGCTTGGGTCGGAAGCCACCAGGGAACCCACTGCCTCCCCGTCTACAACCTCCATCCGCCACGGTCGCCGCCATCTCCCTCGACTCCGCCGCCGCCCTGCAGCTACTAAGCCACCGAAGGGCCACCTTCTGCCCCCGCGGTGAGCACTGCCCATCTCCTTTCCCACCGCCAGCTTTCTGCTGCCTCGTAGCACGCTCCCCGCATCGCCTCTGCCGTTGCCGGACTGTAGCTCCACCGTGCTGCACGCTGTCGTCGCCATCGTCATTGACACGTCCCGCTGGGCTCACGGCCGTGCTCCGGGGAGCCCCTGGTGCCGCCAGTTCCTTCAGCTCGCCTCCCCGTGCCCCCTAGCCGCTAGCCCGACCACCCTCAGCTCCGGCCGCCGCCTTGCCTCACCACCGACGGCACTCCGGCCACTCTCCGCCCGGGCCACCACCGCAGAACGATGCGGCTTCGTCCGCTCGTTCGAACGAGCTAGGACACGAGCCCGGAGACGCCCCGTAGCTAAATCCCCCACCCGCTGGCCGCTTCTTCGCCGTGGTTTTGCCACCGGAGGCTAGACGCCGGCGCCACACGACGTGGTCGATCGGGCCACCCCGTGGTCACTACAGGTGGTCCCAGGGGCCCGGGCTGGCCAGTTGACCGAGGTCAACTCTGACTGGGCAGCCCCCAGTCACTGACTGGTGGGACCCGTCCGTAACTCTTATTAAATTAGTTAACTTAATTAATCTAAACTAACGAGTCACTGACAGGTGGGCCTAGAGTTTAATTAACTAGGTTTAGGTTAGTTTTAACTCTGTTTAAACCCGCTGTCTATGACAGGTGGGTCCCCCATGTCAGTTTTGACCAGTCAACGTCCTGTTGACTACTGACGTCACCCCTGACCTCATGATGACGCAGTAATTCATTTTGTGAATTATTTTAGTTAATAATAAATCTAGAATATTATTAAAACTTTGAAAATTGATAGAAATTAAACCGTAGCTCGGATGAAAATGTTTTCTATATGAAAGTTGCTCAGAAAAATCCAACGAATCCGAATATGCGGTCCGTTCATCTGTCACATGCCTCTAGCATGCTGAACATGGAACATTTCCCCTCCGGTTCATCTGTCTGACAAACTCCGGAACCGGGAAAACTTTCCCGGATGTTATTTCACTTCACCGGTATCGTGTAGCACTGCGTTAGAACACCTCTAGCACCGCTCATTCTCTTGTTGTGCATATATTTGTGTGTATTTACTGTTTCTTCCCCCTCTTCTCTCCGGTAGACCCCGAGACCGATGATGCCACTGTGATCGACTACATCGGCGACGACCCTCCTTCTTGCATGAGCAACCAGGCAAGCCCCCCCCCTTTGATCATCCCGATATCGCCCATTCCATTCTCTCATGCTTGCATTAGATTTTGCTACTGTTATTGATTGCTCCTATTCTGATGCATAGCCTGCTTTTGTATCTGCTGTTGTTCCTTACCTGCTTATCCTAAACTGCTTAGTATAGGTTGGTTAGTGACCCATCAATGACCCCCACCTTGTCCTTGTTGCCCCTGCTTCATCATTGAAGACCCGATCAACGGGACTGAAGACCAGGCCCCGGCACCGCACATCACTTTCCCCTTAGTTGTTCGACACTACTGGGTTACTATTGAGTACCGATGGTGAGACCTCTTCAGCACTTCTGGTGTTAACCCTGTAGTGTAGTCATTCGGTCGTGGTCATTGAGGGTGATTTCCTCTTTAACCACTTCTGATACGACTATGTCGTGCAACCCCTCAAGTGCGGACCTCGAGGGTGAATCCTCTTACATACACCTTGATGATTACATCGAGTGGAATTCACCTGGGGTGATTCCTCGGGCTTTCCCCTTGATGTTTAAACACACAGTTACTATGATTACTATGACTTTACACTGATCCATGTTACTAAAGACGGGTCGACCCTGAAGGGTGCCCGCGCGAGCTTAATTGCGAGTGATGTGGAGTCGGTTTGACCTGGAGGGTGCCCGCGAGATAATTACGAGGCGTGGCCGGGCATTCCTAGCCCTTGCCGCAAGTCCTCGAGACGGGGCAACGGGGTCACATCTTTTGTGAGTATCTGCTTGTTACCGCGCGTTCCTAATCCACTACGATTTGGATATTTGATCTGAGGGGCCTCTGGCCTGATAGCACTAACCATCACGTGGGCATAGTATGGGCGTTACGTGTTGTATACATCAGCGAAGCTTAATAGACGCTGGCGACCGAGTGGCGCGCGCGGGTTGGACTGCGTGGCGCTGCCTTGTTGAAGGAGGTAGCTAGGTCTGCTCACCGGCACAGTCGCAACGTCAGTGAGTTCCACGGGAGATGGCCCATGACCCCAGGGGGCATAGGTTTAGTCCGGCGTGCTGGCCTCTCTATTAAGCCTAGGTCGAGTTGCGGCCTATTGTTTGGCCGAGGCCGGGCATGACCCAGGAAAGTGTGTCCGGCCGGAGTTAAGCGAGCGTGGTGGGTAAGTTGGTGCACCCATGCAGGGAAGTGAACATCTATCGATAGCCTGTCCTACGGTAACGGACACTTGGAGTTGTATCCCGATCGATACAACTAGACTTGGATACTTGTGATGAGAATTTGGATGGTGATGAGAACTGGATTGTGATGATAACTGGATAGTATGGCTCTGGGATCTCTTTCTCGCAGGGAGTCGAGAAAGGATCTCTGGCCGAGGTTGATAACACTACTACTACTTTACTTTATGCTACTCTACTCCCTCCTGTTGCTGCAAGATGGTGGTTTCCAGAAGATGCTAGTCTTCGGTAGGACTAGGCCTTCTCTCTATTCTGGCATTTCTGCAGCCAGTCCACATATACAATCTTCCTTTGATAATGTTGCATACGTAGTGTAGATCCTTGCTTGCGAGTACTTTGGATGAGTACTCACGGTTTCTTTGCTTCCCCTTTCCCCCTTTCTTCTTCTTTCCGATTGATGCAACCAGATGTCGGAGCCCAGGAGCCAGATGCCACCGCCGATGCTTACTACTACGTGGAGGCCATCGACGACCAGGAGTAGTTAGGAGGCTCCCAGGCAGGAGCCCTTGCCTTTTCGATCGATGTTGCTTTTGTGCTAGCCTTCTTAAGGCAAACTTGTCTAACTCATGTCGGTACTCAGATATTGTTGCTTCCGCTGACTCTTGTGTTTTCGAGCTTATGTATTCGAGCCCTCGAGGCCCCTGTCTTGTAACATAAAGCTTGTATTATTTTATTTTGTGTCTAGAGTTGTGTTGTGATATCTTCCCGTGAGTCCTTGATCTTGATCGTACACATTTGCGTGTATGATTAGTGTACGATTGAATCGAGGGCGTCACAAGTTGGTATCAGAGCCGACTGCCTGTAGGTAGCCCCCCTTCCAACTCCTTGGCCGAAGTTGATGAGTCTAGACATCCAAAACTGTTTTACTAACTTGGTTGTGGGCTTACGAGCCCACGTCGCCGATTGGTGGTATTAGGATCTTTTACTCCTCACCTATACTCTGGGACTCCGTTCTTTTTTCTATTTGGGTTAAATGAATTTACTAACTACATTAGGTTCTCGTAACGACTTTCCTCGAAGAGCCCCTTCATTCGGGATGGTTACCTGCTTCACCAGAAGACTTCAAAGATACTCTTCGATCTACTCCCTAGAACTTGTGTTCATTTCTTTTGCAATCCCTTAACACCGTTGAATCCTTATGGATAACTACGTACCCTCGCCGTTCATACTTCCATCCTAGTTGTTCTTGTTATTACAAGATATCGGAAAGTATTCTCCGACTTTCGAGGATCCCTTTTCTGACTGCATTGCAGCTCTTTTCTGACTGAATAACCCTACAAATAATTCATCACACTTATCGAGGATTCGTTCATCCCCAATTGTTTAGGTATTTCACAAAAGTCTTTGAAATACCATTCGATCTTCCGAAAATCCTCAGCAGCCTATTGTTGTTGAAATTCTTGTTTGCTTGCATTATGGTTAATTGCATATTTCTAGTAATCTTCGTTGACATCCACTGTCACTATCATTCCGAGTCCCTTGATCCAATATGTCGCGAATGCTCGTAATCATTAATCAGATCCTTGCATTCATCCTTCCGGCTCAGACGTCACTCCAAACATGAGCTTGTTCTTGTCAAATCAAACCTTGATTGATTGTCGACCTGTATCGATTCAACTCAATTATCTTTTGATCAGTGCCTCTGCTTCAGATCTTCTGATTTGAAAATCGTAATTCCTTTGTATTCAAGCTTTGAAGTTATCCGGTTATATCTATAACCCGATGCCTTTGCATTCTTTATTCTTCTGGGTGAGTATCGATACTCACATCAGATCTTTTATGGACTGCCATATCCTTGGTTGGATTATTATCCGACAATGTCCTTCATATTCATTAAACTTGTGAGTTTTGCCCTGACACATAATGCCTTTTCTAAGTTCTATCATCTGCTTTTGTCAACCATGTTCTGCTTTCCAGCTGGTATATTTTAATCCTGGAGTTAGTGGTATAAGTTCCTAAGATACCCCTACGGGTTGAACCTATGCCTTCCCTAATACGTGTGAACTCGAAAGAGATGTGGGTCATACTCTTCTGGTGCTTCACCAGATAAATATTCGCGTTTCTACAAATTCTTCGAAAACGAGGAGTGAATGAAAGGTTATGCATTGAAGAAGTGGGAGTCGACCTTGAACCTTTGTGTTCATGACCATGGACCCGATGTAGAACTTATCATGGAAGCTGGTCGTAAAAATAGTTACCCCTTGTTATAAGTTCATCTTGTATCGGTGGTTTGATCATTCATAATCGTGGTTCTGACCATAGTTTCTCCTTAATTCCATTTCCCAGACAAGTTAAAATACTTGTCTCTTGTAAGTCATTTCACCTGTCCAACCTCTAATTTGATCTACCTTCAAGTATTGCCTCATGTTATCTCGATGATTTTGTGTCATTGCACTGCCTCTTGTAAATTCTTAATTGGAGTGATACTCCGTCACATCATTCCTAGCCTGATTGGCTATATCATTATCGTGCTAATTTAACTGTGCTACCTGGTCCTTATTCCCGGAGCACAACTTTTCGACGATGAGCGAAGCTTACGTCGATCTTCCTCATTTTATCAATTCACCTCGAATAACAAGCTTGATTTTGAGCTGGTGTCGTATCCGTGGTTCCAATAGCCTTATGCTTCATCCTTCCTGTTGCTTGATGGCATCGCTCCTTGATGGCATCTTCATAGAGCCTCTCGACAAAGGCGTCGTGATCAGCATCAACATTTTGACTTCTGTTGAAATGACAATTGAATTCATGGTGAGAAATACCATCCTTGACCTACGATGGTTTGATTTATCATCGACTACCCCCCTTGTCTTCTTTCCAACACATGGTTGATCATGTCTTGGTTATACCTTGGACTCCTTGCTATTCCTGCAATTGTTCTTTGAGTATTTCTTGTGATCTTCAACTCCAACCCCTACTTGGAACACCCTGTTAATGCTACCTCGAAGCATGATTGAGGTATTCCGAATATCAACAAGAACATCGGAAGCATAATACAAAATGTTTCTTGTTCAATTACCCTCACACCGTTGTATGGGTAATGTCTTGGTTCTTCCCTCTCCCCATTATTTAGACGCTTTTGAACTTGCTGTCCTCTCATGTATATCCTGCTCCGCTTTTCCTTGGGAAGGATATACTCCCAACTCTTATGTGTGAACACATCTTCCTTTCCTTTGGGTTGTTTGATTCGATAATCATATTTTTCCTTTCCATTGGTTTGTTTAACCTTTCCTGTAACCTAACATATCTGAGCAGTGATAATTCCCTTCTTACGTAAACACCTCGATGTACAATCTCTATCAATAAGACCTTGTTACTATTGTTGATGACATTCCGGTAGCCACCGATGGACGAGAACTTTGCCTATTGGTCCGCCTCGTTCAACGAGCAGGAAAATGGTTCTCTTCGTCCCTCGCCCTTGGTACCAGCGTTGTTGCCAACATAACTGACAGGTTGTCCGTTGTCCTACCTTGCTATCATGGTCGTGTAAACGTTAGCACCCTTCCTCCTTTTAACCCTTATGGTGGGCCCATAACCCACAGTTCCACAGGATCGAAACCTGACTCTCCTGTACACCCCCTGTTTTCCAAAATTGTTCCTCGCACTTGGCTTCGAATGTAAATCACGAGCCACCTTCCTAGCGATCTATTCTGGTATCAGACGCAATACTTATTCCCATTGCTCTGAGCCCCTTTCACCCTCTGTTTCAGGCAATGAACGATTGCCTACCCGATTGAAGCTTCTTTTTGCTCCTCCTTACCTTGCTCTCGATGACTCTTGAATTTCAACTCGAGAGATGCCTCTATGCCAAGTTCACCGAGGTAGCCCCCAGGTTCCTATCTTGTGTTGAGCTTCGTCCTTCCCGAGTCTTTCTCCCTTACTCCACCTCTTAAATCTCGGGGCGAGATTTCTTGTAGTGGAGGAGATTTGTAACACCCCGAGAATCATGCTACAGTAATCCCCTTCTAATGATGCCTTGTCATCATTGTTACTGTTGCTAATCTCACTTTGATTCTATTTCAGTTCAAATTTCAAATTCAAAATAAAGTCCAAAACTCAAAGTTTTCAAACATGAAAACTAAAATGTTCATCATGTGGCAAATAATCATTTGATAATATTGGCGGTGAACCAACATTTTTGCAAGGTGTTTAAATGGCCTAAACCAATTAAACAGTGGCTAAAGCAAATAAATTAAATGCTTGTTAGGTTCTAAAAATAATATACTACTTTATTTTGGTGCCAAGTTAATTATAGAAGTGGCCTAAGTTAAAATTGTATTTTATGTGCAAGATTGGTTTTTATAAATCTATTTTGCTTTCTGGACTTAAAAAGAAAAACAGAAAAGTTAAAAAAAAGAAAACCAAAAGAAAAGAGAGAGAGAGAGAGAGACAGCAACCCCCTTGGACCTAACCCACCTGGGCCGGCCCACCTAACCCACCCGAGCCAGCCCAGATCCCCCTGCCCGTCCCCTTCCCTGTTCCCCCGACCGGGGTCGGAACAGGGGCGTAGCCCCGCCGAACCCACTCGCCGTCGTCGGCAAGGGGATAAGGCCGCCACGCGCACGCCTCGAGCACTCCCCCTCACCTACCGCCACACCTACTCCCCCTTGACGCCTCGCCTTTTCCCCCTTCTCTCTTCCTTCCTCCCACTCCGCCAATCTGGAGAAAGGGGCCGACGCTTTTGTCGCCATCGCCGCGCCACCACCGCGGCCATTGCCGTCCCCGGGCGCCTCCGGCGTGCCCACCTGCCTCGCCGGCATCTTCTGCGCTTTCCCCGACCACGAGCTTGGGTCGGAAGCCACCAGGGAACCCACTGCCTCCCCGTCTACAACCTCCGTCCGCCACGGTCGCTGCCATCTCCCTCGACTTCGGCGCCGCCCTGCAGCTACTAAGCCACCGAAGGGCCACCTTGTGCCCCCGTGGTGAGCACTTCCCCTCTCCTTTCCCACCGCCCGCTTTTTGCTGCTTCGTAGCACGCTCCCCGCATCGCCTCTGCCGTTGCCGGAGTGCAGCTCCACCGTGCTGCACGCTGTCGTCGCCACCATCATTGACACGTCCCGCTGGGCTCACGGCCGTGCTCCGGGGAGCCCCTGGTGCCGCCAGTTCCTTCAGCTCGCCTCTCCGTACCCCCTAGCCGCTAGCCCGACCACCCTCATCTCCGGCCGCCGCCTTGCCTCACCACCGACGGCACTCCGGCCACTCCCCGCCCGGGCCACCACCGCAGAACGATGCGGCTTCGTCCGCTCGTTCGAACGAGCTAGGACACGATCCCGGAGACGCCCCGTAGCTAAATCCCCCCCCCCCCACTGGCCGTGCTTCCGCCGTGGTTTTTGCCACCGGCGGCTAGACGCCGGCGCTCGCGCTGACGTGGTCGACCGGGGCCACCCCCCAGGGTCACTACCTGGTGGTCCCAGGGGCCCGGGCTGGCCAGTTGACCGAGGTCAACTCTGACTAGGCAGCCCCCAGTCACTGACTGGTGGGACCCGTCCGTAACTCTAATTAAATTAGTTTACTAAATTAATATAAACTAACGAGTCACTGACAGGTGGGCCTAGAGTTTAATTAACTAGGTTTAGGTTAGTTTTAACTCTGTTTAAACCCGCTGTCTATGACAGGTGGGTCCCCCATGTCAGTTTTGACCTGTCAACGTCCTGTTTACTACTGACGTCACCCCTGACCTCATGATGACGCAGTAATTCATTTTTTGAATTATTTTAGTTAATAATAAATCTAGAATATTATTGAAACTTTGAAAATTGATAGAAATTAAACCGTAGCTCGGATGAAAATGTTTTCTATATGAAAGTTGCTCAGAAAAATCCAACGAATCCGAATATGCGGTCCGTTCATCTGTCACATGCCTCTAGCATGCTGAACATGGAACATTTCCCCTCCGGTTCATCTGTCTGACAAACGTCCGGAACCGGGAAAACTTTCCCGGATGTTATTTCACTTCACCGATATCGTTGTAGCACTGCGTTAGAACACCTCTAGCACCGCTTATTGTCTTGTTGTGCATATATTTGTGTGTATTTACTGTTTCTTCCCCCTCTTCTCTCCGGTAGACCCCGAGACCGATGATGCCACTGTGATCGACTACATCGACGACGACCCTCCTTCTTGCCTGAGCAACCAGGCAAGCCCCCCCCCCTTTGATCATCCCGATATCGCCCATTCCATTCTCTCATGCTTGCATTAGATTTTGCTACTGTTATTGATTGCTCCTATTCTGATGCATAGCCTGCTTTCGTATCTGCTATTGTTCCTTACCTGCTTATCCTAAACTGCTTAGTATAGGTTGGTTAGTGACCCATCAATGACCCCACCTTGTCCTTGTTTCCCCTGCTTCATCATTGAAGACCCGATCAACGGGACCGAAGACCAGGCCCCGGCACCGCACATCACTTTCCCCTTAGTTGTTCGGCACTACTGGGTTACTATCGAGTACCGAGGGTGAGACCTCTTCAGCACTTCTGGTGTTAACCCTGTAGTGTAGTCATTCGGTCGTGGTCATCGAGGGTGATTTCCTCTTTAACCACTTCTGATACGACTCTGTCGTGCAACCCCTCAAGTGTGGACCTCGAGGGTGAATCCTCTTACGTACACCTTGATGATTACATCGAGTGGAATTCACGGGGTGATTCCTCGGCTTTCCCTTGATGTTTAGACACACAGCTTACTATGATTACTATGACTTTACACCGAGCCATGTTACTAAAGACGGTCGACCACGAAGGGTGCCCGCGAGCTTAATTGCAGTGATGTGGAGTCGGTTTGACCGGAGGGTGCCCGCGAGATAATTACGAGGCGTGGCGGGCATTCCTAGCCCTTGCCGCAAGTCCTCGAGGCGGGCAACGGGTCACATCTTTCGTGAGTCTCTGCTTGTTACCGCTGCGTTCCTAATCAACTAAGATTTGGATATTTGATCCGAGGGCCTCGGCCTGATAGCACTAACCATCACGTGGGCATAGTATGGGCGTTCTGCGTCGTATACATTAGCCGAAGCTTAATAGACGTCAACGACTGAGTGGCGCGCGCCGGGTTGGACTGCGTGGCGCTGCCTTGTTGAAGGAGGTAGCTAGGTCTGCTCACCGGCGCGTCGCATAGCGTGTGGGAGTTCGGGGAGATGGCCCATGACCCTGGGGCATAGGTTTAGTCCGACGTGCTGGCCTCTCTATTAAGCCTAGGTCGGGTTGCGACGTATTGTTTGGCCGAGGCCGGGCATGACCCAGGAAAGTGTGTCCGGCTGGAGTTAAGCGAGCGTGGTGGGTAAGTTGGTGCACCCTGCAGGAAGAAAACATCTATCGATAGCCTGTCCTATGGTAACGGACACTTGGAGTTGTATCCCGATCGATACAACTAGAACTGGATACTTGTGATGAGAATTTGGATGGTGATGAGAACTGGATTGTGATGATAACTGGATAGTATGGCTCTGGGATCTCTTTCTCGCAGGGAGTCGAGAAAGGATCTCTGGCCGAGGTTGATAACACTACTACTACTTTACTTTATGCTACTTTACTCCCTCCTGTTGCTGCAAGATGGTGGTTTCCAGAAGATGCTAGTCTTTGGTAGGACTAGGCCTTCTCTCTATTCTGGCATTTCTGTAGCCCAGTCCACATATACAACCTTCCTTTGATAATGTTGCATACGTAGTGTAGATCCTTGCTTGCGAGTACTTTGGATGAGTACTCACGGTTGCTTTGCTTCCCCTTTCCCCCTTTCTTCTTCTTTCCGGTTGATGCAACCAGATGTCAGAGCCCAGGAGCCAGATGCCACCGCCGATGCTTACTACTATGTGGAGGCCATCGACGACCAGGAGTAGTTAGGAGGCTCCCAGGCAGGAGGCCTTGCCTTTTCGATCGATGTTGCTTTTGTGCTAGCCTTCTTAGGGCAAACTTGTCTAACTCATGTCGGTACTCAGATATTGTTGCTTCCGCTGACTCTTGTGTTTTCGAGCTTATGTATTCGAGCCCTCGAGGCCCCTGGCTTGTAACATAAAGCTTGTATTATTTTATTTTGTGTCTAGAGTTGTGTTGTGATATCTTCCCGTGAGTCCTTGATCTTGATCGTACACATTTGCGTGTATGATTAGTGTACGATTGAATCGAGGGCGTCACACAAATTTAGATGCCACATATTTGGAGAATGTTCAATCTTATGAAGTTTTTGATAAGAGTGGGTTTGGAAAGGTCATGACTTTAGTTAATGATAATCCCACTATTTTGGAAGAGTATCAACTTTGCATGCATGTGGATCGTGTTGAGAATATACTTTGTGATAGCTATTTTGTCGAATTTGCCTATGATCCTACATGTAACTATTATGAGAGAGGAAAATATGGTTATAGAAATTTTCATGTTACTAAATTACCTCTCGTTATGCTGAGATTGCTATTGTTCTTTTCTGCTTCCTTGCATATGCTAGTTTTTGC
The DNA here is from genome assembly GCA_021605205.1 of Aegilops longissima. Lineage (NCBI taxonomy): Eukaryota > Viridiplantae > Streptophyta > Magnoliopsida > Poales > Poaceae > Aegilops > Aegilops longissima. The sequence goes on along the minus strand of CM038676.1, from coordinate 561,371,500 downwards.
TTGCTACGATAATTGTTTTGCCTATAATATGCCTATGCATAGGAAGTATGTTAGACTTAAGTGTTTTTGTCACATGTTTTATGATGCTCTCTTGGTGCCTCAATTCTTGTCTTTCTTGTGAGCATCATTGAATCTCAATGCCTAGCTAAAAATGCTTTAAAGAAAAGCGCTTGTTGGGAGACAACCCAATATTTTTACTTGCTGCTTAGTAATAAATAATCCATCTAGCCTCTGTTTAGATGTGGTTTTATCTTTTAATTAGTGTTTGTGCCAAGTTGAACCTATTGGATTTTCTTGGATGATAGTTATTTGATCTTGCTGTAATTTCCAGAATCTTTGTGCTCAGTGCCCGAATTGTTAAAAATCACCAGAATGTGATAAAATATTGATTCCAATTGCTGCTGATCAATAAACAAATTTTCCAGGTCGTATAATTGTGGTAGAATTTTTTGGGTTCCAGAAGTTTGCGTTAGTTACAGATTACTACAGACTGTTCTGTTTTTGACAGATTCTGTTTTGCGTGTGTTGTTTGCTTATTTTGATGAATCTATGGTTAGTAAAATAGTTTATAATCCATAGAGAAGTTGGAATACAGTAGGTTTAACACCAATATAAATAAAGAATGAGTTCATTATAGTACCTTAAAGTAGTCTTTTGTTTTCTTTCTCTAACGGAGCTCACGAGATTTGTATTGAGTTTTGTGTTGTGAAGTTTTCAAGTTTTGGGTGAATTCTTTTGATGGATTTTGGAACAAGGAGTGGCAAGAGCCTAAGCTTGGGGATTCCCATGACACCCCCAAGATAATCCAAGGACACCAAAAAGTCAAAGCTTGGGGATGCCCCGGAAGGCATCCCCACTTTCGTCCACTTCCATCGGTAATTTACTTGGAGCTATATTTTTATTCACCAACATGATATGTGTTTTGCTTGGAGTGTCTTGTATTATTTGAGGCTTTGCTTGTTAGTTCACCATAATCATACTTTCTGTACACACCTTTTGAGAGGGCCATATATGAATTAGAATTTGATAGAATACTCTGTGTGCTTCACTTATATCTTTTGAGCTTGATAGTTTATGCTCATAGTGCTTCACTTATATCTTTTGAGCTTGATAATTTTTGCTCTAGTGCTTCACTTAGATCTTTTAGAGCACGGTGGTGGATTTGTTTTAAAGAAACTTGATCTCTCATGCTTCACTTAGATTATTTTGAGAGTCGTTAATAGCATGGTAATTTGCTTAATGTTAATTTACTTGGTGTTCAAGATATGTGAAACTTTCTTTTGTGTGCGTTGAATACTAAGATAAGTTTGATGCTTGATAATTGTTTTGAGATATGGAGGTAATAATATCAAAGTCATGCTGGTTGAGTAGTTGTGAATTTGAGAAATGCTTGTGTTGAAGTTAGTAAATCCCGTAGCATGCACGTATGGTTAAAGTTGTGTAACAAATTTGAAGCATGAAGTGTACCTGGCTTGTGCATCCTTATGAGTGGCGGCGGGGACGAGCGATGGTCTTTTCCTACCAATCTATCCCCTAGGAGCATGCGCGTAGTACTTGATTTTGATGACTTCTAAATTTTTGCAATAAGTATATGAGTTCTTTTGACTAATGTTGAGTCCATGGATTATCGCACTTTTACCTTTCAGCCATTGCTAGCCTCTTGATGCCGTGCATTGCCCTTTCTCACATTGAGAGTTTGCGCAAACTTCGCCGGTGCATCCAAACCCCGTGATATGATACGCTCTATCACACATAAACCTCCTTATATCTTCCTCAAAACAGCCACCATACCTACCTATTATCGCATTTCCATAGCCATTCCGAGATAATATTGCCATGCAAGTTCCATCATTATCATAAGACATACATTACTTTTGTCATATTGCCATTGCATGATCATGTAGTTGACATCGTATTTGTGGCAAAGCCACCATGCATTATTTTTCATACATGTCACTCTTGATTCATTGCACCATCCCGGTACACCGTGGAGGCATTCATATAGAGTCATAACTTGTTCTAGTTTCGAGTTGTAATCCTCATGTTGTAATCAATAGAAGTGTGATGATCATCATTATTAGAGCATTGCCCAAATAAAAAAAAGAGAAAGGCCAAGAAAAAGGCCCAAAAAAGATAAAAGAAAAGGGCAATGCTACTATCTCTTTTTCCACACTTGTGCTTCAAAGTAGCACCTTGTTCTTCATGTTGTGAGTCTCATATTTTGTGCTTCAAAGTAGCACCTTGTTCTTCATGTGGCGAGTCTCATTTTTTGCGCTTCAAAGTAGCACCATGTTTTCCATATAGTGAGTTTCATAAGTTGTCCTTTCATACTAGTGGGAATTTTTCATTATAGAACTTGGCTTGTATATTCCTATGATGGGCTTCCTCAAATGCCCTAGGTCTTCATGAGCAAGCAAGTTGGATGCACACCCACTAGTTTTCTTTTGTTGAGCATTCATAGCTCTAGTGCATCCGTTGCATGGCAATCCCTACTCCTCATGTTGACATCAATTGATGGGTATCTCCATAGCCTGTTGATTATCCTCGTCAATGTGAGACGTTCTCCCTTTTTGTCTTCTCCACACAATCCCCATCGTCATCATACTCTATTCCACCCATAGTGCTATATCCATGGCTCACGCTCATGTATTGCGTGAAGGTTGAAAAAGTTTGAGATTATTTAAGTATGAAACAATTGCTTGGCTTGTCATCGGGGGTATAGAAGTTGGGAACATCTTTGTATGACGAAAATGAAGCATAGCCTAACTATATGATTTTGTAGGGATGAACTTTCTTTGGCCATGTTATTTTGAGATGACAAAATTATCTTGATTAGTATGCTTGAAGTATTATTATTTTTATATCAATATGAACTTTTGTCTTGAATCTTTCGGATCTGAATATTCATATCACAATTAAGAAGATTTACATTGAAATTATGCCAAAGTATCACTCCGCATCAAAAATTCTCTTTTTATCATTTACCTACTCGAGGACGAGCAGGAATTAAGCTTGGGGATGCCTGATACGTCTCCAACGTATCTATAATTTTTGATTGCTCCATGCTACTTTATCTATTGTTTTGGACTATAATGGGCTTTATTTTCCACTTTTATATTACTTTTGGGACTAACCTATTAACCGGAGGCCCAGCCCAGAATTGTTGTTTTTTGCCTATTTCAGTGTTTCGAAGAAACGGAATATAAAACGGAGTCCAAACGGAATGAAACCTTCGGGAACGTGATCTTCTCACCGAACGTGATCTAGGAGACTTGGACCCTACTCCAAGGAGTGCAGGCGGTCACGAGGTGGGGCGCGCCCCCCCCAGGCGCGCCCTGCCTCATGGGCCCCCTGACGCTCCACCGATGTACTCCTTCCTCCTATATATACCTACGTACCCCCAACAGATCGGGGGCGGAGCCAAAAACCTAATTCCACCGCCATACGTTCCTGTATCCACGAGATCCCATCTTGGGTCTGTTCCGGAGCTCCGCCAGAGGGGGCATACACCAAGGAGGGCTTCTACATCAACACCATAGCCCCTCCGATGAAGTGTTAGTAGTTTACTTCAGACCTTCGGGTCCATAGCTAGTAGCTAGATGGCTTCTTCTCTCTTTTTGGATCTCAATACAATGTTCTCCCCCTCTCTCGTGGAGATCTATTCGATGTAATCTTCTTTTTGCGGTGTGTTTGTTGAGATCGATGAATTGTGGGTTTATGATCCAACTTATCTATGGAAAATATTTGATTCTTCTCTCAATTCTTTTATGTATGATTAAGTTATCTTTGCAAGTCTCTTCGAATTATCCGTTTGGTTTGGCCAACTAGATTGGTAGTTCTTGCAATGGGAGAAGTGGTTAGCTTTGGGTTCAATCTTGCGGTGTCCTTACCTAGTGACAGAAGGGGTTGCAAGGCACGTATTGTATTGTTGCCATCGAGGATAACAAGATGGGGTTTTTATCATATTGCATGAATTTATCCCTCTACATCATGTCATCTTGCTTAAGGCGTTACTCTGTCTTTAACTTAATACTCTAGATGCATGCTGGATAGCGGTCGATGAGTGGAGTAATAGTAGTAGATGCAGAATCGTTTCGGTCTACTTGTCACGGACGTGATGCCTATGTACATGATCATTTCCTGGATAACCTCATAACTACGCTCAATTCTATCAATTGCTCAACAGTAATTTGTTCACCCACCGTAGAATATCTATGCTCTTGAGAGAAGCCACTAGTGAAACCTATGGCCCCCGGGTCTATTCTCATCATATCAATCTCATCACTTTATTTACTTGCTTTGCTTTTACTTTTTACTTTGCATCTTTACACCAAAAATACCAAAAGTATTATCTCTATCAGATCTCACTCTCGTAAGTGACCGTGAAGGGATTGACAACCCCTAACCGCGTTGGTTGCGAGTAGCTATCATTTTGTGCAGGTACGAGGGACTTGCGTGTGGCCTCCTACTGGATTGATACCTTGGTTCTCAAAAACTATGGGAAATACTTACGCTATTGTGCTGCATCATCCCCTCCTCTTCGGGGAAAACCAACGCAAGCTTGAGACGTAGCAGGTAACTACGTGTGAGCTTCGAAACTTGGTGTGTTCGTTTGATGGAAGACAACATGATCATGTGGTGACATGTAAGGTGGTGAGCTGGTATTGTTGAAGCATGCCAGTCTTATGCCAACCGTTTAACTCCAGTGTTAACATGGATCAAGTCTCGATCCCGTTCGTTTTCCCCTTCGTGCTGCCACATGTTTTCTGCAAAGAGTGCGGTTTAGTAAGTTGCAAACCTCTATCCTTGTACACACCAAACAGAGGGACCGTGATGAGGGTTCCATGGCCCTGGATTAAAGCCCGTCATCCCGTTAGGGGGCATGGGTGTTTCCGGTTGGGACCGAGAGGGGGGCACCCCTTAGAGCGCGCGATATAAATTTGATCCCATGCTATTCGAGGTTGTGACCTCCCCGTCTTAGAGTTTTTCTTGAACGTTGCCTAGGGTGATTCCTGGCAGCGGAATGTGGAATGGGTGTGTACTGGATTGATGTGTTTTCTTCTAAAATACCATAGACGAAACTAGTCCTTTGCGACTACTGAAAATCCGTTAACCGTGGTTAAAGAGTACAAACTCTGCAGAGTCAAAACCATTTGAGTAACCGTATCTATGGTCAAGGACTATGATCAACTTATCCATGTCAGTGTCAGTGTCAGTCTCAACGTCCGTCTCAGTGTCAGTCTCAGTGACAATCTCCAGTAAATAAACATGAGTGTTAAACCCGGCTGAATGTTATTCCGTGAATGGACTAACCCGTTTATTATTATGTACTGAGTATTTCCTTGGAATGATTTAAATTTGTGAACTGCTTGAATACGAATGATGAAATATAAGACCTTTATGTGATGTCGCCCAGACGTCCGACTGTGGCACTATTGTTATTTACTTTCGATATAATCCCTTTATGTGATGTCGCTCAGACGTCCGACTTTGGCATTCTTATTATTTACCTCCGATATAAGCCCTTTATGTGATGTCGCTCAGACGTCCGACTGCGGCATTCTTGTTATTTACTTTCAACATAAGCCCTTTATGTGATGTCGCTCAGACGTCCGACTGTGGCATCCCTGTTATTTACTTTCATTATAAGCCCTTTTCGAGATGTTGCTTAAGACGCCTGACTGTGGCACGCACTGTCATTTATATTTCAATATAAGCCCTTTATGCGGTGTCGCCCTGACGCCCGACTGCGGCATGTTAATTCATTTTTACCTTTCGAGGTGTCGCTTCAGACACCCGATCGGTCTTCAGTTGTTTCATTGGGATTTCGGGAGGACTACCGCCTGACTTCCTTTTTATTTAACATGTCGTGCAAATTTATTACCTGAGTGTGCATTACTAATCTGCTCATGTGCATCATGTTTGCATTTGTTATATCTTATGTCCATACTGTCTTGCGAGGACATTCAAAGTACTCACCTGGCTTGTTGATTTGGCTAGATATTGACGAAGGCGATCTTATGGATGAAGAGTACGATAGCGTTTCCGACGCCTAGAGGAGTCGATCGATCCGCGTGCGATCTTGGAATTGGTCACTTGAATCATATACGCTTCCGCTACCCGAATAAAATCATCGAGCCTCACCCCGACGCTCGATGAGCTGTAAGATTAGGAGTCATGTCACCCACTTCACTATGACATATCCACCACCACTTTTATTACGAGTCAGTAGTTATGCCACCATACCATTGTGTCATATCCGCCTCAGCGTAACCTTGTATAATATTTAGTACCTCTGGATTTCTGTATCAAGGATTTGTCTACCGGTAAGGAAATTTTCCTACACTGGTCTCTAAAAAGGGCGGTTTCTCAATAAATATTTTATTGAAAAAAACCGGTCCTGACAAGACGTGCCAATAAAACCGCCTCGCAACATGTGCAGTGGCAGGCTGGGAAAAATGGTTCGTAATGACCGGACCATGGCGTGATGTCACGTTATGAAAAGTTGTCGGCAGATTAGATTTGTGGAAATATTATTCTCTCTATGGTGGTATGTGGAATTTGTTTTGCAGAGCCGGACACTGCACTACTAGGAAAAGGGCTATAGATGGGATGGACACTAATGGCGCACTGTACATTTGGTGCGCCATTACTAAATACTAATGGCGCACCATGTGTTGGTGCGCCATTAGTGTGCAAATACTAATGGCGCACCACATCCCACGGTGCGCCATTAGTAAATTTTTTTTCATTTTTCAAAACTACTAATGGCGCCACGGTGGGAGTAGTGCGCCATTACTATGTTGACATAGTAATGGCGCACCACTCCCACCGCGCGCCATTAGTAGTTTTGAAAAAAAAATAAAAAAGTATTTGTTACTAATGGCGCACCATGTCTGCAGTGCGCCATTACTAATTTTAACTAGTAATGGCGCATCTTGATCGGGTGCGCCATTACTAAGATTTTTCAAAAAAATTCAAAAAAATATCGAATTTTTTAAATTTTTTCAAAACTAGTAATGGCGCCTTTGTGGGTGTGGTGCGCCATTACTAGTTTAACTAGTAATGGCGCACCACCCCACCTGAAATTAAGCATATTGACTCGAGATTAAGCCATAGTGACCTGAGATTAAAAAAAATTGAATTTTTTTTGAAAAAATATTGTTACTAATGGCGCACTTCTATGTGGTGCGCCATTAGAATACCAGATACTAATGGCGCACCGTGGGCTATTCTAATGGCGCACCAGCGGGTGCGCCATTAGTATACCAGATACTAATGGCGCACCACAGGTGCGCCATTAGAAAAAAAAATTATGGCGTGGTACTAATGGCGCACCGGTAGTGCGCCATTAGTAGGCAAAACCGATGCGCCATTAGTAGGCCTTTTCCTAGTAGTGCTGTCCTTGTGTTCAAAATCTTCTATGGAATATTCGGAGGAGGAACCCGCCTTGGAATGCCGAAGACAACCTGTGCGCCGGACTCATCGTCATTGAAGCCTGGTTCAGGGGCTACTAAGGGAGTCCTGGATTAGGGGGTCCTCGGACAGCCGGACTATATACTTTAGCCGGACTGTTGGACTATGAAGATAAAAGATTGAAGACTCTGTCCCGTGTCTGGATGGGACTCTCCTTGGCGTGGAAGGCAAGCTTGGCAATACGGATATGTAGATCTCCTCCCTTGTAACCGAATTTTTGTAACCCTAGTTCCCTATGATGTATATATAAACCGGAGGGTTTAATCCGTAGGACAACAACAATCATACCATAGGCTAGCTTCTAGGGTTTAGCCTCTATGATCTCGTGGTAGATCAACTCTTATAATACTAATATCATCAAGATCAATCAAGCAGGAAGCAGGGTATTACCTCCATCGAGAGGGCCCGAACATGGGTAAACATCGTGTCCCCCGCCTCCTGTTACCATCCGCCTTAGACGCACAGTTTGGGACCCCCTACCCGAGATCCGCCGGTTTTGACACCGACAGCCGCTAATGGGTATAAAGCGATACACTGTTCATTATGGGCCGGTTTCACCACGGGCCATTAATGGGCCAAGAGTTACAAAGGGACTCATATGGGCCAAAATACGTCATGGGCCCTACATGGGCCAGAAGTTAAAAAGGGATGGAATTATATTGGACGGCCCAGATGACGCTACTGGGCCTAATTCGGATAGGCCGTAAATGGGCCCTGTGTTAGCGGGCTATAAATGGGCTATATGCGAACAGGCCGTTAACAAGCTTGCCGTGGACCAGCCCGCCACCTTTTGACCAAGTCAAACGGGTCGTCCTTTTCACAGGAATGGGCCTCTGTTGGGCCGTGCCACGTGTCGACGTATCATAGGCGCTTTGGGTCCAATGAGTGGATGACATTTGTCCCAATGGTGAGCCGACACGTGTTTCCTCCATCCAATGATGATTTTACATGTGGAAAATCCCCATTGGTCGGGGCTGTTAACGGGTTATTGAATCCAAAACTGGACCCGATAGCTTAACGGCGTTCCGTTACGGTGGATGCCACGTGTCGGTCACCCTTGACGAAAGAACTTCTGTAACGCGCGATTTATCGGTGCACTGCGGGTCTCTGCCGTCGCTTGGAGGCCGACATGGACGCTGCAGCGGCTCCATCCTCTACTGTGGTGGTCCGTACTACTCCTATCAGGTCCCCTTCCTCCATTGCTCACAAGAGTGGCCGGGTCCGTGACAGTGGGGAGTGATACGTCTCCAACGTATCTATAATTTTTGATTGTTTCATGTTATTATATTAGCCATCTTGGATGTGTTATATGCTATTTTATATGATTTTTGGGAATAACCTATTAACCTAGAGCCCAGTGCCAGTTTTTGTTTTTTCCTTGTTTTTGAGTTTTACAGAAAAGGAATACCAAACAGAGTCCAATTGACGTGCCAATTTTTGATGATTTTTATGGACCAAAAGAAGCCCCCGGAGTAAAAGAGTTGGGCCAGAAGAGTCCCAAGGCATCCACGAGGGTGGAGGGTGCGCCCTACCACCCTGGGCGCACCCCCCCTATCTCATGGATTACTTGGAGACCCCCCTGACGTGAGACCGACGCCAAAAATTCCTATAAATACAGAAACCCCCAGAACATAACCTAGATCTGGAGTTCCGCCGCCGCAAGCCTCTATAGCCACCAAAGAGCAATAGGGACCCTGTTCCGGTAACCTGCCGGAGGGGGAATCCCTCACCGGCAGCCATCTTCATCATCCCGGCGATCTCCATGATGAGGAGGGAGTAGTTCACCCTCGGGGCTGAGGGTATGTACCAGTAGCTATGTGCTCGATCTCTATCTCTCTCGTGTTCTTGATTGGGCACGATCTTGATGTATTGCGAGCTTTGCTATTATAGTTGGATCTTATGATGTTTCTCCCCCTCTACTCTTTTGTATTGGATTAAGTTTTACCTTTGAAGTTATCTTATCGGATTGAGTCTTTAAGGATTTGAGAACACATGATGTATGTCTTGCATGTGCTTATCTGTGGTGACAACGGGATATTCATGTGATCTACTAGATTATGTTTTGGTGATCAACTTGCGGGTTCAGTGACCTTGTGAACTTATGAATAGGGGTTGGCACACGCTTTCATCTTGACTCTCTGGTAGAAACTTTGGGGCACTCTTTGAAGTTCTTTGTGTTGGTTGAGTAGATGAATCTGAGATTGTGTGATGCATATCGTATAATCATACCCGCGGATATTTGTGGTGACATTTGAGTATCTAGGTGACATTAGGGTTTTGGTTGATGTGTGTCTTAAGGTGTTATTTTACTACGAACTCTAGGTCTGTTTGTGACGCTTATAGGAATAGCCCAATGGATTGATTAGAAAGTATAACTTTGACGTGGTTTCGTACCCTACAATAATATCTTTGTTTGTTCTCCTCTATTAGTGACTTTGGAGTGTCGGTGGGAAACGACACCTATGGGATCACTGAAATCCCTTCTACGGTTGCGGGGCGCGGGGATCGCGAGAAGAGCGGGACTAGTAGACAACACAAAGGGATTTTACCCAGGTTCGGGCCGCAAAGATGCGTAAAACCCTACGATCCTGCTTTGGTGGATATATTTTGTGTTCTTGAGCTCTCGAACTAGCTCTAGGTGCTAAGAGGTTCGAAAGAGCCAAATCCTTTCGAGGATCCGGAGTCCGATTCCTTTCCTCGGTACGCCTTGGGCCTCCTTTTATATGTCAAAGGGGTCGCCACAGTGGTATACAGGAGGTGGAAAGTATCTACAGTGTCCAAGCTTATCGCCTGACATCACAGAACAAAGGCATTTAATGCGCCGCTTATGTGTCCTCTTGTTTTATCGGGGATGGCAAGGAAGCTCGTCCCAGCTGTCGCTGCCTCGCCTGGCCTTGACGCGCGTCCGAGCTGACGAGGCGTTGTAGTACCACGTTGGCTGGCTGCTGGGCTGGCGCAGTGGCGGAGTCTTCACGAAGATCTGCATGCCACCACGCAGGTGCTTGCTGAGTCGACGTGGAGGCCGCACGTCGCCACGCAGGTGCCTGCCCAGCTAGTTGAGCTAGCAGCTGCATGGGGACAGCAGTGGAGTCTTGGCAGACGCGGGCCTGGCTGCGGCCCCGCTGATGTCCTCGACAAGGGTCTTGCCGGGGCCCCGGCAAGAATCTTGCTGTGGCATTGTGGTCGTCGCCGGCAAGGATCTTTCCGGGGGTCTCGTGGATTACCTCGGCAAGGATCTCGCCGAGGATCATCGTCTTCTGGCCTTTGGCTTGGTTGCTTCTCTTCACCTTGTATCTGTCCTCCCCGGCAGGATAGGATGCTCCTTGCCGGGACGGTGGCTTGAGTTCTGCTTGCCGATATAGCGCTTGTCCGGGAAGATGGATCCTCCTTAGTGTAATCGCATACAGTCGTGGCCCATGCTCGGCGATTAGTGTAGCCCTGGTTTTCACTACACCGACATGGATTGACTCTCTGTTGCATGTTGATGGATTGTTATACGATCTAATTATGTTATCATTGTTGAGAGAACTTGCACCAGTGAAAGTATGAACCCTAGGCCTTGTTTTGAAGCATTGCAATATCGTTTCTGCTCACTTTTCTTACTTGTTACCTTGTTGTTTCTATATTATATACCATCCATATTGCACTTGTATCACCATCTCTTCGCCGAACTAGTGCACCTATACAATTTACCATTGTATTGGGTGTGTTGGGGATACAAGAGACTCTTTGTTATTTGGTTGCAGGGTTGCTTGAGAGAGACCATCTTCATCCTACGCCTCCCACGGAATTATAAACCTTAGATCATACACTTGAGGGAAATTTGCTACTGTCCTACAAACCTATGCACTTGGAGGCCCAACAACGTCTACAAGAAGAAGGTTGTGTAGTAGACATCAAGCTCTTTTCTGGCGCCGTTGCTGGGGAGGCTAGGTAAGCGGCACTAACACCCCATCCATCAAGCTCTTTTTTGGCGCCGTGGCCGGGGAGGTTAGTGCTTGAAGGTATATCTTTAGATCTTGCAATCGAATCTTTTAGTTTCTTATTTTATCACTAGTTTAGTTTATAAAACAAAACTACACGAAAAATGGAATTGAGGGTGCCTCATATGCTTCATATTTTTAATGTCTTTCGTGAAAATAATGGAAAGGAAAATTGGGCTCAAGTGTTAGAAGAAGAATGCATTAAAAAATTTGGCACTAAATATTTGAATGATGAGCATGATTGCAATGTTGTTAGTATGAATTCCTTGAATATCCATGATGCTAATGATATGCAAAGCCACAAGCTTGGGGATGCTATGTTTGACGAAGATGATATTTTTTGTCCCCCAAGTTTTGATGTGCAAATTTATTAAGATGATAGCATGCCTCCTATTTATGATGATTATATTGAAGAAAGTGGGTTTTGTGTCACATCCCTAGTTCTGGCCTGCTCTGGGTTAGCTAGTCTTGTGTTGCATCATGTTTAAATTTCTCTTAAATTTGAAATGGGGATTGTTTCAAACCCTAGCATCAAAGGAATTCAATAGGTTCAACTAAAATATTTTTAATGAACCCAAAAGGCTTTTAAAAATGTTCATCATTTTTGGAAAATGTTGGAACAGTAACCAGAGGCAATGCACATTTTTCCATGACATTTTGGATTCTTGAAATAACACATATTGTATTTGAGTTGGAGCAAATATATGTCATATATATTTTTAATGCTTCAATAATTATGATATTTTGTGAGGGGCCCTAGAATATTCCTTTCAGTCCCTGCAAAAATTATTGGAAGAAACAAAAATGGTTTAGTGCTTGAACTAAATCAAAACAGATTGAAATAAATAGAAAACAGTAATTAAAAATAAGAAAGAGAGAGAGAAGGACTTACCTGTGCAGCCACCTAGTCGGCCCAGCTGGCGGCCTAGCCAGTTGGCCAGCCTACCGAGGGCAGGGGCGTTTTCTTCCTTCTGCTAGTAGGCAGAGGAGAAGACAGCCACGGCGCCACGGTGTGCCACGCCGGCAGCTGCCTGCTTGGCTGCCCCCTCATCGCCCTGGACTCCCTCCGCAACGCCACGCACCCCCTGGCCCCCTCTCACTCTCTCCCGTGCCTCTCCCCTCCTCCGCTCTTTCTCTCACCCGCGCCGAGCGCGTCCGTCGCTGCCGCTCACTGCCACCGCGCCCACCGCCGTCCCCTTGCCCCGTTGCCGTTTCCTCTAGCTCCGCCTTGATGCCGTGAAGCTCCAAGACAAAGAACGCGGCCGCGGATGCCCTGCAGCTCGTCACTGTCGCCATCTTCCTCGTCTGCTCCGACGAATGCCATCGCTCGATTCGCCAACCTCCGACCATCCCCGAGCACGCCGAGCTACTCATCGGCCTCCCTGTGAGCTCCGCCGCTTTTCTCCTCTCTCCCCCGCATCATTTTCGCCCTCTAGCCGCAGCCCCGAGATCACCAGCGGCTGCCGACCGCCATGACCGGCGAGCCCGTGCTCCCGAGCTTCTCATGTTCGCTCCAGGGGTACTGATACGCTCCTGGCGCCTCCAGGAGGCTGCCTAGCCACTCCGTTGGCTCGCCCAAGCACTGCAGCCCCAGACTCGCTTGAGCCGAACTCCGACCGCCACCGCGAGCTCCGCTCCGGCGAGCTCTGCCGTCCCCACGGCCTCCCGCTTGTTCCACTAGATGCGCGCTGCCCCCAACTAGCCATAGGTCCAAACGGCGCTCGATTCCGGGGACTACAGCGCGACCCCGAGCGCCACCGCCGCGCGATTCGGTCGCCGGCGGCTAACCGCCGTTGTTGATGACGTGGTAAACTTAATTCGGGGCTAATCACCCTGCTAACTAAACCATGTGCAACTGACTGTGGGCTCACTGCCCAAATTAACACTGGGATTTATTCCCTGTTTAGCTTAAATTAAACCTGCCGCCCCCCCGGTCAGTTGACCCTGCCACGTCAACATTGACCTGGCCCACTGGTTAGCCTCTGTTCTTGCCCTGTTACACTAACCCGTGGGTCCAGGCCGTCAGTTTTTGACTCTGGGCGACCCAGTTGACCTGCTGACACAGCAGTGACACAGTGCTGATGTCATTAATCATTTTCTGGATTAAAAATAATCTAGGAAATTCCAGAAATTAGCGAAGCTTCAAAAATTCATAGAAATTTAACCGTAACTCCAAATGAAATAATTTATATATGAAAAATGATCAGAAAAATCTAATCTATCCATCTGTACCATTTTCATGCATGTTAGAACAACTTCTATCTGTTGTTTAGCACAAATCATATAAAGGGCATTTAAACCTTCACATATGGAGTTTGAATTTGAATCTTGGATTCAAACCAACTTCATTTGATCTGGTTGCTAGTTGCATTAGCTCAAACCACAGAATATTGCCATGTCACACTCATGCATCATATTGTTGCATTGCATTGATTGTGTTCTTTCTCTGTTGCCGGTGTTTGTCCCCCCTAAGTAGACGTTGTTCCGACGATGAGTTCGATGACACCGATGAAGAGCTATATTATCTTCAGAAGTGCCAGGCAAGCTAAACCCACTTGTTCATTCCGATACAATCCCACTCTCTCGCTCCTGCTCTCTTTTACTGCATTAGGACAACAACGATTCAACTGTTACATGCTGCGGTAGTTGAACCCCTTTCCTCTGCATGACCTGTCATTGCCACAGTAAATAGATGAAACCCACTAGCATGAGTAGGAGTTGTTTGAGCCCTGATGTGCCTAGTCATTCATGCTTGTTTGTCATGCCTGCTATTGCTTAGAGTTGTGCCGGGTCTGATTCATCAGGGATGAATTGGAGGTGTGTGAACATGTCCTACTGTGTGTGAGCTAAGTGTGTGAACACGATTTGGTAAAGGTAGCGGTGAGAGGCCATGTAGGAGTACATGGTGGGTTGTCTCATTGCAGCCGTCCTCAGGAACTGAGTTCTGTGTTTGTGATCCATGAACAGTTACTACCACACATTTGGTTCCGGTAACTTGACCCCTCTCGACTTATTAATCAACATGATCTCTGTCCAGGAGTTGCAACTAGTTTCTGGTGTTTGTAGGTAGTGTTAGTAGTCTACCAAGTGGCACCCGGTAGAGGTGGGCTTGGGACAGACTAGGCACAGTGGCCCGGTGTACCAAGTGGCACCCGGATGGTGGACTTGGGAACCCTGCACACATCATTTGGGGCCGTGAGCGACACCCCGGCCGGATCTCCTTGCGGATGGAACCCGAATAGGCGATAAACCTGGACGAGAGACTTGTGTGGTTAGTCAGGTCGTGGCCGACACCCTCGCCAGGCTTCCGCTTGAAGGTTGCTGAGATACATGACGTGTAAATGGCGGTAAGTGGCCAGAGCGTGTGTGAAGAAGTACACCCCTGCAGGGTTAATATGATCTATTCGAATAGCCGTGTCCGCGGAAAAGGACTTCTAGGTTGCCTGTACAGTTCATACACTAGTAGAAAACAGGGCTTTCGTCCAGGCCAGTTTAGCCCATTAGTCCGGTTCAATCGAACCGGGACCAATGGAAACTATTTGCCCAGTTCATGAGCCGAGGGCGGGCCGGGCCACGTGGGCCATTGGTCCCGGTTCGTCCGGACCTTTTGGTCCCGGTTGGTGGGACGAACCGGACCAATGGTCTGGCTCTGGCCCACCAATATTGGCCCGGTTGGTGGCATGAACCGGGACCAAAGGCTTCCCTTTAGTCGGCTCATGCCACCAACCGGGCTAATGGTGCTGCCTATATATAGCCCCTCGCGCAAGAAGCGAGCACACTTTGCTCTGTTTTTTTCTGGCCGAGGGGAGAGGCTTGGTGGTGCTCTAGCTCACCTCCTATGCACACAAGGTGTTCGATGGAATGCCGAGCCACACTACTTAAGGTTTCTCCTCTCCAAGCTCGACCGCCAAGCTCCATTTTCCTCAATATTTATCTAGGTTTAGCGGTCCGTCACGCCCGTCCCGTCTTCATCGCCGTCGATCACACGCGCCGATCTCATCGCCCGGCACCACCGTGGTGAGCCTCTTGTTCTTATCTTCTTTCGAAAGGAAAATATTATTACTTGTTTGTTTAGATAGATACTTGTATTATTTTCTTACTTTTATTATTGCATCTTATATAGTGCGATGGTTTTGGTATCCGCCCCCGTCGGCCCTCGTCCCGTCTATGATTCGGATGTGGTATATATTATCTTTTCATAACTATTGGTTCATTTATTGTTTATGAAAATTATGCCGACCAACGTGACATAGATTTTATTTATCTAGGAGGTTGTTGAACCGGAAATTCCAACCGACCCTATTGTCGAGAGGTTAAATTTAGTTGAAGAAGAAAACAATTTCTTGAAGAAAAAATAAAAAACTTGAGGAGGAGAAGATGATATTGGAGTTGCATGTTGCGGATGTAAATCGATGATCACAAGATCAAGATGGATGCAATGCGCTTGAAGATGAGAAAGATTAGAAAATATGCCATTCATACCGAGGCTTGGTATCATTATGCCGTTGGATCAATTGTTACCTTGGTTGCGAATATGATCGTATTTGTTTTCGCATTGAAATGTTTTACATAGTTTCAATGTATGGTTTAATTAATTTAGATGCTCTGCGAGCTTTATGTTGTTAGATGAGAACTATGTATGTACTTTGGTTTTATGTGATGATGAACTTCTATTAATTTGGTCACTTAATTATCTATTCATGATGTTACGTAATGATTTTGACACATAATTATATATAATGCACGCAGATGAACCGCAATGGATGTACGGTGAGACACACCTCCGAGTACATTAAGGCGTGCATGATTTTCTCAAGTGGCTGAGGCAAACAAGTAGAATGGTTTTATGTGTTGTCCATGCCCTATATGTGGGAATCTGAAGTCTTACTCGACCGGAAAATCCTTCACACCCACCGCTTTACAAGGGTTTCATGCCACACTATAATGTTTGGACGAGGCACGGAGAAATAGGGTTTATGATGGAAGGCGGCGAGGAAGAAGAGTACGATGACAACTATGTGCCCCTGAATACGGTGATGCTACTAAACATCAAGATGCACTGACGATGTGCACGATGGTGCTGGAGCAGGCGAAGCTGCTGAAGATCAAGAGGAACCGACGATGTGCCCGATGATGATGATCTCCGCGGGTCATTGTCAATACAAGGACACAATCACGAAAGTCAAAAGGAGAAGCTGAAGTTCGATCGCATGTTAGAGGATCACAAAAAGGGTTGTACCCCAATTGCGAAGATGGCAACACAAAGCTCGATACCGTACTCGAATTGCTGCGATGGAAGGCGAGAGAATGTTGTGCTCGATAAAGGATTTGAGAAGCTCTGAAAATAATGAAGAAGAAGCTTCCAAAGGATAACGAATTGCCCGACAGTACATACGCAGCAAAGAAGGTCGTATGCCCTCTAGGATTGGAGGTGGAGAAGATACATGCATGCCCTAATGACTGCATCCTCTACCGTGGTGCCTACAAGGATCTGAGCGCATGCCCGGTATGCGGTGCATTGCGATATAAGATCGGACGAGATGACCATGGTGATGTTGACGGCGAGCCTCCGGAAGAGGGTTCTGCGAAGGTGATGTGGTATGCTCCTATAATACCACGGTTGGAGCGTCTGTTCGAAGCGGAGAGCATGCCAAGTTGATGCTATGGCACGTGAGGACCGTAAGAAAGACGGAAGTTGAGAGCACCCACGACGGGTCGCAATGGAGAAAAATCGAGAGAAAGTACTAGGATGAGTTTGCAAAGGACCCAAGGAACGTATGGTTTGCTTTAAGCGTGGATGGCATTAATCCTTTCGGGAGCGAGCAGCAATCACAACACCTGGCCCGTGACTCTATGTATGTATAACCTTCCTCCTTGGATGTGCATGAAGCGGAAGTTCATTATGATGCCGTTCTCATCCAAGGCCCTAAGCAACCCGGCAACGACATTGATGTGTACCTAAGGCCATTAGTTGAAGAACTTTTACAGCTGTGGAATGGAAGCGGTGTGCGTGCGTGGGATGAGCACAAAAGGAGAATTTGACCTAAAGGCGTTGCTGTTCGTGACCATCAACGATTGGCCCGCTCTCGAAACCTTCGGGACAGACAAACAAGGGATACCACGCATGCACGCACTGTTTACTTGACACCGATAGTATATACCGGGAAGCTGCAGGAAGAATGTGTACACAGGCCATCGCCGGTTTCTTCCGACCAACCATCAATGTCGAAAAGAAAGGCAAGCATTTCAAAGGCGAGGCAGATCACGGAAGAAGCCGCCATGCGTCGGTGATCACGTATTTGCTATGGTCAATGATTTACACGTAATCTTTGGAAAGGGTCGGCGGACTAGCTGTTCCGAATGACGCTGAGAATCACGCACCCATGTGGAAGAAGAAATCTATATTTTGGTACCTACCCTACTGGAAAGGCCTAGAGGTCCGCTCTTCGATCGACGTGATGCACGTGACGAAGAACCTTTGCGTGAACCTGGTAGGCTTCTTGGGCGTGTATGGGAAGACAAAAGATACACCTAAGGCACGAGAGGACCTGCAACCCTTGCACGAAAAAGAGGGCATGCCTCCGAAGCAGTATGAAGGTCCTGCCAGCTACGCTCTTACGAAAGAAGAGAAATAAATATTCTTTCAATGCCTGCTCAAGATGAAGGTCCCGGCGGCTTCTCGTCGAATATAAAGGGAATAATAAATATGCGGAGAAAAGTTCCGAACCTAAAGTCTCATGACTGCCACGTGATTATGGCGCAATCTGCTTCCGGTTGCATTGAGGGGCTTCTACCGAAAACGTCCGATTAGCCATTGTGAAGCTATGTGCATTCCTCAATGCAATATCTCGAAGGTGATCGATCCAGAAATCGTACCAACGCTAAGGAGTGATGTGGCGCAATGTCTTGTCGGTTTGAGCTGGTGTTCCCACCATCCTTCTTCAATATCATGGCGCTTGCGTTCTAGTTCATCTAGTCGACGAGATTGTCATTCGGGGCCCGTATTTCTACACAATATGTACCCCTTTGAGAGG
Source organism: Aegilops longissima (assembly GCA_021605205.1). Lineage (NCBI taxonomy): Eukaryota > Viridiplantae > Streptophyta > Magnoliopsida > Poales > Poaceae > Aegilops > Aegilops longissima. The sequence goes on along the minus strand of CM038676.1, from coordinate 561,353,007 downwards.
TTCATGGGAGTCCTAAAGAAATATGTTAGTAACGCTAGGCTAGAAGGAAGCATCTCCATGGGCCATCAAGCGAGAGGATGTCATCGGGTTTTGTGTTGACTTCATTCCTGGCCTTAAGAAGATAGGTCTCCCTAAATCGCGGTATGAGGGGATCTTGACCGAAAAGGCACGCTTGGAAGAGACTCAATAATATGCAGGGACGGATATTCTTGGTCTCAAGCACACTACACAGTTCTCAGAAATCTACCTTGGTGACCCGTATGTCGATGAACACAAGAACGATCTGCGCTCCAAACACCGGAGCGGTCTGGCGACGATCGGATTACATGTGAACACATCAGGACTTTCAGCAGTTGGTTGGAAACACGTCTCGGAGGTGACAACATTGTTTATGATGAGCTGTACTTGTTGTCCGAGGGACCATCTTCGATTGTAATGATTTGGAAAGGATCTGAGATAAATGGGAATACATTTTACACGATTGACCAAGATGAAAAGAGCACCAACCAAAACAGCGGTGTCCGCTTTGATGCAGCAACCGACAAGGAAATGACACATATTATGGTTACATAGTAGACATATGGGAACTTGACTACGGAGTAGATTTTAAGGTCCCTTTGTTTAAGTGCAAGTGGGTCAATATGTCGGGAGGCAGGGTGCAGGTAGACCCACGATGCGGAATGACAACAATGGATCTGAAAAATCTTGGGTACAGCGACGAACCGTTCGTCCTAGCCAATGATGTGGCACAGGTTATCTATGTGAAGGACATGTCTACCGGACCGAGGAAAAGAAAAGATAAGGAAGCGAATACATCACACAATGAGCCAAAGCGCCAAATAGTTCTTTCAAGAAAAGGGACATCCAGGAGTGGAGGGCAAGAGACATGTCTAAAGAGTATGAAAAGTTTCATGAAATTCCCCCTTCAAAGTCAAGGCTGACCCAAGCATCCTGATAAATGATGAAGATTATCCATGGTTACTGGCGCAATAAGCAAAGCGACACAAGCGAAGAAAAAGTGAAGACTTTCTCCATAACTATTATGATGATACCATGCCAACTTTGTAACAGATTTAGTATGATACCATTGTCCGTTTTGTACATGCTCATGCTATGCCAACTTTTTTAGAGTTCATTTGAAAACTATGAATTTGAAAACCTCGCCAACCGAAGGGCGCTCACACCGGTTTATAAGCCCGTCCCTCTACACACCGTTTTGTTGTAAGCGGAAACAAAATAAAATAAATAAATCGACAAAGAAAACAAAAAAAGTGTTTTCAAATTTGAAAACTAATGGCACTAACAGAAAGTTTATAATTTTTCTAAAACTAAAAGCAAAAAGAATTAAAAAATAAAGAAAAAAACAACAAAAAATAAATAATGCAAAAAAAGAACAAAAAACTGAAAAAAATAAAAATAGCAACAATAAGTATTTTGTTGTAAGTAGAAACAAAATAAAATACATAAAGCAACAAAGAAAAAAAAAGAGTTTTCAAATTTGAAAACTAATGGCACTAATAGAAAGTTTATAATTTTCTAAAACTAAAAGCAAAAAGAATTAAAAATAAAGCAAAAACAACAAAAACTAAATAATGCAGAAAAGCAAACAAAAACTGAAAAAATAAATAAAAATAGCAATAATAAGTATTTTGTTGTAAGTAGAAACAAAATAAAATAAATAAAGCAAAAAAGAAAACAAAAAAGAGTTTTCAAATTTGAAAACTAATGGCACTAACAGAAAGTTTATAATTTTTCTAAAACTAAAAGCAAAAAGAATTAAAAAATAAAGCAAAAAACAACAAAAAATAAATAATAATGCAGAAAACAAAACAAAAAAACTGGAAAAAATTGTGCACGCCTCTTTATTTACGGCTGAATCGACTAGAAACCCTACATGGGCCAGGATTCAGGCCCGCAGGAGGCCAAGTAGGCCCACAGGCACATAGCTAGTGACAGATTAGGCCCGAAAGCCTGCAGTTGAGAGGAGCTCGAGAGGGTGGGCGCAGCAGCGCTTATAAACCACTCTCGAGCTCTCTCAACTAGCGAGGTGGGACTAAACTTTTGGGCGCGGGGCAGCACAAGGCCTTTGGTCCCGGTTGGTGGCACCAACCGGGACTAAAGGGTGGAATTAGTCCCAGTTGGTGCCACGACCCGGGACTAATGCCCCCTTTGTCTCGGTTGGTGCCACCAACCGGGACCAAAGGCCGCCGCTTCCCGCCCTTTGGGCTTCTGAAAATTGGCCTTTGGTCCCGGTTGGTGGCACCAACCGGGACTAAAGGTGGGCATTAGTCCTGGTCGTGGCACGAACCGGGACCAAAGCCTTTTCTATATAAGCAAAGATTTGGCGTTTTTTCAGATTTCATCGCCAGTTCCCCACCCCGACGACGCCGCCAGGCTGCCCGAGCTCGCCCCGACGACGCCGTCAGTCTGCCCGTGCTCGCCGTCGCCGTCGCCCAGCCCCCCTGCCCGTGCTCGCCGTCGCCCTGCCCCTGCCCGTCCGCCCCGCCTCGCCCGGCGCCCTCGCCCGGCCCGCCGTCGCCTCGAGCTCCCACTCTCACGGGCTCGCCGTCGCTGCCCGCTCCTCGTCGCCGTCGCCCTGCCCCCTGCCCGTCCGCCCAGGGCTCAGCGCCTCGCCTGCCCACACTGTGAGCCGCCTGCGCTCTTTTAATGTTTAAGCTCTGTTTTAATTTTTATGCTCTGTTTTTTTATGTTTTAATTTTTTTGTTCATATGTGATGTATATGTGTATGTGGCTATAACGTATATGTGTATGTGAACAATGCAAAAGATAGTTTTTTAGAAAAATTAGGATTTTTTTCTGTTCATAGATTTTTTGGTGATATTAATTATTGTAAATATGCAAATGTTTGTATATTCATATGAACAATGAATTAGGCAATACTACTTCATGTATTTTTAAGAAGGAAGAAGAAGAAAAAGAATGAGAGGAAAAAGGAAATAAGAAGAGGAAGAAAGGAGAAGAAGAGGGTAGAGGAAGAAGAGGAGAAATAAATAAGAAGAAGAAAAAAGAAGAAAAAGAAGAGGAGAAGAAGAAAGGAATAGAGGAGAAGAAGAAAAAATAGAAAAAAAATTCTATTTTTTCTTCTTCTCCTCTATTCTTTTCTTCTTTTCCTCTTTTTTTTCTTCTTATTTTTCTTCTTCTTCTTCCTTCTTCCTTCTTCCTCTTTTCTTCCTTTTTCCTTATTTTTCTTTCTCGAGGGATAAGAAGAAAAAGAAGAGGAGAAGAAGAAAGAAAGGAATAGAGGAGAAAGAAGAAACTTTGACACGAGGGGGGGTACCGATACCCCCTCCCTGATAACATTATTTTCCCATGTATATGTATGTTGCATCGTTGTCGATATAACGAGGGTGTCGAGGATCGCCGAGGGGTCGAGGGTCGGGAACTAGGGTAGAGGGTCGAGGGTCGTTAAGGGGTCAAGGGTCGAAGGTTTCAGGGTCGAGGGTCATTAAGGGGTCAAGGGTCGAAGGTTTCAGAGTTGAGGGTTCCTATAGTGTCAAAGTATTGAAGAAATCCATGGCTTCATCATTAGCCAGAAGTAACCATGGCATGATGGTACGAAGTCCTCCAAAGTTATTCTGGAATGGAGTCAAAAAGCGAATTATCCTATCTGGGACTCCGTTCCAAAATAACTTTGGAGAGCTTCGTACCATCATGCACTTGTTACTTTCGCCTAATGATGAAGACATGGTTTTGTTGAATCCTTTGACACTAGGCAACCTCCCGACCCTTCGGCGATCCTCGACCCCTTGACCCTCGACCGCTCGGCGATCCACGACCCTCTACCCTACCGCGGGCGTCGATGCCCACATCACTTGTGGGACATAGATGTAGTGTTCAACGCCGACCCCTCCCGATAGCTTCAACACGTGGGGGGTCGATATTACCCCTCCTAGCTTGAAGCGTTCTCGAGGCCACCCCCTAACCCTTGAAGCGTTGTCGAGGCCACCCCAAACCCTAGAGAAGCAGCGTCGAGGCCACTAATATGATTCCTTATTGTGATTAGCTAGCTAGTTCTACGTTTGCCACTAATATATCCATATCTGTCATGTTTGAATAATAATTGCCATGTTGTAAATATTTGTAGAAACTATGGACACCCCCCGAGACGAAGCACAAGAAGCGTTGTTGAGGGACATAATCACACTAGGAATTGATGCCGTCTGCTCGTTGATGTTTCTCAACGACAACGATGGTCTGGAAGGAGAGGGTGAAGAAGCAGCTGGCTATGATTTACATGGCTCCGATGACCCAATGCCGGTGCAAGAAGGAGAGGGTGAAGAAGTAGACCGTGAGGACGGCTCCGGTGATCACCAAACCGAGTCCGGCCAGGTATATATATTAGTTAAGCCTGTGTTGACTAGCTCTCGTCTTTGTTTTGGTATGTACACATATTAATTAACTCTCGTCTTTGTTCTTTTTTCTAGCCCTCCGGATCGAGCACAACTTTGGTAAAGAGACGAGGCCCGAAGAAAAAGTTGAGCTCGAATGAAAAGTTTGAGATCATACAAATCCCGCGCAACGGCCAACCGATTGCACCCTACCGGACAAAGAAGGCATTTGTTGCTCAGTGCGGGGTTCTGGTTAGGGACAAGATCCCGATCAGTATCCACCAATGGTATAAGCCTAAGAACGAAGACCCTGAGGTGTCTTGTGTTAATGATATGCAGAAAAATGATCTTTGGACTGAGCTGAAGTCAAATTTTACCCTACCGCTAGAGGATGATCCGGAGAAGCCAGTAATAGAGCCATTAATCAAGTCTTTTGCTCTTAAGAAGATGGCAGAACTATTCAGGAATTGGAAGAAAGAACTCAATACGTATGTCGAAAAAAATGAGACACCAGAATTCAAGGGCAAATATGAGAAGATCGAGAGATGATCGCCCGCATTTGTGGCCTACAAGACATCGGAAAAGAGTAAAAAGATGTCGGCGACAAACAAGAGAAATGCTGCGAAGAAGAAGCTTGACCATCGCGACGGGTCGGTGGCTACCTCGTAGCCCGGCCTAAGTGGGCCTAGGCTGAGAATGATCTGCTTGATAAAGGGATCGAACCGAGACAATGAACTGGCGGACCGTTGCGGACTTGGTTCTTGGGGCGGCGGATCCTTGGACCCTATAACAGGAAGTGCATTTGGGCGGACGAACAATTGGACATACCACCAAGAGGATTCAGCAATATATCGAAGCAGCGCAGCAAGGGAAGTTCGTTCGAGGCAGGGAGAAGGACGAGCTCACAATGGCCCTCGAAATCTGAGCACCTGGACGGACACGAGGCACGCCAGCTCCGTTTCGTGGAAGGCTGGATTTCGGACGCAGGGGTTACAAAACCCATGAGAGGAGGAAGAAACCGAGCAGAGCCAAATGCGAGCACCGCACGAAAGGGTAATGCTGGCTAGAGGAACGAGAAGAGGAACGAAAGTAGCAGATCGCAGCAAGCGACCTGCGAAGCTTCCCCGGCTACCCGCCATCTCAGCGGAGAAGCAGCGTGGCTTCCACCGAGCTGCTTCAGCCAGAGCAGCATGCCTTGACGGCTCCTGCCAGCTATCCGTGGATGCTATCACGGATGCTGAAAATTGCCACCTTATGGCGCAATGGAGCAATTTGAAGGTCAAGGCGGCTGTTGGCTCTGTTTATCCTACTAAACCCGACTCAACTTTTCACCGCCGCCGATTCCGAAGGATATGCTAAGGTGATGGTTGATGAAATAACGGAGGATTTGAGGACCTCGGCTTGACCACCCTACCGTGAAGGGAGTATCGGCTGGGTTCTCTCTCAAGACTCCATGCCTATGGCGGAAGGATCTCATCAACCTTCCGAACTGGACGCCTCCGCCTCCTCCTCCTCCTCCGGCGAGTCAGCGCACTCCGCCTCCTCCACCGCCTCCTCCTCCGGCGAGTGACGATCAGGGCACTCGGCCGGCTCCTTCTCCGGCGCGTGGCGGCACTCCGCCTCCTTCTCCGCCTGCACCGGCGCGCCCGAGCAGCCAGCCTCCTCCTTCTCCGCCTCGTCAGCAAGGGCGGAAGAGACCCGCCGCCGCTCCGGCTGCTCCGGCGCGTCGTAGTCCTTCTCCTCCGCCTCGTAAGCAAGGAAAGAAGACATCCGCTCCGTCTGCTCTGCCGGCGTCTAGCAGTACAGCCAAAGGCGGGAGGAGATACAGATTCGATCCTTCTCTGAAGACTCCAGAGAAGTTACCGTACGAGAGGAGCGAGGAGGAAAACGCGTAGATCGCGCAGACCGAAGTGGATGGTTTCAAGGGTTGAAAGCAAAGAGACATCCACCTCCGGAGGAGAAGGTAGATCCGGTGAAAGTGAAGCGCACTCAGGCAGCCCTGACAAAACCACCCAAGTCTCCGCCGAAAGGCAACTACGAGCGCATTATTGGAAAGGCATTTGCCGAAGCGGAGAGGTCGGGAAGTACTGTCAGTGATCAAAGGATGAAAGAACGACGAGCTGGGAAACAAATTGCCTAGCTCGGTGAACAAGCGAAGCAATCGTGCCCCCCGCTCAAGGTGCCTGCTAGCGACATCGTCGATCCGAGGATGGTGCCCGGTAATGGCAATCCTGAAGATTACCTGCCCGACGATGTACATTATGATTTCTTGGAGGTGCAGATACAAAGATACGAGTACGGGTAGCCTCTCGTCAAAGATGAAAGTTCTCTATCAACGATGATGCGAAGATTGCATGATTGGTACATGAAAACCTGCAAAGAGTCCGAGGGAGGAGTACTTTGTATGTGAGAGTTAAAAGGAGCATGACCTCCTTGGAATTGAACTGCTGCCTATTCCATTTGAGGAGTTCTATCAGTTTTTCAATCAATTGGCCCTCGATGAAGCAACGGTCACCTTCTCTTCGTCTGTAAGTAGTACTACTTCATCATTAAGTCTCTCTATATAACTCAGCCCTTTCATTGCATGTATTTATAATTATCCTCACTATATTATGCAGATTGAAGATCGCCGAATTGAAGAAAAGACAAGTGGGTGATATTGGGTTCATTAACACATATCTCATAGATGCAACTGAGGTTAAATTTCGTGCCGAAGATACCGTGGCCAACTTGCTACAATCGTTGGTAATAAATGAACACAAAGATATAATACTCTTTCCTTACAACTTCAAGTGAGTGTTACTGTCTTGTGGCATATTCGGTTTCCTTATTAGTCCAGGTTATAGTAATGTAATATTGATGAGTTATGCATGTGTGTGCAGCTACCACTATATTCTCCTAGAGATTAAGCTTGAGAAGGGAGTAGTAACTGTCTTAGACTCCAAGCGAAAAGATCCCAAGGAGTATGCGGACATGACTGAAATGCTCGAGAAGTAAGTTAAATCGATCATTATCCACCATATCAGCAACTTTGTTCATTTCGATATCAAGTAATTGTTTTCTTTGTATGGCAGGGCTTGGAGAAAATTCACCAAAAAGCTCCGGACTACCAAAGAAGCTGCAATTTAGACACCAGTAAGTACTATATAGTAGCATATTCCACGCATCTCCTAGTGATTCAAGCGCTAGTTTCATCAATACCATTTAGCATGCTTGCTAATTATCAGTTTGATTGACCTCTGTTTCTTGTAAAGTGGTTGTGGCAGGAACAAGGGAATGATTTACTGTGGATACTACGTTTGCGAGTCCATCCGCCACACGACCTGTGAGAGGGCTACTCCGACAAACAATATGAAGTGCGTAAATAAAAATATTCACAATTTTATTTTATTACCATCATTTGTGTTGAGTTTCATTCATTCATATATATATATATATATATATATATATATATATATATATATATATATATATATATATATATATATATATATATATGTATTGACCCCTTTGTTAAAATTAGATGTTTCGGAAGTGGGATGAACTCCTAGCAGCAGATCGCATGCGAGCAATTCAAGAGGAATTGGCGTCATTCTTTCTTGACCACGTGATCGTTGGAGACGGAGAATACTATGTGGACCACGCGTCCGTATTGTAAAAGATAATTATTGTATATATGTAGCCGGTAGTGTCGGATAGATATACGAGAACTTGTTGTTCGACCAATCTCTCGGAGAAGGAGAGGTGGTCGATATCACTTCTCTCTGTATGCATATATGTTCATGACGATCTTCATTTTGCTTAATTACTAGCTAGCTAGCGTGTCTAGCTAGTCCCCTCTATAATGTATGTATAGTGCGTGGCGTCGACCAAGCACGGACAAAAGAGAGGACACTTTTCTCTATTAATTAGCTAGCTATAGCACAATATATGAAACACCTAAATTAACCCCCAAAACCCCCAAACCCCCCCTTTCAAAAAAAACAAAAACCACAGCCACAGAAATCTTGACGATGGATGCCTATTGGTCCCGGTTGGTGCCACCAACCGACCAAATGCCCTGCTGGGCTCAGCGGACAGGCCACGTGGAGGCCCATCATCCCGGTTCGGATTGAACCGGGACTAAAGGGCCAGGGTATTAGTACCGACCCTTTAGTCCCGGTTCATGAACCGGGACTAAAGGCCCTCACCAACCGGTTAGGCCCCTTTTGTACTAGTGATAGACAAGTGAAAGTGGATACTCTAAAATGCGCAAGATAAGCGTGAGTGCTATGGATGGCGTTCTCGTAGGGAGACGGGAGCGGATCCATAGTGGTGTATTCATATGGTGAATATGTGGACTCGTGTGCGCCACCTCAAAACAGTTACTTGCAGTCGTAGTTCAGGATAGCCACCGAGTCAAAGCTGGCTTGCTGCAGTAAAACTCCACTACCCCCTTTGTTGATAACGATGCATATGTAGTTAGTTCTTATGTAAGTCTTGCTGGGTACATTTGTACTCACGTTTGCCTATTTTATGTTTTGCAGAGAGACTTCGTTCTCGCTGGTAGTTCCGCGTGGACTTCGACGTTTAGCTTGTTACCCCAGCTACGATCTTGTGCCCTCGGCAGGATCTGGTAGCACTACAAGAAATATGTCAACTTGTGACCACCACTATTGGTCGCTGAAAGGTCATGGTTTTTCATTTGCGACCTTTTTGTGACCAAAAACAGAAGGTCAAAAGCTGGCGGTCGTAAACTGAAATTAACGACCTTCTTCGGGATAAGGTCGTAGACGTTTACGACCAAAACAAAAGGTCGTGGAACCCATGACCTTTTATTTTGGTCACTGTCTGTCTGCCCAGGCCACGTCGGATCCGACGTGGCAAAATTACGACGAATTGAAAAGGTCGTTACTTAGAATGAGCCCGGTCCAATTCTGTGTTTTACATGGGCTGAGCCCATTAATTCAGCCTTTTTAGTCATCATTTTTTTGTCATTCTGGTCGGCTACATGGGCTTGGCCTAATATTTTAGCCTTTTTGTTTTTGGGCCATGGCCTTCTTTCTTAATACTCAGTTTTTTTTTTTTTAAAGGGGTCCACTAGTCGATTGGGCCACAGCTTGTCGTGTTCTCGATCAATGGGTCCCGATGTCGAGTCATATTCTTCTTATTTCAATTTAACGATAAATAAATAACCATTATTTAAATTGGAACAGACCACATAATACTTCAAATAATATCAGCTCGTTTGAAGACAGAGATCTTAGAAGCTCGTTTGAAGATGAGACCACATAATACTTCTTAGTTGTACAAATAACACGTGATACAAGCTCTTAGCATATACTTTACATGCTCTAGAAGTGTAATAACAGTTACAAGCTCTACAAGTGTAATACAAGATAGCCATTAGAACTCTACAAGTGTTATGTCCTTCAGCATTGAGCTCCTTCAATAGCGATCACAAACTAGGCACATGCTTGTGTCATGAATCAACAGAGAAGAATTAGAAAATAGAAGCCAAATATACTATGAATTGGCCATTAAAAAAAGGACAGATGCCAATATATAGTATGAATTAACCATTCGAAAAAGGACAGTTATTTAGAATGACAACATAAATTCAGCTAGTACCATGCTTTTTGTTCTCCAGGTACTTAAAATGAGGTACTCATTCATACAAGAAAACAGAGTCAAATATGCATTGCGCAAGTGCAGATCATGCAAAAGACTACGCTGCAACATGCCTAAAACAAAATACCATTCTACTACTGGCAAGATCTAACAATACTAGTCAGCAGAAGCATACTAACATCACAAAGGTAGGAGAGTATAAAGTGATGATCTAGATTGAGTTACCATCGGTGAGGAGGTCGATTATCTCCATGGTGTGCTTGATGATGCATACAACCATGATGTTCTTGCCATTGCATCCATGCACTCGATTATGGGGGTACCAATGCATCCAAGTAGCACAAAAATCACCACATTAACCCACAGCTTCAAGTACAAGCTAACTATATATCAAGTGGCAATGAAAATAAGTTGAGAAAAACACTGGAAATAATTATATCATGTCATGCAAAGTTCAAACCGAACAAACATATGCATGCCAAGGTGAAATATTACCAAGAAAGCACTCATCGTAGCAAAGGCATACAAAATCGATGTTCTAGTAGTAGCAAATACTCCCCATTAGCAGTAGTAAAAACTCATGCAGTACCAAATTCAAAGATTTTTTGTTATAACTAACAGAAGTATGGAACAATAGTTAACAACTCAAGTCAGAAAAGGTAGGAGTGTATCTCTAAGAGACACAACTGATACTAATCAAAGATAATAACAGAGCACAAAAATAGGTAGGTACATTGACTTCTTTAAAGACAATAAGAAGGACCAACAGATTCACATGTTACATCAAGATGAAGTTACAATGGCGATGCACAGTGTGAAATGGATATGGCACAAAAACTATGCTCATAAATATTCCATGTACTGTATGAGCAATATTATTTCATGCTAATGTATGAGCATACAAGATGCAATAAAGAGAGCTCATATAGTTCAATAAGTACACACTAACAAGCTAAGATAACCTCTTATATTGATATGATCTTTGCCTACCAGACTGCTGAAAAATATTCCATGTAATGTGTCGGGGAAGCTGATAGTGGCCCACGAACACCTATGGGACCTGGATCCCTTGTGGTTCGGAAGGGGGGCGGAGATTGCGCAAAGAGCGGATCGGAGCGATGCACACGAGCATATTTACCCAGCTTCGGAGCTCTCCGGAGAGATAATACTCCTACTGCTGCTTTGTGGATTATATTGTGTTCTTGCTAGGGAGCAATGAGGGCTACAAAACCTAGCTCGAGTGTATGTGTGAGTCGGATGAACTAAGCTGGAGCTGAACCGAACCCTTTCTATGTTGCACTTGGGCCTCCTTTTATAGGCACAAGGGGTCACCACATGTGGCAAGTAGACAAGGGTAAGATAGTAAAAACAGAGGTTGGTACACCGCTTGGTACAGTGTACAGTGATCTATACCTAACTCTGACGGCAAGGGACAAGAGTCATAAATGCCCATCTCAGTCGCCTGAACAGTGTAACAGGGACCCTCAAGTGCGCCTCCGTTTGCCACGATGGTAGCTCGTCAGCGCCGCTTATCGCTGCTCCTCGCTGGCTGCACAGCCCGTCGACACGCGTGCTTGGGAGAGCCCCGTGGCGACACATTGGCGGATGAGCTGGAGCGGAGATGAGGAGAGGTCACTTGCCGTGGCGAGCACCTTGCCGCGGCAAGGTTCTTGTTGCGCTCGGGAGCTTGTCGCTCACCGAGCCTTCCCGACAAGCTCCTCTTGCCGGGGCCTTATTTCCTTTGTGCCCTGAGTGGCCTTCCCGGCAAGCTCCTCTTGCCAGGGTCTTGACTGCTTTGTTCTTGAATGGCTCCAAAGTAGCCACTGAGGATCTTGGCGGTCATCAGGCCAGCCCTGCCGCGGGGTGCTGCGACTGCCCGTGCACGAGTTCGGGGTACTAGGGGTACCCCTACTCTAGTACACCGACAGGAGCCCCCGGGCCTGGGCCACACACGGCGCCAAGCTCTGTTGGGCCAGGCCCAAAATAGTGCACGGGCACGCGTGGTCTTAATTACGCCATTACTCGCCTTGGACCCACCACGCCTCCCACGAACGTCACGCACCGGACGTGGCGTCGTGGGGGAGATCGTGGGGCTTTCTTTAATGGGAAAAATCGGAACGCCCGTCCCCTCTCCCCTTTATAAGCAGGGGGAACAGGGACAGGACGCCCAATTGCCCTTGCTGTCCCATCAGAAAACCCCCGTCGCTTCCCCCTTTCTTCTCGAGCCCAAAGAGAGCGACGCTCCGCCCCCTCCATTGCCACCGGTGCCACCAACGCCGTCGACCTCCTCCACCACCTCTCCCCATGCCTCCGAAGGCCGACAAGGGAAAAGGCGTGAAATCGGCCGAGGCGCAGCGGCTCACGGCGCTGCGGAAGGAGCAGGCCCTCTTCGATCCTCTGCTTGACAGGAAGGAGCTGCGGGAGCTGTACTATCTCTTCTGGTCGATGGAGACCCGGGCGCATCCGCGCACGAGAGTCATCTCCGCCGCCACATCCGAGAAGGTTTCCATCGGGTACCCCTTCTTTGCGCTTTTCTTCCACTGCGGGCTCTGCCCGCCCTTTTCTGAATTTTTCTGTGATGTCATGAACACATATGGCCTCCGCCTCCTTGATTTCACCCCCAACGCCGTCCTCACCTTGGCCGTTTTCGCACACCTCTGCGAGAACTTTGTCGGGGTCCACCCAAATGTAGCACTCTTCCGCCATTACTTCATGCCCAGCGAGAGAGAGGAGAGCCGCTGTCGGGGATTGCATGGGTCTCTAGGATCGGCAAGAAGGAAGCGATCTTGACGGAGAGTTGCGTAGCAAGTGGGAGGAGTGGAGAGCTGACTGGTGTTGGATCTTAGAAGAGGAGCCACAGCCTTTCATCGCCCTGCGCCAAACTCCCATAGTGCGCGGCAATGACTGGAGTAACTTGGCGCCGGAGGACGACAAGTTGAAGATTGCCGTGACTAGGATCTTGTGTCTCCGGCAAGCAGGGCTTACCGTAGGAGCAGTTGGCGCGGACTTCCTTCGCCGCCGCATTGCGCCCTTGCAGGAGAGGAGGAGGCCTGCTTGGGAATTCCAGAATGCGGCAGACATCATGAGGCTGCGCCCTGGCCTGAATTTGGAATTTTACTACCTTGGAGCTGGACGGCATGCTGCGGGAGTTGTTCAAGCCGGATGCAGATCACCCCGAGTGGTGTATGTTGCCGAGGGGAGTCGTGCCCTTGTGCAACAACTCATCGCTTGACAGCATCCGCGCGATGATGCCGTTGTGCGATTCCCATGGAATCGTTCCAACTTGGCAGAAGCCCGCCGACGACGTCGTTCAGCAGTTCTTCGACAACTTGGTGGAGGTGCCGATCCGCGCCGACGAGCAGAGACGGCTCGCCCGCGACACCACCGATCAAGAGATGGCGCGCATCGCCACAAGGTTGGAGGAGGCGGCAGAAGCTGCTGCCGCCGGCGTGTTTGGGTTTACCGTCGAGGAGGCGGAAACAGCCGAGGCGGCAAGCCTTGCCGACCGAGAAGAGCTTGTCGGAGAGGAGGAACAGGCCGAGCCCGACGTTAATCCGGAAGAGCCGGCCGGTGGCGCTTCCCCTCCACCGTCAAGCAGCTTGCCGCAGGAGGAGCCCGCGGCCCCGCCAAGGAGACGCCTCCGCAAGACCGAAGAAGTGGCGGGGCGGCAGACGGCACGACAGCCGCCTCGCCGCCCGACGCGCTCCACCGCGGCAAGCACTGTTGCCGGGGGAGCGCCTCCTGCCGCCACAGAACGGGGCGGGTCTTCGAGCCGCTGCCCCTGCATCCGCCAAGCGTCCGAGGGAATCTTCTCCTCCAATTCGTCGCGCCGGAGCGGAATTTGATCTCTCCGCCCTCAGCTCCGAGGAAGAAGAGGAAGAGTAAGATCTTGTCGCTGCTACTTGTAATTCTCCAATTTATTGCTTTATTTTATATCTGACTGGCTTCACTCTGAACCTTCTCCTTCTTCAGGACGCTAGCTCAGAGGGCATCGAAGAGGGCCAAGACCCCGGTGGTTGTCGTCTCAGATGATTCCCCTGTGGTGACAGGGGGCACGTCTGGTACTCCCTTGCCGGACCCGGCAACCCTCCAACAGAGCAGCCCCCAGCACAGCCCCCAGCGTAAGTGTTTGGTATACCTCTCATGGTTAGGTGTGCTTGGGTGCTTCTCCGTCACTGATATATGGTTTGTTGAATTATGCAGGAGCAGAGCAGCCTCATCAGGAAGCACCGGAGGTCACTCCCGAAGTTCTGCTTGCTTCAACTACGCCACCAAGGGAGAATTCTCCGCCAAGGGAGCGCTCTCCAGCGAGGGAGGCCTCTGCGACAAGGGGATCTTCTCCGACAAGGGGTAGCGCCGACGACCCTCCGGTTGTGGAGACCGCGGCAACAGATCCCATTGCAGGTAATTTTCTTGTTTGAAAATCTCCCTTGGATTCTCTTTCAAACATTTGCTTGACTTGTTCTTTCTTTTTCTGACCACCAGATCCGCCTGCCGGAGATCCGATGGAGACTGAGGCTGCCGGCGAGGAGAACGCTCGCGGCGACAATGTCGACGCCGCCAATATGGAGAAGGAGGCTGGCGCTGACGGGCCCGACCGGCGAGGAGGTTGCCAAGGCTCTTGGCGCAGAGGCTGGGAGGAATCGCATCGTGACCGACGGCCCCGAGGCCGCAGGAGCGCCAGCGCTATACCGACCGCCGATCCTCCGCCACCGACGCCGCACCAGACTCAAGAGCCCCAGCCCGCGCCTATCTCAAGGCCGGCGAGGGTGTCTTTATCAAGCTCCCCGGGCATCAAGTTCTGTGGCACCGCCGAGGGGAGACCTTTCGACGCTGAGCTGCTTGCCTCCACCGGGCTGTCGCTGGTCGATGCTCCGAGCAGCAGCAGCGGTGAGCCTGAGGAGGAGCAGCTGCTAAGGAGGTTGCTGTCGCTCTACCGCGCCCGACAAGCCAAGCTGGAGTCCAGGGAGGCGCTTGTCGCAAGGGCGGGAGCTGACTTGGAGAAACGCGCGGAAGAGCTCCGACGCTCCAACAAAGAGACTCTCCGGGATATAGCAGAGGCGCGGGAGCAGCTTGCTGAGGAGCGCACGACCTTTATCTTGGAGAAGGGCGAGGTCGAGGAGCAGCAGAGGCTTGCCGGCGAGAAGCTTTCTGCGCGAGAAGGAGAGCTGGCGCAGCGGAAGATCAACCTCGACAGCTATGAGGAAGATCTCGCCGTGCACGAGCAAACGATTGGCGGGCCACTTCAGGAGGCAAAGGATGCTGCTGCGGCTGCCGAGGCCGCCAAGAAGGAACTGGAGACGAGGGTGGCTCAGCTGGAGTCCACCCTC
Organism: Aegilops longissima; assembly: GCA_021605205.1. Taxonomy (NCBI): domain Eukaryota; kingdom Viridiplantae; phylum Streptophyta; class Magnoliopsida; order Poales; family Poaceae; genus Aegilops; species Aegilops longissima. The sequence goes on along the minus strand of CM038676.1, from coordinate 561,337,718 downwards.
CAGAAGAGCGCCGAGGAGGTCACCGGGTTGAAGCGCGAGCGTGAGAAGGACGCCTACACCCTCGGTGAGTTGCAGGGGCGCCTCGCTGAGAAGATCAAGGAGATCGACGCCGCCAAGGACTCCAAGGCGGATCTGGAGCTGAAACTGACCACCTTGACGGAGACGTTGGAAGGCGCCAAGGAGCGGGAAGCGGGCCTGCTGGAGAAGATCAAGGCCAACGAGGAACTGCTGTCGAATGCTGTGACTGCCCAGAATAATCTCAGAGACAGCATAATGCACTGGACAGAAGGTCTTGTGGACACCGCCGCCGGCATCCATAATGAGCTGATGGAGCTGGGGATGGTGGATCTTGGGTACTCCACCGACGAGAACCTCCAACCCAGCGTCAAGCTCAGCCTGTTCTTCAAGGGCGTGCTGACGGGTCTCCAGCGGCTCCGGGAGGAGATCCCAAAGCAGCTGGCGGAGGAGTCGCGCCAAGTTTGCGCCGGGGCTCTCCAGAAGGTGCTGATGAAGGTGGCCTTCCGCAACCCAGGCGTCGATTTCACCAAAGTCCTCAAGTCTCTGCCTCCATCTGTTGATGTTGAAGCGCTCAAGGCCCTTGTCGCACCCATTGTGGACAGGGTGAGCGGAGTCAAGAGGCTCGATGGCGACCGCGTGGACTAGGCCGCCAAGCTTATCTTTCTCTTGTCGCTGTAGATCATGTTTAGGTGAAAAAATCTATTAGATCCGCGACAAGTTATCATGTAATATACACTATCTTAGGCAATCGAATGCAATGTTATTTCCTTTACTCGATTTCTTCCCTTGTATGTTTATGCCCTACGCTTTTAGGGAACTTGTCGGTGCGAACACCTTTTCCGCGAGCGCTGAGTGCGGAACTTCAGCAGCCTGCTGGCGATGCTGCCTCCGACAAGCAACCTTGTCGCAACTAGTTGCAGCACACTTAAGTTGTTGAGTGGACTCGAAACAAAGTAAGGGCGCAAGCTAGTCGCGAGTCGGTTCCTCCGCGCACAGGTTTTCCATACAAAGTACTATCGTTCGAGGAAGATAACTTAAAAAATTTAAAACTGGTCGTTTAAACTTAGCAACTTAGCTTCTCTGTTGTCCATTTCCCGGCAAGGCGACAGTTCCTCGAGCGACGCTTGGTGGCCCACACCATTATCTTCTCCTTCCCCCCCGGTTAACTTGTGGGCGGATGAACCTTCTTCTTGTTTGAGAAGAAAGAAGAGAAAATAAAGTTATGGAGCCTAGTGGCTCGTTACTGTTTACCGGATGTGGATGCTGCACAAAATGTTAGTAAACACATGCATATAAGATTATGAGAGCATGTATTGACAAGTTGTGCGCAACACATAGGCTTTACTGATGCACGGGGTCTGCGCCCGGCTTTGTATAAAGGATTACATGCAACTGCGGCAAGACTTGTACAAAAGGGTGGTTGCCGGAACGGATTTCGGCAACCGCGCCTTATGGGTAAAACTTGCGAAGATGCTCTATATTCCAGGAATTGCTCACCGGAACGCCATCTTCGGTCTCAAGGCGGACAGCGCCGGGCCTAGTGATTCGTTTCACCCGATAAGGGCCTTCCCACTTCGGCGTCAACTTGTTGGAATTCTTGGCGGACTGAACGCTCCGAAGAACAAGGTCGCCTTCCTCGAAGCTTCTGGCATTAACTTTGCGGCTATGGTAGCGACGCAAAGCTTGCTGGTAGCGAGCAGCTCGTACAGCAGCCTGAAGACGATCTTCCTCGAGGAGCAGCGCGTCATCTTGTCGCAGCTGCTCTTGCTCAAGCTCATCATAAGCGAGCACTCGAGGCGACCCGTATACGAGTTCCGTGGGGAGAACTGCCTCTGCTCCATAGACTAGAGCGAAGGGTGTCTGGCCAGTGGCTCGATTTGGCGTCGTCCTGATCGACCAAAGAACCACCGGCAGCTCCTCGATCCAGTTTCTTCCGCACTTGTGCAGCCTGTCGAAAGTTTTGGTCTTGAGTCCATGCAGCACTTCAGCGTTTGCCCTCTCTGCTTGACCGTTGCTTCTCGGATGAGCAACAGAAGCAAAGCAGATCTTGGCGCCAAGATCTTGGGCGTACTGCATGAAGGTGCGGCTCGTGAACTGTGTGCCGTTGTCGGTGATGATCCTGTTAGGAATCCCAAAGCGGCAAACAATTGACTGAAGAACTTGATCGCTGATCGTGCGTCACCTTCCTCATCGGTTCCACTTCGGCCACTTTGTGAACTTGTCGATTGCGACGTACAAGTACTCAAAGCCCCCGACAGCTCGGGGGAAGGGGCCGAGGATATCGAGCCCCCAGACCGAAAAGGGCCAGGATAAAGGGATTGTCTGGAGAGCTTGAGCTGGTTGGTGTATCTGTTTGGAATGGAACTGGCACGCTTCACACTTGGTTACTTGTGCAGTTGCATCCTGGAGGGCTTCTGGCCAGAAGAAACCTTGCCGGAAAGCTTTGCCGGCAAGTGCTCTTGCGCCAATGTGGTGACCACATCTGCCTCCATGTATCTCTGCCAACAGCTTTTGTCCATCTTCCCGGCAAATGCACTTCAATTTCACTCCGTTGAGTCTTCTTCTGTATAGGATGTTGTCAATAAACTGATACATACTTGACTGCCGGGCTACTTTTTCCGCTTCTTCTTGCTCTTCGGGAAGTTCTCTGTCTCAAGGAAATGGACGATTTATTGCGCCCATCTTTGGAGCCTCGTGGCTCGACAACAAGGACTAAAGGCTCATCTACCATCTGCGGGAACATTAGCTTCCACGGCAAGAACCTGTGGTTCTGCCGAGTTGATGATCCCCGCAAGCTTGCCGAGCGAAGCTTGTCGGGGCGCTCGCTTCAACGAAACAAACCGCAGGGTTTGTCGGAGCAGACTGCTCCTCAGTGATATTTGCATTGATTTTAGGGACCTTCTTGGCGGCGGCTCCAGGGAGCTATACCGGAAAGTAGTCGCCGGAAACCAATTTTCTCTTCTTGCTCTGTCCTGTTGATGGTGTTACGGTTGGCTGAGTCAGCTTGAGCACAAAAATTCCTGGTTCCACAGGTAACTTGAGTGCAGCACATTTGGAGAGGCCATCAGCTATATCATTCTGAGCTCTTGGAACGTGTTCCATTTGCAGGCCTTCAAAGTGCTCTTCTAGCTTCCTCACTTCATCAACGTAGGCTTCCATCAACGGACTTTGATAATCTTTATTTACTTGGCGGACGACAAGTTGCGAGTCCCCCCTGACAATGAGCTTCTTGATCCCAAGGTCCACCGCAGTCCTGAGGCCGGCAAGCAAACCTTCATACTCTGCGGTATTGTTTGTTGCTTGTTCCTTGGGAAAGTGCATCTGGACTATGTACTTGAGGTGCTCTCCGGTGGGTGCGATAAGCAGCACGCCGGCACCGGCGCCTTGCAGCGAGAAGGGCTTCATCATCGCCGTGGAGGTCACGGTGGTCGTCCTGGTCCATGGAGTGTGAACCTTATTATTTCATTTCAGAGAAAGCGTGAAGCATGCATGACGTACAGTACAGAGAGAAGTTTGTGTGTGCATGTATATGAAGCGTGCATCACGAAAAAGTTACGGGTACGCGAGAGAGATACCTGTATAAAAACTGTCATGTCTCTCTTGATGGCAATGTCATGGGCAACAACCAACACCTTGTTTACCCATACAAGAGCCTGACCTGCAGCTTTCTCAATGACCACATTAAAGACCTCTGGATTAGGCAGTGGTGGAAGAGGTCTGCAAACAACAGTACTTTTTATTGCAATATTTGCATAAATAAATGAAGTAGGAGTACAAAACAATGCTACGCAATAATCTATTAAGATGCACTGACTAGTTTATAACTAGTCTCCATCAAGTTAACAGAAACCCATTTTGTGACCAAGGGCAAGAAGCTCATAAAGCTGATTATGGATTGTCCATGTTGAAAAACAAATGTGGAGCACTTCATACAAATAACTATAGAAACACAGACAGATGGCTTTTCCAAGAGCCCACACGTCATAATCACAGTATATGCTAAGAGATAAAGGACATGTGCTAGCAAAGGAATATCAAACTATTGTCATAACTACTCCAGTTTTGATCCTAATCTATATATACAACACGCATCGGTGACCATGGAGTAGCAAGGCAGGCCGATCACAAGCAGAGCAAAGTGCGGAGTAAATTAAGGGACAGACTACAGCTAAATTCCAAAGCGCCCAGGCCCAAATTCTACAATAAGTCTGAAGTACAGTGATATACTACATTGTAGCAAGCCAACTGGAAGACTTCAGTTTGAACAATACAGCAATCAATTCAGTAGTAAGATCATACAACTACAACAAAGCAGTGCACGATTCAGTTATAATCTGCACGACTGAAGCTGCTCAAATTTTGGTCCTAATCTACAGGTATGCAGCACGCATCAGTGACCACAAAGCATACGACCACGCAAAACAGGGGAGCAATTCAAATCTAGTAGATAAGATCTCGAACAAGAGTTACTCCTACTCCCACGGCAAAACAGTGGCACCCCTATTCTAAAGAAGGCCATGGCCACACACGCATGATTGCTTGCTAGCTTGTCACTGATTTTGACTGCAACCAACAAGAAGCAGCCACAATGGCAGTCCCAAAAAAACAGAGGCGCATAAGTGACAAAGAGCCCGATAGAGCAGAGGAGGGAGGGCTTATACCTATCCTATTCTTCTTAAGAAACGAAACCAGATGTAGATGCCCAGGCTGGGGAACCGACGAGGACTAGGCAGGTACGGCCATGTCCATCGACATGGCTGGTGATGTCAGACCAAGTGCACCTGCGAGACGAAGGAAGCCATGGCGCATGAGGCAAGGGAAGGGAAGCTAAGGATAGAAGATCAAATCGAGAATACCTTACCTCGACGAGCAACAGAAGGACGCGGATGGCGTCGTCGGCCAAGCGGAAGCAAATGATGCCATGGAGATGAGATGGAGCCCCTCCGCGTTCATCGCGGAATCACTCTGCATGGGGCGTGCTGGATCTGATTTGGGACGGGGAAGAGGCGCGCCATGGGGAGGTGGTTGGCGGAGGCGAGGGGAGAGGTGGGTGGCGGAGGCGAGGGGAGAGGAGGACGGGGCGACGGCGGAGGGATCTGGATGCGATGGGACGGCCCGGCTCATGCGGGCTCGGGCGCAGCGGAGGGGGTGGAGTGGCGCCGGGGGTGGGATGCGGGGGATTTTTTGGCGGGAGGTCGCGGCGGCTGGGCCGCGGCGGCTCCCCTGCCCTGCTTTCTTCTCCCCTGCCCTGCAGCAGACCCGCGCTCTGGTACATCTCCGACAGCATCGCGCCGCCGCCAGCCCCGCCGAAGAGATCCATTTCCGCCGTGGCCGGTCGGGATCGATCGAATGAGGGGCGAGAGGACGATTGTTTCGAGTCTTGGATCGGTTTGTGTGGAGAAGGAAGGGGAGGGTGCAACGTTGTGAGAGAGAAGACGACAGATGCGGTGGATGCGTCGCGAGAGGAAGGAGAGGGGGTGGCGATGCGGTGAGGATGGAGAGGAGCTCCGCCGGATCTGGAAGGGGAGAGGAGGAGAGGGAAAGAAAGGAGGCGGGGGTGGGGTGGATGGAAATGAGCACGAGGACATAGCTAGGGTTTCGGGGTTGGTGTGAAAGGGTCAAGCACTGCCGTTGGATCCGCGAGCATCCGAATTAGTCGTAGTTGACTAAAAATAATGTGTTAAAATCATGTTAGCTATTTTATGACCCGAGAAATTCAACAAGAAAATGTAAAACCTTCTCACTTTGTCACCAAATGTGGACAAGTTTCCAGGAAAAATAATAAACATGAAATGATATAAATATCTTTAAAAAGGTGCCATGAGAAATTAGTTTTTTTTGGCAAAAATATCATTTTACATTTTTTTCGAGTGCCCCAAATGTGGTTTTTTTGTGAAGGACCTACCAAATAATTCTTGCAAAATTGGACCAAATCATTTTTCTAAAATACTAGGCCATATTTAATGCACAATTGACCAAATGGTTGGGTGTAAAAAGTTTTGATCCACCTCTGATGAAAAAGACAAATTCCCGCTGATTCAGTTGGAAGCGGGTCAAATTCGAACTGCAACTGCCTCATAGTTTGCTCTTTATTTTTTCCAAAAATCATTTCTAGGTACATAAGTATCTATTTAATTAGAGAAACATCAAAAGTTTTCCAAGATTCAACCACTAGATAGGAACGGTCAAGCCCATCGTTTTGACCGCATTTTGAAACAGGCATAGAAAATTCAAAAAAAATCAAAAAATTGGAAAACCTTCGCATTGTGTCATTATATGTGACCAAGTTTCCAGCAAAAATAATAATCTTGTAATAAGGAAATTATTTAAAAAAAGTGTTCTAAAAAATGAGCTATCATTCGTGAAGATTCATGGCTTTCAAGCCAAATGATCAATCTTATGGCCACATTCATGGCATAGTTTGTTCAAATGATCTCATATTGTGCACAAGGGTGAATCTTGGAATGGCAAACAATGTTACCTAAGGAAGTTTTCATTTTCTGTGCACGGAAAATTCATTTTCCATTTTCCGAGTGCCCCAAATGAGGTTTTTTTGTGAAGGGCCTACCAAATAATTCTTGCAAAATTGGACCAAATCATTTTTCTAAAATACTAGGCCATATTTAATGCACAATTGACCAAATGGTTGGGTGTTAAAAGTTTTGATCCACCTCTGGTGAAAAAGACAATTTTCCGCCGATTCAGCTGGAAGCGGGTCAAATTTAAACGGCAGCTGCCTCATAGTTTGCTCTTTATTATTTCCTAAAATCATTTCTAGGTACATAGGTATCTATTTAATAAGAGAGACATCAAAAGTTTTCCAAGATTCAACCACTAGCTAGGAACGGTCAAGCCCGCCGTTTTGACCGCATTTTGAAACGGGCATAAAAAATTCAAAAAAATAAAAAAATTGGAAAACCTTCGCATTGTGTCATTATATGTGACCAAGTTTCCAGGAAAAATAATAATCTTGTAATACGGAAATTATTTTAAAAAAGTGTTCTCAAAAAATGAGATATCATGCGTGAAGATTCATGGCTTTCAAGCAAAATGATCAATCTTAAGGCCACATTCATGGCATAGTTTGTTCAAATGATCTCATATTGTGCACAAGGGTGAATCTTGGAATGGCAAACAATGTTGCCTAAGCAAGTTTCATTTTCTGTGCACGGAAAATTCATTTTCCATTTTCCGAGTGCCCCAAATGAGGTTTTTTTGTGAAGGACCTACCAAATAATTCTTGCAAAATTGGACCAAATCATTTTTTATAAAACACTAGGCCATATTTAATGCACAATTGACCAAATGGTTGGGTGTAAAAAGTTTTGATCCACCTCTGGTGAAAAAGACAAATTCCCGCCGATTCATCTGGAAGCGGGTCAAATTTGAACTGCAACTACCTCATAGTTTGTTCTTTATTATTTCCAAAAATCATTTCTAGGTACATAAGTATCTATTTAATTAGAGAGACATCAAAAGTTTTCCAAGATTCAACCACTAGCTAGGAACGGTCAAGCCCGCCGTTTTGACCGCATTTTGAAACGGGCATAAAAAATTCGAAAAAAATTAAAAAATAGGAAAACCTTCGCATTGTGTCATTATATGTGACCAAGTTTCCAGCAAAAATAATAATCTTGTAATATGGAAATTATTTAAAAAAAGTGTTCTAAAAAATGAGCTATCATACGTGAAGATTCATGGCTTTCAAGCCAAATGATCAATCTGATGGCCACATTCATGGCATAGTTTGTTCAAATGATCTCATATTGTGCACAAGGGTGAATCTTGGAATGGCAAACAATGTTACCTAAGGAAGTTTTCATTTTCTGTGCACGGAAAATTCATTTTCCATTTTCCGAGTGCCCCAAATGAGGTTTTTTTATGAAGGACCTACCAAATAATTCTTGCAAAATTGGACCAAATCATTTTTATAAAATACTAGGCCATATTTAATGCACAATTGACCAAATGGTTGGGTGTAAAAAGTTTTGATCCACCTCTGGTGAAAAAGACAAATTCCCGCCGATTCAGCTGGAAGCGGGTCAAATTCGAACTGCAACTGCCTCATAGTTTGTTCTTTATTTTTTCCAAAAATCATTTCTAGGTACATAAGTATCTATTTAATTAGAGAAACATCAAAAGTTTTCCAAGATTCACCCACTAGATAGGAACGGTCAAGCCCATCGTTTTGACCGCATTTTGAGACGGGCATAGAAAATTCAAACAAAATCAAAAAATTGGAAAACCTGCGCATTGTGTCATTATATGTGACCAAGTTTCCAGCAAAAATAATAATCTTGTAATACGGAAATTATTTAAAAAAAGTGTTCTAAAAAATGAGCTATCATTCGTGAAGATTCATGGCTTTCAAGCCAAATGATCAATCTTATGGCCACATTCATGGCATAGTTTGTTCAAATGATCTCATATTGTGCACAAGGGTGAATCTTGGAATGGCAAACAATGTTACCTAAGGAAGTTTTCATTTTCTGTGCCCCGAAAATTCATTTTCCATTTTCCGAGTGCCCCAAATGAGGTTTTTTTGTGAAGGGCCTACCAAATAATTCTTGCAAAATTGGACCAAATCATTTTTCTAAAATACTAGGCCATATTTAATGCACAATTGACCAAATGGTTGGGTGTTAAAAGTTTTGATCCACCTCTGGTGAAAAAGACAAATTTCCGCCGATTCAGCTGGAAGCGGGTCAAATTTGAACGGCAGCTGCCTCATAGTTTGCTCTTTATTATTTCCAAAAATCATTTCTAGGTACATAAGTATCTATTTAATTAGAGAGACATCAAAAGTTTTCCAAGATTCAACCACTAGCTAGGAACGGTCAAGCCCGCCGTTTTGACCGCATTTTGAAACGGGCATAAAAAATTCAAAAAAATAAAAAAATTGGAAAACCTTCGCATTGTGTCATTATATGTGACCAAGTTTCCAGGAAAAATAATAATATTGTAATACGGAAATTATTTTAAAAAAGTGTTCTCAAAAAATGAGCTATCATGCATGAAGATTCATGGCTTTCAAGCAAAATGATCAATCTTAAGGCCACATTCATGGCATAGTTTGTTCAAATGATCTCATATTGTGCACAAGGGTGAATCTTGGAATGGCAAACAATGTTGCCTAAGTAAGTTTTCATTTTCTGTGCACGGAAAATCCATTTTCCATTTTCCGAGTGCCCCAAATGAGGTTTTTTTGTGAAGGATCTACCAAATAATTCTTGCAAAAATGGACCAAATAATTTTTCTAAAATACTAGGCCATATTTAATGCACAATTGACAAAATGGTTGGGTGTAAAAAGTTTTGATCCACCTCTGGTGAAAAAGACAAATTCCCGCCGATTCAGTTGGAAGCTGGTCAAATTTGAACAGCAACTACCTCATAGTTTGCTCTTTATTATTTCAAAAAATCATTTCTAGGTACATAAGTATCTATTTAATTAGAGAGACATCAAAAGTTTTCCAAGATTCAACCACTAGCTAGGAACGGTCAAGCCCGCCGTTTTGACCGCCTTTTGAAACGGGCATAAAAAATTCAAAAAAAATTAAAAAATTGGAAAACCTTCGCATTGTGTCATTTTATGTGACCAAGTTTCCAGCAAAAACAATAATCTTGTAATACGGAAATTATTTTTAAAAAGTGTTCTGAAAAATGAGCTATCATGCGTGAAGATTCATGAATTTCAAGCCAAATGATCAATCTTATGGCCACATTCATGGCATAGTCTGTTCAAATCTTCTCATATTGTGCACAAGGGTGAATCTTGGAATTGCAAACAATGTTACCTAAGGAAGTTTTCATTTTCTGTGCACGGAAAATTCATTTTCCATTTTCTGAGTGCCCCAAATGAGGTTTTTTTGTGAATGACCTACCAAATAATTCTTGCAAAATTGGACCAAATCATTTTTCTAAAATACGAGGCCATATTTAATGCACAATTGACCAAATGGTTGGGTGTAAAAAGTTTTGATCCACCTCTGGTGAAAAAGACAAATTACCGCCGATTCAGCTTGAAGCGGGTCAAATTTGAACGGCAGCTGCCTCATAGTTTGCTCTTTATTATTTCAAAAAATCATTTCTAGGTACATAAGTATCTATTTAATTAGAGAGACATCAAAAGTTTTCAAATATTCAACCACTAGCTAGGAACAGTCAAGCCCGCCTTTTTGACCGCATTTTGAAACGGGCATAAAAAATTCAAAAAAATCAAAAAATTGGAAAACCTTCGCATTGTGTCATTATATGTGACCAAGTTTCCAGGAAAAATAATAATCTTGTAATACGGAAATTATTTTTAAAAAGGGTTCTCAAAAATGAGCTATCATGCGTGAAGATTCATGGCTTTCAAGCCAAATGATCAATCTTATGGCCACATTCATGGCATAGTTTGTTCAATGATCTCATATTCTGCACAAGGGTGAATCTTGGAATGGCAAACAATGTTGCCTAAGCAAGTTTTCATTTTCTGTGCACGGAAAATTCATTTTCCATTTTCCGAGTGCCCCAAATGAGGTTTTTTTTTGAAGGACCTACCAAATAATTCTTGCAAAAATGGACCAAATCATTTTTCTAAAATACTAGGCCATATTTAATGTAAAATTGACCAAATGGTTGGGTGTAAAATTTTTTGATCCACCTCTGGTGAAAAAGACAAATTCCCGTCGATTCAGTCGGAAGCGGGTCAAATTTGAAATGCAACTGCCTCATAGTTTGCTCTTTATTTTTTTCCAACAATCATTTATAGGTACATAAGTATCTATTTAACTAGAGAAACATCAAAGTTTTCCAAGATTCAACCACTAGCTAGGAACGGTCAAGCCCGCCGTTTTGACCGCATTTTGAAACGGGCATAACAAATTCAAAAAAAAAATACAAAATTGGAAAACCGTCGCATTGTGTCATTATATGTGACCAAGTTTCAAGGAAAAATAATAATCTTGTAATACTGAAATTATTTTAAAAAAGTGTTCTAAAAAATGAACTATCATGCGTGAAGATTCATGCCTTTCAAGCCAAATGATCAATCTTATGGCCACATTCATGGCATAGTTTGTTCAAATGATCTCATATTGTGCACAAGGGTGAATCTTGGAATGTCAAACAATGTTGCCTAAGGAAGTTTTCATTTTCTGTGCATGGAAAATTCACTTTCCATTTTCTGAGGGCCCCGAATGAGTTTTTTTGTGAAGGACCTACCATATATTTGTTGCAAAAATGGACCAAATCAATTTTATAAAATACTAGGCCATATTTAATGCACAATTGACAAAATGGTTGGGTGTCAAAAGTTTTGATCCACCTCTGGTGAAAAAAACAAATTTCCGCCGATTCAGCAGGAAGCGGGTCAAATTTGAACTGCAGCTGCCTCATAGTTTGCTATTTATTTTTTCCAAAAATCATTTCTAGTTACATAAGTACCTATTTAATTATAAATACATGGTTTGGTGGTGATACGTCGAGCTTTGGACGGTTGTCGAGGGCCCCAACTGTAGAGCGCGTAAACTCGCATGCCCGCCGCGTGGTCACAACGTGTCTATGGTGTTGCCATGTGTTTTGGGCAGCCTAGGCATTTCTAGTGGTTGGGCCCTCCCCATGTAGGTGCTAGGAAGAAAATCACAACATAAGATTCTCACGAGGAGACCGATCGATGCTCAAACATGAATAAGCAGCCAAGTGTTTGATTAGCGGTACGGAAAATGCACATGGCTAATGGGCGTGAGTTTTGGCTGAGGATGATCAGTTACTGAGAAGACCGTCTTCACAAATTTTCAGCTCAAAAGGAGGAGCGTAGGTGGTACTTGCTTTGCAAAGTACCACACTGGACATAAATACGAATGTTAAAGCTGGGCTCAAAATAATGAATGGATTGAGCTGGCATTTGGTGGAGGATGGTTATTTGTGCATAGGAAAGCACTGTAGAAAATGGATACCATTTGGACAAGCCAAAGTGGTACTTCCTTCATAAAGTGTTTTTCTGAACATAATAGGAAAATGAATATTTTTGAATTATTTCTGAACTAGGCAAAGAAGGTTTTTTACATATTTGACGAAGATATGACCCAAAGAATTTATGAGATTTTTTTGGGAATTTTGGGAATGACAGAAATATAGGTTGCTTCACAACCTAGGGCAAAAGGTGCCACATGGACATGACACATAGGCAAAACTGATTGAGGTGGCACCTAGTCATAGCAACCCACCACAATTTACAAGGTTATGACCATCTATACTGGTCATGATCAACTAGAAATAAGGCAGCGGAGCAGTGCTATCTGCTTTATGACCATTTCGTGTAAGGAAATTACGACCTTTCTGACCAAAATGGTCGTTATAGTTTAGGGTTTGGAGCCCCCCGAACAGATTTTGACCAATGGGTCAGAAATGGTCATAGATCTATGACCAATTCTTCCAGGGTCACTGACAGAAGGTCACTAGTTGACATATTTCTTGTAGTGTAGATAGTCAGGCTTCTCAGCCTTTTTCATTTGTAGATGTCTGTACTCAGACATATTAAGCTTCCGCATGTGCTTTGACTTGTATGCTCTGAATGTTGGGTCATGAGGCCCATATCTACTCCTAATGTCTCAGTTGGTAGGCCGCATTCCGGGTTTTATTTTAGTCCCACCATTTTCGTGCGGTTTTTTTTCGTCCTCCCTCCCACCTCCCAGCAATCTGCCACACCCCCACCTCACCCACACGCAACAAAAAAAACCCGCACGCAGAAAAAAAACCACTCATGCGATCCCGATCCTCTCCCCTCGTGCGATCACGTACTCCCGAACCCCTTGCGCGATCCTGATCCGTTGCACCCTGTCAGCTTCGTAGCCACCGCCGCCGCCGCCGCGGACGACCTGACGGACAAACCGCAGTCGAAACTTGTGCGTCCGCCCTCTTTCAGGTTCCTCGCCGCCGCCGCCGCCGCCGCCGACCTCACTGACAATCCGCCGTGGGATATCATGCGGGGCCCGATCTCCTGCGTGATAGATCTATTTGTTGGCCCGTGGCAACCCTCCACCTGCAGCTGCCGCCCACGCCCGCACCCCACACCACCGCCCCCTCCGCAGGTTCTCATCGCCGCCACCGATTTCTCGTTCTGTCGTGCTAGGTTGAGCGCCGGCCAGAGCGGGTCGGCCATGGAGGTGGTCGTCTGCGTCGTCGTCCTTGGGCTGAGATGGGGAGGGGAGGTCGAGATGAAGAGAGGAGGGAGAGGGAGACAGCGAGCCCATGGAGAAGCGCAACCAAGAGCCATCCCCGTCGTCGTCCTTCGGCTGAGAAGGGGAGGGGAGGACGAGATGAAGAGAGGAGGGAGAGTGAGACAGCGAGCCCATGGAGAAGCGCAACTGGGGGCAAATCTGTCCGTCAGCGGTACGAAGGCGACAGCCCCCTCCACCTCTGTGCGGCCACCCAGGTATGCAGCGCATTGCTCTATTTGAAGGCGCGTGCCTGTCTTATTTGATATTGTGTGTGCGTGCCTGTCTAAATTGTTGTTGTGTATGATTTGCTCCGTCACTGCGCATTCCTACTATCCTAACGATGGCTGCCAAGACATTTGTTGTTCGTTCAGGTTCTTTCAATACTGCACCTGCTTCATCTTCCTCTGCTTCGAATCGATCTTTAGTAGGTACGAACCATGGTCTTGAAGCTCATGCATGTTCACTGTTTTCTGCAGAATACACGGATAATTAAAACCTATACGGGAGATGGACATTCTTCTTCCACTTCTATACATCATGCTACCCACCGGGTGTGGATATTCACCTCCACCAATTTCATTGATCCTATGTGCTACTTCAGTTTAATAGCTACGTTTATACACTGTTTTTAAAGGCCTAAGCCAAAATCACATGTTAATTCCCTGCGCAATTTTTGTTATCTTATACACCTTGGCAAAAACAATTGTCATTCAAGATCGAACTCACAATACTTAGCTTTATACCTTCAATGCTTTTAACTGGGTGTGTGATTCTTTTGTTACTAAATAAGATTAGCTTCTCCCTATGCATCTGTTGTTTGTTTGATAATTTATTGGGCATATTTCAACTGGAAGACACAAAGGAGGTGGCGTAGTGGCATGGAGATCCTGGTGTTGAGTGTCTTGTTTGTCTGGGCACTATTCTGAATAGATGGTAACACTAATTATTGAGGATAAATGATACTGTTATACCGCTTTCTTGGCCTAAATATTATTTAGTAAACTTCTTTGTTCCATATCCTATTAATATGCATGCATCTTCTTAGTTTATTCCCATTGGTGCAATGCCTATTTGATTTTATTATTAGGTATTATGGGAAAGTTAGTACTAAGTACCACCCTTGAGCAAGCACTTTCTATTTATGTGATTCAGTTAGAGAATTCAGTTTTCCGTGGCCGATGAATACAGTAGGAGCCTGGGACCTTTTAACCGCAGAGATGCTCAATTAGTAATCAAAAAAATGCATCATTTCTTTGTTGGAATTCTATTGTTTCGGCCATCGACACATCTCTCTTCAAGGCAAGGTCAGGTCTAAGGTGAGCTCGTCATATTTTGTTTCTTCAATCTCAGGTGAAGATTTATTTCCTGTGCACTAAGATCCATTTTTTATGTGAATGAGGAGGCCAGACAGCATTTTACGAACCGTTTATGTCCCTGAACCGGACCATACCGTGAGTGATTGACGATTGTCTTAGTGTGCATAGCTATATTCTTGGGTGCATGTTAGATCTAATAATTTTGACAATATGTTAGGTGACCGACGAAAGATTTGCTGATACATTTGCATTTATCGAGTTCGGTGCAGAAGGTATTATTATATCTTCAGATGCTACATTTACATTTTTCAGCAGTTAATTGATGGTTTGATACATGGCACATTTAATATAGCGGGTGCTAGAGCTGCACTTAACCTTGGTAGCACAATGCTTGGGTTCTACCTTGTTAGAGTCTTGCCTTCAAAGACAACTATCTTACCTGTGAATCCAGAAATTCTTCCGGTGGTAGGTTGTTTGATGTTTCACCTTCTGCCAGCTCTATTCTACTTATCCACAATACTAACAACAATATCCTATTCTTCCTGGCCCGTAGATGGAGGATTAGAAAGAAATGGTCCTATAAACGGTTTATTGTAAAATATGGATAAGAAGGTACACACTCATGTTTTACTTTGACATCGTATTGTCTTTCATTTTCTCATCTTACATTTTTTTATTTCAAGATACCGCAATCAAATCAGATGTTTAATTACAATTTACATGTTTTCTCTACAGGTTACTCAATTAGATGTAAAGAGTTTCTTTGAAGAACTTTGTGGTGAGGTGAGTTATGGCGCATATCCAATCATCGTGTCGCATAGCTTCTAAGTAAGTATCTGTCTCATGGTGTAAAAAGTCCATAACTTTTGTGAGACTAGCTCTAAGACTGAAATATTTAAGTAACACTATATGCTCCTCTCCTTATCAATATGAGGAAAACTGAACAAAGTACCTTGCACGAGTTGTAAATAAATAATTCTCAATTTATCAATACTGAACGTGACATTTGAATGTGTTCAATAGGCTATGTTGATTGCCCTGGTGAGTGACAGTGATATATTTGGGGAAGCTTAAGAAAGTACATCAACTTCTGCAACATCTGTACCTACTGCAGATCTTACGAGTATTGATCAGCTTCTCAAAACAGTATGTCCTTGTCAGAATCATTATTTAGCATGTGAAGTCATTTTTGTTCTTTGTTCTACATAGTATAATCATTATTTTGTGTTTGCGCTTCTGTGGTGGAGTTAATGAGCCAGGATGAAGTTCGAGAAGTTGCATTACACCATGTAAATATTAAGGTTCCACTTTAATGAGCTGTGGAAGACAAGTGCACCGGTAAGTGTTCGAAATTTTAAGTGTGTTGGTGGAAGTGGAAGGGGGATTGTGAGTTGGATCTGTCATTAACAGAGGTGCTGAACTTGGATTGGTCATGCAGACATAGCTCATGGAGAAATAAGAAGATGATGAAGAGCGATTTATGGGTAAAAAATATAGTGAATAGATTTGCATGTGAAGTCAAGTGTATATGCCCAGACTCGAGTAGGTTCGCTATTATTGTTGTTCTTGTGTGTCAAGGCTTTTGGCTGCAGACTTGCAGGTATACATATGAGTCCATGCTTAATTTTTGTTACCTTTCTTACTTACCACTGTTATTTCTAGCAGAAGGGGCAGCTGGGGCATGGGGACACTCTTGCGTAACCTCCAGCTGTTGTTTCTAAACTATGAAAGTAAGAGAATCGTATGCACTGCCCTTCATTTTAATTGTGTAAACATGTGTGTATGGTATTGCTAAATCCATGAACATATAGCATCCAACATACTTGAACTTAATAGTCCAACAACATTACATGTTTTCTCGACATGTTTCCAAATGCTAATTAGAAGTTGTCAGTTCTGCAGATACAACATAATTCCAGCAGCTGTTGGAAGAAATCACACGGTGGTTGTAACTAGCGAAGGGGAAAATGCTTTTCATTTGGTGACAACATGCATGGGCGGGAGGGGTTCACTAAGGAGTGGTCGACTCCCTCGCCTGTTTCTTTTTTTCTTTATGGTTGATAGATGACACAACTACAGAAGTGCAGTAAATACGACTTATATTGCCACGTGTTCTTACAACCTACCTGTTTGGGTGATAATGAAACCAAGAAAAATATGGCGGCCATTAGTCAGGGTTTCACAGGTCATGTATAGATCTTTTAGTTTTGTGGCCTACACGCTTATGTATAATATTTATCTGTTGATAATCATCTTTGTCATATATTGTGAAGGACATGATAAATGATGTGTTTCAACAACCATGAAGAGCATTAGTTTGGGTGTTTTAAAAATGTTGTTAGTCACCATCTTATGATTGTTTTAGACGGAAAAAAATCAATTGACAAATCTAATGACTTTGTTTATGCTATACAGGTGAGTGATAAGCTTGATCATCGGAGCTTGTGAAACCGTGTGAGATTTTGAATCCCCACAACAAGCCCGAGAGGCTGGCACTAATCATGAGGACGGGGGCTGAGAAGATGCATGACAAGCTCCCCCATATGATCAGAGCCGTGCGTTAAGCAGTGCTGATTGTCACCTGGGTCAGCGATCCCATGCACCGGAACACCATCAGCGCATCTTGCAGGTTCAAGACAGGACCATTCGATGCAATCCGGATAAGCATGATAACTTTTTGCATAATTCGACATAGAACAACCTACCTATATCTGATTTTTCACGTCAGTTGTTACGGAACCACATGCCATTTAGACATCCAATAGCATTGTTTGGACTTGTCAACTTTGGCATTGCATGGTTCTGAATTTTCACTGGTTGTGCAGGCTGAGGCTTTGTTTGATGTCCATGAGTGAGAGGGAGCTACCCTGGAAGGGTTCACCTAGAAATGACATGGCAGAACATTACACACGCCCGCTGACAGCAGCAGTTACGACCAGGCGGTTGCGGAAGGTGATAGGTGTGGTGGTCGGTGGTGCCTGGGCTATTGATGTTCGATTTGAGAGGAAGAAGAGAGATTGGCTGTTGATTTTGGGAGGAAGAAGAGAGATTGAGCGTGCTGTTGCTGCCGTGTGTGGTCTTGGGAGAGGAATAAAAGAGAGTAGTAGATAACTTTAGAGAGATAGCAAAGGATTGAGAGGCTACTGCTATTTGTATTGCTGTCGATGCTTGCACAATGCCACTGCTTATTATACTGGGTTATTCATCTTTGAAAAAAACAATCATTTTCTCCCTTCAATAGTTTAGTCATGACTTTGTTTTACTTATTAGCCTCTCTTCATAATTATTTTTGGATTAAATTTAGCTTTTTATAAAATTGTAAAGAATAGGACTATTTCATGCATCCCGGCAGATATGGTTGCTATCCTCGAAAGGAATAAGATAGCATCCATGTTGTCGTCCCTTTTTGATAGTTTGGATTCCTATTTACTTTGTGTGCCATTCCTCAATGCATGAATCAGTTGCAGTGTGGATGGGATTGACTTGTTATTTTGTTCAGTTTGTAAAAGGGTTGCTTTGTGCAAATTCTTAACATAGTCATCATAATTGCATTTATAGCAACTACCTATTACCGAAATGATAGACGGCTCCAAGATTATGGTTGTACTATGCTAAATTGCTAATTGCTATTACTAGGAA
Organism: Aegilops longissima; assembly: GCA_021605205.1. Lineage (NCBI taxonomy): Eukaryota > Viridiplantae > Streptophyta > Magnoliopsida > Poales > Poaceae > Aegilops > Aegilops longissima. Next base: position 561,319,541 of record CM038676.1, on the reverse strand, counting down.
TAAATACTCATGTATCTCTAAAAAGACTACTAATGTACTCCCTCTGTAAACAAAATGAAATTTATTTATGAACCAATTGTAATATTACCTCGGGTGAAGAATAACTTATACTCCACCCTGGGTGATGAATAGTATTACCATGTATATATAGTGTGTGTTATGTGTTGTGTTGTGTGTGTGTGTGTGCTTTAGACATGACGTTTAATTATCTATTTGGTTTATTCACTAATATCTAATTGAATCAGGCATGTGCGCGCGAGGAGGTAAGAGGAGAGAACCATTGACATTTTTCATGCTCTGGACGAACATTTTTATGCATAGCTTTCTTTTCCATGAGAACACATGAGTGTGGAGCTGTCGTTGTAGAGCCCGGGATGAAGGGTGGGTCCAGTATAGAACCATGAGGTACTAGCACTAAGATGGAAAGGTGGTTGCCGCCCTTATCCCTTGCTGCTGGCCGGCCACGGCGATGTTGATCACCGGCTCACTTAAAATACAAGTTGATGGATTTTATGATAAGAGTGAGCGGGGTGGAGGTTGGGTTTGGTATGTTTACTTACAAATTTGCATTCTTGGCTTTGAGGGCGCCACAGGCGGCGCAATACCACCCCCCTCTTGATGGCAATGGTGAAAACACACGGACACGGGGGAGGGGATCATGGCGGAGAGCGGGGCAGGCATTACGGGGGACTCCTCCTTAACGGTCTATGAGGAAGTATGGTGTGAAGGAGAGAGGGTGTCATGGTGAAAGTGAGGCGGACGTCACCCACTACGGCGGGAAACAGAGCAGAAAGGGGAGGGTCCGATGAGAAAATGAGAGGGCGTGTCGTGGTGGTGGTGTCGTGGAATTGTCACGGCAGATGTCCTTAGTGTCAGGACTTAGTCGCGAGGCCAACGCATCTATGTGGCAGCTTGAGAGGGGTTGAGCGGAATCGAGCGACGCAACACAAGACAAGGGTTTAGACAGCTTCGGGCTCCGGGAAACATCATCCGGTAAAAACCCTACATGCTGTTTGAGGCTAGGTCTCATTATCATCACGAGGGATTCGCCGTAAACCGGCTCTCCTCTAGTTGTGTCTAGCCCTAGAGATCGTTTCTTGCTTGTAGCTTCCCCCTCTTTGGGGAGCCCTGCCCCTCCTTATATATGTTGAAGGGGCGGGTTACATGTGGAGTCCTATTAGGATTAGGACTAGTCTATCTCTAATACAAACCGGATACAAGTCCAGGTCTTAACTCCTTGTAAGACAAATATTCCTTATGCCTTTCCTCTTAAACCGGCCCACCGTAGTTGAACCGGCCTTCATGAACCGCCACCAGGCCACCGGTCTTGTCGCTCCTCGACCCGCCGCGGATTACCAATGAACCATAAACCGCGGGTCGCCATGAACCGCCAAGTGTCGTGGGGTCTTCGTGTAAATCGCCAAGTCCGGCGGGTTATACTTCCGGCGGTTTACGCCATGGGTATATCCCGACATTAGCCCCAGTTTAATTTGGATTTATCCATGTTAAACTGATCATGTGAAATAAACACAAGAACAAACTTGACAGATTATGCTCGGGTTAAGAATTCTTGTAAACCGCATCGGATCATCCTTAAATCCTTGTCATTTCCTCCTTCTAGAAAATCCGGTTTAACAGTGCCAGCTTCATACTCAATTTGTTGACATTGATTTCTCATAGAAAACTTGTGAAGAATAATCCACTTGAGCCAGCCTTCAATGCTCAGATTTGACAAAAATATTGGTCTTCAAATATTCCACTAATACCAGCCGGTTTGAAAATGTAGAACTTGCTGGTTTGTCATTGCCAAAATTGCCAGTTTGTAGATATGGATGGCACCGAGTCATAATTGTTACCAACGCTGGCTCATAATTGTTGCAGATACCGGTTCGTGATTGTTGCCAACGCCGGTTCATGATTATTAATGATGCCGGGTTGCAGCCATAGGGTCATAATGATTGGTGACGCCGGGTCAACCTAGTTTGCTCAATCAGAGAATTTGAAAATATTTCTTCGATAATAATATAATACCTGTAGCCCCAAGTCTTTGAGCGAGAACAAAGTGGTGGCTTAAGACTTTGCTTCAATATAAATGCTGCCACTCTCTTGAAGAAATCCAGGTTGTTCATCTCAATCACTAGTCAGAATTGAGTATTCCACATATGTAGCCCCCAAGTGCCGGGTTTTCATGCTTGCAGCAACCTGGGACTTGTAATTGATGCTCATAAAAACTTCAACCAATGTTGCCCCCAAGGGCCGGGTCATTATGCAATAATGAGCAGGGACTTTGTAAATATAATCTTGTAAACTTGAATAATTGACAGGAGCAATTGGTAGCCCCCAATGGCCGGCTCATTATGATGTGATGAGTCGGGTCTTCAATAAGGTGAGCAAACAATGACTTTGCATTAGCCCCCAAGTGTCATGGTGCATGCTTGCAGCGACATGAGACTTGCATATTTGATGTAATCTCAACTTGAATAATGTAGCCCCCAAGTGCCGGGTCGTAAGCCTGCAGCGACTCGGGACTATTCCTTCAATTGTAGAATAAATCATATCCGTTGACAATATGATAGCCATTGCGCTAACGCGACTTTGAAAACCTTAATCATAATACTGGTTATTGATAACCAAAAAAATCCAGCCATGTTGGCTATTTGAATAATATATCCAATGATTTATAAGCGCATGATTCCAATGGCGCAATCCAAATATATACTGGCGACTTATAGACGAAAGCTAGGCCGGGTCAATAAACACCGGATTATAATTGATTATGTACTGACAACTTGTAGTTGAAAGTCGAGCCGGGTTAAAGAACACCGGGTTAATTTGATGACTGTTAGTCATGCCGGGCCGAGAGACGCCGGTTCAACATAAAATTTATCAAAAGAGAACAAAATCTTGACAAAGGCAAATAAAACCGTGTAGTCGAGGCTTTTCAAGGGCTGCCAGCCCAAATTGAGGCTTTTCATGGGCTGCCGTGCCGCTGAGTTAAACCATTTGACAAAGCCTTTTAAGATGGGCCTCCAACTAACTAATCGTCGTTTTAACTTTGACAAGTTCAGGGTCTCGGTGAGAGTAATCACAAACGCTCATGGGTCATGCCAGGATTACCGGATAGGAGTGGCTTACTTGATGAAGGCAGGTTAACCCGGAGTTTTAGGTGAATACACCAGGCTTCCAAGCCGTGGGTCGATACCAGTTACAAGGGTCCTTTCAAACTCTTTGGTATTTGACACAAAGAGCCCCCAAGTAACTTTGTGAGCTGTGCTCAATGGGTGCCTATGTTTGAGTTGTGCTTAGCAACAAGACTCTCTTTGGCCCCTTGGGTGTAAAGCTCCCTGTTCTCGCGTGATAGCCGGGTTAATGGACTCCGCTTTGCAAGCAGAAGCCCCCATGTGATATATTTCTGAGCTGTGCTCGCCGGGTGCCTATGTTTTGAGTTGTGCTGTGCAACAAACTCTCTTTGGCCCCTGATGATAATATTGTCTTGATAGCCGCAGCAAGACGGTAGTAACGCCATGTTCTCTTTGGTGAATACACCTTGAGCCGGATGTTTGAACCGGATTTGAGAGCTTCAAAGCTTTGCGAGAGAGAGATGTTTCTTGAACCGGATTGCAAACCGGAATCTCTATTTTGAACCGACAAATTTCTGACGGTCTTTAAACTTTCATCAATATGGCGGTGTCCTCCGGAACCGGGTTATCATTCCCTCCAATGACCCGGAGCTCCCGAGTCATGTCATTGTAGCCCCCGAGTCTTAAGACGGCTCGAGGAGTTGTCTTGAGATTCTCCGTTCTTGACCATAGTAGAAGGTGTATATCATTGGCATTGATAGCGCGATGTGAATCCATAGAATGTTGAGGTGACCGCGGCGGGTTATAATAACCCCGTATTATCCATGTCAGCAACTCGGTCAATGGTTCATCGCAGCTGGTTGTGGATGTTTAAACAAACTCCAGTGGCGTCCGGTATAAACGGGAGCTGATATCATTAATTGCTCCAGATTTTGTTGGAATAAACCGGACCGCAGGGCGGCGGTCTACAAACATCCATTGGGCAGCTTGTATGAGCGGGTGCGGCCCTGATATGCCGATATGGATTTGGTCTGCAAGGGCAGCAGCTTGGGTGCTTCTATTGAGTGGCACGGCAAGGACAAATTTCCGCGATATAACGTCATTTGGAAATAAATAATTGCCCTGCATATAAAAAAGATACAGACCAAAGTAATTATTTCTTTGACGAAAACAATATTGCGCTAATAAAATAGATTTAGACGGATATCACCTGATTATTATTTTTGACGGATCATCTGTCCGTAGATAATTTTGCAGTACTGTTACTGAATTCCCTTTGATCCATATATGTATCCAAAACACATTTATGTTGATGCTGCCGATCTTCTTTTTCATTTGATCCTTCATGGGTCGTAGTAGTACTCTGTAATACTAACTGATTGTGCTTCCATGCATGTGTATGGGAGTCAAACAAGTAGTTTGACCCTCTCTCTTCAAACAACATATTCACGTTTCCTTCCAATGGTGTCAACTTATGTCTGAAACTTGACAAACGTATTCAGACTGCAGGCGTCTTGTGTTGGGGTCTCTGCAGTAAAGCGCCTGCAGCACTTTCTTCTGAAGCAAACAGAACAACCTAAACCACCGGCTCTGATCAGCAAAGGTAAAGCCATTGGCGAGTCTTCTTAAGCAGTGGCAGAGGCGGTAAGTGGAAGCAGTTGGTGTGTGTCCGGCTTAAAGCGGAACGAGGCCGGGTTGGCAGAGATGGGTCACGGTGGCGAAACAAACCGGCAACACAAGGTGAAAGCCTAGACAAAGCGGCGACAGCCCAGAGCAAAGATGAGAGGGGGCGGCTCAACGCAATGGGTCACAGCGGAGGCAACCCGGAGGTGGGGTGGTTTGAAGCAGAGGCGACCGCTCGCGGCGGCTCACAACGACTCAGAGTAGCGGAAGCTGCGGCGAAGTCCGATGACAGAGAACGGCCGGCTGGCAATGGAGTTTGAGACGAACGGCGGCTCAGCGAGGAACAACACAGGGGCGGCACTCGAGATGGCGCGAGGCTGTGGCGGTTCAAGACTGCAGTGGCACGTGAGGGCAAGGGAGCCCAAGGCCAGGCGGATGATTGACGCGGTGCTTTGGAGACGGCGGGTCACGCGCGGTGCAGCCGAGGTAAAAACGGATTTTGATGGACGCAGTACAGACAGCCACGAAGCGTACCGGTGGCGGCTCGGCCCTGACGCGGCTAAGAGGAAACTGCCCGCGGTGCAGCCGGAGAAGCACCGGCGAGTCGAACGACCAGGGCGCGACGTCAACGCCCGGACCGGAGGTGATGGGAGACCGCAGTGGCAATAGGGCAGGGTCGACCCGGCGACAGTAATCGAGCAGCGGCGGTTCAACACGCGCCCGCGACGGCTGGTTGGAAGCAGGAGGCCGTGGCCGGTTGAGCGCAAGTGCGCAGTGCAGATGAAGGTATAACCCGGCCGCTGAGGGCGCAGAGGATGGTCGCGGAAACCCGGAGGCACAGGGCTGCAGCTACAGCAGCAGGTTGGAGAGGCACCGGCACAACGGGACCGCGATCAGCGACTCGCCAATGCAGGCCAGCTCACAGATAGAGGTAGAGCCGCGACAGCAGTGGCGGGTTAAGGTACAGCCGGCGTGGCGGATCTTCAGAGGTGAAACGGCTCAACGACGCCGGATTAAGGCCAAGCATGGCAGCGACTCAAGCAGCAGAGATACCGCGGAGACGAGGGGTTGAGCGAGCCCATAACCAAGGCAGAGGTGCTCCGCGGCGAGGCAAGTCGCAGCTGCGGCGACTCAAAGGTCTACGCCAGCAGAGGTAGGCGGAGAGGCGGAGGCGCAAAGGTGCAAGCCGCCAGGCGGGTCAATGGTGAGGCGTCTCAGCGAGACGAGGCCGTAGACGCGCGAGCTGCCGGACGGGTCAACGGTCGTTTCCGTGTTGCCGTAGGCGCTCTGCTTCATATGGGGAACAGGGGCGCTGTAGGTTGCCTCAAGGGCCAGTCCTATCTGGCAACTTTTTCCTTTCCTTAATTCTTGAATCAGCTTCCTTTCTTGTTTATTCAGATCTTAGCCGGGCCAACACGTCCTCTGTCAGGACACGGTGTATCTTGCTTGATACGGAGTAGTAGTTGCCTAAAAACATGCAGATCATAGATTGTCTGAACTCCAATAGCGGGTCATGGACCGTATCTTTTGTTGATGTAGGCGGCCCACTGCCTGATATTTCATGAACATCTATGTATGCACTGGTCATCTAACGGGTCGTGGCCGGTTTCCGAGTCTCCCACGTCGCACCTTTTTTTTAGCGCTGGAGATTAAACCCCGCGGCTCGTGTCTCCTTGTAAAGGTTGTATACAAGTTGTGTACATCCGACTTTTGCATAGAAAAACGATCTGGTTGAACCGGCGGCAGCGGAGGAAATACCAGCGAGACCAAGTCCAGCTTAAGTCCGATTCTGGCAACAGCTTGAGGTCAACAGCAGCGACTCGGCGAGGAATTTGCTCGGGGTCAACCCAGAGCAGAAAACAGCTTGATGAAAAATCACAGTAGCGAATCCGTGTCATAATAGCAATTCGCCTTGCGGCCTGTAGCTGTATTAGAAACACTACCTCCTTTGGAGTTTCCAAACTCGTCGGTTTCAAGCGACTTAAAACCCACCAGATAAATCGCAGGACGGGCAGCAACGAACAGACTGCAACCCTAATTACTTGAAAACTGGCTATTCTTCATCCGAAAAATTATTAACTTCTCGATCCCTGTGAAAGATCCCTTCAAGAACTCAACACCACCATGCGCAGGCCCCACGGTGGGCGCCAACTGTCGTGGAATTGTCACGGCAGATGTCCTTAGTGTCAGGACTTAGTCGCGAGGCCAACGCATCTATGTGGCAGCTTGAGAGGGGTTGAGCGGAATCGAGCGACGCAACACAAGACAAGGGTTTAGACAGCTTCGGGCCCCGGGAAACATCATCCGGTAAAAACCCTACATGCTGTTTGAGGCTAGGTCTCATTATCATCACGAGGGATTCGCCGTAAACCGGCTCTCCTCTAGTTGTGTCTAGCCCTAGAGATCGTTTCTTGCTTGTAGCTTCCCCCTCTTTGGGGAGCCCTGCCCCTCCTTATATATGTTGAAGGGGCGGGTTACATGTGGAGTCCTATTAGGATTAGGACTAGTCTATCTCTAATACAAACCGGATACAAGTCCAGGTCTTAACTCCTTGTAAGACAAATATTCCTTATGCCTTTCCTCTTAAACCGCCCACCGTAGTTGAACCGCCTTCATGAACCGCCACGGGCCACCGGTCTTGTCGCTCCTCGACCCGCCGCGGATTACCAATGAACCATAAACCGCTGGTCGCCAAAGAACCGCCAAGTGTCGTGGGTCTTGAATAATCGCCAAGTCCGCCGGGTTATACTTCCGGCGGTTTACGCCAAGGGTATATCCCGACATTAGCCCCAGTTTAATTTGGATTTATCCATGTTAAACTGATCATGTGAAATAAACACAAGAACAAACTTGACAGATTATGCTCGGGTTAAGAATTCTTGTAAACCGCATCGGATCATCCTTAAATCCTTGTCATTTCCTCCTTCTAGAAAATCCGGTTTAACAGCCAGCTTCATACTCAATTTGTCGACATTGATTTCTCACAGAGAAAACTTGTGAAGAATAATCCACTTGAGCCAGCCTTCAATGCTCAGATTTGACAAAAATATTGGTCTTCAAATATTCCACTAATACCAGCCGGTTTGAAAATGTAGAACTTGCTGGTTTGTCATTGCCAAAATTGCCAGTTTGTAGATATGGATGGCACCGAGTCATAATTGTTACCAACGCTGGCTCATAATTGTTGCAGATACCGGTTCGTGATTGTTGCCAACGCCGGTTCATGATTATTAATGATGCCGGGTTGCAGCCATAGGGTCATAATGATTGGTGACGCCGGGTCAACCTAGTTTGCTCAATCAGAGAATTTGAAAATATTTCTTCGATAATAATATAATACCTGTAGCCCCCAAGTCTTTGAGCAGAACAAAGTGGTGGCTTAAGACTTTGCTTCAATATAAATGCTGCCACTCTCTTGAAGAAATCCAGGTTGTTCATCTCAATCACTAGTCAGAATTGAGTATTCCACATATGTAGCCCCCAAGTGCCGGGTTTTCATGCTTGCAGCAACCTGGGACTTGTAATTGATGCTCATAAAAACTTCAACCAATGTTGCCCCCAACAGGTGGGGTTTTGCGTTGGTTTCACATGTTGGAAATAACATCACGAATAGTCTGGATAACAACATTTCTTTCTTACATATGGGCCGGATTTGGGGCACCCGGACTATCAAGACGGTTGTAGTAGCCCGTTTGATGTCCGAACACATTCAGACGTATGAGGAAAAAAATAACCTTAGACGTTGAATATGACTTTAATTGTTTCTCTGATTCATTTATATGCAATTTTGTCCGTAGCAGCCCGTAGCAACGCATGAGCGTTTTACTATTGTTTTTGCATGATGGATATGAGTTTAGAAAACAGTTTTTATTATACTTGCTCAAGCATCGTGCGAATGAAGAAATAAAACTTTCTTGATATTGTGCGATAATTTCTGAAGCGCGTCAAGTAGATTTGAATAATTTGTAATATATTTTTAGTTGGATCATGGATTTATGTGTATACATCGTCAATTTGCCTTTTTTTATCAGTTTACATTACAAGTGAAGTAGACTTCAATTATTATGCAATTGTGTCCATGCTATATTGTTTCTTCCTGTGATATTTTCCATGGATTATTTTATAAACCTTTAGCAATATATTTCAGAAGCCCGTGGCAACGCACGAGCATACTACTAGTGTTTGTAATATCTCGCTCCTCGGAGCCTATTGAATAAATACTTGAGTCGTAGAGTTATGTTGTGATGCCATGTTGTATTTACACATATCGAGTATATTGTGTGTATGATTGAAATGCTTGGTATGTGTGGGATCCGACAACCTAGTTGTTTATCCTTGGTAGCCTCTCTTATGGGGAAATGTGTTCTTGTGCTTCCATGAGCCATAGTAGTCCGCTACAGCCCGGTTCACCGGAGTCCTGCTAGCCCAACACTATTGCTCCCGAACACTTGACTGGACGGCATGTGATTCACTTTGTTCCTGTGTCTGTCCGTTTGGGGAAATGTCACGCGGTGACATCCGGAGTCCTGCCTAGCCTGCTACAGCCCGGGTTCCCGAAGTCCTGTTAGCCCAGTGCTACAGCCCGGATTCGCACGCTGCTGACCGACATGCTCGATGTTGATTCATGTATGCACTACAAGAAATATGTCAACTTGTAACCTTGACTATTGGTCACTGAAAGGTCATTGTTTATCATTTGCGACCTTTTTTTGACCAAAAATAGAAGGTCAAAAGCTGAGGGTCGTTAACTGACTATAGCGACCTTCTCTGTGAGAAGGTCGTGGACGTTTACGACCAAAATATTCCTACTGTGGCGTTTTGGTCACTAGCAACCTCCCCAGCCACGTAGGCATCCAGCGTGGCAAGCTGATGTGGCACCAGATTCAGCCCGGTCCAATTCGGTTTTCTACATGGGCCTAGCCCATTAATTCAGCCCATTTAGTATATTTATTTTTGTTAATTTTGTTCAGCTACATGGGCCAAGCCCAACTAGTCAGCCAAATAAATTTTTATGCACGTTTGGCCTTTCAAGAATATATATACAATTTTGTGCAGCCCATTTCTGGTTTACATTCAGCCTTTTTATACATTCAAATAATAATTCAATCCTGATGTTGGTCCAATACTCTTTTCAGCCCATTCACATATTCGTACAAATGATCCTCCTTTTCGACAAAATTTGCAAATAATTTCATATTTCAGCACTAAATATATTTACATCACAGGCCATAAAGCCGTACAAACTAGTATCACTTGTTCCTATACAAAACTATCAAATGATACATACAATAAAACAGAATACAGAAAATTTAGTTCAACAAAAATAAGTTTTCTTCCTCTTCCATCTTCTAGGACACACAACACCTGTGAAAGTAAAGATGCCACAACAAAAATGGAAGGATCAGCCATTAGAAGCATATTGAGTACAAGGGAAGCACGCACTGTGAAAATTTTGATAGCAGGAATATTTTTTATATTACAATAACAAACAGAAATGTAATATGATTGCATAAGACATATGGCATTATCAACAAGACAAAGCAAAATTTATAGTACCAACTCGGGAATAAGATAGAGCAAAATTTATAAATCTATAACATCACACACGAGGTCTAAATTTATACTATGTTCCTTTAGAAGCAAGAGTTGGTTCATGTCTAGCTTTTATTGTAGATAACTAGTAAATTTCCACAAAAAATAGGAGTGACATATGTTTTAATCTCGTGTTTGCAGTATATATTCACAGCATGTAAGAATCCTTTGATTAACAAACTAACCAACCATCAAGTAACACTTCACAGTACCAAAAAAATGGGGTGGCGCTCACCAATTCAGATGTGCAGCAGCCATGAGGGCTTCTTCGTGTTCCACCTACAGCAGCGGCAACTTCTACAATCTGAGACACAAAACAAACGCATGCAGAAGGAATCAGAGGGAGGGGAGATGAAGAACATGGCAGGCATTTATATGATGGCAGTACATATGGAACAAACAGCAGTCCATACTTGCATCATCATGTGTATAACAAAATCACGGTCGCCTCTACAGATAGCACTACTAGAGTAGAGAGCCAAGCATAATAATTCTACCAGAGACAATGTAAACACAGAGTCACACCATTGTGATTAAGCCTTACAACATGTTTGGTGGCTCAAGGGCAGATGTATGCATGCACAAAAGGGGGCAATTTTTCAATCAAACTGAAGAAAAACACACATCATTTAGTAACCAGTACAAATCCCGGTAGCTGTAGGTGCATGCATTGTGTAACAATGAGTAATCAATAGCATTTCAGAGTTGTGTAGTTACTAGTGTGTCGTCCTCTGTTTACCACACCACACATGGGCATGAGAAAATTGCTAAAAACCACTGATCGTGTGCTAATCTACTTGGAAAATTATATGTTTGAAAAAGAACAGCTTGCATCCTTTTTATTAACCTATAAAGCATATGCGGTCACAGATAGCAATACTAAAGTAGAAAACACAAAGCAGTAGAATAAACTATGCACATGTACTCGGCAGCCCACTCACATTACCAGCTCCCTTACAGAAATAGCAATCATTTTAAAAGCATCATGACAGATGTTAGCAACTGAACATCTAAGGCTAATCCAGCAGCAAATGAACGTAGTGAAGAATTTATTTGCAAAAAACAAAAAAGGCGGAAGAAAAATTACATGTTGAAGCAGCCCTGGAACTTGACGTCCTGCAACAGATAACACTTGACCATTAGAACCACTATAATCCTAACAGAGAAACAAAAATGCCAAACTTAAGCATAACGAATACACTGACCCTATTGCGGCCACATTTTAACCACTAGTGTTGTGATATAGACAAGATAGTCAGCCGCTTACATGATAAAAGGAACATGGCAACACTAAGTTACACAGGAATGTCCAGTAGGAGATATGATCTGGTAGATCCATAGAAACAACTCAGACGAGAATAGCACTAAGTGTTCACTCACAAATTGGTACTAGCATAGAGATTTTCGTATGCCTAGAACCTGTGGCAATACAGGTTGACGTATATGCAAGGGTATATATATACTCTTATTTGATAGGACTAACAACACATGAATCAAAGATAATCACGATCAGCCGCGTAATCTACCACAAACCCGTGGTAACAGACACCATTGCACAGCTACACCAACAGCCTACCGAAGCAAAACTCTAAATTGGATGAAAAATTAACTAGGATGGGATCTGACACCGGCATCAACTAACTAGGGAACAACCTAAACAAACACCGCTGAGAATGGTGCCGAAACGGATCAGATGACGAAATTGGCTTACCTGGCCTCCAGGTACTGCTGCTTGAACTCGAGGTGGTGGGAGGCGACGGGGCTGGCGTGGCGTTCGTAAATGATGAACCTGGTGCTGGTGGTGCCCTGGTCGATCGACGCCACGTACACCTCCTCTGCCTTCCCCTTCCCCGCCATACACCTTCCCCTTCCCCTTCCTCCACACGCCCCAGAGCACGCTCGCCGGAAAAACAAGCGCCGAACCCTCCGCCGGCGGGCAAACAGAGGGGGGCGGCCGGAGCAGCGGACTGAGCCGGTGGAACAAGCGAGGAGGCGGTCGGCGTTGAAGTGGGAGGCAGTGGGACGCAGATCCTGGTCGTCCTCCTCCTCATTGTCAATGTCGCCCATGGAGGTCACCTGCCAGTTCAAATCCAACCCAATAAAGGGGATCAGCCAAGGAAGTAGAGAGAGGATCTGGGCTGGGGAAGGGGAAGTAGAGACAAGGAAGTCGGCGTCGCGCTCGGCGTACTTGCCGGCCTTGAGGTAGCGCGCGATGCGGCCGACGGGGAACTGGAGCCCGGCCTTGGACGACCGCGACACCGACTTGGTCGCCTTCGCCTTGCCGCGGCCGGCGACGCCTCCGGTGGAACTCATCGCCGATTCGCCTTTGGGGGAGGTCCGGACGCGGTTGGTGACGACGAAGGAGAAGACGATGAATACGTGGCAGGAGCAGCGCCTCCAGCGCGATGACCGGGCGCTCCAGGAACCGCTCGCAGTCGGTGGCGGCGGCCCGGCGGCTCAGCCAGATACCGCCGCCGAGGACGACGAGAGGGACGAGGGGGATCTGGATCGGGGGAGAGGAGGGAGGGAGAGAACGAAAGAAAGAAAGGTGGCGGGGGGGTGGATGGAAGATGCCAGCTAGGGTTTCGCCTCAGGCGGGGAGGCGAGGAGCGACGGCTACCGTTGGATCCGGGAGGATCCAATGGTGTTTTGTGCATGATCCGTGTGCCTTGTCCATGGACCAATCAGAACACAATACAATATTATGACCAATTGAATTGGTCGTGATAAATTTAAAAATAAGATGTTAGATCATCTTAGCTATTTACTTGACCTGATAAATTGGAAAAAATGAAACAAATGAAAAACCTTCTCATCATGTCATCAAACGTGACCTAGTTTTTAGAAGAAAAAAATAACAAAATAGTAATAAGGAACTTTTCATTTTCTTTGCACGAAAATTCATTTTTCATTTTTCGAGCGCTCAAAATGATTTTTTTGTGAAGAACATACCAAATATTTGTTGCAAAATTGTATCAAATAATTTTTATAAAATACTATACCATATTTAATGTACAAATAACCAAATGGTTGGGTGTCAAAACTTTTAATCCACCTCTCGTGAAGAAGACAAATTTCCGCCGATTCAGCTGGAAGCTGGTCAATTTTTAACTACAACGGCTTCATAGTTTGCTATTTATTTTTCCAAAAATCATTTCTAGGTACATAAGTACCTATTTAATCAGAGAAACACCAAAAAAATTCCAAGATTCAACCACTACCTAGGAACGGTCAAGCCCGCCGTTTTGACCGCATTTTGAAACGGGCATAAAAATTAAAAAAATCAAAAAATTGGAAAACTTCGCATTGTGTCATTATATGTGACCAAGTTTCCAGGAAAAATAATAAACTTGTAATACGGATATTAGTTTAGAAAAGTGTTCTCAGAAATGAGCTATCATGTGTCAAGATTCATGGATTTCAACCCAAACGCTCAATCTCATGGCCACATTCATGGCATAGTTTGTTCAAATGATCTCATATTGTGCACAAGGGTGCATCTTGGAATTCCAAGCAATGTTTCCAATGGGAGTTTTCATTTTCTTTGCACGGAAAATTCATTTTCCATTTTCTGAGTGCCCGAAATGAGGTTTTTTTGTGAAGGACCTACCATATATTTTTTGCAAAATTGTACCAAATCATTTTTATAAAATACTAGGCCATATTTAATGCACAATTGACAAAATGGTTGGGTGTCAAAAGTTTTGATCCACCTCTGGTGAAAAGACAAATTCCACGATTCACCGAAGCGGGTCAAATTTGAACTGCAGCTGCCTCATAGTTTGCTATTTATTTTTTCCAAAAATCATTTCTAGGTACATAAGTACCTATTTAATCAGAGAAACATCAAAAGTTTTCCAAGATTCAACCACTAGCTAGGAACGGTCAAGCCCGCCGTTTTGACCGCATTTTGAAACGGGCATAACAAATTCAAAAAAAAATCAAAAAAAATGGAAAACCTTTGCATTGTGTCTTTATATGTGACCAAGTTTCCAGGAAAAATAATAAACTTGTAATACGGAAATTATTCTAGAAAAGTGTTCTCAGAAATGAGCTATCATGTGTGAAGATTCATGGATTTCAACCCAAACGCTCAATCTCATGGCCACATTCATGGCATAGTTTGTTCAAATGATCTCATATTGTGCACAAGGGTGCATCTTGGAATTACAAGCAATGTTGCCAAAGGGAGTTTTCATTTTCTTTGCACGGAAAATTCATTTTCCATTTTCCGAGTGCCCGAAATGAGGTTTTTTTGTGAAGGACCTACCATATATTTGTTGCCAGATTGTACCAAATCATTTTTATAAAATACTAGGCCATATTTAATGCACAATTGATGAAATGGTTGGGTGTCAAAAGTTTTGATCCACCTCTGGTGAAAAAGACAAATTCCTGCTGATTTAGTTGGAAGCGGGTCAAATTTGAACTGCAGCTGCCTCATAGTTTGCTATTTATTTTTTCCAAAAATCATTTCTAGATACATAAGTACCTATTTAATCAGAGAAACATCAAAAGTTTTCCAAGATTCAACCACTAGCTAGGAACGGTCAAGCCCGCCGTTTTGACCGCATTTTGAAACGGGCATAAAAAAATAAAAAAAAATCAAAAAAATGGAAAACCTTCGCATTGTGTCATTATATGTGACCAAGTTTCCAGGAAAAATAATAAACTTGTAATACGGAAATTATTTTAGAAAAGTGTTCTCAGAAATGAGCTATCATGTGTGAAGATTCATGGATTTCAACCCAAACGCTCAATCTCATGGCCACATTCATGGTATAGTTTGTTCAAATGATCTCATATTGTGCACAAGTGTGCATCTTGGAATTACAAGCAATGTTGCCAAAGGGAGTTTTCATTTCCTTTGCACGGAAAATTCATTTTCCATTTTCTGAGTGCCCGAAATGAGGTTTTTCTGTGAAGGACCTACCATATATTTGTTGCAAAATTGTACCAAATCATTTTCATAAAATACTAGGCCATATTTAATGCACAATTGACAAAATGGTTGGGTGTCAAAACTTTTGATCCACCTCTGGTGAAAAAGACAAATTCCCGCTGATTCAGCTGGAAGCGGGTCAAATTTGAATTGCAGCTGCCTCATAGTTTGCTCTTTATTTTTTCCAAAAATCATTTCTAGGTAAATAAGTATCTATTTAATCATAGAAACATCAAATTTTTTCCAAGATTCAACCACTAGCTAGGAACGGTCAAGCCCGCCGTTTTGACCGTACTTTGAAACGGGTATAAAAAATTCAAAAAAAATCTGAAGATTGGAAAACCTTTGCATTGTGTCATTATATGTGGCCAAGTTTCCAGGAAAAATAATAAACTTGTAATACGGTAATTATTTAAAAAAAGTTTTCTCAGAAATGAGCTATCAAGTGTGAAGATTAATGGCTTTCAAGCCAAATGATCAATCTTATGGCCACATTCATGGCATAGTTTGTTCAAATAATCTCATATTATGCACAAGGGTGCATATTGAAATGGAAAACAATTTTGCCGAAGGAAGTTTTCATTTTCTTTGGACGAAAAAACCATTTTCCATTTTTCGAGTGCCTGAAATGAGTTTTTTTTGTGAAGGACCTACCATATACTTGTTGCAAAATTGGACCTAATCAATTTTATAAAATACTAGGCCATATTTAATGCAAAATTGACAAAATGGTTGGGTGTCAAAATTTTTGATCCACCTCTGGTGAAAAAGACAAATTCCCGTCGATTCAGTTGGAAGTGGGTCAAATATTGAACTGCAGCTACCTCATAGTTTGCTCTTTATTTTTTCCAAAAATCAGTTCTAGGTAAATAAGTATCTATTTAATCAGAAATACATGGTTTGATGGTGAGACATCAAGGTTTGGACGGTGGCCGAGGGCCCCAACTCTAGAGCTGCCAGAAGCTCAAGATGCCCGCCAAGTGGTCACCAGCGTGACCGTGGCGCTGCCATGTGTTCAGGCGGCCTAGGCATGTCTAGTGGGTTGGGCACTCCCGGTAGGTGCTAGGAAGAAAATCACAACATTAGATTCTCACGAGGAGACCGATCGATGCTCAAACATGAATAAGCAGCCAAGTGTTTGATTTGCGGTGTGGGAAATGCACATGGCTAATGGGCGTGAGTTTTGGTGAGGATGATCGCCACTAAGAAGACCGTCTTCACAAATTTTCACCTCAAAAGGAGGAGCCTAGGTCGATTTGCTTTTACCAACTACCACACTGGACATAAATACGAATGTTGAAGCTGGGCTCAAAATAATGAATGGATTGAGCTGGCATTTGGTGGAGGATGGTTATTTGGGCATAGGAAAGCATCAGAGAAAATGGATACCATTTGGACATGCCAAAGTGGTACTTCCTTCACAAAGTGCTGCTCTGATGAATAGGAAAATGAATATTTTTAATTATTTTGAACTAGGCAAGGAATGTTTTACATATTTGACGAAGATATGACCCAAAGAATTTATGAGATTTTTTGGGAATTTTGGGAATTACAGAAATATAGGTTGCTCCACAACCTAGTGCAAAACTGCCACATGGACATGACACATAGGCAAAACGATGAGGTGGCGCCTAGTCATAGCAACCCACCACAATTTACAAGGCTATGACCATCTATATTGGTCGTTAACAACTAGAAATAAGGCAGCGGACTAGCGCTGTTTGCTTTATGACCTTTTCGTGTAAAGAAATTACGACCTTTCTGACCAAAATGGTCGCAATGGTTTAGGGTTTGGAGCCCCTCGAACAGCTTTTGACCAATTGGTCTGAAATGGTCATAGATCTATGACCAATTCTTCCAGGGTCACTGACAGAAGGTCACTAGTTGACATATTTCTTGTAGTGATGCCTGTCCCCGTAAGTTAGTGCCACTTCGGGTTCACGACTAGTCATGTCGGCCCGGGTTCTCTGTCATATGGATGCTAGCGACACTATCATATACGTGAGCCAAAAGGCACAAACGGTCCCGGGCCATGGTAAGGCGACACCGTGGGAATACCGTGCGTGAGGCCGCAAAGTGATATGAGGTGTTACAGGCTAGATCGGTGTGACTTAGAATCAAGGTCCTAACAGCTTTGGTATCAGAGCCTGACT
Organism: Aegilops longissima; assembly: GCA_021605205.1. Classification (NCBI taxonomy): domain Eukaryota; kingdom Viridiplantae; phylum Streptophyta; class Magnoliopsida; order Poales; family Poaceae; genus Aegilops; species Aegilops longissima. Next base: position 561,302,151 of record CM038676.1, on the reverse strand, counting down.
GCCTGTAGGATTACCAAGCCAAACTGATCGAAGTTGTGTCTATAAATTCTTTAGTTATATAAGGAATTGATTGTTGGATGGAACGTAAGGCTCTTTTTACTCCTTATACCTTATGCCTTATGATCCGAGTCATCTTATCTTTCCTACGGGGTTAAGAAACTAGGCTTTCTCTTCTTTCTATCAGGATCACGTGTTACAAATCCGCAGACTTATAGGATTGTTGGATTCAAGCCCAGTTCTGTTCTTACTACCTCTGTGTTTTGATCCCAGAACCTTGATACTATGATGATCGAGTGGTTATGCCACCATTTGCAGGATGTCTTGAATCTTTTTGAGCATTTACATCCGTTATGTTGTCCGAGTCATCCCAGGTTTCTAAATAGTCTGATGCATTTGCAAATCCTTTCCCTCTGATTTCGATGTTCCTTTAGGCCAGGTTAATCACACTAATTGTTGAGTTGAGGTATTCTATTGCCTCGACATTTATGTTGGAGCTATTATTATGACCCTAGGTATCTAGAGTATCACCTAGTAATCCAGCCATGCTTTGTGTTCCCAGTGTGATGATTCTGGCCATCATTCTCGAAAGCATCCCGTGAAGCCACTTAGTAGTAGGTATTATACTCCTGGGTTTCTGAACCCGAGATTTCCCTACTTAGTTCATGTTGTTAGTGTTGCTCGTATCTTTAGGATATTAGTAACCTTTGCAATAGTCTTCGAGGTCCGTGGTACATCATTCTTCTAAATACCATGAACCATTCTTGGCAGAAATTCCTTGAACCAAGAGATCACGACAAGAGTGCTCTCGATGGGTTCTCCATTCTATTTTGCGACTCTGCCAGTTCAACCTTTCTGCATGGGTTATCCAGAAGAAATATGTTGAATTTGTTCGACATACTAATCCATGCATCCACAACTCAGAAAAACATGTGTTCCTTTGAGTTGTCCCTCTTTAGTTGTTTTCTGGCCCTCGTCTATCGATTGATAGTCAGGAGTAGTTATGCATTCGTGTTCATCGATGCCACTACTCTTGTGGCCCGTCAAGCCATTCTATTCGGGAATGACTAGGAGAAACAAACTCCAGAACCTCATCCATATCCAGGATTGGGTCCAAGTAGTTGTAATCCGCAAATCAAAATGCCAATCCAGCTTTTGATTCTGTTCTACCCCGGAGTATTACCTCCTCCATGTTAGGATTATCATGGGAATTGCACACCCTCCTATGAACTCTTGATATAGTGATGCTTCTTGCCCTCATTATTCATTTCTCGGCTCCCGTGTTGTTGCAACCGGAATGCCGACAGATGAACTATGTGATAGCCCACAAGTATAGGGGATCGCAACAGTTTTCGAGGGTAGAGTATTCAACCCAAATTTATTGATTCGACACAAGGGGAGCCAAAGAATATTCTCAAGTATTAGCAGCTGAGTTGTCAATTCAACCACACCTGGAAACTTAGTATCTACAGCAAAGTGTTTAGTAGCAAAGTAATATGATAGTGGCGGAAACGGTAACAAAAGTAAAGACAGCGAAAGTAATGTTTTTGGTATTTTTGTAGTGATTGTAACAGTAGCAACAGAAAAGTAAATAAGCGAGAACCAGTATATGGAAAGCTCGTAGGCACCGGATCAGTGATGGATAAGTATGCCTGATGCGGTTCGTCATGTAACAGTCATAACATAGGGTGACACAGAACTAGCTCTAGTTCATCAATGTAATGTAGGCATGTATTCCGAATATAGTCATCCGTGGTTATGGAAAAGAACTTGCATGACATCTTTTGTCCTGCCCTCCATGGCAGCGGGGTCCTATTGGAAACTACGGGATATTAAGGCCTCCTTTTAATAGAGAACCGGAACAAAGCATTAGCAGATAGTGAATACATGAACTCCTCAAACTATGGTCATCACCGGGAGTGGTCCCGATTATTGTCACTTCGGGGTTGCCGGATCATAACACATAGTAGGTGACTACAGACTTGCAAGATAGGATCCAAAAAACACATATGTTCATGAAAATATAATAGGTTCAGATCTGAAATCATGGCACTCAGGACCTAGTGACAAGCATTAAGCATAACAAAGTCATATCAACATCAATCTTAGAACATAGTGGATACTAGGGACCAAACCCTAACAAAACTAACTCGATTACATGATAAATCTCATCCAACCCATCACCGTCCAGCAAGCCTATGATGGAATTACTCACGCACGGCGGTGAGCATCATGAAATTGGTGATGGAGGATGGTTGATGATGACGACAGCGACGAATCCCCCTCTCCGGAGCCCCGAACGAAATCCGGATCAGCCCTCCCGAGAGAGATTAGGGCTTGGTGGCGGCTCCGTATCGTAAAACGCGATGAAACTTTCTCTCTGATTTTTTCTCCCCGAAAGCCAATATATGGAGTTGGAGTTGGCGTCGGAGGGCCACTGAGGGCCCACGAGGTAGGGGGCGCGCCTGGGAGGCGCGCCCCACCTCATGAGCAGGGTGTGGGCCCCCTGGTCTTCATCTTTGGCGAGGATTTATTATTATTTTTTGTAAGGTGTTCCGTGGAGTTTCAGGTCATTCCGAGAACTTTTGTTTTCTGCACATAAAACAACATCATGACAATTCTGCTGAAAACAGCGTCAGTCCGGGTTAGTTCCATTCAAATCATACAAGTTAGAGTCCGAAACAAGGGCAAAAGTGTTTGGAAAAGTAGATACGACGGAGACGTATCAACTCCCCCAAGCTTAAACCCTTGCTTGTCCTTAAGCAATTCAGTTGACAAAATGAAAGAGAAAAAGAAAAACTTTTACAAACTCTGTTTGCTCTTGTTGTTGTAAACATGAAAAGCCAGCATTCAAGGTTCAGCAAATATTATGAACTAACCATACTCACAATAACACGTAGGTATCATAATTACTCATATCAATAGCATAATCAGCTAGCGAGCCATAATAATAAAACTCGGATGACAACACTTTCTCAAAATAATCATAACAAGATATAACGAAATGGTATCTTGCTAGCCCTTTCTGAGACCGCAAAACATAAACGCAGAGCACCTTTAAAGATCAAGGACTGACTAAACATTGTAATTCATGGTAAAAGAGATCCAGTCAAGTCATACCCAATAGAAACCAATTATAATGAATGCAAACGACAGTGTGCTCTCCAGCGGGTGCTTTTTAATAAGAGGGATGATGACTCAACATAAAAGTAAATGGATAGGCCCTCCGCAGAGGGAAGCAGGGATTTGTAGAGGTGCCAGAGCTCGATTTTGAAATAGAGATAAATTATATTTTGAGCGGCATACTCTCATTGTCAACATAACAACTAAAAGATGACGATATCTCCCATGCTAAACATATTATAGGCGGTTCCCAAACAGAATGGTAAAGTTTTATACTCCCCTTCCTCAACAAGCATCAATCCATGGCTTGCTTGAAACAACGAGTGCCTCCAACATTCAACGGGTCCCAAGGGGAGTTTTGTCTGTAGTTATTCTGATTTAGTTTGCATAAAGCATGGGACTGGGCATCCCGGATACCAGCCATTTTCTCGTGAGTGAGGAGCGGAGTCCAGTCCTCTTGAAAATAACCCGCCTAACACGGAAGATAAGGGCAGCTCTAGTTGACATATGAGCTATTCGAGCATGCAAAACCGAATGTTTATTTGAAGATTTAGAGTGTGGCACATACAAATTTACTTGGAACGGCAGGTAAATACCGCATATAGGAAGGTATAGTGGACTCATATAGAACAACTTTGGGGTTTAACGAGTTTGGATGCACAAGCAGTATTCCCTCTTAGTACAGGTGAAGGCTAGCAAAAGACTGGGAAGCGACCAACTGAGAGAGCGACAACATTAGTAAACATGCATTAAAATTAATTTACACCAAATACAAGCATGAGTAGGATATAATCCACCATGAACATAAATATCGTGAAGGCTATGTTGATTTGTTTCAACTACATGCGTGAACATGTGCCAAGTCAAGTCACTTAAATCATTCAAAGGAGGATACCACCCCATCATACCACATCACAACCATTTTAATAGCATGTTGGCACGCAAGGTAAACCATTATAACTCATAGCTAATCAAGCATGGCACAAGCAACTATAATCTCTAAATGTCATATGCAAATATGTTTACTTCATAATAGCTGAATCAGGAACGATGAATCATCATATTTACAAAAACAAGAGAGGTCGGGTTCATACCAGCTTTTCTCATCCCAATAAGTCCATCATATATCATCATTATTGCCTTTCACTTGCACGAACGAACGGTGTGTATAATAATAAGAGTGCACGTGCATTGGACTAAGCTGGAATCTGCAAGCATTCAACTCAAGAGAGAAGACAAGTAATTTGGGCTCTAAGTTAAATAAACGATCATGCATATGAGAGCCACTAAGCATTTTCAATATGGTCTTCTCGACCCCCAAAGAAAGGAAAATAAAAATAAAAACTATTTACACGCGAAAGCTCCCAACAAGTAAAAAGAAGAACGGGAAATATTTTTGGGTTTTCTTTTTAATTCTACTACAAGCATGGAAAGTAGACTAACTAATTGTTTTTGTTTTTTCCTTAAGGTTTATCAAACACACAAGAAGAAAGCTAGAAAAAGAAATTTAAACTAACATGGATATTATAGTGAAAGAGTATGAGCACCGACATCTAGCAATGAGTGTGTGTGAGCATAAATGTAATGTCGGTGAGAATACGTATTCCCCAAGCTTAGGCTTTTGGCCTGTTGGTCTATTGCCGAGGATAGCCTGGCGGATACCCGTAGGTGTAGCTGGGTCGATCTTTGCGATGCAGCTGCCTCGCCTCCTCGAGCTGCAGCGTGGCGCCGAGCTGCCTCCGCTCTCCTCTCGTACTCATCTGCCTCTTCTCTTGTAATAATATATCTCCCTTTTGTCTGAAAATCAAAGAAGGCAGGAGCAGGAAGAGTAACATGGACAACATGCCGTTTGTTAAAGATTAGTCGATACTGGAGAGGTGGTCCAGTCCTCTCAACAAACTGGTGGGAAACCATAGAATCAAAATCTAAATAAGTAGGGGGTAACTCCATATCACCCTCATGAATGTCTATATCAAGAAAATTAGCTAAGCGGGTTGCATAAATTCCTCCAAAGAAATCTCCGTTATGTCTATTAAGATGCAACCTACGAGCTACAATGGCTCCCATATGATAAGATTGGTCCCCTAACACAGAACTTCTGAGAAAGCTGAGATCAGGGGCACACATGTGACATGCTTCATCCTTAGCATTTATGCATCTACCTATGAAGAGAGCAAAATAATGTATAGCAGGAAAGTAAATGCTCCCTATAGTGGCTTGCGTTATATCCCTAGATTCCACCACAGTTATTCTAGCAAGAAAGTCTCTTTATTCAGATTTATGGGGATCCCTGATACTACCCCAAGATGGAAGTTTGCATGCAAGAGTGAAATCCTCTAAGTCCATGGTATAAGATTTGTCATGAAGGTCAAACATGACCGAAGGAGAATTACGCGAAGATGAAAACTCAAACCTCCCCACAAATGAACTTGTGAGGTCACGATACTGGGGGCATTTGTCAGCTTCAAAGTCCTCAAGACTGGCAGTATGAAAATATGCGTTAAATTCTTCTTTAATTCCCGCTTGATCCACAAAATTTTCAGAAGGCCATTCACAGGGCCTCACAAGAGCGTCTCTTGGTGGTTCCTTGTCAGCATCGCGCATTGCAAGCCTGGGACCTTGCTTCCTTGAAGAACCACCTTGGAACATCTTCCTAAGCATATTGTTTTCTCTGAAAAACAATTCTGAAATTTTTAGTAACTTCAAACAAAAGTGAACCAACTTCAATAAAACTGATAGCAACTACTCATACAAGTGCCTAGAGCATATATCAAGCATTAGAACTACTTGGAACCATATAAATTTGACATGTAAGCTCAATAACATGGTCACCTACGCAGCACGGATAAATCAGGAAACAGACCAAAAAATACTATTTTACTTTATTTCTACTAAATAACAGAGAATATAAAGAGGCTACAGAACGTTGTGCTTCTAGTTTCATCCATCTCATGCTCATCAAAAATAATCCACTAACAAGGTTGATCAAGTCTTGTTAACAAACTCATTCTGAATAACATGGAACTAGAGAAATTTCGAATAACACTATGTTACCTCACCGGGGATATGGACATCCCCAGTAATAAGTATATCATATTTCGTCTTGACAGTAGGAAGAGGAAATTCAAAACCTCCAAATATAATCGATGGAATTTTTCCAATAGAGTTGATACTATAAACTTGAGGTTGTTTCCTCGGAAAGTGTACCGTATGCTCATTGCCATTAACATGAAAAGTGATATTGCCTTTGGTGCAATCAATAACGACCCCTGCAGTATTAAGGAAAGGTCTTCCAAGAATAATAGACATACTATCATCCTCGGGAATATCAAGAATAACAAAGTCTGTTAAAATAGTAACGTTTGCAACCACAACATGCACATCCTCACAAATACCGACAGGTATAGCAGTTGATTTATCATCCATTTGCAAAGATATTTCAGTAGGTGTCAACTTATTCAAATCAAGTCTACGATATAAAGAGAGATGCATAACACTGACACCGGCTCCAAGATCACATAAAGCAGTTTTAACATAATTTTTTAATGGAGCATGGTATAGTAGGTACTCCTGGATCTCCAAGTTTCTTTGGTATTCCACCCTTAAAAGTGTAATTAGCAAGCACGGTGGAAATTTCAGCTTCAGGTATCTTCCTTTTATTTGTAAAAATATCTTTCATATATTTAGCATAAGGATTCATTTTGAGCATATCAGTCAATCGCATACGCCAAAAGATGGGTCTAACCATTTTAGCAAAGCGCTCAAAATCCTCATCATCCTTTTTCTTGGATGGTTTCGGAGGAAAAGGCATGGGTTTCTGAATCCATGGTTCCCTTTCTTTACCATGTTTCCTAGCAACAAAGTCTCTCTTATCATAACGTTGATTCTTTGATTGTGGGTTATCAAGATCAACAGGAGGTTCAACTTCTACATCATTATCATTACTAGGTTGAGCATCATCATGAACATCATCATTAACATTTTCACTAGGTTCATGTTCATTACTAGGTTGTGTTTCAGCATCAGACATAGAGATATCATTTGGATTATCAGGTGGTTCAGCAATAGGTCCACTAGAAGTTTGCACAGTTCTATCATTTTTCTTTTTCTTCCTTTTAGAAGAACTAGGCATATCAATATTATTTCTCTGAGAATCTTGCTCGATTCTCTTAGGGTGGCCTTCAGGATACAAAGGTTCCTGAGTCATTCTACCAGTTCTAGTAGCCACTCTAACAGCATAATCATTTTTCTTACTATTCATTTCATCAAGCACTTGTTTGTGAGCTTTAAGTACTTGTTCTACTTGAGTGGTAACCATAGAAGCATGTTTGCTAACAAGTTTAAGTTCACCTCTAATATCAGCCATATAATCACCCAAGCGTTTAATCATAAAGGTATTCTATTTTAATTGTCTACCAAAATAAGCATTAAAGTCATCTTGCTTAAACATAAAGTCATCAAACTCATCCAAGCACTGACTAGCAATTTTAGTAGGAGGGACTTCAGCTTTATCATATCTATAGAGAGAATTTACCTTTACTACCTGTGTCGGGATATCGGGAGGTTCTTCAGTAAATAAGTAATTGAGATCATATACTTCTTCAATAGGCAGTAAATTAAGACCATGTATTTCTTCAATAGGAGGTAAATTCTTAACATCTTCAGCTTTAATACCTTTTTCTTTCATAGATTTCTTTGCTTCTTGCATATCTTCGGGACTGAGGAATAGAACACCTCTCTTCTTCGGAGTTGGTTTAGGAATAGGCTCAGTAATTGGCTCAGGAGCTGGCTCGGGAGGTGCCCAATTATTTTCATTTGCCAACATATTATTCAATATAATTTCAGCGTCATCCGTGTTCTTTCCTGAAAAGAGAACCATCACAACTATCCGTAATCTCTGAAGCATCGGTTAGTCCATTATAAAAGATATCAAATATTTCAGGTTTCTTAAGAGGATGATCAGCAAAGCATTAAGTAACTTGAAGCCTCCCCAAGCTTGTGGGAGACTCTCTTCTTCAATTTGCACAAAGTTGTATATTTCCCTCAAAGCAGCTTGTTTCTTATGAGCAGGGAAATATTTAGCAGAAAAGTAATAAATCATACCCTGGGGACTTTGCACACAACCAGGATCAAGAGAATTAAACCATATCTTAGCATCACCCTTTAATTAGAACGGAAATATTTTGAGTAAATAAAGGTAGCGCGATCTCTCATTATTGGTAAACACGGAAGCTATATCATTTAACTTAGTAAGATGTGCCACAACGGTTTCATATTCATAGCCATAAAAAGGATCAGATTCAACCAAAGTAATTATATCTGGATCAACAGAAAAATCATAATAATCCTGATCAGGAACACAGATAGGTGAAGTAGCAAAAGCAGGGTCGGGTTTCATCCTATCTTTAAAAGATTCTTTTCTCCATTTAACTAGCAACCTCTTAAGTTCAAGTCTATCCTGGCAAGCAAGAATAGCTGCAGAAGATTCCGCATCAAAAAGATAACCCTCCGGAATGGAAGGCATATTTTCATCATCACTAACATCATCGTATTCAGGTTCAATAATTTCCCTTTCTCTAGACTTAGCAATTTGCTCATCAAGAAATTCACCAAGGGGCACAGTACTATCAAGCATAGAAGTAGTTTCATCATAAGTATCATGCATAGCAGAAGTGGAATCATCAATAACATGCGACATATCAGAATTCATAGCAGTAGTAGGTTTACGTGTCGCAAACTTACTCATAATAGAAGGAGAATCTAGTGCAAGGCTAGATGGCAGTTCCTTACCTCCCCTCATAGTTGAGGGCAAAATAGTAGTTCAATCTTTCAAGTTCTTCATAGTGTCCAGCAGATATAAATCCCAAGTGACTCAAAGAATAGAGCTATGTTCCCCGGCAACGACGCCAGAAAAAGGTCTTGATAACCCACAAGTATAGGGGATCACAACAGTTTTCGAGGGTAGAGTATTCAACCCAAATTTATTGATTCGACACAAGGGGAGCCAAAGAATATTCTCAAGTATTAGCAGCTGAGTTGTCAATTCAACCACACCTAGAAACTTAGTATCTGCAGCAAAGTGTTTAGTAGCAAAGTAATATGATAGTGGAGGTAACGGTAACAAAAGTAAAGACATCGAAAGTAATGTTTTTGGTATTTTTGTAGTGATTGTAACAGTAGCAACAGAAAAGTAAATAAGCGAGAACCAGTATATGGAAAGCTCGTAGGCACCGGATCAGTGCTGGATAATTATGCCGGACGCGGTTCGTCATGTAACAGTCATAACATAGGGTGATACAGAACTAGCTCCAGTTCATCAATGTAATGGAGGCATGTATTACGAATATAGTCATACGTGCTTATGGAAAAGAACTTGCATGACATCTTTTGTCCTACCCTCCCGTGGCAGCGGGGTCCTATTGGAAAATAAGGGATATTAAGGCCTCCTTTTAATAGAGAACCGGAACAAAGCATTAGCACATAGTGAATACATGAACTCCTCAAACTATGGTCATCACCAGGAGTGGTCCCGATTATTGTCACTTCGGGGTTGCCGGATCATAACACATAGTAGGTGACTATAGACATGCAAGATAGGATCAAGAACACACATATATTCATGAAAACATAATAGGTTTAGATCCGAAATCATGGCACTCGGGCCCTAGTGACAAGCATTAAGCATAGCAAAGTCATAGCAACATCAATCTCAGAACATAGTGGATACTAGGGATCAAACCCTAACAAAACTAACTCGAGTACATGATAAATCTCATCCAACCCATCACCGTCCAGCTAGCCTACGATGGAATTACTCACGCACGGCGGTGAGCATCATGAAATTTGTGATGAAGGATGGTTGATGATGACGACGGTGACGAATCCCCCTCTCCGGAGCCCCGAACGAACTCCAGATCAGCCCTCCCGAGAGAGATTAGGGCTTGAAGGCGGCTCCGTATCGTAAAACGCAATGAAACTTTCTCTTTGATTATTTTCTCCCCGAAAGCCAATATATGGAGTTGGAGTTGGCGTTGGAGGGCCACCAGGGGGCCCATGAGGTAGGGGGGCGCGCCCAGGGGGGAGGGCGCGCCCCCCACCCTCGTGAGTAGGGTGTGGGCCCCCTGGTCTTCATCTTTGGCGAGGATTTTTTAGTATTTTTTCTAAGGTGTTCCGTGGAGTTCTAGGTCATTCCGAGAACTTTTGTTTTTTGCACATAAAACAACATCATGACAATTCTGCTAAAAACAGCGTTAGTCCGGGTTAGTTCCATTCAAATCATACAAGTTAGAGTCCAAAACAAGGGCAAAAGTGTTTGGAAAAGTAGATACGACGGAGACGTATCACTATGATGTGTGAAATCAATACTCCTAGCAACTCTGTTGCTTGGTAGTTAAAGGACAATAATTTCATCCATAGTGTGTTGGTTCTTGAATCGTCATACTAAGATAGATTGTGCTACCTAGTCCTTATTTCTGGTGCACTCTTCGATCAATAAGTTAGGATTGTGTCAATCCCTCGCTCCCATGATCATATCATCTTACCCTGAAAAGCAAGGTTGTTCTCGAGCTTAGTAACATATCGGTGGTTCGTGATTTTCCGAATATCTTCTCGGAAGTATTACTAGGTTGTCCCCTGACTGTTATGTTGAGCTCGTGATCAAGTTGGTTTTCCTCTAAACCACCCCTCTCCAGGAATCCGTGTTGGATACCCCTAAGCTAGTTGGTTAAGCTAAACGACAACTTGGAGAGTTGGAAGATAAAAGCTTACCTAACTTAGTTCGTTTCAAAGGGATATCTTGGTGTTGGTGTGTTAGTTGAAGAAAGATGATATCTTCATCGATTGGTCCCTGTGATCAGTTGTTGGACCCATTGTCTTATAAAAACTTTGATTTGAGTATGGGCTATCACCAAATCAAATCAGTACCATCGATGTTCGTAATGTTGTCTTACTCGTGGTTGATCCCTCGAGCATACACCATTACATCTTTTGGTCCGACCAATGCTATCACCGTGTTCACATGATGGTGGAAGACCAGTGATATGGAAATTCCGATGAGTTGTTGTTGGGCCATTAGCAGCATTTTGTCTCCCCCATGATTCATGTTAAACATCAACCTAGTGTTGAAAATTTTGTAAGCAATGCCTTCGTGTTCCGTTCATGAAGCTTATGCTTGGATGGAAGAAGTGACTTCGTCGAATTCACGTGCATTTGATGTAAGTTGCCGCCATGAAATCGAGACAGATTGTTTTTGTTTTCTCTGGAACCATCCCAAGTCAGTCATGCATGTGCGAAGTATGCTATGGTTTGATAGGCTCGCTATCTCCATTCTATATGTATCCCTAGCACACCAATCCACTAACTGATTTCTTCAAGGAGAAAAAGTTCCTTCATAAGAGCTAATCATATGACTTATGCAAGGACTTCGTTATCCGCGATGATGGTTCCCAACCAGAACTTGGTAGTGTTTTATTATAAGACTACCATGTGGTCATGCTTGTCTAGGACAGTGTGTTCACAGGGGTGTAGCAGAACCAGCTCACATTTTGGAGCTTGCTATCGTAGTTCATCTCCCGAGAATCTCGCAACGCCATCTCGTCGATTTGTGTTGCAAACTTTCATTTCTCTCTTTAGACTAGATGAGTCTGGAATGTCCTGAGACCAACCAGATCTGAATCTCAGGCAGATATGATGGTTGGAACATTTTCCAAGAACTATAATATTGGTCTCTTTGTAACTCGGTAAAGTGGTTGTCATGGCCAACACACCCAGCCAGAAAACCTAATATTTTAGTATCTTGATTGAGGAAGTTGGCCACCTCCCCATAAGGATTTCGTTGGAATTACTCCTTAGTTGTGCCTTATGATTCTTGTGCTCCCGAAGTCCGACCTTTTACTTGATGGTCTAGTTACCAAACCATTTCAATGAATGGGATACGCTAGCACATGAAGGAGAACATTAGAAGCGGAGTGCTAAATGTCTCTCGGTCGATCATCCGTATTTTGATCCCTTGGCCTCGCTAAGGTGAAATCTGAGAATGTGTTATCTTCCTTTGCATCTGCGTCCTCCATCACCATTCGTCATGGTAGTACGTTGTGTTGACATGATCCTTGACACGGATATTGGTAAGAACTTGATGAATATGGAAATGCTCAAGTTCTTGAGAGCACGCACAAGCCTAGGTGTTATCACCGGCACTAACCGGGATTGCTCCCAGTTTTCTTCGGTTATGCTATAACTATTTCAGTAGTGGAATCACTCTCTACTGTTGAGCTTCTCCCTAGTTACTAGAATTATTCCTAGCATCTGCATTTTGTCCCCAGCTTGCACCATCATTGTGCCATTCTACATTGGGACCCGTCTATTGCTGATGATAAGCAAAATCATCTATGGCATTGTCTTCAACAAGGTAGTCCACATCATCTATTCTGGTCCGAGTATGGCATTCTTTTGGACTCCTTCAAAAGATCGATTGTGATTTGCCTTAAGCTGGTATAAAGAGTTTCAGTGTTCTCTGAATCAAAGGTAATTCTTTTTGCCACTTAGGGGAATAATTCCACGAGTCACCTCCTCTAAGATGTCTCGTTATGGTATCATGGCAATTCAACTCCTCGCTACGTTGACAACCGTTCACCACATTCTTAAGCGTGAAATTGTTGTTTACCTAGTGAAACCTCGTCATCTATCTCACTCCCTCCCTCTAGATGTATGCTTCGTGTCTCAGCTCAAGAGAAGTTCCAATGACTCACCCCGTGAGTTGGTCCTAAGTTGTTCGATCTTCGAGGAGATCGATCCTTCTAGAGTTTTCCCTTTCTTCTTGTCATCATGTTGAATAAAGATCTCAAAAGCAAAGACGTCAAGATCAATTTGAAGCAATGAGTGAACATCTTCAAGAAGTGCAATTGGATCATGAAGATTGTGATAGTTTTGTGACCCCCTTTCGTCTTACCTCACGTCTTGAATCTCGGGACGAGATTCTCGTTTAGTGGGGGTGATTTGTCACATCCCCTAGTTCTGGCCTGCTCTGGGTTAGCTAGTCTTGTGTTGCATCATGTTTAAATTTCTCTTAAATTTTAAATGGGGATTGTTTCAAACCCTAGCATCAAAGGAATTCAATAGGTTCAACTAAAATATTTTTAGTGAACCCAAAATGGCTTTAAAAAATGTTCATCATTTTTGGAAAATGATGGAAACAGTAACCAGAGGCGATGCACATTTTTCCATGACATTTTGGATTCTTGAAATAACACATATTGTATTTGAGTTGGAGCAAATATATGTTATATATATTTTTAATGCTTCAATAATTCTGCTATTTTGTGAGGGGCTCTAGAATATTCCTTTCAGTCCCTGCTAAAATTATTGGAAGAAACAAAAATGGTTTAGTGCTTGAACTAAATCAAAACAGATTGAAATAAATAGAAAACAGTAATTAAAAATAAGAAAGATAGAGAGAAGGACTTACCTGTGTAGCCACCTGCTCGGCCCAGCTGGTGGCCCAGCCAGTTGGCCAACCCACCGACGGCAGGGGGCATTTCCTAAACGGCGCCTTAAGCGCCCGTTTTAGGTGTTAGGGCAAACGGGCGCACACCCCCTTCTCCACGCTGACTGGCCCATTTCATTTTTTTCCTCCTATTTATTATAAGGAGCAAAAATACTACGAGCGCGGTGGGAATCGAACCATGACTTGCTGGTCATATGCACACTACGCTAACCACCACAACCACCGCAACTTTTGCGTCTCTCATCAGTTTTTTACTTCTTTTCTTATTTCTTATTTCTTTTTTGTTTTTTTATTTTTTCTTAGAAGAGTTTCGTTTAGTTTTTTTCTTTTATTTTTTCGTTTTTCTTAGAACTGTTTTTGTTCTGTTTTTTATATATATTTCATTTTTTTTTCTAAATACATGAACATTCTCTTCAAATTTGTGAACTTTTTCTCAATTCGATGAACTTTTTTTTCAAAGTTGATGAAATTTTATCAAACTCAATGAACTTTTATTTTGAAATTTGATAAAAAATCAAACGGGGTGAACTTTTTTGAAATACATGAACTTTTTTTGAATTTCGATGAACTTTTTCAAATTCGATGAACTACATTTAAAATTTGGTGAACTTTTTTGTTGAATTCGGTGAACTTTTTTCAAATTTGATGAACTTTATGTTCATCATATTGAAGAAAAATGTTTACCATACATTGAAAAAATGTTCAGTGTGTATAAAAAAATGTTCATCATGTATATAAATTTTGTTCAGCATGCACTCAAAAGGAGTTCATCATATTTTAAAAAAAGTTCTATGTGTATTTGAATATTGTTCACCATACATTGCCAAAATGTTTGGAGTGTATAAAAAAATGTTCATCGTGTAGAGAAATTTTGTTCAGCATGTATTCAAAAAAAGTTCAGCGTATTTAAAAAAATGTTCAATGTTTCTTTGAATAATGTTCACCCTATACTAAGAAAATGTTCAATGTGTATTCTAAATTTGCTTTCTAAAAATTGTGCACAGTACAAAAAAAGTATTCAAATTTCGAAATTTGTTCAGTTTTTGAAAAACATAGTTCATGTTTAAAAGAAAAGGAATATTCGAAATTTGATGAACTATATTAATAATTGATGAACAATTTTTTCCAAATTCGATGAACTTTTTTCAGAATTGGTTAACTTTTTTTCGTAATTCGTCTTTAAAAAAAATTGATGAACCTTTTCGAGTTCAATGAATGTTTTTTAAAATTGAACTTTTATTACACATCTATGATTTCCTTTTTCTTTTTTACGTTTCCCTTTTCTGAAATGATTTTTATGGTACAGAATTTATGTCAATGTTGTACTAGAAGAAGTATTAAGTAGGTTTGTGTCGGGGAGAGCTGATTGTGTCCCACGAACACCTATGGGACCTGGGTCCCTTGTGGTTCGGAGGGGGGCGGAGATTGCACGAAGAGCGGATCGAGGCGATGCACACGAGCAGATTTACCCAGCTTCGGAGCTCTCCGGAGAGATAAAACTCCTACTGCTGCTTTGTGGATTATCTTGTGTTCTTGCTAGGGAGCAATGGGAGCTACAAGACCTAGCCTGAGTGTGGTTTCGTATGAGTATATGATGAACTAAGCCGGAGCTGGACCGAACCCTTTCTACGTTGCACTTGGGCCTCCTTTTATATGCACAAGGGGTCACCACATGTGGCAAGTAGACAAGGGTAAGATAGTAAAAACATAGGTAGGTACACCGCTTTGTACAAAGTACAGAATCTATACCTAACTCGACGGCAAGGGACAAGGGTCATCAATGCCCGCCTCGGCCGCCCGAACAAAGGTAACAGGGACCGCTGGCGCGGCTCCGCTTGCCACGATGGTAGCTTGTCAGCGCCGCTTATCGCTACTCCCCGCTGGCTGCACAGCTCGTCGACACGCATGCTTGGGAGAGCCCCGTGGTGACACGTTGGCGGGTGAGCTGGAGCGGAGATGAAGAGAGGTTGCCTGCCCCGGCAAGCGCCTTGCCGCGGCAGGAACCTTGTCGCGCTTGGGGGCTCGGCGCCCATCAAGCCTTCCCGGCAAGATCCCCTTGCTGGGGTCTTGTTTTCTTCGCGCCCTGAGTGGCCTTCCTGGCAAGCTCCTCTTGCCGGGGTCTTGATTACTTTGTTCTTGAATGGCTCCAAAGGAGCCATCGAGATCTTGGCGGTCATCGTGCCAGCCTGCCGTGGCGCCTGCAACGTCTGTCGGCACGAAGTTCGGGATACTAGGGTACCCTACTCTAGTACACCGACAGAGCCCCCGGGCTCGGCCACACACGGCGCCAAGCTCTGTTGGGCCAGCCCAAAACAGTGCACGGGCACGCGTGGTTTTGATTACGCCGTTATTTGCCTTGGACCCACCACGCCTCCCACTTAACGGTACGCACCGGACGTGGCGCCGTGGGGAGATCGTGGGGCTTTTTTAATGGGAAAAATCGAACGCCTGTCCCCTCTCCCTTTATAAGCGGGGAACAGGGCAGGATGCCCACTTGCCCTTGCTGTCACATCGAAACCCCGTCGCTTTCCCTTTCTTCTCGAGCCCAAAGAGAGCGACGCCCGCCCCTCCATTGCCACCGGCGCCACAAACGCCGCCGCTTCCTCCACCACCACTCCCTATGGCTCCGAAGGCCGATAAGGGAAAAGGCGTGAATCGGCGAGGCGCAGCTGCTCATGGCGCTGCGGAAGGAGCGGCCCTCTCGATCCCCGCTCAACAGAAGGAGCTGCGGAGCTGTACTATCTCTTCTGGTCGACGGTGACCCGGGCACACCCGCGCACGAGGGTCATCTCCGCCGCCACATCTGCTAAGGTCTCCATCGGGTACCCCTTCTTCGTGATTTTCTTCTGGTGCAGGCTCTGCCCGCCCTTTTCTGAATTCTTCTGCGATGTCATGAACACATATGGCCTCCGCCTCCTTGACTTCACCCCCAACGCCATCCTCACCATGGCCGTTTTCGCACACCTTTGCGAGAACTTCGCCGGGTCCATCCAAATGTCGCACTTTTCCGCCACTACTTCTCACCCAGCGAGAGAGAGGAGAGCCGCTGTCGGAGGAATTGCATGGACCTCTAGGATCCGCAAGAAGGAAGCGATCTTGACGGAGAGTTGCGCAGCAAGTGGGAGGAGTGGAGAGCTGACGGTGTTGGATCTTAGAGGAGGAGCCACAGTTTTCACCGCCTGCGCCTGCACCCCCATAATTCAAGGGTAACGATTGAGTAACTTGGCGCCGGAGGACGACAAGTTGAAGATTGCCACGACTAGGATTTTATGCTCGCAAGCGAGCTATCAGAGGAGCAGTTGGCGCAGACTTCCTTCGCCGCCACATTGCGCCCTTGCAGGAGAGAGGGAGGCCTGCTTGGGAATTCCAGAACGCGGCGGACATTATGAGGCTGCGCCCAGGTCTGAATTGGAATTTCACTACCTTGGAGCTTGACGGCATGCTGCGGGAGTTGTTCAAGCCTGAAGCGGATAATCCCGGGTGGTGCATGTTGCCGAGGGGAGTTGTGCCCTTGTGCAACAACTCGTCACTTGACAGCATCCGCGTGATAATGCCGTTGTGCGATTCCCATGGAATCGTTCCAACTTGGCAGGAGCCCGCCGACGACATCGTGCAGCAGTTCTTCGACAACTTGGTTGAAGTGCCGATCCGCGCCGACGAGCAGAGGCGACTCACCCGCGACACCACCGCTCAGGAGATGGCGCGCATCGCCACGAGTTTGGAGGAGGCTGCAGAGGCTGCTGCCGCCGGCGTATTTGGGTTCACTGTCGAAGAAGCGGAGACGGCCGAGGCGGCAAGCCTTGCCGACCGGGAAGAGTTCTTCGGTGAGGAGGAGCAGCCCGAGCCCGACAACGAACCGAGCGAGCCTGCCGGGGACGCCTCTCCTCCGTCGTCAAGTAGCTTGCCGCAAGAGGGGCCCGCTGTACCACCAAGGAGACGCCTCCGCAAGACTGGAGAAGTGGCGGGGCGGCCTATGGTCCAACAGCCGCCTCGCCGCCCGACGCGCTCCACCGCGGCAAGCACGGTTGCCGCGGGAGCGCCTCATTCCGCCACGGCGACGGGCGCAGGTCTTCGAGTCGCGCCCTCGCACTCCGCCAAGCGCCGAGGGAGTCTTCTCCCCCAATCCGTCGCGCCGGAGCAGAGTTTGATCTCTCCTCCCTCAGCTCCGAGGAAGAAGAGGAAGAGTAAGATCTTGTCGCTGCTATTTGTAATCTTCCAATTTATTGCTTTATCTTATATCTGACTGGTTCCACTCTGAACCTTCTTCTTCAGGACGTTAGCTCAGAGGGCGCCGAAGAGGGCCAAGACGCCGGTGGTTGTCGTCTCAGATGACTCCCCTGTGGCGACAGGGGGCACGTCTGGAACTCCCTTGCCAAACTCGGCAACCCTTCAACAGAGCAGCCCCCAGCACAGCCCCCAACGTAAGTGTTTCGTTTACTTTTCGTGGTCGGGTGTGCTTGAGTGCTTCTCCGTTACTGATATCTGGTTTGTTGAATTGTGTAGGAGCAGAACAGCCTCATCAGGAAGCACCGGAGGTCACTCCCGAAGTTCTGCTTGCTTCAACTACGCCGCCAAGGGAAAACTCTCCGCCAAGGGAGCCCTCTCCGGCAAGGGAGGCCTCTCCGACAAGGGGAGCTTCCCCGACAAGGACCAGCGCCGACGACCCTCCGGTAGTGGAGACCGCGGAAACAGATCCCGTTGCAGATGGTTTTCTTGTTTGATAATTTCCCTTGGGTCCTTTCTTCTTCTGTTCTTCTCTTTCGAACATCTGCTTGATTTGTGCTTTCTTCTTCTGACCATCAGATCCATCTGCCGGAGATCCTATAGAGACTGAGGCCGCCGGCGAGGAAGACGCTCAAGGCGACAATGTCGACGCCGCCAACAAGGAGGAGGAGGCTGGCGCTGACGGGCCCGCCGGCGAGGAGGTCGCCGAGGCTCTTTGGCGCAGAGGTGGGAGGAATCGGCGATCGATCGACGGCCCCGAGGCCGCAGGAGCGCCAGCGCTGCACCGACCGCTGATCCTCCGCCACCGACGCCACGCCGACTCAAGAGCCCCAGCCCGCGCCTACCAAGGCCGGCGAGGTGTCTTTATCAAACTCCCCGGGCTTCAAGCTCCGTGGCACCGCCAAGGGGAGACTTTCGACGCTGAACTGCTTGCCTCCGCCGGCTGTCGCTGGTTGATGCCCGAGCAGCAGCAGTGGTGAGCCCGAGGAGGAGCAGCTGTTAAGGAGGTTGTTGTCGCTCTACCGCGCCCGACAAGCCAAACTGGAGTCGTGGAGGCGCTTGTCGCGAGGGCGGAGCTGATTTGGAGAAACGCGGAAGAGCTCCGCGCGCCAACAAAGAAACTCTCCGGGACATAGCGGAGGCGCGGAGCAGCTTGCCGAGGAGCGCACGGCCTTCATCTTGGAGAAGGGCTAGGTCAAGAGCAGCAGAGGCTCGCCGGGCAGAAGCTCTCCGCGAGAAGGTGAGTGGCGCAGCGGAAGATCAACCTCGACAGCTATGAGGAAGATCTCGATGCAGCGAGCAAACGATTGCGGGCCACTTCAGGAGGCAAAGATGCCGCTGCGGCTGCCGAGGCCGCCAAGAGGGAATTGGAGACGAGGTGGCTCAGCTGGAGTCCACCCTCCAGAAGAGTGCCGAGGAGGTCGCCGGGTTGAAGCGCGAGCGTGAGAGGGACGCTTACACCCTCGGCAAGCTGCAGGGTCGTTTTGCTGAAAAGATCAAAGAGCTCGATGCCGCCAAGGACTCCAAGGCGGATCTGGAGCTGAAATTGACCACCTTGACAGAGACGCTGAATGGCGCCAAGGAGCGGAAACGGCCTGCTGGAAAAGATCAAGGCCACCGAGGAGTTGTTTGTCGAATGCTGTGACCGCCTGAATAATCTTGAGACAGATAATGCATTGGACGAAGGTCTTGTGGACACTGCCGCCGGCATCCATAATGAGCTGATGGAGTTGGGGATGACAGATCTTGGGTACTCCACCGACGAGAAGCTCCAACCCAGCGTCAAGCTCAGCCTATTCTTCAAAGGCGTGTTGGCGGGTATCCAGCGTCGGGAAGAGGTTCCAAAGCAATGGCGGAGGAATCACGTCAAGTCTGCGCCGAGGCTCTCCAGAAGGTGTTGATGAAGGTGGCCTTCCGCAACCCAGGCGTCGACTTCACCAAAGCCCTCAAGTCCCTGCCTCCATCCGCCGATGTTGAAGTGCTCAAAGCCCTTGTCGCACCCATTGTGGACAGGGTGAGAGGAGTTAAGAGGCTCGAGGGCGACCGCGTAGACTAGGCCGCCCAGTCTATCTTTCTCTTGTCGCTGTAGATCATGTTTAGATAAAAAGTCTATTAGATCCGCGACAAGTTATCATGTAATATACACTATCTTAGGCAATCGAATGCAATGTTATTTCCTTTACTCGATTTCTTCCCTTGTACGTTTATACCCTACGCTTTCAGGGAAACTTGTCAGTGCGAACACCTTTGCCGTGAGCGCCGAGTGCGGAACTTCAGCAGCCTGCTGGTGATGCCGCCTCCGACAAGCAACCTTGTCGCAACTAGTTGCAGCACACTTAAGTTGTTGAGCGGACTCGAAACAAAATAAGGGCGCAAGCCAGTCGCGAGTTGGTTCCTCCGCGCACAGGTTTTCCATACAAAGTACTATCGTTCGAGGAAGATAACTTAAAAATTTAAAACTGGTCGTTTAAACTTAGCAACTTAGCTTTTCATTGTCCATTTTCCGGCAAGGCGACAGTTCCTCGAGCGACGCTTGCGCCCACACCATTATCTTCTCCTTCCCCCCCGGTTAACTTGTGGGTGGATGAACCTTCTTCTTGTTTGAGAAGAAAGAAGAGAAAATAAAGTTATGGAGCCTAGTGGCTCGTCATCGCTTACCGGGTGCGGATGCTGCACAAAATGTTAGTAAACACATGCATATATGATTATGTGGGCATGTATTGACAAGTTGTGCGCAACACATAGGCTTTACTGATGCACGGGTTCTGCGCCCGGCTTTGTACAAAGGATTACATGCAACAGTGGCAAGACTTGTACAAAAGGGTGGTTGCCGGAACAGGTTCCGGCAACCGCGCCTTATGGGTAGAACTTGCGAAGATGCTCTATATTCCAGAAATGCCCACCCGGCGCCATCTTCGGGCTCAAAGCGGACAGCGCCGGGCCTAGTGACTCGTTTCACCCGATAAGGGCCTTCCCACTTCGGCGTCAACTTGTTGGAATTCTTGGCGGATTGAATGCGCCGAAGAACAAGGTTGCCTTCCTCGAAGCTTCTGGCATTAACTTTGCGGCTACGGTAGCGACGGAAAGCTTGCTGGTAACGAGCAGCTCGTACAGCAGCCTGAAGACGATCTTCCTCGAGGAGCAGCGCGTCATCTTGTCGCAGCTGCTCTTGCTCAAGCTCATCATAGGCGAGCACTCGAGGTGACCCGAACACGAGTTCCGTGGGGAGAACTGCCTCTGCTCCGTAGACTAGAGCGAAGGTGTCCGCCGATGGCTCGATTTGGCGTCGTCTGACGACCAAAGAACCACCGCAGCTCCTTGATCCAGTTTCTTCCACACTTGCGCAACTTGTCGAAAGTTCTGGTCTTGAGTCCCCGCAGCACTTCAGCGTTTGCTCTCTCGCTGACCGCTGCTTCTCGGATGAGCAACGAAGCAAAGCAGATCTTGGCGCCAAGATCTTGGGCGTCTCGCATGAAGGTGCGGCTCGGAACTGTGTGCCGTTGTTGGTGATGATTCTGTTAGGAATCCCAAAACGGCAAACAATTGACCAAGAACTTGATTCCGATCGTGTTGTCACCTTCCTCACTGGTTCCACTTCCGCCACTTTGTGAACTTGTCGATTGCGACGCATAAGTACTCGCTTTCGGGGAAAGGGCCGAGGATGTCGAGCCCCTGCATCGAGAAGGGCCAGGATAAAGGGATCATCCGAGAGCTTGAGCTGGTTGATGTATCTGTTTGGAATGGAACCGCACGCTTCACACTTTGTTACTTGTGCAGCTTGCATCCGGAGGGCTTCCGCCAGAAGAAACCTTGCTTAGGAACGCTTTGCTTGCAAGTGCTTTTGCGCCAATGTGGTGACCACATATGCCTCCATGTATCTCTCGCCAACAGCTTCATCCATCTTCCCGCAAATACACTTCAATTTCACACCGCTGAGTCTTCTTCTGCAGGATGTTGTCAACAAACTGGTACATACTTGACCGCAGGGCTACTCTTTCCGCTTCTTCTTGCTGTTCGGAAGTTCTCCATGCAGGGAAATGGACGATTTGTCGTGCCCATGCCGGAGCCCGTGGCTCGACAACAAGGACCAAAGGCTCATCTATCATCGCGGAACATCAGCTTCGCGGCAAGAACTCGTGGGTCCGCCGGAGTTGATGATCCCGGCAAGCTTGCCGAGCGAAACTTGTCGGGAGCGCTTTGCTTCAACGATACAAACTACATGGTTTGTCGGAGCATACTGCTCCTCGGTGATACTTGCGCTGGTTTTAGGGACCTTCTTGGCGGCGCTTCAGGAGCTCTGCGGAAAGTAGTCGCCGAAACCAATTTTCTTTTCTTGCTCTGTCATGTTGATGGTGTCACGGTTGGCTGAGTTAGCTTGAGCACAAAAATCCCTGGTTCCACAGGTAACTTAAGTCTGCGCACATTTGGAGAGGCCATCAGCTATATCGCTCGCGTTTTGAACGTGTTTCATTTGCGAGCCTTCAAAGTGCTCTTCCAGCTTCCTCACTTCGCCGACGAGGCTTCCATCAACGGACTCGATAATCTTTATTTACTTGGCGACGACAAGTTGCGAGTCCCCCGACAATGAGCTTCTTGATCCCAAGGTCCACCGCAATCCACGAGACCGCAAGCAAGCCTTCATACTCTGCAGATTATTTGTTGCTTGTTCCTTGGGAAAGTGCATCTAGACTATGTACTTGAGGTGCTCTCCGGTGGGTGCGATAAGCAACACGCCGCACCGGCGCCTTGCAGCGAGAAGGCACCGCCAAAGTACATCAGCCACTCCTTATTTGCCTCCTTGACGGGGATGCTCGCTCCGAATCTCTTCATCTTGCGCTGGCGCCCACTCTGCTATATATTCTGCCAATGCCCTGCTCTGGATAGTTGAAGTGCTTTCGAACTTGAGACCAAAGCTTGACAGTTCCAGTGCCCACTCGACAATCCTGCCTGTTGCTTCTGGATTTTGCAATATCCTCTTCAACGGAAAGCGAGTGACAACTGTTATCTCGTGCTTGAAGTAATGGCGCAGCTTTCGAGGCCATGAGGAGGCCGAAAGCAGCTTTTGCACACCGAGTACCTTCATCTAGCCCCGCGAAGGGAACCGACAAAGTAGACCGGGCGCTGCACCATCTTGTTCTCAGATCTTGTCGCAACCCTGCGCTGATCTGTTCTTGTCGGGACCAGAGCTTGACGGTGAAGCCCCTCGCCGTCGCTGGATGCAACTGCCTCGGTTGCCGGCTCATCATCCGCCTCCCTCTCCGCTATCGACGCAGCACTAACCACTTGATTGGTCGCTGCTATATACAGCAGCAACTTCTCTTGTGGCCTAGGTGCGACAAGTATTGAGCGGAGGACAGGTATCTCTTCAAGTCTGCAGCGCAGCCTCCGCTTCGAGTCCATTTCATTGACCTGCCTTTTTCAAAATGTTGAAAAAGCGGCAGGCGCGTTCAGCAGACTTAGAGATGAACTCGCCGAGAGCAGCCACGCAACCGGCAAGCCTTCTGACATCCTTGATGCGCTTTGGTGCTTCAATCTGCTCAATGGCCTTGATCTTGTCGGGATTGGCTTCAATTCCCCGCTGAGACACAAAGAACCCGAGAAGTTTGCCGGAGGGGACTCCAAACACGCACTTCCCGGGGTTGAGCTTGAGGTTGATCTTGCGCAGATTTGCAAATGTTTCATCCAAATCCTGAACCAAAGTCGCTCTGTCCTTGCTCTTGACCACTATGTCATCCATGTAGGCTTCTACATTTCTGTGTATCTGTGGTTCAAAGGCATCATGGACTACCCTTGCAAAGGTTGAACCAGCATTCTTTAAACCGACAGGCATCCGTATAAAGCAGTACGTGCCACATGGTGTAATGAATGCGGTTTTCTCTTCATCCTCTTCTGCCATGAAGATCTGATGATATCCTGAATATGCATCAAGAAATGAAAGCAGATCACATCCAGCCGTGGAGTCAACAATCTGGTCGATACGCGGCAAGGGAAATGGGTCTTTGGGACAAGCTTTATTAACATCGGTGAAGTCAATACAAAGTCTCCATTTCCCATTAGCCTTATGCATAACTACCGGATTGGCCAACCACGGGGTGGAGGACTCCTCGACAGCCCTGCTGCTTCTAATTTCTTGATTTCTTCGCTATGAACTCTTGGCGCCCACCGCTGCTTCCTAACTTTTTGCTTGACGGGCCGCGCGATGAGGACAGACAGCTAGGTGGTGCTCAATTACTTTCACAGGAACACCGGGATGTCGATGGTTGCCATGCGAACACATCGACATTCGCCTCGCAAAGAAAGCAACGAGCTCGCCTTCCTATTTAGGATCAAGCGTGGCAATCGATGGTGAAGGTATCACCAGTGCCGTCCTCCTTGGCGGGCACCTTCTTGGTCTTCGCGGAGCTGCCATCGCCTTGTTGCACTTGCCGTGGAGCTCGATGGTGCGTCCTCGACGGTAGCGCAGCACCAAGAGGTGCGCTTGCGGAGTGGGCAACAGAGCTCTTGCCGACCTGGTGGTCTTCTTCTTCCCCGGAGCTTCAGCGTAAGTGGTTTGCTATCTGTCGCGCTGCTGCATCCCAGAATCTTGTCGGCGCAGATAAGTGCATCTTTCTTGTCGCCATGGACAGAAATGACGCTTATCGGGCCGGGCATCTTGAGTAGGTTGTAAGCATAATTAGAGGCGGCCATGAACTTGGCGAAGCGCCGGGCGCCAAGTATGCCATTGTAGGGCAATGGGAAATCGGCGACGCCAAACGTGACCCTCTCGCCTGAAGTAGAGCTCGCTGCGAATGTTACCGCAACGTGATCTTCCCTTTGGGCTTGCTCCTTCCGGGTTGATTCCTTGAAAGTACCAGTTTCTTGAGCTCGCTGTCAGGGATTTGAAGCTTCTGGAGCACTGCAGGAGATCAAATTCAGGCCGGCCCCACTGTCAACCAGCATCTTTGTGACCTTGAGGTTGCGGATGGTTGGTGAGACCAACATCGGCAAGCACCTGACCGCAGTGATGCGATCGGGGTGATCCTCAATGTCAAAGATGATGGGCGTCTGGACCACTTCGAGGTTTGCGTGACTCTATGGATGGTTCTGCTGCATTGACCTCACGCATCCATTGCTTGAGTTGGCGGTGCGAGGTATGCAGAGACGCACCACCGCCAACGCAAAGGACCTCCGCTGCCTTTTGAAACTCCTGCTCATCAGCTTCATCGCCTTCCATGTCCTCGCCATCTTCATCTTCGCCTTCTTCCTTGTCACGGCCGCGGGGAGGTCTGTGTCCTTGCCGCTGCTTGGCCTTGCCGCGGCGTCCTCCCCGACCGGGTCTTTTCTTACTTGCTGCACCTGCACCTTCTTGGGCTTTCTCCTTGTCTCGCCGCTCGTATTCAGCTCTCTCAGAGCTCAACAAGCTGCTCGACTTTCTTGCAGCTCTGGAGATCGTGGCCCTTGGTGCGGTGGATTTTACAGTACTGCTTGTTGGAGCTGTCAGGCTTGTCGGCGGCCGCCACAGCTTGGCGGTTGGCATCAACGGCAACCTCCTTGCCGGAACCACCAGCCTTGGCTTTGTTGGCGGCACCATCCTTGCCGGACTGCTCGACAACTAGTACTTCTTGGTTTTTCTTCCTCCTGTTGTTTCGCCACGGCTCTTTCTTGCCGGGCGATCCCTCACCGCCGACTCTGCTCCCACATTCTCTCCCGGAGTCTTCTTCCTTCTTCAGCGTGTGCACACTTGTCGGCCAGTATGAGCTCGCTGGCGTCTTTCACTTTTCACATCGCCATCTCCTCTTCATCCCGCGGTTTCGTACATTCTGATGAAATGCACTGATCACCGCGGCAGGGTGGACGTCTGGGATGTTGTAATGCACACGGCTGAACCTCTGGATGAATTTGCGCAGGGACTCTCCTTCCTTCTGGGCGAGTAGGTGAAGGTCACTCTCCTGGCCATGAGGCTTATGGCCGCCTGTGAAGGCGCCAACAAACTGGTGGCACAAGTCTGCCCAAGAAGAAATAGAGCTGTCCGGCAAGTGCATGAGCCAGGATCTGACGTTTGGCTTGAGCACTAGAGGAAAGTATTTGGCGAGGATCTTGTCGTCTCGTCCCCCCGCGGCCAGCACCGCGATGGTGTAGATGCTGAGGAACTCCGATGGGTGTGTCCTGCCATCATACTTCTCCGGCACATCTGGTTTGAAGTTTTTCTTTTGAGCCACCGGACTTGCCGCAGCTCACGAGTGAATGCAGGGCAACCTACCGCTATACGACAAGTCGCTGGTTCTTCGGGCGCATGCATATCGACAGTGGGCCCGCGCGCTGGTCGATTGACGCACGCTTCTCTTGGCGCCGACACGGGTTCGAGCATCTTCTTCTTGCCGTTCTCGGAGAACTGGCGCTGGTCGCGACGAGCTCGCGGATCCGGCGACGCAGCTGGAGTCGCTGTCGAGGTGGATCCGGCGAGTCGGCGATCTTGGTCTTCGGAAGGGAGTGCACGGTGGCTGCACCCAAAGTCTCGTCGCCATCAGCTCGTGCCTTGTCGCCTTGCAGCTGCTGCGAGGCACTCGTCGCCAGGGGACGTCGCTGTTGGCGAAGCCGATGAGACTCTGAATTGTGGCCCTCCATTCGTCGACCTTGTCGGCCGTTGGAGGGTAATCTAGAAGTAGCTGTGCTCTTGCCAAGGCTTCTGCTGGTGTGGTGGGAGGCAACGGTGTACGTAGCGAGGAACGGGAGGTGCTCGGACTCCTAACCAAGTCAGGAGGAGCAGCATCCCATAGCGACCGTACTCCACTCATACCGCATGCCGAGGCGCATGCGGTCTCGAGGGCCTCGGATCCTCCAGCTTTTGGCCTTGATCCAACGAGCGTATGGTGCCGCGAGCATCATGACGCTGTCGGTCCCGCGCCTCCTGCGAGGGACGCGGTGCGGACTTCGGACGCCGACGCCTTTATGCTGCCTTGTCCTTGACCTGGCGGCATTGTGGGCTCTCTCGACGATGCCGGTTCCTCCGCCAGCGTTTCCCCCACCACCTGACAGCTCCGGTGGTGGTGGGTTCGACGCGGACGGCTCTGCTGCTGCCGAAGACTTCTTCTTCGGCGCCATGTTGACGAAAATGTCGATGAAGTTGCTCGTGTGACCGCCGGATCGGGTTCACACAGCCTCGACGCCCCCTACCTGGCGCGCCAAAGATGTCGGGGAGAGCTGATCGTGTCCCACGAACACCTATGGGACCTGGGTCCCTTGTGGTTCGGAGGGGGGCGGAGATTGCACGAAGAGCGGATCGAGGCGATGCACACGAGCAGATTTACCCAGCTTCGGAGCTCTCCGGAGAGATAAAACTCCTACTGCTGCTTTGTGGATTATATTGTGTTCTTGCTAGGGAGCAATGGGAGCTACCAGACCTAGCCTGAGTGTGGTTTCATATGAGTATATGATGAACTAAGCCGGAGCTGGACCGAACCCTTTCTACGTTGCACTTGGGCCTCCTTTTATAGGCACAAGGGGTCACCACATGTGGCAAGTAGACAAGGGTAAGATAGTAAAACATAGGTAGGTACAACACTTTGTACAAGGTGTACGTTAATCTATACCTAATTCGACGGCAAGGGACAAGGGTCATCAATGCCCGTCTCAGTCGCCGAAAAGGTAACAGGGACCGTCAAGTCGCGCTCCGTTTGCCACGATAGTAGCTTGTCGTGCCGCTTATCGCTACTCCCCGCTGGCTGCACAGCTCGTCGACACGCGCAGCTTGGGAGAGCCCGTGGTGACACGTTGGCGGGTGAGCTGGAGCGGAGATGAAGAGGGTTGCCTGCCCGACAAGCGCCTTGCCGCGGCAGGAACCTTGTCGTGTTTAGGGGCTCGGCGCCCATCAAGCCTTCCGCAAGATCCCTTGCCGGGTCTTGTTTTCTTCGGCATACTGGTGGCCTTCCCGGCAAGCTCCTCTTGCCGGGTCTTGATTACTTTGTTCTTGAATGGCTCCAAAGGAGCCGCCGAGGATCTTGGCGGTCATCGGGGCCAGCCCTGCCGTGGGAACCTTTGAATCGTCCGTGCACGAGTTCGGGATACTAGGGTACCCTACTCTAGTACACCGACAGTTTGTGTGACGCCCCCGATTCAATCGTACACTAATCATGCACGCAAATGTGTACGATCAAGATCAGGGACTCACGGTAAGATATCACAACACAACTCTAAAACATAAATAAGTCATACAAGCATCATAATACAAGCAAGGGGCCTCGAGGGCTCGAATACAAGTGCTCGATCATAGACGAGTCAGCGGAAGCAACAATATCTGAGTACAGACATAAGTTAAACAAGTTTGCCTTAAAAAGACTAGCACAAACTGGGATATAGATCGAAAGAGGCACGGGCCTCCTGCCTGGGATCCTCCTAACTACTCCTGGTCGTCGTCAGCGGGCTGCACGTAGTAGTAGGCACCTCTAGTGTAGTAGGAGTCGTCGTCGACGGTGGCGTCTGGCTCCTTGGCTCCGGCATCTGGTTGCGACAACCAGGTAGAAGGGAAAGGGGGAAAAGAGGGAGAAAAGCAACCGTGAGTACTCATCCAAAGTACTCGCAAGCAAGGAGCTACACTACATATGCATGGGTATATGTGTAAAGGGCCATATTGGTTGGCTGAACTGCAGAATACCAGAATAAGAGGGGGATAACTAATCCTGTTGAAGACTACGCTTCTGGCAGCCTCCGTCTTGCAGCATGTAGAAGAGAGTAGACTGAAATCCTCCAAGTAGCATCGCATAGCATAATCCTACCCGGTGATCCCCTCCTCATTGCCCTGTTAGAGAGCGATCACCGGGTTATATCTGGCACTTGGAAGGGCGTGTTTTATTAAGTATCCAGTTCTAGTTGTCATAAGGTCAAGGTACAACTCCAAGTCGTCCTGTTACCGAAGATCATAGCTATTCGAATAGATTAACTTCCCTGCAGGGGTGCACCACATAACCCAACACGCTCGATCCCATTTGGCCGGACACACTTTTCTGGGTCATGCCCGCCGTGGAAGATCAACACGCCGCAGCCCCACCTAGACCAACAAAGAGGTCAGACCGCGGTCTAAACCTAAGCACCAGTGCAGGCCCATCGCCTTAGCACACACGCGTTGCGTCTGTGACGGAAGCAGAACTAGCCCCTTAATACAAGAGCAGGCTTACATTCCAATCCGGCGCAGCGCTCGATCGGCGGCGTCCGCGAAGGCTTGGTGATACCACGGCGTCGAGTGCCCATAAGCTGTTCACGTAGCTGGTTGGCGTATAGACCAAATGGCGGACTCAGATCAAATACCAATATCTCGTTAAGCGTGTTAAGTATCCACGAACGCCGACCAAGGCCAGGCCCACCTCTCTCCACGGTGGTCTCAACCTGCCCTGTCGCTCCGCCACAAAGTAACAGTCGGGGGCCGTTGGGAACCCAGGCCCACCTCTACCGGGATGGAGCCACCTGCACCTTCAGCCCCCATCTCTGAACAGTATCATAAGTAATGTAACAGTATAAAGTATATAGTGTATGCCCGTGATCACCTCCCGAGTGATCACGGCCCAGTAGTACAGCATGGCAGACGGACAAGAGTGTAGGGCCACTGATGGAACACTAGCATCCTATTCTAAGAAGTAGGATAGCAGGTTAGCGTAACAACTGTAGCAATAATGACATGCTATGCAACATAATAGGATTAACCGAAAGTAGTAACATGCTACACTACTCTAATGCAAGCAGTAGAGGGTAGAATAGGCGATATCTGGTGATCAAAGGGGGGGCTTGCCTGGTTGCTCTGGCAAGAAGGAGGGGTCGTCAACTCCGTAGTCGAGCTGGGCAACAACGGCATTGGTCTCGTAGTCTACCAGAGAAAATAGGGGGGAAGAAACAATAAATATAATGCAAACATAAGCATGACGAAGCAAGACATGACAATGAGCGGTGCTAGGTGCGCCCTAACGCGGTAGTAGGTGATACCGGCGAAAGGGGGAAACATCCGGGAAAGTATCCCCGGTGTCTCGCGTTTTCGGACAGATGAACCGGAGGGGAAAAGTTGCGTGTTTTCTATGCTAGGGATGTGTGGCGGACGAACGGGCTACATATCTGGATTCGTCTCGTCGTTCTGAGCAACTTTCATGTACAAAGTTTTTCCATCTGAGATACGGTTTATTTTATATTAATTTTAAAAGATTTAAATCATTTTTAGGATTTATTTAATTAATTTAATCAACATTATCCAGAACAGTGCACGCTGACGTCATCATGACGTCAGCAGTCAACAGAGGTGTTGACTGGGTCAAGCTGACGCGTGGGTCCCAGCTGTCATTTAGTGTTAATTAACCTAACAGATTAATTAACTAACCTAAGTGATTAGGTTAATCTAATCAGGATTAATTAAGTTAATTAATTAATATTTTATTTATTATATTATTTTTAATTCTTTTTATATATAAAGTTCGAGGTGGGGCCCTTGTCATAGGCCCCTAGGCCTATGGCGCGCAGCCCGAGGGGATCTTGGCAGTGCCGCCGCCTAGTAGCGGGCGAGGCGGAGCGGGGCCGAGCAGGCGCAGCTAACGCAGCCGGTCGGCGCGGCGCGCGGGGGCCGTGGTCCGCCCGTGGAGGACGCGAGCGGCAGACGGTGGAGTGCAACGGGTGCTCGTGTGGCCAGCCGCGGACGTCGCAGGGCGGAGGGCGAGCAGCGCGCGGTGGTGTCGGAGCACGACCAGGGGGTGTGAGCGGGGCGCACGGCTCAGGCGTGGTGCGGGGAGGAGATCACGGCCCCGGGACGACAACGAGTACGGCGGGCGCATGCGGGGGCGACCGTGGGCGCTTGCGGACGGCGAGGGGGATCAGACGGAGCGACAGCGGGGGTGAGGCCATGCGAAGTGCGGACGCGAGGTCGCCGGCGACCAGATGCAGCTATGGTCGCGCGAGGGGCCATGGGCAAGGCAGCGGCGCTCGAGAGTGTGCGCGCTTCGGCGCGGCACGGGGCCTAGGAGGGGAGAGGAAGAGAGGCCGGAGCCTCACCGCGGTTCGTAGGGAATGAGGCAGTGGGGGTTGAGGAGGAGGATGGTGACGAGCGGCAGAGGGGAAGCAGGCCGGCGGGGAGGAGGACGAGGACGGTCCGGCGATGGGGCGACTCCGGGCGGCGAGGCGCGGTCGATGACGAGGCGGCAGCGTACAGCGGCGTGGGCGGGCTCCTCCTGTCGATCCCGATCCAATCGGGAGAGATGGGGGAGATATTTCGGGGGAGAGGAGTGGGGGGTCGGTGGGACGATTAGGGAGGTGGGGGAGGTTTATCGGGGTGCGGGGGTGGGCCGACCTGGTGGGTCGTGGCCCAGTTGGGCCGGAGCCCCGGGGGGGGGGGGTTTCTTTTCTTCTTTTTTTGTTTGTTTTTATGTTTTGTATTTTCTTTCTTTTATTTATTTTCTCTTCTGTTTTAATCCAGTTTAAAATATTTATGCATTTTATAAAGCTGTGTCCTCTACACCATAATTATCTATGTAATATTTAGTACAAATCAAATAGTTTTATATTAATGTTTGAAAACTTTTATTTTTTTCCTTTAATTAAATTTTGAATTTGTTTCGGTTTTGAATTATCTAGAGTTTATCAACAGTAACCGAGGTGACGTGGCATCATTAGCGGGGGATCACTGTAGCTTAGTTATCCGGGCGTCACAATTCTCCTCCACTACAAGAAATCTTGTCCCAAGATTTAAGAGGCGGAGTAAGGGGAAAGACTAGGTTACGAATTTCTAACGAGTCTTCTCGATCTTGGTTGCTCTTTCCGAAGCGGTCGATCCATTACGTTGATGTCTTCATTTCTCTGCTTCAGGTCATCATGATGAAGTAGGCATCCTTTCTTCGGGATCTACATCGTACTTACAAAAGGGTAAGAAGGGAAAACTCAATAAGGACGGATTCTAACAAGACCGAGCATCAGACGGTTAACTCAGGGGAAGAAGCATAAGTATCTCACGAACGGAAACTTAAGAAGATATCGAGAGCAAAGTAAGAAGGTACCATGAGAAGTTTCAAACGAATAGGCAATCGTTTGATGCCTAATCAGAAGGTGAAAGGGTTCCAGAGCAACGAGAATAATATTGTGTCTGATACTAGATTAGATCATCTCTAGGAAGGGGTCTTGTGATTTCATACGAAGACAAGCGTGAGTAATAACTTTAGAAATAGGGGTGTACAGGAGAGTCATGTTTCGATCCTGTGGAACTGTGGGTTATGGGCCCACCATGTGGATAAAAAGTAGGAAGAGGGGTGACGTCTTGTACGATCATGTAAGCGAGGCATGTCAGAGAATAATCGGTCAGTTAAGTTGGCAGCATCGTTGTTACCAAGGGCGAGGGACGAAGAGAACCATTTTCCTGCTCGTTGAAACGAGGCGGACCAGTAAGCAAAGTTCTCGTCCATCGGTGGTTACCGGAATGTCAACAACAAAAGTAATAGGGTTTTACTGACAGAATTGTACACCGAGGTGTTTACATAAGCAGGAGAACATTACTGCTTAGATCATATAGACCTCAGGAAAGGTCAAACTAAACAATGGAAAGGATAACATGATTATGAAATTAAACAGAACAATGGAAAGAAAAATGTGTTTAAACACATAATTCAGGGGCATATCCTTCCCAAGGACAAGCAGAGCATAATATCCATGACAGGATATAACGTAGAAAACCATTTAGGTTAGGGGAGAGGAAGTTCATGACATTACCCAAACAACGGTGTTTGAAAAATTGATAAAGGAAATTTAGCATGGTGCTACAAATGTTCTTGTTGAAAATAGGAGTACCATAGACAAGCTTCGAGATAGCATTGCCATGGTCTTCAAGCAAAGGTCGGACTTTGGATACTCAAAGGATCCATCAGGAACATCTTATAGAATAAGTCTTACAATTTCCTCATGAAAGAATGGCTAAACTTACTAAAAAGGAGGGGTGCTAGGCATGACATCACCTTACCGGGTCGTATAAAGACCAACGTTATAACTCTTGGAAATATGTTCCAACCAGCATATCTGACCGAGATTCAGATCTGATTGGTGTCAAGATATCTTAGACTCAGGATGCCTGAGAAGAAAGGTGCAACACAAATTGTCAAGGTGACATTGTATGATTCTCGGGAATTAAACCATGGAAGCGAGTTCCAAAACAAGAGTTCACCATTAAATCAAGGAGAGGTGAGGAGGTGACTGATTGACTCAGCGACAATCCATTGACATTTCCAAAAAGGATGGATTTCCACAACTATGTGAACAAGGAGATAACATTAGCCAGATCAAATGACTTAATGATGTATGCTGGAGGAAAACATACACAATTAAACATGGGTTGAAAGGTGCACTCGAAATATGGGTTGGGTTGCACGCCCAACGTCGGAATGGCGATTGAGCAACCAACACACTAAATTGGAATTATTGTCCAATAACTCTAAAGCAATAGGGTTGCTAGAGATATTAAATTTGCACAACAGTGTTCACTCAACAGGGGGACCAAGAAAAGAATGGTGATGGTGAGAAGCATCACCGTATCACAAATTCTTAAGAGGTGGTGTAATTCTCACGACATTCTTGACATAAAAGATGGTAATACTCCAAGGTAAAGGAGAACAAATGTTGGATAGCAAGGTATAACACAAAACACAAACAAGTTTGTGTTGAACGGAAGGCAATAAAGTGGTAGATGATAAAACAAATCATCGAGGGCAAGGATGGTATTTCTCATCATGAATTCAATTGATATCTTGGAAGGAGTCAATTGTTGATGATGATCACGACAAATTTTGTCGAGAGATTTCATGAGGATGTAATCGATCAGCGATGACATCAAGCCAAAGGAATGATGAAGCAAGAGGTTATTGGAACCACAGGTACGACACAAACTCCAAAGCAAGCTTGTTGTCCAAAGCGAAATGATATGATGAGGAAAGATCGACAAAAGCTTAGCTCATCGTCGAAATTTTGTGCTCCGTGAAGAAGGACCAGGTAGCACAGTTAAAATTTGGCACGATAACGGTATAGCCGGTCAGGCTAGGAATGACTTGAAGGATTATTAAACTCGTAAGCAATTAACATTACTTAAGAGTTATTGAATCGGAGTGCGGAATCGATTCACTTATAGGTGTTCTCGGTCGACAAACAACCCAGAACCCATGAAGTGACAAAGACAAGGTAAGGTAGTACTTCATCAAAGTTTATAAGATGTAGTGCAATGGCAAGATATCCTCGAGATACCAGGGGTAATACTCAAAGGTAGATCATAATAGAGGTTGGGCAGGCTTATTGACCTGCAGAAGACAAGCGATTTAACTTGTCCAAGAAATGGAATCAAGGAGAACATATGGTCGGAACCACGTTTGCAAAGGATCAATTCACAGATACCAAATGATATTACATCAAGGAAATAGTTATTATTACAAGAAGCTTCCATGATAGGATCTACATCTTGTCCATGGGCATGAAAACAAAGGTTCAAGGACGACTCCCACTTCCTCAATACATAACCTTCCATTCACTCCTCAACTAAAATGATTTGAGTGCGAAGATCTACCTGGTGAATTACCAGAGGAGTATGAAGCTTGGAAACTTTCTGGTTCACACTGATTAGGGAAGGCATAGGCTCAACCCATCAAGGCTTCTTAGGAATGGATACCATCAACTTCAGGGGTAAATAGCTCAAGCACGGAAGTAGAGCATGGTCGACAAAGCAGAGGATACAATTTGCCAAAGGCATTATGTATCAGGGGAAGGACTCGCAAAGTTATTCAATATGAAGGACGATGTCGGATAAAATCCAACAAAGGACCTGATGGTCCACAAGGGATCTGAGGTGAGCATTGGTACTCAACCAGAAGAAGAGAGAATGCAAGGAGATCGGACTGTAGAAACAACTGACTAATTCAGAGATCAAATGTAAAGGAATTAAGATTTTCCAAATCAAGGGATCAAAAGCAAACGCTCTGATTAAGGATGGATAAGATGAATAGACTTATGGGTACAACCGACGGCAATTGATTGGTCGAGAACCAGCTCATGTTCAAAAATGACGTCTGAGTCGGAAGGAGGAATTCTAATTGCGACTGAGGATTGCGAGCATCCGCATCATATTGAATCGATGGTCTCAAAATGATGACAAAGGATGTCAATAAATAATGCTAGGCATTTGGAATTAACCATAATGCAGGCAGACAAGAATTTCAAGAGCCATAGGCTGCAGAGGATTCTCGAAAGATCGAATAACATTTCAAATAATTTTGTGAAACACATGATGAACTGGGGATGGACGAATCCTCGATAAATGTGAGGAATTATTTGCAGGGGTATTCATGTTGAAAAGAGCTAACAGTAGGCACAAAGAATTCTCGAGATATTGGGAAATATTCCGTGGTATCTAGTAATATCAAGAGCATCTTGGAATGAAGGTATGGACAACGACTGTATGTGTTTATCCATAGGGATATATCGGTGATAGGGAATTGCAAAAATGACGGGCACAAAGTCTTGAAAGTGTATCGGAGAGTAACTTCGAAATCTTCTGGGGCAGCCGGCGATCATCTGGACTGAAGGGGCTCTCCGGGGGAAAGTATTTTCGAGAACCTAAAGTTAGATTTTAGAAAAACAGTTAACCCGAGTAGAAGAGAGTTCAGAGTCCCAGAGTAAAGGTCGAGGAGTAAATGATCCTAGTACCACCCAAATGGATACGTGGGCCCGTAAGGCACACAACCATGTTAGTAAAAGTTTTGCAATGTTTAGACTCGACTTCGGCCAAGGAGTGTGGAACGGGGATTCCTTCAGGCAGTCGGCTCTGATACCAACTTGTGACGCCCCCGATTCAATCATACACTAATCATGCACGCAAATGTGTATGATCAAGATCAGGGACTCACGGGAAGATATCACAACACAACCCTAAAACATAAATAAGTCATACAAGCATCATAATACAAGCCAGGGGCCTCGAGGGCTCGAATACAAGTGCTCGATCATAGACGAGTCAGCGAAAGCAACAATATCTGAGTACAGACATAAGTTAAACAAGTTTGCCTTAAAAAGGCTAGCACAAACTGGGATACAGATCGAAAGAGGCATGGGCCTCCTGCCTGGGATCCTCCTAACTACTCCTGGTCATCGTCAGCGGGCTGCACATAGTAGTAGGCACCTCCAGTGTAGTAGGAGTCGTCGTCGACGGTGGCATCTGGCTCCTGGGCTCCGGCATCTGGTCGCGACAACCATGTAGAAGGGAAAGGGGGGAAAAGAGGGAGAAAAGCAACCGTGAGTACTCATCCAAAGTACTCGCAAGCAAGGAGCTACACTACATATGCATGGGTATATGTGTAAAGGGCCATATCGGTGGGCCGAATTGCAGAATGCCAGAATAAGAGGGGGATAACTAATCCTGTCGAAGACTACGCTTCTGGCAGCCTCCGTCTTGCAGCATGTAGAAGAGAGTAGACTGAAATCCTCCAAGTAGCATCGCATAGCATAATCCTACCCGGTGATCCCCTCCTCATTGCCCTGTTAAAGAGCAATCACCGGGTTATATCTGGCACTTGGAAGGGTGTGTTTTATTAAGTATCCAGTTCTAGTTGTCATAAGGTCAAGGTACAACTCCGAGTCGTCCTCTTACCGAAGATCACGGCTATTCAAATAGATTAACTTCCCTGCAGGAGTGCACCACATAACCCAACACGCTCGATCCCATTTGGCCGGACACACTTTTCTGGGTCATGCCCGGCCGCGGAAGATCAACACGTCGCAGCCCCACCTAGACCAACAGAGAGGTCAGCACGCCGGTGTAAACCTAAGCGCACAGGGGTCTGGGACCATTGCCCTTAGCACACCTGCACGTTTCGTACGCGGCCGGAAGCAGAACTAGCCCCCTTAATACAAGAGAAGGCTTACGTTCCAATCCGGCGCGCGCCGCTCAGTCGCTGACGTCACGAAGGCTTCGGCTGATACCACGACGTCGAGTGCCCATAACTGTTCCCGCGTAGCTGGTTAGTGCGTATAGACCAAATGGCCAGACTCGGATCAAATACCAAGATCTCATTAAGCGTGTTAAGTATCCACGAACGCCGACCAAGGCCAGGCCCACCTCTCTCCTAGGTGGTCTCAACATGCCCTGTCGCTCTACCACAAAGTAACAGTCGGGGGCCGTCGGGAACCCAGGCCCACCTCTACTGGGATCGAGCCACCTGCCCCTTCAGCCCCCATCTCCGAACAGTATCACAAGTAATGTAACAGTATAAAGTATATAGTGTATGCCCGTGATCACCTCCCGAATGATCACGGCCCAGTAGTATAGCATGGCAGACGGACAAGAGTGTAGGGCCACTGATGGAACACTAGCATCCTATTCTAAGCAGTAGGATAGCAGGTAAGGGTAACAACTGTAGCAATAATGACAGGCTATGCAACAGAATAGGATTAACCGAAAGCAGTAACATGCTACACTATTCTAATGCAAGCAGTAGAGGGTAGAATAGGCGATATCTGGTGATCAAAGGGGGGGGCTTGCCTGGTTGCCCTGGCAAGAAGGAGGGGTCGTCAACTCCGTAGTCGAACTGGGCAGCAGCGGCATCGGTCTCATAGTCTACCGGAGAAAATAGGGGGGAAGAAACAATCAATATAATGCAAACATAAGCATGACGAAGCAAGAAATGACAATGAGCGGTGCTAGGTGCGCCCTAACGTGGTAGTAGGTGATACCGGAGAAAGGGGGAAACATCCGGGAAAGTATCCCCGGTGTCTCGCTTTTTTGGACAGATGAACCGGAGGGGAAAACTTGCGTGTTTTCTATGCTAGGGATGTGTGGCGGACAAACGGGCTGCATATTCGGATTCGTCTCGTCGTTCTGAGCAACTTTCATGTACAAAGTTTTTCCATCTAAGCTACGGTTTATTTTATATTAATTTTAAAAGATTTAAATCATTTTTAGGATTTATTTAATTAATTTAATCAACATTATCCAGAACAGTGCATGCTGACGTCATCATGACGTCAGCAGTCAACAGAGGTGTTGACTGGGTCAAGCTGACGCGTGGGTCCCAGCTGTCATTGAGTGTTAATTAACCTAACAGATTAATTAAGTTAATTAAATAATATTTTCTTTATTATATTATTTTTTAATTCTTATTTTATATAAAGTTCCAGGGTGGGGCCCCTTGTCATAGGCCCCTAGGCCTAACGGGCGCAGCCCGATCGGGCGGTGCAGGCGAAGCTGCCGCCCGCCTAGTGTGAGGGAGAGGCCGAGCGGGGCCGGCAGGCGCAGCTAACGCAGCTGTTCGGCGCAGCGCGGCCGGGCCGTGGTTCGCCCGTGGAGGACACGAGCGGCGGACGGTGGAGTGCAACGGTGCTCGTGGTGGCCGGCCGCGACGTCGCAGGCGGAGGGCGGCAGCAGCGCTGTGGTGCGGAGCACGACCAGGGGGTGTGAGCGGGGCGCACGGCCCAGGCGTGGTGCGGGGAGGAGGTCGCGGCCCCGGGGCGACAACGAGTACGGTGGGCGCACGCGGGGGCGACCGTGGGCGCTTGCGGACGGCAAAGGGGACTGAACGGAGCGACAGCGGGGGGGTGAGGCCATGCGGGGGTGCGCGCGGAGGCGAGGTCGCCGGCGACCAGATGCAGCTATGGTCGCGCGAGGGGCCATGGGCAAGGCAGCGGCCCGCGAGCGCATGCGCGCTTCGGCGCGGCACGGTGCCTAGAAGGGCAGAGGAAGAGAGGACGGAGCCTCACCGCGATTCGCAGGGAACGAGGCAGTGGGGGTTGAGGAGGAGGACGATGACGAGCGGCGGAGGGGAAGCAGGCCGGCGGGGAGGAGGACGAGGACGGTCCGGCGATGGGGCGACTCCGGGCGGCGAGGCGCGGTCGATGACGAGGCGGCAGCGTACAGCGGCGTGGGCGGCCTCCTCCTCTCGATCCCGATCCAATCGGGAGAGAGGGGGGAGATATTTCGGGGGAGAGGAAAGGGGGGTCGGTGGGACGAGTGGGGAGGTGGGGGAGGTTTATGGGGGTGCGGGGGTGGGCCTACCTGGTGGGTCGTGGCCCAGTTGGGCCGGAGCCCCCCCGGGGTTTCTTTTCTTCTTCTTTTGTTTGTTTTTCTGTTTTGTATTTTCTTTCTTTTATTTATTTTCTCTTCTGTTTTAATTCACTTTAAAATATCTATGCATTTTATAAAGCTGTGTCCTCTACACCATAATTATCTATGTAATATTTAGTACAAATCAAACATTTTTATATTAATGTTTTAAAACTTTTATTTTTTTCCTTTAATTAAATTTTGAATTTGTTTCGGTTTTGAATTATCTAGAGTTTATCAACAGTAACCGAGGTGACGTGGCATCATTAGCGGGGGATCACTGTAGCTTATTTATCCGAGCGTCACAGTTTGTTTTTGGATTATAGACATGTAAGCGGTCCTATTGCAGTGGTAACTGCACTGTTTCTTTCTGCTGTATATGTAGGTGCGTTGGTTCGAATTCCAGTACCTACAATTATGTTTCTACCACCGTCGCGTTTTGGCGAAATTATGTTTCAACCACGTTCGCTTTTTGGCGAGGTTGTTGTGCCGGCCCGCTAGGCGACGCGCGCGAGCGCCAGGAACATTAAGCGGCGCAGAAGGCGCCCAATAGGAGGTCCCGGGAAGGGGCGTCTTCTTCCTTCTGCCAGTAGGCAGAGGCGAAGACAGCCACGGCGCCGCGGCGTGCCACGCCGGCAGCTGCCTGCCTGGCTGCCCCCTCATCGCCCTGTCCTTCCTCCGCAACGCCACGCACCCCCTGGCCCCCTCTCACTCTCTCCCGTGCCTCTCCCCTCCTCTGCTCTCTCTCTCTCACCCGCGCCGAGCGCGTCCGTCGCCGCCGCTCACTGCCACCGCGCGCACCGCCGCCCCC
Source organism: Aegilops longissima (assembly GCA_021605205.1). Taxonomy (NCBI): domain Eukaryota; kingdom Viridiplantae; phylum Streptophyta; class Magnoliopsida; order Poales; family Poaceae; genus Aegilops; species Aegilops longissima. The sequence goes on along the minus strand of CM038676.1, from coordinate 561,262,434 downwards.
TTGCTCCGTTGTCGTTTCCTCTTGCTCCGCCTTGATGACGTGAAGCTCCAAGCCAAAGAACGCGGCCGCAGATGCCCTGCAGCGTCGTCACCATCGCCATCTTCCTCGTCTGCTCCGACGAACGCCGTCGCTCGATTCGCCGACCTCCGAGCATCCCCGAGCACGCCGAGCTACTCATCGGCCTCCCTGTGAGCTCCGCCGCTTTCCCCCTCTCTTCCCCGCATCATTTTCGCCCTCTAGCCGCAACCCCGAGATTACCCGCGGCCGCCGACCGCCATGACCAGCGAGCCCATGCTCCCGAGCTTCTCCTGTTCGCACCAGGGGTACTGATACGCTCCTAGCGCCTCTAGGAGGCTGCCTAGACACTCCGTTGGCTCGCCCGAGCACTGCAGCCCCGGACTCGCTTGAGGCGAACTCCGGCCTCCGCCGCGAGCTCCGCTCCGGCGAGCTTCGCCGTCCCCGCGGCCTCCCGCTTGTTCCACTGGATGCGCGCCGCCCCCAGCTAGCCGTAGGTCCAAACGACGCTCGATTCTGTGGACTACAGCGCGACCCCGAGCGCCACCGCCGCGCGATTCGGTTGCCGGCGGCTAACCGCCGTTGTTGATGACGTGGCACACTTAATTAGGGGCTAATCACCCCGCTAACAAAACCATGTGGAACTGACTGTGGGCCCAATGCCCTAATTAACCCTGGGATTTATTCCCTGTTTAGCTTAAATTAAACATGTCGGCCCCCCTATCAGTTGACCCTGCCACGTCAACGTTGTCCTGGCCCATTGGTCAGCCTCTGTTCTTGCCCTGTTACACTGACCCGTGGGTCCCAGCCGTCAGGTTTGACTCTGGGCGACCCAGTTGACCTGCTGATGCAGCAGTGACACAACGATGATGTCTTTAATCATTTTCTGGATTAAAAATAATCCAGGAAATTCCAGAAATTAGCAAAGCTTCAAAAATTCATAGAAATTCAACCGTAACTCCAAATGAAATAATTTATATATGAAAAATGATCAGTAAATTCCAATCTATCTATCTGTACCATTTTCATGCATGTTAGAACAACTTATAGCTGCTGTTTAGCACAAATCATATAAAGGGCATTTAAACCTTCACATATGGAGTTTGAATTTGAATCTTGGATTCAAACCAACTTCATTTTATCTGGTTGCTAGTTGCATTAGCTCAAACCACAGCATGTTGCCATGTCACAATCATGCATCATATTGTTGCATTGAATTGATTGTGTTCTTTCTCTGTTGCCGGTGTTTGTCCCCCCTCAGTAGACGTTGTTCCGACGATGAGTTTGATGACACCGATGAAGAGCTATATTATCTTCAGAAGTGCCAGGCAAGAAAAATCCCGTTGTTCATTCCGATACAATCCCACTCTCTCGCTCCTGCTCTCTTTTACTGCATTAGGACAACAATGATTCAACTGTTACATGCTGCGGTAGTTGAACCCCTTTCCTCTGCATGACCTGTCATTGCCACAGTAAATAGATGAAACCCACTAGCATGAGTATGAGTTGTTTGAGCCCTGATGTGCCTACTCATTCATGCTTGTTTTTCATGCCTGCTATTGCTTAGAGTTGTGTCAGGTCTGATTCATCAAGGATGAATTGGAGGTGTGTGAACATGTCCTACTGTGTGTGATCTAAGTGTGTGAACACGATTTGGTAAAGGTAGCGGTGAGTACATGGTGGGTTGTCTCATTGCAGCCGTCCTCAGGAACTGAGTTCTGTGTTTGTGATCCATGAACAGTTACTACCACACATTGGGTTCCGGTAACTCGACCCCTCTCGACTTATTAATCAACATGATCTCTGTCCAGGAGTTGCAACTAGTTTATGGTGTTTGTAGGTAGTGTTAGTAGTCTACCAAGTGGCACCCCGTACAGGTGGGCTTGGGACAGACTAGGCACAGTGGCCCGGTGTACCAAGTGGCACCCGGATGGTGGACTTGGGAACCCTGCATACATTGTTTGGGGCCGTGAGTGACACCCCGGCCGGATCTCCTTGCGGATGGAGCCCGAATAGGCGATAAACCTGGACGAGAGACTTGTGTGGTTAGTCAGGTCGTGGCCGACACCCTAGCCAGGCTTCCGCTTGAAGGTTGCCGAGATACATGACGTGTACATGGCGGTAAGTGGAGAGAGCGTGTGTGAAGAAGTACACCCCTGCAGGGTTAATATGATCTATTCGAATAGCCGTGTCCGCGGAAAAGGACTTCTGGGTTGCCTGTACAGTTCATAGACAAGTGAAAGTGGATACTCTAAAATGCGCAAGATAAGCGTGAGTGCTATGGATGGCGTTCTCGTAGGGAGACGGGAGCGGATCCATAGTGGTGTATTGATATGGTGAATATGTGGACTCGTGTGCGCCACCACAAAAGAGTTACTTGCAGTCGTAGTTAAGGATAGCCACCGAGTCAAAGCTGGCTTGCTGCAGTAAAACTCCACCACCCCCTTTGTTGATAACGATGCATATGTAGTTAGTTCTGATGTAAGTATTGTTGGGTACATTTGTACTCACGTTTTCCTATTTTATGATTTGTAGAGAGACTTCGGTCTCACTAGTAGTTCCGCGTGGACTTCGACGTTTAGCTTGTTACCCCAGCTATGATCTTGTGCCCTCGGCAGGATCTGGTAGATAGTCAGGCTTCTTAGCCTTTTTCATTTGTAGATGTCTGTACTCAGATATATTAAGCTTCCGCATGTGCTTTGACTTTTATGCTCTGAATGTTGGGTCATGAGACCCATGTTTGTAATATCTCGCTCCTCGGAGCCTATTGAATAAATACTTGAGTCGTAGAGTTATGTTGTGATGCCATGTTGTATTTACGCATATCGAGCATATTGTGTGTATAATTGAAATGCTTGGTATGTGTGGGATCCGACAACCTAGTTGTTTATCCTTGGTAGCCTCTCTTATGGGGAAATGTAGTCTTGTGCTTCCATGAGCCATAGTAGTCCGCTACAGCCCGGTTCATCGGAGTCCTGCTAGCCCAGCACTACTGCTCCGGAACACTTGACTGGCCGGCATGTGATTCACTTTGTTCCTGTGTTTGTCCCTTCGGGGAAATGTGATGCGGTGACATCCAGAGTCCTGCCTAGCCTGCTACAGCCCGGGTTCCCGGAGTCCTGTTAGCCCAGTGCTACAGCCTGGATTCGCACGCTGCTGACCGACATGCTCGATGTTGATTCATGTATACATGTCCCCGTAAGTTAGTGCCACTTACGGGTTCACGACTAGTCATGTCGGCCCGGGTTCTCTGTCATATGGATGCTAGCGACACTATCATATACGTGAGCCAAAAGGCGCAAACGGTCCCGAGCCATGGTAAGGCGACATCCGTGGTAATACCGTGCGTGAGGCCGCAAAGTGATATGAGGTGTTACAGGCTAGATCGGTGTGACTTAGAATCGGGGTCCTGACAGCTTTGGTATCAGAGCCTGATTGCCTATAGGATTACCAAGCCAAACTCGTCAAAGTTGTGTCTAGAAATGCTTTAGTTATATAAGGGAATTGATTGTGGGATGGAACATAAGGCTCTTTTTACTCCTTATACCTTATGCCTTCTGATCCGAGTCATCTTATCTTTCCTACGGGGTTAAGAAACTAGGCTTTCTCTTCTTTCTATCAGGATCACGTGTTACTAATCCGTAGACTTATAGGATTGTTGGATTCAAGCCCCAGTTCTTTTCTTACTACCTCCGTGTTTTGATCCTAGAACCTTGATACTATGATGATCGAGTGGTTATGCCACCATTTGCAAGATGTCTTGAATCTTTTTGAGCATTTACAGCCGTTATGCTGTTCGAGTCATCCCAGGTTTCTAAATAGTCTGATGCATTTGCAAATCCTTTCCCTCTGATTTTTATGTTCCTTTCGGCCATGTTAATCACACTAATTGTTGAGTTGAGGTATTCTATTGCCTCGACATTTATGTTGGAGCTATTATTATGACCCTAGGTGTCTAGAGTATCACCTAGTAATCCAGCCATGCTTTGTGTTCCCAGTGTGATGATTCTGGCCATCATTCTCGAAAGCATCCCGTGAAGCCACTTAGTAGTAGGTATTCTACTCCTGGGTTTCTGAATCCGAGATTTCCCTACTTACTTCATGTTGTTAGTGTTGCTCGTACCTTTAGGCTATTAGTAACCTTAGCGATAGTCTTCGAGGTCCGTGGTACATCATTCTTCTAAATACCATGAACCATTCTTGGCAGAAGTTCCTTGAACCAAGAGATCATGACAAGAGTGCTCTCGATGGGTTCTCCATTCTACTTTGCGACTCTGCCAGTTCAACCTTTCTGCATGGGTTATCCGGAAGAAATATGCTGAATTTGTTCGGCATACTAATCCATGCATCCACAACTCAGAAAAACATGTGTTCCTTTGAGTTGTCCCTCTTTAGTTGTTTTCTGGCCCTCGTCTATCGATTGATAGTCAGGAGTAGTTATGCATTCGTGTTCATCGATGCCACTACTCTTGTGGCCCGTCAAGCCATTCTATTCGGGAATGACTAGGAGAAAGAAACTCCAGAACCTCATCCATATCCAGGATTGGGTCCAAGTAGTTGTAATCCGCAAATCAAAATGCCAATCCAGCTTTTAATTCTGTTCTACCCCAGAGTATTACCTCCTTCATGTTAGGATTATCATGGGAATTGCACACCCTCCTATGAACTCTTGATATAGTGATGCTTCTCGCCCTCATTATTCATTTCTAGGCTCCCCTATTGTTGCAACCGGAATGCCGACAGATGAACTATGATGTGTGAAATCAATACTCCTAGCAACTCTGTTGCTTGGTAGTTAAAGGACAATAATTTCATTCTTAGCGTGTTGGTTCTTGAATCATCATTCTAAGATAGATTGTGCTACCTAGTCCTTATTTCTGGTGCACTATTTGATCAATGAGTTAGGATTGTGTCAATCCCTCGCTCCCTTGATCATATCATCTTGCCCTGAAAAGCAAGGTTGTTCTCGAGCTTAGTAACGTATCGGTGGTTCATGATTTTGCGAATATCTTCTCGGAAGTATTACCAGGTTGTCCCCTGACTGTTATGTTGAGCTCGTGATCAAGTTGGTTTTCCTCTAAACCACCCCTTATCCAAGAATCCGTGTTGGATACCCCTGAGCTAGTTGGTTAAGCTAAACGACAACTTCGAGAGTTGGAAGATAAAAGCTTACCTAACTTAGTTCGTTTAAAATGGATATCCTGATGTTGGTGTGTTAGTTGAAGAAAGATGATATCTTCATCGATTGGTCCCTGTGATCAGTTGTTGGACCTATTGTCTTATAAAAACTTTGATTTGAGTATGGGCTATCACCAATTCAAATCAGTACCATCGATGTTCGTAATGTTGTCTTACTCGTGGTTGATCCCTCGAGCATACACCATTACATCTTTTGGTCCAACCAATGCTATCACCATGTTCACATGATGGTGGAACTCCAGTGATATGGAAATTCCGATGAGTTGCTGTTGGGCCATTAGCAGCATTTTGTCTCCCCCATGATTCATGTTGAACATCAACCTAGTGTTGAAAATTTTGTAAGCAATGCCTTCGTGTTCCGTTCATGAAGCTTATGCTTGGATGGAAGAAGTGACTTCCTCGAATTCACGTGCATTTGATTTAAGTTGCCGCCATGAAATCGAGACAGATTGTTTTTGTTTTACCTGGAACCATCCCAAGTCAGTCATGCATGTGCGAAGTATGTTATGGTTTGATAGGCTCGCTACCTCCATTCTATATGTATCCCTAGCACACCAATCCACTAACTTATTTGTTCAAGGAGAAGAAGTTCCTTCATAAGAGCTAATCATACGACTTATGCAAGGACTTCGTTATCTGCGATGATGGTTCCCAACCAGAACTCGATAGTGTTTTATTATAAGACTACCACGTGGTCATGCTTGTCTAGGACAGTGTGTTCACAGGGGTGTAGCAGAACCAGCTCACATTTTGGAGCTTGCTATCGTAGTTCATCTCCCGAGAATCTCGCAACGCCATCTCGTCGATTTGTGTTGCAAACTTTCATTTCTCTCTTTAGACTGGATGAGTCTGGAATGTCCTGAGACCAACCAGATCTGAATCTCAGGCAGATATGATGGTTGGAACATTTTCCAAGAACTATAATATTGGTCTCTTTGTAACCCGGTAAAGTGGTTGTCATGGCCAACACACCCAGCCGGAAAACCTAATATTATAGTATCTTGATTGAGGAAGTTGGCCACCTCCCCATAAGGATTTCGTAGGAATTACTCCGTAGTTGTGCCTTATGATTCTTGTGCTCCCGAAGTCCGACCTTTAACTTGATGGTCTAGTTACCAAACCATTTCAATGAATGGGATACGCTAGCACATGAAGGAGAACATTAGAAGCGGAGTGCTAAATGTCTCTCGGTCGATCATCCGGATTTTGATCCCTTGGCCTCGCTATGGTGAAATCTGAGAATGTGTTATCTTCCTTTGCATCTGCATCCTCCATCACCATTCGTCATGGTAGTACGTTGTGTTGACAGGATCCTTGACACGGATATTGGTAAGACCTTGATGAATATGGAAATGCTCAAGTTCTTGAGAGCACGCACAAGCCTAGGTGTTATCACCGGCACTAACCGGGATTGCTCCCAGTTTTCTTCGGTTATGCTATAACCATTACAGTAGTGGAATCACTCTCTACTGTTGAGCTTCTCCCCAGTTACTATAATTATTCCTAGCATCTGCATTTTGTCCCCAGCTTGCACCATCATTGTGCCATTCTACCTTGGGTCCTGTCTATTGCTGATGATAAACAAAATCATCTATGGTATTGTCTTCAACAAGGTAGTCCACATCATGTATTCTGGTCTGAGTATGGCATTCTTTTGGACTCCTTCAAAAGATCGATTGTGATTTGCCTTAAGCTGGTATAAAGAGTTTCAGTGATCTCTGAATCAAAGGTAAGTCTTTTTGCCACTTAGGGGAATAATTCCACGAGTCACCTCCTCTAAGATGTCTCATTATTGTATCATGGCAATTCAACTCCTCGCTACGTTTGTCAGGACCCCGATTCCAAGTCACATCGACCTAGCCGGTAACACCTCATATCACTTTGCGGCCTCACGCACGGTATTCCCACGGGTGTCGCCTTACCATGGCCCGGACCGTTTAGCCTTTTGGCTCACGTATATGATAGTGTCGCTAGCATCCATATGACAGAGAACCGGGCCGACATGGCTAGTCGTGAACCCAAAGCGGCACTAACCCATGGGGACAGGCTTACATGAATCACATCGAGCATGTCGGTCGCCAGCGTGTGAATCCGGGTTGTAGCATGGCTAACAGGACTCGGGAACCCGGGCTGTAGCAGGCTAGGCAGGACTCGGATGTCACCGCATGACATTTCCCGAAGGGATGAGACCACGAACGAAGTGAAACACATGCCGGCCAGTCAAGTGTCCTGAGCAGTAGTGCTGGGCTAGCAGGACTCCGGTGAACCGGGTTGTAGTGGACTACTATGGCTCAAGGAAGCACTAGACTATATTTCCCCATAAGGGAGGCTACCAAGGATAAACAACTAGATTGTCGGATCCCACACACATACCAAGCATTTCAAACATACACACAATATGCTCGATATGTGTAAATACAACATGGCATCACAACATAACTCTACGACTCAAGTAGTTATTCATTAGGCTCCGAGGAGCGAGATATTACAAACATGGTTCTCATGACCCAACACATGCGGAAGCTTAACATGTCTGAGTACAGACATCTACAAATGAAAAAGGCTTAGAAGCCTGACTATCTACCAGATTCTGCCGAGGGCACAAGATCGTAGCTGAGGTAACAAGCTAAGTGTCGAAGTCCACGCGGAACTACTAGCGAGACTGAAGTCTCTCTGCAAAAACATAAAATAGGCAAACGTGAGTAAAAATGTACCCATCAAGACTTACATAAGAACTAACTACATATGCATCGGTATCAACAAAGGGGTGGTGGAGTTTAACAGCAGCAAGCCAGCTTTGACTCGGTGGCTATCCTGAACTGCTCCGGAACACTTGACTGGCCAGCATGTGATTCACTTCGTTCTTGTGTCTGTCCCTTCGGGGAAATGTCACGCGGTGACATCCGGAGTCCTGCCTAGCCTGCTATAGCTCGGGTTCCCGGAGTCCTGTTAGCCCAGTGCTACAGCCCGGATTCGCACGCTGCTGACCGACATGCTCGTTGTTGATTCATGTATGCCTGTCGCCGTAAGTTAGTGCCACTTCGGGTTCGCGACTAGTCATGTCGGCCCGGGTTCTTTGTCATATGGATGCTAGCGACACTATCATATACGTGAGCCAAAAGGCGCAAACGGTCCCGGGCCATGGTAAGGCGACACCCATGGGAATACAATGCGTGAGGCCGTAAAGTGATATGAGGTGTTACAGGCTAGATCGGTGTGACTTAGAATCGGGATCCTGACAGTTTGGAAGAGTGTCAACTTTAGGAAGTAATGATCCCACTATTTTGGAGGGTGTTGAATCTTATTGTGATAATTATGAAAGTGGATATGGAGAGCTCATGACTTTATTTAGTGATGAATCCACTATTTAGGAAGAGGTTCCAATTGATTATGAGAACAAAGTTGCTATCTATGATGAGTATTGTGATGACACGTATGCTATAGAGAATAATGAGAACCATGAAACTTTTCAGCATGATTTTAATTTTCAATTGGATTATGCCTCACATGATAGTTGTTTTGTTGAGTTTGCTCCCACTACTATTCATGAGAATAAATTTGCTTATGTGGAGAGTAATAAAAATTCAATGCTTGTATATCATGAAAATAATGCTTTATGTGATGGTTACATTGTTGAATTATTCATGATGCTACTGAAAATTATTATGAGGGAGGGATATATACTTGTAGGAATTGCAATAATATCATGTTTCCTCTCTATGTGTTGAAAATCTTGAAGTTATGCTTGCTTTGCATTCCTATGCTAGTTAATTATCGTTCCCATAAGTTGTTTACTCACAAAATCCCTATGCATAGGAAGTGGGTTAGACTTAAATGTGCTAGTCATATTCTTCATGACGCTCTCTTTATGTTTCAATTCTTATCTTTTATGTGAGCATCACTGAAATCATCATGCCTAGCTAGGGGCGTTAGACGACAGCACTTGTTGGGAGGCAACCCAATTTTATTTATGTTCTTTGATTTTTGCTCCTGTTTAGTAATAAATAATTCGTCTAGACTCTGGTTAGATGTAGTTTTATGTTGTAATTAGTGTTTGTGCCAAGTAGAACCTTTGGGAAGACTTGGGTGAAGTCTTTGCGATCTTGCTCTAAAAAACAGAAACTTTTGCGCTCACGAGATTAGCTGGCATTTTTTACTGGAGAGTAATTTTAGGTTGATTCTTTTTGTAGATGATTAATAGAAAAATTCCGCAGGTCTAAAAATTTATTTCAGAATTTTTGGAGTTACAGAAGTATACGAATGATACAGATTACTACAGACTGTTAAGTTTTTGACAGATTCTGTTTTCTATGTGTTGTTTGCTTATTTTGATGAATCTATGAGTAGTATCGGAGGGTATGAACCATAGAGAAGTTGGAATAAAGTAGATATTACACCAATATGAATTTAGAATGAGTTCACAACAGTACCTAAGTGGTGATTTATTTTCTTATACTAACGGAGCTTACGAGTTTGCCGTTACGTTTTGTGTTGTGAAGTTTTCAAGTTTTGGGTAAAGATTCGATGGACTATGGAATCAAGAGTGGCAAGAGCCTAAGCTTGGAGATGCCGAAGGCACCCCAATGTAATATTCAAGGACAACCAAGATCCCAAGCTTGGGAATGCCCCGGATGGCATCCCCTCTTTCGTCTTCGTTCATCGGTAACTTTACTTGGAGCTATACTTTTATTCACCACATGATATGTGTTTTGCTTGGAGCGTCTTGTATGATTTGAGTCTTTGATTTTTAGTTTACCACAATCATCCTTGTTGTACACACCTTTTGGGAGAGACACGCATGAATCGGAATTTTTTAGAATACTCTATGTGCTTCATTTATATCTTTTGAGCTAGATAATTTTGCTCTAGTGCGTCACTTATATCTTTTTAGGGCACGGTGGTGGTTTTATTTTATAGAAGTTATTGAACTCTCATGCTTCACTTATATTATTTTGAGATTCTTTTAGAACAGCATGGTAATTTGCTTTTGGTTATAAATTTAGTCCTAATATGATAGGCATCCAAGAGGGATATAATAAAAACTTTCATATAAAGTGCATTGAATACTATGAGAAGTTTGATTCCTTATGATTGTTTCGAGACATGAAGATGGTGATATTAGAGTCATGCTAAAGAGTATTTGTGAATTTGAGAAATACTTGTGTTGAGATTTGTGAGCCCCGTAGCATGCACGTATGGTGAACCGTTATGTAACGAAGTTGGAGCATGAGATATTTTTTGATTGTCTTCCTTATGAATGGTGGTCGGGGACGAGCGATGGTCTTTTCCTACCAATCTATCCTCCTAGGAGCATGCTCGTAGTACTTTTTTTCGATTACTAATAGATTTTTGCAATAAGTATGTGAGTTCTTTATGACTAATGTTGAGTCCATGGATTATACGCACTCTCACCTTCCACCATTGCTAGCCTCTCTTGTGCAGGGCAACTTTTGCCGGTACCATAAACCCACCATATACCTTCCTCAAAACAGCCACCATACCTACCTATTATGGCATTTCCATAACCATTCCGAGATATATTGCCATGCAACTTTCCACCGTTCCATTTATTATGACACACTCCATCATTGTCATATTGCTTTGCATGATCATGTAGTTGACATTGTATTTGTGGCAAAGCCACCTTCATAATTCTTTCATACATGTCACTCTTGATTCATTGCACATCCCAGTACACCGCCGAAGGCATTCATATAGAGTCATATTTTGTTCTAAGTATTAGCAGAGGCTATTCATTGAAAATCCATTTGCAGATCCTGTTGTTGAGGTAGAACCAGCTTCACCAATAGCATAGACACTGTCAGTCGAAGAGGGAGGGGGATTAGCTACACGACTAAGGAAGGCCTATTTAGATTATTAATATCTTTGACTCTTCTTGATCATGATCTGGTGATCAGTCACACCCTCTTTAGAGGTTCTAGGCCCTGCCTATTGAGTCAACTACCACAGAAACAGAGTCTCGTGATGATCCTGTTACAAAAGGTTTGTCAGGTCCGCATTCAGAGACTTCTGCCTCAGACTCATATCCATAAAGATATTATCTCGCTTTCGAGCTATAGCCTACATTTACCAGCACAGTGCACTTTTTCTTCTATTTCGTGATTCCTTTCTTTCTGTCGCCATTTTAAAATGGATTTGTCCTCCTGGTTTTAGTCACACACGTCTTTTACACCTAGGAAGGCTAGGGGAAAGCCCGCCCCCGCTAGCGAACATAGATATCTATTCTCGGTGTGCATATACAAGATTTAAAATCTCTTTCCGACCAGGCCAGGCCGAATCGGGCCACCACTTGGGGATGGGAATGGCTCAGCCCACATGCATCATTTGATGAAAGCACTCCAGTCTAGTCGCCTCCGATCAGTGGCTTGTCAACAACTGGACCGCAGCTCCTCACCAAATGCCCCTGCGTTGGGGCAGGGATAGGATAGTTCTTTCTGGGCTTTAGAAAGGTCTCCCCTCGAGGAGAGCCAAGAGGACACATTCAAGGAGGAGTGGAAAGTAGCAGACATAATGGATTTTCAGCTAACAGCCTCTGCTTCAATTTGTGATGAAAGGTCGACCAGTTTTTACCGAATCTTCAATTACGCACCGGTAACTTTTTTCCATTTCTGAGGTCCAGAGGGGAAGACGACCAGGGTATGCCTTCCGAGGTATGCCGGGCAATAAGGGCAAGAAAGGCTGCGGGAAGAGTTTCATGACTAGGCCAGAGGAGGAGCGGCGGATCCAATAAAAAGGGACTACATTCCAATCCTACTTACCAGAATAGATAGTTGTATGGCATTCGAGTTGTAATTCTTGAGTTGTAAATAAATAGAAGTGTAATGATCATCATTATTAGAGCATTGTCCCGTGTAAGGAAATAAAAAAGGGGAGAGGCCAAGGAAGCCAATGAAAAAAAGAGAGGCAAACAAAGCCAAACAAAAAAAAGAGAGAAGGGGCAATGCTACTATCCTTTTTCCACACTTGTGCTTCAAAGTAGCATAATGATCTTCATGATAGAGAGTCTCTTATTTTGTCACTTCCATATACTAGTGGGAATATTTCATTATAGAACTTGGCTTGCATATTCCAAAGATGGGCTTCCTCAAAATGCCCTAGGTCTTCGCGAGCAAGCAAGTTGGATGCACACCCACTTAGTTTCTTTTGTTGAGCTTTCATACATTTTATAGCTCTAGTTCATCCGTTGCATGGCAATCCCTACTCACTCACAATGATATCTATTGATGGGCATCTCCATAGCCCGTTGATACGCCTAGTTGATGTGAGACTATCTTATTTTTTTGTTGTCTTCTCCACAACCACCATTCTATTCCACCTATAGTGCTGTGTCCATGGCTCACGCTCATGTATTGTGTGAAGATTGAAAAAGTTTGAGAACATCAAAAGTATGAAACAATTGCTTGGCTTGTCATCGGGGTTGTGCATGATTTGAATATTTTGTGTGATGAAGATGGAGCATAGCCAGACTATATGAATTTGTAGTGATAAGCTTTCGTTGGCCATGTATTTTGAGAAGACATGATTACTTTGTTATTATGCTTGAAGTATTATTGTTTTCATGTCACTATTAAACTTTTGTTTTAAATCTTATGGATCTCAATATTCTTTCCACAATAAAGAAGATAGCATTCCACATCAAAAATTCTGTTTTTCTCATTTACCTACTTGAGGACGAGCAGGAATTAAGCTTGGGGATGCTTGATACGTCTCCAACGTATCTATAAATTTTTATTGTTCCGTGCTATTATATTATCCATCTTGGATTTTTTAAATGCATTTATATGCTATTTTATATGATTTTTTGGACTAACCTATTAACCTAGAGCCCGGTGCCAGTTTCTGTTTTTTCATTGTTTTTGAGTTCTACAAAAAGGGAATACCAAACGGAGTCCAATTGACGTGCCAATTTTTGATGATTTTTATGGACCAAAAGAAGCCCCCGGAGTAAAAGAGTTGGGCCAGAAGTGTCCCGAGCCATCCACGAGGGCGGAGGGCGCGCCCTACCCCCCGTGCACGCCCCCCTATCTCGTGGATGACTCATAGACTCCCCTGACGTGAGACCGACGCAAAAAATTCCTAAAAATACAGAAACCCCTAGAACATAACCTAGATTGGGAGTTCCGCCGCCGCAAGCCTCTATAGCCACCAAAAACCAATCGGGACCCTGTTCTGGCACCCTGTCGGAGGGGGAATCCCTCATCGGTGGCCATCTTCATCATACCGGTGCTCTCCATGATGAGGAGGGAGTAGTTCACCCTCGGGGCTGAGGGTATGTACCAGTAGCTATGTGTTTGATCTCTCTCTCTCTCTCTCTCTCTCTCTCTCTCTCTCTCTGTGTTCTTGTTTCAGCATGATCTTGATGTATCGCGAGCTTTGCTATTATAGTTGGATCTTATGATGTTTCTCCCCCTATACTCTTTTGTAATGGAATGAGTTTTCCCTTTGAAGTTATCTAATAGGATTGAGTCTTTAAGGATTTGAGAACACTTGATGTATGTCTTGCATGTGCTTATCTGTGCTGACAATGGGATATTCACGTGATCTACTTGATGTATGTTTTGGTGATCAACTTGCGGGTTCAATGACCTTGTGAACTTATGCGTAGGGGTTGGCACACATTTTCGTCTTGAATCTCCAGTAGAAACTTTGGTGCACTCTTTCAAGTTCTTTGTGTTCGTTGAATAGATGAATCCGAGAATGTGTGATGCATTTCATATAATCACACCCGCGGATACTTGTGGTGACATTGGAGTATCTAGGTGACACTAGGGTTTTGGTTGATGTGTGTCTTAAGGTGTTATTTTACTACGAACTCTAGGGATGTTTGTGACACTTATAGGAATAGCGCAATGGATTGATCGGAAAGAATAACTTTGAGGTGGTTTCGTACCCTACAATAATCTCTTCACTTGTTCTCCGCTATTAGTGACTTTGGATTGACTCTTTGTTGCATGTTGAGGGATCGTTATATGATCTAATTATGTTATCATTGTTGAAAGAACTTGCACTAGTGAATGTATGAACCTTAGGCCTTGTTTCGAAGCATTGCAATATCATTGCCACTCACTTTTATTACTTTTTACCTTGTTGTTTTTATATTTTCAGATTACAAAAACCTATATCTACCAACCATATTGCACTTGTATCACCATCTCTTCGCCGAACTAGTGCACCTATACAATTTATCATTGTATTGGGTGTGTTGGGGACACAAGAGACTCTTTGTTATTTGGTTGCAGGGTTGCTTGAGAGAAACCATCTTTATCCTACGCCTCTCACGGATTGATAAATCTTAGGTCAACCACTTGAGGGAAATTTGCTACTGTCCTACAAACCTCTGCACTTGGAGGCCCAACAACGTCTACAAGAAGAAGGTTGTGTAGTAGACATTAGGGAGCAGATTACGGACAAGGCGACCCATCGGGTGGTGGATCGTGATCTTCCTGCTTTAGGTATATCCCCCCTACCCCGTTCAATCGTGTCACTTCTCCTCTATCCCTAGTTAGACTGGTTCTTCCCTCCTACTCGAATGATCACTTTATGAAGGTTCTTTCGGATGTGGGCATTTCCTTTGATCACGGAGCAGGGTCCTCCTCTGTCATTCTCATTATGGTTAGGGCCAATGAGGTGGCCTAGGCTGCCATTGCCAAAGCTAAGGAGCTTGCTGCGGCCCCGCCCTCCACTTTGGTTGTGGCCGAAGATGGTTCGGGGGAGGACGCTCTGGCTTGTGCGCCCGCGGTGCCAGTTAAAAAGGGTGCTTCCAAACATTCTAAATCCTGCTTGGCACCCTGCAGGTCGAATCTCCGCATTAAGAACCTATCCTATAAATGAGAGCCTTGTTCTGGAACATGAGGGATTTTGGCGCTCGGGGGCATCGTGACCAACTCAAAGATGTTGTGAGAGGCGACAATATAGATATTATTGGCCTAGTAGAGACCTTCAAGAGCTCCTTCTCACCAAACTAACTCTCTGCAGTTGCGGGAGCTGATAGATTTGATTGGAACTTCCTTCCTACCTCTGGTCATTCTGGTGGCATCCTCATTGGGTCCAAATGGGATATTTTTGACTTCGTTGCTTTTTTTACCACGGTATTTTTTTGGGCCAGCATTGTTGTGCATGATCGCCACATGAATGTCCTTGGGGAGGCCATGGTTTTTTATGGTCCGGCTGAGCACTCTCTATCCCCTCTCTTCCTGCATGAGATCGCTTCTAAGATTGAATCATGCATGCTCCCTCTCCTCATCGGAGGGGACTTCAATCTACTCCGCTCGCCATCAGATAAGAACACCCCTAACTTCTCTTGGCCCCTTGCAGACGCCTTTAATGATTTCATTAGTAGTTGTGCCCTCCGTGAGATCCCTAGGGTGGGTTCCCATTTCACTTGGACAAAATATCAAGTTTCTCCAATACTCTCGATCCTCAATCGTGCCTTCGTTTGTCCTAATTGGGATACTTTGTTCCCGCCTGCTCTGCTCAAGGCTAAGGCCATTGTGGGCTCTGACCATGCTCCTCTCATCCTTGACGCCAGGCTCCAGCACCCTCCTAACCCTCCCCGATTCCAATTCGAGGCATCTTGGCTGTTGACAGTTGGTTTCTACGACTTGCCATCTTCTAAAATCTCGGCGCTGCTCTTGGTGAATCGCCGTTCTTTTGGGCCAATGGATGACTAGCACTACTGCTCGTACTCTCTCCATAAGTTTCTTCGTGGCTGGGCCCACAACCATGCGGCTGAGGAGAGGAGGGAGAAGGCCTCCCTCACGAATCAGATTAGTTCCTTGGACTCGCTCGTTGGTGGGCTAGAATGGGCCTTGCGCTTCTCTCTTGAGGAAAGTCTGGTGCAGTTGCACCGCCAAGTGGAAATTTACTGGCGTCAATGGGGTACAATTAACTGGCTGCTTAAGGGAGACTCTCCTACTGCTTACTACTTTGCCATTGCCAACGGGAGGCGTAGACGCTGCACGATCGATAACCTTCTTATAGATGGGGTCAGAACCACGGACTAGACCCTTATTATGGATCATGTGTTGATTTCTTCTCCTCCCTCCTCTCGGCCAAACCTGACTCGGGCTTTAGGATCGACCCTCCTTCTGGAACGATCGTGATATGGTTTCCGCTGAGGAAAACGATACTTTAATGGTTGCACTCTTCGAGGAGGAAATCCTTCTCTCCATCAACAACACCAATGTTAACTTGGCTTCTAGCCCGGATGGTTTTTCTATCCCCTTCTTCAGGAAATTCTGGCCTCGACTACGAGTCCTTGTTTTTGCAATCATCTAGGGCTCTTGTTTGGGAACGGTTGACATCTCTAGGCTTAACTATGTGGTATCACCATCATCCCGAAAGTCAAGGGTGCGGATCTCATCTCACAATTCACACCTATTGCCCTTATCAACAACTTCACGAAATTCCCCGCTAAAGGATATGCCTCGCATCTCACTCCGGTTGCTCACAGTACCCTCTCCCCCTACCAAACTGCTTTTGTCAAAGGCCGATTCATCCTGGATGGGGTTTTATGCCTTCATAAAATTATTCACGATATTCGCAAGACTGGCAGTAAGGCCGTCATTCTTAAGCTGGACTTGGAGAAGGCATATGACTTTGTTAGCTGGACTTCTTACGATAGGTTCTCTTGGCAAAGGGCTTTGATGGTGGTTTCATCCATATGACTATGGAGCTGGTCTCGGGAGGCCACACAGTGGTTTCAGTTAATGGGAGGGCTAGTAGTTTTTTCCGGAATTCCATAGGCCTCAGACAGGGCGACCTTGCTTCTTCTATCCTTTTCAACTTCGTCGCGGATGCGCCTTCGCATGTCAGCTACTACCAACAATGCCGAGATTTTCAATTGGGCCACAAGCATAGGAAAGACACCGGATCATCGAGTCCGAGCTGAGTTTTATCACGTATAGTGTGAACTTTCCCAAGTGATCATGAAGCAGGTCCTTGAACCAACAAGGATGTTCTACCATGGGCCAATCAGGCGGGATGATGTCCGAACACTGCTACTCGCTCAGCGTGTGGACCTGAAGCCTTTCAAGAAGCTTAGCTGCTTCCTCCCTGACTACGAGAAGATTGGTCCGCCGACATGGACGACTGATTGTCGATGACAATGTGTCACTACTGTCTTTCTATGGCAAAACTTTGAATTCATGCACGACAAAACTCTGTGATGTAATTAAACCGTACTCCTGAACTAGCGTAGATCGCTCTAGTTAATTAGTTTGGGTATGAGGAACTTCGTTATTTATGTTTACTATAGGTTGCTTGTATTTTGCTAATTATGCCTCTTTGTTTTCTTAAGTACATTATGTTGCATATTATCGTTGAATTCATCAACTGACGATGCAGGTACATAGATCAGAGATGGCGAAGGACTTCTACGCCGTGTTCGTTGGGAGGGTTCTAGGAGTATACGACCACTGGCCAGACGCTTAGGCCCAGGTGTATAAGTACTCGGGTGCTAGCCACAGAGTAATACTAGAGAAAAGCCTATACACAGAGGTATAGCAGTAGCGCTGGTTAAAATAGGGCACTACTGCTACTTTGTAGCAGCGCATTCCAGGAAAGCGCGCTATAGCTACAACTATAGCAGTAGCGCGTGTGCAAAAAAAGCGCTACCACTATAAATCCCACCGTGTTGGCGGTAGGCTAGGAAAAGTAGTAGCGGTTTCGCATGAAGCGCGCTACCACTATGGTCGTCGTTGCGACGCGTTTCCTGTGTAGAGCGCTACTGTTAAGAAAGAAAAGAAAAATGAAACAATAGAAAAGTAAATGAAAATGAAAGAAGTCAAAAACAGAGAAATAAAAAAATGTAAGTATAAACAAAAGAAATAACTGCTTCCAATAGCAGTAGCGTTTTTGTCTAAAACGCGCTACAACTAACTTAGCTATAGCGCGTTTCCTTAAGAGCGCTACTGGTAGTTCGACTTAACCACCCGCGGGCTCAAAATTTTGCTAAGTCCTCCTTTCCCCCTTTTCCCCTAACTCCTCTGTCGTCGCCGCCTGAGCCCGAGCCTGCCTTCACCGCCGCCGCCCGAGGCCGCCCTCAACCTCACTGCCGCCTGCGGCCGCTCTCGACATCACCGTCGCCGCCCTCGACCTCACCGCCACCTCCCGAGCCCGCCCAGGACCGCCGCCTCCCAACCCCGAGCCCGCCCTCGCCGCCCCTACCACTAGTAGAAAAAGGGTCAAATGTCAAGCACATTAGAGCCGGTTTGATTTTGAGCCGGCACTAATGTGTGCATTAGTGCCGGTTCCAACGGCTAGCCGGCCGCTCTCATTAGTACTGGTTCGTGGCGAACCTTTAGCACCGGTTCGTGCCACGGACCGATACTAAAGTGAGTGGTGGCAGGATGTTGTCAGTCCGGGGTCCCTCCAGCACCTTTAGTACCGCTTCGTGGCACGAACCGGTGCTAAAGGTCGTCCAAAATAAACCCTTCGTCCACCCGAGCTCGCTCTGTTCTTCCCCTTTCCCCTCTCATCTCTGTTCTTCCCCTCTTCCTCTCGAGCTCATCACACATTTTGCCCAAAATTTGTCAAGATTTGAAGGCCCCCATCCATTCAAATGATCAAAAAGGTTAGCAACTTTGTCCTTTCATCTCTCATTGCTGATACGTCTCCGTCGTATCTATAATTTTTGATTGTTCCATGCCAATATTCTACAACTTTTATATACTTTTGGAAACTTTTTATACTATTTTTTGGGACTAACATATTGATCCGATTGCCCAAAGTTCACTGCATTGCATGTTTTTGTTTCACGAAACCCAGATCAAACAGAGTCCAAACGGGATAAAAGGGACGGAGAATTATTTTGGAATATTTGTGATTTTGGGAGGAAGAATCAGCGAGACAATGCCGAGGTGGCCACGAGATAGGGGCCCACGCCCACTTAAAGAGGGCGCCCCCACTCTCGTGGGCCACCCGTAAAGCGATTGATGCCCTTCTTTGGCCGCAAGAAAGCTAATTGTTGGAAAGCGATCCAGGCGAAGGTTTCAATCCAATCGGAGTTACGGATCTCCAGATATAAAGGAAAGGATGCCAGGGAAGAATTACAGAACGCAGAAACAGAGAGATAGATCCAATCTCGGAGGGTCTCTCGCCCCTCCCATGCCATGGGAGCCAAGGACAAGAGGGGAAACCCTTCTCCCATCTAGGGAGAAGGTCAAGGAAAAAGAAGAAGAAGGGGGGCTCTCTCCCCCTTGCTTTTGTTGGCGCCGTAGCGCTGCTAGGGGCCATCATCATCACCGCGATCTTCACCAACACCACCGTCATCTTCACCAACATCTCCATCACCTTCCCCATTCTATATCCAGTGGTCCACTCTCCCGCAACCCGCTGTACCCTCTACTTGAACATGGTGCTTTATGCTTCATATTATTTTCCAATGATGTGTTGCCATCCTATGATGTCTGAGTAGATTTTCGTTGTCCTATTGGTGGTTGAAGAATTGATATGATTGGTTTGAGTTGCATGTTTTATTATTGGTGTTGTCCTATTTTGCCCTTCGTGTCGCGCAAGTGTGAGGGATCCCTGCTGAAGGGTTTGCAATATGTTTAAGATTTGCTTATGGTGGGTGGCGTGAGTGACAGAAGCACAGACTCGAGTAAGTAGGTTGTTTACGTATGGGATAAAGGGGACTTGATACTTTAATGCTATGGTTGGTTTTTACCTTAATGAATCTTTAGTATTTACGGATGCTTGCTAGAGTTCCAATCATAAGTGCATATGATCCAAGTAGAGAAAGTATGTTAGCTTATGCCTCTCCCTCAAATAGAATTGCAATAGTGATTACCGGTCTAGTAAAGTAGTCAATTGCTTAGGGACAATTTCACAACTCCTACCACCACTTTTCCACACTCGCTATATTTACTTTATTGCATCTTTATCTAAACAGCCCCTAGTTTATATTTACGCGTTCTTTACTTTCTTGCAAACCTATCCTATCACTTCAACAAAGTACTTCTAGTTTCATACTTGTTCTAGGTAAAGCGAACGTCAAGCGTGCGTAGAGTCGTATCAGTGGACGATATGACTTGAGAGAGCATTTGTTCTACCTTTAGCTCCTCGTTGGGTTCGACACTCTTACTTATCGAAAGAGGCTACAACTATCCCGTATACTTGCGGGTCATCAAGACATTTTTCTGGCGCCGTTGCCGGGGAGTCATAGCGTGGGGTGAATATTCTCGTGTGTGCTTGTTTGCTTTATCACTAAGTAATTTTTATTTGCTGTTCTTAGTTGTTTTCTATCTTTAGCTATGGGTAGGAAATGCAAAATACCAAAAAAAATTAGTTGTACCTACTGCTCCAATGGTTGAAGAACCACTCAAAATCTATCACACTACTGAAGCTTTTTTACTTGGATCATCTTCGATCCCTATGTGCTCGTGCTGAAACCCCAACTAGCTTAGTTGAGGGCAAATCTTTAGATGAGCATGCTTGTTATGTGCGACACCATATATCTGAAAAAGGGAAACTATTATGGGATCAAATTCAACGTTTGCAATGCTATGCTTGGAATTTATGTGAAATATATGATGTTACTTGTTGTTCTGAAAACCCTAAGAAACACCTTCCCTACCAATGTGAGTTTATTGATAATGGAATCGTATCTTCGTATCCTAAGGGTGTTTATATTTACTATGATGTTCAACAAATTGAAGAATTTGTTGCTTTTAAGGGTGCTTTTGAAATTGCTTCTTTGATTGAAAAGTATGATGCTACTCTTTACAATTCTGAAAGTTTTGCCATACTTGAATATTGTTATGATAATTATGCTTCTAACGCCTATGTTAAACCATATATTGAGACTTCTCCGCTGTCCATGAAGAGACTAATATTTTGTAGGAAGCTATGGAAGAAGAAATTGATGAAATAGTGAGCTCATTGGATGAAAAAGATGATGAGGAGAGTGAAGAACAAAAGGAGGAAGAGCGGATTAGCTACCCGTGCCCACCTTCTAATGAGAGTAACCCTCCAATTCATACATTATTTAATTCCCCTTTGTTCTTACCAAAGGATGATTGTATGATCCCTTGAATTTGTTTGAAATATCCCTTTTTGATGATGCTTGCTATGCTTGTGGCCAAGATGCCAATATAAATTATGCTTATGGAGATGAACTTGCTATAGTTCCTTATGTTAAACATGAAATTGTTGCTATTGCACCCACGCATGATAGTCCTATTATCTTTTTTAATTCTTCCTACTACACTTTATCGAAGAAGTTTGTGCTTATTAAGGATTATATTGATGGGTTGCCTTTTACCATTGCACATGATACTTTTGATGAATGTAATATGCATGTGTTTGCTGCTCCTACTTGCAATTATTATGAGAGAGGAACTATATCTCACCCTCTCTATGTTTCCAACATGATGAAATTGCAAGAACCTGCTTATACTATGCATTGGCCTTTACTATGTGTGCATGAATTGTTCTCTTATGACATGCCGATGCATAGGAAGAGAGTTAGACTTCGTCATTACATGATATATGTTGCTTTGTGCTCACTACTAAATTCCAAATCATTGCTAATTAAAATTGGCTTTGATATACCTTAGGATCCGGGTGTATTCACCACTTGAGCACTACATGCCTAGCTTAATGGCTTTAAAGAAGGCGCTACCAGGGAGACAACCCGGAAGTTTTAGAGAGTCATTTATTTCTGTTGAGTGCTTTCATA
This sequence comes from Aegilops longissima, assembly GCA_021605205.1. Classification (NCBI taxonomy): domain Eukaryota; kingdom Viridiplantae; phylum Streptophyta; class Magnoliopsida; order Poales; family Poaceae; genus Aegilops; species Aegilops longissima. The sequence continues at coordinate 561,240,518 of CM038676.1, read as the reverse complement.
TAGTTTAAAAACAACAAAAATAAAGAGGGTAACTTAAAACTTTTCAAAAAGGAAAGTGAAAGTGAGAGAGACAAGCATTGTTGAAGTGGGAGCTAGCCTTGAACTTTGTTCATGCTCACAGAAACCTTGTGAATCTTGATTACAGAAGCTTTGCAACAAAAATAATTATCCCCTTGTATAATTCCATTGTATTATAAAAATAATGTGCTAAGGTTTGCCTTTAGGATGTTTACAATGCTTGTTGGTTTGTATGGTGCAAGACAGAAACTTTGGCTGTAGTGCGCGATTTTACCTTTTTAACTGGAACGTCAAATGGTTCTGATTCCTTCTGCAATGTCTTGCTATAGAACTTGTTTATTTTTTCTAATTTTGGTAGAATTTTTGGGGTACCAGAAGTATGGTGGATGTTCATATTGCTACAGACTGTTCTGTTTTTGACAGATTCTGTTTTTGATGCATAGTTTGGTTGTTTTGATGAATCTATCAATTTATATTAGTGGATTAAGCCATGAAAAAGTTATGTTACAGTAGACACAATGCAAAAACAAAATATGAATTGGTTTGCAACAGTACTTAGAGTGGTGATTTTCTTTATTATACTAACGGATCTTACCGAGTTTTCTGTTGAAGTTTTGTGTGGATGTAGTGTCTAATCGAGGATGTCTCGATATGAGGAAAAGGAAGAGAGGCAAGAGATCAAGCTTGGGGATGCCCGAGGCACCCCAAGTAAATATTCAAGGAGACTCAAGCGTTTAAGCTTGGGGATGCCCCGGAAGGCATCCCCTCTTTCTTCAACAAGTATCGGTATGTTTTCGAATTCGTTTCGGTCATGCATCATGTGCAAGTCTTGGAGCGTCTTTTGAATTTAGTTTTCATTTTTCTTTTATGCACCATGCTGGTATGAGATAGTCGTTGGTTGATTTATAGAATCCTCATTGCAATTCACTTAAATCTTTTGAGTATGGCCTTATAGAATGCTTCATGCGCTTCTCTTATATCATTTGAAGTTTGGATTGCCTGTTTCTCTTCACATAGAAAACCGCCATTTATAGAATGCTCTTTTGCTTCACTTATATTTGTTAGTACGTGGGCATATCTTTTGTAGAAAGAATTAAACTCTCTTGCTTCACTTATATCTATTTAGAGAGATGACAGGAATTGGTCATTCACGTGGTTAGTCATAAAATCCTACATAAACTTGTGGATCACTGAATATGATATGTTTGATTCCTTGCAATACTTTCGCGATATAAAGGTGGTGATATTAGAGTTATGCTAGTGGGTGACTGTGGATTAGTAGAAACACTTTTGTTGAGGTTTGTGATTCACGTAGCATGCACGTATGGTGAACCTCTTTGTGATGACGTTGGAGCACAATTTTATTTATTGATTGTCTTCCTTATGAGTGGCGGTTGGGGTCGAGCGATGGTCTTTTCCTACCAATCTATCCCCCTAGGAGCATGCGCGTAGTACTTTGTTTTCAATGGCTTGTAGATTTTTGCAATAAGTATATGAGTTCTTTATGACTAATGTTTCGTCCATGGATTATACGCACTCTCACCTTTCCACCATTGCTAGCCTCTTCGGTACAGTGCATTGCCCTTTCTCACCTCGAGAGTTGGTGCAAACTTCGCCGGTGCATCCAAAACCCGTGATATGATACGCTCTGTCACACATAAGCCTCCTTATATCTTCCTCAAAACAGCCACCACACCTACCTATCATGGCATTTCCATAGACATTCCGAGATATATTGCCATGCAACTTCCATCATATCATATACATGACTTGATCATTCATTGTCATATTGCCTTGCATGACCGTAAGATAGCTAGCATGATGTTTTCATGGCTTGTCCATTTTTTGATGTCATTGCTATGCTAGATCATTGCACATCCCGGTACACCGCCGGAGGTATTCATATAAAGTCATATCTTTGTTCTAGATATTGAGTTGTAAGTAAATAAAAGTGTGATGATCATCATTATTAGAGCATTGCCCCAGTGAGGAAAGGATGATGGAGACTATGATTCCCCCACAAGTTGGGATGAGACTCCGGACTTTATGAAAAATAAAAGAGGCCAAAGAAGCCCAAATAAAAAATGAGGCCAAAGAACCCCACCAAAAAAATTATAAAAAAAATATGAAAAATAACAAAAATGAGAGAAAAAGAGAGAAGGGGCAATGTTACTATCCTTTTACCACACTTGTGCTTCAGAGTAGCACCATGTTCTTCATATAGAGAGTCTATTGAGTTATCACTTTCATATACTAGTGGGAATTTTCATTATATAACTTGGCTTGTATATTCCGATGACGGGCTTCCTCAAATGCCAGAGGTCTTCAGGAGCAAGCAAGTTGGATGCACACCCACTTAGTTTTTAGTTTGAGCTTTCATACACTTATAGCTCTAGTGCATCCGTTGCATGGCAATCCCTACTCACTCATATTGATATCTATTGATGGGCATCTCCATAGCCCGTTGATACGCCTAGTCGATGTGAGACTTTCTCCCTTTTTGTCTTCTCCACATAACCCCCACCATCATATTCTCTTCCACCTATAATGCTATGTCCATGGCTCACGCTCATGTATTGCGTGAAAGTTGAAAAAGTTTGAGATTATTAAAGTATGAAACAATTGCTTGGCTTGTCATCGGGGTTGTGCATGATTAAATACTTTGTGTGATGAAGATAGAGCAACAGCCAGACCATATGATTTTGTAGGGATAACCTTCTTTGGTTATGTTGTTTTGAAAAGACATGATTGATTTATTGGTACGCTCAATGTATTATTGTTTTTATGTCAAATGATAGACTATTACTTTTAATCACTCGTGTCTTAATATTCATGCCATGATTAGACATATGATCAAGATTATTCTAGGTAGCATTCCACATCAAAAATTATCTTTTTTATCATTTACCTACTCGAGGACGAGCAGGAATTAAGCTTGGGGATGCTGATACGTCTCCGTCGTATCTATAATTTTTTATTGTTCCATGCCAATATTCTACAACTTTTATATACTTTTGGCAACTTTTTATACTATTTTTTGGGACTAACATATTGATCCGATGGCCAAAGTGCGCCTCTGTTTGTTGCATGTTTTTTGTTTCGCAGAAACCCAATATCAAACGGAGTCCAAACGGGATAAAAAGGGACGAAGAATTATTTTGGAATATTTTTGATTTTTGGGAGGAAGAATCAACGCGAGACGATGCCCGAGGTGGCCACGAGATAGGGCCCACGCCCACTTAAAGAGGGTGTGGCCCCCACTCTCTAGGGCCACCCGTAAGGCGGTTGATGCCCTTCTTTGGCCGCAAGAAAGCTAATTGTTGGAAAACGATCTGGGCGAAGGTTTCAATGCAATCGGAGTTACGGATCTCCAGATATAAAGGAAGCGGTGCGGGGCAGAATTACGTAACAGAGATCTGAGAGAGATAGATCCAATCTCAGAGGGGCTCTCGCCCCTCCCACGCCATGGGAGCCAAGGACCAGAGGGGAAACCCTTCTCCCATCTAGGGAGAAGGTCAAGTAAGAAGAAGAAGAAGAAGGGGGGCTCTCTCCCATTGCTTTCGGTGGCGCCGGAGCACTGCCAGGGGCCATCATCATCACCGCGATCTTCACCAACACCACCGTCATCTTCACCAACATCTCCATCACCTTCCCCCATCTATATCCAGCGGTCCACTCTCCCGCAACCCGTTGTACCCTCTACTTGAACATGGTGCTTTATGCTTCATATTATTTTCCAATGATGTGTTGCCATCCTATGATGTCTGAGTCGATTTTCGTTGTCCTATTGGTGGTTGATGAATTGATATGATTGGTTTGAGTTGCATGTTTTATTATTGGTGCTGTCCTATTGTGCCCTTCGTGTCGCGCAAGCGTGAGGGATCCCCGCTGTAGGGTTTGCAATATGTTTATGATTTGCTTATGGTGGGTGGCGTGAGTGACAGAAGCAAAGACCCGAGTAAGTAGGTTGTTTACGTATGGGATAAAGGGGACTTGATACTTGAATGCTATGGTTGGTTTTTACCTTAATGAATCTTTAGTATTTGCGGATGCTTGCTAGAGTTCCAATCATAAGTGCATATGATCCAAGTAGAGAAAGTATGTTAGCTTATGGCTCTCCCTCAAATAGAATTGCAATAGTGATTACCGGTCTAGTAAAGTAGTCAATTGCTTAGGGACAATTTCACAACTCCTACCACCATTTTTCCACACTCACTATATTTACTTTATTGCATCTTTATCTAAACAGCCCCTAGTTTATATTTACGTGTTCTTTACTTTCTGGCAAACCTATCCTATCACTTCTACAAAAGTACTTCTATTTTCATACTTGTTCTAGGTAAAGCGAATGTCAAGCAGAGAATGGTGTATCTGACAAGGGATTTGGAAAGTTGCTGGTAATGATAAAGAATATGCTTCCGAAGGACAACGAATTGCCCGAGAGTACGTATGAGGCAAAGAAGGTTGCCTGCCCTCTAGGGTTAGAGGTGCAGAAGATACATGCATGCCCTAATGACTGCATGCTCTACCGCGTTGAGTACGAGGATTTGAATGCTTGCCCGGTATGCGGTGCATTGCGCTATACTGATCAAAGCGCGATGACCTGGTGATGTCGAGGGCGGCGCCCAGAAGAAGATTCCTGCCGAGGTGATGTGGTACGCCCTATAATACCACAGTTGAAACGTTTGTTCCAAAACAAAGAGCATGCCAAAGCGTCGCGATGGCACGAGAAGACCGTAAGAAAGACGGAAAGTTGAGAGTACCCGCTGACGGGTCGCAGTGGATAAAAATTGAGAGAAAGTACGGGAAGGAGTTTGCAGATGACGCAAGGAACGTATGGTTTGGTCTAAGCACAGATGGTATTAATCCTTTTGGGGAGCAGAGCAGCAACCATAGCACCTGGCCTGCGACTCTATGTTTGTATAACCTTCCTCCTTGGTTGTGCATGAAGCGGAAGTTCATTATGATGCCAGTGCTCATCCAAGGCCCTAAGCAACCCGGCAACAACATTGATGTGTACCTAAGGCCATTAGTTGAAGAACACTTACAGCTGTGGAATGGAACAAGTGTACGTGCGTGGGATGAGCACATGGGCGAAGAATTTGTAATAAAGGCCTTGCTGTTTATGACCATCAATGATTGGCCTGCTCTCAGTAACCTTTCAGGACAGACAAACAAGGGATACCGCCATGCACGCACTGTTTGGATGATACCGACAGTATATATTTGGACAATTGTAGGAAGAATGTGTACCTGGGACATCGTCGATTTCTTCCGAGCAGGCATCCCGTAAGAAAGAAAGGCAAGCATTTCAAAGGTGAGGCAGATCACCGGATGAAGCCTCGCCACCGTACTGGAGCTGATGTACATGATATGGTCAAGGATTTGAAGGTAGTCTTTGGAAAGGGTCCTGGCGGACAACCTTTTCCGAATGACGCTGACAGACGCGCACCCATGTGGAAGAAGAAATCTATATTTTGGGACCTGCCCTATTGGAAACACCTAGAGGTCCGCTCTGCAATCGACATGATGCATGTGACGAAGAATCTTTGCGTGACCCTGCTTTGCTTCTTGGGCGTGTATGGGAAGACAAAAGATACACCTGAGGCACCGGAGGACCAGCAACGTATGCTTGGAAAAGACGGCATACATCAGGGTCATGCCAGCTACGCTCTTACCAAAGAAGGGAAGGAAATCTTCTTTGAATGCTTGCTCAGTATTAAGGTGCCGTCTGGCTTCTCGTCGAATATAAAGGGAATAATAAACATGGAAGAGAAAAGTTTGAACCTAAAGTCTCATGATCATGACATGATTATGACGCAATCGCTTCCGGTTGCATTGAGGGGCTTCTACCGGATAACGTTCGATTAGCCATTGTGAAGCTATGTGCATTCCTCAATGCAATCTCTCAGAAGGTAATTGATCCAGAAATCATGCCAAGGTTAGAGAATGATTTAGTGCAATGTCTTGTCAGTTTCGAGGTGGTGTTCCCACCATCCTTCTTCAACATCATAACGCACGTCCTAGTTCACCTATGTGAAGAGATTAACGTTTTGGGTCATGTATTTCTACACAATATGTTCCCCTTTGAGAGGTTCATGGGAGTCTTAAAGAAATATGTCCATAACCGTGCTAGGCCAGAAGGAAGCATCTCCAAGGGCCATGAAAATGAGGAGGCCAGTGAGTTTTGTATTGACTTTATTCCTGACCTTAAGCCGATTGGTGTTCCTGAATCGCGGCATAAGGGCAGACTGGATGGAAATGGCACGCTAGGAGGGAATCAAAAAATATGTATGGACAAACATTCTCTCACTGAAGCACACTACATAGTTCTACAGAATTCCGCCTTGGTGGCTCCATATATGGACGAACATAAGAATTTTCTACCCTCCAAACACCCGGAGCGGTCTGATGACTGGATTACACATGAACAAACCAGGAGTTTCGCCGGCCGGCTGCAGAAATGTACCATGCATGACGCCTCTATTGAAGATGACATGTACTCGCTGTCCCAGTTACCATCTTCGAATATAACGACTTTCAAAGGGTACGACATAAATGGTAATACATTTTACACGATCGCCGAAGATAAGAAGAGCACCAACCAAAACAGTGGTGTCCGCTTTGATGCAACAACCAAGACGGGAAAGGAAACATATTATGGTTACATAGAGGAGATATTGGAACTTGACTATGGACGTGGTTTGAAGGTCCCTTTGTTTCGGTGCAAATGGGTCAATATGACAAGAGGCGGGGTAACGGAAGACCCGCATTATGGAATGACAACAGTGGATCTCAACACTTGTGTATGCACACAAACTATTCGTCCTAGCTAATGATGTGGGACAGGTTTTCTATGTGAAGGACATGTCTACCAAGCCGAGAAAAAGAAAAGATAAGGAAGCGAATGCATCATACGATGAGCCAAAGCGCCACATAGTTCTTTCTTGGAAGAGAAACATCGTGGGAGTGGATGACAAGACAGAAATGTCAGAAGATTATGAAAAGTTTGATGAAATTTCTCCATTCAGAGTGAATATTGACCTGAGCATCCAGTTAAATGATGAAGATTTTCCATGGCTACGGCGCAAAGGGACACACGCGAAGAAAAAGTTTCACACCCAAAGATCTGGGATGTGATCGGCTTCACTATCATCACTTTCTTTTGTGTTTCACACCCAGGAGGGAATCTCTGTAATAGTTAGGGTAGTTATGTGTTTTGGCATTTGAAACGTGAAGAAATTTTCTGTGCAAACAAATTCCTTCATGCATTTACTGATTTTTTTAGCTAAATAACCCTGAAATTGAAAAGCATTTCAAATGAACTCGGAAAAGGTTGAAAGTTGGCATGGTATCATAATTTCACCCACATAGCATGTGCAAAAGTAGAGAGGGTTACCGCAAAAACTGGATGCACTTCATGTACAAAATTGACAATCTCTTTCGAAGTATCAGGGTTTACGTAAGAAAAAAGAATCACTGAAAAATCTATTTTCAAAGTTAAGTTATTCACAAACTAGTGATCCACACAAATTTCAAATAATTCAAAATGTAAACTATTCAAATTTGTAAACTACCGGCACTAATAGAAAGTTTGTAATTTTTTGTACCTAAAGCAAAAATGTTCACAAAGAAACTCTAAATACAGGAAAAAACAACTCAAAAAAAATAAATAAAGCAAAAAAAAGAAAATAAAAAGCCCGCCTACTGCGCCACAGCGACCTGCATACGACTAGAAACCCAACCTATAGTTGGGTCGGGATCTGAAACCCATAAGCCAGAGGAGGCCCACAGCAGTAGTAGGAGAGGTAGGCCCAGAAGGCCTGCTATTGAGAGGAGCTCAATGTAGTACCTGCGCCAGGGCTTATAAACTGGTCCTGGCGCTCCTCAACTAGCGAGGTGGGACTAAACTTCTGCGCCCCTCGCGTGGCAGCGCACACCCTTTAGTACCGGGTCGTGCCACCAACCGGTACTAAAGACCCCCCCCCCTTTAGTACCCATTGGTGCCACCACCCGGTACTAAAGGTGGGCGCTTCCCGCCGCTTGGCCTAGCCAAAACAGACCTTTAGTACCGGTTGGTGGCCTCAACCGATACTAAAGGTTGTTCTATATAAGAAAACACTTCAAAAAATCAGTTTCTCATCTCTCCCTCTGCTTCTTTCTCCTCTGCCTGTCCTGCCATGCCGCTTGTTTGCCACCCATGCGCCGTCTGTCGCCGTCCCGTCGCCGTCCCGTCCCGTCACCTCGCCTGACCTCCGTCATCCCGTCCCGTCGCGCGCCCTTGACCTCCCGTCGTCCCTGCCCGGCCCGTCCCCGTCATCGCCGCCCCGTCCCCATTGCCGTCATCACCGCCCATCTCCATCCCCATCGCCGCGCCTCTCCGGTGAGCTCCTGCCCCGGCTGCCATGTCCACAGACACACACACACACACACACACACATTGTTATAGAAATGTTAGCAATTTTTCTGTTTTTTAGTTATAGAAATATTAGAAATGTTAGTTATATAGAAATGTTATAAATTTTCTATTTTTTAGTTATAGAAATATTTATAGAAATGTTAGCAATTTTCTGTTTTTTAGTTATAGAAATATTAGAAATGTTAGTTATATATATAGAAATGTTAGAAATTTTAGAGTTAGTTTTAGCTAGATGAATTAGATTAATGTCAAATTGTTAGAATTTGCATATAGAATTTTAGTTATCACAATCCAATCACATTTAAAAAATGTTACTTTTTGTGGGCATATAGTATTTGTTCTCGACGATGCCCGGCCCGCATCCTCGCCTCGACCCGTTCGCCACGACGTCCGGCTGACCCATGTCCGGGACTGGGCTTCGCCGGGCTGGCACTGGGAGGGGCTACCTGGAGGGGCGTGCCGCTTGGTGAGGAACCCAGCCTCGGGTCCCATCGTCGACCCTGATCTCCTTTGGTGGCATTCGCGTGGGCCACATTCGGTGCAGAGGGAGCCGGCCCCGCCGGAGGTGGTGCGTCATCGTGTCAGGGAGGAGGACGAGCACGTCCATCGCTACATGGCTGCTATGGACGTCAGGTCCTCCAATACCTTGCGGGTTCTTTGGGCAGATGACCGGAGATATGATCCTGTGATGGTTCCTTCTCTTTGGGTGTCCACCGCTCGCGCCCCAGGAACCGCGAGTGGCCTAGATTCTTCTGTAGTATTCGATCTTTATTAGCTACCTAACCAGTGATGTATTCGATATATAATATTCGAGACGATGTGTTCGAGATTATATATATTATTTGAGACGACGTACTCGAGATTATATATCATTCGAGACGATGCATATTATGTACTATATGATTCAGTTTTTCCTTATTGATTGCATCCATGCATTGTAATTTGAATACTAAATTGTTTTATATTTCTTCTGTATTAGCTAAGTAAAAGCTATGGCGGACGATACCGGCAGAGAGAGAGAAGAGGAATTGTTCGAGATCATACGCAGCCCTCGCAGGCTAGATGATCTGAATGAAACAGATGACGGCTCCCAATATCTGAACAATACCGGGGAAGGTGATGATAACATATTCGATCTCGACGACCGAGCTGATGAAGTCATGTACTATGATTATGATTATGATGATGCAGACAATGTTTATGATGACACAGACAATGTTGATCTTGAAATAACAAAGACTACAGGCGAGGTAGTATAAGCAGGCATCTGGTGATCATCACATGTTTTTTTATTTGAAGATATCTATATTAACGGATCGATCTTTCTTCTTTTAGCCCTCCGGATCGAGCAAATTTGCTTCTACAGACAGCAGGACAAAGCGAGGCCCGGGTAAAAAGTTGAAGGAGGGTGTAAAGTACAACATCGACTCCATCAAAGCTAATGGAAAACCCTTCACGCCTAAGAACATTGCGAATAAGTGGACTCGTCAGTGCGGAGTTCTTGTGAAGGACCAACTCCCGGTCTCCATTCAAGAATGGAAAGAGCCAAAAACTAAACGTCCAAATGTTACTTGGGTCAACGACAGAGCAAAACAAAATCTTTGGGAATCTCTGATGGAACATGTCACCCTACCAGATTATTTTACTGATGCAGATATGCAGAAAGTCAAGGACGCTGCTCTTAAGAAGATGGCAATTGCATTCAACACCCACAAACTGTATGGGCCAACTACCTCGCTGCAAAAAAGAAGACTCCAGAATTCAAGGGAACACTAGAGAAGCAAAGAGAACACTGGCCCGCTTTCGTGAAATTCAAGGAATCAGAATTATCTAAGGAACGGTCGAGAAAAAACAAGGCCAATGCCGCAAAAAAGACGCAGTTCCATAGGCTGGGCCAGGTGGCTATGCGGTTGCAATGCCTAAGTGGGATAAGTCTGAGCAAGAGATGGAGGATGCAGGGGTCACTCCGGTTACTAGGAGCTGGCCCCCCAGGTGCAGAACTTGGTTCTAGGCGCATGGTGGGGCGTTGGACCCGAAGACAGGCCTAGTTTCGAAGAAGGCAAGTCTAAAAGGAGCCGAACGAAAGTTACTTGACGCAATAAAAGATGCTCTAAAGGGGGTGTTCACACCCAACAGGGAGAAGGACGAGCTTACGCGCGCCCTGGGAAATCATGAACACCCAGGAAGAACACGAGGCAAGGGCGTTATACCCTGGTATGAGGGCTTTTCGGAATGGAACGACGACTACAGGACCCGTGCAAGAAAGAAGATGGAGGAGGAGAATAAGAGGAAGCTGGAGGAGGAGCAGAGGAAGCAGGACACAGAACGCCTTCAAGGCCTAGAATCAAGGCACGCGGACTTGGCACTCAAATTCCAGCAGTAGCAGCAGAAGATCGACTCACTTAGCTAGGAAAGGGGGTCTCAGCAACGGCAGCAGCAAGCGGATGATCGTCCAACATTGGATAGCACCATCCCATCCATGCTGAGAAGCAGCGTTGGTTCCGCCCCGGGCGACGCACTTCTCGATACATACCCTGTGGATGACATCATAGAGAACACTAACTGTGAGCTACACTTCAAAATGAAGAACATATCCAAGAAGGTGGCGAACGCCGTTGCTTTTACAATTACCCCCAAAGCAACCTTAAATTGCACCCCGATTCCAGCGGGCTATGCTCGTGTCTTGTTTGATGAGGTGGTGGACCCATATTCGGGGCTATAGCTTGACATTCCTGGAGGTGATGACGAGCACACACTAGGAGAGGCCATACGTCGTATCATCCTATGGCGAAAGGATTGCATCGTCTTTTGAAGTCCACCAACACCGCGTCTGCCGACTCCTCCTTGAAGTCCGCCACCGAGTCAGTAGACTCCCACTCCTCCAAGTCCACGAACGTGCGACCCGACTCCTCCTCGAAGTCCGCCACCATGTCAACTGACTCCCGCTCCTCCAAGTCCACGAACGCGTGAGCAGACTCCTGCTTCAAGTCCGGCACAGTGTCAGGCCACTCCTCCCGTTTCAAGTCCGACACGGTGTCAGGCCACACCTCCTTCTTCAAGTCCGGTATAGTGTCAGGCCACTACTCCTGCTCTAACTCATCCACGTCAGCCGTCTCCGCCGCCTCAGCAATCGCAGAAGAGACACGCCGCAGCTATGGTGCGTAGCGGTACGAGTCGAGGTAGTCCATGAAGTACAGGTGGAGACAAGCGATATAAATATGGTCCAAGCCTCGCTCCTCTTCCTCAGAGGCCTTACGACATGACCGAGGAGCAAAACACAGCCATAGTGAGGGCCGAAGTGGACTCCAATTTTGGACCGAAACCGGCACCGCCGCCGAGGGAGAAAGTGCCTGAGAAAGTTATGGACCACTTTATTCATATGGCAAGAAAACCAGCTCCCAAGCCTGTTGACTCAGACTATGAGCTCCAAATAAGGAAGGCACATCAAGCACGACTACAAAAAGAAGCGACCTCGAGCTCGAGCCAACAAGCAGCTGTCAAAAAATGCGGGAAAACTGTTCCCCAGCTAGGAGAATAGGCGGCGCAATCGATCCCCCCGCTTGTTGTGCCAACAACACATGAGAGTACGCGCGCCCAATATTATTGTGGGCAAACCTTTTACGTTCCCGAGGTGGGCAATGTGGTAATAACCGAGGATCATATAATGCAGGCTCAAATGCTCAAGATCACTGTTGGATAACTCCTCAATATCGAGGCCTTGTCTCCGGTTAGAGAGGAGGAAATAAAACGGAAATATGTCCAGGGCCAAGCTTTGGTCGAACCAGACGAGGTCAAGAACCTCCCAACGAGAATGTATGAATTGCATGATTGGTACATGAAAATTACCAAGATTTCCAATTGAGAGTCCCTCATGGCGCAAGTCGAGGAAGATCATTACTTCAATAAGAAAGATCTGTCCGTTGAGTATTCAGAACTATTTCAGTTATTCAATCAAGATGCAGTCAACAAATCTATCATCAGGTGCTATTGTCTGTAAGTGATTTCTTTCTGTAATTTAAGTCTCAAGCTAGCTCTAGTGCTCATTGATTGATCATTAATTACCTGTAATTATATATCATCACTATATATTCTTTTCTGCGGTATTATGCAGGATGAAGATGTATGAAATGAAAAAAGCTGGACGCTATGGCATTGGGTTCATTGACCCAAATACCGTTAATGAATACACACGGAAATTGGAATACTGTATTCAAGATGTAGAGAAAAACATTCTAGAGTTCTTGAAGCGCCTCAATAGCAATGAAGATATACTACTTCCTTACAACTTCGAGTGAGTCACACTGTCTTGTACTACAAATTGTGTTTTTGCTTACTAGCTAGATGTTAATAAGTGTATAGGGTTTAGGGTTATAGTTGATTAGTGTTATGCACATGCCCGCTTGATTTATACATGCAAACGTATGTGCATGCAGGTACCACTGGATCTTGTTAGACATTAAAGTTGACGAAGGAAAAGTTGAAGTACTGGACTCACTACTTAAAAAAGATAGTGACTACAGCATCGTGAAGGGGATAGTCAACAGGTAATTTCAATCATTAATAACTATATCCCGGCCTATTTAGTTCGTCATTTCCTGATATGAACTATTTTAAATAACCCCTTTATTAATTTTCTTTGCCGGCGGGCATGGCTTGGGCAAAGTACATCAAGGTGACTCCAGGAAAAAGGCAACAAAAGCTAATTTGTTATCGACCCAAGGTAAGTAATTAAGTAGTAATAGCTAGCTAGCTACCATCTCTTTAATTCTTGTTTCAATACCATTAATTAATTAACATGCTTGATTAATTATTATCTAATTAAATTCTATTCTCGTAAAGGCCCTGAAGCAGGTGCCGGGGACTGAAGTGTGTGCATACTTCGTTTGCGAGAACATTCGCACGATGGCGTCTGAAAGGAGCATATCTGATAGACAGCAATGGGTACGTTTGCCAGAACACTATTCAGAAAGCTTACAAGATTGTCGATATCTAGTCACACAACTAATACACATGCATATTGATTTCCTTCTTAACAGTTCAAAGACGTGTGGGACCAGCTCCTACCAACAGAGCGCATACGAGCACTTCAAGAGGAAATAGCGGGATTTTTGCTCGACCAGGTCATAGATCCCAAAGGAGAATACTATTACCCACTACCGCCCCATGAACCACTTGTCATCGTGCTCCGAAGGCACCAAGGCAACATGTAGGAGAAATTGTATATATATACATGTGTATGTGTGAATAATTAATGGTGGTTGTGAGACATTCGATTATATATATATATGATCGGTTCTACGAGAAAATCTATTTATATATATGCATAACGTGTACAATATGTAGTATCGTAAAATACCAGCAAACAAAAAAGAATTAAATGGAAAACACATAATTAATGGAAAAATAAAAATAAAAACCAAACCCCCCCCCCCAAACATTTAGTACCGGTTGGTGCTACCAACCGGTACTAATGGTCTACCAGCACCCGGGCCTGGCTCGTACCACGTGGTGGCACTTTAGCGCCGGTTCGTGCCGAACCGGTAGTAAAGGGGGGGGGGGGCTTTAGTCTCCACTCTTTAGTGCCGGTTGCAGAACCGGCACTAAAGGCCCTTACGAACCGTCGCTGAAGCCAGGTTCTGCACTAGTGTATCTCCGTCGCCGAGCACCTCCCCGCCAGTGTCTCTGCCCTCTCTATAAGCCCCCCACTCCTCCCCCACCCCTCTGCACTAATTTAGGGTTCATAGATAATGATTTTCAGTAGTAGTAGATGTTAATTAGTAGTAGTGATGGTACTAGTTAACTAGGGCAGTATGGTTAATAGTAGATGTTTTTTACTATTGTATAATTTAGCTTTTTACTGTTTTAGTAAGTGTTTAAAATAATTAGTAAGTAAATTAATAAACTAGTTGAACTAGTTTAGTTTTAGTTGAACTAGTTTAGTAAGTAAATTAATAAACTAGTTGAATTAATAGAACTAATGTATTTTTAGTAAGAAAATTAATATGACTAGTTGAACTAGTTTATTTCTAGAAAGAACTAGTTTTTTTCTATTTATAGTAAGTTTATATTTAGTAAGAACTAGTTGAATTAATAGAACTAGTTGAACATGTCACATTTTTTGTTATCTTTTAGTTTAAGCAATTATTCGGGATGTATTAGTGATAACTTATAGGGTTTTTGTTTTTCAGAAATCAAGGAGCCCCTCCATCATCCCCGCCTTCGTCCCCGTCACCGACCCCCTCCGACCTCGAGGTGAGACTAGCCAAATCTCCATGTCAATATGAGTCCTATAAGATATGAGTAGATAAAAACATGTATATCGATCTTGTGTTGCTCAAATAGGATATGTGGTTTCCCAAGTGGCCGGTCATGTTCAGGTTACACCTCTGAGTGGCCTATGTTTTGTCGGAGTGTTGATTAATTTTCGTTCCGGCAAATTTCAGGCACTCAATATGTCATTTTTTAGCAAAGGTCATGCCAGATTTTTCCATGAATTCTGGCATGACTTGTGCTAGAATATGTAGGAAATATCGAGTGGCCTGGATTTTCTTTGAAAAATAATTAAACGACATTTCGGGATGACTTTAAGTTTGTCGAGGCTCCACCATATATGAGAGGACGAAGAATCCCGACTGTTGTCATGGGGGTCGTTTCAGCTTCTTGTCCTTCTGCTAGACCTTTGTTATGCACTAGGGGAAGGAGGAGTAACAACCATCACCGACGGTCGCAAATGTCAGAGAGGAATCAGTGAGGAAGAGTCTCTACCATATATGAGAGGACGAAGAACCCCGACTGTTGTCGTGGGGGTAGCTTCTCCTTCATTCCCGTGTGCTAGGCAATTTGGTGTAATGCACTCAGGAACGAAAGGAGGAGCTACCATCACCGACGGTCGAATATATACATCACGTGAGCTGAGAGTTTTCAAGAAAAGACTCAACAGACCAATAGTCAACCCGTGATGAATAATAATGATCTAATTTAGGTTTTTTAGTACAATTTAATTGTACAAGTTTAATCTTTGAATTATGAACGTAGGAAATGTCGTACTCGGACTACGAAAGTCTCCCAGAGGAGTGCAGCAGGTTCCACGATGATCGAGGTCTGTGCGACAAGCCTCACCTGGACGAAGATCAGTGCTTCAACATTAAGCTCGAGGAGACCTTCGATGTTAAAACGGTACGCAACGATGACAAGTGTTTTTTTTCGTAATTAAGCACGACTTCAACTATTTCAACATCTAATTTTCATATTTTACAATTTGACTAGCTTATCCCATGCCATACAAGACGCTTTGTCTTGGAGAGGATGGGTTTTGAAGACCATGAAAAATTTCAACCAAAGGAAATACACCTAAGGACCCATCATGATATGGATTTCGAAGTACATCTGTACAATTCTCAGATCGTAACCCATTTTGGTTGCCAAAATTGGGAAGCACTTTGCAAGATGTATGATTTTTATGAGTATATGATTGTCACCATGGATCTTGGTAATCCTGACATCGAGCAAGACAATATGGACATTTGGGTCCTTGTTGACACGCTTCCGATTCTACAGCTATGTGAGTTTCTCAAACATAGTTATTAACTAATTTATATTGTTTATTTAAAAATACTTTACAACTTATTCCCATTGACAGCTTATTTTCATTCTTCAAAGAATGTGCGGAAGATGGCAGACAAAACCCACTACACCCATGGCTCCGAATTAACTTATAAGGAGAAAAATCATCTGATCGCATTTTGTACTGATCTTGAGAATTACAATACCTATTATCACTAATAGAAAAAGGTTCTAATGTGAAACTCATTAGTCCCGGTTTGTAATTGAACCGACACTAATGTGACCATTAGTGTCGGTTCCAACGGCCAGGCGGGCGGCGCTCATTAGTACAGGTTCGTGGCAAACCTTTAGTACCGGTTCGTGCCACGAACCGGTACTAAAGAGGTGGTGGCCTTTAGTACAGGTTGGTGGCTCCAACGGTACTAAAGACCCCTTTAGTACCGGTTGGAGCCACCAACCGGTACTAAATGTGGTGCGCTGCCACCCGCAGCACAATGTTTAGTCCCACCTCGCTAGTTGAGAGGAGCTCGCACCGGTTTATAAACCATGCCGCGGCTACCGTGTCGAGCTCCTCTCTAAGCAGGCTTTTGTGGGCCTATTGCAAGTCTTCTGCCCTGTGGAGCCTACTAGGCCGTACGGGCCTGCATCCTGGCCCAACTAGATGTTGGGTTTCTAGTCGTATGCAGGCCATGCCGGCCCAGTAGGCGGGCTGTTTTTGCTTTATTTCAAAAATTATAATAAAAAAATCCTTACCAACCGGGACTAAAGGTCCCCCAGACCATGGCGCGCCTCGTGCCACGTGGTGGGCCTTTGGTCCCGGTTCGTGTTGAACCGGTACTAAGGGGGGGGGGGACCTTTAGTCCCCACTCTTTAATGCCGGTTCCAGAACCGGTACTAAATGTCCTTACGAACCGGTACTAAAAGTCGTTTTTCTACTAGTTTATCGAACTCCTCCAAATTATGCTGAATACGTGCCACTAGTGCACGTGTTGAACCACAGTAACTTCTATGGAGATACCCTGGTAAGATTTTTTACTATTACGACGTCCGTGGATCTTTTGCATACTTCTAAAACTAGTACATCATTGCTAACTACAAAGTTATTACTATGTTTTTCAACAGAAAATCCCGATGGATTGTGTGCCTCATCTGATGTATCAGAATGGTCGCCTTGATGTTCTGAACATACAGCCAGGTCATCCTACCGATCTCACCTGTGCATATCGGATTTCGAGAACCGGTGAACACATGCTAATAAAAGAATGCAAAAAATGTTTGGACAGTCGTAAGGAGGTTCTTGGAAGCAACATTAAGAGAAAGGCAAGAATTTGAGACAGGATAATCTCCATTCTCCATAATGGAGAGTCAGGGGCTATCTTGTTTTATGCTATTTTACCTTAGAGAATATAGTAGGTCCTAAGAGAATGTAGTAGGTCCTATGAGGTACAATATGTTTATTATGTGGTACAATGTGTTAGAATTGATGATGAGGAGTAGTTGTGATTATGACTAGTGACCAACTTGTTATGTGATGTCTCATTGATGAAAATGATGATCATGAGGAGGTGTTATATGACAATGATGTATTATGATGATAAGTTGTTAATGATATGATCATGAGGATATTTATTATATTATTGGGTGAAAGAACCAAAGATTAGTTTCAAGTGGATGTCCATCCACTTGAAACTAGTCCACGGTTCTTTCATCCAATGATGTAATAACTCATTATGATGTAAAAACAATCTCTAAATTGCTGGTGTATGAAAACTTGTATAAAGGTGTATGAATACAACATGAAATAAAAGTAAAATACGGAATAATAGTAATAGTGCGGGCTGTGAGAAGCGCTGCTAGTAATTACCAGTAGCGCTCTTTGATGAAAGCTCTACTACTAAGTCGACATAGTAGTAGCGTGGGTCAACAAATGCTACTGCTAACCTTTAGCTGTATGTAACATCCCAAATTTTCAATTTGGAATGTTATACATAAAGCATCACTTGCATATCATATTTTATTGCATGTTGGCTTGATCCTATAAATTTCACGCTACTCAAGGACCCACGGGGAGAGTTGGAAATTTCGTTATTTTCATATTTGAGTTTTCTCAAATTTTGAAAATAGGATGATTTGATTTTATTTATTTTATCTTCAATTATTTCTACTGTCAAAATATGAGAGAGGGAATAAAATGACTTTCCCAAAATAAAGAAATATTGAAGATTTAATAAAAAAATCAAATAAGATTTTTATTTGGAGTTTTTCGCCATTTTATTTGAATTTAGGAAAAATGTGCGTTTTCCAAAATTGCATTTAGGCACCAAATAAATGTTCATCTTTTCTGGCTTGATTTTAGAAGCCGGGGAAAATTTATTTCGGGATTTTTGGAGTCCGTTTAATATTTATTTCATTAGTTTTTCTTCGTGGAATTATTAAAAAAAACGCGAACCGCCTTTGGGCAGAATCGCCAGACTCCCGGCTAGGGTCTTTATAGCACGCCAGGCCGACCCCAGCCCAAGCCGCCGCCCAGCCCACCGAGCCGCCGCCGCCCGATCCGACGCCCGACGCCGCAGCCCCTCGCCGCCGCCTCGGGACCACGCCGCCGTTGCCGCCGACCACCGCCGCCCTTGCCGGAGCCGCCTCCTCGCCGGATCCGCACCCCGAGGTTGACCTCGCCACCGCCGTTTTTTTAGAAAACCGTTCGTTTTTTCCGTCGGTTTTTCGTCGGTTTTTTTAGTTTCGTTTTTTTATTAGATCGATTTTTTCTGATTTAGGTTAAATAGCAAGCATTCACTCGTTCGTTCGTTTTAACGACGCGTTCATCGTTTAGATCCAGATAACGAACGTTCGTTCGTTAACTTGTTCGTCATTTTCCTTTTTCTCGGATTTATTCCCGATTTTTATGATCGTGATTTGTGATCCGATTTTCGATCTAGTATAACTTTTCACTCGTTTATCGGAATCAAGCGATTCAAGCGCCTGGAGTTTCGTCTCGAAACCCTCTTTCGGAATAATCAACTCAAACATGTTTTTGCTTCTGTAAAATTTTGACTTTGCTCCAGATTAGTAAAACGAAGCCTGTTTCTTTCGCCGTTTGTTTTTCGTTGCTTCATTCGAGTTGTTTCTTTTTGCAAACCGGAGTTCTTAAGTTGAACTTTCTAGTTAGGTCTTTTATTTGAGTTTTACCTATGCATTAGTTGAGTACTTATTGTGTGCTTGTTTTTTTGCGATAGAGTAACCGGAGTGCGCCGCTTCCTACTTTGAATCTCTAGGTTTCACGGATCATCAGCAAGGCAAGTAACACTTTGATCATACCTTTTCATACCTAGTTTTTATGCATTAGATCAATCCTCAAACATTGCATGATTAGGATCTAATTAAACTGTGGGTTTTGGGAAAGTAGTTGAGGTAGTACCTATTACCTATTTTATTATCAAACCCTTGGGAGTTACTTCTACGCTTGCTTATTATGCCATGCTATGCTAGTAGACGTGGATTGGGTGAGTGTATCCATGACAGATGTGAGATTGTTAATTAATGGTTTATTTAAGGTGGCAACTTAAACACACATCTGGGTGGACTGATGTACCTGGGTATTCCAGGATTGCCTGTTTCTTTTTGGACCGCCACCCAGGCTCAAAGGGATCATGAGATTATTCATGCTAGAAACTTCTGTGTGCAGCCACAAGCTACTATGGGCTCTAGCATAGTTGACTAAGTCGTGCGAACTCTTACAATGGTAGACTAGCTGATGTAGGGGATGTAGGTTGGTACGGTCTACCCGTTCGTAAGGTGCTAGCACTTTTGAAAGACAATGTCTCGGTCATCCGTTTCTCAAACACCTTGTAGTGCGAGAATCCCAACGGAGGAGATCGAGTCTTGTGGGGAAAAGTGCACAAACCTCTGCAGAGTGTATCAAACTAATCATGGTTAGCCGTGTCCCCGGTTATGGACATCTTGAGTATCTAGTACTTGGATTATCATGTGGATCTCTTCATGTTACTTTAATTAATATTGTTGGGTTTTAATGATGATGTTTAATTGGGATTGAGAATGCTGTCAACCATTCTCAATGTTTAACAACCACCATGATAGTTAAATAAAATTTATTCTTTTATGCAAAACTGTAACCATAGAGCTTTCCACCAGCCATATATGCATGTAGTATAGCATTACTCTTTCATATTACTCTCTATGTGTTACATTGCCAGCATATTCCATGTGCTGACCCGTTTTCGGGCTGCAACGTTCATGTTGCAAATTTTTCAGACGACGAGTAAGGTGCCTTAGGTCGTGGTTCTATACTCAGTGATGCCGTTGGAGTTGATGGACTCGCTTATCTTCCAAACCTTCCGCTATTATCGTTATTAGATGGCCTTAAGAGATATTTACTGTAATAAGTTCTCTTTTGGAGACATTCGATGTAATAAGTGTGTGATTGCTACTCTATTATAAATCCTTCGAGTACTGTGCGTGTCAGCATTACTGATCCAGGGATGACACTGATGCACAGAGATCAGACTGTTTGAGGTCTAGTCGCTTCAAGATGGTATCAGAGCACACACTGACTGTAGGACACGACCACTAAGATAAAGCCCTAGATCACTACTCTTTCTTCTCATTTCTGACTCCTCATCTTTTCTATTCTTTTAGGATGGCGGATGCAAGGAACAAGTTCCCACAACCGGATGAAGATTATAACGCCTAATATGCGACCCTATCCAAAAGGAACTCGAAGGTCCCACCAAGGATAGACCCGCATATTGGAAACGCTTTTGCAAGGTGGATATCATTACATCAACATTACATAATAGATGGGGATACAAACATAAGGCACCACTGCCACAAGAATACATCAACATCATATACAAGATCAACATCCGACTACGGATGAAACATAAACAGAAACTCAAACGACATCCACCCTGCTAGCCCAGCTGCCGACCGGAACCTATCCCCGATCGAAGAAGAAGCGTAAGAGAACTCCAAAACAAGCAAACATCGCGCTCGCGCCATGATCATCGCAAACCTGTACCGCAACTGGTGGTGTAGTAATCTGTGAGCCACGAGGTCTCAAAGAATCCCATTACCATGGGTATCAAGACTAGCAAAGCTTAATGGGAAAGGAAGGGGTAAAGTGGTGAGGTTGCAGCAGCGACTAAGCATATATGGTGGCTACATACGCAAATGAGAGCGGGAAGAGAAACAAAGGAACGGTCGTCAACTAGTAATGATCAAGAAGTGATCCTGAACTCCTACTTACGTCAGACATAACCCAGAAACCGTGTTCTCCTCTCGAACAACCCCGAAAAGAGACACTCACGGTTACACACGCGGTTGGTGTATTTTAATTAAGATCAACTTCGGGTTTTCTACAACCGGACATTAACAAATTCCCATCTGCCACATAACCGCGGGCACGGCTTTCGAAAGTTTATACCCTGCAGGGGTGTCCCAACTTAGCCCATGATAAGCTCTCGCGATCAAAGAAGGAATAGACCTTCTCCCCGGGAAGGCCCGATCAGTCTCGGAATCCCGGCTACAAGACATTTCGACAGCAATAAAACAAGTCCAGCAAGACCTCCCGGCGTGCCGACACCTCGATAGTAGCCGCACAGATCTCGCCTCGAGCCACGACCGGATGAACACTACGTCACGGCAACCGACGATACCCCAAGTTGCCTCGGGGCGGCACCGCAAGTGGCTCCAGTTTGGACCAACACTTAGACAAGCATTGGCCCGGGGTAATAAAGATGACCCTCGGGATGCGCGACTCCCAAGGGAAAAAGGCTAGGTGAGGCAAATGTAAAACCAATGTTGGGCCTTCTTTGCCGAAAAGTCTTATTCAAAGCGAACTGTCAAGGGGTCCCATAAATCACCCAACCGCGTTAGGGACGCAAAATCCGGGAACATAATACCGATATGACGGAAACTAGGGCGGCAAGAGTGGAACAAAACACCAGGCATAAGGCCGAGCCTTCCACCCTTTACCAAGTATATAGATGCATTAATTAAATAAGATATATTGTGATATCCCAACAAGTAAACATGTTCCAACAAGGAACCACATCTCCATGTTCCAACAAGGAACAAACTTCATCTTCACCTGCAACTAACAACGCTATAAGAGGGGCTGAGCAATGCGGTAACATAGCCAAACAACGGTTTGCTAGGAAGGGTGAAAAAGGTTAGAGGCTGACATGGCAATTAGGTAGGCTTGAGCAACAGGTAATAGGTAGCGCAGCATAGCGATAGAACGAAGCAACTAGCATAGCAATGATAGTAGTGAGATCCAGGTAGCGGTCATCTTGCCTGAAATCCGCAAGGAAGAAGAACGAGTCCATGAAGAAGACGAATCGATGAAGCCGAACCAAGCGTGAGCGAACGAATCCTCACGATCGCAACGAAACGGGAACTAACAAGAAGAAGTACACAACATAGTAAACACATCACACATGAACAAGACATGATGCACAACCAAGCATGATGCATGACAAAGCTACATGAAGCTACTCATGGCAAGAGATGATGCAAACAAGAGCAACACATCAAAGCAAGTTTAAATGAGGCCGGAAACAACATATAACAATTCCGGTAAGTCCTCATATGCAAATTTCGAAATTGGTCCAGATCTGAATAAACATTATGTTCAAGTTGTTAAACAGCAATTTAATATGCACCACGATGATCTACACGAAAATCTAGTCAAGTTACATATAAAGTTCATTTAATTCGGAGCTACGGCTTAGAAGATATGAGCAAAACAAGTTAAGCATGGCATTGATGCAAAATGCATACAAACATCAAACAAACACCTTCAAACAAGGATGCAACATGATAATATGAAACTACATGCAAAATCAAGCAAGTTACATATAGATCACACTCAAAACGGAGCAACGGTTCAACACATACACCCTATACAAGCTATGACAACAATCTGTCCAAAACAGCAAGTAGGCATATTGCGAGCATCCAAACAATAAGCTACAGGACCTCAACATGAAAACAAAAGGCATGGGCATGATCTACAGGTAAAGCATTACAAAACATGAACACTGAGCTATCTCCAGAAACAACTAGAACATGCTCAAAATGACATGGCAAGATTGCAACTAATAACAGTTTCAGACTTTAGCGAAAATAACATCAAAGTTGCAATGTTTAGAGCTATGAAACAACATGTTACAGGAACTTATCATGGCAAACAAAGGCATGGCATGAATCTACTAAATGCATAGAACAAATGTCCTTTAGTGACCATAAGCCAAAAAGGATCAGAAAATATAGTAACACCCATGTCAATATCGAAAGTTTCGTTAACAGATTCAGCAACATGGCATGTCAAAAACTGATAACAAGTAGGCATGTTGGTGAGCTTGAACCACTCACCACAGAGCAATACATGGCATGGAAAGGCACCCAACAGTAAGAAGACATGGCATAGAAGCTATACATGGCAAGAACAACAACATAGCATGCAAGGATCAACCACAACAACCTTGGCAAAATTGAATAACATGTAAACAATCTGCCAGGAACATTTTATAGCAAAAGTAGAGCTCGATTGACTCAAGCTATGGCACTCCATAATTGCAAACAAGGGCATGAATGGATAGAGCAAGACATGTTTAACAAAACATCCTTACTGAAGTATCTCAAAATATGCATGGATCTCTTGGTAGCATCAAGTAAACATGGCATCAAAATATCAGCAAAACAGGGCTGAAATCAGCAACAACAAGACACCTAGTTTGCATGCTTGTGCTAGTCACCACATAGATCACAAAAATACATGGAGTACACCCCTGGAAATATGGCATGGAATATTTCAAAACACATGTAGGACTCAAGTCCATAGGATGCACACATCAATCATGGCAAAAATGACAAAAGTGCAAGTCCTGAAAAAAATCAGAAACTAACATCACATAGCACTCTTCTAATAGCATTTCTGGCATCAAGATGAGCTCAAATGAAAATGATGCAATGAGATGAAATGATCTACACTTCGAGGCGAACATTTGGACATATTATACGCGCAAAACGGAGCAATAATGACAGAGATACGATGCGACGAAAATGGCACAAAATATCTGCGGGCACGAGGACTTGGTGAAAAAAAAAAACAACCTTAGGGTTCAACCGGATGAATCTGGCGCGTTTCACGGGGATCGCCGGAGCTGCACGCCGGCGAGCTCGGCGGGACAGCGGGACGGCGCGGAAGACGAGGGAAAGGGGGATCCGGCGGTGGCGACCTTCCGCGAGGAGGGGGCGCGAGAGCGGGCCGCGGATCCGGCTCGTCGGGCGTCGGCGGGCTGCGACAACCGGGAGGCGCGGCCGGGCATGGAGGGACGCTGCGAGGAGCGCGTCGCTGCCCTCCGTGGGCACGGGCGACGAGGCGGCGGGGCGGCGGGTCCGGATGGCTTCGGGCGGCGGAGGCGGAGGAAGGGCGCGCTTGGCGGGCGGCGGCGCTGGGCGGCGGGTCGCTGGCGGGCGGAGCTGCGGCGCGCGCGACGGGCGTGGCGGCGCTGCTGGCCGTCGGGCGGCGGCGCGCTGGCCGGAGGCGGCGCAGGTTGGCTCGCATGGGTCTGATTCGGGTCCATGAGCCGGGCGGCGGGGGGGCGCCGCGCCCATGTGGCAGCCTCCCATTGGCTGCGGACGGCGGCGGCGGTTGCCCGGCGGCGGGACGTGTCCGGTCTTGCGCGAGGGAATTTTTAGGGTTTCGTGGATTTGGACTGCGATTTGGACGGGGAGGACATATTTATAGGTAGAGGGAGCTAGGAGAGTCCAAATGAGGTGCGGTTTTCGGCCACGCGATCGTGATCGAACGACCGAGAGCATGGAGGGGAGTTTGGTGGGTTTTGGGCCACTTTGAAAGGGGTGTTGGGCTGCAATACAAAAGAGGCTTTTGCGGTTACCCGGTTAACCATTGGAGTACCAAACGACCTCCAAATGATCCGAAACTTGACAGGCGGTCTACCGGTGCTATACCAAGGCCGCTTGACAAACTTCGGTCCATTCCGAGACCGTTTAACACCCACACATGAAAAGAGGTAAAAGGGGCGCCGGGAGACATAGGAGTGCCGGATTGCAAAACGGCCAACGGGGAAAATGCTCGGATGCATGAGACGAACACGTATGCAAATGCGATGCACATGATGAAATGATATAAAATGCAGATGATGACATGGCAAAGTGCAACACGCAAGCACATGACATGGCAAAGACAGCGAATAACTGGCGCATCGAATCCGGGGCGTTACAAAGATACACCCTTTGGATGTCACTTGAAGGAAGTCACTAGATACCTGCACATCGGAGTACCAAGCTTCACCGGGACCTACAACGCCACTTTACCCGAAGAGGAGCGCTGGATGATTCAAGTTCAAGTTCCAGGAAGGACATTTGCACCAGTCACGGAGCCCATAGAGTTTTCCTTTGATGCACCAACCAGGAGTCTCGGAAAGAGCATGGCAGCCCACATCGCCATGGGACGTATTGGAGAAGTTTACCGCAATGATCTCAAGAATACTATCTACCAGATTTGTGGGCGCCGAGATGAGCAATGGGAGATGATCAGCACCAGGAGGGATAGATCAATCATAGCTTATATCCAGGAGTTAAACCAGCACATCCGACGTCAGGAGAACCAGATGTGCGCAAGCATGGAGGATCTGCAGAAGGCTATGACCAAGATCAAGGAGCTAGAGGAAGAACTCAAGGCTACACGTGAAGTTTACATGGAAGAAATTGAAGTGCTAGTGGAGAAGAATGACCACTTAACCAGGAAGCTCGGAGTTTTCATGGGAGACCCCGCGCCAGGAGGAAATGATGACGATTCCATTTTCCCGGATAACTATATCATCATCGACGACACCGACTCGGATCCTGATGATAGTCATGATGACTATGTTGATGAAGCTGGAGCAGATATCATGGATTCTTCATCGGAGCAGTTTTTCTAGTTGACCACCATAACAGCAGTAGAATTTCCCCCAATGTAATTAATTTAGTCGAAGAACATTTGTAACGATAGTTAGACCGTTGTATGCCCTTGTTTGAATTGATTGGATTGATATTGTTTGCTTTTGTCTCATGTGCATATGGGTAGTGTTTTCTCACTAGACGACATTCTATTCTATTTTCTCTTCTTTTCTAAACCCTCAGATGCCTCCGAGACGCGACACCGGATTTTTTTGCTACCGGAGATCACTCAGTTGATTCAGCAGCAGAATGCCTTGATTTAAACACTGGTACAGAACAAAGGCAACAACAACAACAACCCACCACCACCACCTGTTGACCATTTGACTCGTTTCTTGAGGCTAAATCCGCCGGTGTTTTCTAGTAGCACCGAGCCGATTGTTGCAGATGATTGGCTCCGCAAGGTTGGAAGGGAGCTGACCACTGCAGGATGCACTGATGCAGAAAGAGTGCGTTTTGCTGCACATCAGCTTGATGGACCCGCAGCATCATGGTGGGAAAATTACACGGCCACACACCCTATCGACACAGTCACGTGGCATCAGTTTCAGCAAGCTTTCCGTACTGCCCATGTTTCAGCAGGAGCTATGGCCATGAAGAAGCGTGAGTTTTGCAACTTACGTCAAGGAGGACGCACTGTAGGCCAGTATGTGGAGGATTTCAGTAAGTTAGCTCGTTATGCCCCAGATGACATTGCTACAGATGCTGCTAAACAGGAGAAGTTTCTGAAAGGACTGAATGATGAGCCGAGCATGCAGTTGATGGTAGCCACTTTCAATAACTACCAGGAGTTGGTAGATCGTGCTCTTATGATTGAAGGGAAGCAGCAGCAGATTGACAATCGCAAGAGGAAGTATGGACAGGGGAAGTACAATTCTGGAGCTCAGCAGAAGCCACGCTTTACCCCGAAGCCGGGAGGACAATTTCAGCATACCCATGGAGGAGGTAGCTCGCACAATCATAATGGCACCAAGAATGGAAACGGGAATGGAGGAAGCAATGGACAAAACCGCACCAACCCGTCAACCCCAGCCAAGAGAGACCTGAGCCAAGTCACTTGTTTTAAATGTCAGAAGACTGGGAATTATGCAAATGAATGTCCTGAAGCCCAAAATGGTAATGGCAATGGAAGCTCAGGGAAGAAGCCGAACCCTTTCAACAGGGGACAGGTGAACCACGTTACCGTGGAGGAGGTTGAAGCTCAGCCAGATGCAGTAATAGGTAAATTTTTGGTTAAGACATTTATTGCAGTTGTTCTTTTTGATACTGGTGCATCGCATTCATACATATCAAGGGGATTTGTGGATAAGTATAAATTGCCAACCCAAGCCCTTAGGTCACCCATGCTAGTAACCTCACCCGGAGCAGATTATATGGCTAGTATATGGTGTGATCGACTACCATTAAGGATTGGAAACTAAGTATTCCCCTCGGACCTAATAGTATTGGAATCGAAAGGATTGGATGGGATATTAGGCATGGATTGGTTATCAAACTACGGAGGGAACATTGATTGCGCCAGTAAGTCAATTTTGCTTACCACCCCAGAAGGAAGGAGAATCAAGTATGTATCACGGCATGAGCCGAGGAGGGCACATGTAAATTCCTTATCAGGAGTTGTGCAAGAGGAAGTACCAGTGGTGAAGGATTACCCGGACGTGTTTCCAGAAGAGTTGCCAGGCATGCCACCAGATAGAGACATTGAGTTCTTGATTGAATTATTGCCAGGCACCGGGCCGATATCTAAGTGACCAAATAGGATGCCCGCACAAGATTTGGAAGAAATTAAGAAGCAGATTAAGGAGTTACTGGATAAAGGTTTTATTCGCCCAAGTGCTTCGCCTTGGGGATCGCCAGTACTTCTAGTGGACAAGAAGGATGGATCATTGAGAATGGTTGTTGATTATCGTGGATTTAATGAAGTGACCATTAAGAATAAGTACCCGTTGCCGATGATCTACGACTTGTTCGACCAATTGCAAGGAGCTAAGGTATTTTCCAAGATCGATTTGCGATCGGGATACCATCAGTTGAAGATTCGAGAGTAGGATATACCTAAGACGGCTTTTACAACCAGGTACGGGCTGTATGAGTATACCGTTATGTCATTTGGTTTGACTAACGCACCTTCCTATTTCATGAACATGATGAACAAGGTGTTTATGGAATTTTTGGATAAGTTCGTCGTGGTGTTCATTGATGATATTTTGGTCTACTCAAAGAATGAAGAAGAACATAACGAGCATTTGTGTTTG
Organism: Aegilops longissima; assembly: GCA_021605205.1. Taxonomy (NCBI): domain Eukaryota; kingdom Viridiplantae; phylum Streptophyta; class Magnoliopsida; order Poales; family Poaceae; genus Aegilops; species Aegilops longissima. Next base: position 561,212,276 of record CM038676.1, on the reverse strand, counting down.
GTACTCGAGAAGCTCAGAGAACATCAGTTATATGCCAAGTTCAGCAAATGTGAGTTTTGGTTGAAGGAAGTTGGATTTCTCGGACATGTTATATTCGGAGAAGGTATAGCAGTGGACCCCACTAGAGTTGCCACTGTGACAAACTGGGAAGCACAAACGACAGTTGGAGAGATCCGGAGTTTTCTTGGACTGACAGGATACTACCGGAGATTCATTGAGAATTTCTCGAAGATTGCGAAGCCTATGACGGAGTTGTTGAAGAAGGACACTAAGTTCAATTGGACTGAGGAATGTGAGGCTAGTTTCCAAGAGTTGAAGAAACGTTTGGTTACCTCACCTGTGTTAATTCTGCCAGATCAAATCAAGGATTATGAGGTGTATTGTGATGCTTCACGTCGAGGACTTGGAGCAGTGCTTATGCAGGAGGGAAGAGTTGTTTCATATGCTTCACGACAGCTTAAGCCTCATGAGTTAAATTATGCTACTCATGATTTGGAGTTAGCAGCCGTCGTGCATGCACTGAAGACTTGGAGACATTTTCTTATTGGAAACCACTGTGAGGTGTACACGAATCACAAGAGTTTGAAGTACATTTTCACGTAGAAGGAGTTAAATCTTAGGCAGAGGAGATGGTTGGAGTTCATTAAGGATTACAATATGAGATTGCATTATCATCCCGGAAAGGCTAACGTAGTAGCATATGCGTTGAGCCGCAAGAGCCATGTCAACACTCTAATGACCGGAGGTTTACCAAAGGAATTAGTCGAGGAATTTTGAGAGCTGTGTTTGGAGATAGTTCCGAGAGGCTATGTATCAGCATTGGAGATACAATCTACCTTGATGGATAAGATCAGAGAAGCTCAGAAGATGGATAAGGAGATTGCCTCTATCAAGGAGAAAATGAGCAAGGGAAAAGCTAAGGGATTTCATGAGGATGAGCACGATACCTTATGGTTTGAGGACCGTGTTTATGTGCCTAGTGATCCGGAGATCAGGAAGTTGATTCTGCAAGAGGCCCATGATTCGCCGTATTCGATTCACAAAGAAAATACCAAGATGTATTTGGATTTGAAGGATACTTTCTGGTGGAATGGAATGAAGAAGGATATTGCGGAGTATGTAGCAGTTTGTGATGTATGTCAGAGAGTGAAGGCAGAACATCAGAAGCCAGCAGGATTGTTACAGCCATTGCCAATACCCGAATGGAAGTGGGAAAAGTTAGGCATGGATTTCATTACGGGATTGCCCAGGACTCGTTCAGGCTATGAATTGATTTGGGTTGTAGTCGATCATTTGATGAAGGTAGCTCATTTCATTCCAGTGAAGACTACCTATAGTAGTGCGAAATTGGCTAAGATATACATGACCAGAATAGTATGTCTGCATGGAGTTCCGAGGAGTATCATATCAGATAGAGGAACCCAATTCACCTTAAAGTTTTGGAATCAGTTGCACGAAACTTTGGGAACCAGACTAGAGTTTAGTACAGCTTTTCATCCACAGACAGATGGACAAACCGAGAGAGTCAACCAGATTTTGGAGGATATGCTGAGAGCATGTGCATTGGATTATGGATCAAGTTGGGATGACAACTTTCCATATGCGGAGTTTTCTTATAACAACAGCTATCAAACCAGTTTGAAGATGGCCCCTTTCGAAGCCTTGTACGGAAGGAGGTGCAGAACCCCGCTGTTGTGGGATGAAGTTGGAGACCGCCAGTTGTTTGGACCAGATTTGATTAAGGAGTCTAAACGGAAAGTGAAGTTGATTCGCGATAGGCTCAAGGTAGCCCAGTCTAGGCAGAAGAGCTATGCGGATTCAAAACGCTAGGAGACAGTATACGAAGTTGGAGACAGGGTTTATCTTCGAGTATCCCCGCTTCGAGGAGTTAAGCGCTTTGGAATTAAAAGAAAGTTAGCGCCACGTTTTGTGGGACCGTACAAAGTTTTGGTGCGCAAGGGAGAAGTTGCGTATAAGTTGGAATTGCCCGAGGGATTGTCAGGAGTTCACGACGTGTTCCACGTTTCTCAGTTGAAGAAGTGCTACGCAGAGATGGCTGATATACCATTGAAAGATACTGTGCCGCTTGAAGCGATTCAGTTGGGTAATGATTTGACCTACGAGGAGAAACCAATCAAAATTCTCGAGTATGCCAGCCAAGTCACCCGCAACAAGGTTATTAAGTTTTGCAAAGTTCAGTGGAGCCACCACACCGAGGATGAAGACACCTGGGATCGAGAGGAAGATCTGCTTAAGGCCCACCCTCACCTATTTTCTAGCCAACCCGAATCTCGAGGGCGAGATTCATCTTAAGGGGGGTAGGTTTGTAACATCCCAAATTTTCAATTTGGAATGTTATACATAGAGCATCACTTGCATATCATATTCTATTGCATGTTGGCTCGATCCTAGAAATTTCACGCAACACAAGGACCCATGGAGAGAGTTGGAAATTTCATTATTTTCATATTTGAGTTTTCTCAAATTTTGAAAATAGGATCATTTGATTTTATTTATTTAATCTTCAATTATTTCTACTATCAAAATATGAGAGAGGGAATAAAATGACTCCCAAAATAAAGAAATATTGAAGATTTAATAAAAAAATCAAATAAGATTTTTATTTGGAGTTTTTTGCCATTTTATTTGAATTTAGGAAAATTGTGCATTTTTCAAAATTGCACTTAAGCCCCAAATAAATGTTCATCTTGTCCGGCTTGATTTTAGAAGCCGGAAAAAATTTATTTCAGGATTTTTGGAGTCCGTTTAGTATTTCTTTCATTAGTTTTTCTGCGCGGAATTATTTAAAAAAATGCGAACCGCCTTTGGGCCGTAACTGGCCACGACTCCGCCTGGCCGGGGGTCTTTATAAAGCGTGCCCGGGCCGACCACAGCCCAAGCCGCCGCACTGGCCCATCGAGCCGCCGCTGCCACCTCGTGCGGCGCGCGCTTAGCCCAACGCCGCCGCCCTCATCGCCCGATCCGCCGCTTCTGCCGCCGCCGCCGCCGCCGCCTCGCCGGACCACGCCACCGTCGCCGCCCTCGCCGGACCCACACCCCGAGGTTGACCTCGCCGCCGCCGTTTTTTTAGAAAACCGTTCGGTTTTTCCGTCGTTTTTTCGTCGGTTTTTTAGTTTCGTTTTTTTATTAGATCGTTTTTTTTCGGTTTAGGTTAAATAGCGAGCGTTCGCTCGTTCTTTCGTTTTAACGAACGCGTTCATCGTTTAGATCCAGATAACGAACGTTCATTCGTTAACCTGTTCGTCGTTTTCCTTTTTCTCGGATTTATTCCGTGATTTTTCTGATCGCGATTTCTGATCCGATTTTCGATCTAGTATAACTATTCGCTCGTTTATCCAAATCAGGCGATTCAAGCGCCTGGAGTTTTGTCTCGAAACCCTATTTTCGAATAATCAACTCAAACAAGTTTTTGCTTCTTTAAAATTTTGACTTAGGTCCAGATTAGTAAAACGAAGCCTGCTTCTTTGCCGTTTGTTTTTCGTTACTTCGTTCGAGTTGTTTCTTTTTGCAAACCGGAATTCTTAAGTTGAACTTTCTGGTTAGATCTTTTATTTGAGTTTTACCTGTGCATTACTTGAGTACTTATTATGTGCTTGTTTGTTTGCGATAGAGTACCCAGAGTGCGCCGCTTGCTACTTTGAATCTCTAGGTTTCACGGATCATCAGCAAGGCAAGTAACACTTTGATCATACCTTTTCATACCCAGTTTTTGTGCATTAGATCAATTGTCAAACATTGCATGATTAGGATCTAATTAAACTATGGGTTTTGGGAAAATAGTTGAGGTAGTACCTATTACCTGTTTTATTATCAAACCCTTGGGAGTTACTTCTACGTTTGCTTATTATGCCATGCTATGCTAGTAGACATGGATTGGGTGAGCGTATCCATGACAGATGTGAGATTGTTAATTAATGGTTTATTTAAGGTGGCAACTTAAACACACATCTGGGTGGACTGAGGTACCTGGGTATTCCAGGATTGCCTGTTTCTTTTTGGAACGCCACCCAGGCTCAAAGGGATCATGAGAATATTCATGCTAGAAACTTCCGTGTGCAGCCACAAGCTACTATGGGCTCTAGCATAGTTGACTAGGTCGTGTGAACTCTTACAGTGGTAGACTAGCTGATGTAGGGGATGTAGGTTGGTATGGTCTACCCGTTCGTAAGGTGCTAGCACTTCTGAAAGACTATGTCTCGGTCATCCGTTTCTCAAACACCTAGTAGTGCGAGAATCCTAACGGAGGAGATCGAGTCTTGTGGGGAAAAGTGCACAAACCTCTGCAGAGTGTATCAAACCCCAATTATGGACATCTTGAGTATCTAGTACTTGGATTATCATGTGAATCTCATCATGTTACTTTAATTAATATTGTTGGGTTTTAATGATGATGTTTAATTGGGATTGAGAATGATGTCAACCATTCTCAATGTTTAACAACCACCATGATAGTTAAATAAAATTTATTCCTTTGATGTAGGGAAAAATTGGCTTATGCAAAACTGTAACCATAGAGCTTTCCACCAGCCATATATGCATGTAGTATAGCATTACTCTTTCATATTACTCTCTATGTGTTACATTGCCAGCATATTCCATGTGCTGACCCATTTTCGGGCTGCAACGTTCATGTTGCAGATTTTTCAGACGACGAGTAAGGTGCCTTAGGTCGTGGTTCTATACTCAGTGATGCCGTTGGAGTTGATGGACTCGCTTATCTTCCAAGCCTTCCGCTGTTATCGTTATTAGATGGCCTTAATCCATATTTATTGTAATAAGTTCTCTTTTGGAGACATTCGATGTAATAAGTGTGTGATTGCTACTCTGTTATAAATCCTTCGAGTACTGTGCGTGTCAGCATTACTGATCCAGGGATGACACTGATGCACAGAGATCAGACTGTTTGAGGTCTGGTCGCTACACTGTAGCGCCTTACTAGTAGCGCGGTACCCACCGCTAGTGATAGGCATTATACCCGCGCTACTGCTAGGGTTTTCCCTAGTAGTGGAGGGTTCGACAGCAGAGCCGAAGCAGAAAGTAGTTACTTCAGGTGGATGCTTCGGCAAGAGCGGGAGCGAAGCCGCCGGTTCCTCAAGATGTACTACATAGTCGCGTTCTTGCTCATGCTGGTCGCTCTTCTCTTCTACATCATGGTTTATATAGAGATGATGAAACTTGTGTGTGTGCCATGACCATGCAGTTGCACTTATTCGAGAAATGACATGACTTGTGTGTCGCTATTTTTGAGATGTGATGATATTTGTGTTTAATGATGATGATGTTATGATGAGACTACTGTATGTGTATGATATGATGAGAATAGTGTATGTTTATTATGATCTGATGAAACTACTCACTACAAGGAATATGTCTACTTGTGACCTTCTGTCAGTGAACCTGCAAGAAATAGTCGTAAATCTACGACCATTTGAGACCAATTGGTCGTAAGCTGTTCATAGGGCTCCAAACCCTTAACTATAATGACCATTTTGGTCAGAAAGGTTGTAATTTCGTTACACGAAATGGTCGTAAAGCGGACAACAGTGGTCTGCTACCTTATTTCTAGCTGATCACGACCAATATATAGATGGTCACAACCTTGTAAATTGTGGTGGATTGCTATGACTAGGCGCCACCTCATCATTTTTGCTTATGTGTCATGCCCATGTGTCAATTTTTGCCCTAGGTTGTCAAGCAACATATATTTATGTTATTCCCAAAATTCACAAAGAAAACTCATAAATTCTTTGGATCATATCTTCGTCAAATATGTCAAAAACCTTCCTCGCCTAGTTCAAATATAATTCAACAACATTCATTTTCCTATTCTATTCAAAACAACACTTTGTGAAGGATGTGCTATTTATATATTCTTGATTGCCCTCAAAAAATTTGGGCACTCTTTCCTATCGAAATCATTGCCACATCACAAAATTCAGCTCCATTTTCCTAGTAAATGTTCCTCGCCAAATTTCCAAACTTTTTGTTCAGCTAGAAGCTTGGTGAAGGAAGTACTAGCTATGCATATCCTAATGAGTTGAATTTTTGCCACATCTTCTATATGCCCATATCATAGCTCTCCACAAAAATTTTGCTCAATCTAACAATCCATGAGAGCTCACCATCCAATCTTTGTTTCTAGTAATATTTTCTATTTTTGAAGAAACTATATTTTATATTGCTTTCTAATTGCTGAAAATTTACCAGGGCATGACCTTGCCCATAGAACCTCCCTGCACCAAATTTTAGCTCATTTGATATTACAATTTCCCCTCAATATTTTTCCCAATTTTTGGTTCAGTGGAGAGCACTTTGAAGGAAGTACCATTTTTATATATCCAAATGGCATGATATTTATAAAGTGCCTTCATATGCCCAAATTATCACCCTCCAAATTTTAGCTCAATCAAATCATCTATGTGAGCCCAGCTTCAATTTTTATTTTCTGTCCAGATTGGCACATTGCAAAGCAAGTGCTATCTATACCCCTCCTATTGGCCTGAAAGTTTTTTGTCAACCATCCATATCCAAATCATTTCCACATGCCAATACTCAGCTCTATTTGCCTAGTAAATCTTCCTCGGCAAATTTCTAAAGTTTCTGTTTAGCTAGAAGCGTTGTGAAGGAAGTACTAGATAGGCATATCCTAATGAATTGAATTTTTTGCCACATATTCTATATGCCAAAGTCATAGCTTTACAGAAAATTTTAGCTCTATCAAACAATCCATGTAAGCTCACCATCGATTCTTTGTTTCTGGTAATATTTTTAGTTTGTGAAGAAACTACATTTTATGTTGCTTTATAATTTTTGCCAATTTACCAAGACATTACCCTGACCATAGAAACTCCCTACACCAAATTTCATCACAATCCAATCATTTATGTAAGCCCAGCTTCAATTTCTATTTTTTGTCCAGATTGGCACATTGCAAAGCAAGTGCTATCTAGACACCTCCTATTGTCCTTAAACTTTTTGTGCCATCTTACATATCCAAATCATTTCCACATTCCAATATTCAGCTACATTTGCCTGTTAAATCTTCCTCAGCAAATTAACAAAGTTTCTATCCAGATAGAAGTTTTGTGAAGTAAGTACAAGCTAGGATTATCCAAATGGTATAAAACTTTTACAGTGATTTCCTATGCCCAAATTACCATACTCCAAAAAAATTCAGCTCAATCCATTTATTCATTTGAGCCCAGCTTCAACATCCATATTTCTGCCCGATGTGGTACTTTGCAAAGCAAGTGACATCCAAGCTCCTCCATTTGAGGTGAAAATTTGCCATGGCAGTCTCCCTAGTAGATGATCATCCCCAGCCAAAACTCAGGCCCATTGGCCATGTGCATTTCCCGTACCGCTAATCAAACACTTGGCTGCTAATTCATGTTTGAGCATAGTTCGGTCTCCTCGTGTGATTCTTCTGTTTTCATTTTCTTCCTATCACCTACCTAGGGAGTTACCAACCCACTAGGCATGCCTAGGCCACCCATAACGCATGGCAACGCCACTGTCACGTGGTGACCACACGGCGGGCACACGAGTTTACGCGCTTTGGAGTTGGGGCCCTGGGCCAACGTCCAAAACTCGACGTATCGCCACCAAACCATGTATTTCTGCTTAAATAGATAGTTATGTAACTAGAAATGATTTTTGGAAGACATAAAGAGCAAACTATAAGGCAACTGCAGTTCAGATTTGACCCGTTTCCTACTAAATCACCGGAAATTTATCTTTTTCACGAGAGGTGGATAAAAGCACTGGACACCCAACCATTTTTTCAATTGTGCATTAAATATGTCCTAGTATTTTATAAAAATGATTTGGTATAGTTTTGCAACAAATATATGGTAGGTCCTTCACAAAAAAAACTCATTTTGGGCACTTGAAAAATGGAAAATGGTTTTTTTGTCAAAAGAAAATGAAAACTTCCTTAGCCAGCATTGTTCGTCATTCTAAGATGCATCCTTGTGCATGAATTGAGGTCATTTGAACAAACTATGCAATGAATTCTATCATAACATTGATCATTTGGCTTGAAAGCTATTGATCTTCACACATGATAGCTCGTTTTCGAGAACACTTTTTAAAAATAATTACCGTATTACAATTTTATTAATTTTAATGGTATCTTGGCCACATATAATGACAAAATGCGAAGGTTTTCCAATTTTTCAATTTTTTTGAATTTTTATGCTCGTTTCAAAATGCGGTCAAAACGGCGGGCACGACCGTTCCTAGCTAGTGGTTGAATCTTGGAAAATTTTTGGTGTTTCTATGATTAAATAGATACTTATATACCTAGAATTTATTTTTAGAAAAAACAAAGAGCAAACTATGAGGCAGCTGCAGTTCAAATTTGACCCGCTTCCTACTGAATCGACGGAATTTTTTTCTTTTTCATGAGAGGTGGATAAAAGTTTTTGACACCCAACCAGTTGGTCAATTGTGCATTAAATATGGCATATTATTATAAAAAAATGATTTGGTCTAATTTTGCAACAAATATATTGTAGGTCCTTCACAAAAAAAACTCATTTTGGGCACTCAAAAAATGGAAAATGAATTCTTCGTCCAAAGAAAATGAAAAATTCCTTAGGAAACATTGTTTGCCATTCCAATATGCACCCTTGCGCACAATATTAGATCAGTTAAACAAACTATGCCATGAATGTGGCCATTAGATTGAGCATTTGGGTTGAAAGCCATTAATCTTCACACATGATAGCTCATTTCTGAGAACACTATTTTTAAAATAATTGTTGTGTTACAAGTTTATTATTTTTCCTCGTAACCTGGTCACATATAATGACACAATGCGAAAACTTTTCAATTTTTTGATTTTTCAAAAAATTTATGCCCGTTTCAAAATGGGGTCAAAACGACGGGAATGACCGTTCCTAGCTAGTGGTTGAATCTTGGAAAAAATTTGGTGTTTCTCTAATTAAATTGATACTTATGTACTTAAAAATGATTTTTGGAAAAAAATATATAGCAAATATGAGGTGGGCGCAGTTCAAATTTGACTCGCTTCCTACTGAATCGGCGGAAATTTATCTTTTTCACAAGAGGTCGATAAAAGATTATGACACCAAACCGTTTGATCAATTGTACATTAAATATGGCCTAAAATTTAAGAAAAATAATTTTGTCCCATTTTACAACAAATATATGGTAGGTCCTTCACAAAAAAACTCATTTTGGACACTAGGAAAATGGAAAATGAAATTTTTGTCCAAAGAAAATGAAAATTTCCATAGCTAACATTGTTTGCCATTGTAATATGCACCCTTGTGCACAACATGAGATCATTTGAACAAACTATGCCATGAATGTAGCCATAAGATTGATCCTTTGGCTTGAAAGCCATTAATCCTCATACATGATAGCTCATTTCTGAGAACAACTTTTCAAATTAATTGCTATGTTCCATGTTTGTTATTTTTCCTGGTAACTAGGTCACATATAAAGACAAAATGCGAAGATTTTCCATTTTTTTGATTTTTTTGAATTTTTCATACCCATTTTAAAATGCCGTCAAAACGGCGGGCATGGCACTTCCTAGCTAGTGGTTGAATCTTGGAAAACTTTTGGTGTTTCTCTGATTAAATATATACTTTTGTACTTAAAAATAATTTTAAGAAAAAAATAAAGAGTAGACTATGAGGTAGCTGCAGTTCAAATTTGACCCGCTTCCTGCTCAATCGGCGAAAATTTGTCTATTTCATCAGAGGTGGATAAAAGTTTTTGACACCAAATCTTTGATCAATTGTACGTCAAATATGACCTAATATTTAAGAAAAATGATTTGGTGCCATTTTACAACAAATATATGGTAGTTCCTTCACAAAAAAATCATTCGGGGCTCGAAAAATTGAAAATGATTTTTTTGTTCAAAGAAAATGAAAACTTCCTTATGTCTTCCATGCTTGTTACTTTTACTGAAAACTAGATCACATTTGGTGACACAATGAAAAGGTCTTCCATTTTTTTTGAATTTCTCAGGTCATAAAATAGCTGACATGATTTAACACATTATTTTCAGCCAACTACGACTAATTTAGATGGTCATAACATGGTACACATGTACTGCATTCTGATTGGTCTTTGGGCATCTCACGCGGATCGTGCATTAGCACCGTAGGATGCTCGCGGATCCAACGGCCGAAACCCACCTGAGCCGAAACCCTAGGTCTGTCCTCATGGACATTTTCCATCCACCCCGCCCCCCCCCCCGCCTCCTTTCTTTCTCTCATTCCTCCCTCCCTCCACGAGCGAGCCCCTCTGCTCTTCCTCGCTCTGATCTGGAGAACTCCTCCGAGAGCCGGAGCCGCCGCCCCCAACCACTCTCTGACTTCGATCTGCCACGGCTTCGATCCCGATCTCCATTCCCACCCCCACCTTCGACGACCATCACCTAGTCTGGCCCTAGATTCGCTGCCGCCCACGCTGATCTAGACCTTGATTCCTCCCCCTCTCTCATGAGCGGGGTTTGGGTAGGCGTGGCTGCTGTGACCAGTAGTTGGCGTCGTGGACCTGCACAACCTCCTCTCTCTCCAGCCCGTCGTCCGCTGCTCCCACGCCGTGGAGCTCGCCACCACCGGCGGCGACCTGCTTCTTCCTGTCCTTGGAGGTGCACATCTTCCATTCAAGGTGCCCAACTTCTCCTATCCTCTTGGTTCCCTGCCACGACGTCGGATTTGATCTTTGATCGACCTTGTAGATTGCTGATACGTCTCCAACGTATCTATAATTTTTTATTGTTCCATTCTATTATATTATCTGTTTTGGATGTTTATAGGCTTTATTAAACACTTTTATATAATTTTTGGGACTAACCTATTGACCCAGAGCCCAGTGCCAGTTCATGTTTTTCCCTTGTTTCAGTGTTTCGAAGAAAAGGAATATCAAACGGAGTAGAAACGGAATGAAACCTTCTGGAGAAGTTATTTTTGGAAGGAAAGCAACCGGGGAGACTTGGAGTCCACGTCAAGGAAGCAACGAGGAAGGCACGAGGTAGGGGGTGCGCCATCCACCCTCGTGGGCCCCTCGTGGCTCCCCTGATGTACTTCTTCTGCCTATATATCTCCATATACCCTAAAAACTTTGGGGAACATAATAGATCGGGAGTTCCGCCACCGCAAGCCTCTGTAGCCACAAAAAACCAATCGAGACCCTGTTCCGGCACCCTGCTGGAGGGGGGAACCCTCACCGGTGGCCATCTTCATCATCCCGGCGCTCTCCATGACGAGGAGGGAGTAGTTCACCCTCGGGGCTGAGGGTATGTACCAGTAGCTATGTGTTTGATCTCTCTCTCTCTCGTGTTCTTGATTTGGCACAATCTTGATGTATCGCGAGCTTTGCTATTATAGTTGGATCTTATGTTTCTTCTCCCCCACTACTAGGGAAAAGCCTAGCAGCAGCGCTGGTTTGGGTGTATCGAGGCGCGGTGCCCGCTTCTCGACACGGCGCCACCGCTAACTTAGCGAGCGGCGTGTTGACACACGCCATGCTATAGATGGTTAGCTGGCGTGCATTGCAAACAGCGCCATCGCTAATTAGTTGTAGCGGTCTTATACCCGCGCCATGCTATTACTTTCAAAAACAAAAAAAATCTCGATCCCGTGCGTGCTGTCAATGGTATCAATGGTAAGATCTAGCGATGATTGGCGTCGCTAGAGGCATGAACGGACAGCGGAAGACCAGATCCAGCAGTGGCTGTTGGAGAGGGCCCGTTTCTATGGCAGAGCCAGGCCGCGGCGTGCGGCTCCTCTTCCCGACCATGCCAGATAGCTATGGGTCATCCATGGCGACGACCTGCACGGGCATGGACATGGGAGGGCGAGTCAAACCAGAGGGAGAGAGAGAAAAGGAAAAGTGAGGGAGAGAGGAAGGTGATGTAGGGAGCAGCGGAGCTAGTCACCGGCGGCGAGGTGCTCCCGTGTGGTGGCGCGGGGCGGCGGCCTCCTAGACGTCGGTGGAAGACCGGTGAGCTCCTAGACGCCGGTGGCGCGAGGCGGCGACCTCTTTCGGCGCCATGGAGGAGGATGGGTGCATGGGCAAGAGGTCCATGTGAGAGCGTATGGAAAGTGAGAGGAGAGAGTGGTGGAAGAAGGAGGGATTTGGGGGAGGAGATGGGGATTCGGCCGAGGATATGGCGACTTCACCTACCTTGTACTTAGTAGTAGCGAGGGGTATAAAACCACGCTACTACTATCAACTTAGCAGTAGCGTGGGTTTATACCCCTCGCTACTACTATGGCATGTGTCGGGGGGAACAGTAGAGACCGCTTAGTAGTAGCGAGGGTTAAAAACCCGCGCTACTACTATCAACTTAGTAGTAGCGAGGGTTAAAAACCCGCGCTACTACTAATTAGCAGTAGTGTTTCTTTTTGTGCCGCGCTGCTGCTAAGATTCTGTGTATAAGGTTTTCCCTAGTAGTGCCCCTCTACTCTCTTGTAATGGATTGAGTTTTCCCTTTGAAGTAATCTTATCGGATTGATCTTTAATGACTTGAGAACACTTGATGTATGTCTTGCCGTGCATATCTGTGGTGACAATGGGATATCACGTGACTCATTTGATGTATGTTTAGGTGATCAACTTGCGGGTTCCGCCCACGAACTTATGCATAGGAGTTGGCACACTTTTTCGTCTTGATTCTCCGGTAGAAACTTTGGGGCACTCTTTGAGGTTCTATGTGTTGGTTGAATAGATGAATCTGAGATTGTGTGACGCATATCATATAATCATACCCACGGATACTTGAGGTGACATTGGAGTATCTAGGTGACATTAGAGTTTTGGTTGATTTGTGTCTTAAGGTGTTATTCTAGTACGAACTCTAGGGCTGTTTGTGACACTTATAGGAATAGCCCAACGAATTGATTGGAAAGAATAACTTTGAGGTGGTTTCGTACCCTACCATAATCTCTATGTTTGTTCTCCGCTATTAGTGACTTTGGAGTGACTCTTTGTTCCATGTTGAGGGATAGTTATATGATCCAATTATGTTATTATTGTTGAGAGAACTTGCACTAGTGAAAGTATGAACCCTAGGCCTTGTTTCCTAGCATTGCAATACCGTTTACGCTCGCTTTTACCACTTGTTACGTTGCTTTTTTTTTATATTTTCAGATCACAAAAACCTATATCTACCATCCATATTGCACTTGTATCACCATCTCTTCGCCGAACTAGTGCACCTATACAATTTACCATTGTATTGGGTGTGTTGGGGACACAAGAGACTCTTTGTTATTGGTTGTAGGGTTGCTTGAGAGAGATCATCTTCATCCTACGCCTCCCACGGATTGATAAACCTTAGGTCATCCACTTGAGGGAAATTTGCTACTGTCCTACAAAGCTCTGCACTTGGAGGCCCAACAACGTCTACAAGGAGAAGGTTGCGTAGTAGACATCAAGCAGTTTCTGGCGCCATTGCCGGGGAGGTGAGTGCTTGAAGGTATATCTTTAGATCTTGCAATTGAATCTTTTAGTTTCTTGTTTTATCACTAGTTTAGTCTATAAAAACACTATAAAAAATGGAATTGAGTTTGTCTCATACGCTCCATCCTTTTAATATCTTTCGTGAGTATGATGGAAAGGAAAATTGTGCCAAAGTGTTAGAAGAAGAATGCATTAAAATGTTTGGCACTAAATCTTTCAATGATGAGCATGATTGCAATGTTGTTAGTATGAACTCCTTGAATATCCATGGTACTAATAATGATTGCACTAGTCATGATGAAAATATCTCTTATAAGCATGTCAATTTTTGTGGAGTGCATTGGGTTTGCACGAACACACCAAATAGGGAAGATAGATATTGCAAGAGGCATAAGTATTTAGAAACTAAATGGTTGCAAGAAAGGCTAGATGCGTGTGCTGAAAAATTTAAACTTTATTAGCCATACTTCTGAACTTTGCAATGAACGTCATCATTTCAGTACCCAATGCAAATTGTTTCCTGATCGTATCATGTCCAAAAATTGTGATGACTTGATTTCCCTCGCACATCATAATGAACTTAGTTATCTTTTTGTTTATGAAGAAATGAAACGTATAACTACAGATATTCCAAAATTTGCCCTCGATAGAGTTCTTCATTTTGATCTAGAGGAAATTTATATGTATTGTGCGGTGAATTGCATTGACAATCCTTATATTGCCAATTACATAAAGAAAACAAAACAAATAGAGGATGAAGAGAATACTAATTAAAGGGAAGAGACTTCCCTATATCCTCCTATTATTTCTTATGATGAATCAGGTAACAAGGAGGATCCTTCTATTCAACCAATCTCATTAATAAGGAGCTCCAAAAGGGGGATTGAACCCACACATGATGTGGTGAAGAAGAAGAAAAGAAAAAGTAAGAGAGGTAAAAAGATATCTCTCCCAAATAATGTTGCTCCTATTATTCTTGTGCCTCATGAAAATGAATCAAAAATAATTTTGGAAGATGATGCACTTGATGATGATCCCGCTATGTCTATTGCTTGTTGTGATGATTATGATTGGGAAGATAATGATAGTTCTTATGATCTTTAAAACCTTTTTTGCACTTGCTTGGAAGAATATGATAATAATGTTTGCTATACTATTGGTGCTATCCATACTATTAATGATGAGAGTGATTATGCTTATGATATGAAAACGCCCAAGCTTTGGGATGCTATGTTTGATGAAGATGATGTTTTTTAGAATATATTTGCTGCAATTAATGTTTGTCCCAAGCTTGGGACGCTATGTTCAATGAAGATGATATTTTTAGTCTCCTAAGTTTTGATATGCAAAATTGTTATAATGATAGCATGCCTTCTACCTATGATTAGTATATTGATGAAAGTGGGTTTGGAAGAGTGTCAACTTTAGGAAGTAATGATCCCACTATTTTGGAGTATGTTGAATCTTATAATATTTATGAAAGTGGATTTGGAGAGGTCATGACTTTATTTAGTGATGTATCCACTATTTCGGAAGAGGTTTCAATTGATTATGATGAGAACAAAGTTGCTACTTATGATGATTATGATGAAACTTATGCTATAAAAAGTAGTGATGATTATATTTATAAAACTTGTCATGATTGTGAGTACCCTTTCTCTGAACATTACTCTTTTAATGTGGAAACAATTTATAGTATTCAAGTCTCTTATGATACTCCCACTATTCCGAATGAGAAGAATTTTGCTTATGTGGAGAGTAATAAAATTTCTATGCTAGTAGATCATGAGAAGAATGCTTTAGGTGCTGGTTATATTTTTGAATTCATTCATGTTGCTACTGAAAATTATTATGAGGGAGGAATATATGCTTGTAGGAATTGCAATAATGTCAAGTTTCCTCTCTATGTGCTTAAAATCTTGAAGTTATGCTTGTTTTACCTTCCTATGCAAGTTGATTATTGTTCCCATAAGTTGTTTGCTCACAAAATCCCTTTGCATAGGAAGTGGGTTAGACTTAAATGTGCTAGTCATACTCTTCATGATGCTCTCTTTATGTTTCAATTCTTATGTTTTATGTGAGCATCATTGAAATCGGCATGCCTAGCTAGGGGCGTTAAACGTTAGCGCTTGTTGGGAGGCAACCCAATTTTATTTTAGTTTCTTGCTTTTTGGTTCTGTTTAGGAATAAATAATCCATATAGCTTCTGTTTAGATGTGGTTTTATCTTTTAGTTAGTGTTTGTGCCAACACTACTAGGGAAAAGCCTAGCAGTAGCGCGGGTTTTAGGTATATCAGTAGCGCGGATGCCCGTGCTACTGATACGGCGCTACAGCTAACTGGTAGTAGTAGCGCGGGTGCCACCCGCGCTACTACTACGTCCTTTAGTAGTAGCGTGGATGCCACCCGCGCTACTACTAACTAGTAGTAGCGTGGGTCTGGACCTTCGCTACTACTAACTAATTAGGAATTAAAAAAATAAATTCTAGCCATGGATGCTGCTGCTAGCTAGGCGTCATCGTCCTCTTCATCCATGGTCGATGCTGATCCTAGAGGGGATGAAGTCGTCCATGGTGATACACCTCTCCTTTGCTGCTGCTACAAAAAAAGAGACAAGGATTAGAAGAGGAAGAGAGAGATAGAGAGGAGTAGGTGCAGGAACTCACCGGTGGCCGCCGGAGTTGGAGCCGAAACCCTAGATGACGCCCTGGATGGCGCTCTGCTCGATCTGGAAGATGAAGAGAGAGAGAGAGAGAGAGAGAGAGAGAGAGAGAGAGAGAGAGAGAGAGAGAGATAGGAGTAGGAAGAACAACTCACCTATGGTTGTGTCCATGGCGGATCTGGCCGCCGCCATGCATGGCGCTCTGCTGGATCTCCCTCTCCTTCCAACATCAGAGAAGGAGGAGGAAGGAGGGAGAGGGGGCTGCGGTGGGTGTGGAGGTCTCCGGATTTGGGGGAGCATGAGGTGCGAGGCCGGCGGTGGTGGTGGATGAGGAAGGGAATCGCGGGTGGGAGGGATAAGCGGAATGGGAGAGCCTATGGAGAGAGGGGGGAGAGTGAGGGAGAGAGGGAGGGTAGGGCGGGTGGGGAAAAGGTGGTGGGTTGGTGCGGATTAGCGATGGCGGGGGCGTAAACAGCTGCTGCTAAGAAAGTAGCAGCGGCGCTTCTGCACAAGCGCTCATCGCTAACCGGGACCAAAAGTGTGCCCAATTTGAAAATTAGCAGCAGCGACCTCAGAAAAACCGCGCTACTACTACAGCTATAGCAGTAGCACGGCTCGCGGCAACGCGCTGCTGCTAAATGGAGTTTGGTGGGCACTGTCGGTCGATATTTGTAGCAGCGCGTGTTACACCGAGCGCGCTGCTGCTAAACACTTGTCAGTAGCGAGTTTTCCACACCCGCGCTACTACTAATTAGAAGCAGCGCTCCTTTTTGAGCCGCGCTGCTGCTAAGATTCTGTGTATAGGGTTTTCCCTAGTAGTGCAAGTAGAACCTTTGGGAAGACTTGGGTGAAGTCTTTATGATCATGCTGTAAAAAAACACAAACTTTCGCACTCACGAGATTAGCTTCAACTTTTTACTGGAGAGTGCTATTTAGTTGATTCTTTTTGCAGATTATTACTAGTCAGATCCCTCAGGTCCACCAATTTATTTTAGAATGTTTGGAGTTCCAGAAGTTTGTGTTAGTTACAGATTACTACAGACTGTTCTGTTTTTGACAGATTCTGTTTTCGTGTGTTGTTTGCTTATTTTGATGAATCTATGGCTAGTAAAATAGTTTATAAACCATAGAGAAGTTGGAATAAAGTAGGTTTAACACCAATATAAATAAAGAATGAGTTCATTACCGTACCTTGAAGTGGTGTTTTGTTTTCTTTCGCTAACGGAGCTCATGAGATTTTCTGTTAAGTTTTGTGTTGTGTAGTTTTCAAGTTTTGGGTAAAGATTCGATGGACTATGGAATAAGGAGTGGCAAGAGACTAATCTTGGGAATGCCCAAGGCACCCAAGGTAATATTCAAGGATAACCAAGAGCCTAAGCTTTGGGATGCCCCAGAAGGATCCCCTCTTTCGTCTACTTCCATCGGTAACTTTACTTGGAGATATATTTTTATTCACCACAGGATATGTGTTTTTCTTGGAGCATCATTTTATTTTCTTTAGCTTTGCTTGCTGTTTGAATTAAATACCAAGATCTGAAATCCTTAAATGGGAGAGTCTTCACATAAGTTGAATAATTATCCGGCTACTCATTGATCTTCACTTATATCTTTCGGAATAGTTTTGTTATTGCTCTAGTACTTCAATTATATCTTTTTAGAGCACGGCGGTGGTTTTATATTGAAAAAATATATGAACTCTCATGCTTCACTTAGATTATTTTGAGAGTCTTAAATAGCATGGTAATTTCCTTAAATAATCCTAATATGCTTGGTATGAGTGTGTTGAATACTAAGAGAAGTTTGATGCTTGATAATTGTTTTGAGATATGAAGGTGGTGATATTAGAGTCATGCTAGTTGAGTAGTTGTGAATTTGAGAAATACTTGTGTTAAAGTTTGTGATTCCCGTACCATGCACGTATGGTGAACCGTTATGTGATGAAGTCGGAGCATGATTTATTTATTGATTGTCTTCCTTATGAGTGGTGGTCGGGGACGAGCGATGGTCTTTTCCTACCAATATATCCCCCTAGGAGCATGTGCGTAATACTTTGCTTTGATAACTTGTATATTTTTTCAATAAGTATATGAGTTCTTTATGACTAATGTTGAGTCCATGGATTATACGCACTCTTCTTCCTTCCACCATTGCGAGCCTCTCTAATACCGCACAATTTTCACCAGTATCATACACCCACCATATACCTTCCTCAAAACAGCCACCATATCTACCTATCATGGCATTTCCATAGCCATTCCGAGATATATTTACATGCAACTTACCACTATTCCATTTATTATGACATGCTTCATCATTGTCATATTGCTTAGCATGATCATGTAGTTGACATCGTATTTGTGGCAAAGCCACCATTCATAATTCTTTCATACATGTCACTCTTGATTCATTGCGTATCCCGGTACACCGCCGGAGGCATTGATATAGAGTCATATTTTGTTCTAAGTATCGAGTTGTAATTGTTGAGTTGTAAGAAAATAAAAGTGTGATGATCTTCATTTTTAGAGCATTGTCCCAAGTGAGGAAAAGGATGGTTGAGACTATGATTCCCCCACAAGTCGGGATGAGACTCCGGACGAAAAAAAAGAGGCCATAAAAAAAGAGAAAAGGCCCAAATAAAAAATATAAAAAAACAAAAAAATGAGAGAAAAAGAGAGAAGGGACAATGCTACTATCCTTTTACCACACTTGTGTTTCAAAGTAGCACCGTGATCTTCATGATAGTGAGTCTCCTATGTTATCACTTTCATATGCTAGTGGGAATTTTTCATTATAGAACTTGGCTTGTATATTCCAATGATGGGCTTCCTCAAATGCCCTAGGTCTTTGTGAGCAAGCGAGTTGGATGCACACCCACTTAGTTTCTTTTGTTGAGCTTTCATATAGTTATAGCTCTAGTGCATCTGTTGCATGGCAATCCCTACTCACTCACATTGATATCTACTGATGGGCATCTCCATAGCCCGTTGATACGCCTAGTTGATGTGAGACTATCTTCTCCCTTTTTGTCTTCTCCACAACCACCATTCTATTCCACATATAGTGCTACGTCCATGGTTCACGCTCATGTATTGCGTGAAGATTGAAAAAGTTTGAGATGTCAAAAGTATGAAACAATTGCTTGGCTTGTCATCGGGGTTGTGCATGATTTCAATACTTTGTGTGATGAAGATAGACCATAGCCAGACTATATGATTTTGTAGGGATAGCTTTCTTTGGCCATGTTATTTTGAGAAGACATGATTGCTTTGTTAGTGCGCTTGAAGTATTATTTATTTTATGTCAATATTAAACTTTTGTCTTGAATCTTTCTTATCTGAATATTCATACCACAATTAAGAAGAATTACATTGAAATTATGCCAAGTAGCATTCCACATCAAAAATTCTGTTTTTATACCTATTCGAGGACGAGTAGGAATTAAGCTTGGGAATGCTGATACATCTCCAACATATCTATAATTTTTGATTGTTCCATGCTATTATATTATCTGTTTTGGATGTTTATGGGCTTTACTAAACACTTCCATATTATTTTGGGGACTAACCTGTTGACCCAGAGCCCAGTGCCAGTTCCTGTTTTTTCCTTGTTTCAGTGTTTTGAAGAAAAGGAATATCAAACGGAGTCGAAACGGAATGAAACCTTCTGGAGAAGTTATTTTTGGAAGGAAAGCAATCGGGAGACTTGGAGTCCACGTCAAGGAAGCAACGAGGAAGGCACGAGGCAGGGGGGGCGCGCCCTCCACCCTCGTGGGCCCCTGGTGGCTCCCCTGACGTACTTCTTCCTCCTATATATCTCCATATAGCCTAAAAACTTCGGGGAACAGAATAGATCGGGAGTTCCGCCACCGCAAGCCTCTATAGCCACCAAAAACCAATCGAGACCTGTTCAAGCACCTGCCGGAGGTAACCCCTCACCGTGGCCATCTTCATCATCCCAGTGCTCTCCATGACGAGGAGGGAGTAGTTCACCCTCGGGGCTGAGGGTATGTGCCAGTAGCTATGTGTTTGATATCTCTCTCTCTCTCTCGTGTTCTTCATTTGGCACGATCTTGATGTATCGCGAGCTTTGCTATTATAGTTGGATCTTATGTTTCTTCTCCCCCTCTACTCTCTTGTAATGGATTGAGTTTTCCCTTTGAAGTAATCTTATCGGATTGAGTCTTTAATGACTTGAGAACACTTGATGTATGTCTTGCCCTGCATATCTGTGGTGACAATGGGATATCACGTGACTCACTTGATGTATGTTTTGGTGATCAACTTGCGGGTTCCGCCCATGAACTTATGCATAGGGGTTGGCACACGTTTTTGTCTTGATTCTCCGGTAGAAACTATGGGGCACTCTTTGAGGTTCTATGTGTTGGTTGAATAGATGAATCTGAGATTGTGTGACGCATATCGTATAATCATACCCACGGATACTTGAGGTGACATTGGAGTATCTAGGTGACATTAGGGTTTTGGTTGATTTGTGTCTTAAGGTGTTATTCTAGTACGAACTCTAGGGCTGTTTGTGACACTCATAGGAATAGCCCAACGGATTGATTGGAAAGAATAACTTTGAGGTGGTTTCGTACCCTACCATAATCTCTTCGTTTGTTCTCCTCTATTAGTGACTTTGGAGTGACTCTTTGTTGCATGTTGAGGGATAGTTATATGATCCAATTATGTTATTATGGTTGAGAGAACTTGCACTAGTGAAAGTACGAACCCTAGGCCTTGCTTCCTAGAATTGCAATACCGTTTACGCTCGCTTTTACCACTTGTTACCTTGTTGTTTTTATATTTTCAGATTACAAAAACCTATATCTACCATCCATATTGCACTTGTATCACCATCTCTTCTCCGAACTAGTGAACCTATACAATTTACCATTGTATTGGGTGTGTTGGGGACGCAAGAGACTCTTTGTTATTTGGTTGCAGGGTTGCTTGAGAGAGATCATCTTCATCCTACGCCTCCCATGGATTGATAAACCTTAGGTCATCCACTTGAGGGAAATTTGCTACTGTCCTACAAACCTCTGCACTTGGAGGCCCAACAACGTCTACAAGCAGAAGGTTGCGTAGTAGACATTAATTGCTCCTGGCGATGGCTTGTGCAGTTAAATACCACCAGCAGTAGATCCACCCATGCGATTCGCTTCTCCTCAAGCTCAACGTACATCATGGCTTCCCCATTCATGGTGTTTGCTGCGCTGTTTGTGGTTGTTCCCCCCGCAGCTGCCTCTAGGGACCGAGAGATGTTTCCGATTTCAGGTGATCTGGGATGAGGTCGGTGAGCCCGACACGGTGCAGAACAAGACGCTGCTGGAGCTTGAGCAGGAATGCCTCGATGTGTACAGGAGGAAGGTCAACCAGGCCAACCGCCATAGGGCTCAGTTGCGGCAATCCATTGCCGAGGCCTAGGCTGAGCTCGCTAGCATCTGCTCGGCCATAGGCGAGCCACCGGTTCACGTCACGTAGGTTTGTTCCTAGCTCCACCTCCACTAACGTAGTATGCTGTCATATCGAATAGTGCTAATTATTCGTAGCAAATGAAAAGAAAAGGAGAATAGTGCTAATTATGGATAGATGATGGAAGGAAATTTTAGTAGCAATCTTAAAACTGCACTTAGTTTTGTACCTCTAATAGCTAAGATGAAATAAATCAAATATGATTACTGATGGTTGTGGAGGGGCTTTTTTCTGGAGCAATCAATAAATAAGAGGGGCTTTTTTTCTGCTGCTTGTTTTTGCTTCAGCTGGGTACATGAATCTCTGGTTATAAGGATTTTCGAGCCAGGACTTGTTCTGAATCTCTGGTTGTTTCATGATGCTAGTCCGCACTTACAGTATATACTCCTAAGGTGATGGATGCATGATCAGTATCAGTGTGAGATGTCAATTCATGTATCCGTGTTTGGTGTGGCATTCATGCACCTCATTGTGTGTAATTATTTGGTGTGTACGAGACCCATGGTATATACTTACCAGTACTATCTACCGTGATTGAGTATTTATTGATGGTGCTTCCACTTCGTATTATTCACTCATTTGCATCTTCTTACTCCAGCATCAAAGGCCCCCCAAAAAACAAACAATCCTTTAAATTATGTATAATTTACTAAGTACATTTTAGTTATTGAACGAACTCATACTGGTTAGTGTTGGTCACAAGCAAGTAAACAGGATACCCCACCAGACTAACTATTTCCCAAAGTTATAGTGATACATTCTGTACTACACTACTAATGCATATCCGAGATCGTTGTTTTATTTTCATGGTAACTAAATGTTGACATATTAGCTAATTGTGTACCTAAATATGACCCATGTATAGTGGCACTACTGGTTCCTTGAGGCCAGGTCGAGTTGAGGTAGGGGATACGAAGGTTGAGCCGCTCAGGTGCTGATCATGTACAGCGGCGCTCTTTCCGGCGTCGACCCGACCAAACCAATGATGCAAGGCTTCTCCTATTGCTGCATGTCTTCATCAACTTAGTTCTTCCACAGTGAGAGATCTAAATCCTTCACTTGTTCGTTGTGTAATCTGCAGATTACTTCTTCCATTAATCACCTAGTCCTCCTGTTAGTGAGATTCATCTAGTATTTTTTTGCAAAGCATGCACTGGTTTGGAGTAGTTGATCATGGCCCGATGGAACCTTCATGTCATTAGCATGTATATATGTACTACTATAGCAGCCAGAAGCAATCCATTTTATTAAATGTATTCTACTAGCTTGTCCTCCCAGTCCCAAATTTGTTGACGCCAAAATTAGCAAGCCGTTTTGCTCTCTTTCTAAAATATTTGCTAGCTGATCCACCTCATGGTCTCTGCTTCATTCTGTTCATTGAGTGGTCTTCTTGATATTTAGCCATCTTGATGCCTCATATAACTACTTGTTGAACTAGAGAATTGATTTGACCTCTTGATCAATGGTTTTCATGACAATCAAGTTTCAGTATGTTTCCTGTTTCCACCTTCATCGTAGCTGACACTGAGAAGATGTGCATTTTTCTCCATGCTGGCTTGCAAGCTGCACCTGACATGTGGCATACTTTGGAGCACTGCTTACGAAATTTGTTGCTTGCCCGATACATCATATCCAATTTCTCCATGAAGTATTCTGTTATAGTAATTTAGTTTTCTTCATGAATCTATCTACTGCACGCATCTACCACCGTGAATGGTGGTTGCCTGTGTTGTTGGTTGTATTGCTCGTTGGCACAAGTCTGGCAAAGTGGTGATAGCGTGTCTACATAGGCATATGTTTTTTGTTTTTTGAGGGGTCGTAGGCACAAGTTTAACCTGGAAAAATGCTTGCTACAGCGGACGGTGACTAGTACGACGATGCACAAGTTTAATCTGGCTAGTTCAGTTGGTATCTAGTTTAGAATAAATTATTTCCCATTTTTTGTTTCCTTGCTGGACATGTCATGATACAAGTGTTGCTGCTGCTGCTGTTTACTACCCCCGCCGTAAAGAAATATAAGAGCGTTTCGATCACTACATTAGTGATCTAAATTCTCTTATATTTCTTTATAGAGGGAGTACAGGGTATTATTGTTAGCTATATATATACCCACTGCTGATTCATGCTCTTGTGTTAGGATTCTACTCCTCGAAGTGATGCTTTTGCATTGCTTTCCTTCCTCACGCACCTGAAAACTATATGCTATTTCCTTCTTGATTTGACCTCAAAATTTGCGACTCCTATCCATGTGCAACAGCGATGCTTTGGATTTCATCCATGCAGCAGAGGACAAGGGCTTCATGGCCAACCAAGGTGCATGGTGCGCGCAAGCGACGAACAGAGGTTGTTCGACATCAGCTACACAAATCACCACTATGAGCTCCTCCCTTTGCTATGCTACAACCATGCTCTGTTTCATGGGTCAGTTAGGATTTCGATGCTTTTTGCGCCGTGGTTGAGTTCTTGGCGACTACTGTGTCGATGATCAAGTGCTGATGTTTCATCCGGCTATTTGATTTGCTGCTGCTAATTATTCCTATTAGAGTGTCGTTGGTTTATTAGGATGTGACTAAAACCATTAGATGGCCTTCCTTGACATGTTATCCAGAATTAGTACTTGTTCCATTTTTTGTTTCCTTGCTGGACATGTTATGGTTCAAGTGTCGATGATTTCTAGTAGTAGTTTGCTAGCTATATACCTGCTACTGATTGATGCTCTTGTGGTCTTCTGGAATCATATTATACTATATCTAGTGATCTTGTGGTTCTGTGAAGATGCATCACAAACATCTAGGTCTTTGAAGTTGGCTGAATCTGTTGCTTTATCATATATTTGGTCCATCAATTTACATTTCCATAAGATCACTTTCAATATATAATTTTTCATTTGTCCGGGAATAATAGCGACTCTAATACTGATAGCCTATGTGTTCACTCTTTTACAGCAACTCCATGTCTACGAAATTTGAAGTTTGAAGCCGTATAGCCCTACTCAGCAAAGAGTTGTCTCTTATGTTTGACTGTAATAGACTGTAAATATTGTAATATTGTAACAGTAGGCATATTGGGGTTGTAATAGACTATGTACAGATTGTAGTACACTTAGTGTTATTTGCTGAACTACATGTGTACTCTTCGGTCTGAAATATTGATTATGTATGTGATTTAAAAACGTGTGGAATGGAAACCTGACTCGTGGGACCCACTTACGAAAATAATCTGAGAAGTTTTGAATTTTTTTTCAAGCGGGCCCAATGTGTGAGATGATGGCAAGTGGGACCCATCTGATTGGTGAGACCAGCTCCAAAATATAATGGCCCAAACAATGTTAAAAGGCCAGGCCCAGAAATAAATAAAAGGCTGAATTGTTGGTCCAAGCCCAGGTAGCAAACAAAAACTGGCAGGAAAAAAAATATGGGCTGAATTAATGGGCTTGGCCCATATAGACACCGAACTGGACCAGGCTGTATCTTACCCAACACCTTTTCATTTGGTCACAATTTTGCCACGTCGGATCCAAGGTGGCCTGGGCAGACAGCTAGCAACCAAAATAGAAGGCCGTCGCCTTCAACGACCTTATCACGAAGAAGGTCGTTAATTTCCATCAAAGACGGTCAGCTTTTAACCATCTGTTTTTTATCACACAAAAGTCGCAAATGAAAAACAATGACCATTCAGCGACCAATAGTGATGGTCGCAAGTTGACATATTTCTTCTAGTGACTATATAGAGCATGCACAAATACATCACAAATACGTAGAGGGGGAACAAATATGTGAAAGCAGGAATACTAGTAGTAGCGCTGGAAGGCATCTAGCGGCAGCGCTGGATTAGCAGCAACGCTTGCTTTGTTGCAGCGCTACAGATAGGAAGCAGTACCGCTCATCTTGCCAGCGCTACTGCTAACCATACCTACCAGTAGCGCTAGTTAGGACAACGCTACTGCTACAACCTAGCTGTAGCGCGTTAGCAGTAGCGCTGGACCCAACGCTACTGCTGTAGATATTTCAAGCGCTACTAGTAGGCTTTCTCCTAGTAGTGTTAGGAGTCGATTATCTTTCTAAGGAATGAGAGGGATTAGATCATCGACGAGAACACAGATTACCATGATAAGAAACTGAAGCTCATCGACCAGAAGGACAAATTGGTCACCAAGTTCGATTCTCTGAAAAAGGAGATATGTGTAACACCCCCCGTGTCATGCTACAGTAATCGCCTATTAATGATGCCATGTCATCAAGTTACTGTTGATAATCTTCGCTTGATCCAAATCAGAGTTCAATTTCAAGTCCAATCTAAAGTCAAAAAATTCATATTTGTCAGGCTTGAAAACTAAAATGTTCATCTTGTGCCAAATATTCCATAATGAATATTTGTGGTGAACCTATTTTTTTCAAAGTGTTTAATGGGCCTAAGCTATTTGAAACTGATGCTTAAAAAAGTAAAAGAAAAGAGAAAGAGCACAAGCCACTGTGCACTGGGCCAAGTGCACAGTGCCTGGCCCGAGCCGCGGCCCATTCCAGCTGGCCAGCCCAGCCTCCAACGCTCCCCGGTCGCTCACCCCTCCTTCCTGTTCCTCCGACCGAGCGGGACAACGCGCGCCCATCGCCGTCCAACCACCTTGCCGGCGATGCCCGACGAGAGTATAAGGCCTCCACCGCCTCGATGCCTCAGCCCCCTCGCCTCCCACTTGCCCTGCCTCCCCCCACTCGCGCCAGTCCCTACCCCCTCGCACACTCGCTACCCCTCCTCCAGATCCGCCTTGCCGACGCGCCCTGCACCGTCCGCCGTGCTGACCGCGGCCACCGCTGTCTCCGTCCCTCTCTGACGAGTCCCCGAGCGCCTTCGTGCCCCGCGATGTCTTCCTCGACCACCGGACCAAGCCAGGAGCCCCACAACGAGCACTGCGACCTCTTCTTCCTCCTCTGCTCCGACGAACGCCAGCGTCAAATTCGGCCACCTCGCGCCTCCCCCGAGCCCACTGAGCACATCTGCAGTCTCACTGTGAGCTACACTCCTCCCCCCTCTCTTTTACTCTCGTACGCGCCCGGAGCGGCTGGACCCGCCCTGGCCGAGCCGAGCTCCGCTGTTGAGCTCATTGTTGTCGCCCTGATGCTCCTCGCACCACGCTAACACCACCACCGAGCTCCTGGAGCTCCTAGATGCTCAACGCGCCCCTCCGCCACCGTTGTCGTGCCCTGGACGCTCGAATCCATCGATGTCTGAGCTCCAGCGCCGCTCCGGTCAGCGCTGCCGTGGCTCTAGGCCATCCCAACACGCGGGACTGCCGGTGTTGGATGCGTGTGGCTCCCCTCGTTCGAACGCGCGTCACAGCGCTCATTTTAACCGCCCCGTAGGCTTTTCTCGACGCACTCCCGAACGCCGATGCCGCCTCCGCTCGCCACCTGCGATGCTCCGGTCGTCCCCGATGCTGGTTGTCGTCACCATTGTGTGCGCGACGCCGGGCCGCACCCTTAGGTCCAAGCCGCAGGTCCAAAGGCCCCCTGTAGCGCGGCTCCGGCCAACTCAGACGAGGCGCCGCCGTTGCTTTGGTCATCAGACCCGCTCCATCACCGGCGACCGATGTGGCGCCGCGTGGCCTCCCCTGTGAGGCTGACGTGTGGGCCCGTGGGGCCCTGTTGACTGTTGAGGGAGTCCTGGATTAGGGGGTGTCCGGATAGCCGGACTACAATCATCAGCCGAACTATCATTTGCCGAACTATGATCATCGACCGGACTCCAAGACTATGAAGATAGAAGATTGAAGACTTCCCCCCGTGTCCAGATGGGACTTTCCTTGGCGTGGAAGGCAAGCTTGGCGATACGGATATGTAGATCTCCTACCATTGTAACCGACTCTATGTAACCCTAGCCCTCTCCGTTGTCTATATAAACCGGATGGCTTTAGTCCGTAGGACAACAATCACAACAACCCTTACAATCATACCATAGGCTAGCTTCTAGGGTTTAGCCTCCTTGATCTCGTGGTAGATCCACTCTTGTAAACATCCACAATATCAATATCAATCAAGCAGGACATAGGGTTTTACCTCCATCAAGAGGGCCCGAACACAGGTAAACATCGTGTCCCTTGTCTCCTGTTACCATCCGCCTAGACGCATGCTCGGGACCCCCTACCCGAGATCCGCGGTTTGACACCGACATTGGTGCTTTCATTGAGAGTTCCTCGTGCCGTCACCGATAGGAAGGATGCCTCCTCCGTCTTCAAGGGCGGTATTTCCGCCAAAGGAGCCTTGGCGCTGGCCAAACTATCCGGCTAGGTGGTTTCTTATGACCGCTGTCCGCCATCGCTTCGACAACGACCTCTCAAGTCGTCAAAAGCAATTTCGCGTCACTCGAATTCGCCGGCGGCTGGATCAATAGAGCTCTCGTCCGTGCGAGCTCTTGGATCGCATCGCCGCCACAGGAGTCGCTTCAGACTACGATCAGATTGGGCTTAAACCGATCGTGAGAAATTAACTCTCCCGTGTCACCCACCATGTTGCGGTGGTAGAGAAACAATGCGGCGATGCTTCTCCTGTATTGAAAGCTAGTCGTGTCCGGATCCCGAACCCCCATGCGGATTCCCGGAGGGGCGGGCTTCGATCAAACATCTTGAACTTAAAGTCGGGCATTAGACTGCACTCGTTGGACAACGTCCGTAAATCCAAGCTTCAAAATTGGAAACTTCTCGCCTTGAGCCTTGAGATGGGTAGGGTTCGGACTTAGTTCCACCCACCCGCCCGGACATATGCGATCTAACTCTAATTCGGCAAGAGCCCGCCGAGACAAGACATCACTCTTGGGCGATTCCTCCTGGTTATGGACAGGATAAAGGACTGCTGAGAGGAAAACATAATCTCGGTCTTCGCAATAATTGCACGGACAAGGGAATCCTAAACGCCATCGATGCCGCGACATTACACGCTTTGCTGACTTGGAGACCATCGTACAAAAGTATTGTGCGATGGAGAGCGCTGAAAACTGAAAGTAAATTTTGGGATAATCCGATCCTGAATACATCCCTAGTCCGGAACCAAAGGGCATCATTATCAAGCACACGGCTGACTACCAAAAACCAAAACCCCTAAAGGGTGCGGAACCGTCTTCGGAGGGCTAGCTAAACGGACCTGCAAAATTCATAGCACGAGGGCGCCGCTCCAACTCATAGCCTTGAGCATGTTGGATATTACGGCAGTGGCCAAAAGTGGCGAAGAGCTTCTAGCTTCGAATCCCAGCCCAACAATACCAAAGACGGTGTTAATAGTCTTGAGACTTTCGCATCCAATAACATGCAAACGACAACTCCGCAACCTTGCGAAGTCTACCAAGTAGCAACAATAAATCCATGGGCGACACGGCTATTACCTTCAATGCAAGTGAGCGAACCTAAATTCGAACTGCCGGGCACCACCGCATTGGTCCTCATTTCGATAGTAGGCGGCTTTCGCCTTACTAAGGTACTCATGGATGGCGGCAGCGGACTAAACCTCATCTATGAGGAAACCCTCCAAAAATGGAAATAGATGGAACCGCATTGAGCGAAGCAGCACAACCTTTAGAGGAATAATCCCACCGGGAAGCATGCACAGGAAAAATCACGCTGGGCGTAGTGTTATTTCTCGCGGACAATTATAGGTCCGAGGAAGTCACGTTTCAAGTGGCCCCATTCACCAGCGGATATCATGCTTTATTAGGACGAGAGGCATTCACAATTTTTCAAGCTATACCCCATTATGGGTACATGAAGCTTAAAATGCCCGGTCCCAACGGAATTATCACTCTCGCTAGTGATCCGAACATAGCACTCCGCGCCGAAAATAAGACAGCCGCACTAGCCCTCGAGGCACTATCCGAAGCCCTAGCGGCTGAAGAACTCACCGCAATGCGCTCCACGGTGAACAGGGACGATGTGATACTTGATAAAAGATCCAAGTCCACCTCTTTTAAACCAGCGGATGAAATAGTCAAATTCCAAGTCCACCCAACGGACCCTGCAAAGACGGCCTCCATCGGGGCACAATTAAACCCTGATGTAGACGCCACACTACAAGAATTTCTACAAGAAAACTGGGACATCTTTTCCTGGCACCCTTCAGACATGCCAGGAATCCCACGTCACCGGCGAGCACAGCCTAAATATCCTAAAGGATTCAAGCCATCAAACAGGCTCTTGACGATTTTCCGAACCCAAAAGACAGGCAATGGGAGAGGAGCTAGCCAAACTATTGGAAGCCGGATTCATCGAGACATCAAACATCCGGATTGGCTAGCAAATCTGGTAATGTTACCAAAGAAGGACAAATCCTGGCGCTTATGTGTCGATTTCAAAGACCTAAATAAGGCATGCCCAAAGGATCCCTTCCCCTCCCCGCATCGACCAAATCGCCGATGCCACTGCGAGGCACGATTCATTGTGCTTCACGGGCGCATACTCCGCTATCATCAAATCAAGATGGCAGAAGCGGATCAAGCCGCAACATCATTCATTACTCCATATGGACCATTCTGCTTCAACACGATGCCCTTCGGACTTAAAAACGCCGGCGCAACATATCAGCGCATGATTCAGACATGCCTGGCTACCCAGATCGGCAAAACAGTAGAGGCATACGTAGACGACGTAGTCGTCAAAACTAAACACGTCGAAACTCTAGTAGATGACTTGAGGCTCACATTAGACAGCCTCAGAGCATATGACATCAAGCTGAATCCGGAAAAATGTGTTTTCGGCGTACCAGCTGGAAAGCTGCTGGGCTTCATCGATCCGTAGAGGAATTGAAGCAAATCCAGCCAAGATCCGAGCTCATCACAGCTAGATATCCCAAAAGACCTCAAGCAAATACAAAAATTGACCGGATGCGTAGCGGCTCTAAGCCGCTTTATCTCCCGTCTAGGAGAAAAGGCATTACCCCTCTATCGCCTCCTTAGGCGCACCGAACACTTCGAGTGGACGGATGCTGCCACCGCCGGACTCGAAGAAATAAAGGCCATATTGGCAACAAATCCAGTCCTGGCTGCGCCCAACCTGGGCGAACCAATGTTGTTATACATCGCAGCTACGCATCAAGTCGTAAGCGCGGTACTCGTCGTCGAGCGAGAAAAAGAAGGGCATAAATTCCCTCTTCAAAAACCAGTATACTACGTATCCACTGTGTAAACCCCCTGCAAGTCCCGTTACCCGCACTATCAGAAGATAGCATACACGGTGTTCATGGCATCCCGAAAGCTCCGACACTACTTTCAAGAGTGTTCGATAACAGTGGCCTCTGAAGTACCACTTAATGACATTATAAACAACCGCGATGCGACGGGCAGGATTGCAAAATGGGCCATTGAGATCTTACCATTTGATATATCTTACAAACCTCGGCGAGCTATAAAGTCACAAGTATTGGCTGACTTTGTCGCCGAATGGACCGAAGCCGAACTCCCTAAAGAATACGGCGCATACTCCAATTGGATGATGCACTTGACGGCTCCAAAATGTTGGCGGATTGGGGTGGCGTCGTCTTGGACGTCCCCAACCGGGGACACAGTCCAATACGTACTTCAGATAATGTACACGGACTCCAACAACGCAGCCGAATACGAGGCCCTTTTACATGGTCTCCGGATGGCAATATCCATGGGCATTCAACTCCTAGAGGTGCGCGGGGACTCAAACCTCGCAATATCCCAAATAAACGGAGACTTTGACGCCAAAGATCCGAAAATGGCAGCATATCGCAACGCTGTCCTCAAAATGTCAGCCCGGTTCGAAGGACTTGAATTCCATCACGTCACCCGCGATAATAACCAAGCGGCTGACGTACTGGCACGCATTGGTGCCAAACGCGACGCCGTCCCTCCTAATATCTTCCTGGAACGGCTCTTCAAGCCATCCGTATTATGGGAAGAGGAGTCCGGAACTAACAAACCGGAACAAGCCGCGCCAACCGGCGTATCAGCCGATGACACAACACCATTCGCCCACGACATAATGGCAGTAATTGCCCCATGGACAGAACCATTCCTCGCCTACTTGCTTAGGCAGGAGCTTCCCGAAGACCAAAACGAGGCCCGCAGCATAGTCCGGCGGTCTAAAGCCTACAAGGTCTATGAGGGAGAACTTTATAAGAAAAGCACAACCGGAGTCCTTCAAAGGTGTATCTCCGAAGAGGAAGGGCGGAACCTCCTGGCTGAAATTCATGCCGGACTAGGCGGACACCACGCTGCAGCTCGGGCCCTTGTAGGAAAGGCATTCCGTGCAGGATTTTATCGCCGACGGCCCGAGCGGATGCACAGACCTAGTCCAAAGATCGCGCCGGTTGTCAACTCTTTGCTAATCGAGCCATATGCCACCCACCGCCTCAAAACTATACCCATTACCTAGCCGTCGCGGTCCGGGGCTTGACTTGGTTGGACCACTTAAAGGGGGACCCACAAGCAAAGGTACCTATTGGTCATGGTGGATAAATTCACCAAATGGATAGAGGCCAAGCCGGTTAAAGCGGCAGAGTCCGGACCAGTGATAGACTTTATATCCGAGGTAGTACACCGTTATGGTGTCCCCACAGATCATCACCGATAACGGCACGAACTTCACCGCCGATGAGGTTAAATCATGGTGCAAAAATATGGGCATCAAGCTCGATTACGCTTCAGTCTATCATCCTCAAACCAACGGTCAAGTGGAGCGAGCAAATGGTCTAATAATGAGCGGCATCAAACCCGCACTAGTGCGGTCCCTTACAAAATCTGACACGCCTTTGGGTAGAGGAGCTCGACTCCGTACTCACGGGGCTGCGGACAACGCCTAACCGTACTACCGGATTCACACCATTTTTATGGTATACGGCGCGAAGCAGTTTTGCCTGCGACATCATTCATGACTCACCTCGAGTGCGCATGTACGAAGAAAAAAGCCGAGCTGGATCGGCAGGACAGCTTGGACACATTGGAGGAAGAGCGTCGTCGCCAAGGCTCGTTCCGCATTCTATCACATCGAGGCTCGAAGATATCAAAGCAGAAGTACGGGCCAAGACTTACAACGTTGGCGAATTGGTTCTCGCCGCTAGACAAGAAAAGGACAAGCTCAAGCCCAAATGGGAAGGCCCCTTCATCATCGATCAAGTCTTGACCGGCGGAGCGTACCGTCTACGAAATGCATCGGATAACCGACTCGAGCCGAACCCATGGAACGCAGCCCGCCTCCGACGATTCTATGCCTAGCGCCGGACTAAGAGCTCGTCCCTTTCCCCTCGTCCAAATTTTTTTATTTCAGCTGCCTTTTGTTTCTCTTTTTCTTCTCAACCCTATTCATCCAAGCCTTACAAGGCCTACTTGCGCAACGTTCGCGCGCAATTGATGTGCTATCCGCACTCATTATACCTGGGGGCTTCTTTACCAGAAGCTTAATTATACGGGCTTCATGCCCAGCACATGTGTCAAGCCTCCACATGTACCTTTTATTCACCATTATATGCATCGATATGACTTAAGTTTTGGCCAAGCTGGGTTGCCTGGCTCCTGTGCTTACCCTACGTTCCCGATTGTTCGGCTAGGAGGTAAAGGGAGCACCTCTGCGATTATTCTTGCGGGTCAGCCGGATGTGTACCTCGGACTGGGTGAAGCCGAAAGCTAGCGTTCTTAAGGGAATATTCGGTCGGTGACTTAAAAGATGCTTTTTTATCCACTTATTTATCTGCCCCCAGATGTTTTTCTGCTTTTCTCGTAGTCCGTACATGCACTTTAGGGCATGCCACCCCCAGTGGAAAGGAACCCTTAACGGAACTATTCTCCCTGGAAGATGTTTCTTACTAACCATGTAATATAACATAACTAGTTGGGCACTTGTCTGATAAAGCACTGATGACCCCTACGCCTGGTCTCCATGCATACCCCGGTTGTTTCATAACCCCGAAGGTATTCGGACACACTCCGGACTATAGGGTCCCGAGGTCGAAGCGAAAAGGTCGGCAAAGACAAACGATCTACAATCCGGCTAGAAGGCATTTCGTATGTCATTTTATAATACATTGTCAAATCGACTGACTGTATTCTTCCTCAATCCCGTCTAACAGGTTGTCTAATTTACAGTCCTGTTGGGAAAACTTCGCGGCCAACTCCACTTGGCCATATACTAAACTCACAGGGATCTCCTTCCCATCAGGCCCCACAGGTCCGACTTCGGCCATGTGGTTGGGATCCGCCTTCTTGTACCGCGTCTTCACCATGGCCCAGGCCTCCCTGGCACCTTGCCGGCAGGCGAAATCTTCCATACATGGGCGCTGCCTCACTCCTGCAGCTTCTCCATAAGCTCCCCAAGACCGTTGGGTATGGAGAGGGCTGGCCATAACGCTGGACGGCGCTACTCATAGCCTGCGAACTTCGTTCGATCAGTTGTAACAATTCGGAAGTTGATCACCCGTTGTTACGGGCATCTCCTCCGCAGGGAGACCTGTGAGCATACCTCTGATATATTACATCAAATTGACTTCCTCGCCGAACTCTTCTTTTCAAAGGAATTCGCTCAAGCACTTACTATATATGTCGCGACGAAGCCGTTGATTCTCCTTAACGGAGCCCGACAGCTCGGCCCGAACGCCTTTCAGCTCTTCTCCAAGCTGGGCATGGGCATCCTGGAGCTTGTTCCTTTCATGCTGCACCTTATGCAGCACCCTCTCGCCAGCCTTTAGTTGGCGCAGAAGTTCTTGCCTGTCCGGATCTTGTCCGGCAGCACCTGCAATGTCATTTTTTAGACTCGCGTAACGGTCAAGCGCTACTTATCTTTCTAAAAATAATGCGTTACCAGGAGAGGTCTTTGCGTTTCCTCCTGCGCCAGAAAATGCGGCCTCCAGTTGGGCCTTGCACTCTTGCAACAACTGAGACAGTCGGGTATTCTTCTCGGTAAGATTCTGCAGTTCATATGATCCTTAAATCAGTTAATATAACTACTTTAAGTCTCGGGGGCTACTGGCATATACAACTATTAAATTCTCTTACCCGTATGTCTTTTACATACTACTCCGTGGCTCTAGTAAAACTATCTTGAGCAGCACGAAGGTGCGCGTCCCCCGTGTTAAAAGCATTCAA
This sequence comes from Aegilops longissima, assembly GCA_021605205.1. Taxonomy (NCBI): domain Eukaryota; kingdom Viridiplantae; phylum Streptophyta; class Magnoliopsida; order Poales; family Poaceae; genus Aegilops; species Aegilops longissima. The sequence continues at coordinate 561,177,588 of CM038676.1, read as the reverse complement.
CGCCTCGGGGGAGAAGCACGCGTCACGAAATACTGTCCGGCGGCGCCTGTGATTCAGGGCACTCTCCACCTCAGACTTGGTGGCGGATAGTCTGTCGGCATCCTCTGTCAGAGGAACGTCCGGCTCGCGCCTTGCGCTCGCCTCCCCCTCCTGACCAGGTGCGGGAGCCTGGCTGGTAGAGGTTGGATTGACAACTTTTACGCCTACAGTCCGGCGGAAGCTTTTTTCCCTATAAAAGTCATGAGCACTCAAACGCTTCCTAGGAACGTTGCTCTAAATACTGAATTGTGAGTTATACCTTTGCGGCGACGTTTCAGTCTGCGCCGCGCTCCTCTTCCGCCTCTTGGTCCGAATCGCCCTTGTTGGTCAGCCACCGAGCTCGGCTTCTCGCCTAGGGCGCCTCCTACAGTGCCGTCATATACGGTGGTCAGAAATAAGCAAGGAAGGAATGACGGTGTCAGGGCTTCGGCCGCAATCACTTGGGAAGCCGGATACAGTCCGGGATAGTCGGCCGTAATGGCGACTAAAGCATTGTCCATGCTAAGCTGGTGGAACACCCCGTCGATTAGCTCCACCTTTATATCCGGATCCTCTTTGAGGCGGATCCCAGATCTCCACAGGTCCTCGGGCTCGGAGCCGGACTCAAGATTCCCTCCACAGTCCGGCGCAGTTCTGCGTCGAAAGAAAGACACAATGTAAGAAACTTAAAGTTTGAAAGGCACGGGTCGGACACGCTGAGTGTTAAACCCCAAGGCCGGGATTGTTCATGGAAAACCCATTTAACGGGTTCTTCCGAAGAAATCCTCCTTCTCCCCTTATACAGGCGGACAAGATCGTCACGGATCTTGGCGAATCCGCCCTTTATGCCATGACGGTAACATCGTCCTCCCGTTGAAATCCCACATGGGGTGGCCCTGTATTGTAGTGGCTGCACCCCGCGTAATGCATGTTGCCATGATTCCAATCATGGTCAACCCGGAATGGGCCAGTAACCTTATTCGGCCCATTAAATAATGGACGCGCTTGTCTTCCTCCAGTCGGGGGCTCATGGGCGCCAACCGAGGCGTTTCTTGAGAGGAGCATTCTGAACTCCGGAGGCCGATCCGAACAGGTCCGCAGCGGGCGTCTTCTATATAAACCATTCCGAAGGCCAGTCTTCGAACGCCTTCTTAGGGGTACTGGATGGATATCCGGTCCCGGCAATGCGCCATATTTCGGCACCGCCCACTTGATATATGTACCCCTCGTGAGAGCGGGGTACAAGGCAAAACAACCTCTTCCACAGCGCGAAGTGGGGCTCGATGCCCAGAAAAGCTCGCAAAAGAGCTACGTAACCCGCAATATGCAGGATTGAGGCGGGCGTGAGGTGATGGAGCTGAGTCCGTAGAACTCCAGGAGCCCGCGGAGGAATGGATGTACAGGAAATCCGAGTCCCCTTATCAGATAGGGGACAAAGCATACCCGCTCCCCTTTGTTGGGATTAGGGTAACCTCCACTTGCTTCCCACCTTTGTAGGTGGCGAGCCCGGCTCGAACCGAACCATGAAGGCGGAGGAGATATCCCCCATTTGGAGCTTCACCAGCTCGTTGTGCGAACAGAGCATCTCCTCCAATCTCTGGCAAAGGGCTGGGGCGCGAGAAGAGGAGCCGTTGGCGGTCCATGATGGAATGGATTCTTGGTCGAAAGCGCTCCGATGAGTATTTATGAGAGGAAGATGGTGATTTGGATCTGGATTCTTGCCTCCCTTATAGGCAGATTGTTCGCACAACTAGGGGGTAAAACATAAATGACACCCTGGCCTTTCACATTCGCACGACGCGTGGAAGAAGGCCATTATTGGGCGTGGAAGCCAAGAGCGCAACATTGATGAGGAAGCTGGACACTTTGCTCGGCGGTACATGGAACTTAAGGAGAACCCGCCTTGCAACGCCAAGACTACACGCATGCTGGACTTATCGTCATTGAAGCCTGGTTCGGGGCTCTTGAGGAGTCTGGATTAGGGGTGTCCGGATAGCGGACTACCATCATCGACCGAACTATCATTTGCCGGACTATCATCATCGACCGCACTCCAAGACTATGAAGATAGAAGATTGAAGACTTCCCCGTGTCCGGATGGGACTTTCCTTGGCGTGGAAGGCAAGCTTGGCGACTGGATATGTAGATCTCCTACCATTGTAACCGACTCTATGTAACCCTAGACCTCTCCGGTGTCTATATAAACCGGATGGCTTTAGTCCGTAGGACAACAATCACAACAACCCTTAAAATCATACCATAGGCTAGCTTCTAGGGTTTAGCCTCCTTGATCTCGTGGTAGATCCACTCTTGTAAACATCCACAATATCAATATCAATCAAGAAGGACGTAGGGTTTTACCTCCATCAAGAGGGCCCGAACCTGGGTAAACATCGTGTCCCTTGTCTCCTGTTACCATCCGCCTAGACGCACAGTTCGGGACCCCCTACCCGGGATCCGCCGGTTTGACACCGACAACTGTGTTGACTCAGTCAACTCTACTAACTGTGCACCCTTGTCAATGACAGGCAGGCCCCATCCGCTAATTAACTTCGGTGTAAATTAAAATGTTTAATTAACCTAAGCAGCCACCGACACCCGGGGCCCACCCCCTTAATAAACTCTGTTTAAATAAAATGAACTACTGTTAGCTCTACTATGTATGACATGTGGGTCCCACTCGTCAGGTTTGACCCTGACCACCTGGTGTTGACTGCTGAGATCACCCTAACATCATGCTGACGTCATTAGTCACTGTTTTGGTTAATTCAAGTTTAAATATTTAAATAAATCCAGAAAATGGTTTAATCTTTGAAAATTTATAGAAAATAAAACGTAACTCGGATGAAAATGTTTTCTATATCAAAGTTGCTCAGAAAAATCCAACGAATCCGAATACACAGTCCGTTCATCTGTCACATGCCCCTAGCATGCTGAACATGGAACATTCCCCCTTCAGCCTTTTGTCTGACACGGGTTCGGAACTGGGAATACATTCCTGGTTGAATTCCCCCTTCACCTATATCGTGTAGCCATACCTTAGGTCACACCCGGCACAACATATTGCCATGTTATGCTTTGTGATGCTATGTTTGCTTTATATTTACTATTTCTTCCCCTCTTCTCTTTGGTAGACCCCTAGACCGGTGTTGCCCCTGTGATCGACTACGTCACCGAGGAATCTTCTTCCTTCACAGCGGAGCTTCCAGTCAAGCCCCCCCCCCTTGATCATGCCGATATCGCCCATTCCATTCTCTCATGCTTGCATTAGATTTTGCTACTGTTATTGTTTGCTCCTATTCTGATGCATAGCCTGTTTATTGTATCCTGCTATTGTTACCTACCTGCTTATCCTAAACTCTTTAGTATAGGCTGGGTAGAGACCCATCAGAGACCCCCCCCCACTTTGTCCCGACTGCCCAGCTGGATTATCAGAAGACGCGATCAACGGGATCGAAGACCAGGCCCCGGCACCGCACATCACTTTCCCCTTAGTTGCTCAACACTACTGGGTTGCTATTGAGTGCCGAAGGTGAGACCTCATCAGCACTTCTGATGTTAACTCTGTAGTGTAGCTATTCGGTCGTGGTCATAGAGGGTGATTCCGCCTTAACCACTTCTGATACGACTCTGTCGTGCAAACTCCTCAAGTGTGAACCTCGAGGGTGGATCCTCTTATGTTCACCTTGATGATTACATCGAGTGGAATCCGTCAAGGGTGATTCCTCAGGTTTTCCCCTTGGTGTTAGACACACGGTTACTACGGTTACTATGACTTTACACTGAACCATGTTACTAAAGACGGGTCGGCCCTGAGGAGTACCAGCGAGCATATTTATGCAGTGATGAGGAGTCGGGTTGACACGGAGGGTGCCAGCGAGATAATTACGAGGCATGGCCGGGCATTCTTAGCCCTTGCCGCAAGTCCTCGAGACGGGGCGACGGGGTCACATCTTTCGTGAGTCTCTGCTTGTTACCGCGCGTTCCTAATCCACTATGATTTGGATATTTGATCTGATCGGCCTCTGGCCTGATAGCAGTAACCATCACGTGGGCATAGTATGGGCGTACTACGTCATATGCATCAGTCGAAGCTTAATAGATGACAGCGACTAAGTGGCGCGCACCGGGTTGGACTGCATAAGCACCTGCCTTGTTTAAGGAGGTAGCTAGGTCTGCTCATCGGCCGCGTTCGCAGTGTGCAGGAGTTCCCGGGGCAATGGCCCATGACCCCTTGGGGCATAGGTTTAGTCCGGCGTGCTGACCTCTCTATTAAGCCTAGGTCGGGTTGCGACGTATTTCTTGCCCGAGGCCGGGCATGACCCAGGAAAGTGTGTCCGGCCGGAGTCAATCGAGCGTGGTGGGTAAGTTGGTGCACCCCAGCAGGGAAGAAAACATCTATCGATAGCCTGTCCTACGGTAGCAGATACTTGGAGTTGTATCCCGGTCGATACAACTAGAACTGGATACCTGAGATGAGAAATGGATATGAGAAATGGAGATGAGAACTGGATAGTATGGCTCTGGGATTGCTTTCTCGCAGGGAGTCGAGAAAGGATCTCTGGCCGAGGTTGATAACACTACTACTAGTTTACTTTATGCTACTTGCTACGTCTCGAGCTTGCGTTGGATTTCCCTGAAGAGGAGAGGTTGATGCAGCACAGTAGCGTAAGTATTTCCCTCAGTTTTTGATAACCAAGGTATCAATCCAGTAGGAGACTACACGCAAGTTCCTCGTACATGCACAAAACGATAGCTACTCGCAACCAATGCTTAGGGGTTGTCAATCCCTTCACGGTCACTTACGAGGGTGAGATCTGATAGAGATAATATTTTTGGTATTTTTGGTATAAAGATGCAAAGTAAAAAGTAAAAGCAAAGCAAGTAAATAAAGTGATGGAGATTGATATGATGAGAATAGACCCGGGGGCCATAGGTTTCACTAGTGGCTTCTCTCAAGAGCATAAGTATTCTACGGTGGGTGAACAAATTACTGTTGAGCAATTGACAGAACTGAGCATAGTTATGATGTTATCCAGGCAATGATCATGTATATAGGCATCACGTCCGTGACAAGTAGACCGAAACGATTCTGCATCTACTACTATTACTCCACTCATCGACCGCTATCCAGCATGCATCTAGAGTATTAAGTTAAAAACAGAGTAATGCCTTAAGCATGATGACATGATGTAGAGGAACAAATTCATGCAATATGATAAATACCCCATCTTGTTATCCTCGATGGCAACAATACAATACGTGCCTTGCAACCCCTTCTGACACTAGGTAAGGACACCGCAAGATTGAACCCAAAGCTAAGCACTTCTCCCATTGCAAGAACTACCAATCTAGTTTGCCAAACCAAACGGATAATTCGAAGAGACTTGCAAAGATAACTCAATCATACATCAAAGAATTCAGAGAAGAATCAAATATTTTCCATAGATAAGCTGGATCATAAACCCACAATTCATCGGTCTCAACAAACACACCGAAAAAAGAAGATTACATCGAATAGATCTCCACGAGAGAGGGGGAGAACATTGTATTGAGATCCAAAAAGAGAGAAGAAGCCATCTAGCTACTAGCTATGGACCCGAAGGTCTGAAGTAAACTACTCACACTTCATCGGAGGGGCTATGGTGTTGATGTAGAAGCCCTCCGTGGTGGATGCCCCCTCCGTGAGCTCCTAACAGGCCCCAAGATGGGATCTCGTGGATACAGGAAGTTACGGTGGTGGAATTAGGTTTTGGCTCCGTCCCGATCTGTTGGGGTGCGTGGGTATATATAGGAGGAAGAATGCGTCGGTGGGCGTCGGGGGCCCACGAGGCGGGGCGCGCCCGGGGGGCGCGCCCCCAACCCTCGTGACCGCCTCTGGCACTCCTTGGAGTAGGGTCCAGTCTCCTATATCACGTTCGGTCAGAAAATCACGTTCCCGAAGGTTTCATTCCGTTTGCACTCCGTTTGATATTCCGTTTCTTCGAAACACAGAAATAGGCAAAAAACATCAATTCTGGGCTGGGCCTCCGGTTAATAGGTTAGTCCCAAAAATAATATAAAAGTGGAAAATAAAGCCCATTATAGTCCAAAACAATAGATAAAGTAGCATGGAGCAATAAAAAATTATAGATACGTTGGAGACTATCAAGCATCCCCAAGCTTAATTCCTGCTCGTCCTCGAGTAGGTAAATGATAAAAAGAGAATTTTTGATGCGGAGTGATACTTTGGCATAATTTCAATGTAAATCTTCTTAATCATGGTATGAATATTCAGATCCGAAAGATTCAAGACAAAAGTTCATATTAACATAAAAATAATAATACTTCAAGCATACTAACAAAGCAATCATGTCTTCTCAAAATAACACGGCCAAAGAAAGTTATCCTAAAAATCATATAGTCGGCTATGCTCCATCTTCCCCACACAAAGTATTTAAATCATGCACAACCCCGATGACAAGCCAAGCAATTGTTTCATACTTTAACATTTTCAAAACTTTTTCAATCTTCACGCAATACATGAGCGTGAGCCATGGATATAGCACTATATGTGGAATAGAATGGTGGTTGTAGAGAAGACAAAAAGAGGGAAGATATTCTCACATTAACTAGGCGTATTAACGGGCTATGGAGATGCCCATGAATAGATATCAATGTGAGTGAGTAGGGATTGCCATGCAATGGATGCACTAGAGCTATGAGTATATGAAAGCTCAACAAAAGAAACTAAGTGGGTGTGCATCCAACTCGCTTGCGCATGAATACCTAGGGCATTTTGAGGAAGCCCATCATTGGAATATACAAGCCAAGTTCTATAATGAAAAATTCCCACTAGTATATGAAAGTGACAAAATGAGAGACTCTCTATCATGAAGATCATGGTGCTACTTTGAAGCACAAGTGTGGTAAAAGGATAGTAACATTCTCCCTTCTCTCTTTTTCTCTCATTTTTTTATTTGGGCCTTTCCCTTTTTTTATGGCCTCTTTATTTATTTATTTTTCATCCGAAGTCTCATCCCGACTTGTGGGGGAATCATAGTCTCCATCATTCTTTCCTCACTTGGGACAATGGTCTAATAATGATGATCATCACACTTTTATTTTTCTTACAACTCAACAATTACAACTCGATACTTAGAACAAAATATGACTCTATATGAATGCCTCCGGCGGTGTACCGGGTTATGCAATGAAACATGAGTGACATGTATGAAAGAATTATGAAAGGTGGCTTTGCCATAAATACGATGTCAGCTACATGATCATGCTAGCAATATGACAATGATGGAGCGTGTCATAATAAACGGAACGGTGGAAAGTTGCATGGCAATATATCTCGGAATGGCTATGGAAATGCCATAATAGGTAGGTATGGTCGCTGTTTTTAGGAAGGATATATGGTGGGTGTATGACACCGGCGAAAATTGTGCGGTATTAGAGAGGCTAGCAATGGTGGAAGGATGGAAAAAGTGCGTATGATCCATGGACTCAACACTAGTCATAAAGAACTGATATACTTATTGCAAAAATCTAGAAGTTATCAAAGCAAAGTATTACGCGCATGCTCCTAGGGGGATAGATTGGTAGGAAAAGACCATCGCTCGTCCCCGACCGCCACTCATAAGGAAGACAATCAATAAATAAATCATGCTCTGAGTTCATCACATAACGGTTCACCATACGTGCATGCTACGGGAATCACAAACTTCAACACAAGTATTCTTTAAATTCACAACTACTCAACTAGCATGAATCTAATATTATCACCTTCATATCTCAAAACAATTATCAAGCATCAAACTTATCTTAGTATTCAACGCACTCAAAAGAAAGTTTCACATATCTTGAATACCAAGTATATTAACATTAAGCAAATTACCATGCTATTAACGACTCTCAAAATAATCTAAGTGAAGCATGAGAGATCAAGTTTCTTTAAAACAAATCCACCACCGTGCTCTAGAAGATCTAAGTGAAGTACTAGAGCAAAAATTATCACGCTCAAAAGATATAAGTGAAGCACTATGAGCAAACTATCAAGCTCAAAAGATATAAGTGAAGCACATAGAGTATTCTATCAAGTTCTAATTCATATATGGCTCTCTCAAAAGGTGTGTACAGCAAGGATGATTGTGGTAAACTAACAAGCAAAGACTCAAATAATACAAGACGCTCCAAGCAAAACACATATCATGTTGGTGAGTAAAAATATAGCTCCAAGTAAATTACCGATGGAAGTGGACGAAAGAGGGGATGCCTTCCGGGGCATCCCCAAGCTTTGACTTTTTGGTGTCCTTGGATTATCTTGGGGGTTCCATGGCCATCCCCAAGCTTAGGCTCTTTCCACTCCTTGTTCCATAATCCATCAAAAGAATTCACCCAAAACTTGAAAACTTCACAACACAAAACTCAATAGAAATCTCGTGAGCTCCGTTAGAGAAAGAAAACAAAAGACTACTTTAAGGTACTGTAATGAACTCATTCTTTATTTATATTGGTGTCAAACCTACTGTATTCCAACTTCTCTATGGACCATAAACTATTTTACTAGCCATAGATTCATCAAAATAAGCAAACAACACACGCAAAACAGAATCTGTCAAAAACAGAACAGTCTGTAGTAATCTATAACTAACGCAAACTTCTGGACCCCAAAAAATTCTACCAAAATTAGAAGACCTGTAAAATTTGTTTATTGATCAGTAGCAATTGGAATCAGTATTTTATCACCTTCTGGTGATTTGTAACAATTCGGGCACTGAGCACAAAGATTCTGGAAATTACAGCAAGATCAAATAACTATCATCCAAGAAAATCCAATAGGTTCAACTTGGCACAAACACTAATTAAAAGATAAAACCACATCTAAACAGAGGCTAGATGGATTATTTTATTCCTAAACATAACCAAAAACAAAAAACACAAAATAAAATTGGATTGCCTCCCAACAAGCGCTATCGTTTATTGCCCCTAGCTAGGCATAAAAACAAGGATAGATCTAGGTATTGCCATCTTTGGTAGGCAATCCATAAGTGGCTCTCATGATAGATTCATATGGTAATTTTATTTTATTTCTAGGAAAGTGTTCCATGCCCTTCTTTAAAGGGAATTTGAATCTAATATTTCCTTCCTTCATATCGATAAGTGCACCAATCATTCTAAGGAAAGGTCTACCAAGAATAATAGGACATGAAGGATTGCAATCTATATCAAGAACGATAAAATCTATGGGCACATAATTCCTATTTGCAACTATAAGAACATCATTAATTCTTCCCATAGGCTTTTTAATAGTGGAATCTACAAGATGCAAGTTTAGAGAGCAATCATCAAAATCACGGAAATCTAGCAAATCACACAAAGTTTTGGGAATAGTAGAGACACTAGCACCCAAATCACACAAAGCATGAAACTCATAATTTTTAATTTTAATTTTAATAGTAGGTTCCCACTCATCATGGAGTTTCCTAGGGATAAAAATTTTCAACTCAATCTTTTCTTCATAAGATTGCATCAAGGCATCAACAATGTGTTCGGTAAAAGCCTTATTTTGACTATAAGCATGAGGAGAATTTAACACGGATTGCAACAAGGAAATACAATCAATTAAAGAGCAATTTTCATAATTAAATTCCTTGAGATCCAAAATAGTGGGTTTAGCAATATCTCGATTTTTATTTCTTTCAATCCCACTTTTATCAATTTCATCATCAAGATCTAAAAACTCCAAATTCTTAGAACGCCTTCTAGGTAAAGGAAGATCATATTCAGTTTCATCAAGATTCATATTGCAAAACAAAGATTTAATAGGGGACACATCAATAACTTTTAGATCTTCATCTTGATTTTCGTAGGAATTAGAAGAACACGCTGTAATAAAGGCATCTTTGGAAGCACGCATCCTAGCGGTTCTTTCTTTGCACTCATCAATGGAAATTCTCATAGCTTTGAGAGACTCATTGATATCATGCTTAGGAGGAATAGGTCTAAGCTTTAAAGAATCAACATCAAGAGAAATTCTATCAACGTTCCTAGCCAAATCATCAACTTTAAGTAATTTCTCTTCAAGCAAAGCATTAAAATTCTTTTGTGAATTCATAAACTCTTTAACACTACTCTCAAATTTAGAGGGAATCTTATTAAAATTTCCATAAGAGTTGTTGTAGGAATTTCCATAATTATTAGAAGGATTACTAGGATAAGGCCTAGGATTAAAATTCCCTCTATACGCGTTGTTTCCAAAACTATTCCTACCAACAAAATTCACATCCATAGATTCATTATTATTCTAAATCAAGGTAGATAAAGGCATATTATTGGGATCAGAAGAAACACTCTTAGCAAATAAATTCATAAGTTCATCCATCTTTCCACTCAAAACATTGATTTCTTCTATAGCATGCACTTTTTTATTAGTAGATCTTTCAGTATGCCATTGAGAATAATTAACCATAATATTATCTAGGAGTTTAGTAGCATCTCCTAAAGTGATTTCCATAAAAGTGCCTCCCTCGGCCGAATCTAAAAGATTTCTAGAAGAAAAATTCAATCCAGCATAAATTTTTTGTATAATCATCCATAAGTTCAAACCATGAGTAGGACAATTACGTAGCATTAATTTCATTCTCTCACAAGCTTGTGCAACTTGTTCATGATCAAGTTGCTTAAAATTCATAATATCGTTCCTAAGAGAGATAATCTTAGCGGGAGGAAAATACTTAGAGATAAAAGTATCTTTGCACTTGTTCCAATAATCAATACTATTTTTAGGCGAAGATGAAAACCACGCTTTAGCACGATCTCTAAGCGAAAAAGGAAATAGCTTCAATTTAACGACATCATTATCGACATCTTTTTTCTTTTGCATATCACATAAATCAACGGTTATTCTCGATGAGTAGCGGCATCTTCACTAGGAAGGCCGTGAATTGATCTTTCATAACAAGATTCAACAAAGCAGTATTGATTTCACAAGATTCAGTATTGGCAAGAGGAGCAATCGGAGTGCTAAGGAAATCATTATTATTGGTATTGGTGAAGTCACACAATTTGGTGGCATCTTGAGCCCTCGCGACGAACAAGCAAACTAACACACGAGCGAACAAAAGGCAAAGGAAAAAGGCAAAGGGAAAAAGGAGGAGGAGATTGGGAAAGAGAGGGCGAATAAAACGGCAAGGGTGAAGTGGGGGAGAGGAAAACAAGAGGAAAATGGCAAATAATGTAATGCGAGAGATAGGGATTGTGATGGGTACTTGGTATGTTGACTTTGGCGTAAGCCTCCCCGGCAACGGCGCCAGAAATTCTTCTTGCTACGTCTCGAGCTTGCGTTGGATTTCCCCGAAGAGGAGAGGTTGATGCAGCACAGTAGCGTAAGTATTTCCCTCAGTTTTTGATAACCAAGGTATCAATCCAGTAGGAGACTACGCGCAAGTCCCTCGTACATGCACAAAACGATAGCTACTCGCAACCAATGCTTAGGGGTTGTCAATCCCTTCACGGTCACTTACGAGGGTGAGATCTGATAGAGATAATATTTTTGGTATTTTTGGTATAAAGATGCAAAGTAAAAAGTAAAAGCAAAGCAAGTAAATAAAGTGATGGAGATTGATATGATGAGAATAGACCCGGGGCCATAGGTTTCACTAGTGGCTTCTCTCAAGAGCATAAGTATTCTACGGTGGGTGAACAAATTACTGTTGAGCAATTGACAGAATTGAGCATAGTTATGATGTTATCCAGGCAACGATCATGTATATAGGCATCACGTCCGTGACAAGTAGACCGAAACGATTTTGCATCTAGTACTATTACTCCACTCATGGACCGCTATCCAGCATGCATCTAGAGTATTAAGTTAAAAACAGAGTAACGCCTCAAGCAAGATGACATGATGTAGAGGAATAAATTCATGCAGTAGGATAAATACCCCATCTTGTTATCCTCAATGGCAACAATACAATACGTGCCTTGCAACCCCTTCTGTCACTAGGTAAGGACACCGCAAGATTGAACCCAAAGCTAAGCACTTCTCCCGTTGCAAGAACTACCAATCTAGTTGGCCAAACCAAACGGATAATTCGAAGAGACTTGCAAAGATAACTCAATCATACATAAAAGAATTCAGAGAAGAATCAAATATTTTCCATAGATAAGCTGGATCATAAACCCACAATTCATCGCTCTCAACAAACACACCGCAAAAAGAAGATTACATCGAATAGATCTCCACAAGAGAGGGGGAGAACACTGTATTGAGATCCAAAAAGAGAGAAGAAGCCATCTAGCTACTAGCTATGGACCCGAAGGTCAGAAGTAAACTACTCACACTTCATCGGAGGGGCTATGGTGTTGATGTAGAAGCCCTCCGTGGTGGATGCCCCCCCATGAGCTCCTAACAGGCCCCAAGATGGGATGTCGTGGATACATGAAGTTACGGCGGTGGAATTATGTTTTTGGCTCCGTCCCCGATCTGTTGGGGGTACGTAGGTATATATAGGAGGAAGGAGTATGTCGGTGGGGCGTCAGGGGGCCCACGAGGCAGGGGGCGCGCCTAGGGGGAGGGCGCGCTCCCCACCCTCGTCACCGCCTCTAGCACTCCTTGGAGTAGGGCCCAAGTCTTCTGGATCACGTTCGGTGAGAAAATCACGTTGCCGAAGGTTTCATTCCGTTTGGACTCCGTTTGATATTCCGTTTCTTTGAAACACTGAAATAGGCAAAAAATCACTACTCTTATCTCTTCTGATGCTGCGAGGTGCTTGGAGCTGCTTGAAGATGCTAGTCTTTGATAGGCTAGGCTTTCCCCTTCTCTTCTGGAATTCTGTAGTTCAGTCCACATATACAGCCCATTTCATTGATACCGATGCATATGTAGTGTAGTTCCTTGCTTGCGAGTACTTTGTATGAGTACTCACGGTTGCTTTGCTCCCCCTTTCCCTCTTTCTTCTTCTTTCCGGTTGATGCAACCAGATGTCGGAGCCCAGGAGCCAGATGCCACCACCGATGCTTACTATTACGTGGAGGCCACCGATGACTAGGAGTAGTTAGGAGGCTCCTAGGCAGGAGGCCTTGCCTTTTCGATCGATGTTGCTTTTGTGCTAGCCTTCTTAAGGCAAACTTGCTTAACTTATGTCTGTACTCAGATATGGTTGCTTCCGCTGACTCTTGTGTATTCAAGCTTATGTATTCGAGTCCTCGAGGCCCCTGGCTTGTAATATAAAGCTTGTATTATTTTAATCTAGAGTTGTGTTGTGATATCTTCCCATTAGTCCCTGATCTTGATCGTCCATATTTGTGTGTATGATTAGTGTACGATTGAATTGGGGGCGTCACAAGTTGGTATCAAAGCCGAGTGCCTGTAGGTATCCCCTTTCCAACTCCTTGGCCGAAGTTGTGTCTAGTAATTACAAAACTTTTACTAACATGGTTGTGCGGCTTACGGGCCCACATCGCCATTGGGTGGTATTAGAATCTTTTATTCTTTGTCTATACTCTGGGATTCTAATCTCTCTTCTATTCGGGTTAAATGATTTTACTAAAGTCTAACTTTAGGTTCCCGGAAAAACTTTCTCTCGGAGAGCCCCATCAGTCCAGATGATCGCTTGCTGCGCCAGAAGATTTTGAATATACTCTCCAATGTTTCACCGAAACCCTTGTGCCCTTCGCCGTTATAATTCCATACCATCGGTAAGCCCCTATGGATAACTACATACACTTGCCGTCCATATAATCATTCCCAGTTGCTCTTGTTATTACAAGATACATCGAATTATTCTCCGAATTTTTAAGAATACTTCGAGCTACTGCCTTGCAGCTCCTTTCCATATGAATACACGTATGAGTAATTCCACACACTTATCGAGGATTCGATCATCCCTAGTTGTTCCTGTGTTTCACAAAATTCTTCGAAATACTATTCGATCTTCTGAAATCCTAAGTAGCTTATTGCTCTTCTTCTTCACTACCTGCTTGCATTATGGTTAATTCTTTATGTCTAGCAATAACCATTGAAATCCGTTGTGGTTGACTTTCTGACCCTATTGATTCAACATGTGTGTGAATGCACGCAATCATCAGTTGATCCTTATAAAATTTGTCCTTTTGCTTAGACGCCACTTCAAACATGAGCTGGTTCTCAGCAAATCAAACCTTGATTGATTGTCGATCTATGTCAATTCAACTCAATTATCTTTTGATCAGAGCCTCTGCTTCTGATCCCCTGATTTGGAAATCATAATTCCTTTGTATTTAAGTTTTGAAATTATCCAGATATTTCTATAATCCAATGACTTTGCACTATTTCTTCTTCATGTTGAGCATCGATACTCACATCAGATTCTTTGTGGTCCGCCATATCCTTAGGTAGATTAATGTCTGACCGTTCCTGCCTATTCTCAAATCCTTGAGTCCTTCCCCTGATACATAATGCCTTTGGTCAATTGTATCCCCTGCTTTTTGCTAGCCATGCTCTACTTACGAGCTTGAGTCATCTAGTCTTGAAGTTTGTTGAATAGGTTCCTAAGATGCCCATATGGGTTGAACCTATGCCTTCCCTAGTCCATGTGAAGCCAAGATTTTTCATGAGTCATACTCTTCTGGTGTTTCACCAGACATAATTTCAACACTACAACTTCATCGAAAGCGAGAAGTGAATGGAAGGTTATGCATTGAAGAAGTGGGAGTCGACCTTGAACTTTGTGTTCATGCCCATGGATCCGATGTGGAACTTATCATGGAAGCTTTTTGTGATAATAATAATCCCCTTACTAGAATTTCATCTGGTATCTATGTTTGGTCCTTTGCAACCATGGTTCTGACCATGATTGTTCCCCTTTAATTCCATTTCTCGGACAAGTTAAAGCACTTGTCTTCTGCAGATCAATGCATGTACGCAACCTCTATTTTGATCTTCCTTCAAGTATTACCCTCCGGTATCTCGAGAATAACAAAGAACTATGTTGCTTCCTATGAGTCTTCTTATACTATTGCTTCTCACCGTTCTGAGTTATTAGTCACTCGAGAACACCAATAAGTGAATCGATTCCGCACTCTGATTCTATAACTCTAAGTAAATTTCATTGCTTAGGAGTTTAATAATCCTTCAAGTCATTCCTAGCCTTGCCGACTATGTCAATATTGTGCTAAATTTTAACTGTGGTACCTCGTCCTTCTTCCCGGGCATTAATTTTGGACGATGAGCTAAGCTTATGTCGATCTTCCTTGTCATACCATTTCGCCTTGAACAACAATCTTGCTTTTGAGTTTGTGTCGCGTGGTTCCAATAACTTTTCTCTTCATCATTCCTTTGACTTGAGTCATCGTCGATCGATTACATCTTCCCGAAATCTCTCGACAATTGTGTCGTTCTCGTCAACATTCTGAGCTCTTCCAGCATATCAATCGAATTCGTGATGAGAAATACCATCCTTGACCTTCGATGATTTGAGTTATCATTGATAACCCCCTTGTCTTCTTTCCAACACATGTTTTATCATGTCTTGGTTATACCTTGGACTCCTTGCTATTCCTACAATTGTTCCTTGAGTATTTCTTGTGATCTTCAACTCCAACCCCTACTTGTAACACCACGTTAATGCTACCTCGAAGCATGATTGTGGTATTCCGAATATCAACAAGAACATCGGAAGCATAATACAAAATGTTTCTTGTTCAATTACCCTCACACCGTTGTATAGGCAATATCATGATTCTTCCCTCGGCGCATTATCTAAATGCTTTTGAACTTGCTGCCCTGTCATGTATTTCCTGCTCCGTTTTTTTTTCGGGAAGGATATACTCCGAATTTTTGTGTGTAAACACATTTTCCTTCCCATTGATTAATTTGAATAATCAATTAATCATTTTTCCTTTCCACTGGTTGGTTTAACCTTTCTTATGATCTGGATGATATAAGGAGAAATAATTCCCTGCTTATGAAAACACCTCGAGGTACAATTCTGTCAGTACGACCCTGTTACAAATGTTGTTGACATTCAAGTAACCACCGATGGACGAGAACTTTGCCCATTGTTCCGCCTCGTTTAACGAGCAGGAAAATGGTTATCTTCGTCCCTCTCCCTTGGTACCAATGTTGTCGCCGACATAATTGACCGGCTATCCTCTGGCCTGCCTTGCCATCATGACCGTCCAAAATGTTAGCGCCTTCCTGCTTTTAACCCACATGGTGGACCCATAACCCACGGTTCCACATGATCAAAACCTGACTCTCCTGTATATCTTTGATTCCAAAATATTCTTGCATTTGGCTTCTTATCATGTCACGAGCCACCTTTCGAGAGATGATCTATTCCCGATGCTATGAACCCCTTTCTCTCACTCTATTCAGGTATCATTCATTTGTCCATTCGGTTGAAACTTCCTATTGTACCTTCATACTTTGCTCTCAATGTTTAATTAATTTTAAACTCAAGAGATACCTATGCCTCATTCCCTGAATTGTTCACCAGATAATTAACCCTATAAGGGTCTGTTCTCCCAGAGTTACTCCTTACTTCCCCACTTAAATCTCTGGACGAGATTTCTTGTAGTGGAGGAGATTGGTAACACCCCCGGTGTCATGCTACATTAATCCCCTGTTAATGATGCCATGTCATCATGTTACTGTTGATAATCTTTGCTTGATCCAAATCACAATTCAAATTCAAATGCAATCTAAAGTCAAAAAATTCATATTTGTTAGACTTGAAAACTAAAATGTTCATCTTGTGCCAAATATTCCGTAATGAATATTTGTGGTGAACCTATTTTTTCAAAGTGTTTAAATGGCCAAAGCTATTTGGAACTGATGCTTAAAAAAAGTAAAAGAAAAGAGAAAGAGCACAGGCCACTATGCACTGGGCCAAGGGCACAGTGCGTGGCCCAAGCCTCAGCCCACTCTAGCTGGCCAGCCCAGCCTCCCACGCTCCATGGTCGATCTCCCCTCCTTCATGTTCCTACGACCGGGCGGGACAGCGCGCGCCCGTCGCCGTCCAACCACATCGACGGCGACGACCGATGCGAGGATAAGGCCTCCACCACCCCGACGCTTCGGCCCCCTCGCCTCCCACTTGCGCTGCCTCCCCCCATTCGCGCCAGTCCCTATCCCCTCGCACACTCGCTCCCCATCCCCCAGATCCGCCACGCCGACGCGCCATGCGCCGGCCGCTGTGCTGACCCCGGCCACTGCTGTCCCCGTCCCTGTCCAACGAGTCCCCGAGCGCCGTCGTGGCCCGTGATACGTCTCCGTCGTATCTATAATTTTTGATTGTTCCATGCCAATATTATTCACTTTCATATACTTTTTGGCAACTTTTTATATTATTTTTGGGACAAACATATTGATCCAGTGCCCAGTGCCAGTTCTTGTCTGTTGGATGTTTTATGTTTCGTAGAATATCCATATCAAACGGAATCCAAACGGGATAAAAACGGACAGAGCTTATTTTTGGAATATATGGAAAATTTCGGAAGAAAAATCCATGTGAGATGGTGCCCGAGGTAGCCACGAGGTAGGGGGCGCACCTGCCCCCCTGGGCGCGCCTCCTACCCTCGTGAGCCACCCATAAGGCGGTTGACGCTCTTCTTTTGCCGCAAGAAAACTAATTTTCAGGAAAAAAATCACGGCGAAGGTTTCAGGCCAATCGGAGTTACGGATCTCCATATATACACGAAACGGTGAAACAGAGCCAGAACAGAACGCAGAAACAGAGAGATAGATCCAATCTCGGAGGGGCTCTCGCCCCTCCCGCGCCATGGGAGCCAAGGACCAGAGGGGAAACCCTTCTCCCATCTAGGGAGGATGTCAAGGAAGAAGAAGAAGAAGGGGGGCCCTCTCCCCCTTGCTTCCGGTGGCGCCGGAGCGCTGCCGGGGGCCATCATCATCACTGCGATCTTCACCAACATCTCCATCACCTTCCCCCCTCTATCTACAGCGGTCCACTCTCCCGCAACCCGCTGTACCCTCTACTTGAACATGGGTGCTTTATGCTTCATATTATTTTCGGATGATGTGTTGCCATCCTATGATGTCTGAGTAGATTTTCGTTGTCCTATCGGTGATTGATGAATTGCTATGATTGGTTTGAATTGCATGTTTTATTATTGGTGCTGTCCTATTGTGCCCTCCGTGTCGCGCAAGCGTGAGGGATTCCCGCTGTAGGGTTTGCAATATGTTTATGATTTGCTTATGGTGGGTGGCGTGAGTGATGAAAGCACAGACCGAGTAAGTAGGTTTTTTATGTATGGGATAAAGGGGACTTGATACTTTAATGCTATGGTTGGGTTTTACCTTAATGAATCTTTAGTAGTTGCGGATGCTTGCTAGAGTTCCAATCATAAGTGCATATCATTCAAGTAGAGAAAGTATGTTAGCTTATGCCTCTCCCTCAAATAGAATTGCAATAGTGATTACCGGTCTAGTAACATAGTCAATTGCTTAGGGACAATTCCACAACTCCTACCACCACTTTTCCACACTCGCTATATTTACTTTATTGCTTCTTTATCTAGACAGCCCCTAGTTTATGTTTACGCTCTCTTTATTTTCTTGCTAGCCTTTCCGAATGTCGGTGTACTAGAGTAGGGGTACCCTAGTACCCCGAACTCGTCTGGACAGTTCTGCGCCTGACGGCCGGGCCGGCTTGATGGCCGCTAAGATCCTCAAAAGCTCCTTGGAGCCATTCAAGAACAATGTAGTCAAGACCCGACAAGAGGAGCTTGCCGGAAGGCCACTCAGTATGCAAGGAAAACAAGGCCCCGCAAGAGGAGCTTGCCGGAAGGCTTGGCGGCGCTAAACCCCAAAGCGACAAGGTTCCCTTGTGCAAGGCGCTTGCCGGGGCGGGCGACCTCTCCATCTCCGCTCCAGCTCACCCACCAACGTGTCACCACGGGGCTCCCCCAAGTACGCGTGTCGGTGGGCTGTGCAGCCAGCGGGGAGTAGCGACAAGCAGAGCTGACAAGCTACCTTCGTGGCGAACGGAGGCGCACTTAACGGTCCCTGTTACACTGTTCGGGAAACTGGGACGGGCATTGATGACCCTTGTCCCTTGCCGTCAGAGTTAGGTATAGATTACTGTACACTGTACAAAGCGGTGTACCTACCTAAGTTTTTACCATTGTAACCTTGTCTACTTGCCATATGTGGTAACCCCTTGTGCCTATAAAAGGAGGCCCGACGGCAACGTAGAGGGGGTTCGGCTGGTTTCGGTCCAGCTCCAGCTTAGTTCATCACATCCAAGCTAGGTTTTGTAGCCTGCATCGCTCCCTAGCAAGAAGAGAAGAGAATCCATAAAGCAGCAGTAGGAGTATTATCTCTCCGGAGAGCTCCGAAGCTGGGTAAAAACCCTCTCGTGCGTATCGCCTCGACCCGCTCTTTGTACGATCTCCGCCCCCCTCCGAACCACAAAGGGACCCAAGTCCCGTAGGTGCTCGTGGGGCAGGATCAGTTCTTCCCCCTGACATCTTTGGCGCTCCAGGGGAACCAGGCGACTTGCCGTACGCGGTGGGTTGCCCTGCGTTCACTCGCGAGCTGCGGCAAGTCTGGTGGCCCGACAAGAAAAACTTCAAACCAGACGTGCCGGAGAAGTACGACGGCAGGACACACCCATCGGAGTTCCTCATCATTTAAGAAGACCACTAGGTCCGGCAAGAGCTCTGTTGCCCACTCCGGCAAGCGCACCTCTTCGGAGTGCTGCGCTACCGTCGAGGACGCACCATCCAGCTCCACCGGCAAGTGCAACAAGACGATGGCAGCTCCGCCAAAGACCAAGAAGGTGCCCGCCAAGGAGGACGGCACTGGTGGTACCTTCACCATCAGTGCCACGCTTGATCCTAAATAGGAAGGCGAGCTCGTTGCTTTCCTGCGGGCGAATGTCGATGTGTTTGCATGGCAACCATCTGACATCCCCGGCGTTCCCAGGAATGTAATTGAGCATCACCTAGCTGTCTGTCCTCACGCGAGGCCCGTCAAGCAAAAAGTTAGGAAACAGGCAGTGGAGCGCCAAGAGTTCATAGCAGAAGAAATCAAGAAATTGGAAGTAGCGGGACTTGTCAGAGGAGTCCTCCATCCCACGTGGTTGGCCAATCCGGTAGTGGTGCGCAAGGCTAATGGGAAATGGAGGCTTTGTATTGACTTCACAGATGTTAATAAAGCTTGTCCCAAGGACCCATTTCCCTTGCCGCGTATCGACCAGATTGTTGACTCCACGGCTGGATGCGACTTGCTTTCATTTCTTGATGCATATTCAGGATATCATCAGATCTTCATGGCAGAAGAGGATGAAGAGAAAACCGCATTCATCACACCATGTGGCACGTACTGCTTCATACGGATGCCTTTCGGTTTGAAGAATGCTGGTTCAACCTTTGCAAGGGTAGTCCATGATGCCTTTGGACCTCAGATACACCGAAATGTAGAAGCTTACATGGATGACATAGTGGTCAAGAGCAGAGACAGGGCAACCTTGGTTCAAGATTTGGATGAGACGTTTGCAAACCTGCGCAAGATCAACCTCAAGCTCAACCCCGAGAAGTGCGTGTTTGGAGTCCCTTCCGGCAAGCTTCTCGGGTTCTTTGTATCTCAGCGGGGAATTGAAGCCAATCCCGACAAGATCAAGGCCATTGAGCAGATCGAAGCACCAAAGCGCGTTAAGGATGTCAGAAGGCTTGCCGGTTGCATGGCTGCTCTCAGCAGGTTCATCTCTAAGTCTGCTGAACGCGCCCTTCCCTTTTTCAAGGTTTTGAAAAAGGCAGGTCCAATGAAATGGACTCCGGCGGAGGCTACGCTGCAGGACTTGAAGAGATACTGTCCTCCGCTCCAATACTTGTCGCACCTAAGCCACAAGAAAAGTTGCTGCTGTATATAGCGGCGACCAATCAAGTGGTTAGTGCTGCGTTAGTAGCGGAGAGGAGGCAGATGATGAGCCAACAATCGAGACAGCGATCCAGCGACAAGCAAGATGCTTCGCCGTCAAGCTCCGATCCCGACAAGGACGGACCAGCGCAGGGCTGCGACAAGATACGGAAGAAGATGGTGCAGCGCCCAAGATACTTTGTCGGCCCTTTGCAGGGGCTAGATCGAGGTACTACGGTGTGCGAAGCTGCTTTTCGCCTCCTCATGGCCTCGAGAAAGCTGCGCCATTACTTCCAAGCACATGAGATAACAGTTGTCACTCGCTTTCCGCTGAAGAGGATATTGCAAAATCCGAAGCAACAGCAGGATTGTTGAGTGGGCGCTGGAACTGTCAAGCTTTGGTCTCAAGTTCAAAAGCACTTCGACTATCCAGAGCAGGGCATTGGCAGAATTCATAGCAGAGTGGACGCCAACGCAAGATGAAGAAATTCCAGAGACGAGCATCCCCGTCAAGGAGGCAAATAAAGAGTGGCTGATGTACTTTGATGGTGCCTTCTCGCTGCAAGGCACCGGTGCCGGCGTGCTGCTTATCGCACCCACCGGAGAGCACCTCAAGTACATAGTCCAGATGCACTTTCCCAAGGAACAAGCAACAAACAATACTGCAGAGTACGAAGGCTTGCTTGCCGGTCTCAGGATTGCGGTGGACCTTGGGATTAAGAAGCTCATTGTCAGGGGAGACTCACAGCTTGTCGTCCGCCAAGTAAATAAAGATTACCAGAGTCCATTGATGGAAGCATACGTCGATGAAGTGAGGAAGCTGGAAGAGCACTTTGAAGGCCTGCAAATGGAACACGTTCCAAGAGCACAGAATGATATAGCTGATGGCCTCTCCAAATGTGCCGCACTTAAGTTACCTGTGGAACCAGGGATTTTTGTGCTCAAGCTGACTCAGCCAACCGTGACACCATCAGCAGGACAGAGCAAAAAGAGAAAATTGGTTTCCGGCGACTACTTTCCGGCAGAGCTTTCCGAAGCCGCCGCCAAGAAGGTCCCCAAAACCAACGCAAATATCACTGAGGAGCAGTCTGCTCCGACAAACTATGCAGTTTGTATCGTTGAAGCAAACGCTCCCGACAAGCTTAGCTCCGGCAAGCTTGGCGGGGATCATCGAGCTCCGGCGAACCCGTAGGTCCTTGCCGTAGAAGCTGATGGTCCCGCAGTGATAGATGAGCCTTTAGTCCTCGTTGTCGAGCCACAGGGCTCCAACTGGGGCACAGCAGATCGCCCATTTCCTTCAGACAGGAGAACTTCCCGAAGAGCAAGAAGAAGCGGAAAAAGTAGCCCGGCAGTCAAGTATGTACCAGTTTGTTGACAACATCCTGTACAGAAGAAGACTCAATGGAGTGAAATTGAAGTGTATTTGCCGGGAAGATGGACAAAAGTTGTTGGCAGAGATACACGGAGGCACATGTGGTCACCACATTGGCGCAACAGCACTTGCCGGCAAAGCTTTCCGCAAGGTTTTTTCGGCGAAGCCCTCCAGATGCAACGCACAAGTAACCAAGTGTGAAGCGTGCGGCCCATTCAAGACAGATACACCAGCCAGCTAAAGCTCTCGGACGATCCTTTATCCTGGCCCTTCTCGGTCTGGGGCTCGACATCTCGGCCCCTTCCCCCGAGCTGTCGGGGGCTTTGAATACTTGTACGTCGCAATCGGCAAGTTCACAAAGTGGCCAGAAGTGGAACCAGTGAGGAAGGTGACAGCACAGTCAGCCGTCAAGTTCTTCAGGTCAATTGTTTGCCGTTTTGGGATTCCTAACCGGATCATCACCGACAACGGCACACAGTTCACGAGTCGCACCTTCATGCAGTACGCCCAAGATCTTGGCGCCAAGATCTGCTTTGCTTCCGTTGCTCATCCGAGAAGCAACGGTCAAGCGAGAGGGCAAACGCTGAAGTGCTGCGAGGACTCAAGACCAGAACTTTCGACAGGCTGCACAAGTGTGGAAGAAACTGGATCGAGGAGCTGCCAGTGGTTCTTTGGTCGATCAGAACGACGCCAAATCGAGCCACTGGCCAGACACCCTTTGCTCTAGTCTATGGAGCGGAGGCAGTTCTCCCCACGGAACTCGTATACGGATCACCTCGAGTGCTCGCTTATGATGAGTTTGAGCAAGAGCAGCTGCTGCAAGATGACGCGCTGCTCCTCGAGGAAGATCGTCTTCAGGCTGCTGTACGAGCTGCTCGTTACCAGCAAGCTTTGCGTCGCTACCATAGCCGCAAAGTTAATGATAGAAGCTTCGAGGAAGGCGACCTTGTTCTTCGGCGCGTTCAATCCGCCAAGAATTCCCACAAGTTGACGCCGAAGTGGGAAGGCCCTTATCGGGTAAAACGAGTCACTAGGCCCGGCGTTGTCCGCCTTGAGACCGAAGATGGCTTTCTGGTGAGCAATTCCTGGAACATAGAGCATCTTCGCAAGTTTTACCCATGAGGCGCGGTTGCCGGAACCCGTTCCGGCAACCACCATTTTGTACAAGTCTTGCCGCTGTTGCATGTAATCCTTTGTACAAAGCCGGGCGCAGACCCCGCGCATCAGTAAAGCCTATGGTTGCGCACATTTTTGTTAATACATGCTTTCATAATCATATATGCATGTGTCTACTAACATCTTGTGCAGCACCCACGCCCGGTAAGCGATAATGAGCCATCAGGCACCGCAACTTTCTTTTTCTCTTCTTTCTTCTCAAACAAAAAGAAGGTTCATCCACCCACAGGTTAACCGGGGGGAGAGGAGGAGATAATGGTGTGGGCATCGCTCAAGGAACTGTCGCCTTGCCGGAAAACGGACAACAGAAAAGCTAAGTTGCTAAGTTTAAGCGACCAGTTTTAAATTTTCAAGTTATCTTCCTCGAACGATAGTACTTTGTATGGAAAAGCTGTGCGCGGAGGAACCAAATCGTGATTGGTCACGCCCTTACTTTGTTTCGAGTCCGCTCAACAATTTAAGTGAGCTGCGACTAGTCCGCGACGAGGTTGCTTGTCGGTAGCGACCCCGCCAGCAGGCTGCTGAAGTTCCGCACTCAGCGCTCGCGGCAAGGGTGCCTGCACCGGCAAGTTTCCCTAAAAGCGTAGGGTAAAAACATACAAGGGAAGAAATCGAGTAAAGGAAATAACGTTGCATTCGGTTGCCTAAGATAGTGTATATTACATAATAACTTGTCGCAGATCTAATAACTTTTTCGCCTAAACATGATCTACATCGACAAGAGAAAGATAGACTCGGCGGCCTAGTCCAGGCGGTCGCCCTCGAGCCTCTTGACTCCGCTCACCCTGTCCACAATGGGTGCGACAAGGGTCTTAAGTGCTTCAACATCGGCGGATGGAGGCAGGGACTTGAGGGCCTTGGAGAAGTCGACGCCTGGGTTGCGGAAGGCCACCTTCATCAACACCTTCTGGAGAGCTTCGACATAGACTTGGCAAGATTCCTCCGCCAATTGCTTCGGAACCTCATCCCGGAGCCGCCAGATACCCGCCAACACGCCTTTGAAGAATAGGTTGAGCTTGACGCTGGGTTGGAGGTTCTCGTCGGTGGAATATCCAAGATCTGTCATCCCTAACTCTATCAGCTCATTATGGATGCCGGCGGCGGTGTCCACAAGACCTTCTGTCCAATGCATTATGCTGTCCTCAAGATTATTCGGGTGGTCACGGCATTCGACAAAGAACTCCTCGATGGCCTTGATCTTCTCCAAGAGGCCTGCTCTCCCGCTCCCCGACGCTGCTCAACGCCTCCGTCAAGGTGGTCAATTTCAGCTCCAGATCCGCCTTGACGTCCTTGGCGGCATCGATCTCCTTGATCTTCTCAGCCAAACGACTCTGCAGCTCGCCGAGGGTATAAGCGTCCTTCTCACGCTCGCGGTTCAACCCGGTGACCTCCTCGACACTCTTCTGGAGGGTGGACTCCAGCTGAGCCACCCTCGTTTCCAGTTCCCCTTTGGCGGCCTTGGCAGCCGCGGCAGCATCCTTTGCCTCCTGAAGCGGCCCGCCGATCGTTTGCTCGCGCGCGGCGAGATCTTCCTCAAAGTTGTCGAGGTTGATCTTCCGCTGCGCCAGCTCACCTTATCTAGCGGAGAGCTTCTCACCGGTAAGCCTCTGCTGCTCCTCAACCTCGCCTTTCTCCAAGATAAAGGCCGTGCGCTCCTCAGCAAGCTGCTCCCGAGCCTCCGCTATGCCCCGGAGAGTCTCTTTGTTGGCGCGTTGGAGCTCTTCCGCACGTTTCTCCAAGTCAGCTCCCGCCCTCGCGACAAGCGCCTCCCTGGACTCCAGTTTGGCTTGTCGGGCGCGGTAGAGCGACAACAACCTCCTTAGCAGCTGCTCCTCCTCAGGTTCACCACTGCCGCTTCTCGGGGCATCAACTAGCGACAGCCCGGCGGAGGCAAGCAGCTCCGCATCGAAGGTCTCTCCTTCGGCTGGTGCCTTGGAGCATGATGCCCATGGGAGCTTGATGAAGACACCCTCGCCGGCTTTCAGGTAGGCGCCGGGCTGGGGCTCCTCGGAGTCTGGTGCGGCATCAGTGGCGGGGGGATCGGCGGTCGGCGCAGCGCCTAGCGCTCCTGCGGCCTCCGGGCCGTCAGTGCGATCGCCGGGTTCCTCCCCAGCCTCTGCGCCAGCGGCCTCGGCAGCCTCCTCGTCGGCGGGCCTGTCAGCGCCAGCTTCCTCCTCCTCCATGTCGGCGACATCGACGTTGTCACCGCCGGCGCCTCCCTCGCCGGCAGCCTCGGTTTCCATCGGGTCTCCGGCAGGTGGATCTGATGGTCGAAAAGAGGAAGCACAAATCAAACAGATATTCGAAAGAGAGAAACGGAAGAGCAGAACCCAAGGAAAACTATCAAGACAAGAAGGTTACCTGCAGTGGGGCCTGTGGCCGCGGCCTCCACCACCGGAGGGTCGTTGGCGCCGGTCCTTGTCGGGGAAGCTCCCCTTGTCGGAGAAGCCTCCCTTGCCGGAGAGTGCTCCCTTGGCGGAGAATTCTCCCTTGGTGGCGTAGTTGAAGCAAGCAGAATCTCGGGAGCGGCCTCCGGAGCCTCCTGATGAGGCTGGACCTCGGGGGTAGCCTCCGGTGCTCCATGCTGTGGCTGCTCTGCTCCTAAAAAATCCAACAAACCAGATATAAGTAACGGAAAAGCACCCAAGCGCGCCTAACCACGGAAAGCATATCGATACTTACTGGGGGGCTGTCTGGGGCTGCTCTGTTGAAGGGTTGCTGGTCCGCAAGGGAGTCCTGACGTGCCCCTGTGTGCTGTGGGAGTCGCCTGAGACGAGGACCACCGCGTCTTGGCCCTCTTCAGCCCTCGAGCTGACGCTCAAGAAGAAAGTTCAGAGTGGAACCGGTCAGATATAAGATAAAGCAGTAAATTGGAAGACTACAAATAGCAGCGGCAAGGTCTTACTCTTCCTCTTCCTCCTCGGAGCTGAGAGCGGAAAGATCAAACTCTGCTCCAGCGCGACAGATTGGGGGAGAAGATTCCTTCTGGCGCTTAGCGGGTGCAGGGCCACAACCCGTAAGGCCCCGAGCCCGCCGCCGAGCGAATGAGATGTTCCTTGGCAGCAGATTTGCCACGGTGGAGCGCGTCGGGCGGCGAGGCGGTTGTTGGACCGTATGCTCCCCCACCACTTCTCCGGTCCTCCGGAGACGTCTCCTTGGCGGGGCGGCGAGCTCCTCCTGCGGCAAGCTACTTGACGGCGGAGGAGAGGCACCCCCGGCAGGCTCACTCGGCTCGTTGTCGGGCTCGGTCTACTCCTCCTCGCCGATGGACTCTTCTTGGTCGGCAAGGCTTGCCGCCTCGGCCCTCTCTGCCTCCTCGATTTGTGAACCCAAACGCACGGCGGCAGCGGCTCTGCAGCCTCCTCCACCATTGTGGCGTCGCGCCATCTCCCGAGCAGTGATGTCGCGGGTGAGCCGCTTCTTCGCCGGCGCGACCGCACTTCGCATAAGTCGTCAAGAACTGCTGCACTATGTCATCGGCGGTTCCTGCCAAGTTGGGACGATCCCATGGGAATCGCTGGCGGGCATTATCGCACGGATGTGATCAGCGCCGAAGTTGTTGCACAAGGGCACAACTCCCTCGCAACATGCACCATCCAGGTTATCCGCTTCAGCTTGAACAGCTCCCGCAGATGCCGCCAAGCCCGTGGTGGTGAAATTCCAATTTAGGCCTGGACGCAGCCTCATGATATCTGCCGCGTTCTGGAATTCCCAAGCAGGTCTCCCTTTCTCCTGCAAGGGTGCAATGCGGCGGCGAAGGAAGTCCGCACCAACTGCCCCTACGGTAAGCCCTTCTTGCCGGAGGCGCAAAATCCTAGTAGTGGCAATCTTCAACTTGTCGTCCTCTGGCGCCAAGTTGCTCCAATCGTTGCCGCGAACTATGGGGGTCTTGCGCAGGGCGGTAAAAGGCTGTGGCTCCTCCTCTAAGATCCAGCACCAGTCAGCCCTCCACTCCTCCCACTTGCTGCGCAACTCTCCGTCAAGGCACGCCTTCTTGCCGATCCTAGAGGTCCATGCAATTCCTCCGCAAGCGGCTCTCCTCTCTCTCTGGGTGAGAAGTAATGGCGAAGAGGGCGACATTTGGGTGGACCCGACAAAGTTCTCGCAGAGATGTGCAAACGGCGAAGGTGAGGACGGCGTTGGGGTGAAGTCAAGAAGGCGGAGGCCATAGGTGTTCATGACATCACGTAAAAACTCAGAAAAGTGGGCAAAGCCCGCACTGTAAGAAAATCGCAAAGAAGGGGTACCAAGGAGACCTTGGCAGATGTGGCGGCGGAGATGACCTCGTGCGCGGATGCGCCTGGTCACCGCCGACCGTAAGAGGTAGTACAGCTCCCGCAGCTCCTTCCTGCCGAGTAGAGGATCAAGAGGGCCCGCCTTCCGCAGCGCCATGAGCCGCTGCGCCAAGGGATTTCACGCCTCTTCCCTTATCGGCCTTCGAGCCATAGGGTGTCGTGGTGGAGGAAGCCGACGGCGTGGGTGGCACCGATGGCAATGGAGGGGGCGGAGCGTCGCTCTTTGTGGACTCGAGAAGGAAGGGGAAGGCGATGGGGGTTTTCCGATGTGACAGCGAGGGCAAGTGGGCGTCCTGCCCCGGTTCCTCCGCTTATAAAGGGGAGAGGGGACCGAGCGCTCCGATTTCTCCCATTAAAGAAAGCCCCACGATCTCCCCCACGACGCCACGTCCGACGCGTGTCGTTCGTGGGAGACATGGTGGGTCCAAGGCAAGTAATGGCGTAATCAAGACCACGCGCGCCCGTGCATTGTTTTGGGCCTGGCCCAACAGAGCTTGGCGCCGTGTGTGGCTCCAGTTCGGGGGCTCTGTCGGTGTACTAGAGTAGGGGTACCTAGTACCCGAACTCGCACGGACAGTTACAGGCGCCACGGCCGGGCCGGCTTGATGGCCGCTAAGATCCTCAAGCAGCTCCCTTGGAGCCATTCAAGAACAATGTAGTCAAGACCCGGCAAGAGGAGCTTGCCGGGAAGGCCACTCAGGGCGCAAAGGAAAACAAGGCCCCGGCAAGAGGAGCTTGCCGGGAAGGCTTGGCGGGCGCTGAACCCCAAAGCGCGACAAGGTTCCCTTGGCCACAAAGGCGCTTGCCGGGCAGGCGACCTCTCCATCTCCGCCCAGCTCACCCACCAACGTGTCACCACGGGGCTCCCCCAAGTACGCGTGTCGGTGGGCTGTGCAGCCAGCGGGGAGTAGCGACAAGCAGCGCTGACAAGCTACCTTCATGGCGAATGGAGGCGCACTTAACGGTCCCTTACATCTGTTCAAGCGATCGGGACAGGCATTGATGACCCTTGTCCCTTGCCGTCGAGTTAGGTATAGATTATCGTACACTGTATAAAGCGTGTACCTACCTAAGTTTTTACCATTGTAACCTTGTCTACTTGCCATATGTGGTAACCCCTTGTGCCTATAAAAGGAGGCCCGAGGGCAACGAGAGGGGTTCGCTGGTTTCGGTCCAGCTCCACTTAGTTCATCACATCCAAGCTAGGTTTTGTATCCCGACGCTTCCCTAGCAAGAAGAGAAGAGAATCCATAAAGCAGCAGGGAGTATTATCTCCGGAGAGCTCCGGCTGGGTAAAACCTCTCGTGCGTGTCGCCGACCCGCTTTTGCACGATCTCCGCCCCCCTCCGAACCACAAAGGGACCCAAGTCCCATAGGTGCTCGTGGGGCACGATCAGTTCTTCCCCCCGACACCGAAAACACCTACAAAGTACTTCTAGTTTCATACTTGTTCTAGGTAAAGTAAACGTCAAGCATGCATAGAGTTGTATCGGTGGTCGATAGAACTTGAGGGAATATTTGTTCTACCTTTAGCTCCTCGTTAGGTTCGACACTCTTACTTATCGAAAATTGTTGCGATCCCCTATACTTGTGGGTTATGAAGACCTCTTTCTGGTGCCGTTGCCGGGGAGTCATAGCGTGGGGTGAATATTCTCGTGTGTGCTTGTTTGCTTTATCACTAAGTAATTTTTATTTTCTGTTCTTAGTTGTTCTCTATCTTTAGTTATGGATATGGAACACGAAATACCAAAAAAATTAGCTGTACTTGCTACTCATGAGGATGGGGTAACTCCTAAAACCCTCGATTCTCATTATGCGAAAGATATTGTGTACTACTTTGATAATCCGGAGAAAACCACATTTAACTTTATAATGGGAGACACGTTCACTACAAGAAATATGTCAACTTGTGACCACCACTATTGGTCGCTGAAAGGTCATGGTTTTTCATTTGCGACCTTTTTTTGACCAAAAACTGAAGGTCAAAAGCTGAGGGTCGTTAACTGACTATAGTGACCTTTCTTCTGGAATGGTCGAAGACGTTTATGACCAAAATACGTCTACTGTGGCGTTTTGGTCACTAGCAACCTCCCCAGGCCACGTAGGCATCCCAGCGTGGCAAGCTGATGTGACACAAGATTCAGCCCGGTCCAATTCGGTTTTCTACATGGGCCAAGCCCAACAATTCGGCCTTTTTACTATATATTTTCTCTATTAATTTTTCTAGCTACATGGGCCTGGCCCAACAATTCAGCCATTTTATTTCTAGATGCGGCCTTTTACAGCGTATGATCTTTTACTTTTTGCTATTTTATTTTCCACTATTTTACATTTGTCCCAAATATCATAATATCATACACTGGTCCCACACGTCAGAAATTTCAAATGTGCTCAAATTATTTGGATAAGTGGGTCGCATGAGTCATGTTTTCATTGCACACATTTTCAAATCACATACATAATTACTATTTCATATGAAACAGGAATTGTAATTCTGAAACATACATGAAATTCACAGAGAGAAGATACATTAAATCACATACATAATTACTATTTCATTCACAAACAGAGAGAAGATACATTAAATTCCCAGATAACCCTTCCCCTACTGCTGCTACTTCTGATGTACAAAAGTAGGATCATCAGGTTTTACAAAACGCCAACACTCTCCTATTCCTTGTGCTCACCCTTCTGATGTACAGACACCTTTTAGATGAATTTTTCTGCAGAAAACATCAAAGAATCTAGTAAAAAACTAGAATCATCAGGTTCTAACAGACTGAAAGCAACACTGAAATATATTTAGATCAGGGTAATAACAGTAAACCAACAGGAAATATAGAGTTAAAAAGCATTGGAAATACACAAGAAAATAAGGGCGTTAATATAGCTGCAATTTACAATGTCAGAAGACCAGGAAATTAGAGATAAAGCATGGAGTATGATAAATGTGGGACTTTACATTGTAATAGAAATTGAGGATATACAGTGAAAAAATAGAGGAATTCCACTGTAAATACCTGCAGTTTATACAATGTATAAAATGGGTTATTTACAGTGTAACTCCCTAAAAAAATCTTAGGTATTCCACTGTAATACCTACAAGTTTTACAGTGACTATGCAGTAAATTACACTGTAAAACTGGGAGATATTACAGTAAAATGAAACTGAAAAAGCACACTATAGGAATGACAACAATGAAGTAGGCACAAAGACAACATTTTAGACACATCAGAGAAAATTCACTGAATAATAAGTCAGCACTCTTAAGAAACCATTTTAAACGACCAATGATCCACCACTCATGATGTAACTGGGTCTACTTCCAAGTGGACGATGATTCACTTGGTGTATTGTTGCGTAAGTGAAGAAAACAAACCCACGGTGGATGACCGACAGTTGGCACTTGATGTGCGCACCACCCTAGCTGAACAATCCAGCTCAATCGGGTCTACTAGAATGAAGGAAAAACTAACATCAGAATCTACGGAGGATCACCAACAACATCCCACACTTGGATGCACACCCAAAGAAGCGATAGACAGAACAAATGGACATTCTATATGAGAACAAAACATCATTGATCAAGCATATGTTACGAGGACAGATATGTGACTGCTACAGATGAGTGAATTATCAAAAAAAGGAAGAGCTACAGATATGCATATGCCTGCCAAATACACAAGTCTAGTGCAGCTAAAGGATGATGGGAAATTTGCTTCTAATGCTACCAATTAATTTCAGTGCATGAGAAGACAAAAAGCATGGCATCAACAACATCATCAGCAACATACTACCATCGTATAATAGCAGCACAAGAGCAATAGTAGGTAGTAGAAGTAGAAGAGTGAGGGCGCTATCATGCACAGGGGCACGACCAGGAGTCGGGGAGGACGGGGCCGGAGTAGGTGAAGAGGCCATCCTCCTCCTTGTGGTGCATGCCGCCGCCAGACGGCCTTGACTTGCTGGCCATCGCCTGATTTTACTCCCCCACCCGCTGCTCCGCCTGCAGGAATATATACCAATAAAACGAGGTAAAATGAGAACCAACAGAGCACTTTCTGTATTACCAGAATAAAACTGAAATTCAAACAATAACATGGCCCTTGGTATGGAAACAATTCTGAAGGTATATACCAATAAAATGAGGTGAAATGAGAACCAACGGCACAATGTCCAAAAAAGGCCAGCAGGATGAAGCTATAGCCAGCTAGCTATGCACCATAGGTGTCTGTACAGCCAGGTGAGAAGAATAACACGGCTAACATAAGGAGCGACACAACAGTTGTTGTGCTACCACAGAAAATTGGGATTCAAGCCTACTGTAACTATCACTCCATCCATTATTTAAACTACCAAAACGTCTTTATATTGAGAAACATAGGTACTGGTTGCATATATAGACTAGTAGCAGACTATGTGTGGCAGTTTTAACAAGTCAAATAATTTTATCAGAGACAAGTTGCATATATAGACTAGTAGTAGTACTGTAATCTAACAAAGGGCTAAAGCATACAAGAAACATATTGCAAAGGTACTCTAGACCAAACGAATTCCCACCCATGCCTTGTTTCAGATTAGACACTTTCTTACAACTGAATTCCAGATAAAATTGGTTTAAGCTCCATGTGTACTAGTTAAGAAGGAGGCGACAAGTAGCCATTGCATGTGACGGCAGGTAGACAGGAAATGGTTAGGAAGAAGAGGAGAAGTGGAGCACTGAATGATCCATTGGAGGCCCTGGTCTTGTCCTTGAAGACGACCCCGAATCCCCGATGCACTCGCTGTCGACCACATTGGAGGCATTGACTGAATACAAATAAGAACATAAGACAAATAGTACAAATATTAGTACGATAAGCAGCTGTAACATAACAGGATCTGGAACGAACAGTGAGCCATCTGCCTGGACCATGAACCTCGAAGAAAGCAGTACAAAATAACTGAATATTGATCCTAGAATGCACAAGGTAGTTACTGATCCTAGTGTTAACTGACAATTTCTCAATAAAGTTTCTGTACAACAGCACAAGGTGGTTAACACAAAGGGGAAACAAAGAATTAACATGGCAGCAGAGCAAACCAATACAGCTTGCAACTAATAAGCACAGGATATTGCTTGGCAAATCAATTAAGCTTTGGTTAATTATTAAGCGGTGAGAATTTCTTATTTGCACGTTCATGTCGATAAGCAAGTTCTAGTGTTCTAGTGAAAAACAAATGATAACGCGAGGGGGCCAGGTTCTTGTTCTCGCTCACCGTTGATGATAGCACTTGATGCACATGTCGTGGCTGCATTTGCGCAGCATGACCCCGCTATTGAGCTCCATGCAGATCCCGCACTCCTCCTCTATCTCGACGTCCATCTCGGAGACGGGCCTCTTGCTATCCTCTGGCTCGTCTCTCCTCCTGTACCTCTCCGAGCATGCCGCCCTCTGCCTCCGGTAGTCGGAGTCGCTCATCCCGTGCTCCAGTTGCATGAGGGAGGGGAATATCACGGCTGCGATTTTACGGAGGATGGGCATTAGTAATATCACAGGTCGAATCTCCAAGCCGACACACTGACAGCGTGAACATATGCTGTTCTTGTCAGTTGTTTAGAGAGTGTTTACCGACTCTAGAGGCAAAAATGGCAAGCATCATGTGTACAGCACCAGCAGCAAAATCCCAGAAAAAAACCTATCTCAGAATGCAAACTTGATCCAAATCCATGCCAAACTGAATCTACCAAGCCCGACAACATCAACATGACTCGATTGTTTCCAGCTATTGCAAGGCACGCCAGAAAACTTTCTTTAATTTTCTTAGGAGTTCTAAGGACTTAAAAGACACAGTAAAAAATTCTTGGTTTAAAGCCTCAATTAATATGACGTTTAGAAACTGCCGAAATAAGATAAACAAAGCAGATTACGGTAAATCAATCTTTACAGCAAAGACATCCATCTGCCTGCCAATTTCGTGAATAAATTCATGAATGTTTCAGTTTGCCAGTTAACCACTAGAATCCATTCATTTAGCCAGGAGAGCCTGAAACCTCAAGGTTCTATACACACACACAAGGTTCCTATCGCCTTCAGGCTTCAGACTATTATCCAGCACAGACCAAACAGAGCCAAAAACAACCCCATCGGCCAAGCACACAAAGAAACTACAAACTCCTCACATCTCCACATCAAAACAAGTAGAGCGAGTGAAAATTGTTACAGAGGTGGGCATCAAAGCAAGAACTAGTGAGGGGCGATGCAGGGCTCCGGCGACGCGGTCAACGGGCAGGAGAGGCCGGATCTGCCAGGTGGGGGAGGAGGTCCACGCGACGAGGCTGGTCAGAGGCTTCGGTGGCCAGAGGAAGCGGGTACGAGCGGCGAGATCCTGGACAGAGTCCATCCATGGTGTTGGCTGTCATAACGAGGAAAGGATAGAGAGAGCGGGAGGTTAGCGAGGGAAGGGAAGAAAGGGAGCACGGGAAAACGAGAAGGCAAGGGAGAGACTTGGCTCACTGGCCTGGGACTCTTGCCGCCGGCGAGCACGCGCGGTGGAGCTGTTGGTCCTATGGTGCTTCGATGAAAACGGAGGAGCTCGGGAGGGCGCCATGGGTCTTGTGCATGCTCGAGCAGCGAGCTCCTCTCGCTCAGACGCGGGCGCCGAGGGCTGGACGAGCGCGAGCACGGGCGCGGGCGGCGAGGACGGATGGCGGATCGGCGGGGTGGCGGCGGCGATGGGGGAGAGGGAGCGCGTGAGCGGGTGGCGGATCTGGAGCGCTAGGGTTCGTGGGGTGAGATGGTGAGGGAGTTTTCTTTTTTCTTTTTCTTTTTTCAGACAAAGAGGGGGAGGGGGTGAGAGAGAAAGGGCTACCGTCGGATCCGAGAGCATCCGACGGCGTTTGAGCACGATCCGCGTGACATGACTACGGACCAATCAGAACGCAGTACACGTTATGACCTTCTAAATTGGTCGCAATCGACTGAAAATAAGGTGTTGAACCATATTTTTCAAAAAAAGGTGTTGAATCATATAAACAGTTTTATGATATGAGAAATTCAAAAAGAAACATTCTCATTGTGTCACCAAATGTGACATAGTTTTTAGGAAACCTAACAAACTTGCAATTGGAATAAGACAAATATCTTTTAAAAATTGTTATGTGAAATGAGTTTTTAGGGAGGGGCGGTCATTTTCTACTTTTTCACATGAAATATTCAATGAAATGATCTCATGTTGTGCATAATGGTGAATCTTGGAATGGCAAACAATATTTCCTAAGAAAGTTTTCATTTTCTTTGGACGAAAAAATCATTTTCCATTTTTTGAGTGCCCCAAATGAGGTTTTTTTTGTGAAGAACCTACCAAATAAATGTTGCAAAATTGGACCAATCAATTTTCTAAAATACTAGGACATATTTAATGCACAATTGACAAAATGGTTGGGTGTAAGAAGTTTTGATCCACCTCTCGTGAAAAAGACAAATTTCCGCCGATTCAGCTGGAAGCGGGTCAAATTTGAACTGCAGCTGCCTCGTAGTTTGCTCTTTATTTTTTCCAAAAATCATTTCTATGTACATAAGTATCTATTTAATCAGAGAAACACCTAAAAAAATCAAGATTCAACCACTAGCTAGGAACGGTAATTCCCGCCGTTCTGACCGCATTTTGAAACGGGCATAAAAAATTCAAAAAAAATCAAAAAACTGGAAACCTTCGCATTGTGTCATTATATGTGGCCAAGTTCCCAAGAAAAATAACAAACTTGTAATACGACAATTATTTAAAAAAAGTGTTCTCAGAAATGAGCTATCATGCGTTAAGATTCATGGCTTTCAAGCCAAATGATCAATCTTATGGCCACATTCATGGCATAGTTTGTTCAAATGATCTCATATTGTGCACAAGGGTGCATCTTGGAATTCCAAACAATGTTGCCTAAGGAAGTTTTCATTTTCTTTGCACGGAAAATACATTTTTCATTTTCCGAGTGCCCAAAAGGAGGTTTTTTGTGAAGGAACTACCAAATAATTGTTGCAAAATTGGACCAAATCATTTTTATAAAATACTAGGCCATATATAATGCACAATTTACAAAATGGTTGGGTGAAAAAAGTTTTGATCCACCTCTGGTGAAAAAGACAAATTGTCGTCGATTTAGTTGGAAACGGGTCAAATTTGAACTATAGCTGCCTCATCATTTGCTCTTTATTTTTTTCAAAAATCATTTCTAGGTACATAAGTATCTATTTAATCATAGAAACATCAAAAAAATTCCAAGATTCAACCACTAGCTAGGAACGGTCAAGCCCGCCGTTTTGACCGCATTTTGAAACGGGCATAAACAATTCAAAAAAAATCAAAAAATTGGAAAACATTCGCATTGTTTTATTATATGTGACCAAGTTTCCCGGAAAAATAATAAACTTGTAATACAGTAATTATTTTAAAAAAGTGTTCTCAGAAATGAGCTATCATGCGTGAAGATTCATGGCTTTCAAGCCAAATGATCAATCTTATGGCCACATTCATGGCATAGTTTGTTCAAATGATCTCATATTGTGCACAAGGGTGCATCTTGGAATTCCAAACAATGTTGCCTAAGGAAGTTTTCATTTTCTTTGCACGGAAAATTCATTTTTCATTTTCCGAGTGCCCAAAAGGAGGTTTTTTTGTGAAGGAACTACCAAATAATTGTTGCAAAATTGGACCAAATCATTTTTATAAAATACTAGGCCATATATAATGCACAATTGACAAAATGGTTGGGTGAAAAAAGTTTTGATCTACCTCTGGTGAAAAAGACAAATTGCAGTCAATTCAGTTGGAAACGGGTCAAATTTGAACTGTAGCTTCCTCATAGTTTGCTCTTTATTTTTTCCAAAAATCATTTCTAGGTACATAAGTATCTATTTAATCATAGAAACACCAAAAAAATTCCAAGATTCAACAACTAGCAAGGAACGGTCAAGCCCGCCGTTTTGACCGCATTTTGAAACGGGCATAAAAAATTAAAAAAAAATCAAAAAATTGGAAAACCTTCGCATTGTGTCATTATATGTGACCAAGTTTCCAGGAAAATAATAAAATTTTAATACGGTAATTATTTTAAAAAAGTGTTCTCAGAAATGAGCCATCAAGCGTGAAGATTCATGGCTTTCAAGCCAAATGATCAATCTTATCGCCACATTCATGGCATAGTTTGTTCAAATGATCTCATATTGTGCACGAGGGTGCATCTTGGAATTCCAAACAATGTTGCCTAAGGAAGTTTTCATTTTCTTTGGACGAAAAAATCATTTTCCATTTTCCGAGTACCCCAAATGAGGTTTTTTTGTGAAGAACCTACCAAATAAATGTTGCAAAATTGGACCAAATCAATTTTCTAAAAGACTAGGACATATTAAATGCACAATTGACAAAATGGTTGGGTGAAAAAAGTTTTGATCTACCTCTGGTGAAAAAGACAAATTGTCGTTGATTTAGTTGGAAACGGGTCAAATTTGAACTGCAGCTGCCTCATAATTTGCTCTTTATTTTTTCCAAAAATCATTTCTAGGTAGATAAGTATCTATTTAATCAAAGAAACACCAAAAAAGTTCCAAGATTCAACCACTAGGAAAGAACAGTCAAGCCCGCCGTTTTGACCGCATTTTGAAACGGGCATAAAAAATCAAAAAAATCTAAAAAAATGGAAAACCTTCGCATTGTGTCATTATATGTGACCAAGTTTCCAGGAAAAATAACAAGCTTGTAATACAGTAATTATTTTAAAAAAGTGTTCTCAGAAATGAGCTATCATGCGTGAAGATTCATGGCTTTCAAGCCAAATGATCAATCTTATGGCCACATTCATGGCATAGTTTGTTCAAATGATCTCATATTGCGCACGAGGGTGCATCTTGGAATTCCAAACAATGTTGCCTAAGGAAGTTTTCATTTTCTTTGCACCGAAAATTCATTTTTCATTTTCCGAGTGCCCAAAAGGAGGTTTTTTTGTGAAGGAACTACCAAATAATTGTTGCCAAATTGGACATAATCAATTTTATAAAATACTAGGCCATATATAATACACAATTGACAAAATGGTTGGGTGTCAAAAAATTTGATCCACCTCTGGTGAAAAAGACAAATTCCCGTCGATTCAGTTGGAAGCGGGTCAAATTTGAACTGCAGCTGCCTCATAGTTTGCTCTTTATTTTCTTGAAAAATCATTTCTAGGTAAATAAGTATCTATATAATCAGAAATACATGGTTTGATGGCGAGACATCGAGTTCTGGACGGTGGCCGAGGGCCCCAACTCTAGAGCGCCAGAAGCTCAAGATCCCCGCCAGCATGGTCACACAGAATCGTATGCTGCCATGTGTTCTTGGCGGCCTAGGCATGTCTAGTGGGTTGGGCACTCCCTGTAGGTGCTAGGAAGATAATCACAACATAAGATTCTCACGAGGAGACCGATTGATGCTCAAACATGAATAAGCAGCCAAGTGTTTGATTTATGGTACGGAAATGCACATGGCTAATGGGCGTGAGTTTTGGCTGAGGATGATCAGTTACTAAGAAGACCGTCTTCACAAATTTTCACCTCAAAAGGAGGAGCCTAGGTGGTACTTGCTTTACAAACTACCACACCGGACATAAATACTGAATGTTGAAGCTGGGCTCAAAATAATGAATGGATTGAGCTGGCATTTGGTGGAGGATGGTTATTTGGGCATAGGAAAGCACTGTAGAAAATGGATACAATTTGGACATGCCAAAGTGGTACTTCCTTCACAAAGTGCTGCTCTGAACAGAATAGGAAAATGAATATTTTTAATTATTTTTGAACTAGGCAAGGAAGATTTTTACATATTTAACGAAGATATGACCCAAAGAACTTATGAGAATTTTTTGGGAATTTTGGGAATGACAGAAATATAGGTTGCTTCACAACCTAGGGCAAAAACTGCCACATGGACATGACACATAGGCAAAACTGATGAGGTGGCGCCTAGTCATAGCAACCCACCACAATTTACAAGGCTATGACCATCTATATTGGTCGTTAACAACTAGAAATAAGGCAGCGGACTAGCGCTGTTTGCTTTATGACCTTTTCGTGTAAGGAAATTATGACCTTTCTGACCAAAATGGTCGCAATGGTTTAGGGTTTGGAGCCCCTCGAACAGCTTTTGACCAATTGGTCTGAAATGGTCATAGATCTATGACCAATTCTTCCAGGGTCACTGACAGAAGGTCACTAGTTGACATATTTCTTGTAGTGGTTGGATCAACGTGAATACTTTAGGGATTATCGCTCGACACAAAAATGGAAACTATTATGGGATCAATTTATTATGTTGCATTGGGATGCCTGGAATCTATGCTTGAAATATGTTATTACTTGTTGCTCAAGGATGGAGGCTCCACACCTTCCCTTTTCATGCAAATTTAATGATAATGAAACCTTAGCTTCTTATGCTAACGGTATATATGATTACTATGATGTGGAACAAATAGAAGAATTTGTTGCTTTTAAGGCTGCTTATGAAATTGAATCTTTGTTTGAAAAGTATGAAGCTTTAGATGATGATGCTTATAGGCCCGAAAATCTTGCTATACTTAGATATTGCCATGAAAATTATGAATACAATTACTATATTAATGCATTTATGAAGAAATTCTCCCCTGTCCAAGAAGAGACTAATATTTTGCAGGACGCTATGGAAGAAGAAATTGATGAAACTGTGAGCTCATTGGATGAAAAAGATGACGAGGAGAGCGAAGAACAAAAGGAGGAAGAGCGGATTAGCTACCCGTGCACACCTTCTAATGAGAGTAACCCTCCAACTCATACATTATTTAATTCCCCTTCATGCTTACTGAAGGATGATTGCTATGATGATTGCTATGATCCCTTGAATTTGTCTGAAATATCCCTTTTTGATTATGCTTGCTATGCTTGTGGCCAAGATACCAATATGAATTATGCTTATGGAGATGAACTTGCTATAGTTCCTTATGTTAAACATGAAATTGTTGCTATTGCACCCACGCATGATAGTCCTATTATTTTTTTGATTCTCCCAAATATACTATATCGGAGAAGTTTGCCCTTATTAAGGATTATATTGATGGGTTACCTTTACCGTTGCACATGATGATTTTGATAGATATAATATGCATGTGCTTGCTGCTCCTACTTGCAATTATTATGAGGGAGGAACTATATCTCCACCTCTCTATGTTTCCCATACGAAAAAATTGCAAGAAACTGTTTATACTATGTGAGGGAGTCCTGGATTAATTAGGGGGTGTCCGGATAGCCGAACTATCACCGTTGGCCGGACTCCTGGACTATGAAGATACAAGATTGAAGACTTCGTCCCGTGTCCGGATGGGACTTTCCTTGGCGTGGAAGGCAAGCTTGGCGATACGGATATGTAGATCTCCTACCATTGTAACCGACTTTGTGTAACCCTAACCCTATCCGTGTCTATATAAACCGGAGGGTTTTAGTCCAGAGATCTAACAACAATCATACCATAGGCTAGCTTCTAGGTTTAGCCTCTCGATCTCGTGGTAGATCCACTCTTGTACTACCCATATCATCAATATCAATTAAGCAGAGTAGGGTTTTACCTCCATCGAGAGGGCCCAACCTGGGTAAAACATCATGTCCCTTGTCTCCTCGTTACCATCCGCCGACGCACGCTCGGGACCCCTACCGAGATCCACCGGTTTTGACACCGACATTGGTGCTTTCATTGAGAGTTCCTCCGTGCCATCGCTGTCGAAGGATGCCTCATCCCGCCTTTTAAAGATGGCACTGCTGTTAAAGGAGCTTTGGCCATCGGCCAAACTCTCCGCTAGGCGGTTTTCTTATGACCGCTGCTCGTCAGCCACTACCGACGATGACTTCTCGTGTCATCGAAAGCAATCTTCACTTAACTCGAACTCGCCGATCAGTTAGACGAGATGGAGCTCTTCCTTAAACGAGCTCTTGATCGCATCGCCGCCTCGGGAGTCGCCATGCATCACGATCGATTGGTCCTAAAACCGATCTGAGAGAGATCAACTCTCCCGAGGCTACCCACCACGTTGCTGTGGTAGAGGAACAATACAGCGACTCTCCTCCTACCTTAAAGACTAGTTATGTCCGGATTCTTGACCCCTCCATGCCGGATTCCCGCTGAGGGGAGGACACCACTCAAGCCCTGAACTTAAAGTCAGGCAGCGGGCTAGATTCATTGGACACCTCCAAGAACCCAAGCTTCCAAGTTCGGAAACTTCTTGGCCCCTGAATCTTAGATCGGACGGGGTTCGTAATTTAATTCCAGCCGCCCATCCAAACATAAGCGATCTATCCCAAACCCGGCAAGAGCCCGGTGAAACAGTACATCATTACTGGGCCAGGTTCCTCCTGGTTATGGACAGGATAAAGGATTGCCGCGAGGAGGACACAATCTCATTTCTTCTGCAATAATTGCACGGACAAGGGAATCCTAAACGCCATAAGTCATCGTGAAATTACACGCTTCGCTGACTTGGCGTCCATAGTACAAAAGTATCATGTGATGGAGAGCGCTCGAAAACCGAAATCAAATTTTGAGATAATCCGCCCCAATACGCACC
This sequence comes from Aegilops longissima, assembly GCA_021605205.1. NCBI lineage: Eukaryota > Viridiplantae > Streptophyta > Magnoliopsida > Poales > Poaceae > Aegilops > Aegilops longissima. The sequence continues at coordinate 561,136,281 of CM038676.1, read as the reverse complement.
CTAGTCCGAAATAAAAGGTGCATCATCACCAGTGCACCGGGTTACATACCAAAAGCAAAACCCCCAAAGGGCATGGAACCGATCGAGGGATGGCTCAATGGACCCCGCAAAATTCATAGCACAGAGGGCGCCACTCCAACTCATAGCCTTAGAGCATGTTGATACTACGGCAGGTGGCCAAAAGTGGCGAAGAGCTTTAGCTCCAGAGCACCAGCCCAGCAATACCAAGACGGTATTAACAGTCTTCGAGACTTTCGTGATCAAATAATATGCGAAACGAACACTCCGCAGCCTTGCCAAGTCTACCAGATAGCAACAATAAATCCATGGAGGACACGGCTATTACCTTTAACGCCAAAGGATGCACCTAAAATCCGAACAGCCCGAGCACCACCCGCATTGGTCCTCATCCCAATAGTGGATTTGCCGCTTTACCAAGGTACTCATGGACGGCGGCAGCGGATTAAACCTCATCTACGAGGAAACCCTTCAAAAATGGAAATAGATCGAGCCGCATTGAGCAAAGCAGCACAACCTTTAGAGGAATAATCCCGCCCGGGAAGCATGTCAGACAGAAAGATCACATCGATGTGGTGTTCGCACGCCGGACAATTATAGGTCCGAGGAGGTCACATTCCAAGTGGCCCTGCTCAGCAGCGGATACCACGCCTTTTTAGGGCGAGAGGCATTCACAATTTTTCAAGCTATACCCCATTTGTCAGGACCCCGATCCTAAGTCACACCGATCTAGCATGTAACACATCATATCACCTGCGGCCTCACGCACGGTATTCCCACGGTGTCGCCTTACCATGGCCCGGACCGCTTATGCCTTTTGGCTCACGATATGATAGTATCGCTAGCATCCATATGACAAAGAACCCGGCCGACATGGCTAGTCGTGGAACCCAAAGCGGCGCTTAACCTATGGGGACAGGCATACATGAATCACATCGAGCATGTCGGTCATCAACGATATATTCGGCTGTAGCACTGGGCTAACAGACTCGTATCCCGGCTGTAGCAGGCTAGGCAGGACTCCGGATATCACCAAGTGACATTTCCTCAAGGGATAGACATAGGAACGAAGTGAAACACATGCCGCCAATCAAGTGTCCAAGCAGAGTGTCAAGGCTAGCAGGACTCCGTGAACCGGGCAGTAGCGGCATTACTATCGCCGTAATCACGTAGACTACATTTCCCCATATGAGAGGCTGCCAAGGATAAACAACTAGTTTGTCGGATCCCACACATACCAAGCATTTCAAACATACACACATTATGCTCAATATGCGAGATACAACATTGCATCACAACATAACTCTACGACTCAAATATTATCCATTAGGCTCAAGAGCGAGATATTACAAACGTGGGTCTCATGACCCAACACTCGTGAGCATACAAGTCAAAGCACAAGCGAAGCTAAACATGTCTCGAGTACGCATAACTATAAATGAAAAAGGCTGAGAAGCCTGACTATCTACTAGATCTCGCCGAGGGCACAAGATCGTAGCTGAGGTAACAAGCTAAACGTCAAGTCCACATGGAACTACTAGCGAGACCGACGGCTCTCTTGCAAAACATAAAATAAGCAAACGTGAGTACAATTGTACTCAGCAAGACTTACATCGATCTAACTACATATGCATCATTATCAAAAGGGGTGGTGGAGTTTGACCGCAGCAAGCCAGCTTTGACTCGGTGGCTAGCCTGAACTACGACTGCAAGTAACTCTTTTGAGGTGGCGCACACGAGTCCACATATTCACCATAGCAATACACCACTATGGACCCGATCCCGTCTTCCCACGAGAACGCCATCCATAGCACTCACGCTTATCTTGCGATTTTAGAGTATCCACTTTCACTTGTCTATGAACTGATATAGGCAACCCGTAAGTCCTTCTCCGCGACACGGCTATTCAATAGATCATATTAACCCCGCAGGGTGTACTTCTTCACACACGCTCACCACTTACCGCCGCTACACGACATGTACTGCAACCTTCAAGCGGAAGCCCAACGTGGTGTCGGCCACGCCTACCTAAACACTCAAGTCCCTAGTCCAGGTTTATCGCCTATTCGGGTTCCATCCGCAGGAGTCCGCCGAGGTTTCCCATACAGCCCCGAACGATGTGTGCAGGTTCCCGAGATACCAAACGGGCACTCGCACACGGCCACGGTGCCACCGCAACACAACCCACCCCTAAGGTCAGCGCTATGCATGCCCCAAAGATGCCACAAACACCGTAAACTACTTGCAACTCCCTGACTAAGAACAAGGGTGGTTAAGAAGTTTAGAGGGTCCACTGGTTTTGGGCCCAATGCGTGGTAGTAACTGCTTCATGGATCACAAACACGTAACTCAGCCTCGAGGACGGCTGCAATGATACAACCCACCATGCACTCCTACATGGCCTCTCACCACATTTTACCAAATCGTGTTCACACACTTAGCTCACACACAGAGGACATGTTCACACAACCATTCCAATTCATTCCCGATGAATCGACCTGACTCAACTCTAAGCAAGAGAGTGCATGACAACAAGCATGAATGAGTAGGCACAACATGGCTCAAACAACTCCTACTCATGCTAGTGGGTTTCATCTAATTATCGTGGAATGACAGTCATGCAGAGGATAAGGGGTTCAGCTACCGCAGCAAGTAACACATGAGTCGTTGTTGTCCTAATGCAGTAAAATAGAGCAGGAGCGAGAGAGTGGACTGTATCGGAATGAACAAGGGGTTTTGCTTGCTCGGCACTTCAAGATAATATAGTTCTTCATCGGTGTCATCGAATAATCATCGCTTGACGCGTCGCTCATCGAGAGGGACAATTACCGGCAAACAAGAGAGAACACAATCAATGCAATGCACATCACATGAATGACATGTCATGTTAAGGTACTGAATTTACCTAATGCAATATCTAGCCAGGTTAATCGAAGTGGAACTCAAACAAGGTTAAATTCCAACTCCAAATGCTAGTTCACAACTTAACCTAATCATGATTCATCTTATTCAGTGAGGTTAACTTGTTTAAACATGCATGATCATGGCATAAACAGATTCTTCATATTTTTCTGATCACTTTTCATATATAACTTATTTCAATCCGAGTTACGGTTGAATTTATATGATTTTTAGGAGTTTGGGGTATTTTCTGAAATTTCCTGAATTAAATTAAATCCGGAAAAGAGTTTACTGCGTCAGCATGACCTCACGGTGACGTAATCAAGTCAACAGGCGGCCAGGTCAAATCTGACGCTGGGACCCACTGGTCAGTAGTTAGTTTAACTAACTAATATCAGTTAGTGTTAACCCTGTTTAGTTAGTGGCCGGGCCCATACGCCGCTGACCTGGGAAGTCAAACCCTGTCAACTGGGCTAATCCACCGGCGGCTTGAAGCCGGGCGACGGCGAAGGCGGTGAGCGCTGGGGTTGTTCTCCGGTGGCTAAAACGCGGCGGAGGGCACCGGGGAGTTCTTCCTCCCGCGATCCAACAGAGGCAGCAGGGGCGCAGGTCGCCGGAGTTGGCGACGGCGTTGTGTTTGGCGGGCGGCCGGAGCTCGGGCGCAGCTCGGCACGCTGCTAGGAGGCATGGCAGGAGGTGTGGAGGGTGCTGGTGCTCTGCAAACGTGCTGAGCACGGTGACGCACTCAGACGCGGCGGAGGTGGGCTCTAGCCACGGCGGCGATAAAGCGCAACGGCGGCGAACTTCGGCCGGGGTGGCCAAAGGCGCTAGAGGAGAAAATCGACAGAGGGGAGAGAGGGGTTGGGTAGAGGAGCTCACGGTGAGGTCGCCGGTGCTCTCAGCCAGGCTCGGGCGGCCCAAGGCGGCGACCTGGCTGATGGAGTCTCAAGGGTCCGAGAAGGGGAAAAGTGGCGGGCGGCGCCGGGCGCCCGTGTCGGGAGGCTCGGTGAGGAGGGGGAGAGAGACTAGGCGGAGCTCTGGGGCATGTCGGGAGGAGAGGGGTGGCGGTGGCAAGGGCGGTGCACGCCGGGCGGCGGCGGACTCTGCTCGGGTTCGGGAGAGAGAGCGAGGCAGGAGGGAGAGGAGCTCGGGAAAGAGTGAGAGGCCTAGGGGGGCGCGTGGCTGTCTCCGTGGCATCGCGAGGGCGTCCCGGAGCGCCGGGGAGGGAAGCAGCAGGGTGGAGGTGGCTCAAGCCAAGGCGCGACACGCCCGCCACCGGGTAGAGGTTGAAGACGGTGGGGGAGTTATGGGCCTCACCACAAAGGTTGGCCTCATGGGCGCCCGTGGCTGCAAGTTATTATCTCTCTCTCTTATTTCTGTTTTCTATTTATTTTTGGTATGTTTTGAATTAGTAAAATACTAACTTATTTTGTAAAATCTCTCGACAAAAATTGTGGGCACTATTTGAATTATTTCCAATAGCCCTCAATTGTTTTCAGAAGTATTGAAACATTTAAATTATTTATAAGCATTAAATGCTCCAATTCAAATACTTTAAGAATTAGTCCAATGACCAAATATGTCATGAGTAATGTGCATCACCCCTGGTTATGTTTTTAAAGCATTTTTCCAGATATGATGAACATTTTTGAAGTCCATTTGGTTCATTGAAAAATATTTCTTAGTTGAACCTATTTGAATTGTTTTTGGTGCTAGGGCTTGGTCATCCCCATTTCAAATTTTCATGAAAATTAAACATGATGCATGGATGCAATGCCACTGGTTACAAGCAAGCTCTAGGGCTGATCTGGGGTTGTGACACCATTACGGGTACATGAAGCTCAAAATGCCTGCACTCCAACGGAATTATCACTCGCTAGTGACCTTCGACATAGCGCCCACGCCAAAATAAACAGCCGACTTGCCCTTGAGGCACTATCCAAGCCCTAGCGGCAGAGGAACTCACCGCGCACAGGCCCACGGTGAACAGGGACGATGTGATACTCGATAAGAGATCCAGTCCACCTCTTTAAACCGCGCATTTAAATAGTCAAATTCCAAGTCCATCCAACGGACCCTACAAAACGGCCTCCATCGGAGCACAATTAAACCCTGATGTGGACGCCAGACACGAGAATTCAGACGCTAAAATTTGACATTTTTGCCGGCACCTTCAGACATGCCAGAATCCCACCACCGGCTGGCTTAACACAGCCTAAATATCCTAAAAGGATTCAAGCCACCAAACAAGCTCTTCAAGCCCCGAACCCAAGAGACATGCCATGGGAGAGGAGCTAGCCAAACTATTGGAGGCCGGATTCATCGAGACATTAAACATTCGGACTGGCTAGCAAACCTGGTAATGGTACCAAAGCAGACAAATCTCGGCGCCTATGTGTCGATTTTAAGGACCTTAACAAGGCTTGCCCAAAGGATCCTTCCTCCCCCCGCATCGATCAAATTATTGATGCAACCGCAGGACACAATTCATTGTGTTTCTCGACGATACTCCGCTACCACCAAATTAAGATGGCAGAGCTAGACCAAGCCGCAACGGCATTCATCACTCCGCACGCCCATTCTCGCTTCAACACAATGCCCTTTGGGCTCAAAACGCCGGCAACATACCAGCACATGATTCGTATATGTCTAGCAAACCAGATCGGCAAAACAGTGGAGGTGATACGAGACGACGTTGTCGCCAAATCCAAGAATGTCGAAACCCTAGTCGATTTACTTGAGGCTCACATTCGATAATCTTCAACATATGACATCAAGCTCAACCCGAAAATGCGTTGCGCATCAGCCGGAAAGCTCTTTGGCTTCATTGTATCCGTAGAGGAATTGAAGCAAATCCAGCCAAGATCCGAGCTCTGTCACAATTGGATATCCCCAAAGACCTCAAACAAATACAAAATTTATCGGATGCGTATGCTCTAAGCCGCTTTTATCTCCGCTTAGGATAAAACGGCATTACCCTTTATCGCCTCCTCCGCAAGCACCAACACTTCGAGTGGATTTGATGCCGCCACGGCCGGACTCAAGAAATTAAAGCCATATTGGCAACAACCGTTCTGGCCGCGCCAACATGGGCGAACCAATGCTATTATACATCGCAGCAACCCATCAAGTTGTAAGCGTGGTGCTCGTTGTCGAACGAGAAACGGACGGACACAAGTTCCTCTCCAAAACCAGTTTACTACGTGTCCACGTCCTAACTCCATGCAAGTCACGGTATCGGATTATCAAAAGATAGCATACGCGTGTTCATGGCATCCCGAAGCTGCGACACTACTTTCAAGAGTGTTTGATAACAAGAGCCTCAAGTACCTCTTAATGACATTATAAACAACCGTGACGCAACGGGCCGGATTGCTAAATGGGCCATTGAGCTCCTCCCGTTCGACATAACCTACAAGCCACGGCGAGCTATTAAGTCGCAAGTTTTGGCTGACTTCATCGCCGAATGGACTGAAGCCGAACTCCCTAAAGAGTACGACGCATATTCCAACTGGATCATGCACTTCGACGACTCCAAAATGTTGGTCGGCTGGGGCTGGCGCTGCTCGACGTCCCCAACCGAGATACAGTCCAATATGTACTTCAAATAATGTACACGGACTCCAACAACGCAGCCAACACGAGGCCCTTCTACATGGTCTCCGGATGGCATTCTCCATGGGCATTCAACGCCTAGAGGTGCGCGATTCGAACCTCGCGATATCCCAAATAAATGGGGACTTTGATGCCAAGGATCCAAAATGGCAGCTTATCGCAATGTCGCCCTAAAAATGTCACTCGGTTTGAGGGGCTCGAATTTCACCATATAGCCCGGATAACAACCAGCAGCTAACATGTTGGCACGCATCGGCGCAAAGCGCCGATGTCGTCCCCCAACATCCTCCTAGAGAGGCTTTTCAAGCAATCCGTATTATGGGAGGGAGAGTCCGGAAATAACAACCCGGACCCAACCACACTGCCCCACACCGAACATTCCGACATAGTTGGCGGTTCTACGAAATAACACCTTCAGCCCTCACAATAATGGCAGTCATTGCCCCGTGGACAAAAGCATTCCTAGCCTACCTAACTAGGCAGGAACTTCCCGAGGACCAAAACGAGGCCCGCTGCATAGTGCGGCGGTCTAAAGCCTATAAGGTCCATGAGGGAGAGCTTTATAAGAAAAGCACAACCGGAGTCCTTCAAAGGTGTATGTCCGAAGAGGAAGGGCGGAATCTCCTGGCTGAAATTCATGTCGGACTCGGTGGGCACCATGCCGCAGCCCGGGCCCTTGTAGGCAAGGCCTTCCATACAGGATTTTATTGGCCGATGGCCCGGGCGAATGCTCAGGACTTAGTCCAACGATGTGTCGGTTGCCAGCTCTTTGCTAATCAAGGCCACATGCCACCCACCGCCCTCAAAACTATACCCATCACTTGGCCCTTCGCGGTCTGGGGGCTTGACATGGTTGGACCCCTTAAAGGAGGAACCCACAAGCAAAAATACCTCTTGGTCATGGTGGATAAATTCACCAAATGGATAGAGGCCAAGCCTGTAAAGACGGCCGAATCCGAACAGGTGATAGACTTTATATCAGGGGTAGTACACCGTTACGGCGTCCCCCATAGCATCATCACTGATAACGGCACGAACTTCACGGCCGATGAGGTCAAACTCTGGTGCAAAAACATGGGCATCAAGCTCGACTACACTTCAGTCTATCACCCCCAAACTAACGGTCAAGTCGAGCGAGAAAACGGTCTAATCATGAGCGGCATTAAACCCAGACTAGTGCGGTACCTCAAGGAATCTAACACGCACTGGGTTGAGGAGCTCGACCAGACTGGGGCTGCGGACCACGCCGAATCGCACTACCGGATTCACACCATTTTTATGGTATACGGCGCAGAGGCAGTTCTGCCTCATGAGATAATTCATGACTCACCTCAGGCGCATGTACGAAGAAAGAGAAGACGAGCTCGATCGGCAAGATAGTTTGGACGCCTTGGAGGAGGAGCGACGTGGCAAAAGCTCGCTCCACATTCTATCAACAGCAGGCTCAAGATATCAAAGAAGGAAGCACGGGCCAAAGCTTACAATGTTGGCGAACTAGTTCTACGCCGCCGGACAAGAAAAAGGACAAACTCAAGCCCAAATGGGAGGGCCCTTCATCATCGACCAAGTCCTGACCGGCGGAGTGTACCGCTCATAAACACATCGGATAACCGACTCGAGCTGAACCCATGGAACGCAGCCCGCCTCCGAAGATTCTACGCCTAGCGCCGGATTCTGAGTTCGCCTCTTCCTCCGCCTATATTTTATACTTTAAGCTGTCTGTCATTTCTCTCCTTCTTCCTCCTTTTTCCGAGGCCGCAATGGCCTGCTCGTGCATTGTCCGCACACTTGACGCGCTATCCGCGCCATTATACCTCGGGGCTTTTAATGTAAGCTTATTTATACGGGCTTTATGCCCAACACATGTGTCACACTTCCGCATGTACCTTTTATTCACCATTATATGCATCGATGTGACTTAAGTTTTGGCCGAGCTGGGTTGTTCGGCTCCTGCTTACCCCTCGCTCCCGATTGTTCGCTAGGTGGTAAAGGAGTGTCGGTGTCAAACCGCGGATCTCGGTAGGGGGTCCGAACTGTGCTTCTAGGCGGATGGTAACATGAGACAAGGGACACGATGTTTTACCCAGGTTCGGCCCTCTAGATGGAGGTAATAATTACCCTGCTTGATTAATATTGATGATATGGGTAGTACAAGAGTAGATCTACCACGAGATCGTAGAGGCTAAACCCTAAAAGCTAGCCTATGGTATGATTGTTGTTCGCCCCACGGACTAAAACCCTCCAGCTTTATATAGACACCGGATAGGGTTAGGGTTACACAGAGTCGGTTACAATAGTAGGATATCTACATATCCAGACGCCAAGCTTGCCTTCCACGCCAAGGAAAGTCCCATCCGGACACGGACGAAGTCTTCAATCTTGTATTCATACTCTAGGAGTCCGCCAAAGATGATAGTTCGCTATCCGACACCCCTAGTCCAGACTCCTCAAGAGTCTCCTCGAACCAGGCTTCAATGACGCACGAGTCCGCGCGCGCATATTGTCTTTGGCATTGCAAGGCGGGTTCCTCCTCCGAATACTTCATAGAAGGTTTTGAACACAAGGATAGTGTCCGCTCGCAAAACAAGTTCCACATACCACCGTGAGAGAGAATAACTTTGCACAGATCTGCTGACGATTCCGCGGCGTGACATCACACCACGGCCAGGCCTTTATATGAATCGTTTTTTAATGTTCCACCTTAGCGCGTTTAGCGAGGCGGTTTCCTTGGCATGTCTTATCAAAACGGAGATCGTGCCCCCTTATTCCAGGTTTCTCATCAATACGGACGTGGGTAACCCATCCGCGCCATTGATTACGGCGCTTGGGAGATAAGCGAGTTTTACCAGGCTGGCGGCAGACGCATAGCTTCGTCCGTCCATATAAGGAAATAAGGATCCACCTTTTCACCTACGGCCTCTTCCTCCTTTTCTCATCCATTTCACAAGACTCGAGCTCCAGCCGCCTAAGTCCGCACATCCCACCTCAACCTTCTCCAACTATGTCCGAGCGGAGGCAGGTGGATGGCCTCCTCCATCACGGAGGGGCACATCACAAAGCTGCGGAGGCCGGATACTTGTCCGCGACATCGCGTCGTCGGCTCTCCAACAAGGGGCAGCTCGCTCCCACCCCTGTGCCCCATGAGAGGGTCGTGTTCTCACCCACTTCCTCCGCTGGACTAGGTTTTCCACTTCACCCATTTGTCCGGGGCTCATGTTCTACTACGGCCTGGATTTCCATGATCTGGCCCCAAACTTCATCCTCAATATCTCGACGCTTATCGTCAGTGTGCGAGGCTGTCCTCGTGATCCAACCCCACTTCGGTTTATGGTTGAAGACATTTAGCGCTGTCAAGATAGTGGGCGGCCGACAGCGGAAAGCGGAGGCGCCATGGCGGGCCGGATGCCCAATGTTCTATGGCTCGAGGGCCTTTGTGGAGACAATAAAGGTGGCAATCGGGTGGTTCCACATCACCGAGCCGCGACTCCAAATGGGCGGCGGCCCCGACCAGATCTGGCTCCCCACACGGCTCACATCATGGAAAGAGACGGCCCGACGTGGGTGATTCGAAGAGCTGACCGACTCCAAACTTGTGCCCAAACCTGTGGACAAGAAGCTCAAGCTTGTCAACGTAGTCCAGGTTATGCTCATCCGCCGGATTCTCCCATGCCAGAACGGGCCTTCAATTTGTGGGAGTTTGATCCGCACAGACCGACTTGAGCCGGCTCTTCGACACTACGCATTTAAGATGCCCGGAAGGTGCTGTTCAAGGGCGCCAAGCCCCGTGATCCGCCATCAAGATCGTGGATTCAGCCACAGCGCCAAGCCAGCGAGGTGTTATTTTACCCTTTATGGGACTCTTTTTCATAGTTTGACTCTATGCGGATCTAAAACTCCCTAACCTTTGACAGATCGGTGAAGACGCCCGGACAGATTAATCGTCCGCCCTTTGCCGAAGACCAGCGGACGCCTCGATTGACGGATTATCGCCCGCACCTCACGTGGTGACGGAGAAGAAGGCCAAGAAGGAGGCCACGGAACTCAAGGAGCTCCCGCGCCAAGCGCCGCCGATTCTGAAATGTAATCCTCTCCCGAGAACGAGGAGGAGGAAAAAGAAGCCTCTCCCCCAGCGGGGGAAAAGAGGAAAAGGAAGGCCGCCCCGACTGGGGAGGCTGGAGGGTCCAAGAGAGGAAGGACCCTTCCACCGGACTTCTCCACCAACGCCGACAACGACGAGGAGGAGTGGCCACCAAGGGCCAAGCCCCTGGCGAGACCGTAAGTGTCCGGACTCCAGAATAACTCATGGATTTTCATTGGTCGCATAGTGTCTTCTAAAGACGAATATAACCATGCAGCCCGCCCAAGGGCGAGCTTGCCGCTTCGTCGAGCGGCTCCCTGGATACGTCGGATGTGAATAGCACTTCACTTCACCACCTCCTCTCCTCGTGACGCAGATGACACCGCGGTGGAGTCCCAAAGGCCCAACTAGGAGGAGGTGGTCCCGAGGCGCCGCAAGGCGACCTCCTGCACTCCGGCGCAAGGGGGCAAACCCCAGAGGGCTCTAAGTCCGCCCCGTCAGATTCGCATCGAACCAGCAGTGGGTTCAAGACCGCAGCGCCCCTTCAGAAGAAGGGCAAGATTGCGACACCGTGACCTCCGCCCAACCGAGGCACCGGATAGTTGTTGAGGCGCTAACAGCCCATCGACGAGGAGCACCGCACTATCATGAGTGCGGTGATCCAGAAAGTTCAGTCCGCCAAGAGCGGGCTGATCAAGTTCGCATCAGCCTTCTAATGTGCTTTGAGGTAAGTTTAGAATATGGAAAAATATTACTGCATAGACAGAGCCCCGATGCTTAGTTTGGTGTTCGGAAAGAAAAGCCGGACTAAGGATCTAAAAATATATACGCAGGAGTCTAACATAAGTATGTCAATATGGGAATGCAGGCGCCGCCGACCTCGCCAGACCGATCATGGAGGTCAATGCATTGAAGCAGCCTCGAGCGGTCCGAGAACGAGCTCGGCCTTGCCAAGAAGCAGCTCGAGGACAAGGAAGGTAAGTAATACCTTATTAAAGAAATACCTCATAGAAAGGATTCTGCTTGCAAAAATGACAGAATAACGTGGTATCAGAGGGGCCACGAACGAGGTGGCGACCCTGAAGGAAGCGGTGTCCGCGGCTGAAAGCAAAGCGGCCGCGGAGCGAACCGAGCGAGAGAAGCAGGAGGCGCGGGTGGCGGAGGTGCGGCAAGAGCTCCAGGCTCTCGTGGAAAAACACGAGAGTTTGGAGCGTGGCTCGAAGGCTCGAGAGTCCGAGCTCGCCTCGGCTCTTGAGAGTGCCAAAGCCACTAAGGCGGAAGCCCAAAAAGCCCTCCAAGAAATTGAATCATTCAAGAAGATAGCGGCGGGTAAGGTATTCTTTATGCAAAGCAAGCATGTGAAAGTGAATTGCCTATTACTTACCCGGATTGGGAGCTCTCCAGGAGCATTCGCAGATCTACCCCGTAGTGTGTCTGATGCTGCCGCGTTCTACCGCGCCAAGGAGGGGAGCTCGACGGAGAAGGTGTTCTGGTCTCAAGATGTCGAGGTCAACGTCCGGTGTTCTCGAGCGACCAGCTGAAGCAGCTGGTCGAGCTCCACAAGGTCACCGAACAGGCCGTGAAGGTCCTCATAGTTCGACTGTGGCCATTGGAAGCCATGCCTGGGAGCTACTTCGGGCTAGTGCAACATCTGGTGGACGCCTGTCCATGGATTGAAGTCATCAAGTGCTCCATCTGCATCGAAGGTGCCCGTCGGGCCCTTGCCCGTGCTAAAGTGCACTGGGCAAGCTGGATGTGGAGAAGCTTGTGACGGACGGGCCACCGAAGGGCAAGGATCATCGCAAGCCCGAAATGTACTATGAGGGCGTCCTGAAGGGTGCCCGCCGTATAGCGGATGAGTGCTCCAAAGATGTGATTTTTGAATATACCCGCATTTGTTATCCTCAGACGCTGAAAACTTGTTCATATGCGCTAAAGCAACGCTTGTTAATTTAAAATATTACCTTCAGGCGGCCGCTTATCAAATTTGAGAGATGGCAAGTCGTTGCCTTCAGCCCCCATGCCACGAAAGTGCCGGGTGTTCAGATAAATTTGAGCGCTCTTGTTCCCATTCTGGGTCCATCGAGGAGGCGCCAACGCAACGAACAAGGCAACCGGCTTATAGTGCTTGAACACTCTCACTTAGCCATAGAATTCTATAATTTTAAATTTCGCGAAGCCCCTAGTATTCGAAGACCGAGTTCGGGCGCTATCCACGCCTTTGGCCGGACAATGCCGGTTCCTCGCCTAAGCGGCATAAGTCTTTAGGGACCCAAAACCTCTTGAACAGCGATCGCTCTTGCCCTATCATGACGGTCAAATTTAGCTTTCTCCATCGAGGTGCTCAACCCAGCTCAACAGGCACAATCGCAGTTGGTTCTCCCAATGCTACCTTAGCCAATATAACGGAACGTAAGGTACCAAAACATGGGAGCCGGCAAACCCAACTATTAACCCAAGACATGATTCGAGCCGATGCATATAATGCTATAAGTTCGGGTGCCGACTTGTGGAAGTGTTCGACTTATCACACCATAATTTTGGGGTACTTAAGCCCGGTGTATTGGCCGCACTAAAGTGTACGGTGCAACAAATCATGAAATGAACATATATATAGCTATAGAAAGGAGTGCAATAATAGGCAAAAGCTATGTATTGTTTATTCAAAAAGGTACTGCGATGAACGTAGAACGATAAAAATAGTGCGATAAGCAAGGGATGGGACTATTTAACATGTCCCCCTCCAGGGGTAAGCTGCGGGATGGTATGTAAAACAGGTATAATGCTCGTAATGGAGACCACCTGGACACTCGACGTAGCTTTCTTCTTCCCTGGCTGTTGCATCGTGAGTTCGGCAATTCAAGTGCCGGACAAGGCTTCTGGAAAACGGAGTCCTGAAAGTAAGAAAAAAGAAGAAAGAAAAAGAATGACACAATTGGGAGCCCCTGGTGCGGTTGAGCCGCATTCTGGGCGTGCCGTGGTCGTGCCCCTCCCCTTATGCCCATGGTATCTCCAGAGCGTAGTTATGTGCGCGTAGTACTGGCTTCGCAATTTCACGAGGGCTGGGTTGGGGCCGGATTGCTATCGTGCTTGAATCGTGCAGCGGTCTTGTTGTAGGTTACTCCGGCGCGCTGATGGTGTCTGCACGCTTAGTGGCCGGACTCGAGAATTGCTATGAGAGGCTGCTTTGCACCTCCGCCATGAGGGTCGCCGTGTGCTCCTCCGCTCGAGAGAGCGCTCGTGTTTCCATTGACCGTGATTACCCTCGAGGGCCTGGCATCTTGAGGTTGAGGTATGCGTAGGCGGCACCGCATTGAACTTTGCAAATGCGGTTCGTCCGAAAGCAAAGGCGTGATAGCCGATGCGAACGGGACTATGTCAAGATTAATTCTTCGCTCGAAGTTATCCAGGATCCAAGACCACTTCGAGTGTAATCGAGCCTGTATAATTGGCCTCTACACCTGGTATTACACCTTTAAAGGTCATCTTTGTGGGTTTAATCCTTGAGGGTCTATGCCCATTTTGCACACCGTATCCCGATAAAGCAGGTTCAGGCTGCCGCCGCCCATCGTGACTCTAGTGAGGTGAAATTGGCCAATAATTGGGTCAAGAACCAATGCGGTGAAACCGCCGTGACGGATGCTAGTGGGTGGTCCTTCAATCAAATGTGATCGGGCAGGAGGACCATGGGTTGAACTTGGGCGATCGCTCCATCGCATATATGTCCTTTAGTGCACGCTCGCTCCCTTTTGGTTATGTGGGTTGCGTATATCATGTTCACCATCCGCACTTGTGTGGGAAAGCCCTTCTGTCCTCTATTGTTCGGCGGCCGGGGATCTTCCTCATCATCGCTATGCAGCCCCTTGTCATTGAGTTCGGCACTTAACTTGCCTGCTTGCTTGAACACCCAACAATCCCTGTTGGCGTGGTTGGTTGGCTTTTCGGGGGTGCCATGTATCTGGCACAAGCGATCGAGTATTCGGTCCAAGTTGGACGGGCCCTGGGTATTTCTTTTGAATGGCTTCTTCCGCTGACCAGGTTTAGAGCCTCTGAATCCGGCATTGACTACCGTATCTTCATCATTATCGCCGTTAATCGCGCACTTGTTCTTGTTGTGACGCGACCTGCCATTGCTGTCCTTGGTATCCGAACTACCGTGGTTTTGGTCAAGTTGTTACTACGAGCTAGCCAGCTGTCCTCTCCCGCAAAAGCGGGTCATGAGTGTGGTGAGGGCTGCCATGGATTTCGCTTTTCCTGTCCTAGGTGTCGGGCTAGCCACTCGTCATGATGTTATGTTTGAAGGCTGCAAGGGCCTCGTGATCCCGGACAATGACGATTTGATTTTTCTTGGTTAGGAACCGTGTCCGTAATTGTCCGCCGATTATTCGGCTGCTGAATTATGTGGCTGAGGTCATCGGCGTCGGTGGTCGCATATATGTGCCCGGAAGTTATCAAGGAATGCGGCTTCCGTGTCCTCCCAATAACCAATTGATTCTGCCGGCAAGCTGTTGAGCCAATGCCGAGCTGGTCCTTTAAGCTTGAGTGGGAGGTATTTGATGGCATGTAGATCATCATCGCGGGCCATGTGGATATGGAGGAGATAGTCCTCGATCCAAACCGCATGATCTATTGTGTCATCGTATGATTCGATGTTTACGGGTTTGAAACCCTCGGGGATTTGATGATCCATTACTTCGTCTGTGAAGCATAGTGGGTGTCGGGCGCCTCAGATATTATATCACGACGCAGCTCAAATGAGCTTTGTCTACCGTGTTCGCCCGGACGGAGTTGCTGTATCCGGCGTGTGACGGTTATAATCACGCGTCGTGCGCCCCGATCCGTAGATCGATCTTGTTTGTCTTGCCTTGTCCTCCAATATGTCTCGCAGGTCTGGCGCGTTTCCCCGTGTCTTGGTCGAGCGACGCCGGAGTGCGGCTTGAATGGAGGGTCTAGAGGCCTCTCTGTCGCGACCACGGGGTGGCCGGTCGGCCGCATCATGCGCCGGTGATGTAGGTTTGGGTGCTTCTTCCTCTAATTGGGGTAGCAGCCTGCGTTTGGGGTATCTCTTGAGGGCGCTCGAGTTCATACTCTTCGCTGCAAGGACTTCACCCATTTGTCGCCTAGCAAGTCTTGGTCAGCTCTAAGTCGCCGCTGCTTTTCTTGAGGCTGCTTGCCGTGGCCATAAGCCTGCGCTTGAAACACTCCTATTCGGCGGGTCCTCAGCACGACAAATTGGCCATCGCCGAGGCTTGCCTCATCTTGGGAGGGGGCGATAATTATCGCCCTCTACATCTTTTTCTCGCCAAGACCGTCAGGCGGACTTGCTTCTCCCTCCTCCTGCGCTAGGTCCTGCTGGAGGGGGTCGTGTTCGGCACTGTCCGGGGTATTGTTGTCTCCCGTGCAGGAATCACCGTTTTTACTGTTGCAGGATTTAGAGCGGCGCCGCTGATGTCGGCGCTTGGGTTGTTTCTTGGAGGGGTCATCCTCCGCCGTTCCATCGCCGTTCCCATCTTTTGGGATGTCCACCATGTATATGTCGATGACGAGGTGGCCTTCCAAAGCCCTCGTAGGCGCTGGTCTTGGTCGCTCCGCATCGCCGTCCATACTTGCCGATGTCTTCGAGTCGAAGTCGAGCATGTCGGCAAATCATCGGCAGTGGCTACAAAGTGGGTGGTGGGTGGGCGTTGAATTTCTTCGTCGTCCGCATCCCAACCTTCCTGTCCGTAGTCCAGCCAGGGCTCTCCGGATAAAAAGAGAGACTTTAGTGAATTCAGGATGTCGCCAAAGGGCGAGTGCTGAAAGATGTCCGCGGCAGTGAACTCCATAACCGGCGCCCAATCGGATTCGATTGGCGAGGCGCGAGGGTTCGAGTCCGAGAGGAGTCCGCACCCGGATTCACGGCTTCGCAGCGACGAGGATGGAGTTCTGCTCAATCGCCGCTGAGATCGTAGCCCCCGAGGCGTCTCCAACCACTCATCCTCGATCGGGGAGTCGGCCCGAGCTAAGGGTCGGAGCGGACGCTGGTGCGCCACCAGGACACCGCTCGCGGCAGAGCTAGATCGCGCCCGCCGAGACAAGGCGGGCGCGACTTGGTTGTGGCTTGAATCCGTCGAAGATCAAGTCTCCGCGATGTCGGCCGTAGTTCAAACTCCAAAATCTGACCTGATGGCCAGGGCGTAGATTTCGATCTGCTCCGGATGGCTGCTTAATTGGCCCGCAGTGCAAAGCCGCCAATACGAAGATCTATCCGGGAGAAAAGTCTCACCTGGACCGCATCGTTGTTGATGATCGAAGGAGCCATCGGGCCTATAGGTGACGCATACGCAGGAACTCTCAATGAAACCACCAATATCGTGTCAAAACCGCGGATCTCGGTAGGGGGTCCCGAATCGTGCGCCTAGGCGGATGGTAACAGGAGACAAGGGACACGATGTTTTTACCCAGGTTCGCCCCTCTCGATGGAGGTAATACCCTACTCTGCTTGATTAATATTGATGATATGGGTAGTACAAGAGTAGATCTACCACGAGATCGAGAGGCTAAACCCTAGAAGCTAGCCTATGGTATGATTGTTGTTCGTCCTACGGACTTAAACCCTCCGGTTTATATAGACACCGGATAGGGTTAGGGTTACACAGAGTCGGTTACAATGGCAGGAGATCTACATATCCGTATCGCCAAGCTTGCCTTCCACGCCAAGCGAAGTCCCATCCGGACACGGGACGAAGTCTTCAATCTTGTATCTTCATAGTCTAGGAGTCCGGCCAAAGATGATAGTTCGGCTATCCGGACACCCCCTAGTCCAGGACTCCCTCAGGGAGCACCTCTGCGATTGTTACCGCCGGGTCAGCCGGACGTGTACCTCAGACTGGGTGAAGCCGAAAGCTAGCGTTCTTAAGGGAATATTCGGTCGGTGAACTAAAAGACGATTTTTTATTTTTTCATTTATCTGCCCCCAGATGCTTTTCTGCTTTTTGCGTAGTCCGGACATGCACTTTAGGGCATGCCTCCCAGGGAAAGGAACCCCTAACGGAACTATTCTCCCTGGAAGATGTTTCTTGCTAACCATGTAATATAACATAACTAGTTGGGAACTTTTCTGATAAAGCACTTATGACCCCTACGCCTGGTCTCCACGCATGCCCTGGTTTTTACATAACTGCGAGGGTATTCGGACACACTCCGGACTATTGGGTCCCGAGGTTGAAGCGAAAAGGTTCGCTACGACAAACGATCTACAATCCGGCTAGAAGGCATTTTACATGTCATTTTAAATTACATAGTCAAATTGACTGATTGTATTCCTCTTCAATGCCATCTAATAGGCTGTCTAGTTTACAGATCCTGCTGAATACTTTATGCCAACTCTACTTGGCCGCACACTAAGCTCACAGGATCTCCTTCCGTCGGGCCCCATAGGTCCGACCTCGCCATGTGGTTTGGGTCCACCTTCGTACCGCTGTCTTCACCATGGCCCAGCCTCCCCAGCACCTTGACGACAGGCCGATATCTTCCATTGTCGAAGCGCGCCTGCTCCCCGAAGCTTCTCAAGAAGCTCTCCAAGGCCTTCGAGCAGGAGATAGATGGCCACAAGGCCTCGCGCGACGCTTTTCATCACCCGCCAACTCGTTAGCAGCAGTTGCAATAGCTCGAAGAAGGTCACCGTAGAACCAGGCTTTGCTCGCAGACGACCCGTGAGCATACCTACGCATATAACTCGTTAGTCGACTTCCTCGCTAAACTCTTTTTCAAAGTTCGCTCAATCACTTACTATAAATGCCGCGACGAAGTCGCCGATTCTCTTCACGGAGTCAGACAGCCGGGCACGAACTTCCTTTAGTTCCTCACCCAGCTGGGTGTTGGCATCATGGAGATTTTTTTTCTTGCCTCACCCTTGTAAGCACATTCTCGCTGGCCTACAACCGGCGCAAGAGCTGTTGCTTGTCCGGATCTAGTCCGGCGCCATCTGCAATATTATTGTCAGATTTACACACACGTCGCACTTCACAAACTACTTATCTTTTGAAGCATATATTACCAGAGAGGCTCTCTGTGGCTCCCCCTGTAGCGGCTAGTGTGGCCTCAAGTTGGGCCTTACATTCTTCAAGCTCCTGGGACAGTCGGGTATTCTTTTTTGTAAGATCCTGCATAACAAATGATCCTTAAATCAGTTATTCTAACTATTTTAAGTTTCGGGGGCTACTGGCATATATAACCGTCAAATTTCCTCACCCGTATGTCCTTTACATACTGCTCCGTGGCTCTGACTAGACCATCTTGAGCGCCACAGAGGTGCGCATCTCCCGAATTGAAGGCATTCAATGCCTCTTGGGAGAAACATGCGTCACGAAGAACTGTCCGGCGGCGCCTGTGATTCATGGCACTCTCCACCTCGGAGTTGGTGGCGGACAATCTGTCGGCATCCTCTGTCGGAGGAGCATCCGACGCACGCCTCGTGCTCACCTCCGCTTCTGGACCCGACTTTGGAGCCTGGCTAGCGGAGGCTCGATTGGCAACCACTCCGGACACAGTCCGGCGAGCGCTCTTTTTCCTGAAAAGAGCACCAGCGTTAGTACGTCCTCCAGGAATCAATCCTGGGAATATGGTGACACGCCATACCGTTGTGGCGGCGTTTCGATCCGGACCGCACTTCTTTTTAGCCTGCAGGCCGCATGCTGCCTTTGTTGGCTAGCCGCTGGCTCGGCCTCCTGCCTTGAAGGCACCCCTCGAAACACCATTGGTATACGGTGATAAAAAATAAGCACGGATGGGTCATTATCGTAGTATTGGGACCTCGGTCTCGCCACTGTGAGGCTGGAAGTATTCCGGGTAATCGGCCGTAATGGCAACCAAGGCATTATCGATGCTCAGTTGGTGAAATACCCCATCAATCAGCTCCACCAATATGTCCGGATCCTCTTGGGAGGCCGGATCGAGGAGCCGTTCCAGATCCTCGGGTTGTGGAGGCGGGCTGTTTATGTCTTTTACGGCCTGGCGCAGTTCCTACATCAAAATCACAAAATAAGATACCTAACCATGGGAATACGGATCGGATGTGCAAAAAGGAAATGTCCGCTTACCCAGCTTCGAGGATTGTTCATAGAAAATCCGTTCAATGGACTAACGCGGAGAAAATCTTCCTCTTCTCCCTTGTACAACACGGACAAGGTCTTCACCAGATCGGTGACCGATCCCGGCCCTTTACGGCCATGACGGGTGGCATCGTCCTCCCCGTTGAAATCCCATATGGGGTGGCCCCTATATTGGAGCGGCTGCACCCCCCCCCCCCCCCGCATAATACATGTGGCCATGACACCAATCATGGTCAGTCCGAATGAGCTAACAATCTTATTCGCTCATCGTAAAGGACGCCCCGCTGCCTTCCCTCCGAGCTCATGGCGCCAACTCAGGCGCTTTCTTCAAAGGAGCATTGCTGAACTCCGGAGACCGATCCAACAGGATCCGCAATGGGACGCCTTCTATATAAAACCATTCCAAGGCCAGTCTTGGACGCTTCTTCGGGTTCCGGATAGATATCCGGTCCCGGCGATGCGCCATAGCTCGGCTCCGCCCACTTGATATATTCACCCCTCATGAGAACGGGGTACAAGGCAGAATAATCTCTTCCACAACGCAAAATGAGCCTCGACGCCCAAGAACGGTTCGCAAAGGGCCACGAAGCCCGCGATGTGCAAAATGGAGGTAGGCGTAAGGTGGTGCAACTGGGGGCCGTAGAACTCCAAGAGCCCCCGGAGAAACAGATGAATTGGAAATCCGAGTCCTCTTACTAGATAAGAGACAAAGCATACCCGCTCTCCTTTGGAGGGATCAGGGACACTCTCCGCTTGCTTTCCGCCCTTATAGGTGGCAAGTCCGGCTCGAACCGGAACAATGAAGGCCGGGGGAAGAAATCCCTTGGTTTGGAGTGTCACTAGCTCGCTATGCGAAACTGAGCAACTCTCCCAATTTCCAGGCTAAGGACTGGGATCGCGAGAGGAGGAGACGCGTCGACTGTCCATGATGGAATGGATTTTTGTCAGAGGCACTTCGATGAAAGCTCGCGGAGGGGGGATGGTGTGGCTCAGATCTAGATCCTCATCCTTTTATAGGCGTCTCATTTGCGCAGCTAGGGGGATAAGTGTAAAAATACCCTTGCTTTTCACATTCATTCAAACACGTGGAAGATGGCCATTATTGGGCGTGGAGGCCAAGGAGCGCAGCATTTATCAGAAGCCGGACACTATTCCACAAGTATATGGAATTTGGAGAAGAACCCGCCTCGCAATGCCGAAGACAATCCATGCGCCGGACTCATCGCCATGGAAGCCTGGTTCGGGGGCTACTGAGGGACTCCTGGATTAGGGGGTGTCCGGATAGCCGAACTATTACCGTTGGCCGGACTCCTGGACTTTGAAGATACAAGATTGAAGACTTCGTCCTGTGTCCGGATGTGACTTTCCTTGGCGTGGAAGGCAAGCTTGGCGATACGGATATGTAGATCTCCTACCATTGTAACCGACTCTGTGTAACCCTAACCCTATCCGGTGTCTATATAAACCGGAGGGTTTTAGTCCGTGGGGATCTAACAACAATCATACCATAGGCTAGCTTCTAGGTTTAGCCTCTCGATCTCGTGGTAGATCCACTCTTGTACTACCCATATCATCAATATTAATCAAGCAGGAGTAGGGTTTTACCTCCATCGAGAGGGCCCGAACCTGGGTAAAAACATCGTGTCCCTTGTCTCCTGTTACCATCCGCCTGGACGCACAGTTCGGGACCCCCTACCCGAGATCCGCCGGTTTCAATCCGACACTATGCATTGGCCTTTACTAGGTGTGCATGAATTGTTCTTTTATGACATGCCGATTCATAGGAAGAGAGTTAGACTTCGATGTTGCATGATATATGTTACTTTGTGATCACTACTAAATTACAAATCATTGCTAATTAAAATTGGCTTTGATATACCTTGGGACCCGGGTGGATTCACTACTTGAGCACTATATGCCTAGCTTAATGGCTTTAAAGAAAGCGCTGCCACGGAGACAACCCGGAAGTTTTATAGAGTCATTTATTTCTGTTTAGTGATTTCATTTAGTTTAAAAACAACAAAAATAAAGAGGGGAACCCAAAACTTTTCAAAAAGAGAAGTGAAAGTGAGAGAGACGAGCATTGTGAAAGTGGGGGACGTCCTTGAACTTTGTTCATGCCCATGGGAACTTTGTGAATCTTAATTACAGAAACTTTTAAATAAAAATAATTATCCCCTTGTATAATTAATTTTATTATAAAAATAATGTGCCAATGTTTGCCTTTAGGATGTTTACAATACTTGTTGGTTTGTGCGGTTCAGGACAGAAACTTTCGCTGTAGTGCGCGAATTTTAGTTTATTACTGGAACGTCAAATGGTTCTGATTCTTTTTTAACTGTCTTAATGTGCAAATATTTTATTTTTACTAATTTTGGCAGAATTTTTCAAGTATCAGAAGTATGGTGAATGTTCATATTTCTACAGACTGTTCTGTTTTAGACAGATTCTGTTTTTGATGCATAGTTTGCTTGTTTTGATGAAACTATCAACTTATATCAGTGGTTTAAGCCATGAAAAAGTTATATTACAGTAGACACAATGCAAAAACAAAATATGAATTGGTTTGCAACAGTACTTAGAGTAGTGAATTTCTTTATTATACTAACGGATCTTACCGAGTTTTCTGTTGAAGTTTTGTGTGGATGAAGTGTTCGATGATTGAGAAGGTTTCGATGTGAGAAGAAGGAAGAGAGGCAAGAGCTCAAGCTTGGGGATGCCCGAGGCACCCCAAGTAAATATTCAAGGAGACTCAAGCGTCTAAGCTTGGGGATGCTGGAAGGCATCCCCTCTTTCTTCAACAAGTATCGGTATGTTTTCGGATTCGTTTCGTTCATGCGATATGTGCAAGTCTTGGAGCGTCTTTTGCATTTAGGTTTTTATTTTTTATTTTATGCACCATGCTGGTATGAGATGTTCCTTGGTTGGTTTGTAGAATGCTATTTTCACTTCACTTATATCTTTTGAGTATGGCTTTATAGAATGCTTCATGTGCTTCACTTATATCATTTGAAGTTTGGATTGCCTGTTTCTCTTCACTTAGACAACCGCCATTTGTAGAATGCTCTTTTGCTTTACTTATATTTGTTAGAGCGTGGGCATACCTTTTGTAGAAAGAATTAAACTCTCTTGCTTCACTTATATCTATTTAGAGAGATGACAGGAACTGGTCATTCACATGGTTAGTCATAAAATCCTACATAAAACTTGTAGATCACTGAATATGATATGTTTGATTCCTTGCAATAGTTTTGCGATATAAAGATGGTGATATTAGAGTCATGCTAGTGGGTAGTTGTGGATTGTAGAAATACTTGTGTTGAAGCTTGTGATTCTGGTAGCATGCACGTATGGTGAACCGTTATGTGATGAAGTCGGAGCATGATTTATTTATTGATTGTCTTCCTTATGAGTGGCGGTCGGGGACGAGCGATGGTCTTTTCCTACCAATCTATCCCCCTAGGAGCATGCGCGTAGTACTTTGTTTCGATGACTAATAGATTTTTGCAATAAGTATGTGAGTTCTTTATGACTAGTGTTGAGTCCATGGATTATACGCACTCTCACCCTTCCATCATTGCCCTTTCTTCTAGATAGCCTCTTCGGTACCGTGCATTACCCTTTCTCACCTCGAGAGTTGGTGCAAACTTCGCCGGTGCATCCAAACCCCGTGATACGATACGCTCTGTCACACATAAGCCTCATTATATCTTCCTCAAAACAGCCACCATACCTACCTATTATGGCATTTCCATAGCCATTCCGAGATATATTTCCATGCAACTTCCATCATCATCATATACATGACTTGAGCATTGATCGTCATATTGCTTTGAATGATCGTAAGATAGCTAGCATGATGTTTTCATGGCTTGTCCTTTTTTTGATGTCATTGCACATCCCGGTACACCGCCGGAGGCATTCATATAGATTCATATCTTTCGTTCTAGATATCGAGTTGTAATATTGAGTTGTAAGTAAATAAAAGTGTGATGATCATCATTATTAGAGCATTGCCCCAATGAGGAAAGGATGATGGAGACTATGATTCCCCCACAAGTCGGGATGAGACTCCGGACGAAAAAAATAGAAAGGCCCAAAAAAGAAAAGGAGAAGGCCCACAAAAATAGAAAGAAAAAAAAAAGAAAAAATGTGAGAAAAAGAGAGAAGGGGCAATGTTAGTATCCTTTTACCACACTTGTGCTTCAAAGTAGCATCATGTTCTTCATATAGAGAGTCTCTTGAGTTATCACTTTCATATACTAGTGGGAATTTTCATTAAAGAACTTGGCTTGTATATTCCAACGATGGGCTTCCTCAAATGCCCTAGGTCTTCATGAGCAAGCAAGTTGGATGCACACCCACTTAGTTTCAGTTTGATCTTTCATATACTTATAGCTCTAGTGCATCCGTTGCATGGCAATCCCTACTCCTCACATTTATATCTATTGATGGGCATCTCCATAGCCCGTTGATACGCCTAGTTGATGTGAGACTATCTTCTCCTTTTTGTCTTCTCCATACAACCTCCACCATCATATTCAATTCCACCTATAGTGCTATGTCCATGGCTCACGCTCATGTATTGCCTGAAAGTTGAAAAGGTTTGAGAACGTCAAAAGTATGAAACAATTGCTTGGCTTGTCATCGGGGTTGTGCGTGATGTGAATATTTTGTGTGGTGAAGATGGAGCATAGCCAGACTATATGATTTTGTGGTGCATCTGATAATATTGATTTTATATTATGAATGTTTATATTGATTTTATATTATGAATGTTTATATTTTTTAATATAAAGTTAGTCAAACTCAACAAAGCTTGCCCTTGACAAAACCTTATATGCAGACTAAAAAGAAACAGAGAGAGTAATTAGCAGTTAAAACTCTTAGCTCGTGCATCTCCAAAACGGCATGGCGGAAATGACCGGCCGATCTCAATTGTGAACACTAGATCGGACGGATTAGAGTATTTAATCAAAAACTACCACATTTCATGGAAACGTGCCTATAAACTACTACTTTACGATTTTGTCCCGAAAACTACCACTTTTTTCCTAATCCGTTGCAAAAAACTACCACTTTCAGAAAATGACCAGTTTAGAAGATTTAGACACGTTTATGATAAGTGGGGCCACCCGTCAGGGCTGACATGACAGGAATTTCAACACCGTGAGAAGCGTGTTCTAGGCAACACTGCTGATGCTTCCAACGGGCATTTTGTCGAACAGCTCACGCGCGAGCGCCATGCGGCCAGAGGCGACGTGGGCGTGGAGGAGCGAGCACTAGGACAGCGCGTTGCGGTCGCGCATCTCCGGGAAGGGGCGCGCGGCGTCATCTGCGAGGGCGCACCTGGAGTACATGGCGATGAGCGCCTCATCGACGGGGAGCGGCGAGCGCAGGCTGCTACAGAGGAGGTGGGTGTGGAGCTGCGCGTCAGCGTCGGGCGAGCGGAGGGCCGCCGCTGCGGAGACCGCGGCGGTGAGGTAGAAGGCGTCTGGTGTGCCCATGCTGGTGCAGAGTGCGAGGGCCGGGCGCGGCTGGCCGGCGCGGGCGTAGGCGATGAGCATGGCGTTCCACGCGACGACATCGTGGCGGGGCATCGAATCGAACACGGCGCGCACCGCGGCGGCGTCTGATGAAGTCATGTACCTAGGGTAGGGTCATAGACCTGCCCAAAGGTACCCTCCCCAAGGACACTCGCGAAAGAAGCTGCCTACCAGTCGACCTGGTAGGTTTCCACTCGACAGATTCAAAGACACTCGACCATGAAGACCCACTCGACCACCTGGAGTCCAAGAGCCACTCGGTGTCCAAACGGTCTGTAGTTAAATAGTCTTTATGGTCATGATGACACTTTATGTAAGGCGTTACCAGTAACGCCTAGCCTTAACGTACCTTAAACCCTCCGTTACGTGGGCTGGTTGGGGTCCTGGCGCACTCTATATAAGCCACCCCCCTCCACAGGTATAAGGGTTCGCACCCCTGTAACACATACGCATATAATCCAGTCGACCGCCTCCGGGCTCCGAGACGTAGGGCTGTTACTTCCTCCGAGAAGGGCCTGAACTCGTAAATCCCTTGCGTATACAACTACTCCATAGCTAGGATCTTGCCTCTCCATTCCTACCCCCCATTCCACTGTCAGACTTAGAACCACGACAGTTGGCGCCCACCTTGGGGCAGGTGTTCTAGCGATTTGTTGGAGAAGTTGGGATTCTTTCGATCTCCTACATCATGGTTTCAGGTGGAGTTATGGTCGAGGGCGGCGAGACCCATCTCGGTGCGCTCACGTTCGTCACCGACGACTCCGCTTGGCTTCAGGAGGCTCCACTCGACATGGACGCGCCTCGCCCAGCTGGCGACGCACTTCGCAGCGTGTGTCCAAGGCGTCCTCCTGCGGCAACCGTCGACCCAAGATGGGTCGGCTCTGTGCTGCCCCTCGCCCCAGTCTCCCACCGGAGCAATCGTTCAGGTCGGTCGAGGCTTCAGCGGTGGGTGAGGCATGCGGTGGCCCGCCAGTCGGCCACCCCCCAAGTCGCGGCGATCGAGCCTGTCGAATCTCTCTACGGCCTGTTCGACCTGTCGACTGGCTCCGCAGAGACTGCGTCCGAATGCGATAGCAGTGACCCGGCGGCAGAGGTTCTGATGGTCGATGGACCACGCCGTCCCCCCGGATTCACCCGCACCAACGGAGGTGACGGCGGAGGCGATCCGGAGCAAGCCCACGAAGAGTACCTGCTCGAGCCCCTCACTTCGCTTCAGAGGGAGGAGCTTCGCCGTCGGAACATGGATACGCTTCACACTCCTATCGTTGGAGAAACCCCCGAGGCTCGTGCCTTGGAGGATGCGCGCTTGGCCAACCTGGCTGAGCGCACTCGACTGGAGAACCTTCAGCGAGTAGTCGACGAGCGTGCGCGACCAAGGGTTCCAGAATCCAGTCGACGTCAGCTCTTCCAGCCACCAACTCAGGTATATCGAACTCCGATTCAGAATTTAGCAGCTGCCACCCGTATAGCACAGTCAATTCAGCCTTCCCAGTCGGAGGCGGGTAGAGGTTTGCTACAAATCAGAGATCTGCTCCGGGCGGCAGGAGACCAAACCTCAGTCGTATCACAGTCGTGGAACAGGATTCACAGCCGATCCGTCGCTGTGAATTCAGTCCGCCGCCCATAGTCCGAGATCGCCCCGGCGTGAGGAACGTGGGGCGGCGTGATGATCGAGACAAGAGCGCGAGCAGATGAGCACCGATTCGATCGCAATGATCGACGTCGAGTGCCCACTCCTCCCCAAGGGGTGGATCATATGCTCCTCGGCAGCAGGACGACAGACGCCAGCACATTGTTGGGCGAAGAGTTCCAGTTGACCCCAGGGAACCAGGCTTTGATGCGAGATCTATTATCGTTCAAGGTTTGGTCGACAGGAACATAGCTCACCGAGACAGCCATGACAGAGATGTTCCCTCCAGCAGCAGAGTTCATGTCTCAGGGCCTGACTGTTTCAGCAGAGCCATCAGAGCCACGGTGATTCCTCCCAACTTCAGGTTGGCGAATGGAGTCAGTAAGTTCACTGGTGAATCCAAGCCTGACACTTGGCTTGAAGATTACCGAGTGGCTGTTCAGATCGGCGGCGGAAACGATGAGGTAGCCATGAAGCATTTGCCTCTTATGTTGGAGGGTTCAGCCAGAGCGTGGTTGAATCAGTTAGCACCCAGCAGTATTTACACTTGGGAAGATCTTGCCCGAGTGTTTGTCAGGACATTTGAAGGGACTTGCAAACGACCAGCAGGGTTGACGGAGTTGCAGTCGTGTGTGCAGAAGTCGAGTGAAACTTTGAGAGATTATATCCATAGGTGGATCACTTTGCACCATACAGTTGAGAATGTATCTGATCACCAGGCAGTCTATGCCTTCAAAGAATGTGTCAAGAACAGAGAGTTGAGTTTGGAATTCGGTCGAACCGGAGATATGACCCTGAGTGAGATGATGGAGATTGCCCCCAAGTATGCAAATGGTGAAGAAGAGGATCGGCTCCGGAGTGGTAAATACAAATCAGCCGCTAATGAGGCCGGCGGAGGAAATTCCAGTCGGAAGCAGAAGCGCAAAGCCGAGCCAGCTGCTCACGGAGAGGCCTTGGCTGTGACCCCAGGAAAGTTCAAGGGGAAACCCAAGGGTCCTTGGAACCGCAAGAAGGTGAAAGACCAGGATGGAAATGACGTGATGGATTTGCCATGTCACATCCACACGAAGAAAGATGAAGAGGGTAAACTCATCTACCCGAAACATACCACTCGACAGTGTCGTCTCTTGATTCAGCAGTTCCAAGGGAAACATCCCAAGGATAAGGATAAGGAGACAGACAAAGGTGAGGACAAAGATGACAACGATGATGGATACCCCCAGGCCAATTCCACCCTGATGATTTTTGCTGACGTCGAAAGCAAAAGTCGATTGAAGGTTATCAATCGGGAAGTGAACATGGTCGCTCCGGCGACGCCCAGCTATCTGAAATGGTCCCAGACCCCCATCATATTCGACCAGTCTGATCACCCGACGCACATTGCCACCCCTGGGAGGCAAGCGTTGGTGGTCGACCCGGTCGTCAAAGGCACTCGACTGACCAAAGTTCTGATGGATGGTGGTAGTGGATTGAACATATTGTACGCAGAGACGTTGAAAGGATGGGCATTCGATGTCCGACTCGGTACCATAATATGAGCTTCCACGGAGTCATTCACGAAAGAAGGCTGAGTCACTCAGCCAAATTGCTCTTGATGTAGTTTTTGGTGATTCAAAGCATTTCCAGAAAGAAAAGTTGACCTTTGAGGTCGTGGATTTCCAGAGCGCTTATCACGCTATTCTAGGAAGGCCGGCATATGCACGTTTCATGGCCCGACCATGTTACGTATATCTTAAACTGAAGATGCCTGGCCCCAAGGGCGTAATCACTGTTACGGGCAGTCGGAAGAAGGCGGAAGAGTGCTTCCAGAAGGGCTCTAAGATCACCGATGCTCAGTTGGCAGTGGTAGAGCTACAAGAGTATCAGAAAACTGCAGATCCGAGTGATTTGTTGCGAGCTAAGAAGCCCGCTACGGAGTCAGCATGCCAGTCGTCCGGTGAGACGAAACAGGTTCACATTCACCCGACTGATCCCAATGCTGCTCCGACCAACATCTCAACAACACTCGACTCAAAAAAGGAAGAAGCGCTTATCCAGTTCCTCCGTGAGAACTAGGACATCTTTGCATGGAAGCCTGCTGACATGCCGGGTGTTCCCAGGGGGCTGGCTGAGCACCGCCTACGAGTCGACCCAAAATTCAAACCGGTTAAAGAATATCTTCGGCGGTCCGCCGTCCAGAAGAGAAAGGCCATTGGCGAAGAGGTGGCTCGGCTCTTAGCGGCAGAGTTCATCCGAGAGATCTACCACTCCGAGTGGATCGCCAATGTCGTCATGGTCCCCAAGAAGGACAAGTCGTTGCGCATGTGCATCGATTTCAAGCATATCAATCGGGCCTGCCCGAAAGATCATTTCTCTCTTCCTCGCATTGACCAAATAGTCGACTCAACTGCGGGATGTGAGAGGTTGTCTTTTTTAGACGCCTATTCTGGATACCATCAAATCCATCTGTGTGGACCCGATGAGATAAAAACAGCGTTCATCACTCCATTCGGGTGCTTCTATTATGTCACCATGCCATTCGGTCTCAAGAATGCCGGAGCCACATTCATGAGGATGATTCAGAAGTGTTTGCTCACTCAAATCAGTCGGAATGTGGAAGCGTACATGGATGATATAGTGGTCAAGACACGAAAGGTTCCGACCTATTGACTGACCTTGCTGAAACATTTGCCAATCTCAGGAGGTATGATATCAAGCTTAACCCATCAAAGTGCACATTTGGAGTTCCTGGTGGAAAGTTACTCGGTTTTCTCGTTTCTGAGCAAGGAATCGATGCTAACCCTGGTGAAAAGGTTGGCACTATACTCCGAATGAAGCGCCTTGTGCTTGTGCACGATGTCCAGAAGCTTACTGGATGCTTGGCCGCTTTAAGTCAATTCATCTCTCGCCTCGGTGAAAAGGCATTGCCTCTTTACCGACTGATGAAGAAGTCAGACAAGTTCGAGTGGACTCGAGAAGCTGATGCAGCGTTTGTAGAGCTAAAAGCTCTGCTCTCCACCCAGCCGGTGCTTGCTGCTCCTATCAGCAAAGAGCCTTTGTTGCTTTACATTGCAGCCATTTGGACAAGTCGTCGATTACCGTACTTACGGTCGAGCGGGAAGAAGAAGGAAAAGCCTTCAAAGTTCAACGCCCAGTTTATTATCTTTCTGAAATGCTGACCCCATCAAAGAAAAGATACCCTCACTATCAGAAGCTTGTTTATGGGATTTATATGACCACAAAGAAGGTTGCTCATTATTTCTCTGATCATTCCATTACATTCGTCAGCGACGCCCCATTGTCGGAAATTCTTCATAACAGAGATGCAACTGGTCGAGTGGCTAAATGGGCGATTGAACTCTTCCCCTTGATATCAAATTTGAGGCAAAGAAAGCCATCAAGTCCCAAGCAATAGCAGACTTCCTCGTCGAGTGGACTGAACAACAGCTTCTGACTCAAGTTCACTCGGAGCACTGGACTATGTTTTTCGATGATTCCAAGATGCTGAACGGTTCTGGTGCGGGGGTTGTATTGGTTTACCCTCTAGGAGATAAGCTCAAATATGTTCTCCAGATTCACTTTGATTCTTCCAACAACGAAGCACAATATGAAGCACTCCTGTATGGGTTGCGTATGGCCATTTCATTCGGCGTCCGTCGCCTTATGGTCTACGGCGAATCGGATCTGGTTGTTAATCAAGTGATGAAGGAGTGGGATGTCAGAAGCCCGACTATGACTGGTTACTGTAATGCAGTGAGAAAGATGGAGAAGAAATTTGAGGGGTTAGAACTTCATCATATACCCCGACT
Organism: Aegilops longissima; assembly: GCA_021605205.1. Taxonomy (NCBI): domain Eukaryota; kingdom Viridiplantae; phylum Streptophyta; class Magnoliopsida; order Poales; family Poaceae; genus Aegilops; species Aegilops longissima. Next base: position 561,105,613 of record CM038676.1, on the reverse strand, counting down.
GAAAAATCAAGCTGCGGATGATTTGGCGAAGATAGGGTCCAAGAGGGAAGCCATTTCCAGTAATGTATTTTTGGAGCACGTTCATGCACCATCAGTGCAGGAGGATCCTTTCACAGAAGAAGCCCCACAGCAAAAGAGTGCCAATGATCCGACTGAAGTTGAGGTCCCAGCCGTGGTCGACCTGATTATGAAAAGTTGTGGTCATCACTCCCGACTGGACAGTGCCGTACATCGCATATATCCTAAGGAAAGAGCTCCCAGAGAATGAAGAAGAGGCTCGACAGATCGTCCGTCGATCCAAGGCCTTTACAGTGATCAAGGGACATTTGTACAAAGAAAGCACGATCGAGTCGGCGAAGTGTATCACGCCGTAAGAAGGTCGATAATTCTTGAAGATATCCACTGGGGACTGTGGCCATCATCGTCCTCTAGGACCATTGTGGCTAAAGCATACCGAAGCGGGATTTTATTGGCAGCAAATGAAATGGCAAAAGAAATAGTCGACAAGTGTGAAGGGTGTCAGTTCTATTCCAACATGTCACACAAGCCCGCCTCAGCCTTGAAGACCATTCCACTCGTCGGGCCCTTCGCTGTTTGGGGATTAGACATGATTGGACCGCTGAGAACTGGCATAAGCGGCTTCACTCATTTGCTAGTAGCAGTCGACAAGTTCACCAAGTGGATCGAAGCCAAGCCCATCAAGAACGTTGATGCATGCACTGCTATCAGTTTCATCAGAGAGTTGATATTCAGATATGGAATTCCGCATAGCATCATCACCGACAATGGGTCAAACTTCGATAATGACAAGTTCAAAGCCTTCTGCGCCTCTCAGGGCACGCGGGTCGACTATGCTTCAGTTGCTTATCCTCAGTCGAATGGACAAGAAGAGCGTGCAAACGGCCTCATTCTCAAAGGGCTGAAACCACGGCCGATGCGTGATCTCAAGCACGCATCAAGAGCTTGGGTCGACGAACTTCCATCAGTTCTCTGGGGATTGAGGACCACTCCTAATCGGTCGACTGGGAGAACTCCATTCTTCCTGGTCATGGAGCTGAAGCAGTTCTGCCAAGTGACTTGCTTCACCATGCGCCTCGAGTCAAACTATACTCTGAAGAAGAAGCGGAACAAGCCCGACAAGATGCAGACGACCTCTTGGAAGAGGAGAGGGAGATGGCCCTGATCCGCTCGACTATCTATCAGCAAGACTTGCGTCGATTCCATGCCAGAAATGTGAAGAGTCGAGCCTTCCAAGAGGGAGATTTGGTCCTCCGAGTGGATCAACAGAAACCACACAAGCTCGCTCCCACTTGGGAAGGTCCCTTCATCGTCACAAGAGTTCTCCACAATGGAGCATATCATCTCTACAACGTTGATCGCCAGATCGACGAGCCTCGAGCTTGGAATGCGGAGCTACTCCGCGCCTTTTATACTTAAATACTCACTCGGTTGAGATGTAATAAAAGTACTTTTGTAGTTTGTTTATCTAAGACAAGAATGTTATAATTTTCCTAGTGATTGTTATTACTTTTTTGTTGAAATTTCCCCCAGTGGGTGGCTTAGCTGCGAATCCGGTTCGCCTAAGTTTGAAAAAAAATCCTTTCCGAGTGGCGAGCTAGTCTCCCACTCGGGGGTTTAGCTGCGAATCCGCTTCACCTAAGTATTCAAAACCCTACCGAGTGATGAGCCAGCCTCCCACTCGGGGGCTTAGCTGCAGTCCAAGTACTCGCCTAAGTATTCAAAATCCTACCGAGTGGTGAGCCAGCCTCCCACTCAGAGGCTTAGCTGCAGTCCAAATACTCACCTAAGTATTCAAAATCCTACCGAGTGGTGAGCCAGCCTCCCACTCGGGGGCTTAGCTGCAGTCCAAGTACTCGCCTAAGTATTCAAAATCCTACCGAGTGGTGAGCCAGCCTCCCACTCGGGGGCTTAGCTGCAGTCCAAGTACTCGCCTAAGTATTTAAATCCTACCAGATGGAGAGTCAGCCTCTCACTCGAGGGCTTAGCAACAGCCCAAGGATTCGCCTTAACATCCAAAATAATGAACGCTTCGCAAGGACGACGAGGTGCAGGTCGACTGCTACCTTCTCCTTCAAAGCTACACCATAAAAATCCTACCGAGTGGAGAGCAAACCTCCCACTCGGGGGCTTAGCTGCAGCCCAGTGCTCGCCTAAGTAATAGAAATCCTACCGAGTGGAGAGCAAACCTGTGGCGACCGGTTTTCCAGGCATTAAATTCCAGAAAATGGCCGTCGTGCTCACCAGCCCCAGGACTACTGTTAGCTGATGAGGCACCAACTTGATACAGAAAACTCCAAGAAAAACACAAAGTAAGAAGTACAAGACCATTCTGGTCTGTGGGTACATCAAATGGTTTCTAGTGGTTGATGGCGGAAGCGGTTTGTGGATCATCAGCGTCTATGGGACTCCATTTCCCACGGTAACAGCTGACCAGGCTAACTCCCAACTTCGCGAGGCTGCTATCTCCATTTCTTAGGTTCCTGGGCTATCATCGCAAGGCTCCTCTTCGCGCGAGAAATCTGGCCTAGACAATAGCCAGGGACAAGCCAGTGAGTACTTTGAATGTACTCGCAAACATTATGAACACAGGTATAATATAAGTGATAAACACGTACTGAAATACTCTATGATCACATCGTCAGTCATAAAATAAAATCTCTGATGCATGCAAGCAGATTATTAAAATGTAACAATGAATACGTAATGACGGTGCAGGAATAAAATGCACCATTCGGATGTCTGAAGCGACGTCTCGAATTGATGGTAAATAACAAGCATGCCTCAGTCGAGCGTCTGAGCGACACCACATAAAGGGCTTATAAATGAAATAAATAACAAGCAAATGCCACAGTCGGGCGTCTTAGAGACACCACATAAAGGGCTTAAAAATAAAATAAAAGCAATGCCACAGTCAGACGTCTTAGCGACACCACATAAAGGGCTTATAAATGAAATAAATAACAAGCAATGCCACAGTCGGGCGTCTCAGCGACACCACGTAAAGGGCTTAAAAATAAAATAAAAGCAGTGCCACAGTCGGGCATCTTAGCGACACCACATAAAGGGCTTATAAATGAAATAAATAACAAGCAATGCCACAGTCGGGTGTCTCACCGACACCACATAAAGGGCTTATAAATAAAATAAATAACAAGCAATGCCACAGTCGGGCGTCTTAGCGACACCACATAAAGGGCTTATAAATAATCACAGTGAATATCCAGGAGGTAGAACCATCCCAGGGATACTCGATAATTCAGATGATATAACGGGTTAGTCCATAACAAAATAATATTCATAAACATTACAAGTCTCAACTTGCGATCCAGTTCTGTTTTAACAATCTCTCCTCCGAAGACCGACACTAAGACCGACACCTGACCCATCCCAGACTGAAATCCTTAACCAAGGACACGGCTATTCGAATAGGTTTAATCTCTGTAGAGGGTGTACTCTTTACCCACGGGTAACGGATTTCCTTAGTCCATCGGGACTAATTCCGTCTACGGTCTTTTAATTGAAAACACACCTGACTTGCACACACCAGCTTAACTTACCCGTGTCTGGAATCACCCATGACACCTGTCAAGCAAAAATCTAAGTGGGGAGGCTACAACCTCGCGTAGCATGGGATCAAATTTATATCGCGCGCTCTAAGGGGTGGCCTCCCCTCTCGGTCTCAACCGGAAACACCCATGCCCCCGGACCAGGTGGCATGCCTACCAGCTTCAACCGATATCTTCCACCATGGCCTCTCTGTACGGTGTGTGCTTGAAAGGGGTTGACGACTCACTGAACCGTACCCTACTTGTTGTAGGGACAAGTGGTCGTACGAAACAAGTATGGGGGTTACTGGAACAAGACTCGATCTACGGTCGACTCAGGAGGTTTATAAATTCCCTACATGACATATATAACAAATATATTTCAACCAACAAAGTCACCACTCACTATACCTTACCATGCCATACCGGACATAACCGTCCCGACGGGGACCGGCGACAAGCTCACGCCTACCCAAGGCAGGGGCTTTCCCGGATTCCTTTTTGGCATGCATGCAAGGCACATGAGAAAGGTACCATCACAAGTATATTCATTTCCAACAACAAGGAGATCACTAATATGCATCCATGCAAATGATCATATCACATGAAATAACGAGCTCTTCGAAATGAGGTGGTGTTATAAACGTGTCGGCTAACACACCAAAAGTATTATGCCGGGGTTCAGAATGCTTGCCCAGAGCACGCACGAAACATGCTCGACAGAATGCTAAGGCATGTTAGGGGGCTCTAAACCACAAGAGGGTTAGCAGGGTGGGGTCATAGGCTAGGGCAAAACCATTGGACAAGCTGGTGCAGTCGGAGGATTAAGTTCACAGTGTAAACAAAACTCATGTCAAAACAGATCATGCCCATAAGGTGTTTGACAAAATACCAAGGGCACTTAGGCATTTCTTGGGGTGGCCAAAACTTCCAGAGTGGGGTCTCTTTAGATGAAAGAGAGGGTGGTAAGGTTAGTTTGTCCAAAGCACAAACTTGCTAGTGCATGTTTTGCAAAACTTCAATTCTGGACAGAAAGCAAATGGCATTGTTGCAAGCACTTAGGATCATCCAATGGGTCCACTCTCCTGGACTTAAGGGTTTGGCAAGGAGGACTACTAGTAGGAAAAGGAATCATGGATCAAGGAGCAACTAAAAAGGTGGTTGCTGAACAAAACCTCAAGTTGGACCAGAATGGAAAAGAGGATGATTCACTCAGTTTTCCCAATGAACATCATTAGGTTTTTGCACAAAGTTGATTAATATACTCCTGTTGACATCCCAAAATTTTGGTAGAAGTTTTAAAGAAATATTTGAACAGGTTGTAGTGTAAAAATGCTCTCTGGACCAGATTTGAAAATATGGTGTAGAGCTCAAAATATTCCATGGGTAGAAGATATTTTTGCACAAAAGTGATTCAAATACTCCATATGACATCTCCAAATTTTGGTGGGATTTTTGAATGAATTTATAAAAGGGTTGTAGTACAAATGGGACCATCAAACTATGGGAAACCATTTTCAAGAAAATAAGGATCAGGAAGAATATTATATAATTAATTCTTCTGATAAAAGAAAAGATTTTCTTGAGAGGGTAAACAAGTCCAATATCATAAGTGAAAGGTTTTCATCTTAGGAACAACTCCAAGATAACCAAGAAAAGAATGGTTACAAATCAAGAAAACCAAGAAAAGGAAAGTTAAATTTCCTAGCAAGATTTTAATTAACAAAACAAGGTTAAAATTTTTATGGTGTCACAACACTACCCCTTAAGGAAAATCTAGTCCTCGAGATTTGCTAAGAGTTGTTTTAATAGAGATATACGCATTAAAACAAATGCGGCTTTCTGATGAGAGGGCAATAAGTGGTGCAAAAATACAGTGGGGGACAACTGGCTGCATGCCGAAAAATCTATGGTTAGGAGCAAAACCGAGAGATTTCTACGCTGGATATAGATTTAGAATAAATTCTAAATCTCAAAATACACTGGTCGCACCCGAGAGCACAGTGCTTTCTCTGGCTGACAGGTGGACCCGGGCCCACTGTCAGCCTCTTCTTCTCCCTCCGGCTCTCTCTTCTTCCTCTCTCCCGCGTGCTTCCCCGCGCTTTCCCCACCGGCGACGCCTAGCGCGTAGGGCATCTAGGCCGTACTGCGGTAGTGCGCGGCATGCTAGCTGCCGGTGCAGCATGCACTCACTTCGTGGGCCAGTGTGCTGTCGGCACTGCTCTAGGATTCGCCTCCGAACACCGGCGATCGGGCGATGAGCGGCGCTGGTGGACCTCGCCCACCGTACACCGAGCTCGAGCTATAAAACGGCCGAGGTGTTCTTCTCTTTTCTCACACTTGGCCTCGCTTCTCCTCCTCCTTCCTTCTCCTCTGTTTCTGTTTGCCGAAGCTCGAGGCGAGGCTATAATGGCGGCGGTGGTGCCGGACTGGTACGTGATCCTGTTGTGCGGAGGGCTGGCAGCGGTGCTGGGGCTCTCCGTGCTCCTGTGCGCGATGATCCTCGATGACCGTCGCGATGCTGCTGCTCGGGTGTTGGCTCTCTGCGGTGGTGGTGATCACGAGGAGTAGGTGGGGTGTGTCGGGCGCTAACTGTTGTCGGGAGGTGCTCAGTTAGATGTAACACTGTTGCAAAAAAATTTGCAAGCAGTGTGTGTGTGTGTGCTCGAGTAGTTGTGGTTGTGAGTCTGCTGCCGTGGTGCTGCGGGAAATAAAAATAATCCATGTCGTGAGGAGATGTATGATGCAGCAATTCAGGGAAAAGAAATCTCACTCCAGGGTTTTCTCGCGAGAGAAAACAGTAATACACTAGAGTCAAACCGCAACAGAGCTACTCACATTAACAGAAACTAAAAGATTTGCTCGCGCGCAAACTCGGAGTACCACGCATAAGTTACAACACACAAACAAATGTTGCAGCAATGAACACAGCAGTGACGTCTAAAATGAAAACGGTAACTGGACGGGGTCCCGAGAAAACGTCTCTGGTACTGGGATACACTCTTCTTCTATCGGGGAAAGTGGATTGACCAGACGGTGAATGTGCCTCTCCTGGTCGGGCCTCAGTGATCTGCCGATGGCAATCTGAGGATTTAAATCCGTGAGACTCTGGAGATAACCCATCACGCATTGGGTTAAACGCTCTTGAGCGATGACGTACTGGACGAGGTTGGCCAAGACTGGGTCCCTCTCAATTTATCCACCGGGAAAAGATGTTACTCCTCCGGGTGCTGCACGGCTCGGAAAGTAATAATACCCTCGTTCGCTGGCATAGGGTACCGCGAATCGAAGGCGAGCAAGCGCTTCGTATGCCGCAGCTTCGACGGCCATATGTGGGGTCGGCATAGATTTCCCCACGAAGGAGACCTCCGTTGGGTCTTGGTTTGGGTTATAGGAGGGATATGCACTGCTGCCCAGTATCTCGAGGTGGAAGGGGTGATCCTTGATTTGAATAGCTCGTACTGGGGTGGCTGGGTAGCGCCCATGGTACTGCAGGTAAAATCCCACAATATTTTGACAAAACTACCCGGGGTTGCATCTGGGTTTCTCAGATAAATACTAGGGCTCGGCATGGCAAGAAATGGTTGTGAGGAGGGTGCACAAGGCGAGGGATGCTTGGCAAGGTCACGCGGTGGCCTTTATATAGCACTGGAGCTGGGTCATTTTACCGTGGAGAATGGTAATGAATTTGCCAGCTCGGCCCCGAGGGTCGGGGTCAAAGCCACGGATACACATCTCACCAAAGTGACGTATCACTGTGGGTGTTGTCGGGGTGGTTTTTGGTAGCTGTGCCTGGGATAGAAAAATCACACTGCATGCTAATATATCCATGCAAGGCTACTATTTAAAACGGAGGCACAACGACAGGCTGCGTTTAATATACATGGTCACACGATTACAAAGCGAGGATACACTGGGACTCGACACTACTTGGGTGACTTAGTCTACCTCGTTTACATCCAAGCGGGCGTGCCTTGTGGATGTCGAGGCTTCTCCACGGGTCTCACCGTCGGAATTAGCTGGAGGGTTGAGGGGCTGCAGGCTCGGGGTAGCGATGATGACCATCGCGGGGATTGTTTGCCACAACCCCGTTGGAGTGTGCTCCCAAAAGGCGACGAAGCACTTCTGGGGTCATCAAAGCACCTTGGTTGATGGATGGGGCTGACCTCAGGGTCTCGATCGGGTGTCCGAATAGCACGACTGGGTTGTCGGCGTCGGGCTCGTTTCCTTCTCTCGCCGGGGCTCGACGGACCAGCTCTCCACGAGCTGCGATCAGATCAATGGTGATTTGATCGAACAGTTCCTCCAGTGCACCTACATAGCGCACTAGGTGCAGCAATGCAGGGTCTGTCTCGTGATCTCCGTTGGCAACTTGGGGTGGTCTACCATACCCTTCACGCCTGGGGTAGTAGTGGAACGAGCGACAGTTAACTCTGGGTGACAGGTGCCTGAGATGAACAATAGCTTCTCGAGCAGCTAGTTGGATGGCTTGTGGCTCAAAGGAAGTTGTTCTTCCGGTGAACCTGTAGGGGCGCTCGGGTGCTAGACCCCTACCGTAGATGTGTACAGTGGCCCAGAATTGATGGCTCTCACCACTCACGGGTCCTTGGTACACAACATATTCTGGTGGCTCTTCTAATGCATAGGCACGACGGGTGAGTTTGCGAGTATGGTCACAAAGCCTCCAAGGTAGGTTGCTGTGGTCTCATTGTGCACGACGGGGCTAGGCATTGTGGCTCGGTTTGGGGTAGAGGTTGTGCTGGGTCGAGTTGGGGCTAGCGTGCCCTTTTTATAGAAAAAGGGGACGGAGTCTTCCTTCGCACGCTTGCGAATAAGACACCTTCGGTGCTGGTCACTGGCGCGAAATCGACGGGCTAGGTTGATAGGTTGGGCACCGACTGCCAAAAGATGTCGGGTCACTGTGTGGCTATCTTGCACGAGAAGCTTGGCTGGGGTTGGGTTATGGTCTGGTGGGTTGGTTTGCCTAAGCTTATTGACCTGGCTAAGATAGGATTAGACAATGGTCAGCCTGGCTCTGATACCAAGTCTGTGGCGACCGGTTTTCCGGGCATTAAATTCCAGAAAATGGCCTCGTGCTCACCAGCCCCAGGATTACTGTTAGCTGATGAGGCACCAACTTGATACAGAAAACTCCAAGGAAAACACAAATTAAGAAGTACAAGACCATTCTGGTCTGTGGGTACAACAAATGGTTTCTAGTGGTTGATGGCGGAAGCGGTTTGTGGATCATCAGCGTCTATGGGACTCCATTTCCCACGGGAACAGCTGACCAGGCTAACTCCCAACTTCACGAGGCTGCTATCTCCATTTCTTAGGTTCCGGGGCTATCATCGCAACGCTCCTCTTCGCGCGAGAAATCTGGCCAAGACAATAGCCAGGGACAAGCCAGTGAGTACTTTGAATGTACTCGCAAACATTATGAACACATGTATAATATAAGTGATAAACACGTACTGAAATACTCTATGATCACATCGTCAGTCATAAAATAAAATCTCTGATGCATGCAAGAAGATTATTAAAATGTAACAATGAATACGTAATGACGGAGCAGGAATAAAATGCGCCATTCGGATGTCTGAAGCGACGTCTCGAATTGATGGTAAATAACACCACATAAAGGGCTTATAAATGAAATAAATAACAAGCAAATGCCACAGTCGGGCGTCTTAGCGACACCACATAAAGGGCTTAAAAATAAAATAAAAGCAATGCCACAGTCGGGCATCTTAGCGACACCACATAAAGGGCTTATAAATGAAATAAATAAAAGCAATGCCACAGTAGGGCGTCTCAGCGACACCACATAAAGGGCTTAAAAATAAAATAAAAGCAATGCCACAGTCGAGCATCTTAGCGACACCACATAAAGGGCTTATAAATGAAATAAATAACAAGCAATGCCACAGTCGGGCGTCTCAGCGACACCACATAAAGGGCTTATAAATAAAATAAATAACAAGCAATGCAACAGTCGGACGTCTTAGCGACACCACATAAAGGGCTTATAAATAATCACAGTGAATATCCAGGAGGTAGAACCATCCCAGGGATACTCGATAATTCAGATGATATAACGGGTTAGTCCATAACAAAATAATATTCATAAACATTACAAGTCTCAATTTGCGATCCAGTTCTGTTTTAACAATCTCTCCTCCGAAGACTGACACTAAGACCGACACCTGACCCATCCCAGACTAAAATCCTTAACCAAGGACACGGTATTTGAATAGGTTTAATCTCTGCAGAGGGTGTACTCTTTACCCACGAGTAACGGATTTCCTTAGTCCATCGGGACTAATTCTGTCACAGCCCTAGAGCTTGCTTGTAGCTAGTAGCATTGCATCCATGCATCATGTTTAATTTTCATGAAATTTGAAATAGGGATTGCCTAAACCCTAGCATTAAAGGAATTCAAATAGGTTCAACTTCAAAATATTTTCAAAGAACCCAAATTGGTTTGCAAAAATGTTCATGATTAATGGAAAAGGGTGAAAACCATATCCAGAGATGATGGATATTTTTCCAAGACATTTTTGGATTTTTGAATAAATCATATTGTATTTGAATTGGGGCATTTAAATACTATTAATATTTTTAAATGCTCCAACAATTCTGAAAAATAGTTAAGGGCCTCTGTAATAATTCAGTTAATGCCCACAATTATTTTCAGGATTTATTTAAATGATTTGGTGCTAAACTAAATCAAGACACAGGCAAACAAAATAGAAAAGAGAAATAAAATAGAAATAAGCAGAGAGGAGAGAAACCTTACCTGGCTTACCTGCGCAGCCCAACTGGCCTGGCACTGTAGCAGCCCAGCCGGGCAAAAACCGGCCCAGCCCAACTCCCAACCGTCTTCAACCACTACCAGTAGGCAGAGGCGTGTCGACGCCGCGCGCAGGCCACCTCCACCCTGCCTGCCTCACTCCCCCGACGCTCTGGACGCCTCTCGCAGCGCCACGCAACACTCCGCCCCCCCCCCCTCGTCCTCTCCCCTCTCTCCCTGGACCCCATTCCCTCCTCTGCTTCCCTCTCGCGCGCACCACCGAGCGGCCCCGTCGCCACCGTCGCCGTTCGCCGCGGCCACCGCCTCCCCCTTGCTTCCCCGACCAGCCCAAGAGCTCCTCCTAGTCTCTCTTCCCCTCCTCACCGAGCCTCCCGACGCCGGAAGCCCCTGTACGCCGCCAGCGCCGCCGTCTCTGTCCTCGGGTGCCGGAGATCCCCGCCGACGTTCCGCCGGACCCCGTGTCTCCCCTGCCTCTCCAGCAGCACCAGAAGAACCGCGGTGAGCCTCTGCACCGTTTCCCCCATACCCCGTCGCCTAATTCGTCCTACAACCGCCGTCTCCACCGAAGCCGTGAGCTCCTCGCCGCCGGCGATGATGCAGACGAGGCCAGAGCCATCATAGCTCACTCCCGAGCACGGAGACGTGCTCCACACCTCTCCCGGAGCCTAACACACACACTAGCTCCCCTCCCGTGCACTACAACGCTAAACCCGCGAGCACCCGAACTCCGGCGGCCGCCTAGGTCGCCGCCGGCGCCAATTCCGGCCGCCCCGAGCGCAACCGACTCCACCAAGAGCTTTGGCTCGTCCCCAGCTCCTCCTAGATGCCCTCCGCGGCCCATTTGGTCGCCGGAGTGGCCAAAACCACTCTCGCCGCCGCGTCGGGCTCGCCGGCGGCTAAACGCCGGCAGCCGACTTTGACTTTGACCACGGGTGGGCCCCGGTTGACTCTCCTGAGTCAATGACAGGTGGGGCCCAGCCCTGTTAACTATTTAGGATTAGTTTTAATTAATTTTAGTTAAGCTAATCACACTGACACGCGGGACCCACTGTCAGGTTTGACCCGGACCATGTTCCGTTGACCACTGACGTCACACTGACGTTAGGCTGACGCAGTAATAGATTTTCTGGATTTTTTATAATTCAGGAAATTTCAGAAAATACCCCAAACTTCTAAAATTCATAGAAATTCAACCGTAACTCCAATGGAAATAATTTATATATGAAATATGATCAGAAAAATATGAAGAATCTGTTTATGCCATGATCATGCATGTTTGAACAAGTTAACCTCACTGAACAGGACAAATGATGATTATGGCAATTTATGGAATAACATTTGGAGTTGGAATTTGTTCTTGAGTGAGTTCCACTTCAATTAACTTGACTAGATATTGCATTAGGTGAATTCAGTACCTTAATATGACATGTCATTCATGTGAATGTGCATTGTATTGATTGTGTTCTCTCTTGTTTGCCGATAACTGTCCCCTCTCAGTAGACGTCGTACCGACGATGAATTCGATGACACCGATGAAGAACTATATTATCTTCAGAAGTGCCAGGCAAGCAAAACCCCCTTGTTCATTCCGATACAATCACACTCTCTCGCTCCTGCTCTGTTTTACTGCATTAGGACAACAACGACTCATGTGTTACTTGCTGCGGTAGCTGAACCCTTTATCCTCTGCATGACCTGTCATTCCACAGTAATTAGATGAAACCCACTAGCATGAGTAGGAGTTGTTTGAGCCCTGTTGTGCCTACTCATTCATGCTTGTTGTCATGCCTGCTACTGCTTAGAGTTGAGTCAGGTCTGATTCATCGGGAATGAATCGGAGGTGTGTGAACATGTCCTACTGCGTGTGTGAGCTAAGTGTGTGAACACGATTTGGTAAAGGTAGCGGTGAGAGGCCATGTAGGAGTACATGGTGGGTTGTCTCATTGAAACCGTCCTCAGGAACTGAGTTCTGTGTTTGTGATCCATGATACAGGTACTACCACGCATTGGGCCCGAAACCAATGGACCCTCTCGGCTTCTTGACCACCCTTGTCCTCAGTCCGGGAGTTGCAAGTAGTTTTGGTGTTTGTAGCATGTTTGGGGCCGCATTTAACGCTGACCTTAGGGGTGGGCTGTGTTGCGGTAGGCACCGTGGGTCTGATGTACCGATTCGCCTGCTTGGTGTCTCGGAACCCTGCACACATCATTCGGGCTGTATGGGAAACCTCGGCGGACTCCTGCATGATTGAACCCGAATAGGATATAAACCTGGACTAGGGACTTGAGTGTTTAGGTAGGCCATGGCCGACACCCACGTTGGGCTTCCGCTTGAAGGTTGCCGAGTACATGTCGTGTAAACGGGTAAGTGGTGAGAGCGTGTGTGAAGAAGTACACCCTGCAGGGTTTAATATGATCTATTCGAATAGCCGTGTCATGCGGAAAAGGACTTCGGGTTGCCTATATCAGTTCATAGACAAGTGGAAGTGGATACTCTAAAATCGCAAGATAAGCGTGAGTGCTATGGATGGCGTTCTCGTAGGGAGACGGGAGCGGGTCCATAGTGGTGTATTGATATGGTGAATATGTGGACTCGTGCGCCACCTCAAAAGAGTTACGTGCAATCGTAGTTCAGGATAGCCACCGAGTCAAAGCTGGCTTGCTGCGGTCAAACTCCACCACCCCTTTTGATAATGATGCATATGTAGTTAGTTCGATGTAAGTCTTGCTGAGTACATTTGTACTCACGCTTGCTTATTTTATGTTTTGCGAGAGACGTCGGTCTCGCTAGTAGTTCCACGTGGACTTGACGCTTAGATTGTTACCTCACCTGCGATCTTGTGCCCTCGGCAGATCTGGTAGATAGTCGCTTCTCAGCCTTTTCCATTTATAGTTGTGCGTACTCGGACATGTTTTAGCTTCCGCTTGTGCTTTGACTTGTATGCTCGAGTGTTGGGTCATGAGACCCATGTTTGTAATATCTCGCTCCCGGAGCCTAATGAATAAATATTTGAGTCGTAGAGTTATGTTGTGATGCCATGTTGTATTTACACATATTGAGCATATTGTGTGTATGTTTGAAATGCTTGGTATGTGTGGGATCCGACAATATAGTTGTTTATCCTTGGCAGCCTCTCATATGGGGAAATGTAGTCTCGTGCTTCGGCGATAGTAGTCCGCTACAGCCCGGTTCACGAGTCCTGCTAGCCCAAACTACTGCTTGGACACTTGACTGGCCGGCATGTGTTTCACTTCGTTCCTATGTCTGTCCCTTCGGGGGAATGTCACGCGGTGTTATTCGGAGTCCTGCCTAGCCTGCTACAGCCCGGGATACCGGAGTCCTGTTAGCCCAGTGCTACAGCCGAATTTATACGTTGATGACCGACATGCTCGATGTGATTCATGTATGCCTGTCCCCATAGGTTAGCGCCGCTTTGGGTTCACGGCTAGCCATGTCGGCCTGGGTTCATTGTCATGTGGATGCTAGCGACACTATCATATACGTGAGCCAAAAGGCGCAAACGGTCCCGGGCCATGGTAAGGCGACACCCGTGGGAATACCGTGCGTGAGGCCGCAAAGTGATATGAGGTGTTACCGACTAGGTCGATGTGACTTGGAATCGGGATCCTGACAGCGTTGGTATCAGAGCCCGACTGCTCAGAGGATTACCAAGCCAAACTGGTCGGTTGTGTCTAGAAATGCTTTAGTTATGTAAGGGAACTGATTGTGGAAGGGAACATAAGGCTCTTTTTACTCCTTATACCTCATGGCCTTCTGATCCGAGTCATCCTCTTCTCTTCTACGGGGTTAAGAACTAGGCTTCTCATCTATCTATCGTGGATGACGTGTTACTAATCCATAGACCTATAAGATTGTTGGTTTTAATCCCGCCAGTTCCTACTATTTCGTATGATAACCGTTGATCTCGTAATCTTGTTATGATGTTGTTGAGTGGTTATGCCACCATTTTTGCAGGATGTCTCAAATCATTTTGAGCATTTACAGCCGTTATGCTGTCCGAGTCATCCCAGGTCTCTAAATAGTCTGATGCATTTGCAAATCTTTTCCTTCCATTTCCGATGTCCTTTTTGGTCAGAATAAGCACACTAACCAGTCGGACGAGGTACTCTGTTGCCTCGACATATATGTTGGAACTACTATTATGACCCTAGGTGTTTAGGAAGTCACCTAGCAATTTAGCAATGCTTTGTATTCCCGGTGTGATGATTCTGGCCATTGTTCTTGAAAACATCCCGTGATGTTATTAGTTAGTAGGTATTCTATTCCTGGGTTCTTGAACCCGAGATTCACCCTACTTCATGTTATTAGTATCTGCTAGTTCCTTTAGGATATTAGTAACCTTTGCGATAGTCCTCGAAGTCCGTGGTATTCTCCTTCTTCCAAATACCATGAACTATTTATGGCAGAAGTTCTTTTGAACCAAAAGATCACAACCAGGGTGCTCTTGAGGAGTACTCCATTCTATATTGCGACTCTGTCAATTCTACCTTTCTGCATGGGTTATCCGGAAGAAACCTGTTGAACTTGATTCGACATACTAGCCTATGCATCCACAACTCAGAAAGTTATATGCTCTTCGAGTTGTTCCTCTTTAGTTGTATTCTGACCCTCGCCTGTCAATTGATAGTCAAGAGTATGTGTGCATTTGTGTTCATCAATGCCATTATTCTTGTGGTCCGTCAAGCCATTCTATTCCGGAATGACTAGGAGAAACAAACTCCAGTACCTCATCCATATCCAGGATTGGGTCAAAGCAGTTGTATTCCGCAGATCAAAGTGCCCATCCAGCTTTTGATTCTGTTCTATCCTGAAGTATTACCCACTTTATGTCAGGAATGTCATGAGAATTGCACCTTCTCTTATGAATTCTTGACGTAGTGATACTTCTCGCTATCATTATTCATTCCTCGGTCCCGTGTTGATGCAACCGGAATGTCGACAAGTGAATTGTGATGTGTGAAATCAATACTCCGAGCAACTCATTGCTTGGTAGTTAAAGGACAATAATTTCATTCTTAGCATGTTGGTTCTTGAATCATCCTTCTAAGACTGATCGTGCTACCTAGTCCTTATTTCTGGTGCACACTTTGATTGATGAGTTAGGATCTTATCAAGTCCTCACTCATTTGATCATATTGTCTTGCCCTCAAAAGCAAGATTGTTCTCGAGCTTAGTAACATACCGGTGGTTCTTGACTTTCCAGATATCTTCTTGGAAGTGTTACCGGGTTGACTCCTGACTGTTATGTTGAGCTCGTGATCAAGTTGGTTTTCCTCTAAACCACCCCTTCTCCAAGAATCTGTGTTGGGTACCCCTGAGCTAGTCGGTTAAGCTAGACAACAACCTGGAGAGTTGGAAGATAAAAGCTTACCTGATTTGGTTCATCTCCAAGGGATATCCTGGTGTGTGTGTGTTGAAGAAAGATGATATCTCCATTGATTGGTCCTTGTTATCAGTTGTTGGATCTGTTGTCTTGCCAAAATTTTGACTTGAGTATGGGCTATCGTCAAGTCAAGTCAGAACAAATGGTATTCATAATGTTGTCTTACTCGTGGTTGATCCCTCGGGCATACACCATTATATCTTTTGGTCTGACCAATGCTATCACCGTGTTCACATGATGGTGGAAGTCCAGTGATATGGAAATTCCGATGAATTGTTGTTGAACCCATCAGCAGCATTTTGTCTCCCCCATGAGTCATGTTGAACATCAACCTAGTGTTGGAAACTTGTGTAAGCATTTCTTCGTGTTCCATTCATGAAGCCTAGGCTTGGATGGAAGAGGTGACTTCCTCGAACTCACGTGCATTTGATGTAAGTTGTCGCCGTGGATTCGAGAAAGCTTGTTTGCCTCCTGTGGAATCATCCCAAGTCAGTCATGCACGTGCAAAGTATTCTATGGTTTGATAGACTGATCATCTTCATTCCGTATGTATCCCTAGCACACCAAGCCACTGAATGATTTGTTCAAGGAAAGGAAGTTCCTTCTTAAGAGCATGCCTTATGCAAGGACTTCAATATCCTCGATTATGGTTCCCCACCTGAACTCGGTAGTGTTTTATTATAAGACTACCATGTGGTCATGCTTGTCTAGGACAGTGTGTTCACAGGTTTGTAGCGGAACCAGCTCATATTTTGGAGCCTGCTATCGTAGTTCATATCCCGAGAATTTCACAACGCCATCTCGTCGAATTGTGTTGCAAACTTTCTTTTCAGACATGCTGAGTCTGAAGTATCCTATTACCAATCGGATCTGAATCTCAGGCAGATATGATGGTTGGAACATTCCAACAGTTGCTTTTCGTTCCCAGCTTGCACCGTCCTTGTGCCATTTCACTATAGGCTGCCTTCTTAGTAATTCTTGTCCAGGTTCATCTTCAAAAGTGGACTTACCATGGGTCCCCTCCACCTCCGATGATAAGCAAAAATCATCCATTGCGTTGTCTTCAACAAGGTAGTCCACATCATCCATTCTAGTCCGAGTATGTCATTCTTTCGAACTCTTTCAAATGATCGCTTGTGATTGCCTTAGGCTGGTATAAAGAGTTCCAATGATCTATGGATCAAAAGTAATTCTTTTTGCCACTTAAGGGAGTAGTTCTTCGAGTCACCTTTCCTAAGGTGCCCCGTTTTGGAATCATGGCAACTTCCCTCGCTATTTTGAAACCCTCGTAAAATTGTTTCCTCCGTCCTTACTGATGCATGTCTTATCTCTCCGCTCCTGAAATGTTTTTTATGTCTCATTCCATGAGTTGATCTTGGATCATTAAGATGATCCTAAATTGTTTGAACCTCAAGAAGATCGATTCTTCTAAATTCTCCTTTTTTCTTCTCGTTGTCATGTTGAATGTAGTTCTCAAGCAAAGATGTCAAGACCAGGATGATGGAATGAATCAACATCTTCGGGAAGGGCAAATGGATCATGAAGACCATGATAGTTTGTGCCCCCTCTGTCTTCTTACCTCACGTCTTGAATCTCGGGACGAGATTCTTGTTTAGTGGGGGTGAGTTGTCACAGCCCTAGAGCTTGCTTGTAGCTAGTTGCATTGCATCCATGCATCATGTTTAATTTTCATGAAATTTGAAATAGGGATTGCCTAAACCCTAGCATTAAAGGAATTCAAATAGGTTCAACTTCAAAATATTTTCAAAGAACCCAAATTGGTTTGCAAAAATGTTCATGATTAATGGAAAATGGTGAAAATCATATCCAGAGATGATGGATATTTTTCCAAGACATTTTTGGATTTTTGAATAAATCATATTGTATTTGAATTGGGGCATTTAAATACTATTAATATTTTTAAATGCTCCAACAATTCTGAAAAATAGTTAAGGGCCTCTGTAATAATTCAGTTAATGCCCACAATTATTTTCAGGATTTATTTAAATGATTTGGTGCTAAACTAAATCAAAGCAGAGGCAAACAAAATAGAAAAGAGAAATAAAATAGAAATAAGCAGAGAGGAGAAACCTTACAGGCTTACTCACAGCAGCCCAACTGGCTCGCATCAGAGCAGCCAGTGGGGCAAACCGCCCAGCCCAACTCCCCACCGTCTTCAACCTCTGCCAGTAGGCAGAGGCGTGTCGACGCCGCGCGCAGGCCACCTCCACCCTGCCTGCCTCACTCCCCCGACGCTCTGGACGCCTCTCGCAGCGCCACGCAACACTCCGCCTCCCTCGTCCTCTCCCTCTCTCCTGGACCCAATTCCTCCTCTGCTTCCCTCTCAGACCACCGAAGCGGCCCGTCGCCACCGTCGCCGTTCGCCGCGGCCACCGCCTCCCCCTTGCTTCCCCGACCAGCCCAAGAGCTCCGCCTAGTCTCTCTTCCCCTCCTCACCGAGCCTCCCGACGCCGAAAGCCCATGTACGCCGCCAGCGCCGCCGTCTCTGTCCTCGGGTGCCGGAGATCCCCGTCGACGTTCCGCCGGACCCCGTGTCTCCCCTGCCTCTCCAGCAGCACCAGAAGAACCGCGGTGAGCCTCTGCACCGTTTCCCCCATACCCCGTCGCCTAATTCGTCCTACAACCGCCGTCTCCACCGAAGCCGTGAGCTCCTCGCCGCCGGCGATGATGCAGACGAGGCCAGAGCCATCGTAGCTCACTCCCGAGCACGGAGACGTGCTCCACACCTCACCCGGAGCCAAACACACACACACCAGCTCCCCCTCCCGTGCACTACAACGCTAAACCCGCGAGCACCCGAACTCCGGAGACTGCCTAGGTCGCCGCCGGCGCCGATTCCGGCCGCCCCGAGCGCAACCGACTCCACCAAGAGCTTCGGCTCGTCCCCAGCTCCTCCTAGATGCCCTCCGCGGCCCATTTGGTCGCGGGTGTGGCTAAACCACTCTCGCCGCCCAGCGTCGGCTCGGCTGGCTAAACGCCGCAGCCGACTTTGACTCGACCACGGGTGGGCCCGGTTGACTCTCCCGAGTCAATGACAGTGGGGCCCACCACAGTTAACTATTTAGGATTAGTTTTAATTAATTTTAGTTAAGCTAATCACACTGACACGCGGGACCCACTGTCAGGTTTGACCCGGACCATGTTCCGTTGACCACTGACATCACACTGACGTCAGGCTGATGCAGTAATTGATTTTCTGGATTTTTTATAATTCAGGAAATTTCAGAAAATACCCCAAACTTCTAAAATTCATAGAAATTCAACCGTAACTCCAATGGAAATAATTTATATATGAAATATGATCAGAAAAATATGAAGAATCTGTTTATGCCATGATCATGCATGTTTGAACAATTTAACCTCACTGAATAGGACAAATGATGATTATGGCAATTTATGGAATAACATTTGGAGTTGGAATTTGTTCTTGATTGAGTTCCACTTCAATTAACTTGACTAGATATTGCATTAGGTGAATTCAGTACCTTAATATGACATGTCATTCATGTGAATGTGCATTGCATTGATTGTGTTCTCTCTTGTTTGCCGGTAATTGTCCCCTCTCAGTAGACGACGTACCGACGATGAATTCGATGACACCGATGAAGAACTATATTATCTTCAGAAGTGCCAGGCAAGCAAAACCCCCTTGTTCATTCCGATACAATACCACTCTCTCGCTCCTGCTCTGTTTTACTGCATTAGGACAACAACGACTCATGTGTTACTTGCTGCGGTAGCTGAACCCTTTATCCTCTGCATGACCTGTCATTCCACAGTAATTAGATGAAACCCACTAGCATGAGTAGGAGTTGTTTGAGCCCTGTTGTGCCTACTCATTCATGCTTGTTGTCATGCCTGCTACTGCTTAGAGTTGAGTCAGGTCTGATTCATCGGGAATGAATCGGAGGTGTGTGAACATGTCCTACTGTGTGTGTGAGCTAAGTGTGTGAACACGATTTGGTAAAGGTAGCGGTGAGAGGCCATGTAGGAGTACATGGTGGGTTGTCTCATTGAAACCGTCCGCAGGAACTGAGTTCTGTGTTTGTGATCCATGATACAGTTACTACCACGCATTGGGCCCGAAACCAATGGACCCTCTCGGCTTCTTGACCACCCTTGTCCTCAATCCGGGAGTTGCAAGTAGTTTCTGGTGTTTGTAGCATGCTGGGGGCCGCACGCAACGCTGACCTTAGGGGTGGGTTGTGTTGCGGTAGGCACCGTGGGTTGATGTACCGATTCGCCCGTTTGGTGTCTCGGGAACCCTGCACACATCGTTCGGGCTGTATGGGAAACCTCGGCGGACTCCTGCGGATGGAACCCGAATAGGCGATAAACCTGGACTAGGGACTTGAGTGTTTAGGTAGGCCGTGGCCGACACCCACGTTGGGCTTCCGCTTGAAGGTTGCCGAGTACATGTCGTAAACGGCGGTAAGTGGTGAGCGTGTGTGAAGAAGTACACCCTGCAGGGTTTAATATGATCTATTGAATAGCCGTGTCTGAAAAGGACTTCGGGTTGCCTATATCAGTTCATAGACAAGTGGAAGTGGATACTCTAAAATGCGCAAGATAAGCGTGAGTGCTATGGATGGCGTTCTCGTAGGGAGGCGGGGAGCGGGTCCATAGTGGTGTATTGATATGGTGAATATGTGGACTCGTGTGCGCCACCTCAAAAGAGTTACGTGCGATGTAGTTCAGATAGCCACCGAGTCAAAGCTGGCTTGCTGCAACCAAACTCCACCACCCCTTTTGATAATGATGCATATGTAGTTAGTTCGATGTAAGTCTTGCTGAGTACAATTGTACTCACGTTTGCTTATTTTATGTTTTGTAGAGAGCGTCGGTCTCGCTAGTAGTTCCACGTGGACTTGACGTTTAGCTTGTTACCTCAGCTGCGATCTTGTGCCCTCGGCAGATCTGGTAGATAGTCGCTTCTCAGCCTTTTCCATTTATAGTTATGCGTACTCGGACATGTTTTAGCTTCCGCTTGTGCTTTGACTTGTATGCTCGAGTGTTGGGTCATGAGACCCATGTTTGTAATATCTCGCTCCTCGGAGCCTAATGAATAAATATTTGAGTCGAGAGTTATGTTGTGATGCCATGTTGTATTTACACATATTGAGCATATTGTGTGTATGTTTGAAATGCTTGGTATGTGTGGGATCCGACAATCTAGTTGTTTATCCTTGGCAGCCTCTCATATGGCGAAATGTAGTCTCGTGCTTCGGCGATAGTAGTCCGCTACAGCCCGGTTCACGAGTCCTGCTAGCCCAGACTACTGCTTGGACACTTGACTGGCGGCATGTGTTTCACATCGTTCCTATGTCTGTCCCTTCGGGAAATGTCACGCGGTGTTATTCGAATCCTGCCTAGCTCGCTACAGCCGGGATACCGAGTCCTGATAGCCAGTGCTACAGCCCGAATTTATCGTTGATGACCGACATGCTCGATGTGATTCATGTATGCCTGTCCCCATAGGTTAGCGCCGCTTTGGGTTCACGACTAGCCATGTCGGCCCGGGTTCATTGTCATGTGGATGCTAGCGACACTATCATATACGTGAGCTAAAAGGCGCAAACGGTCCCGGGCCATGGTAAGGCGACACCCGTGGGAATACCGTGCGTGAGGCCGCAAAGTGATATGAGGTGTTACCGGCTAGGTCGATGTGACTTGGAATCGGGGTCCTGACAAATTCCGTCTACGGTCTTTTAATTGAAAACACACCTGACTTGCACACACCAGCTTAACTTACTCGTGTCTGGAATCACCCATGACACCTGTCAAGCAAAACTCTAAGTGGGGAGGCTACAACCTCCCGTAGCATGGGATCAAATTTATATCGCGCGCTCTAAGGGGTGGCCTCCCCTCTCGGTCTCAACCGGAAACACCCATGCCCCCGGACCAGGTGGCATGCCTACCGGCTTCAACCGATATCTTCCACCATGGCCTCTCTGTACGGTGTGTGTGCTTGAAAGGGGTTGACGACTCACTGAACCGTACCCTACTTGTTGTAGGGACAAGTGGTAGTACGAAACAAGTATGGAGGTTACTGGAACAAGACTCGATCTACGGTCGACTCAGGAGGTTTATAAATTCCCTGCATGACATATATAACAAATATATTTCAACCAACAAAGTCACCACTCACTATACCTTACCATGCCATACCGGACATAACCGTCCCGACGGGGACCGGCGACAAGCTCACGCCTACCCCAGGCTGGGGCTTTCCCGGATTCCTTTCCGGCATGCATGCAAGGCACATGAGAAAGGTTACCATCACAAGTATATTCATTTCCAACAACAAGGAGATCACTAATATGCATCCATGCAAATGATCATATCACATGAAATAACGTGCTCTTCGAAATGAGGTGGTGTTATAAACGTGTCGGCTAACACACCAAAAGTATTATGCCGGGGTTCAGAATGCTTGCCTTCAAGTTGTGGAGGGGTGAGGTGCTCTCCAAAACTTTTGAAAGTTTTCTCTTCTCCAAAAGTCCTATTTTCAAAAATATTCAAACAACACATTCTTTAAAAACAGCACAAAAAAGTTGTCTTAAATTTTTTCAAATAAATCTTAAAATAAACTAGGTCAAATTTGAGATAGGTAGGAAAAAGAATCAACTCATTAGGAGTTATAGTTAAAAAGTTATAGCCAGTCAGAGTTTAGTCAAATTCCTGGTTTTTAAATAAAACAGAAAAGGAAAAGAAAACGTTTCGAACCGGTACACGTCGAAGACGTACTTTGAGATTTACGTCTTCACTTAACCCACGTGGAATGGGGCGGGGTCACTTACAGTGGGTCCAGGGGGGCCACTGGTCAGGTTTGACCAGTCCATCTCTCCCTCCTCTTCCTCTGCCCCAACGGAGGCGAGGCGACGGCGATCAACACCGGCGAATGGCTGCTCCCCGCGGGCTCCAGAGGGTCGGGATGGATCCGCAAGACCGGGGCGGTCCTCCCGGTGGTCGTTGGGTCGGCGGGGGTGGAGGGAGTCGCTGACGGTGAGTTTCACGGCGGAGGAGACTTCGGGAGCAAAGTGGTTTTGGGGCTGCGGTGGTTCCCGATCAAAATCGAGCAGGGGGAAGGGTTCACGGGAGGAAGAGAGAGCTTCTGGTGGAGAGAGTGGAGAGGGGGAGGTCCTGGTAGCACCGGAATGGCCGGGGCTGTGGCGGCGGCAGGAGTTGCCGGAGACGGGGAAGAAAACCTCCCCGGGTCGACTGGCTGCCACGAGGAAATGAGGGGGTGATTTTGAGGCTGCTACCGTGCTCGGAGGGCTCGAGGGGCTTCCTTTTATAGAGCTCCCACGTCGGTTCGTGGCGGCAGTGGATGAGCTCGTTGGCGACCGATGTTCTGTAGCTTGCAGGCATCATGGCGAGGCTGGGGATGGCGGCAGGAGCTAGCGGACGAGTGGGTACTGCTCCAAGGGCGAGCTGGCGAGCGGGCATGGCTCGGGCGGCGCTGGCCATTGCAGGGGCTGTCGGGCGGCATTGGCGGCGAGCTGCTGGCCTGCCGGAGACGTGGCGAGGGCTGTGGTGGTCGTGGGGAGCAGAAGGGAAATGGCGTGCTGGCTGCGGTCGGCCACGAACCAGAGTGAGTGCGGGGCGAGACGCGGCGGCTCGGTCTTGGCACGTGCAAAACGCGTGCTCCGCTCGCGCTCTGGGCGTGCCCAGAGCACGCACGGAACATGCTCGACAGAATGCTAAGGCATGTTAGGGGGCTCTAAACCACAAGAGGGTTAGCAGGGTGGGGTCATAGGCTAGGGCAAAACCATTGGACAAGCTGGTCTGGTCAGAGGATTAAGTTCACAGTGTAAACAAAAACTCATGTCAAAACAGATCATGCCCATAAGGTGTTTGACAAAATGCCAAGGGCACTTAGGCATTTCTTGGGGTGGCCAAAACTTCCAGAGTGGGGTCTCTTTAGATGAAAGAGAGGGTGGTAAAGTTAGTTTGTCCAAAGCAGAAACTTGCTAGTGCAAGTTTTGCAAAACTTCAATTCTGGACAGAAAGCAAATGGCATTGTTGCAAGCACTTAGGATCATCCAATGGGTCCACTCTCCTGGACTTAAGGGTTTGGCGAGGACTACTAGTAGGAAAAGGAATCATGGATCAAGGAGCAACTAAAAAGGTGGTTGCTGAACAAAACCTCAAGTTGGACCAGAATGGAAAAGAGGATGATTCACTCAGTTTTCCCAAAGAACATCATTAGGTTTTTGCACAAAGTTGATTAATATACTCCTGTTGACATCCCAAAATTTTGGTAGAAGTTTTAAAGAAATATTTGAATAGGTTGTAGTGTAAAAATGCTCTCTGGACCAGATTTGAAAATATGGTGTGGAGCTCAAAATATTCCATGGGCAGAAGATATTTTTGCACAAAATTTGTCACGCCCAATATGCGATACTATCCTAAAGAGACTCGAAGGTCCCACCAAGGATAGAACCTCATATTGATACGCTTTTGCAAGGTGGATATCATTACATCAACATTACATAATAGTGGGGATACATACAAGACATACAACGTCACATGAATACCACAACACAATACATAAGAGCACCATCCGACTACGGATGAAACATAAACAGAAACTCAAACAATATCCACCCTGCTAGCCCAGGCTGCCGACCTAGAACCTATCCCCTGATCGAAGAAGCAGAAGAACTCCAAAACAAGCAACATCGCTCTCGCGTCATGATCATCGCACAACCTGTACCTGCAACTGTTGTTGTAGTAATCTGTGAGCCACGAGGACTCAGCAATCCCATTACCATGGGTATCAAGACTAGCAAAGCTTAATTAATGGGAAAGGAAGGGTAAAGTGGTGAGGTTGCAGCAGCGGCTAAGCATATATGGTGGCTAACATACGCAAATGAGAGCGAGAAGAGAAACAAAGGAACGGTCGTCAACTAGTAATGATCAAGAAGTGATCCTGAACTCCTACTTACGTCAGACATAACCCGAAACCATGTTCTCCTCTCGATCAACCCGAAAAGAGACACTCACGATTCACGCACACGGTTGGTGTATTTTAGAAGAGTTTACTTCAAGTTTACTACAACCGGACATTAACAAATTCCCATCTGCCACATAACATGCGGCACGGCTTTCGAAAGTTCAAACCCTGCAGGGTGTCCCAACAAGCCCATGATAAGCTCTCGCGATCAACGAAGGATATTCCTTCTCCCGGAAGACCCGATCAGTCTCGGAATCCGGCTACAAGACATTTCGACAGCAATAAAACAAGACCAGCAAGACCTCCGGTGTGCCGACATCCCGATAGTAGCAGCGCGTATCTCGTCTCGAGCCACGACCGGATGAGCAAGACGCATAACTAGAACCAGCCCTCAAGTTTCCCGAGGTGGCGCTGCAAGTGGCTCTAGTTTGGACCAACACTTAGACAAGCATTGGCCGGGGCTAAAATAAAGATGACCCTTGGGATGCGCGACTCCCAAGGAAAAAAGGTAATAGGTGAGGCAAATGGTAAAACCAATGTTGGGCCTTCTTTGGAAGAGTCTTATTCAAAGCGAACTGTCAAGGGGGTCCCATAAATCACCCAACCGCATTAGGGACGCAAAATCCGGGAACATAATACCGATATGACGGAAACTAGGGCGGCAGGAGTGGAACAAAACACCAGGCATAAGGCCGAGCCTTCCACCCTTTACCAAGTATATAGATGCATTAATAATATAAGAGATATTGTGATATCCCAACATAAACATAATCCAACATGGAGCAATCTTCATCTTCACCTGCAACTAGCAATGCTATAAGAGGGGCTGAGCAAAAGCGGTAACATAGTCAAACAACGGTTTGCTAGGAAGGGTAACAAAGGTTAGCGGCTGACATGGCAATTAGGGAGGCTTGAGGAGCAAAAGATAGGTAACGCAGCATAGCGATAGAACGAAGCAACTAGCATAGCAATGATAGTAATGAGATCCAAGGTGACGGTCATCTTGCCTGAAATCCCGCAAGGAAGAAGAACGAGTCCATGAAGAAGATGAACATGAGTAGTCGAACGAATCCTCACAATCGCAACATTACCGGAACTAAGAAGCAACACCGGAAAGAAAACAAACAACAAGATAAATGCACAAGCATAAACATGGCATGATGCACAATCAAGTATGATGCATGTCCGGTTTAATGAGGCATGGCATGGCAAAGTGCAACAAATAATACTACAAGTTAAGTGGAGCTCGATATGCAACGAGTTGCATATTGACAAAACACCACATAGACATATTTAGTTTAATCTCGTTTAAGCTACCAAACAATGTTAAATGTTGTTAAACATGGCAAGAGGTGAAGCATATGAAAACCACCTATATAGGCAAGTTTAAATGAGGCCGGAAATAAGAAACAACAATTCCGGAAAATCCTCATGTGCATATTTCGAATTTTCTACTGTTCTGCCCTAAACCATATTTTATAATTGTTAAATAGGAAAATAAAGTGCAACATGTTAAACTAGGCATTTTTTCACCCCATTTACATATAATGTTTATTAAAATTGGAGCTACGGTTATTTAGTTATGAAATAAATCATTTCAACATGACATTTAAGCAAATTAAGGCAAACAGCAAGTTAAACATTTTTAAACATGGATGAAAGTTGGATATTATGAAACTAGATAAAATTATAAGCACTTTACATGTTTAAATCATTTTAAACCGATGCACGGTTTGTGAGTTATTAATGCATGAACATGAGGGGTTTTTCTGTAAAACAGGTAAATCACTGGTTAAAGGACAAAATCGCAGACGGGAAAAAAACATGATCCGGGCCGCATCTGACTAGCCCAATAGAGGAAAGGCCAGGGGGGCTGCTCAACCTGGACCTTGGGCCGGTCGGTGAGAAGCTGGAGCAGGCTGGGCCTTGGGGGCGCTGGGATGAGGCAGCCCACGCAGGAGGGCGACGGGTCAACGGCGCGGGCGAGCGGGCGGGCTGCTGCTGCTCGTTTATGAAGAACAGGAGCAGCAGGAGGCGATGCAGAAGACGACGGCAGGGGTCCTAGCGACGGGGTCGGCGGGAACCGGCCGAAACGCGTGAAACGGAGCGCGGGGAGGCGGAGCTTGGCGCGGATCCATGGCGACGAGGAGGGGCGCGGTCAACGCGGCGACCGGCTGCGCTTGTGGTCATCTCGCTCGGCCACGGTCGAAGCAGAGGACTTGACGAGGGGAGCCGGTCTGACGACGAGGCCGGGGACGACTCGTTCTGGCCGGAGCCGAGGCGTGGAACGAGGCAGGATGGAGCTTCAGGTTCGGGCGGCCATGGCAGGGAGGCGCTCCGGGAAGAGGATGGCAGCGGGCGGAGGCGACCTGCTGGTGCTGCTCGCCTGCGGGACGATGGTGAGGGCGGAGCAAGGCGGCGACGTGGGCGACGAGATGGAGGCTGCTGACGGTCTCCTGGCGGGGGAAAATAAGGGCGACGAACAAGGCGGCTCGGTTCCCTGTTGCAACAGAGAGAGAGAGAGAGAGCATTGAGAAAGAGAGAAACGGGAGAGGAAGAAAGGGAAGGTAGGGGCGGTGCGAGGCTCATCTGTTGGTTCGTGCGAGGAATGGAGCAGCTCCGGCGATGGCGCTCGCTGGCGCAGGGAGGTGGTCCTGGACGAGGAGGTGGCTGCGGCCTCGGGCCTTTCATGGCGCAGCGCCGGCAAGCGGTGGAAGGCGGATGGAGGCCGGAGGCGACGCTGGTTGGGGACGAGGAGGCCCTTGAGGCACAGGCGCACGGGGCTCGGGCAGCCGACGGCTTGACTCCGTTGACGCAAGGCTAATGAAGAGCTCGGGCGCGAGGCCGCCATGTGAGGGAGCTCGGGGATGCGGGGACGAGGTGGCTCTGGACGGCGACGAGGCGTGCTGGATGGCAGCGAGTGGAGGCCGAGGGGATTTGGATCGGGGGCGCAGCCACTGATTGGATGAAGAAGGATCCCGAGGTGGGAGATTTGGTGGGCGATGGGACAAGCTCCCGAGGAACATGGGTGGCAGCGGCGGGAGGATAAGATGGATCGATGCGACAGGGCTAGGGTTGGACTGGTTATATAGGTAGGTTGGTTAGCTTAGGGCAAAACGGACCCTCCGATTAGAATCGAACGGTCGAAAACAAACAGGTTAGGGAGTCCAATTAAGAAAACGGAGATGTTTTATAGATGTTAGGGGATGAACCGAATGCAACGGTGATGACTGAGCGGATTGGGTTCGGGGCAAGTTTCGGACGCACGCGTGGGGTCTGAGAGAGGTCGACAAAGACAAGGGTCTGACAAATGGTCAACAGAGACAAAGAGAGAAAGGGCAACTACGAACGGCTACGAGTTTTATGAAAACATGCAGATGCAATGCGCATGATGCTATGAGATGAGATGCATGGCATGAACAAAATGCAAAACAAAAGACGAAAACCCAACCACGAAGGAAAAAACATATCGGATCTCCGGAAAAGGCAAGAGTTGGGGTTACGAATATGGAAAGTTGTATCCGGGGCGTTACAACACTCCACCACTACGAGAGGATCTCGCCCCGAGATCTAGGATGGCACCGGAGAGAAAACGGAAGAGGAAGATAAGAGGTAAAACTAAGTTGCTTCTTCAACAAACGAGTGAAACCATGAACCTTGAGATGTTGAGCAAAATGAAAGAAAGAAAACAACGAAGATGAGCAAAGTTGAAAACACTCCGTTAGAAAAGAGGAACAAGGGATACGACGAGAACCCAGAGTCTTAGTGATAAGATAGATATTGAAACCACTCCGGTTAAAACAAGATAGGAAGGAATAAGAATGATATAATTTGGGCAGCACTCCGACTGAAGGAAGAAGGAAAACTTGATAAGATGAAAAGAACTTGAAGAGATGACACAACACTCTGGTTAAATGGATAAGCATGAAAAGAACACGGTCCTCACAATTCGAGATGATGAGTGAAGAGAGCAACATCACCATGCCTCCGGAAGAAAGAATAGAAGATAGATCATTGGAATAACAGAATGGAGTAGAGAATGCCAACTTCTGCCCCAAATGAGCTTGGAAAGCACCCTTCCAAGAAGGTTATAACGGAGTTGTTGGAAAACCAACAATGAAAATAATAAGCTTGTAGTGGGCTTATGGAAATATCTCAAGACTATGAGGTGACAATCGGGCACTAATCGAAACCATTGGTTTGATTGAGAGCACCAAAGAGATGAAAAACTTCTTCACCGAGATGAGAAGGAGAAAATTGGATCATTGATAAGCACCACAAATAGCTACATTCCTTAGGGAAGGTTGTAGGTGAAATATAACCCAAGATAACTCCAATGAAGAGATTGATGTATTTAAATACCTCATTCTTGACAACATGTGAATCATGAAGCACGAGGAGAAATTGCCAAGGATGACATAACACCATCTCAAAAGATAAGGTAGAAACAATTGCACTTTGGAATGCAAGATGAAGAATACTTGAGCTCCTCAAAACAAAACATGTGTTGAGCACCATGTTTAATTTTTGAGTATAGCTTGGCGGATCATAACTTCGAGAGAAAATGTTGAAGAACAATTGAAGAATGAAAAGAATCCTTGACAAACCATCATGTAGAGCCTCTATGAAGAACTCCGGTAATAAAAGGATGATAAAAAGAAAGAGAAGTTGAAGACACAAGGTGAAACCTTGCAATGATTTAGATGGAGCTTCGCGATTATATAACCGAGAGGACTTGGAACTCCGGAAAAGAAAAGATGAAAACACTTAACTAGAATTACTTCATCATGAACAATCTCCGGAAGAAAAGAATTAATCAACTCGTGGAAATAAGAATAAGATTTATTGTATGCTTATCCTTCATCAAACTAAATTGATGACAAGCAATGGATTTGGCATACTACTTATTCTCGTAGAAAGGATTAAGAGAGATATAGCGCAAACTTGAGAAGGTATTGATGGAACCACCGGTGGAATTTGGAAACAACGAATGAATTAATATGATAACGAAGGAAGTGAAATCTTGAACGAACCACCATAATAATTGAAAATGAACATAGCAAAGGCACAATTCACCGGGAAGAATTGGAAAACGAATGAAGATGCTTGAGAGAATTTAGATACAAGAGAATGAAGAGATCATGAACTGATTGGAGGATATTTGAACGATTCACCGGTAAGATTTGGAGAATGATAGCTACACGCTGAGAATGAAGAATTATGACATGATGGCCTTCGGAGGAAAGAAATGGAAACAACTCATGAAATGCTCCGAATGGGTGAAAAGAATTCCCACAATCGAAAACAATTATGAGAGAATGGCATCAAGCTAGAACTATGAATCTTGAAGAGAATGGAGCAAGATTTAAGATAAACTCTTCTTCGGTCTTCAAATGTTGAGAATGACGATGAAAAACATCACCATGAATTGTTGAGGCACTCCGGAATGAAAATTAGAAAGGTTGAACCAACGATGAAAAGAATTTGGAAGATCTTGGAGAAAGACATTTGACTGATGATAACTCATTCTTACGTCAAACTTTGAAAAGAATTTTAGAAGCTCCGGGAAAATTAGAAGAGTCAGGTAAGATCCTGGGAAAAGACCTGTGGGTTAGGGCCCACTCAAAAGAAACACCGTTGAACAATTTTAAAGAGAGGTTGCACCGGTTGAATTAAATGGCTTGAATGAGATAACAAGCTCAAAATAACTTGAACGGATCTGGAATGAAAAGACGAGCCTTCCGAGATATCTTCAACACTCCAGAACAAATGAATAGCGAGAAGTGAATGATTAAGAGGTGCATCGGCAAGAGAAAGCATTTGCAACAAGGAAAGGAATATGATGAATATCGAAAGCTTGAATTGGATCCACCAGAGAAGAAACAACAATGAAGGATGATGAACTTGAAACTGTTGAGCATCTTCATGGGAAATCACCGGATAAGAACATTGAAAGAAAAGAATGAAGAGACTTCCCACAAATAAAAGGATACATGATTAAGAAATATGAGTCCTTGAAGAAAAAGGGTGGGAGGGCGGGAAAACAAAGACAACTTGGGACGGATGAAACAAACACCGTCGAGAAAACTAAGAATTGATCTCGCAAATGTTGAAATGATCGGATCCACTTAAAGATAAGCATGCCGGTATTGAAAAAGAATTGACATGACGATCTCGATAAACAAGAAGGATTAGCACTCTCATAGAAATATGAGAACACCGCTTGAAAGGTATGGAATCAACACTTGACATTGAAGCAACTCGAATACCACAACTCAAAACAAAACAAAGGATTTGGCTTGCAGAATAAGCCGGAACAAATACATATGATAGAGATTTACCCAATCCCATATCATGCATCTGTCGAAAAGATATTCTAGGAGCTACTTGAATACCCACCTATAAACTCCCGAAACTTTCTGGTTATGCAATCTGGTGTTGGGGATACAGGGGACACAAAATATATCACCCAAACTAACAATACCTAGATCCAGCTGTATCCATCTGTCAACACATAACCAAGAAACCTTCGGAAATCGTGTACCTCAACCCTCGAAAAGCATCCGTTATACGAGTTATGGCAATACTCCCGAACTCCCCAGTACTGGGTGGCGTCGAGGTTATCTCACCAACAACTGCATAAAATAGATTTTCGATGTCGGTAAAACTCAGGTATTCCAGAACTGCAATGATAAAATTGTGACGACAACACCTCGGAGATCAACTCCCCGGGACACTGCCACAACCCCTAAATGTCAGGAGGCACCAAGAACAATGTTCTCGTCACACAACCATCGGAACGATTCCAAGATACCCGCGTGATCCTAAAAAAAATTAGTGAAATTTGAGGAGAGGAAGGTCAAAACTTCTACGTCAGGAGACCTCACCAGAGCGACGAAGGGACTGAGGAGTAAAAAGAATCCTACTCTCCGATATATATAATCCTAAGACTCAAAATAGTTTCTTCTAGACTCAACAACGGCCAACAATCAAGGGGGCTCCTATGGTCGGTCGAGGCTCTGACACCAACTTGTCACGCCCAATATGCGATACTATCCTAAAGAGACTCGAAGGTCCCACCAAGGATAGAACCGCATATTGATACGCTTTTGCAAGGTGGATATCATTACATCAACATTACATAATAGTGGGGATACATACAATACATACAACGTCACATGAATACCACAACACAATACATAAGAGCACCATCCGACTATGGATGAAACATAAACAGAAACTCAAACAATATCCACCCTGCTAGCCCAGGCTGCCGACCTGGAACCTATCCCCTGATCGAAGAAGCAGAAGAACTCCAAAACAAGCAACATCGCTCTCGCGTCATGATCATCGCACAACCTGTACCTGCAACTGTTGTTGTAGTAATCTGTAAGCCACGAGGACTCAGCAATCCCATTACCATGGGTATCAAGACTAGCAAAGCTTAATGGGAAAGGAAGGGGTAAAGTGGTGAGGTTGCAGCAGCGGCTAAGCATATATGGTGGCTAACATACGCAAATGAGAGCGAGAAGAGAAACAAAGGAACGGTCGTCAACTAGTAATGATCAAGAAGTGATCCTGAACTCCTACTTACGTCAGACATAACCCAGAAACCGTGTTCTCCTCTTGATCAACACCGAAAAGAGACACTCACGGTTACGCACACGGTTGGTGTATTTTAGAAGAGTTTACTTCAAGTTTACTACAACCGTACATTAACAAATTCCCATCTGCCACATAACCGCGGGCACGGCTTTCAAAAGTTCAAACCCTGCAGGGGTGTCCCAACTTAGCCCATGATAAGCTCTCGCGATCAACGAAGGATATTCCTTCTCCCGGAAGACCCGATCAGTCTCGGAATCCGGCTACAAGACATTTCGACAGCAATAAAACAAGACTAGCAAGACCTCCCGGCGCCGACATCCCGATAGTAGCCGCAGCAGATCTCGTCTCGAGCCACGACCGGATGAGCGATGACGCACAACTAGAACCAGCCCTCAAGTTTCCCGAGGTGGCGCTGCAAGTGGCTCTAGTTTGGACCAACACTTAGACAAGCATTGGCCGGGGGCTAAAATAAAGATGACCCTTGGGATCGCGACTCCCAAGGAAAAAAGGTAATAGGTGAGGCAAATGGTAAAACCAATGTTGGGCCTTCTTTGGAAGAGTCTTATTGAAAGCGAACTGTCAAGGGGGTCCCATAAATCACCCAACCGCGTTAGGGACGCAAAATCCGGGAACATAATACCGATATGACGGAAACTAGGGCGGCAAGAGTGGAACAAAACACCAGGCATAAGGCCGAGCCTTCCACCCTTTACCAAGTATATAGATGCATTAATAATATACGAGATATTGTGATATCCCAACATAAACATAATCCAACATGGAGCAATCTTCATCTTCACCTGCAACTAGCAACGCTATAAGAGGGGCTGAGCAAAAGCGGTAACATAGTCAAACAACGGTTTGCTAGGAAGGGTAACAAAGGTTAGAGGCTAACATGGCAATTAGGGAGGCTTGAGGAGCAAAAGATAGGTAACGCAGCATAGCGATAGAACGAAGCAACTAGCATAGCAATGATAGTAATGAGATCCAAGGTGACAGTCATCTTTCCTGAAATCCCGCAAGGAAGAAGAACGAGTCCATGAAGAAGATGAACGGGAGTAGTCGAACGAATCCTCACAATCGCAACATTACCAGAACTAAGAAGCAACACCGGAAAGAAAACAAACAACAAGATAAATGCACAAGCATAAACGTGGCATGATGCACAATCAAGTATGATGCATGTCCGGTTTAATGAGGCATGGCATGGCAAAGTGCAACAAATAATACTACAAGTTAAGTGGAGCTCGATATGCAACGAGTTGCATATTGACAAAACACCACATAGACATATTTAGTTTAATCTCGTTTAAGCTACCAAACAATGTTAAATGTTGTTAAACATGGCAAGAGGTGAAGCATATGAAAACTACCTATATAGGCAAGTTTAAATGAGGCCGGAAATAAGAAACGACAATTCCGGAAAGTCCTCATGTGCATATTTCGGATTTTCTACTGTTCTGCCCTAAACCATATTTTATTATTGTTAAACAGGAAAATCAAGTGCAACATGTTAAACTAGGCATTTTTTCACCCCATTTACATATAATGTTTATTAAATTGGAGCTACGGTTATTTAGTTATGAAATAAATCATTTCAACATGGCATTTAAGCAAATTAAGGCAAACAGCAAGTTAAACATTTTTAAACATGGATGAAAGTTGGATATTATGAAACTAGATAAAATTCTAAGCACTTTACATGTTTAAATCATTTTAAACCGATGCACGGTTTGTGAGTTATTAATGGATGAACATGAGGGGTTTTTCTGTAAAACAGGTAAATCACTGGTTAAAGGACAGAATCGCAGACGGGAAAAAAACATGATCCGGGCCGCATCTGACTAGCCCAATAGAGGAAAGGCCAGCGGGGCTGCTCACCCTGGGCCTTGGGCCGGTCGGTGAGAAGCTGGAGCAGGCTGGGCCTTGGGGGAGCTGGGATGAGGCAGCCCACGCAGGAGGGCGACGGGTCAACGACGCGGGCGAGCGGGCGGGCTGTTGCTGCTCGTTTCTGAAGAACAGGAGCAGCAGCGAGCGATCTGAAAGACGACGGCAGGGGTCTGGCGGCGGGTCGGCGGAACCGCCGGAACGCGCAAGCGGAGCGCTGGGAGGCGGAGCTTGGCGCGATCCATGGCGATGAGGAGGGCGCGGTCAGCGGCGGCCGGCTGGCTGCGCTTGGTCGTCTCGCTCGGCCACGGTCGGGCGAGAGGACTTGCGAGGGAGCGGTCGGCACGACGAGGCCGGGGACGACTCGTTCTGGCCGGAGCCGAGGCGTGGAACGAGGCAGGATGGAGCTTCAGGTTCGGGCGGCCATGGCGGGGAGGCGCTCCGGGAAGAGGATGGCAGCGGGCGGAGGCGACCTGCTGTTGCTGCTCGCCTGCGGGACGACGGCGAGGGCGGAGCAAGGCAGCGACGTGGGCGACAAGATGGAGGCTGCTGACGGTCTCCTGGCGGGGGAAAACAAGGGCGACGAAGAAGGCGGCTCGGTTCCCTGTTGCAACAGAGAGAGAGAGAGCATTGAGAAAGAGAGAAACGGGAGAGGAAGAAAGGGAAGGTAGTGGCGGTGCGAGTCTCATCTGCTGGTTCGTGCGAGGAACGGAGCAGCTCTGGCGGTGGCGCTCGCTGGCGCAGGGAGGTGGTCCTGGACGAGGAGGTGGCTGCGGCCTCGGGCCTTCATGGGCGCAGCGCCTGGCAAGCGGTGCAAAGGCGGATGGAGGCCGGAGGCGACGCTGGTTGGGGACGAGGAGGCCCTCGAGGCACAGGCGCACGGGGCTCAGGCGGCCAGCGGCTTGACTCCGTTGACGCAAGGCTGATGAAGAGCTCGGGCGCGAGGCCGCCATGTGAGGGAGCTTGGGGATGCGGGGACGAGGTGGCCGAGGGGATTTGGATCGGGGGTGCATCCACTGATTGGATGAAGAAGGATCCCGAGGTGGGAGATTTGGTGGGCGATGGGACAAGCTCCCGAGGAACATGGGTGGCGGCGGCGGGAGGATAAGATGGATCGATGCGACAGGGCTAGGGTTGGACTGGTTATATAGGTAGGTTGGTTAGCTTAGGGCAAAACGGACCCTCCGATTAGAATCGAACGGTCGAAAACAAACAGGTTAGGGAGTCCAATTAAGAAAACGGAGATGTTTTATAGATGTTAGGGGATGAACCGAATGCAACGGTGATGACTGAGCGGATTGGGTTCGGGGCAAGTTTCGGACGCACGCGAGGGGTCTGAGAGAGGTCGACAAAGACAAGGGTCTGACCAATGGTCAACAAAGACAAAGAGAGAAAGGGCAACTACGAACGGCTACGAGTTTTATGAAAACATGCAGATGCAATGCGCATGATGCTATGAGATGAGATGCATGGCATGAACAAAATGCAAAACAAAAGACAAAAACCCAACCACGAAGGAAAAAACATATCGCATCTCCGGAAAAGGCAAGAGTTGGGGTTACGAATATGGAAAGTTGTATCCGGGGCGTTACATAAGTGGTTCAAATACTCCATATGACATATCCAAATTTTGGTGGGATTTTTGAATGAATTTATAAAAGGGTTGTAGTACAAATGGGACCATAAAACTATGGGAAACCATTTTCAAGAAAATAAGGATCAGGAAGAATATTATATAATTAATTCTTCTGATAAAAGAAAAGATTTTCTTGAGAGGGTAAACAAGTCCAATATCATAAGTGAAAGGTTTTCATCTTAGGGAACAACTCCAAGATAACCAAGAAAAGAATGGTTCTGAAATCAAGAAAAACCAAGAAAAAGGAAAGTTAAATTTCCTGGCAAGATTTTAATTAACAAAACAAGGTTAAAAATTTTGCGGTGTCACAAAACCTCCCACTAGGGGGCTTAGCTGCAGCCCAGTGCTCTCCTAAGTAATAGAAGTCCTACCGAGTGGAGAGAAAACCTCCCACTCGAGGGCTTAGCTGCAGCACAATGCTCGCCTAAGTAATAAAAATCCTACCGAGTGGAGAGCAAACCTCCCACTCGGGGGCTTAGCTGCAGTCCAGTGCTCGCCTACGTAATAGAAATCCTACCGAGTGGAGAGCAAACCTCCCACTTGGGGGCTTAGCTGCAGCCCAGTGCTCGCCTAAGTAAGGAATTCATCCCAACCCGCAAGGACGACGAGGTGCAGGTTGACTGCTACCTTCTCCTTCGGAGCTTCGCCACAAGTACAATGTGCGGTCCATCCCAATCCATAAGGACTGACGAGGTGCAGGTCGATTGCTACCTTCTCCTTGAGCTTCGCCACAAGTACAACGCGGTCCATCCCAATCCATGAGACAGCGAGGTCGTCGCGATCAGGCTCCATCTCTACCGCAAGATAGATGAAGTACAAGTCGACTGGAGTTTCACCTCAAGGATACTACTTACAACAAAGAAATATATTCCAAATGAAGAGCAAAGTTCTCTCGAAGGCAAATAAAGCATGTTCAAGGATAGATCAAGTTCGGATAAACGTCCTACGGATCCAAAAGTGCTCAGGCGTTAAGCATGTTAAAGTTTGTCGGTTACAAAAACCACTCGGCATTCCGAGGCCAATTTAAGGTGGGACTTAGAAGTTTTTTAGTCCTCCGGTGGAGGACTGGAAGGTGCAACAAACTGGTCGAGGTCGATTCCGTCGGCAATGCGGGTAGCAGCAGCGATGAAGGTCTCCATGAAAGATCAGAAGTCGTACTTCCTGGTGTTGGCAACTTTGAGGGACGCCAGCTTGTCCTCTTGCGCTTCCTTGCAGTGTACACGAACCAAAGACAGAGCAACATCAGCACCACACCTGGCAGAAGACTTTTTCCATTCTTGCACTCGACTTGGAATCTCATTCAGTCGAGCCATTAAGGATTCAAGGTCATTCTGAAGCGTCTGATCTGGCTAGAGAGTTGAGTCGATCCGCGACACCGCAGCTTTCAGTCGAGCAAGATAGTCCACTACGCTAGGAACGCGAGACTCCAGTCGGAGCACATTCATAGCAGCTTCGTCCTTCACAGGAGAGTTGATGGGGTCCAGGCTGGTTTCCACTCGACTGGTTTCTTCTTCGAAGTTTTGACATAATTCTGAAAACACAGCTCAGACTCAAAACAACAATCATGCGATGAGCCGGTGATAGCAAGACAGTCGGATAAAGAGATTACCTTCAAGCATGAGGAACAGCTTCTTGGCGAGCCCTCCAAGATAAACCTCCGTGTCGTTTAGCTTCCCCGCCAGCTTAGCCAGCCTTGTCGACAGAGCAATCTTGTCGTTCTTGATCGACTAACTTCCTTGTTGGCGCGTCAAGAGCGGCTTTCAGCTTGCATCATCTTCAAGTTTGTCGACCGAGGCAAGTTTCTCTTCAGAGCTTTGTTTTCTCCAAAGCACTTATACATGCCTCTCTGAGGTCAAGGTCTTTCTTCTTCAGAGTCTCTTCTAGTTTATCTGCAAAGCAACAATGAGAACAGAGTTGAGAATGAACAGAAAAACAAAGACAGTCGTCAAAGTTCTCACCAGCCATACCTTTTGCTTCATCCTTCGCCTTCTGCAAATTCTCCTGAGCAAGCTTCAAGTCGAGGTTGAGCTAGATCTGTTTGTTCTCTAACTCAGTATAGTGAGCCACAAGCTCGCAAGATTTCTACAAAGAGTCAATCAACAAGAGGCATCAAAGACAGACCACTTCCGAGTGACTAAGGAAAAATCGTAGCATTTCTAAGACTGCAGTCGAATTAAAACATTCGACAGTAGTCTCGGGGACTACACCCAGCGGGTGCACTCAGCGTGACCCCACTGGTTTTACCAATTTGGTTCGACCAGTCGACCAAAAGAGGCAAAAAGGTTATGATTCTAAAACCATGGCTAATTGTCGTGATCACCATGTAAAAAACAGTTCTTTAGACTATAGTCGATTGCACGAGTCCACCATAGTCTCGGGGACTACACCGGTGGGTGCACTCAGCGTGCCCCCACCGGTTTCTGACGTTCCATTCGACTTGTTCCGACCAGGCCGAGTGAAGAAGTTCAAAGTATAAAGACTATAGTCATTGCACGCATCCACCATAGTCTCGGGGACTACACCTAGTGGGTGCACTCAGCGTGCCCCCACAAAAACTCAATCGACACACACACCCAAAGGGTGTACAGATATAAATCTTGAGAAAGAAGCGTTTGGTAGCATGTCCTAACAGAGCAAGCAGTTTGGTAGCATATCCTATGAGCAAGCAACGATCGACTTACTTGGACATTGCTCTGGAGAGCTGAACTAGCATCATAGGCCGCCTGGCTGGCCTCTCGGACTGCCTTCACCTTCTCCATCATGATCCCTGCCTGGCGTATAGCCTCCTTAGCAGCACTCACTTGGTCTTCCGGGACGTGGTGTATAGAAAAAAGGGATGGTGGATCAGCAGTCGATGAAGTGGGTCGGGCACTTGTCAGCGGCACAGCAAAAGACACAGAAGCCCGAGTGGGGTTGCCTCTCTCGGAAACCAGCGTCTCAGGTATCGTCACAACTGGAGCAGCCTTGCCAGCAGGCACCCTCTTGTTCTTCCTCTTCCTCAACGGCGCTTCCTCGTCATCAGGGGGGAGATCAATGACATGAGGCGGAACTACAAGAAAGATTCAAAAGTAAACATGGAAATCCAATCGACTAAAAGCGAAACTACAAAGATCATACCAAGGTTGGAGGTGACGGCATCTTCCATTTCCTGATCTTCGTGCTTGTCGGAGGTCTCGGAGGTAGCAGCACTGCAGATTTCAAGAATCGGCTGATCAGTCATCAAGTCGATCAAAAGTACACTCATCTTGAATAAGGAAATACAAGTTCTGCGGATTACCCGGAGATGGTGGGAATGACCATCCGCATCTTGGGCAGGGCCTTCGCCGGCTTCGACAACGTTGCTCGAGGTTGCTTCGGCGGTTTCTCAGTCGGTGCAGGAGAACTTGTCCGAGGTCGCTTCATCGACTGCCCGGTGGGCGCAACAGCTTTACCGCGCCCCGCCGCCGGGTCATGCGTCAACTTTGACCTTCCTTCCGAGCGGGGAGGATCGACGTCTTCCTCCTCTTCCTCCTCCTCCTCCTCTTCATCAGAGTTGTCGTCCCCCTCATCCTCCTCGCCGTTGGACTCCCATTCCTCCTGGCTTTCACATCCGCTTCCTTCTTCTTCTTCGACTGGTTCCTGCGCCCCGTTGGGCATCGAGTACATCTCAGTGGTGACCTAGAAGACAACAAAACAAGGCAAAAGTCAGTCGACGAATTGGCATCAAAACAGAATGAATGCAGCAGAATCACAGTCGGAGATAAGCGGTTATACCTTGTCTGCTTCATAAGTCTGGTCGAGTGGTGGAATCCTCCTAGCTCCGCGAGGGTTATCTTTGTTTCCGGTGATGGCAGTCATCCACTTCTCTAGTGTGGCGTCATCGACCTCCTCTGGATGGACACGAGTGGTATCATCTGTACCGGAGTACATCCACATCGGATGGCCTCGGTATTGGAGTGGCTGAATACGCCGTCGGAGGAAAACTTCCAGAAGATCCATGCCGGTCACCCCGTCGCGAATGAGCTGGACTACGTGTTCCATCAACAATTTTACTTGGGCCTTCTCCTCTAGTAGCACCTTCAGGGAAGATGGCTTGTTCACTCGACTCATGGAGAAAGGAGGAAGTCCAGTCGACTGCCCCGGCGTCGGCTGGTCTTAGCGATAGAACCAGTCATTGCCACCCTCTAACCGAGTCGGGAGAGTCATAGCCGGAAAGGCACTCTTCCCCCTCATCTGGACGCCGAGTCCCCCACACATCTGGATTACTTGGGTTCTCTCGTCATTCGGGTTCGTTTTCTTCACTGTCTGAGAGCGACAAGTGAATATATGCTTGAAGAGGCCCAAGTGCGGCCGACAGCCCAAGAAGTTTTCGCATAACGACACGAAAGCAGCAAGATAGACAATGGAGTTGGGAGTGAAATGATGGAGTTCCGCTCCAAAAATGTTTAGAAACCCCCGGAAGAAAGGATTCGGCGGTAGAGAAAATCCCCGATCTACGTGAGTGGCTAGGAGAACGCACTCACCCTCTTCAGGCTGCAGCTGCCACTCCGTTCTCGGAAGCCTCGCTGACCCATGGAGGATCAGTCCCTCGTTGGCCAGATCGTTGAGGTCCTTCTCGGTGATGGTCGAGCGGATCCAATCTCCCTGGACCCAACCTTGCGGCAGTTTGGACCGCGAAGAGGATCCGCCCCGACTGGGCGCTCTCTCCTTTGCCTTCGCCGTCGCCTTCTTCCCCCGCTCCAATGCTGCGGTCTTCTCCTTCACCATGGTCGCCGGCGAAGCTGGTACGGAGCTGCGGCGCTGAGCAGGCTAAGGGCGCAGCAGAAAGATTTGGAGGCGGAAGGAGGAGAAGATTGGGGTCACACTGTTCAAAATACCCCGTCCAATGCCTTATATGAGTCCACTTCCGAGTGGCTGACTGGTTGGCCCAGGCAATCCCGTCGAATCCCGCAACAGGCGTGCACGCGATACGTGGCGAAAAAGGCGGCGCGAAGATCGAGGCGTCGTCGCCTTATCCCATCCGAGTGCCGCAGTTTTCTCCGCTTCACGCGCTTCCCAAAATTCAGATCCCGCGAAATCCGCTAACCGCGAGCAACTTTGTCGACAGCAGATTTCCTCCGATCCGTCGCCGAAATCCTCAAGTTCACAAAGTTCACTCGACAAATGTGAAGAATGGATCAAAGGCGATGAAAGAGAAGTTGACGCCATCACTAAAAGGTCGTTGATCGAGTAAGACACACTGCAACACGAAGAACAGGTCGGAAAGATTATCAACTCCTTCCTCACTCAATCCTCGATCCATTCGGGGCTAATGATGAAGTCATGTACCTAGGGTAGGGTCATAGACCTGCCCAAAGGTACCCTCCCAAGGACACTTTCGAAAGAAGTTGCCTACCAGTCGACCTGGTAGGTTTCCACTCGACAGATTCAAAGACACTCGACCATGAAGCCCCACTCGACCACCTGGAGTCCAAGAGCCACTCGGTGTCCAAATGGTTTGTAGTTAAATAGTCTTTATGGTCATGATGACACTTTATGTAAGGCGTTACCAGTACCTTAAACCCTCCGTTACGTGGGCTGGCTGGGGTCCTGGCGCACTCTATATAAGCCACCCCCCCTCCACGGGTAGAAGGGTTCGCACCCCTGTAACACATACGCATATAATCCAGTCGACCGCCTCCGGGCTCCGAGACGTAGGGCTGTTACTTCCTCTGAGAAGGGCCTGAACTCGTAAATCCCTTGCGTATACAACTACTCCATAGCTAGGATCTTGCCTCTCCATTCCTACCCCCATTCTACTGTCAGACTTAGAACCACGACAGCGTCATCGCCGCGGCCGTGGGAGGCGATCCTGGAGGTGGCAGCGGCCAGGCCGGCGATGGCGGAGGGGGCGATACTACTGGTACCGAACCCCGCCTTCAACGAACTACGCCTGCCGGAAGGGATCCTCGACCTGTTTCTTCGTCGGGATGTTCTGCTGGCTGTGCTCCCGTCTGTCCGGCTCCGGTGCGCAGCTCCACGCCCCCACCTGGACGTCTCCAACGCCGCCCCCACCTGCAGCATGGCGCGGTGGGCGGCCCCGTTGACCACGGCCGCATTGCTCCGCTGCTGCCCTCCCCTTTCTTGCCACGTCAGCTTTGACGAGTGGGCCACACTTCTCATAAACGTCTTTAAATCTTCTAAACTTGTCATTTTTCGAAAGTGGTAGTTTTTTGTCATGGATTAGGAAAAAAGTGGTAGTTTTCGGGAAAATCGTAAAGTGATAGTTTGTAGGCACGTTCCCATGAAATGTGGTAGTATTTGGTTAAATACTCTAAACCCAGTCTGACAACTCACGCTCTCACCTTTAAAAAAACAAAAATAACTCACGCTCATGTTTTTTTATTAATTCCAGCATGTTTGTAACTGCTTCAATAACAATACTCAAGCCCAAGATCTAATGACCGCCCTTAGGCTGCTACCGATGCATCGGTGTTTAGATGAGGTGCTAAGCACATTAAATAGCTCAGCAACTATACTCCTCAATGCATAGGTGCTTAGTTTTTTGTAGCTAAATTTCCTTCTTTTAATGATTTAGTAACTAAAGTTCGTCATGCATTGGTGGGTTTCTTTTATTTAAATGTTTTCCCTACGTTCACGCGCTCGGCATTGTTTATTTCTAGGGTCACCACAATCATCACTCTCCACTTAATTAACTTGCCACATCAGATTTTTTTCGTACATGACAGGCTTAGCACATGTACAAGGTGGGGCATTGAGAGGGGCCTTATGGTACGGTTATACCCTAATCTTTTAAGCAAGTTACATTTATTATGCATGCTTTTTTGCTTAAAAATAAATGTATACCATTTTTGGGTAGAACACCTATCAGAACTTTGCAGTTGGATTAGTACTTGACAAGTGATGTTCAAGTTGACAAGTGACAGAATCATCTTGAATTCAAGGTCTTTTAACACGACATGGTAGTATTTGTAAGTTGTAACACCACGTCACCTCTAACATGGGAGAGATTTAAGATAGTAATATATAAGAGAGTAAGAGCTTGCAATTTCTTTGATAATCCGCAATATGTGAAGCCATTTCAATAATTCAAACT
Source organism: Aegilops longissima (assembly GCA_021605205.1). Taxonomy (NCBI): domain Eukaryota; kingdom Viridiplantae; phylum Streptophyta; class Magnoliopsida; order Poales; family Poaceae; genus Aegilops; species Aegilops longissima. Next base: position 561,062,648 of record CM038676.1, on the reverse strand, counting down.
CTAGGATTTGCAGTGGATGAGAATCTTGATTAGCAAAAAATTGACCTTTGTGTGAATGAGTGAAATGAATTAAAAAATTGCATGGAGTATGAACTATGAAGTAGTGAGATAATCATCCCTTCCCAGTTCTACATGAAAATCCATCATGCATAGTCATCAATGATGATGGAATAATGTTGGAAATATGTGTCCTGCAACTATAGTAAAATTACTTGAAATTACTATTATTAGGAATACCTCATTATGGAATTATACATGTATTTATGCATTAAATTACTTTACATGCTTATCATGGAATTATTATTTGTACTTAAGATTATATACTTAAGAAGCTGGTCGATTGTCAGTGGAATACCATATACTATTTATACTGAAAAGATTACCCGGGTACACTGATAATTGGAAGGAGCTGGATCATATAGTTAGATTATAATCCTAATATTGATCTACATAACTAGATGAATTTACACTATTATGGCACGTTGCTCACAAGCGCGTGCTCTCCGGACATAACGGGAAGAATCCGTTAACAGACAAATTTGATCGTGGTTGGTAACTTGATCTGGGTCTTTCCCCGAAAACTAGTGGAAAATACTAGGAAGGTTATCTGTATAAGAAGTTAACTTTTTTGAAAAGACAGTATAAGAAAGTCCCTAACATGTTGCCTCATATATGTGAATTGTGAGCGGCACCACGGAAAAGCACACAAAATAGGGGCTAGACCACAAATTAGTTCTAACAAGTAACATGACAGGGGATCCGCCTATCATAAAGAAGAAGAAATTTTTGCATATTAATGAAGTTTAAGCAAAATTTATGGAGATGTTTACCGTCGGGCGTCGGCAACTCATTTTCAGGGTCAAATGTTTCAGAAAAGAAAATCCAGGGTCAGATTAGGCAATTGGAGTCTGCAGATATCCAGATATTCCACTCGTAGAAGAGAGATTATCTGATCCCTGTAAGTGCTTGTCAAGGCCTATAGGAGAACACGGTGTAGTTTCCAAATTATTATTATTATTGTTGCTGGTTAGAATATTGGATGTATGATGGTTCATGTTGAACTAAGTATATTGTTTCCGAGGGGTCACCATCTTCACTACGTCATATATTTATAGAATCCTGGGACAGCTTTTTTCTTTCTTTCTAGGATACCACTAGTGCAGAACCGGGATTTAGCGCCGGTTCGTAAGGGCCTTCAGTGCCGGTTCTGCAACCGGCATGAAAGAGTGGAGACTAAAGGCCCCCCCTTTACTACCGGTTCGGCACGAACCGGCGCTAAAGTGCCACCACGTGGCACGAGTCAGGCCCGGGTGCTGGTAGACCATTAGTACCGGTTGGTAGCACCAGCCGGTACTAAATGTTTGGGGGTGGTTTAAATTTTTATTTTTCCATTAATTTTGTGTTCTCCATTTAATTCTTTTTTGTTTGCTGGTATTTTAGAATACTACATATTGTACACATTATGCATATATATAAATAGATTTTCTCGTAGAACCGATCATATATATATATATATATATATATATATATATATATATATATATATATATATATATATATATATATATATATATATATATATATATATATATATATATATATATCTAATGTCTCACAACCACCATTAATTATTCACACACACACACACACACACACACACATCACAACCACCATTAATTATTCACACACACACACACACACACACACACACACACACACACACACACACATATATATATATATATATATATATATATATATATATATATATATATATATAAACAATTTCTCCTACATGTTGCCTTGGTGCCTTCGGAGCACGATGACAAGTGGTTCATGGGGGCGGTAGCGGGTAATAGTATTCTCCTTTGGGATCTATGACCTGGTCGAGCAAAAATCCCGCTATTTCGTCTTGAAGTGCTCGTATGCACTCTGTTGGTAGGAGCTGGTCCCGCACGTCTTTGAACTGTTAAGAAGGAGATCAATATGCATGTGTAGTTGTGTGACTAGATATCGACAATCATGTAAGATTTTTGAATAGTGTTCTGGCAAACGTACCCATTGTTGTCTATCAGATCTGCTCCTTTCGGACGCCATCATGCGAATGTTCTCGCAAAGGTAGTATGCACACACTTCAGTCCCCGGCGCCTGCTTCAGGGCCTTTACGAGAATAGAATTTAATCACATAATAATTAATCAAGCATGTTAATTAATTAATGGTATTGAAACAAGAATTAAAGAGATGGTAGCTAGCTAGCTAGTACTACTTAATTACTTACCTTGGGTCGATACCAAAATAGCTTTTGTCGCCATTTTCCTGGAGTCACCTTGATGTACTTTGCCCAAGCCCTGCCCGCCGGCAAAGAAAATTAATAAAGGGGTTATTAAAAACAGTTCATTTCAGGAAATGACGAACTAAATAGGCCGAGATATAGTTAATAATGATTGAAATTACCTGTTGACTATCCCCTTCACGATGTTGTAGTCACTATCTTTTTTAAGTAGTGCGTCTAGTACTTCAACTTTTCCTACGTCATCTTTAATATCTAACAAGATCCAGTGGAACCTGCATGCGCATACGTTTGCATGTATAAATTAAGCGGGCATGTGAATAACACTAATCAACTATAACCCAAAACCCTATACACTTATTAACATCTAGCTAGTAAGCAAAAACAGAATTTGTAGTACAAGACAGTGTGACTCACTCGAAGTTGTAAGGAAGTAGTATATCTTTATTACTATTGAGGCGCTTCAAGAACTCTAGCATGTTTTTCTTTACATCTTGTCTACACCATTCCAATTTCCATGTGTATTCATTAACAGTATTTGGGTCAATGAACCCAATGCCATAGCGTCCAGCTTTTTTTCATTTCATACATCTTCATCCTGCATAATACCACAGAAAAGAATATATAGTGAGGATATATAATTACAGGTAATTAATGATCAATCAATGAGCACTAGAGCTAGCTTGAGACTTAAATTACAGAAAGAAATCACTTACAGACAATAGCAACTGATGATAGATTTGTCGAGTGCATCTTGATTGAATAACTGAAATAGTTCTGAATACTCAACGGACAGAGCTTTCGTATTGAAGTAATGATCTTCCTCGACTTGCACCATGAGGGACTCTCGATTGGAACTCTTGGTAATTTTCATTTACCAATCATGCAATTCATACATTCTCGTTGGGAGGTTCTTGACCTCCTCGGGCTCGACCAAAGGTTGGTCCCAGACATATTTCCGTTTTATTTCCTCCTCTCTAAGCGGAGACATGGGCTCGATATCGAGGAGTTGTCCAACAGTGATCTTGAGCATTTCAGCCTGCATTATATGCTCCTTGGTATTACCACATCGCCCAGCTCGGAAACGTAAATGGTTTGCCCACAATAATATTGGGCGCGCGTACTCTCATGTGTTGTTGGCACAACAAGCGGGGGGATCTATTGCGCCGCCTGTTCTCCCAGCTGGGGTACGGTTTTCCCGCATTTTTTGACAGCTGCTTGTGGGCTCGAGCTCGAGCTCGCTTCTTTCTGTAGTCGTGCTCGATGTAGCTTCCTGATTTGGCGCTCATAGTCTGAGTCAACAGGCTTGGGAGCTGGTGGTCTAGCCATACGAATGAAGTGGTCAATCTTTTCCTCACGCACTTTCTCCATCAGCGGCGGTGCCGGTTTCAGTCCAAAATGGGCATCCACTTCAGCCCGCACTATGGCATCGTTTTGCTCCTCGGTCATGTCGTAAGGCCTCTAAGGAAAAGGAGCGAGGCTGCTTGGACCATATTTATATCCCTTGTCTCCGCCTGTACTTCCTGTACTACGTCGACTCGTACCGCTACGCACCATAGCTGCAGTGTGTCTCTTCTGCGATTGCCGAGGCGGCGGAGACGGCTGACGTGGCTGAGTTGGAACAGGAGAAGTGGCCTGACGCTGTGCCGGACTTCAAGCAGGAGGTGTGGCCTGACAAGGTGTCGGACTTGAAGCAGGAGGTGTGGCCTGACGCTGTGCCGGACTTGAAGCAGGAAGTGTTGCCTAACACGGTGTCAGACTTGAAACAGGAGGAGTGGCCTGACGCTATGTCGGACTTGAAGCAGGAGTCTGCTCACGCGTTCGTGGACTTGGAGGAGCGGGAGTCTGCTGATGCGATGGCGGACTTCGAGGAGGAGTCGGCAGACGCGGTGTCGGTGGACTTCGAAAGATGATGCAATCCTTTCTCCATAGGATGATGCGATGTATGGCCTCTCCCAGTGTGTGCTCGTCGTCACCTCCCGGAATGTCAAGCTATAGCCCCGAATATGGGTCCACCACCTCATCAACCAAGACACGAGCATAGCCCGCTGGAATCGGGGTGCAATGGAAGGTTGCTTCGGGGGTAATTGTAAAAGCAACGGCGTCCGCCACCTTCATGGATATGTTCTTCATTTTGAAGTGTAGCTCACAGTTAGTGCTCTATATGATGTCATCCACAGGGTATGCATCCAGCAGTGCGTTGCCCAGGGCGGAACTAACGCTGCTTCTCGGCATGGATGGGGCAGTGCTATCAAATGTTGGATGATCATCCGCTTGCTGCTGCCGCTGCTGAGACCCCCTTTCCTGGCGAAGTGAGACGATCTGCTGCTGCTGGAATTTGAGTGCCAAGTCCGCGTGCCTTGCTTCTAGGCCTTGAAGGCGTTCCGCGTCCTGCTTCCTCTGCTCCTCCTCCAGCTTCCTCTTCTTCTCCTCCTCCATCTTTCTTCTTGCACGGGTCCTGTAGTAATTGTTCCATTCCGAAAACCCCTCATACCAGGGAATAACGCCCTTGCCTCGTGTTCTTCCCGGGTGTTCAGGATTTTCCAGGGCGCGCGTAAGCTTGTCGTTCTCTCTCTTGGGCGTGAACACCCCCTTTCGAGCATCTTCTATTGCGTCAAGAATCTTTTGTTCTGCTCCTTTTAGACTTTCCTTCTTCGAAACCAGGCCTGTCTTCGGGTCCAACGTCCCCCATGCGCATAGAACCTAGTTCTGCACCTGGGGGGCTAGCTCCTAGTAATCGGAGTGACCCCTGCATCCTCCATCTCTTGCTCAGACTTATCCCACTTAGGCATGGCCACCGCGTAGCCACCTGTACCCAGTCTATGGAACTTCGTCTTTTTTGCGGCATTGGCCGTGTTTTTTCTCGACCATTCCTTAGATAATACTGATTCCTTGAATTTCACGAAAGCGGGCCAGTGTTCTCTTTGCTTCTCCAATGTTCCCTTGAATTCTGGAGTCTTCCTTTCTGCAGCAAGGTAGTTGGCCCATACAGTTTTCTTGTGGGTTTTGGATGCAATTGCCATCTTCTTAAGAGCAGCGTCCTTGACTTTCTGCACATCTGCATCAGTGAAATAATCTGGTAGGGTGAAATGTTCCATCAGATATTTCCAAAGCTTTTGTTTTGCTCTGTCATCGACCCAAGTAACATCTGGGCGTTTAGTTTTTCGCTCTTTCCATTCTTGAATGGAGATCAGGAGATGGTCCTTCACAAGAACTCTGCACTGACGAACGAACTTGTTCGCAATGTTCTTAGGCATGAGGGTTTCGCCACTAGCTTTGATGGAATCGATGTTGTACTTTACACCCTCCTTCAACTTTTTGCCCGGGCCGCGCTTTGTCCTGCTGTCTGTAGAAGCAGATTTGCTCGATCCGGAGGGCTGAAATAAGAAAGATCGATTCGCTAATATATCTTCAACTAAAAAAACATGTGATGATCACTAGATGCCTGCTTATATAAATATACCTCGCTGGTAGTCTTTGTTATTTCAAGATCAACATTGTATTCGTCATCATAATCATTATCTGCGTCATCATAATCATAATCATAGTTAAGTGACTTCATCAGCTCGATTAAATGAGATCGAATATCTTATCATCACCCTCCCAGGTATTGTTCAGATATTGGGAGCCGTCATTTGCCTCATTCAGATCATCTGGCCTGTTAGGGCTGCGTATGATCTCGAACAGGGCCTCTTCTCCCTCTCTACCGGTATTGTCCACCATAGCTTTTATTTAACTAATACAGAAGAAATATAAAACAATTTAGTATTCAAATTACAATGCATGGATGCAATCAATAAGGAAAAACGGAATCATATAGTACATAATATGCATCGTCTCGAATAATATATAATCTCGAATACATTGTCTCGAATAATATAAAATCTCGAATACATCACTGGCTAGGTAGCAAATAAAGATCGAATACTACAGAAGAATCTAGGCCACTCGCGGTTCCTGGGGCGTGGGCGGTGGACACCCAACGACAAGGAACCATCACAGGATCATATCTTCGATCATCTGCCCAAAGAACCTGCCAGGTATTGGAGAACCTGACGTCCATAACAGCCATGTAGAGATGGACGTGCTCGTCCTCCTCCCTGACACGACGACGCACCACCTCCGGCGGGGCCGGCTCCCTCTGCACCGAATGTGGCCCACGCGAACAGCACCAAAGGAGATCTGGGTCGACGACGGGACCCGAGGCCGGGTTCCTCACCAAGCGCGCGCCCCTCCGTAGTAGCACCTCCCAAGTGCCAGCCAGTGAGCCAGTCCGGACATGGGTCAGCCGGACATCATGGCGAACGGGTCGACGGCGAGGATGCGGGCTGGGCATCGTCGAGAGCAAATATTATATGCCCGCAAAAAGTAACATTTTTTAAATGATTGGATTGTGATAACTAAAATTCTATATGCAAATTCTAACAATTTGACATTAATCTAATTCATCTAGCTAAAACTAACTCTAAAATTTCTAACATTTCTATATATATATATAACTAACATTTCTAATATTTCTATAACTAAAAAACAGAAAAATTGCTAACATTTCTATAAATATTTCTATAACTAAAAAACAGAAAAATTTATAACATTTCTATATAACTAACATTTCTAATATTTCTATAACTAAAAAACAAAAAAATTGCTAACATTTCTATAACATTGTGTGTGTGTGTGTGTGTGTGTGGACATGGCTGCCGGGGCGGTGACGGGGGGCGGCGACGGGGACGTAGACGGGCGGTGACGATGGGGATGAGGACGGGGCGGCGACGACGGGACGGGACGGGCAGGCGGACGACGGGAGGACGGGGCGGGTCGCAGCGACGGGGACGACGGGGACGGCGACGGGGACGCCGACTGAAGGCGACGGGGACAACGACGTATGGCGACGGGGGCGGCGATGAGGGGCGGCGGCGTGGGGCGACGGCGACGGGGCAGAGGAGAAAGAAGTAGAGGGAGAGATGAGAAACTGATTTTTTTTTTGAAGTGTTTTCTTATATAGAACAACCTTTAGTACCGGTTGAAGCCACCAACCGGTACTAAAAGTCTGTTTTGGCCAGGCCAAGCAGCGGGAAGCGCACACCCTTTAGTACCGGCTGGTGGCTCCAACCGGTACTAAAGACCCCCCCTCCTTTAGTACCGGTTTGAGCCACCACCCGATACTAAAGGGGGTGCGCTGGCGCAGGTGCGGTGCATCATGTTTAGTCCCACCTCGCTAGCCGAGGGGCGTCCGCACTGGTTTATAAGCCCCAGTGCGGTAGCTCTCTTGAGCTCCTCTCCAAAGCAGGCCTAAATGTTTTGTGCTGCCCTATGGGCCTACTGGGCCTTTGCGGGCCTGCGTTCTGGCCCAACAACAAGTTGGGTTTCTAGTCATATGCAGGCCGCTGTGGCGCAGTAGGCAGGCTTTTTTATTTTCTTATTTTTTTATGCTTTATTTATTTTTGTTATATTTATTTTTGAGTTGTTTTTTTGCTGTATTTAGAGTTTCTTTGTGAATATTTTTGCTTTAGGTACAAAAAATTACAAACTTTCTATTAGTGCCGGTAGTTTACAAAGTTGAATAGTTTACATTTTGAATTATTTGAAATTTGTGTGAATCACTAGTTTGTGAATAACTTAGCTTTGAAAATATATTTTTCAGTGATTCTTTTTTCTTATGTTTAATATTAGTGTGTTTTATCATTATATTCAATTTGGTAATGCTTAGGTTATTTAATAAATAAAATGCCTTTGTAACGGATGAGTTTTCATCCGAAACCCTGATACTTCGAAAGAGATTGTCCATTTTGTACACGAAGTGCATCCAGTTTTTGCGGTAATCCTCTTTACTTTTTTGCACATGCTATGTGGGTGAAATTATGATACCATGCCAACTTTCAACCTTTTCTGAGTTCATTTGAAATGCTTTTCAATTTTAGGGTCATTTAGCTGAAAAAATCAGTAAATGCATGAAAGAATTTGTTTGCACATAAAATTTCTTCGCGTTTCAAATGCCAAAACACATCACTACCCTAACTATTATAGAGATTCCCTCCTGGGTGTGAAACACAGAAGAAAATGATGATAGTGAAGCCGGTCACATCCCAGATCTTTGGGTGTGAAACTTTTTCTTCGTGTGTCCCTTTGCACCGTAACCATGGACAATCTTCATCATTTAATTGGATGCTCGGGTCAATATTCACTCTGAATGGAGAAATTTCATGAAACTTTTCATAATCTTCTCACATGTCTGTCTTGTAATCCACTCCCACGATGTTTCTTTTCCCTGAAAAAACTATTTGGCGCTTTGGCTCATCGTATGATGTATTCGCTTCCTTATCTTTTCTTTTTCTCGGCTTGGTAGACATGTCCTTCACATAGAAATCCCGCGCCACATCATTGGCTAGGACGAATGGTTCGTCTGCGTACGCAAGAATGTTGAGATCCACTGTTGTCATTCCGTACCACAGGTCTTCTGTTACCCCGCCTCGTGTCATATTGACCCATTTGCACCGAAACAAAGGGACCTTCAAACCACGTCCATAGTCAAGTTCCCATATCTCCTCTATGTAACCATAATATGTTTCCTTTCTCGTCTTGATTGTTGCATCAAAGCGGACACCACTGTTTTGGTTGGTGCTCTTCTTATCTTGGGCGATTGTGTAAAATGTATTACCATTTATCCGGTACCCTTTGAAAGTCATTATATTCGAAGATGGTAACTGGGACAGCGAGTACCGGTCATCTTCAATAGAGGCGTCATGCATGGTACGTGTGTGCAACCAGTCGGCGAAACTCCTGGTTTGTTCACGTGTAATCCAGTCATCAGACCGCTCCGGGTGTTTGGAGTGTAGAAAATTCTTATGTTCGTCCATATACGGAGCCACCAAGGCAGAATTCTGTAGAACTGTGTAGTGTGCTTCAGTGAGAGAATGTCCGTCCATACATATTTTTTGATTCCCTCCTAGCGTGCCTTTTCCATCCAGTATGCCCTTATTCCGCGATTCAGGAACACCAATCGGCTTAAGGTCAGGAATAAAGTCAATACAAAACTCAATGACCTCCTCATTTTCATGGCCCTTGGAGATGCTTCCTTCTGGCCTAGCACGGTTATAAACATATTTCTTCAAGACTCCCATGAACCTCTCAAAGGGGAACATATTGTGTAGAAATACAGGACCCAAAACGTTAATCTCTTCGCATAGGTGAACTAGGACGTGCATCATGATGTTGAAGAAGGATGGTGGGAACACCAACTCGAAACTGACAAGACATTGCACCAAATCATTCTCTAACCTTGGTATGATTTCTGGATCGATTACCTTACGAGACATTGCATTGAGGAATGCACATAGCTTCACAATGGCTAATCGAGCGTTATCCGGTAGAAGCCCCTCAATGCAACGAAGCGATTGCGTCATAATCACGTGGCAGTCATGAGACTTTAGGTTCGGAACTTTTCTCTGCCATGTTTATTATTCCCTTTATATTCGACGAGAAGCCAGACGGTACCTTAATACTCAGCACGCATTCAAAGAAGATTTCCTTCTCTTCTTTGGTAAGAGCATAGCTGGCATGACCCTGATGTATGCCGTCTTTTCCATGCATACGTTGCTGGTCCTCCCGTGCCTCAGGTGTATCTCTTGTCTTCCCATACACGCCCAAGAAGCCAAGAAGGGTCACGCAAAGATTCTTCGTCACGTGCATCACGTCGATTGCAGAGTGGACCTCTAGGTCTTTCCAATAGGGAAGGTCCAAAAATATAGATTTCTTCTTCCACATGGGTGCGCGTCCATCAGCGTCATTCGGAACAGGTTGTCCGCCAGGATCCTTTCCAAAGACTACCTTCAAATCCTTGACCATATCATGTACATCAGCACCAGTACGGTGGCGAGGCTTCATCCGATGATCTGCCTCACCTTTGAAATGCTTGCCTTTCTTTCTTACGGGATGCCTGCTCGGAAGAAATCGACGATGTCCCAGGTACACATTCTTCCTACAATTGTCCAAATATATACTGTCGGTATCATCCAAACAGTGCGTGCATGCGCGGTATCCCTTGTTTGTCTGTCCTGAAAGGTTACTGAGAGCAGACCAATCATTGATGGTCACGAACAGCAAGGCCTTTAGGTCAAATTCTTCCCCCATGTGCTTATCCCACGCACGTACACCTGTTCCATTCCACAACTGGAAGAGTTCTTCAACTAATGGCCTTAGGTGCACATCAATATCGTTGCCGGGTTGCTTAGGGCCTTGGATGAGCACTGGCATCATAATGAACTTCTGCTTCATGCACAACCAAGGAGGAAGGTTATACAAACATAGAGTCACAGGCCAGGTGCTATGGTTGCTGCTCTGCTCCCCAAAAGGATTAATGCCATCTGCGCTTAGACCAAACCATACATTCCTTGCGTCATCTGCAAAATCCTTCCCGTACTTTCTCTCAATTTTTCTCCACTGCGACCCGTCAGCAGGTACTCTCAACTTTCCGTCTTTCTTACGGTCTTCTCTGTGCCATCGCATCGCCTTGGCATGCTCTTTGTTTTGGAACAAACATTTCAACCATGGTATTATAGGAGCATACCATATCACCTTGGCAGGAATCTTCTTCCTGGAGCGCTCGCCCTCGACATCACCAGGGTCATCGCGCCTGATCTTATAGCGCAATGCACCGCATACTGGGCAAGCGTTCAAATCCTCGTACTCACCGCGGTAGAGGATGCAGTCATTAGGGCATGCATGTATCTTCTGCACCTCTAACCCTAGAGAGCAGACAGCCTTCTTTGCTTCGTAGATACTCTCGGGCAATTCGTTGTCCTTTGTAAGCATAATCTTTATCATTACCAGCAACTTTCCAAATCCCTTGTCAGATACACCATTCTCTACCTTTCATTGCAGCAATTCCAGTGTGGTGCCCAACTTTTTCTTGTCCGCTTCACAATTCGGGTACAACAATTTCTTGTGATCCTCTAACATGCACTGCAACTTCTTCTTCTCCAAATCACTTGCGCAGTTTCTCTTTGCATCGGCAATGGCCCGACCTAGATCATCAGCGGGCTCATCTGATTCCTCTTCTTCAGCTTCTTCCCGCATTGTCGGCTCAGCTTCTTCCCCCATTGTTGTATCATCATATTTAGGGAACCCATGGCCAGGATAGCTGTCGTCGTCCTCTTCTTCTTCATTGTCTTCCATCATAACCCCTCTTTCTCCGTGCTTGGTCCAAACATTATAGTGGGGCATGAAACCGGACTTAAACATGTGGACGTGAATGGTTCTTGACGTAGAGTAATTGTGATCATTCTTACAGACTAAACATGGACAAGGCATAAAACCATCTGCCCGCTTGTTTCCCTCAGCCACAAGCAGAAAAGTTTGCACGCCATTAATGAACTCGGGAGAGCATCGGTCATCATACATCTATTGTCGGCTCATCTTCATTACACAACACCGAAAAGACCAAATTAATACAAGTTCATACATAAAATTCATACAAGACTTAAATGCAACAAACAAATAACTCTCTAACTAAAGCATTTAAATGCAACAACAAATGCGATCAAGATCGCAACTAAGGTAACAATTGATCCAACAGCATAATGATACCAAGCCTCACTATCAATGGCATATTTTCTAATCTTTCTAATCTTCAAGTGCATTTTCTCCATCTTGATCTTGTGATCATCGACGACATCGGCAACATGCAACTCCAATTCCATCTTCTCCCCTCAATTCTTTTCAATTTTTCTTTCAAATACTCGTTTTCTCTTCCAACTAAATTTGACCTCTCGACAATAGGGTCGGTTGGAATTTCTGGTTCACAAACCTCCTAGACAAAAATATCTATGTCAACTTGATGGGCATAATTTTTCATAAACACGAAATGCAACAACTAGTTTTAATAGAGAATATACCACATCCGAGTCATAACAAGGACGAGGGCTGACAGCGACGGATATCAAAACCATGGCACTATGTATAACAAACAACGTACGGGTAAGATAATTATACGAGTAACTATATATCCAAATCACACGAACATCAATTTGGTAATGTAAAACATTCATGAACAAGAAGCTCACCACAAGGTGGTGCCGGCGATGGAACGGTGCGGGCGGTCGACTGTGGTTACGACGGATATTTAGAAGGCACTAAGTAAACCACACCTACATATGCAAACTAAGTGTTATTTTTGACCTCAAATTGGATATAAATCAAATACTAGCACATATATTTCCTCCCAAATTACTAAACTCATAAATTAATCACTATACAAAGCATTGCAAGAGCTAATCTAGCAATGAGAGATGAAAGGACAAAGTTGCTAACCTTTGTGATCATTTGAATGGATGGGGGCCTTCAAATCTTGACAAATTTTGGGCAAAATGTGTGATGAGCTCGAGAGGAAGAGGGGAATAACAGAGAGGGGAGGGGAAAGGGGAAGAACCGAGCGAGCTCGGGTGGACGAAGGGGTTATGTAGGACGACCTTTAGCACCGGTTCGTGCCACGAACTGGTACTAAAGGTGCTGGAGGGTCCCCGGACTGACAACATCCTGCCACCACTCACTTTAGTACCGGTTCGTGGCACGAACCGGTGCTAAAGGTTCGCCACGAACCGGTACTAATGAGAGTGGCCGGCTAGCCGTTGGAACCGGCACTAATGCACACATTAGTGCCGGCTCAAAATCAAACCGGCACTAATGTGCTTGACATTTGACCCTTTTTCTACTAGTGTACTAATGCAAGTGGGTAGAGCAGATATTGGATTGCCTCAGGAACTTACATGTGCAAGTGCGAGGAGATGCAAATTATTTTTGACCCCCCCCCCCCTCTGGAAATTTTTATTTATTTGTGATTTGGTGATTTCCATGGGTTCACTACTAGAAAAACAGCTATAACCAGTATGGACACTAATGGCGCACTATACATGTTGACATAGTAATGGCGCACCTTCATAGTTATGACTGGGTCAAACCTTGGTCAAACTTAGTAATGACGCACTTTGCATAGATAATGAAAAGTGCGCCATAACTATGTGTATGACTGGGTCAAACCTAGACATCAACAAGGTTTAATAGGATTGATATGATAGATATATCAACAAGTTCCTGTTAAGTGAGCTAGTGCTGGGGTTGGATAGAACTGAGAAGTTAAGCGTGCTTGGGCTGGAGTAGTGTGAGGATGGGTGACCTTCCGGGAAGTTTAACCACGGAGTGCGATTTGACTTGAGATTAAGCATATTGACCCGAGATTAAGCCACAGTGACTTGAGATTGAGAAAAAAAACAAAAAAAAATTCTAAAAAAAATTTGAAAAAAAAAATCTGAAAACAATTTGAAACAAATTTGTTAGTAATGGCGCACTTCTATGTGGTGCGCCATTACTAAGTCAGATAGTAATGGCGCAATTCTAGGCATAGTAATGGCGCACGCACTATAGGTGCGAGATAGTAATGGCGCACCAAATGTGCGCCATTACTAACAGTTACTAGTGGCGTGTTAATAGTGGCGCACCTATAGTGCGCCATTAATAGCAAAAGCTGTGGTGCGCCACTGACAGCCTTTTTTCTAGTAGTGGTTTGCCGAGTCCCCAATGGACGGCGGTCGACAAAGTGGTCTTCGCCTGAAGGGTTCGCGGCAAGTACACTTAGCCGAGATATGGTTGCCGAGTGGGAACCGATAACGTATTGTTGCCGAGTGGGAATCGGCTTTGGCCAAGGTTTCCAGGCTCTAGGGATGCTCGGAAATTGGAGTAGTGTCTACAACACTAGTAGAAAAAGGGCCTAATGTGAAGTTCATTAGTCCCGGTTTGTATTTGAACAGGCACTAATGTGACCATTAGTGCCGTTTCCAACAGCTAGGCGGGCGGCTCTCATTAGTACCGGTTCGTGGCGAACCTTTAGTACCGGTTCGTGCCACGAACCGGTACTAAGGAGGTGGTGGCAGGCTTTTGTCAGGCTGGGGCCCCACCAGCATCTTTAGTACTGGTTCATGCCATGAACCGGGAATAGAAATGCACCTTTAGTCCCGATTCGTCTAATTAACCGGTACTAAAGGTCTTCCTATATAAAGCCCTTCGTCCAGCCCGAGCGCTATGTTCTTCCCTTTTCCTCTCCTCTGTTTTCTTCCTCTTCCTCTCGAGCTCACACACCATTTTTGCCAAAATTTGTGAAGATTTGAAGGCATCCCATCCATCCAAGTGACCACAAAGGTTAGCAACTTTGTCCTTTCATCTCTCATTTATAGATTAGCTCTTGCAATGCTCTATAAGTATAGTGATTTGTGTGTTTTATTTTGGGAGGAATTATATGTGGTAGTATTTGATTTATATGCAATTTGAGGTCAAAATAACTCTTAGTTTGCATATGTAGGTGTGGTTTAATAAGTGCCTTCCCGTCTCCGTCCTAACCACCGTCGATCGCCTGCATCGTCCCGACGCGGGCTCCACCTTGTGATGAGCCTCTTGTTCTTATCTTTTTTTATTTAAATAAAATCATGTTTGTGTGATTTAGATATATAGTTACTTGTATAATTATCTTACTCATACATTGTTTGTGATACATAGTGCCATGGTTTTGATATCCGTCCCCGTCGGCCCTCGTCCGGGTTATGACTCGGATGTGGTATATTCTCTTTTATAACTATTTATTGCATTTCGTGTTTATGACGAATTATGCCCATCAAGTTTACATAGATAATTTTATCTAGGAGGTATGTGAACCGAAATTCCAACCGACCCTATTGTCGAGAGGTTAAATTTAGTTGAAAAAGAAAACGAGTATTTGAAAGAAAAATTGAAAAGAATTGAGGGGAAGAAGATGGAATTGGAGTTGCATGTTGCCGATGTCATCGATGATCACAAGATCAAGATGGAGAAAATGCTATTGAGGATTAGAAAGATTAGAAAATATGCCATCGATAGTGAGGCTTGGTATCATTATGCTGTTGAATCAATTATTACCTTAGTTGCGATCTTGATCGCACTTGTTGTTGCATTTAAATGCTTTAGCTGGAGAGTTATTTGTATGTTGTTTTATGAGAATAAGTGTTGTATGAACTTGTATTAATTTGGTCTTTTCGGAGCTGTGTAATGAAGATGAGCCGGCAATGGATGTACGATGATCGATGCTCTCCCCAGTTCATTAATGGTGTGCATATTTTTCTGCTTGCAGCTGAGGCAAACAAGCGGGCGGATGGTTTTATGCCTTGTCCATGTGCTGGTTGTAAGAATGATCAGAATTACTCTAAGTCAAGAACCATTCATGCCCACCTGTTTGAGTCCGGTTTAATGCCCCACTATAATGTTTGGACCAAGCATGGAGAAAGAGGGTTATGATGGAAGACAATGAAGAACAAGAGGACGACAACAGCTATCCTGGCCAGGGGTTCCTTGAATACGATGGTACAATAATGGGGGAAGAAGCTGAGCCGGCAATGCAGGAATAAGCTGAAGAAGAGGCATCAGATGAGCCCGCTGATGATCTAGATCGGGCCATTGCTGATGCAAAGAGAAACTGCACAAGTGAAAAGAAGAAGAATAAGTTGCAAAAGAGCATTACTTCCATGAGAATTCTCTGTATGTTGAGTTTACAGAACTGTTTCAATTATTCAATCAAGACACACTCGAAAAATCAATCGTCAGTTGGTATTGTTTGTGAGTGATTTATTTCTGTAACTTAAGTCTCAAGCTATCTGTAGCGCTCGTTGATCATTACCTGTAATTATCCTCACTATATTTTTTTTCTGTGGTATTATGCAGAATGAAGATCTATGAAATGAAAAAAGCTGGACGATATGGCATTGGGTTCATTAACCCAAATACCATCAATCAAGAGGCATGGACGCGTGAATGGGATCGAGCAGACACACAGAAAAGCTTGCTAGAGTTCTTGAAGCGCCTAAATACCAATCCAGATATACTACTTCCTTACAACTTCGGGTGAGTCACACTGTCTTCTAGTACAAATTCTATTTTTGCTTACTAGCTAGATGTTAATAACTGTATAGGGTTTAGGGTAGTTGATGAGTGTTATGCACATGCCCGCTTAATTTATACATTCAAACGTGTGCGCATGCAGTTTTCATGGGATCTTGTTAATCATGCAAGTTGAAGAAGGAAATCGTGAAGGAGATGGTCGATAGGTAATTTCAATCATTATCGAACTATATGTCGGTGACTTTAGTTCATCATTTCCTGATATCAACTAATTAATAAATCCTTTATTCATTTTCTTTGCCGGTGTGCAGGACTTGGGAAAAGTTCATCAAAACGGTTCCAGGTCAATCAAAACAAAAGAATTTTTGGTATCGATCCAAGGTAATTAATTAAGTAGTACTAGCTAGCTACCATCTCTTTAATTCTAGTTTCAAAACCATTAATTATCATACTTAATTAATTATTACCTGATTGAACTATATTCTCGGAAAGGCCCTGAAGCAGGCGTCAGAGACTGATTTATGTGCATACTATGTTTGCGAGAACATTCGCATGATTGTGTCCGAAAGGAGTAAATCTGATAGACGGCTATGGGTATGTTTAACATAACACTATTCATAATTTTTACATAATTATCGATATCTAATCACACAACTAATAAAAGCATATTGATCTCCTTCTTAAAAGTTCAATGACGTGCGGGATAAACTCCTACCAACGGATCGCGTACGAGCAATTCAAGAAGAAATAGCGGGATTTTTGCTCGACCAGGTCATAGATCCCAAAGTAGAATAACATTACCCGCTACCGCAGTAATGCCTCCAAGTAGGAGAAATTGTATATATACATTTGTATGGGTGAATGGTGGTGCGAGACATTTAATTTTACATAAACACTATTCTGATCACGGGATCAGAATAATATTCTGATCACAAACTGAACTGCCTGAGTAACGCGCCTGAACTTCCCTCTGTACTGGGTTAAACTTCAGCTAAAAAGTGTCCAAATGGGGCTTGCGATATACCGTTGGAAAGCTATGAAAACCAATATCATGATCCAAGTTAAATTTTTGGCAAAATATAAGCGGTTTAAGAGCAGTTTTGAAAACCGTTTTTTCTTCATACAAAAAACGTGAATAGTATTTTTGATCGCATTTCTAAACCGTTTATCGAAAAGAGGTAAATAATATAGCGTTGGAAAGCTGCTGCAAAACCGCTCCTTCGACATGTTGAAAGTTTTCTCTAATTCCCTATGGATAAAGAGTAAATTTGAAAATCGTAAAATTTTGCAAACCGAACAGCCGAGTTCGTATTTTCAATGTAATTTCTAAACGGCTAATCCATTCAAGGCAAATGATATGACATTGGAAAGCTTGTGAAAATGCGCTACTTTTTCATGTTAAATGTTTTTCCAAATTTGGAACGGTTTAAAAGTAATTCAGTAAACGGTACAAGTTCCACCGAGTTTGTATTTTCGAGATAATGTTGTAACCGTACGGCCGAATGCAACAAATAATACGGCGTTGGAAAGCTTGAGCAACTGCGAAACTTTTTTGTATATATTGTTTCTCCTAACTCCTTATAGTTTTAAGTCAAATTTGAAAATGGCTAAAAATGTATTTTTGGCATAATTTCTACATAGTTTATCGAAATGGGGCAAATAATATAACGCTGAAAAGCTACAAAAAATGCGAAACTTTTTCATGTTGATGGTTTTCTCTGATTCCTAGCCGTTTTCAAGTAATTGCAAAAATGGCGAGATCATTTGTTCTGCCTTTATCGCGAAACTGATTCTTCGAACATGCATCGCGTGAAGAACGTGAACTTCTCGGCACGTGTACTTGAACTTCACTCTATTTTTCACGTGCTTTTTTTTTCTCGTATATCTCTATCCACTTCTCCTAGCTCTCCATCGACTCACCGGAATTGAGCAAGTGATAAACCGATGGAAAGCTGCTGTAAACACGCAACTTTCCCGTGTTGATCATTTTTTCATAATCGCAACGATTTTAAAAGTTTTTCATCTGAAATTCATTCAGCTTAGTAGTTGAACTTCATGCTGTTTTCATGTTGAACTTCTGTGACGTATTTTTGTTTGTACGCGCGACTGAACTTCTCTCTGTACGAAACCGACCTTCAGGCTATCTTCGCAACCGTGCCTTCTACCGCGAGTTTTTCTGGTTAGTCGTGTTCCATGTGATGTAAGTGTAATCTTCAAACAATTTTTTTAGAAACTAAATACTCGTTTTAGATAGGAATCTCGCTCATAGGCGGATTTTGCACTCGGGTCGTGAAGAACTCACGTTTTTTGCGATTTTACTGCCTGAGTTGTTCGACCTGAACTTCCCCCTGTGCTAGGTTGGACTTCCCGCAACATTGCCCAAATAGGGCTTGCTATATACCGTTGGAAAGCTATGGACACGAGTATCATGACCCATGTTAAATTTTTCGCAAAATGTAAGCGGTTTAAGAGCAGTTTTGAAAACTATTTTTTCTTCACACAAAAAATGTGAATCGTAATTTCGATCACATTTCTAAACCATTTATCGGAATGAGGCACGTAATATGGATTTAGAAAGCTGCTGCAAAACCGCTCCTTCCACATGTTGAAAGTTTTCTCTAATTTCCTACGGTTAAAGAGTAATTCAGAAAATCGTAAAATTTCACAAACAGAACAGCCGAGTTCGTATTTTCGATGTCATTTCTAAATGGCTAAACCAATTGAGGCACATGATATGGCGTTGGAAAGCTTATGAAAATGCGCTACTTTTTCATGTAGAAAGTTTTTTCTAATTTCGAACGGTTTAAAAGTGATTTAAAAAAGGTACAAGTTTCACCGAGTTTGTATTTTCGATCTATTTTTTTTAACCCTATGTCCAAATGCAACAAATGATATAGCGTTGGAAAGCTTGAGGAAATGCGAAACTTTTTGGTATATATATTATTTCTCCCAATTTCTTACTGTTTTATGTCAGTTTTCAAAATGTATAAAAACGTATTTTCACTGTAATTTCCACAAACTTTATCGGAATTGGGCAAATAATATACCGTTGAAAAGCCAAGGAAAATGCGAAACTTTTTCATGTTGATGGTTTTCTATGATTCCCTGCCGTTTTCAAGTAATTTGGAAAATGGCGAGATCATTCGTTATGCCTTTATCGCGAAACAGATTCGTGAAAAATGCATCGCATGAAGTAACTGAACTTCTCGGTATGAAACCTTGAACTTCACTCTGTTTTTCACGTGCTTTTTTGCCCGTGGCTCTCCATCCACGTACCGGAACACTCACCGGAATTGAGCAAGTGATATACCGATGGAAAGCTGCTGTAGACACGCAACTTTCCCCGTGTTGATCACTTTTTCTTATTCGCAACGGTTTTAAAAGTTTTTCATTTGAAATTCATTCCGTGTAGTAGTTGAACTTCCAGCTGTTTTCACGTTGAACTTCCGTGACGTATTTTCGTTTTGTAATTTTCTCATACATTTGTCAATGTCACACAAATGATATTCCTTTTGTACAAATCTCTCTCACAATATTTTTTTGAACTTTCTCCGACGAAGGACTTGAACTTACACAAATGGTTTCCTACTGTTTTGAAGTAAATTAGAAAATGACGAGATCATGATTTCTGCCTTCATCGCGAATGGAAATACACTGCGTGAAGTAGTTGAACTTCTCGTGCATGTCTGTTCGAACTTCACACTGTTTTTAACATGTTTTTTTTTGCTCTGCGTGAAGTAGTAGAACTTCTAGGACATGTCTGTTCGAACTTCACTTTGTTTTTGACGTGTTGATTTTTTACGTGGTGTTTTTTGCACTACATGAAGTAATTGAACTTCTGGGGCATCTCTGTTTGAACTTCACCCTGTTTCATTTTTTTTTGAATTTTTTCTTATATGAAATACACACCATGTAGTACGTGAACTTCCGGTTGTTATCACTTTGAACTTCTCTCTGGTTTGAGAGAATTATTTTAAAACACAAAAAATAACATATTTTTTATGTATTTTGGACATCTAAATACACGGTGAACCTCTCTCAGAAGAATTTTTCAACTTTTCCTCGCCGAGCACTTGAACTTCTAGCAACCATTTTTTTCATTTATGAGTTGTTTTTAAAAGTGCAAAAAATGGCGTTGTGTTTTTATTTTTTGAACAGGTAAATCCTAGGTTTTAATAAACTCTGAACTTCTTTGTTATTTTAATTTGAACTTCACCTTTTTATATTTTGAGTAAAGAATTGTATTTGATTTTTATACGGAAAAATCGAACATGGAAATACAAGGTGAACATCTCTCGCAAGAATTTTTGAACTTCTTCGGACAGAGCACTTGAACTTCTTTCAACAAACCTTTTAAGCTTTTATTTTTCTATACTTTTATTTTCCCCTGAAATGCATTATTTGAACTTCTCGTTGTTTTCACTATGAACTTCTCGTTGTTTTCACTATGAACTTCTTTCAACAGGTAAAATTTTTTTGAATACATCAAAACGTGTTTTAATTGGTATACATGAAAATTTTAAATCGTTCATCGAAATGTGGCCCATAATATACCCGGTGGAGAGCGTATGAATTGCAGCAAGTTTTTCATGTAGACATGTGTTACAAATTCGTTGTCGTTTGAGAGTAGTTTTTAAAATGGCAAAACAACGTTGTTTTTTGCCATTTAAAACAACATGTAAATGAACGACAGACGTCTCTTAAATATAATTTTTGAACCGTGCAGGGTGGAGCACGTGAACTTCTTGCAACAAACTTTTTAGGCTTTTATTTTTGTATTATTTTATTCTCTTCTGAAACGCAATCTGTGTAGTAGTTAAACTTCCCGCTATTTTCACCTTGAACTTCATACATTAATTTTGCATGGAAACAAAGAAGAATTTGAGTTTGTTGTATACATCAAACTATTTTGTTTTTTAATATGAAATTATTAATTTTCTTTTTTTAAATGGAATTGCTCCAAAAAATTAAAATGCAAAAAATGACGCTACCTTTCAGCAACAGAAAAAATCTGAATTTTTATAGATATCAAAACCGTTCCATCTTTTTAATTTTTGAACCTCTTTGTGTATTTTTAGAAATGGGAAAAATAGGAGCTTTTGTAATAAATGACGAACTTCTTCGTTATTTCGAACTGGACTTCTTGGTTTTATTCGTTAGTAACGGGAAAATTATAAGTTTTTGTAATAAATATTGAGCTGCTCCATTTTTTGAAATTGAACTTCTTGGTTTATTATTTTATTAACGAGGAAAATTTGGATTTTCATATACATTGAATTATTCTACTTTTTTAAATTGAACTTCTTGGTTTTTCAATCGGGACTTCTTTGGTGTTATCATTTGTAATGGAAAATAATGAAAAAGTAATGAATTTTAACTACTCTATTTAAAAAATAACTTCCTACATGATAAAACATACACAAAACTTTTATATATATTGAACTTCTTGTGTGGATTTACATTTTTTTTTGCTAGTAGATTAAACAATATTTTTTTTGTCACATATTTGTTGAACTTTTGCATTTTTTGTTTGAACTTCCTTCTTTTTATACGCAAAAAGAAAAAAGAAATGCCCATTGCACGAAGACACACACAACCATTTTTGTAAGTGCATCTAGTGCCCCTTAGTGATTTTGGTGTATTGAAGACTTATAGGTTAAGTAACTAATGCGTTTGTAAGTGTACACAGGCCTATAAGTCTATGAGGAGTTTGATATTCTGAGAGAAAGTCGACCCTAAAATGAATTTCTTCAATGAAGAATTTGATATTCGAAGACTTTACGAAGACTTTGAAAGTGAAGAAATTGGTGTGACCTTGAAGACTTGGTATTCATATGAGGAACATGAAGCGTGAAGACTTTTGTTTTCTTAGTTTCATTTTCTCTTTCTTGAGTCATAGGAAACACCGTCTTTGTTAAAGGGGTCGAGGAAATACTAAGGAAAAATTTCCATTTGATTCTCAACTCAAAATCCTACACCTACCAATTCCTTGAGTGAAGCTTTTGGAAATCTCATACAGTTCAGTCAATTTCTTGATGTGAGAGACGAAGCTCTTACAGTCACCGAGGAATTTGTTCGACGAGGAGTTAGGAATTCGCCAGTCTGAATTGCCTACACATGAGGAACATGATAGCCACGAGGAATTTGATGTTCAAAATTCCGACCGTTCTTTCTTCTTCTGGCCACCTGTCCAAAATATCTTATCCACCTAACGGTCATATCATTGAAGGGCATTTATGTCTTATCATGTCGGGCTGCTCCTAGGCTATAAATAGCCGCCCCTACAACCACTAGTTGGTTGGCTGCTCGAGAGAACTTGACACTTGTCATTTGAGAGCAACCCATCCTCCGAGGACTTTGGCGAAAATCATCAAGTGAGGAAAAACCCAAAGTGAGGAAAAACCCAAAACCAAACCCCAACAAACCCAAAGTGATTGAGCATCATCAAGAAATTGATCCCGTGGATCCGGCGCTTTTACCTTTGAAGACTGTGCTTCTTCCAGACGGTTAGGCGTCACGGTCTAGAGCATCCAAGAGGAATTGTGGATCGCCGAGTGACCAAGTATGTGAAGGTTTGGAAGTCGCTGAAGACTTACCACGAGTGATTGGGCGAGTCTGCGTGACCTTAGTTCAAGGAGAATACGGTGAGGACTGGGTGTCTGAGCTGCGTGCTCGATGATCGGGTGTCCGGACTGTGTGTCCTCGAGTTTAAATACTCACCGCTCCAACCAGGATGTACAAGCCGAGACAGCAGTTGGAACTGGTCTACCAAATCATTGTCTTCACCAACCTAATCTGGTTCCATTTCCTCAACCCTTTCATTTCCTCATTCTTGTGTTGAGTGTTTGTCATATCTGTGTTTGAAGACTTTGATGAAGACTTTCTTAATTTCCTCAGTTCAATTTCTTGATCTGTTTGTCTTCATATTGTGTTATCCTGTGATTACGCTTTACAGACTGTGATTGTCTTCATTTCATCATGATGACTATGCTTGTAATCTGTTATGCTTACTTCGAGTACTCATTCCGCTGCATGTATTTCTTAGCTAAGGAATTTCCTCACCAACAAATTCCTTAGTGAAGAATTTGTAAAATTCATAAAATCGCCTATTCACCCCCTCTAGTCGATATAACGCACTTTCAATTGGTATCGAGCAAGGTACTCCCTTGTTACGTGTGATTTTAGTTTAACCACCGGAGTTTTAGTTATGTCGACCGCAGGTATGATCAAGGTCTCAGCAGGGTGTCCTACCTTGATGGGACGGACTACCCCTCTTGGAAGAACAAAATGCGAATGCATCTTGAAGCAATTGACAACGATCTACGGTATGTTGTGACAAAAGGTGTTTCCTCACCACACCCTCTACGAATGATGCTGATGTGAAGAGATTCAAGCAACTCGATTCTCAAGCGAAGAATATCATATGTGGCCATCTGAGCAAAGGTCAATATGGAAGAGTGAGTGCTTTGGAATCTGCCAAACTCATCTGGGACAGGCTGTCCAAAGTAAATGAAGGTGTTTCAACTCAGCGTGACTCTCGAGTTGATGTTCTTCGGAATCTCTTCAACCGCTTCAAAAGACTCGACAACGAAAATGTTCAACAAACCTTCGATCGCCTCACTGACATCTCAAATGAGCTTCAAGCCTTTGGTGCCACTGACATCACCGACCATGAGGTGGTGAAGAAATTACTAAGATCGCTTGATTCCTCATTTGACACTCTGCACTCGATGATACAAGAACGAGCTGACTACAAGTCTCTTGATCCTGCTGATATCCTCGAAGGCTAAATACTCACGAGTTCCACTTGCTGAAAGAGAGATCTCTATGGTTCGGCTATGGAAAAACACGTGCCACAAGGCCAAGGCTGAATCTGAATCGAGAGTGAAGACTCGGTAGTAGCCTTGGAGATCTGAAGAATTTGGCGAGAGCTAGCACGCTCGTGAAGAAATTCCAAAAATTCACAAGGCGTGGTCGTTTTGGAAAATCCTCAAGAAGCAGTGATTCCTCATCTAGTGACTATGGCGAAGACTTTGCCACAAATGCAAGAAACCTGGTCACTATATCCAAGATTGTCCTCGATGGGAAAAGGAATTAAGAAAGAAGAAACACAAGGATTACAGCTCGATGGCGTGAAGAAGAAGAAGAAATCATCAAATCTTCATCATCAAAATCCTCAAAGCCTTCTTCTCACAAGAAGAGCAGCTCCAAAAAGGCTCGGGCATTCATTGGCAAGGAAATGGACTCGAAGCTGAATCGAGGAAAATGAGGAAGAGGAGGAGTCCAAGAATCCGAATCTGGTGTGGCTAGTCCGGCTCTTGCTCTGCCTATGTTAGCAAGTCCATCTTCAACGCTGAAGAAACTGACTCCGACAAAACTGATGAGGAAAATGATGACTACGCTCCACCTATTGCTTCATGGCAAAAGGTGCCAAGGTACTCAATTACACCTCCTCTGAATCTAGTGAAAATGAATCTGATGAGGATCTCAAGCCCAGCTACTCTAAACTTGCTAAGATTGATATAAAACAACAAAGGGCTTTTGAAAAGGTTCAAAACATGCTAGATAAGAGTGATGATATGTTAGGTGAAGAAATGGATCGCACTCAAGCCCTAACTGAAAATCTTCAGAAAGTTCAGTCTAGGCTTGACAGCCTTCAAGGTCATCATAACACTCTCTTATCGATCATGAAAACTTTCTTATGAATTTCTTCAAAGAAAGCAAGATCTTGAGAAGCTAAGAGCGAGTTATGAAGATCTTGAAGGAGCGCGATTCATTACTTGCTCAACAAATCAGCGCTTCTCAAGAAGAATTTGTTCCTCCATGCTTAAAATGCATTGAGCGTGAATCGCTAATTCTTCACATGGATGTTCAAATGCTTCAACTGTTACAAATTCTTCACCTACCTCTACTATCACTAATTCCTCATCGAGGACATTGCTAGTATTCTTGACGATGCAGGGATCGAAGGAATTGTACATGACAGGCATGTACAAAAGCCTCAAAGGGCATCGACTCTTTGTGATGTGCTTAAAAGCAGATCCTCAACGAAACCCTAGGAAAGAGGGTATTGCCTTTGAGAGGAAACTCAATGCTGATGGAGCGTCTTTGAAGCTTTGGCGGTATCCCAAAACCTCATGGGTTGCTGCAAAGGGACCTCCAGTTGATCCATCTAACTTATCTGGTTTTACATGTGAATTTCCTCATTCTGATGATGAGTCATTTGACTCAAACTATAAACTGTTCAAAAATCAGAATGGTGAAGTATTTGCTAGATATGTTGGCACTAACTGCAGGAACGGCCCCCCTATGAAGAAAATCTGGGTTCCCAAGAAGTGCCTTGAAAGTCTTCAGGTGAATCTCCTCATGACACCACCAGTGAAGAAAAGGAACTCCAGATCAAATTCTTCATATGGACAAAATTCTTCATATGGATCCAAGTCCTCATACGGACCAAATTCCTCACGTGGATCAAATTCCTCAAAAGGATCAAAGTCCTCATATGATTATCATCGTGCTAACAACTCTGTTTCGCAGGGTAGAGCCAAGGGCTATGAATATGTGCATTATTCTTCAAACCATTATGTTCATAAGTCCTCGAAGAATTTCTCTGCTTATTCATATGCTTACCCTAACCCTTCTTATGTGAAACGAAATGGATTGGCCTCTATGCCACCATTCTCATATGGTGCTCATGAGTAATGAACTCTTTGCCACCCCTTCAGATGTGGGTGGTGAAGAAAAGAACTAATCTCTTCTGCGGGTCAGGTCTCCGGCGTGTCTTAAGCGTCTGAAGAATTTCTTTGGGGCACGACAAATTGCTCGAAAGGGCGCAGAGCTAATCATGATGAAATGAACTTTCATTTCACACGTCCTCATCTTGCTTATCTAAATCTTGGTGATGAAATTCATCGATGAACTTGATACCATATTCTTCACCGATGAAGTATATGAGATCGTAAGTTGTACTAATTCATCTGCGGGATGATCAACCCAAAGCCACCGAGTGGGTTCTCGATAGTGGATGTACAAATCACATGACCGGTGACAAGAATCTATTGATGGATGCTCCTTATCACCGTCACATCTGAAGCATATCATCTTTGCTGACAAAGGCAAAAGTCAGGTATTGGGACTTGGTAAGGTTGCTATCTCTAAGGACATGCACATGGACAAAGTCATGCTTGTTGAGTCTTTAGGATATAACCTCATGTTAGTCTCAATGCTTTGTGATCTCGATATGGTTGTTATATTTGGCAAGTATCGTTGTGTTGTGATCATGGAAGCTGACAATTCCAAAGTCTTCGAAGGCTTTAGGAGAGGAGACTTGTATATTGTTGATTTTTCCACAGGACCACAACCAGCCGTGTGTCTACTTGCAAAAGCTTCAGAAGGCTGGCTATGGCATCGACGACTTGGTCACGTAGGCATGAGGAATTTGCACACGCTTGCGAAGAAGAAGCATGTCATTGGCATTGAGAATGTCAAATTCCTCAAGGATCACTTATGCGGTGCCTGTGAAGCTGGAAAAATGACCAAGGCCAAGCATCCAAATAAGACTATCATGACCACTACTCGTCCCTTGAATTGCTTCACATGGACCTCTTTGGTCCCAATCATTATTCAGCTGTCGTTAATGAAGCATCACTATATGGCTTTGTTATTGTTGATGATTACTCTCGTTACACTTGGGTACACATTGTTACTTACAAAAATCAAGTGCAGGAAATCTTCAAACGATTTTCCTCGAGGGCTTCAACCAACTTTGGTGTGAAGATCAAGCACGTCGGGAGTGACAATGGAACTGAGTTCAAGAATTCGGTCTTGATGACTATCTTGATGAACTTGGTATTACTCATGATTTATCTGCTCCCTATACTCCTCAGCAAAATGGCGTCGTGGAGCGCAAGAACAGAACTCTTGTTGAGATGGCTCGCACTATGCTTGATGAATACAAAACGCCTAGTCGTTTCGGATTGAAGCAATTGACACTGCGTGCCACATCATCAACAGTATATCTTCACAAATTCTTCAAAAGACTGCCTATGAACTCCTCAACGACAAGAAACCCAATGTAAGTTATTTCAAGGTCTTGATTGCTAAATGCTGGATTAGAGATCCTCACCACACCTCTAAATTTGCACCGAAAGCACATGAAGGTTTTATGCTTGGTTACGGAAAGGACTCGCACACCTCTGAGTCTTCAACATCACTCTTCACAAGATTGTTGACACTGTAGATGTGCGGTTCGATGAAACTAATGGCTCGCAAAGAGAGCACCTACCTACGTGTTAGATTAACCAGCACCGAGGATTCTATCAGGTTCAAGGCAACCGAGGATGTTATTCCTCTCAAGAAACTGCTGAAGAATTCATACCAGACGCGAAGAACGTCGAGCTGATGCACTGAAGATAATGCTGAAGAAAATGGTCTTGAGGAAAATGATCAAATTCCTCGAAGACAACCAGCTCATCCTTGCGTTGCAAAAGAAGTGCAAGTTGACAAGATCATCGATGACATTGAAGCGCCAGTCCTCTCACTCGCTCAAAAGCTTCACATTTATCTAACTTTTGTGGGCACTATGCTTTTGTCTCTATCACAGAGCCCACTAAAGTAGATGAAGCATTTCGGGCCGGTGGATTCAGGCCATGCAAGAAGAATTACATCGTTCGAGCTCAACAACGTCGGGAACTGGTCAAACGTCCAGATCCTCGCAAGCATAATATCATTGGCACAAAGTGGATCTATCGCAACAAGCAAGATGAAAATGGTCTTGTGGTGAGGAATAAGGCACGACTAGTAGCTCAAGGCTACACGCAGGTTGAAGGAATTGATTTCGATGAAACTTTTGCACTGTCGCTAGACTTGAGTCTATTCAGCATATTACTCGCCGATGCTAACCATCACAATATCACTTTATATCAAATGGATGTGAAAAGTGCATTCCTCAATGGTAAGCTTGAGGAAGAAGTATATGTTGCTCAACCCCAGGTTTTGAAGATCCAAAGAATCGACAAAGTCTTGAGACTAAATAAGGCCCTCTATGGCCTCAAGCAAGCCCCTCGGCGTGGTATGATACATTGAAGGAATTCTTCGTGAAGAATGGCTTCACACCGGTTCACTCGACCCTACTCTCTTTACTAAATCTTATGATGGTGAACTATTTGTGTGCCAAATATATGTTGATGATATTATCTTTGGCTGTCTTGACCAACGTTATAGTGATGAATTTGCCTATATGATGAGTGAAGAATATCAAATGTCTATGATGGGAGAGTTGAAATTCTTCTTAGGTCTTCAAATTAAATCAACAACACAATGGCATATTCATATCTCAGAGAAATACCTCAAAGATGTCTGAAGAAATTCGGCATGCAAGATTGCAAAGGTGTCAAAATTCCTATGTCCACAAATGGCCATCTATGCAATCGTGGAAAATGGTATTGACTTCGATCACAAGGTATACCGCTCCATGATTGGTTCTTTATTGTACTTATGTGCATCTAGGCCAGATATAATGCTTAGTGTTTGCATGTGTGCCCGATTTCAAGCTACACCGAAGGAATCACACCATAAGGCTGTGAAGCATATTCTTCGATATCTAGCTCACACACCAACACTAGGATTATGGTACCCCAAGGGCTCTACTTTTGATCTCATTGGATATTCTGACTCTGACTATGCTGGTGATCGTGTGGATCGCAAGTCAACATCTGGTACTTGTCATTTCCTCGGACGATCTTTGGTCTGTTGGTCCTCGAAGAAACAGAACTGTGTATCACTATCCACTGCGGAAGCTGAATACATTGCTGCTGGCTCGTGTTGTGCTCAATTACTATGGATGAAGCAAACCCTCAAGGACTACAGCATCAACGTGAAGAATGTGCCTCTCTATTGTGACAATGAGAGTGCCATCAAGATTGCTCACAACCCAGTTCAGCACTCGAAGACAAAGCACATTCAAATTCGTCATCATTTTCTTCGTGATCATGTGTTGAAGGGCGACATCTCCATCGAGCACGTGAAGATCAAGAACAGCTAGCTGATATCTTCACTAAGCCCTTGGATGAGAAGAGATTTAGCAAGTTGCGGTGTGAGCTAAATATCTTAGAATCTTGAACGTTCTTTGAAAAGGACACACATCCTAACACTCATGCAAAATTGATGACTTAGATGTGCAACACATGAAGAAACGTTTTCTTCAATCAATGAAGAACAACACTCTAAATGTGAAGAAATTAATGAAGAATTTGATTCTCGTAACCCTCGACATTTATGCGCGGTGTCTGAAATCATCATTCTTATCTGATGGGTCACACCACCACCAAAGTTGAAAATCTTCAATTTGAGTTTTTCCTCAGTTTTGAAATTCTTCAGTTTTGAAATTCTTCAGTTTTTCAAATTCTTCAATTTTCAAATTCTTCAACTTTGCAAAATCTTCACTGTTTCCGTCGTCTTTCTTCATTGGCTATATATATATATGGATTTATGTCCTCTACAGCATTCACTTATGGTTATTTCTTCAAGTCGCTTTTTCTGCTAAGTGAATGTGATCGGACCCTTCCCCCTCTATGCTATACTCAACCCAATCCATTCACAAATTCTTCATGTGCGTTCTACTTTGAAACTCGTTCAAATTCTTCACTGTGTCCTTAACAGCTGAAGAAATTGCAACGGAACTTTTAAAACAAATCTTATTCAAACCGTCGCTTTTACCGCTCAAACCGTTCCGCATCCCACGATGCATTATTATATTCACCCACGATCGCACACGATCTCCACTACACAGTACGTGGGTGACACATGTCGTGAGAAGGGAAGCGGTCAGGGGCACGTTCGTCCTAAATCTTCGGACGATCCGTTTTCACCATGGCTATAAATACCCCTCTCTCCCTTCCTCACTCTTTTACTTCGCTCGACCTCTCTCCCGCTCGAGCTCCTCAAAACCCTAGCGCCGCCGCTACTCCATCGTCGCCGGTGAGGAAAAGCTTCACTGCCTTGACCTCTTCGCCGACGTACTCGCGCCGACCGTGGAATTTCTTCACTCCGCCGTCGCCGTAGCTGATTTCCTCTGCCAAGTTAGGGCGGAGAAGATCTGAACGGATGAACTTCCCAACTGTTCATCTCAGTTCATCGTGTTCTTCACTTCGGGTAAATTAAAAGTTACTTTTACTACTCGATTTGATTCTCAAATTTTCTTCAAATTCTTCAAAGGTGTTTATTCTCCAAATCTTCATACATATGAACACCTCAAATCTCTTGACTCATTTCTCTAAGCAATGATTTTCTTCAAGATTCCTCAATTGTGTGGATCTTCGATCTATACAACTCTGGAACCTAAGACAAAGAACGCTTATTGAAATTCTTCAAGGCTCATCTGGTCAAAATCCTCAAACTTGTTCTTTTTGAAAAACCCTCTGAGAACGCATATGACCTCTTCAAATTCCTCGCACCTATACTCTGTTCACAGGTACAAATGTCTGCTGCTGAATCCCTAGGTTCTCATCAACTTAACTCATTTGCAGCGTTCCTCGAAGAAAAACTGCAAACTTCTTCAGAGAACTCAATTGTTCAATTTCCTCAACTGAAGAAAATGGCAGATGGTAAGAAGCCGCAGAAGGGAGGAAAGAAACCTGAGGTCATGACAGCATTCGAAATCCCTGAGGAAATATATGCTGACTATTGCACACCAGATGAGGAAAGCAAAAATCAACGCAAGGTGCGTATTCAGAAGATTGAACGGAGATGGGCACGGGAATGGAAGGAATACCGATATGTAACACCTAAGTACATGAAGAAATTCGCGTTAAATCCTCCATGCCCAAGAGCTCCTTTGGCACCAGGCCAAATAGCTGATCCCACTAGCGTCAAACGCGGTGAGGACTTTCCTGATGAGTGGGCTAAACGCCAAGCAAAGTTGGCTAAGCAAGCAAAGGAAGCGGTGAAGAAATTCAATGAGGATTCTGCATTGCTGCTGCTGCGAGATCTCGGTCAAACCGAGGAAATCAATGCAAAAGAAGTCTGCTAATAAGCCAAGTGCTTCATCATCTGCGCCCTCACGGCCAAGTTCATCAGCAGCTCCCTCCAGGCAAATTCCTCAGCAGCAAATTCCTCACACCGCTACTGTTCCATCAAAGTCCTCAACTGCTCCGTCCAAACCTTCAGTTCCTGTGCACCTAGCTACATGTCAAAGGACTGCTGGTTTCTCAATTGCCTCAGGCATCTCTGCAAGTTCCTCAGCTGCCCTCAATTCTTCATCGGCCCGACTCTGCTGAAGACAAAAGCAACAATGGGCGTGGTCCTCGGCCTAGCCAAGGAAGAAACAGCTTGTAGTCCACGTGCCATCTGATGATGAGGCATCTGATGAAGAACTTGAAGAAATCATCAGAGACCGCCAAGTTAGGGCCGCTAGAGCCAAAGGTACATCTGTGCCACTGCTTTTGGACCCAAAGAAAGTCCTCGACTTCATCGACCTCTGGCACAATGATCCCAATACCCTCTGCTGATCTTCCTTTGACACCTGGTCAAAGTCATGCGCTGACTCACTTCATCGCTGAAGAAAATGGAAGTTTGAGAAGGCGAGGGAAATCAAAAAGGCTCAATACAGGAAGGAGAGGTTCCTGAAGAAAAATGTTGTCAAGATGACACCTGAGGAACTCCTTCAAATCCAAACTGACATTCAGAACCTCAGCAAGAACTTCGACACATACTATGCTGATTGGCAAGTAGTCAAGACCAGATTCGTCGATCTGACGAAGAAACTCACAAGTGTTGCTGCACTGTGCAGCGTGAAAATCCTCGGTGAAGCATCGCTTCAGCCCTCTTGAAGAAAATGCTGATTCCAGGGCTGATGAAGAAATTCCAACCGCTGAAGAAACTGCCAGGGCACCCACTAGTGGTGCGCCTGAAGAAACTGCTCAAGACAGGGGAACTGTATCAGTTGCTCCTGAAGAAACTGCACCAAATTCCTCAGCTCCTCCTGCGCCAACTCCAGCTCCAATTCTTCCATCTGCTTCTGATGTGAAGAAAACCAGGGCCGCGGAAAGAGCTGCTGTGAAGAAAAGGAAAGCATCAGCTGCGTCAGATTCTTCGGCTGCGAAGAAAATGAAGCCAATGACCAGCTCTGTTGAGAACCCAATTGATGCTGTTCCAATTTCCTCCATACCATCAAAGGAAGTAGTTCCTTTTGGAGAAGAATATGAGGTGCCAACCGGATCGATGAAGAACATCAATCTCCCTTCGTCGGAGAAAATTGATGAAGAAATTGAAGTGGAAGCAATCCCTTCAACCCCAGTCATTCCTCATCGGACCATGAAATTCCTCAAGCTGCTCTTGAGGAAATTGAAAATGAAGATGTGGATATTTGATGTACCACTCCAGTGATCAATGATGACTTTTGGGAAAGTCAGCATCCCAATACTCCGCTCTTCACCCCACTCCAACAAGTTCCTCACTCCCACCACAATTTGTTCAAATAGACATTTGAAGAAAATCAACCCACGAGTTACATGCATGAAGAAATTCCAGCCACTAGTCTTGATGAAACTGCTCTGCTGCTGAAAATCCTCGGATCACAAGTTGAGGACCAA
Source organism: Aegilops longissima (assembly GCA_021605205.1). Lineage (NCBI taxonomy): Eukaryota > Viridiplantae > Streptophyta > Magnoliopsida > Poales > Poaceae > Aegilops > Aegilops longissima. The sequence goes on along the minus strand of CM038676.1, from coordinate 561,029,854 downwards.
GAAATTCCTCAAGTGAAGAACCTGAACTTACGATTCTGAGGTGGTGATGCAACTTCGACACCCTCTGCCAAAGCGGAAGAATCCGTTCTCAACCAAGCAAAAGTTCAAGGCTGAAGATTTCTTTGTCGAGCATGTGTTCTTCACTGAATATAATCCTTATGATTCTGCTCGAATTAGGAAGAGGCGCTTCTGGACTGCCGGTCAAGCCAACTTCTATTCCTCGGTGCTTTTCAACAAGGACAAAATCTTGATCATGCTCATATTCCTCATGTGGATATGGAGTCGCTGCCAGGCTTTGAGCCCGTCCTAAGTGTTCTTCACGATGCAGGTCTTCTAAACTTCTGCACTGATATTTGTGATTGGAACGAAGAGCTAATTCTTCAGTTCTATGCAACCCTTCACATCACCGGAGACGCTGAAGATGTGACTTCATGGGTCTTAGATTGGATGACCGAAAATACTCACTACAAGGCTCCAGCAAGTGAATTGCTTCGTGCCCTACCACTCAGTCCTCCGCTTGATGGTGCACGTCGCATCTATGAAGAAAAGGAACTTTCAAATCACTATATGCAAGTGCTGATGAAGCCTTTGAAACCAAGGAAAGCTCCAAGGACCAAATTCCTCCTCAAGGAATTATTATATGTGCCTCGAACAGTCTATCGAATTTTGACGAAGACTATGAGTCCTATCAAGGGCCATGACTCGAATGATGAAGAAGTCGTTGGCATCATGAAGAATATGTTGTTCAACATCATCCATGGCGTTCCCGTCAATTTCCATGATTTCTTCATGAGGACTCTGGCTAACATTGCCATGTCACCTTTTGAGCTGAAGCCTTATGCGCCTTGGATTATGAGATTCATCAGGTCAAGATCTTCACTGAATTACAAGGCTGATACTTTAAACCACTGCAGCTACCTGCCCCCGATTGAAGTCCTCAAACGGCCAATTACCTCAGCTGATGAAAAGGGAAAGGCTACTGCTGTGATAGATGAAGGCACACGTCCATTGGATGGACAGTTTAAAGCACATCCTACTCCACCAATGATGACTCGCCACATGACTCAGCAGAAAAATACCTCGCCAAGCAAAGTCCTCAAGCTACAACACCGTGGTGATGATGATCGTGAATTACTCCTCGGTCTTCATCGGAAGGTTGATCGCAATCATAAGTGGGTCAAGCGTCGGTTTGGTACTCTTCTTTACAACCTGACCTCAACTCACAATGCAGTGAAGAAAACCACTACCATCTTCATGAAACCTTCAAGCGCTTTTGGGCTGTTCTTTCACATGTCTACAATGAAGAAGAACTGCAATCAATGGGACTCAAGGAAGAATTTGACTGGTCTGCACCTCCTCGAAGAAATTCAAGAAAGTCAAAGTTCCTTCCTTGGTGGCCAGCTCCTATTCTTCATCTCGCGACAACGATGAAAATGAAGATTTGGAAGACACTGCTGCTGGTCCTACTTCAACGAACAACCCGACAATCTTTGGCGCTCCGTCTTCAACTTGAAATTCCTCAAGAGCGTTAGTCCTCGGTTTGATCCTTTTGGTTATTCGATGACAAAGGGGGAGAAATTTGAGTTAGTCTTCAAGCGGGTCTCGTTTTTGTCTATATACAATATTTTATTAAGTTACAACTCTCGTTCTTCTGAAACCTTTTATTGGATCGAGTTGTAATCTTAAACCCGATGGTGCTTTGATACTTTTGATGCATTATGCTTTTGCTCTATGCTCTGATTACAGTAGTGTTGATATGCTCTGATATTTGTTATGCTCTGATCCTCATGAGCTCGTTGAAAATCTTCAAATCGATTTGGGATCTGATACTCATGATAGTTTCAAATTCCTCATACGCATTGGGCTCTGATACTCTTTATGCATTATTTTGCATGCTCTGCATATCATCAAGCACCATATTTCATCATGCATTTCAAATTCCTCATATTATATGTCAAATGCGTGTATGAATTACAAGATATAGGGGGAGATCTCCATGATTCAATTCTTCAAATGTGCATTGCCTCAAAAGCAAATTCCTCACTATGCACATCTTCAGGGGGAGTTCTTCTATATCTTGCAATCAAAATCCTCATAATCAGTATTTACACTTCATATGTTTATCCCGTTGAAAACTTAACTCATATTGTCATCAATCACCAAAAGGGGAGATTGTAAGTGCATCTAGTGCCCTTAGTGATTTTGGTGTATTGAAGACTTATAGGTTAAGTAACTAATCGTTTGTAAGTGTACACAGGCCTATAAGTCTATGAGGAGTTTGATATTTACAGAGAAAGTCGACCCTAAAATGAATTTCTTCAATGAAGAATTTGATATTCGAAGACTTTACGAAGACTTTGAAAGTGAAGAAATTGGTGTGACCTTGAAGACTTGGTATTCATATGAGGAACATGAAGCGTGAAGACTTTTGTTTTCGTAGTTTCATTTTCTCTTTCTTGAGTCATAGGAAACACCGTCTTCGTTAAAGGGGTCGAGGAAATACTAAGGAAAAATTTCCATTTGATGCTCAACTCAAAATCCTACACCTACCAATTCCTTGACGAAGCTTTTGGAAATCTCATACAGTTCAGTCAATTTCTTGATGATGAGACGAAGCTCTTACAGTCACCGAGGAATTTGTTCGGATCGAGGAGTTAGGAATTCGCCAGTCGAATTGCCTACACATGAGGAACATGATAGCCACGAGGAATTTGATGTTCAAAATTCCGACCGTTCTTTGTCTTTGCCCACTGTCCAAAATATCTTATCCACCTAACGGTCATATCATTGAAGGGCATTTATGTCTTATCATGTCGGGCTGCTCCTAGGCTATAAATAGCCGCCCCTACAACCACTAGTTGGTTGGCTGCTCCGAGAGAACTTGACACTTGTCATTCGAGAGCAACCCATTCTCTGAGGACTTTGAGCGAAAATCATTAAGTGAGGAAAAACCCAAAGTGAGGAAAAACCCAAAAACCAAACCCCAACAAACCCAAAGTGATTGAGCATCATCGAGAAATTGATCCCGCGTGGATCCAACGCTTTTACCTTTGAAGACTGTGCTTCTTCCAGACGGTTAGGCGTCACGGTCTAGAGCATCCAAGAGGAATTGTGGATCGCCGAGTGACCAAGTATGTGAAGGTTTGGAAGTCGCCTGAAGACTTACCACGAGTGATTGGACGAGGTCTGCGTGACCTTAGTTCAAGTAGAATACGGTGAGGACTGGGTGTCTGAGCTGCGTGCTCGATGGTCGGGTGTCCGGACTGTGTGTCCTCGAGTTTAAATACTCAGCCGCTCCAACCAGACGTACAACTGAGACAGCAGTTGGAACTGGTCTACCAAATCATTGTCTTCACCAACCTAACTGGTTCCATTTCCTCAACCCTTTCATTTCCTCATTACTGTGTTGAGTGTTTGTCATATCTGTGTTTGAAGACTTTGACTGAAGACTTTCTCAATTTCCTCAGTTCAATTTCTTCAGTCTGTTTGTCTTCATATTGTGTTATCCTGTGATTACGCTTTCTGTACTCTGTGATTGTCTTCATTTCATCATGATGACTATGCTTGTAATCTGTTATGCTTACTTCTGAGTACTCATTCCGCTGCATGTATTTCTTCGCTAAGGAATTTCCTCACCAGCAAATTCCTCAGTGAAGAATTTGTAAAATTCATAAAAATCGCCTATTCACCCCCCCTCTAGTCGATATAACGCACTTTCAATTTTCTACATGCATGAACGCAAGTGTGCTCTGAACTCGATCATGTATGTCATACAAAAAATTCCAGCAAATTAAAATGCACACATAACAATTGAAACATTGCTAGCAACATGTTTTGCAATGTTTAATATTTGGATCCCGTAAACCATCATTGTTGAGAAACAGGGTAATATAAGGTTTTTATACTCATAAGACTGCTCGGTTATTTCAAACTGAACTTCACATTCACGCACTGTAATTTATTTCCAACATCAAGCACCAACATGAACCATAAACAAACATCATTTAATCACTTAAAAAAGAGCAGGCATCAAGAACGATTGCTGCGGCTAAAGAAATGGAAAATTTATCAGCTACAAGTTTTTTTGTGCTCCCCTGCATACACACAACAATTATCAACTTCCATATAGATGGACTTCAATTTTTCTGACATGAACTTTGCTGTTGTTGCTGTATATAAACTTCTCCTGTAACCAAAGAGAGAGGATGCAACGAGACACACTTTTTTGTTTGAGACATATACACAAACAACTTGTGTACATGAACGACTACAAGTTGAAGTGACTAGTTAAGTCTCTCCATCTCTGCCTAGGCTAGAGACTCATGTGGCTTCTCAGGCACTGCAGAATTGAGTGTGCACGTTGGCCCGCGCCGCCTGAACAACCTGGACTTCTGAACTTTTGAAGAAGAACAAGAAAATATAGAGGTGATTCAACACATCACAAGTAGCGATTAGAGAGAAAATAGGTTCAGAGAGGATACCGAGGAGGCGTGTCACCATCCAGAATTCTGAACTTGGGCGGCGGCGGCTGCTGGAAGAGGAAACAAAAATGGGTTCGATGCTGTCATTTTAAGATGAAGGAGATGTGATCCGGATTGTGTTTGCCACGGTCGCCTTGGCCTCGCTTTGGTCGCCGGGAGATGGATGTGGCCAGCATGGCATGCGAGGTGGTTCGTGTCTGCCTACACGCGACATGGGCGAATCCCCACCGGGAGAGCGGTGCCTGAGCTTTGCCGGCGGCATACTCGGGGAGGCGGAGGGTGCAGACCGCAGGTGGGATCTCCACGGCGCATAACAACGACGAGATGCAGGCAGCGGCGCATGGCAGGTCGCGTAGGAAGGGAGGGAAGGTCGAGCCAGAGAGGGGCAAGGTCTGGCTGGACTGGCGGAGGTGGTCGGGGTGGAGAGCGGCGTCAGAGGTGGTCGGCGGCGCGGTGGAAGGAGGGGGAGGCCGGCGCCATGGTGGAAGAAGGTAGCGGTGGCCGATGCAGCGGTGGAAGAAAGTTGAGGTGGTCGGCGTCGTCGTCGAAGCAGGTCGAGGGAGGCGGTAGGAGGCGCGTCGGGGCCGGAAGGGCGGCGGCGGGAGGCGCGTTGGGGGGCGGCGGATGGAGGCTCCTCGGGGACAGGGTGGGCGGAGCGCCGGCGAAGGCGCGTCGCGGCCAGGGTGGGCGGCGGCAGGCGCGCACTGGGCCGAGGAGGCGGGCGCACTGGAGCCGAGGCGGCGGCGCAGGCGGTGGATCGGGAGGTTGCCGGGGCGCTGGTGGGGGGTCGTGGGAGGAATCGGGGGATGCTGGTGTGGATCGTGGGATCGGGGGAAGGGGTGGACCAGTTGGGTCGTGAGTGCTTTTTTTATTTTTAGGAAGGGGCGTGGGTGATTAAGAAGTTCGGGAACAGCTAATCACATCTATATAGAACTCCGCCGTGATCCAAATAACTATTCTGATCCTGGGATCAGAATAGTGTTATCCTATATATATATATATATATATATATATATATATATATATATATATATATATATATATATATATATATATATATATATATATATATATATATATATATATATATATATATATATAAATGTCTCGCACCACTATATATATATATAATCGGTTTTACGAGAAATTATATTTATATATATGCATAACTGTACAGTATGTAGTATCGTAAAATAAAAGCAAATGAGAAACAATTAAATGGAAAACAAAAGATTAAAGAAAAAGGAAACCATAAAGCCAAAATCACCTAAACCTTTTAGTACTGGTTAGTGTTACGAACCGGTACTAAAGGTCTCCCAGCACCCGGTGCTGGCTCGTGCCACGTGGTGGCCCTTTAGTGACGGTTCGTGTTGAACCGGTACTAAAGGGGGACCTTTAGTCTCCACCCTTTAGTGCCGATTACAGAACCGGCACTAAAGGCCTTACGAACCGGTGCTATAGCCCGGTTCTGCACTAGTGCAAGTAAATAGTACTATTCATTTATGGATTTATTATGGAAGACATTGTTGCTTGCCTTTGGCGTTGTGTGATTCCAGTATCACATAACTGAAAAATAGTTCAGAAAAGACATTTACGTTTACATTTACACAGGATAACATAAGACATATGGTATGGTGTCTATATATTTTACGCGAGACAGAAAAAAGTTTGAAGGACTAGTTTGACGGTCCGTTTATTATGTCATTCATTGTTACCTTCCCCTAAAAAAAGCTCTCTCCTCCACTGTTCGAGATTCAACCAAAATAGCCCGGTCAAGGTGAGTAATACATGAAGTCAACTGGTAACATGCATGGCGCAGATCTCAACTTGCAAGTTGCAACTTGTACTGCAATTATATAGATACCATCCACCATATATCGATCTCGAGTGTCTCCTTGGGCGCCTACAAGTAACATCCATGATGTATCAGTGAGTCCAGTATCGCACATTTTTTATCCTGCATCTTATTCTCTTGCCCGGCCTTGCTAACAAGCTTGCCCGGCCTTGATGTGTCCACAACAATAGCTTCACACGCGATCTCACTTGGGTATGCAGGGAGGAGGATGAGCTGGACAACGGTACACTTGGGAAGAACATGAGGGAGTCGACAAGGTGTCAGCTCTGGGACAATAATGTACATTTATGACATAGTCGCTTAATTAATCCAGTCCTAATATCTATGCGTAGAAGCAGTCAAGATGATTATGTTAGTTACGAGTCAACGTGTAATTAACAACCATCATTGCACAAAGTTCAGACTTTTGACATGGTTCTCTAGTAAGTGGTGTGATTTGATTTCAAATACCATGAGGGGAGGACATGTGGGAATGAAGTTAATGACAAGATAGGAACTTATTTGAAAAATCCTAAAGGGCAGAGACAATAGATGCTTTATGTCCCCTTCTGTTTGACCTGGCTGTTGATGCTTTGGGCATGGAATTTTGAAAGGAGTTATAGGAGGGATTTTGAATCATGGAGTTAATATACTCTAGTATGCCGATGATACATTTTTCTGCAATATGATGAATATAGTGTTACAAACGTAAATTTCTTTCTGTGTGCATGTGGACAAATGTCTAGCTAACTATGAAAATTCAGAAAGGTGAACTTTTCTTATTTGGAGAAGCCATTAATAAATCTAACATGTACCAAGAGATATTTACTTTTACATTGGATATTTTACTTTTGAAATATCTGTGCATCCTTGTTTCTAATGTTAGAATTAAAAGTAGATGCTGGAGAGGGTGGAAATTAAAATAGAAAAAAAAAAGGTGTGGATGTTGGCAGGGGAAACTACTCAATATTGCTATTAGAATCAATCGAGTTTGGGCTTGTCGGACTAATATGCCCTTGTATTTGATGTCCTTCTACTCCATTCTAGTTGGAGTTAGAAAATAATTGATTTCTTCGTAGCCATATTAGTCTGTGTAGCTGATGAAGGTAATAAAAATAATATCATTTAGTCAATTGGAAAACTTGGTGTAAACCTAAAAAGGGGGCTTTAGGCAATCTACATTTAGAGTGCATGAATAAAGCTCTGCTAGCCAAGTGCTTGGAATAAAGAAACCAAGTTTGGATTATGGCAAGATGTGTTGCTAAATAAATATATGACAAAATAAATGTATTTCCAGGATAAAAATTAGAGTTGGAGATTCTCATTTCTGGACTAGCTTACTAAAAGTTAAAGATCACTTTTATCAACATTGCAAGAAAGTGATCGGGGATGAAAGAATACAAGATGGTGGGTTGGAGATAGACCACTTAAAATTACCTATACCAGATTATGCAATCTTTGATCATAAAATCTTTATGGCCGAGGTTCTTGAGAAAGGATAGGGTGGGTTTTCTTTTAGGAGAGATCTGCTTGGTGAGACTTTGGATCTGGAGTAGTCTTAAGGATAGATGTGAAGAATCAAGATACCAGGGGGCAATGACAATATAAAGTGGATGCTTATTGCTGACAAAAAGTTTACTGTTAGATCCGAGTGAATTGCAGAAAACCACCACATTAGCGCCTAGGTTTGCAGAAAACACGGGTTTAGGATTTTCTGCCAGAAACCACTGATTCTCGACCTAATCTTTTGCAAAAAGCACTGATTTGTTGCTTTGGGCATTTTAACCTTAATTATGACATGTGGGGCCCACAAAAGCTGACGTGGCGTAACTGTTGGTCTCAGCCAGCGTTAGACGAGGCGTGATAGGAATTTACCGTATTGTCCTTGGTATTTTTGCATTGGCACCCTTCAGTTAGAAAATAAAAATGCAATCAAGCCCTTGCTACGCCCAGCTCGGCTGTAGTCTGACGCCGGTCACTGCACGCACTTGCACTGCGGCCCAAGCCACACACCGGCGACGGCAGAGCTCACCGTCGATGGTCGCACCGGTTCTGCGGGCGGGCGCGCCGCTCCTTGCTCCGGGGCTTCGCGTCGTCGAGCCGCTGCTACTGCTTGCTCCGGTGATGTGCGCCGCTGCTGCTGCTTGTGCTCGTGTTGTGCGAGGGGGCGCCACTGCTACCTCCGGGGCTGCGCGCTGCCGGCTTGGGAAAGAAAGAGGAGGAGGGAAGGAGAAGGGGAGGCACGGCCGGGATGCGCGCCGCCGACTCGGGGAAAGAGAGAGGAGGGAGGATGAGATAGGGAGGCGCGGCCGCCGCTGCTCACGCCCGGCCCGAGATCTTTTCGGCGAGGTGGGCGAGGTCGGGGAGGCCGCCCGGCTTGCCGCCGTTGCTGCCGCGCGAGTCCCCGACGTCCGGGCCCATCTTCCCCTCCCCGCATCCGCAGCCATAGGTCGCCGACTGGAGAGCCACCCCTCGGCTACACCCTCGCCGTCGACGGCGGTGCCCACCGCCGATGCGCCACCACCGCCCAGGTGGGGACAGAGGAATCAGGCCGCTCGCGGCGTAGCTCGGACGGACGAACGCTCCCTGCACCCTGGTGGTTGACTTTTTGTAAGGTATTTTTTTAAGGGAGGGGAGGTGTTTTTTGGCAAAAGACCCCTCTAACGTCGTTTACTGCGGACCGTGATGCCACATCAGCAAATAGTGGGGTCCATCTGTCATAATTATCATCAAATGAGTCAAAAACGCCAACTAGTGTTTTTTGCAAATGATTAGGCCGAGAATCAGTGGTTTCTGGCAGAAATTCGTAAACCAGTGCTTTCTGCAAACCTATGCGTCAATGTGGTGGTTTTTTGCAATTCACTCGTTAGATCCCTACTATACTATTGATGGCGCGTGTTGCTGCGCCCGTCCATTTTTACACTTTAATGTTAGGGGTTGATGCAATTATATGGAGCCATAAACAAATACTTGTCATGTTGAATTAAGTTAACAGAGCTACTTCCATGGTGTAGCCTTACAATGCCAAATTTCAAAATTGTAATGCTATATATAGAGAACTTCCCCTTGAATAGAAGGTAGAATAGACCAATGAATTCAGAAAAGAAAATCACTTACCAATATGATTATTTACTGCATTAACAAACTTGACGGCATTACTTGTGATACAATTTGCAATGGGTCAGAAATCAAATGCCTAAATCGAACAGAAATTTCGCATGCCCTAGATCATACATTGGTATCTTTATGTTACACATGAGCATATTTTCCACAACTACATTATACACAGGGAAGCAGATTTATTAGTGGGAATTCCCTGTGTTGAGACTCCATGTATATGTGCCTGTAATGATATGTTTCCATATGTTAATGGTAGAGTGACATTAGCTACTTGGGCAAAGAATTGCAGTTCAACAGTTATAGTGAGCATTGAGTAAACACAAGATACATGTGCGTAGATATACTTCTGGCAACATATGTATGTTGTAGGTATATAGATTATATTTGAAAACCAAAATGATTACCTCTACCGACTTCAAGTTTGAACATAGATATGATACTAGCCCTCTCAGTGTGTGGTTTCTGAGCATCTCAATAAACATGGGAGTAAGTATGTGTCTTCTTGTATTGAAAGCTAGATCATTTGAATTAGTGGAAATTTAACATGCCATTGTGGCCATTATATATACTCACACGTTAGAGGAAGATATGAATTCATAATGAAATTTAAATCATCATACACATTCATGTTTACAATTTTAACATATCTAAACTGGTATGCTTAAAAGCTAACACTACTAAGGAAAACCTTATAGGTGGAGGATTAGCTGTAGCGTGGCTCTGGAGAACGCGCTACTGCTACTTTACAGTAGTGAGAGCGGGAAAGAGGCGCTGCTGCTATCTATTTAGCAGTAGCGCGGTTTGTCCGGGGCCGTGAACCGGCGGCGGCAGGAGGCCTCCTTGTCGCCTCTGGGAGTGGCAGAGGAGGGCGATCCACTTTTTTCGGGGAGGAAGCGTCGATCCTAAACTCTGCCAACCTCACGCGCGCACAAGTGGTTATTCAGGAACTATACTAAAATTGTATTTTAGCTGCAATGAAAAATACATACGATATATTTGTTTCTGTATCTATATTGCTAGCGTGTGCAAATAAGGAGGAACAAGTTGCCATGATCCGGAAGTTGATTTACCCTATTCCCATGACAGTAACCTAGGCGGCCAAAACCACAGTTTTTTGGGCATCTAATTAACCTTTCTCTCTTTCGGAATGTTTCACCAGTAAAGTTTAGTTCTTCCTACTAATCAAAGTAAAGTGTCCAAAATCTACATTTCAATATCTACCAAAACAAGGCAGTTGTAAGGACTCTCGTATAATTCAGTTTTCTCTCCTCCACTTAGACTATCGAACCCAAATTGCCCGGTTAAGATGAGTAACTAATAATACTAATATGTGAAGTCAACCTTGTAACATGCATGGCGCAGATCTCAACTGTTCAACTTGCAACTTGATATAATTTACCAAGCTGGAAACATAACGCATCTGTATATAGTTCAATAATAACATAATGGCACTAATCTGCACTCCTTAATTAAATTTGCAATTCTGGGTGCCTATAAATAGCCTCGATGGTATGTCCACCAGCAAGTGTTCACATCTCATCCTGCATCTCCATCTCCCTTATTAGTCTTGGTTGCTGTGTCCACCACACAATGGCTCCGCGTTCAGGTGCTCTTGCTCTCAAGGCGGCCGCCGTTGCTGCCGTTCTGGCCATGCTGATAGTGCCTTCCTTGGGGCGCTGTTATGGCTCTCCCTCGCCAGCACTGCCACCGACAACCTCCACACCACCACCTCCGGCGCCGTTGCCACCAACTCCGGCGCCGGCGCCAGGACCGATATCATGCACTGACTGTTATTCGCAGTGCTACTTGTCCTGCGACGCCTCCATTCCCTCGCAGTGCAGATTATACTGCGACCGTGAAGATTCCTGCAACTCCTGCAAGACCGGGGCCATCGAGGAATGCAGGGCCAGAAAAAACTGCACCGGCAGCTGCGACGAGTGCAACGACGCACCCAACTTTTCATGCGCCTTCGCCTGCACCACCCGAAACTGCATCGGGTGTCATTACGGGGCGGGCCAGATGTGCGATAAAGCGTGCAGAGAGGAGTGCTCTGCACCCAAATGCGTACCCTAGAGGCCTGCAAACTAGCTATAGCATGTGCGTCGCATGGTCAAGGCGTCTTCTTGTGATGTATCTATGTGCACAAGGTGTCAAGGGAGTAGATGCTATGACATCGAATAATATGGGAAGTTGTACGTGTTTATCTGGAAGGAAAATCGTTGAGTATCATGAATACTTAGCTATGTACTGCACGCTTTCCTCTTGTATTCCACCCTACAATAAATTTCACTTCTCTAAGGGCGTTCACCACATCTGTATCAATATCATTATCAATAGCACTGCATAGTGTGTGCTAATAACTTTTATGTCGGCTGTTGGATGAAACCGATCCGGCAGTAGAGATATGGCATATTCTAGCGCTACATGGCCATTGGATCAACTCTCTACTACACCTGATCCCGCTAAGTGTATTATCTAAAAGATTCTATGGTTGGACTGAAGGCCGAAAGAATGGATACTATGCACAAACCACGAAACATAATCATACTTTATTCTAGACTCCTTTATACTTAAACCCACCCCAAGTCCCTCTTTTCTAACAATTGCCATTGAATTATTTTTTACTTTTGGGATATTTTCTTTGTGTTCAAGGCTATGGACGTCCCGATAAATCACATTTATCTTGGCAGTGCATCATTAGGTATTCATGTTTTTTCTATAAAATATTTCACTACAAAGTATAAAAAAGAGAGAATTTGTAGACAAATGTACTGCTTGGTGGTCTGCTTTATAATATAAAGCGGGGGAAACCCTTTTTCTCAGATATGTGCACGATGCTAAACGGAATCCACAGCTGCATTTTCATCCCATGCATCAACGACTGGATTTGGCATGTCAGGCAAAAATCAGCCGGAAAGTGTAATTTGTATAGTGGGACTCTTGTAGACTTGCTGGCGCCCATACCATCAATGGTTGAAGTCCCAAGCAAGGTATGGAGCGCTGAAAGTTGAGAGAGCCCAGAATGGTTTGTGGACTATTGTTGGAGTTGCTCTTACTGTTTCTTAATCCATATAATACCAATATATAGCATCCAAATTTCTCACATTTACCTGGTTTATTTAGCATCCAAACCAGTCACGCCTTTGCCGCACATGTTTATGTGACATAGTGCTATGAGGAAATCTATAACGTCATCTGATTTTGGAGATTGTAAGTACAAATGTGCACAATTTTTTCATCTGAGAGTCTTCCAACCAGACCAAACTGTTGGAAATATGAGCAGATTACTACGAGATTTAATCCAAATAAATATAAGTTAAATCATGACAACACTAGCAGAGATTAAACTAACATGCGAACTAGCATGGTAGATGAACAGATCACATCTAGGGCACATAATAATAACATGAATTCTACCAAGATCTCGAAGAAGAAGGATAGAATCACATACGGTGCAGTGGGAACAGCACCGCCGGCATTGACGTTGTCGCCCATGTCGTCGAGGATGAGGTTGCCGAGGTCAGGGAAGAAGTCGTCGCTGCCAGCAGTTGCACGAGTGCACTCCCCAAAAACCTGATCGCCCCTCTCCCATACAGGATCATGAGAGGCGGGGTTCCGGAGGCCTGCTGTCCCTTCTCGCGGTGCACGCCGAAAGGAGGGATGGAGAAGATTTGCTTGGCGGCGCAATGATCTGGAACGGTGGTACGAAACCATACGATACGGCCGCGGCTAGGGTAGACGTCTGCCTGACTATATAGTACGGGCCGGGTAGGTCGTGGGAATAAACCCCACGTCCGAGTCATGATGATCAAAAAGAATCGAAAACGATTTAGTAATTAACACATCCATTAATTATTAATTATTGACTCATTAATTTTCCCGAGCTGCAAAAATATAGAGAACGTGCATAGCTCTGTCCTCGGCTCATTCCCGCAACCCGCGACGCGTCGTGACGAGGCGTGGCGTGGCGAGGCGAGCGAGGAGGAGGAGCGCGCGTGTAGGTCTCCTCTTCTCATGCTCATACAAATGGTAGAAGAGCTCACCTTATAAAGAGGTGCAACTCTCACGCAACTTCCATGGTGGGACTAAACTTTAGTCTCACTCACTCCACTCACATGTGTGCATGAATGGGCCAAGAGAATTTCAGAATTTTAGTTGGGCTTTTGGGCCAAAGGCCTGCTAGCAAAATTCCAACAATCCCCCACAAAGTCTCATTGGCACATCTCATCTTTAGTTCCAAAACATTGTTTGTATACCGGTGCTCAGTGGAGAGTGTAAAGTTGAACTTCCACTCAGAGATTTATGCTACACTAGATCAGAACTTGAATAGTGGACTATGCCTTGAACTACAAATTTTCCGCGAGACTAGTTTCACACAAATTCTTGACCGATATTGGGCTGCCGCAAGGCTTCCCAACGGGTAGAGCGTATACGTCATACTCCAGGGCCTTTTCATGAAATTATTCGAGAACACCCAATTCTCACAGACTGCGACGTTAACAGTCAAACTCATATAGGTGTGTTCCTCAGGAGATGTTCTGCAGGACAACATCTCTCCTTACCCGAATAAGCCAGTTGGAACACATTAAGATAAGTATCAACCTGCCATGCAGATCAGGAGAGTATTGCATCTTCACGGAGTGGGATAATTAATATAGGGATACTCTCCTCCCAGCTGACCAACAGCTTGTCTCCCACTTCTACTTCACGGGATCTCCGATCACATAAAGTGGGTTACCACTATGGAACCCTCATGCGGTGGGTATCAAACACATCTCCATCGATGCATCATCTATCACATTACGTGATAAACCCTTTGTGAAGGGATCTGCCAAGTTTTCCGACGTTTGGATATAATCCGACATAATAACTCCGGAGTTCCTGAATTTTCTGACAGATTTTAGTCTCCTCTTCACATGCCTTGAGGACTTCATATTGTCCTTAGAACTGTTTATCTTGACGATCACAGTTTGATTATCACAGTTCATCAGGATAGGGGGTATTGGTTTTGCAACCATAGGTAAGTCCATCAAGAGCTCACGAAGCCACTCTGCTTCAATAATGGCAGTGTCTAATGTTGTGAGTTCTACTTCCATAGTTGACCTTGTTAAGATGGTCTGCTTGCAAGACTTCCAGGAAACAGCGCCACGCCAAGTATAAAAACATAACCACTTGTGACCTTAATCTCATCAGCATCAGATATTCAGTTTGAGTCACTATAACCCACCAGTACCCTTGGATACCCGATGTAGTGAATCCTGATACGTCTCCAATGTATCTATAATTTATGAAGTATTCATGCTATTATATTATCAACCTAGGATGTTTTATATGCATTTATATGCTATTTTATATGATTTTTGGGACTAACCTATTAACCTAGTGCCCAGTGCCAATTTCTATTTTTTCCTTGTTTTTGAGTTTTACAGAAAAGGAATATCAAACGGAGTCCAATTGACGTGCCAATTTTTGACGATTTTTATGGACCAAAAGAAGACCCCAAAGTAAAAGAGTTGGGCCAGGAGAGTCCCGGGGCATCCACGAGGGTGGGGCGCACCCACCCCAGTAGCGTGGGCCTGCCTCGTGGGCGCCTTGGGCACCTCCTTGACGTGAGACCGACGCGAAAAATTCCTATAAATACAGAAACCTCGAAAAATTAACCTAGATCGGAAGTTCCGCCACCGCAAGCCTCTGTAGCCACGAGAAATCAATCTAGGCCCTCTCCAGTACCCTGCTGGAGGGGGCCGTCATCACCGGTGGCCATGGAGGAGTATCCCGGAGAGGCCATTGATGTCTACTACACAACCTTCTTCTTGTAGACGTTGTTGGGCCTCCAAGTGCAGAGGTTTGTAGGACAGTAGCAAATTTCCCTCAAGTGGATGACCTAAGGTTTATCAATCCGTGGGAGGCGTAGGATGAATATGGTCTCTCTCAATCAACCCTGCAACCAAATAACAAAGAGTCTCTCGTGTCCCCAACACACCCAATACAATGGTAAATTGTATAGGTGCACTAGTTCGGCGAAGAGATGGTGATACAAGTGCAATATGGATGGTAGATATAGGTTTTTGTAATCTGAAAATATAAAAACAGCAAGGTAACAAATGATAAAAGTGAGCGTAAACGGTATTGCAATGCTAGGAAACAAGGCCTAGGGTTCATACTTTCACTAGTGCAAGTTCTCTCAACAATAGTAACATAATTGGATCATATAAATATCCCTCAACATGCAACAAAGAGTCACTCCAAAGTTACTAATAGCGAAGAACAAACTAAGAGATTATGGTAGGGTACTAAACCACCTCAAAGTTATTCTTTCCAATCAATTCGTTGGGCTATTCCTATAAGTGTCACAAACAGCCCTAGAGTTCGTACTAGAATAACACCTTAAGACACAAATCAACCAAAACCCTAATGTCACCTAGATACTCCAATGTCACCTCAAGTATCCGTGGGTATGATTATAAGATATGCATCACACAATCTCAGATTCATCTATTCAACCAACACATAGAACCTCAAAGAGTGCCCCAAAGTTTCTACCGGAGAATCAAGACGAAAACGTGTGCTAACCCCTATGCATAAGTTCATGGGCGGAACCCGCAAGTTGACACTACAAGAGATATGTCAACTTGTGACCTTTTGTCAGTGACCCTGAAAGAATTGGTCATAAATCTACAACCATTTGAGACCAATTGGTCAAAAGCTGTTCTTGGGGCTCCAAACCCTAAACTATATCGATCATTTTCGTCAGAAAGGTCGTAATTTCCTTACACGAAATGGTCATAAATTTATGAACATGATTTACAATGTTTTTTCTTGTCAATTTTGACCAATTCATTTAGTTGTAAATTCTATGATGATTTGATTTGAGATGACTTGGCAGACACCTCAGCAATCTCGCATACATGGCGTGCTTAGGTGTCATTCTGACTTACATGTCACTATTTAGCACTTTTTTCCTATTGACAAGTGGGACCCGTCAATCTTACGTGTGGGACTAACACCACCCACGGGCTCCCATTGACATGTGGGGCCTGCCCATCGAGTGGGACCGCATGACTCATAGGTTTTCCATGACGTGTAGGACCATCCTACCTAACTGCCATTCACATGTGGGGCCTGCCCATCGAGTGGGACCCACACCACTTCCCATGACCTGTAGGACCATCCTACTGAACTGGAGCGGGGGCAGCTAGGCAAAATAGTCCAGCGCCATGGTGCAATTACAACAAATTGCAAAAAAAGGGGGCTAACTCGGGAGTTGAACCCACGACCTCCAATCCACCGCGCTCGAACCAAACCACCAGCCTAGCACAATGTAAGTGTTAGATTGAGGCATTGGCCCTTCAAATCCTAATTCCGGCCTGGACAATGGTGAGACAAAGCCTCCATTGCTCCACCTGCCCGGCCTGTATGCAGATGGAAGTGGGCCAACACTCGGCTTGCAAAGCGCGCGCGAGTGCACCTAGTGAGTTAGGTTGGGCTAGTTGTATACCTTTTTTCTCTTTTTTGTTCTCATTTCCTTTTTAGGGGATTTCCGTTTTCATTTCTAAAAACTAAATTTGACCCCCAAATTGGCAGAAATCTATCTTGAAAATTGGTAAATTATTCACAGTCATTATAGACCATTTGGAACCATTCTTTGTACAAAGAAAATACAATCTTGCCCATGGGTATATATTGTTGACATCCTACTCACTTCGCTCAAATTTCTTTTTTTCTTTGTTTAATTTTATCTATCTTTTAAATTCAATGCATATATTACAAAACTTAAATCTTATAAGGATATTAAAAACAAGAATCAAACACATATTAATAAGATATTTCAAAAACTTAAATTGTTCATTACAACGAAAAAATGTTTACGTGTTTAAAAAATGTATGCTATTCAAAACACATATGTATACAATATAAAAAATGTTTCGTGTCAAACTTTTTTATTTACTCCGTTTACTATGCATATTAGCTTTGACTGAAGTCAAACTTTACAAAATTTAACCAAATTTGTAAAAAAACAATATTAACATTTTAAAAAACAAATTTATATGATGGAAAATATATGCAATCATGAATCCAATGATATTGATTTGGTGGTACTTGGTAGTACTTTGGCCTCGGATGTGCAAGCCCATATGGAATTTGTCTTTTTCACTGGAGGTGGATCAAGGCTTTTGACACCCAACCATATGGTCAATTGTGCATTAAATTTGTTCTAGAATTTTATAAAAATAATTTGGTCCAATTTTGCAACAAATATATGGTAGGTCCTTCACAAAAAAGCCTCATATATCGGGCACTCAAAAAATGGAAAATGAATTTTCCGTGCAAAGAAAATGAAAACTCCCTTAGGCAACATTGTTTGGAATTCCAAGATGCACCCTTGTGCATAATATGAGATCATTTGAACAAAATGTGCCACGAATGTGGCCGTAAGATTGATCATTTGGCTTGAAAGCCACGAATCTTCACGCATGATAGTTCATTTCTAAGAACACTTTTTTTTAATAATTGCCGTATTACAAGTCTATTATTTTTCCTGGAAACTTGGTCACAAATAATGACACAATGCGAAGGTTTTACATTTTTTGATTTTTTATGCCCGTTTCAAAATGTGGTCAAAACGACGGGCTTGACCGTTCCTAGCTAATGGTTGAATCTTGGAAAACTTTTGATGTTTATCTGATTAAATAGATACTTATGTACCTAGAAATGATTTTTGGAAAAAAAAATAAAGAGCAAACTATGAGGCAGCTGCAGTTCAAATTTGACCCGCTTCCTACTGAATCGGCGGAAATTTGTCTTTTTCACCAGAGGTGGATCAAAAATTTTGACACCCAACCATTTGGTCAATTGTGCATTAAATATGTCCTAGAATTTTATAAAAATGATTTGGTCCAATTTTACAACAAATATATGGTTGGTCCTTCACAAAAAAAAACTCATTTCGGGCACTCGAAAAATGGAAATTAAATTTTCCGTGCAAAGAAAATGAAAACTCCCTTAGGTAACATTGTTTGGAATTCCAAGATGCACCCTTGTGCACAATATGAGATCATTTGAACAAACTATGCCATGAATGCGGCCATAAGATTGATCATTTGGCTTGAAAGACATGAATCTTCACGCATGATAGCTCATTTCTGAGAACACTTTTTTCAAATAATTTCCGTATTACAATTTTATTATTTTTCCTGGAAACTTGGTCACAAATAATGACACAAGGCGAAGGTTTTCTAATTTTTTGATTTTTTTTTATTTTTTATGCCCGTTTCAAAATGTGGTCAAAACGACGGGCTTGACCGTTCCTAGCTAATGGTTGAATTTTGGAAAACTTTTGATGTTTCTCTGATTAAATTGATACTTATGTACCTAGAATTGATTTTTGGAAAAAATAAAGAGCAAACTATGAGGCAGCTGCAGTTCAAATTTGGCCCGCTTCCTCCTGAATCGGCGGAAATTTGTCTTTTTCACCAGAGGTGGATCAAAACTTTTGACACCCAACCATTTGGTCAATTGTGCATTAAATATGTCCTAGAATTTTATAAAAATGATTTGGTCCAATTTTGCAACAAATATATGGTCGGTCCTTCACAAAAAAAACTCATTTCGGGCACTCAAAAAATAGAAAATGAATTTTCCTGCAAAGAAAATGAAAAATCCCTTAGGCAACATTGTTTGGAATTCCAAGATGCACCCTTGTGCACAATATGAGATCATTTGAACAAACTATGCCATGAATGCGGCCATAAAATTGATCATTTGGGTTGAAAGCCATGAATCTTCACGCATGATAGCTCATTTCTAAGAATACTTTTTTAAAATAATTAACTTATTACAAGTTTATTATTTTTCCTGGAAACTTGGTCACAAATAATGACACAATGCGAAGGTTTTCCATTTTTTATTTTTTTGATATTTTAATGCCCGTTTCAAAATGTGGTCAAAACGACGAGCTTGACCGTTCCTAGCTAATGGTTGAATCTTGGAAAACTTTTGATGTTTCTCTGATTAAATAGATACTTCTGTACCTAGAAATGATTTTTGGAAAAAATAAAGAGCAAACTATGAGGCAGCTGCAGTTCAAATTTGACCCGTTTCCTACTAAATGGGTAGAAATTTGTCTTTTTCACCAGAGGTTGATCAAAATTTTGACACCCAACCATTTGGTCAATTGTGCATTTAATATGTCCTAGAATTTATTAAAATAATTTGGTCCTATTTTGCAACAAATATATGGTAGGTCCTTCACAAAAAAAAACTCATTTCGGGCACTCAAAAAATGGAAAATGAATTTGCCGTGCAAAGAAAATGAAAAATCCCTTAGGCAACATTGTTTGGAATTCCAAGATGCACCCTTGTGCACAATATGAGATCATTTGAACAAACTATGCCATGAATGCCGCCATAAAATTGATCATTTGGCTTGAAAGCCAGGAATCTTCACGCATGATAGCTCATTTCTGAGAATACTTTTTTAAAATAATTGACGTATTACAAGTTTATTATTTTTCCTGGAAACTTGGTCACAAATAATGACACAATGCAAAGGTTTTCCTTTTTTTATTTTTTTTGAATTTTTAATGCCCGTTTCAAAATGTGGTCAAAACGACGAGCTTGACCGTTCCTAGCTAATGGTTGAATCTTGGAAAACTTTTGATGTTTCTCTGATTAAATAGATACTTATGTACCTAGAAATGATTTTTGGAAAAAATAAAGAGCAAACTATGAGGTAGCTGCAGTTCAAATTTGACCCGCTTCCTATTGAATCGGTAGAAATTTGTCTTTTTCACCAGAAGTGGATCAAAACTTTTGACACCCAACCATTTGGTCAATTGTGCATTAAATATGTCCTAGAATTTTATAAAAATAATTTGGTCCAATTTTGCAACAAATATATGGTAGGTCCTTCACCAAAAAAAACTCATTTCGGGCACTCAAAAAATGGAATATGAATTTTCCGTGGAAAGAAAATGAAAACTCCCTTAGGAAACATTGTTTGGAATTCCAAGATGCACCCTTGTGCACAATATGAGATCATTTGAACAAACTATGCCATGAATGCGGCCATAAGATTCATCATTTAGCTTGAAAGCCATGAATATTCACGCACGATAGCCCATTTCTGAGAACACTTTTTTAAAGTAATTGCCGTATTACAAATTTATTATTTTTCCTCGAGACTTCGTCACAAATAATTACGCAATGCGAAGGTTTTCTGATTTTTTGATTATTTTTTGAATTTTTTATGCCCATTTCAAAATGTTGTTAAAAAGACGGGCTTGACCGTTCCTAGCTAATGGTTGAATCTTGGAAAACTTTTGATATTACTCTTATTAAATAGATACTTATGTACCGAGAAATGATTTTTGGAAAAAAAAATAAAGAGCAAACTATGAGGCTGCTGCAGTTCAAATTTGACCCGCTTCCTACTGAATCGGCGGAAATTTGTCCTTTTCACCAGAGGTGGATCAAAACTTTTTACACCCAACCATTTTGGTCAATTGTGCATTAAATATTTACTAGTATTTTATAAAAATAATTTGGTCCAATTTTGCAACTAATATATGGTAGGTCATTCACAAAAAACACTCATTTCGGGCACTCGAAAAATGGAAAATGAATTTTCCGTGCAAAGAAAATGAAAACTCCCTTAGGAAACATTGTTTGGCATTCCAAGATGCACCCTTATGCACAATATGAGATCATTTGAACAAACTATGCCATGAATGCGGCCATAACATTGATCATTTGGCTTGAAAGACATGAATCTTCACGCATGATAGCTCATTTCTGAGAACACTTTTTTCAAATAATTGCCGTATTACAAGTTTATTATTTTTCCTGGAAACTTGGTCACAAATAATGACACAATGCGAAGGTTTTCTAATTTTTTTGATTTTTTTGAATTTTTTATGCCCGTTTCAAAATGTGGTCAAAACGATGGGCTTGACCGTTCCTAGCTAATGGTTGAATCTTGGAAAACTTTTGACGTTTCTCTGATTAATAAGATACTTATGTACCTAGAAATGATATTTGGAAAAAATAAAGAACAAACTATGAGGCAGCTGCACTTCAAATTTGGCACCCAACCATTTGGTCTATTGTGCATTAAATATGTCCTAGAATTTTATAAAAATTATTTGGTCCAATTTTGCAACAAATATATGGTAGGTCCTTCACAAAAAAACTCATTTCGGGCACTCAATAAATGGAAAATGAATTTTCCGTGCAAAGAAGATGAAAACTCCCTTAGGCAACATTGTTTGGAATTCCAATATGCACCCTTGTGCACAATATGAGATCATTTGAACAAACTATGCCATGAATGCGGCCATAAAATTGATCATTTGGCTTGAAAGCCATGAATCTTCACGCATGATAGCTCATTTCTGAGAACACTTTTTTAAAATAATTGCCGTATTACAAGTTTATTATTTTTCCTGGAAGCTTGGTCACAAATAATGACACAATGTGAAGGTTTTCCATTTTTTTGATTATTTTTTGAATTTTTTATGCCCGTTTCAAAATGTGGTCAAAACGACGGGCTTGACCGTTCCTAGCTAATGGTTGAATCTTGGAAAAAAATTGATGTTTCTCTTATTAAATAGATACTTATGTACCTAGAAATGATTTTTGGAAAAAATAAAGAGCAAACTATGATGCAGCTGCAGTTGAAATTTGACCCGCTTCCTATTGAATCGGTGGAAATTTGTCTTTTTCACCAGAGGTGGATCAAAACTTTTGACACCCAACCATTTGGTCAATTCTACATTAAATATGTCCTAGAATTTTATAAAAATAATTTGGTCCAATTTTGCAACAAATATATGGTAGGTCCTTCACAAAAAAAACTCATTTCGTGCACTCAAAAATTGGAAAATGAATTTTCCGTGCAAAGAAAATGAAAACTCCCTTAGGAAACATTGTTTGCAATTCCAAGATGCACCATTGTGCACAATATGAGATCATTTGAACAAACTATGCCATGAATGCGGCCATAAAATTGATCATTTGGCTTGAAAGCATGAATCTTCACGCATGATACCTATTTCCGAGAACACTTTTTTAAAATAATTGACGTATTACAAGTTTATTACTTTTCGTGGAAACTTGGTCACAAATAATGACACAATGCGAAGGTTTTCCATTTTTTTGATTTTTTTTTAATTTTTTATGGCCTTTTCAAAACGTGGTCAAAACGACGGGCTTGACCGTTCCTAGCTAATGGTTGAATCTTGGAAAACTTTTGATATTTGTCATATTAAATAGGTACTTATGTACCTTGAAATAATTTTTGGAAAAAATAAAGAGCAAACTATGAGGCAGCTGCAGTTCAAATTTGACCCGCTTCCTACTGAATCGGTGAAAATTTGTCTTTTTCACCAGAGGTGGATCCAAACTTTTGACACCCAACCATTTGGTCAATTGTGCATTAAATATGTCCTAGAATTTTATAAAAATGATTTGGTCCAATTTTGCAACAAATATATGGTAGGTCATTCACAAAAAAACTCATTTCGGCACTCAAAAAATGGAAAATGAAATTTCCGTGCAAAGAAAATGAAAACTCCCTTAGGCAACATTGTTTGGAATTCCAAGATGCACCCTTGTGCACAATATGAGATCATTTAAACAAACTATGCAATGAATGTGGCCATAAGATTGATCATTTGGCTTGAAAACCATTAATCTTCACGCATGATAGCACATTTCTGAGAACACTTTTTTTGAAATAATTGTCGTATTATAATTTTATTATTTTTCCTGGAAACTTGGTCACAAATAATGACACAATGCGAAGGTTTTACATTTTTCTTATTTTTTTTGAATTTTTTATGCCCGTTTCAAAATGTGGTCAAAACGACGGGCTTGATCGTTCATGGCTAATGGTTGAATCTTGGAAATCTATTGATGTTTCTCTTATTAAATAGATACTTATGTACCTAGAAATGATCTTTGGAAAAAATAAAGAGCTAACTATGAGTCAGCTGCAGTTCAAATTTGACCCGCTTCCTACTGAATCGGCAGAAATTTGTCTTTTTCACCAGAGGTGGATCAAAACTTTTGACACCCGATCATTTGGTCAATTGTGCATTAAATATGTCCTAGAATTCTTTTAAAATGATTTGGTCCAATTTTGTAACAAATATATGGTAGGTCATTCACAAAAAAACTCATTTCGGCACTCAAAAAACAAAAAATGAATTTTCCGTGCAAAGAGAATGAAAACTCCCTTAGGCAACATTGTTTGGAATTCCAAGATGCACCCATGTGCACAGTATGAGGTCATATGAACAAACTATGCAATGAATGTGGCCATAAGATTGATCATTTGGCTTGAAAGCCGTGAATCTTCACGCATGATAGCTCATTTCTGAGAACACTTTTTTAAAATAATTGCCGTATTACAAGTTTATTATTTTTCCTGGAAACTTGGTCACAAATAATGACACAATGTGAAGGTTTTACATTTTTTTTATTTTTTTTGAATTTTTTATGCCCGTTTCAAAATGTGGTCAAAACGACGGGCTTGATCGTTCCTAGCTGATGGTTGAATCTTGGAAAACTTTTGATGTTTCTCAGATTAAATAGAAACTTATGTACCCAGAAATGATCTATGGAAAAAATAAAGAGCTAACTATGAGTCAGCTGAAGTTCAAATTTGACCCGCTTCCTACTAAATCGGCAGAAATTTGTCTTTTTCACCAGAGGTGGATCAAAACTGTTGACACCCAACCATTTGCTCAATTGTGCATTAAATATGTCCTAAAATTTTATAAAAATGATTTGGTCCAATTTTGCAACAAATATATGGTAGGTCCTTCACAAAAAAAAAACTCATTTCGGGCACTCAAAAAATGGAAAATGAATTTTCCGTGCAAAGAAAATGAAAACTCCCTTAGGCAACATTGTTTGGAATTCCAAGATGCACCCTTGTGCACAATATGAGATCATTTGAACAAACTATGCAATGAATGTGGCCATAAGATTGATCATTTGGCTTGAAAGCCATGAATCTTCACGCATAATAGCTCATTTCTGAGAACACTTTTTTTAAAATAATTGCCGTATTACAAGTTTATTATTTTTCCTGGAAACTTGGTCACAAATAATGACACAATGCGAAGGTTTTACATTTTTTTTTATTTTTTTGAATTTTTTATGCCCGTTTAAAAATGTGGTCAAAACGACGGGCTTGATCGTTCCTAGCTAATGGTTGAATCTTGGAAAACTTTTCATGTTTCTCTGATTAAATAGATACTTATGTACCTAGAAATGATCTTTGGAAAAAATAAAGATCTAACTATGAGTCAGCTGCAGTTCAAATTTGACCCGCTTCCTACAGAATCGGCGGAAATTAGTCTTTTTCACCAGAGGTGGATCAAAACTTTTGAGACCCAACCATTTGCTCAATTGTGCATTAAATATGTCCTAGAATTTTATAAAAATGATTTGGTCAAATTTTGCAACAAATATATGGTAGGTCCTTCACAAAAAAACTCATTTCGGGCACTCAAAAAATGGAAAATGAATTTTCCGTGCAACGAAAATGAAAACTCCCTTAGGCAACATTGTTTGGAATTCCAAGATGCACCCTTGTGCACAATATGAGATCATTTGAACAAACTATGCAATTAATGTGGCCATAAGATTGATCATTTGGCTTGAAAGCCATGAATCTTCACGCATGATAGCTCATTTCTGAGAACACTTTTTTAAAATAATTGCCGTATTACAAGTTTATTATTTTTCCTGGAAAATTGGTCAAAAATAATGACATAATGCAAAGGTTTTACATTTTTTTATTTTTTTTGAATTTTTTATGCCCGTTTCAAAATGTGGTCAAAACGACGGGCTTGACCGTTCCTAGCTAATGGTTGAATCTTGGAAAACTTTTGATGTTTGTCATATTAAATAGGTACTTATGTACCTAGAAATAATTTTTGGAAAAAATAAAGAGCAAACTATGAGGCAGCTGCTTTTCAAATTTGACCCGCTTCCTACTGAATCGGTGAAAATTTGTCTTTTTCACCAGAGGTGGATCAAAACTTTTGACACCCAACCATTTGGTCAATTGTGCATTAAATATGTCCTAGAATTTTTTTTTAAATGATTTGGTCCAATTTTGTTACAAATATATGGTAGGTCATTCACAAAAAAACTCATTTCGGCACTCAAAAAATGGAAAATGAATTTTCCGTGCAAAGAAAATGAAAACTCCCTTAGGCAACATTGTTTGGAATTCCAAGAGGCACCCTTGTGCACAATATGAGATCATTTAAAAAAACTATGCAATGAATGTGGCCATAAGATTGATCATTTGGCTTGAAAACCATGAATCTTCACGCATGATAGCACATTTCCGAGAACACTTTTTTTGAAATAATTGTCGTATTACAATTTTATTATTTTTCCTGGAAACTTGGTCACAAATAATGACACAATGCGAAGGTTTTACATTTTTCTTATTTTTTTTGAATTTTTTATGCCCGTTTCAAAATGTGGTCAAAACGACGGGCTTGATCGTTCATGGCTAATGGTTGAATCTTGGAAAACTATTGATGTTTCTCTTACTAAATAGATATTTATGTACCTAGAATTGATCTTTGGAAAAAATAAAGAGCTAACTATGAGTCAGCTGCAGTTCAAATTTGACCCGCTTCCTACTGAATCGGCATAAATTTGTATTTTCACCAGAGGTGGATCAAAACTTTTGACACCCAACCATTTGGTCAATTGTGCATTAAATATGTCCTAGAATTTTATAAAAATGATTTGGTCCAATTTTGCAACAAATATATGGTAGGTCCTTCATAAAAAAAACTCATTTCGGGCACTCAAAAAATGGAAAATGAATTTTCCGTGCAAAGAAAATGAAAACTCCCTTAGGCAACATTGTTTGGAATTCCAAGATGCACCCTTGTGCACAATATGAGATCATTTGAACAAACTATGCAATGAATGTGGCCATAAGATTGATCATTTGGCTTGAAAGCCATGAATCTTCACGCATGATAGCTCATTTCTGAGAACACTTTTTTAAAATAGTTGTCGTATTAAAAGTTTATTATTTTTCCTTGAAACTTGGTCACAAATAATGACACAATGCGAAGGTTTTACATTTTTTTATTTTTTTATGCCCGTTTCAAAATGTGGTCAAAACGACGGGCTTGATCGTTCCTAGCTAATGGTTGAATCTTGGAACACTTTTGATGTTTCTCTGATTAAATAGATACTTATGTACCTAGAAATGACCTTTGGAAAAAATAAAGAGCTAACTATGAGTCAGCTGCAGTTCAAATTTGACACGCTTCCTACTAAATCGGCGGAAATTTGTCTTTTTCACCAGAGGTGGATCAAAACTTTTGACACCCAACCATTTTGTCAATTGTGCATTAAATATGTCCTAGAATTTTATAAAAATGATTTGGTCCAATTTTGCAACAAATATATGGTAGGTCATTCACAAAAAAACTCATTTCGGGCACTCAAAAAATGGAAAATGAATTTTCCATGCAAAGAAAATGAAAACTCCCTTAGGCAACATTGTTTGGAATTCCAAGATGCACCCTTGTGCACAATATGAGATCATTTGAACAAACTATGCAATGAATGTGGCCATAAGATTGATCATTTAGCTTGAAAGCCATGAATCTTCACGCATGATAGCTCATTTCTGAGAACACTTTTTTAAAATAATTGCCGTATAACGAGTTTATTGTTTTTCCTGGAAACTTGGTCACAAATAATGACACAATGCGAAGGTTTTACATTTTTTTTATTTTTTGGAATTTTTTATGCCCGTTTCAAAATGTGGTCAACACGACGGGCTTGATCGTTCCTAGCTAATGGTTGTATCTTGGAAAACTTTTGATGTTTCTCTGATTAAATAGAAACGTATGTACCTATAAATGATCTTTGGAGAAAATAAAGAGCTAACTATGAGGCAGCTGCAGTTCAAATTTGACCCGCTTCCTACTGAATCGGCGGAAATTTGTCTTTTTCACCAGAGGTGGATCAAAACTTTAAACACCCAACCATTTGCTCAATTGTGCATTAAATATGTCCTAGAGTTTTATAAAAATAATTTGGTCCAATTTTGCAACAAATATATGGTAGGTCCTTCACAAAAAAAACTCATTTCGGGCACTCAAAAAATGGAAAATGAATTTTCCGTGCAAAGAAAATGAAAACTCCCTTAGGCAACATTGTTTGTAATTCCAAGATGCACCCTTGTGCACAATATGAGATCATTTGAACAAACTATGCCATGAATGCGGCCATTAGATCGATCATTTGGCTTGAAAGCCATGAATCTTCACGCATAATAGCTCATTTCTGAGAACACTTTTTTAAAATAATTGCCGTATTACAAGTTTATTATTTTTCCTGGAAACTTGGTCCCAAATAATGACAATTTGCGATGGTTTTCTGATTTTTTGATTATTTTTTTGAATTTTTTATGCCCGTTTCAAAATGTGGTCAAAACGACGGGCTTGACCGTTCCTAGCTAATGGTTGAATCTTGGAAAACTTTTGATGTTTCTCTTATTAAATAGATACTTATGTACCTAGAAATGATTTTTGGAAAAAATAAAGAGCAAACTGTGAGGCAGCTGCAGTTCAAATTTGACCAGCTTCTTGCTGAATCGACGAAAATTTGTCTTTTTCACCAGAGGTGGATCAAAACTTTTGACACCCAACCATATGGTCAATTGTGCATTTAATATGTGGTAGAATTTTATAAAAATGATTTGGTCCAATTTTGCAACAAATATATGGTAGGTCATTCACAAAAAAAACTCATTTCGGGCACTCAAAAAATGGAAAATTAATTTTCCATGCAAATTAAATGAAAACTCCCTTAGGCAACATTGTTTGCAATTCCAATATGCACCCTTGTGCACAATATGAGATCATTTGAACAAACTATGCCATGAATGCGGCCATAAGATTGATCATTTGGCTTGAAAGCGATGAATCTTCACGCATGATAGCTCATTTCTGAGAACACTTTTTTTAAAATAATTGCCGTATTACAAGTTTATTATTTTTCCTGGAAACTTAGTCACAAATAATGACACAATGCGAAGGTTTTCTGATTTTTTGATTTTTTTGAATTTTTTAGGCCCGTTTGAAAATGTGGTCAAAACGACAGCTTGACCGTTCCTAGCTAATGGTTGAATCTTGGAAAACTTTTGATGTTTCTCTTATTAAATGATACTTATGTACCTAGACATGATTTTGGAAAAACTAAAGAGCAAACTATGAGGCAGCTGCATTTCAAATTTGACCCGCTTCTCTTGAATCGGTAAAATTTGCCTTTTTCACCAGAGGTGGATCAAAAATTTAAACACCCAACAATTTGTTAATTGTGCATTAAATATGTCCTAGAATTTTATAAAAATAATTTGGTCCAATTTTGCCACAAATATATGGTAGGTCCTTCACAAAAAAACTCATTTCGGGCACTTAAAAAATGGAAAATGAATTTTCCGTGCAAAGAAAATGAAAACTCCCTTAGGCAACATTGTTTGCAATTCCGATATGCACCCTTGTGCTCAATATGAGATCATTTGAACAAACTATGCAATGAATGTGGCCATAAGATTGATCATTTGGCTTGAAAGCGATGAATCTTCACGCATGATAGCTCATTTCTGAGAACACTTTTTAAAAATAATTTCCGTATTACAAGTTTCTTATTTTTCCTGGAAACTTGGTCACAAATAATGACACAATGCGAAGGTTTTACATTTTTCTGATTTTTTTTGAATTTTTTATGCCCGTTTCAAAATGTGGTCAAAACGACGGGCTTGACCGTTCCTAGCTAATGGTTGAATCTTGGAAAACTTTTAATGTTTCTCTTATTAAATAGATACTTATGTACCTAGAAATTATTTTTGGAAAAAATAAAGAGCAACCTATGTGGCAACTGCAGTTCAAATTTGACCCGATTCCTTCTGAATCGGCGAAAATTTGTCTTTTTCACCAGAGGTGGATCAAAACTTTTGACACCCAACCATTTGGTCAATTGTGCATTAAATATGTCCTAGAATTTTATAAAAATGATTTCGTCCAATTTTGCAACAAATATATGGTAGGTCATTCACAAAAAAAAAACTCATTTCGGGCACTCAAAAATGGAAAATGAATTTTCCGTGCAAAGTAAATGAAAACTCCCTTAGGCAACATTGTTTGGAATTCCAAGATGCACCCTTGTGCACAATATGAGATCATTTGAACAAACTATGCCATGAATGTTGCCATAAGATTGATCATTTGGCTTGAAAGCCATGAATCTTCACGCATGATAGCTCATTTCTGAGAACACTTTTATAAAATAATTGCCGTATTACAAGTTTATTATTTTTCGTGGAAACAGGGTCACAAATAATGACACAATGCGAAGGTTTTCTGAATTTTTGTTTTGAATTTTTTGTGCCCGTCTCAAAATGTAGTTAAAACGACGGGCTTGACCGTTCCTAGCTAATGGTTGAATCTTGGAAAAGTTTTGATGTTTCTCTGATTAAATAGATACTTATGTACCTAGAAATTATTTTTGGAAAAAATGAAGAGCAAACTATGAGTAAGCTGCAGTTCAAATTTGACCAGCTTCTTGCTGAATCGACGAAAATTTGTCTTTTTCACCAGAGGTGGATCAAAACTTTTGACACCCAACCATATGGTCAATTGTGCATTTAATATGTGGTAGAATTTTATAAAAATGATTTGGTCCAATTTTGCAACAAATATATGGTAGGTCATTCACAAAAAAAACTCATTTCGGGCACTCAAAAAATGGAAAATTAATTTTCCATGCAAATTAAATGAAAACTCCCTTAGGCAACATTGTTCGGAATTCCAAGATGGACCATTGTGCACAATATGAGATCATTTGAACAAACTATGCCATGAATGCGGCCATAAGATTGATCATTTGGCTTGAAAGCGATGAATCTTCACGCATGATAGCTCATTTCTGAGAACACTTTTTTTAAAATAATTGCCGTATTACAAGTTTATTATTTTTCCTGGAAACTTAGTCACAAATAATGACACAATGCGAAGGTTTTCTGATTTTTTGATTTTTTTTTTTAAATTTTTTATGCCCGTTTCAAAATGTGGTCAAAACGACGGGCTTGACCGTTCCTAGCTAATGGTTGAATCTTGGAAAACTTTTGATGTTTCTCTAATTAAATAGATACTTATGTACCTAGAAATGATTTTGGAAAAAAAAGAGCAAACTATGAGGCAGCTGCAGTTCAAATTTGACCCGCTTCCTAGTGAATCGGCGAAAATTTGTCTTTTTCACCAGAGGTGGATCAAAACTTTTGACACCCAACCATTTGGTCAATTGTGCAATAAATATGTGGTAGAATTTTATAAAAATGATTTCGTCCAATTTTGCAACAAATATATGGTAGGTCATTCACAAAAAGAAAACTCATTTTGGGCAATCAAAAAATGGAAAATTAATTTTCCGTGCAAACTAAATGAAAACTCCCTTAGGCAACATTTTTTGTAATTCCAAGATGCACCCTTGTGCACAATATGAGATCATTTCAACAAACTATGCCATGAATGCGGCCATAAGATTGATCATTTGGCTTG
Organism: Aegilops longissima; assembly: GCA_021605205.1. Classification (NCBI taxonomy): domain Eukaryota; kingdom Viridiplantae; phylum Streptophyta; class Magnoliopsida; order Poales; family Poaceae; genus Aegilops; species Aegilops longissima. The sequence goes on along the minus strand of CM038676.1, from coordinate 560,998,802 downwards.
AAAGCGATGAATCTTCACGCATGATAGCTTATTTCTGAGAACACTTTTTTTAAAATAATTGCCGTATTACAAGTTTATTATTTTTCCTGGAAACTTAGTCACAAATAATCACACAATGCGAAGGTTTTCTGATTTTTTGATTTTTTTTGAATTTTTTATGCCCGTTTGAAAATGTGGTCAAAACGACAGGCTTGACCGTTCCTAGCTAATGGTTGAATCTTGGAAAACTTTTGATGTTTATCTTATTAAAATGATACTTATGTACCTAGACATGATTTTTGGAAAAACTAAAGAGCAAACTATGAGGCAGCTGCAGTTCAAATTTGACCCGCTTCTCTGAATCGGTGAAAATTTGTCTTTTCACCAGAGGTGGATCAAAATTTAAACACCCAACAATTTGTCAATTGTGCATTAAATATGTCCTAGAATTTTATAAAATAATTTGTTCCAATTTTGCCACAAATATATGGTAGGTCCTTCACAAAAAACTCATTTCGGCACTTAAAAATGGAAAATGAATTTTCCGTGCAAAGTAAATGAAAACTCCTTAGGCAACATTGTTTGCAATTCCAATATGCACCCTTGTGCACAATATGAGATCATTTCAACAAACTATGCCATGAATGCGCCATAAGATTGATCATTTGGCTTGAAAGCGATGAATCTTCACGCATGATAGCTCATTTCTGAGAACACTTTTTTTAAAATAATTGCCTTATTACAAGTTTATTATTTTTCCTGGAAACTTAGTCACAAATAATGACACAATGCGAAGGTTTTATGATTTTTTGATTTTTTTTTGAATTTTTTAGGCCCGTTTGAAAATGTGGTCAAAGCAGCGGCTTGACCGTTCCTAGCTAATGGTTGAATCTTGGAAAACTTTTGATGTTTCTCTTATTAAAATGATACTTATGTACCTAGACATGATTTTTGGAAAAACTAAAGAGCAAACTATGAGGCAGCTGCATTTCAAATTTGACCCGCTTCCTGCTGAATCGGCGAAAATTTGTCTTTTTCACCAGAGGTGGATCAAAATTTAAACACCCAACAATTTGTTAATTGTGCATTAAATATGTCCTAGAATTTTATAAAAACAATTTGGTCCAATTTTGCCACAAATATATGGTAGGTCCTTCACAAAAAACTCATTTCGGCACTTAAAAATGGAAAATGAATTTTCCGTGCAAAGAAAATGAAAACTCCCTTAGGCAACATTGTTTGCAATTCCAATATGCACCCTTGTGCTCAATATGAGATCATTTGAACAAACTATGCAATGAATGTGGCCATAAGATTGATCATTTGGCTTGAAAGCGATGAATCTTCACGCATGATAGCTCATTTCGAGAACACTTTTTAAAATAATTTCCGTATTACAAGTTTCTTATTTTTCCTGGAAACTTGGTCACAAATAATGACACAATGCGAAGGTTTTACATTTTTCTGATTTTTTGAACTTTTTATGCCCGTTTCAAAATGTGGTCAAAACGACGGGCTTGATCGTTCCTAAATAGATACTTATAATGGTTGAATCTTGAAAACTTTTGATGTTTCTCTAAAATAGATACTTATGTAACTAGAAATGATTTATGGAAAAAAAAAGAGCAAACTATGAGGCAGCTGCAGTTCAAATTTGACCCGCTTCCTAGTGAATCGGCGAAAATTTGTCTTTTTCACCAGAGGTGGATCAAAACTTTTGACACCCAACCATTTGGTCAATTGTGCAATAAATATGTGGTAGAATTTTATAAAAATGATTTCGTCCAATTTTGCAACAAATATATGGTAGGTCATTCACAAAAAAAACTCATTTTGGGCAATCAAAAAATGGAAAATTAATTTTCCGTGCAAACTAAATGAAAACTCCCTTAGGCAACATTTTTTGTAATTCCAAGATGCACCCTTGTGCACAATATGAGATCATTTCAACAAACTATGCCATGAATGCGGCCATAAGATTGATCATTTGGCTTGAAAGCGATGAATCTTCACGCATGATAGCTTATTTCTGAGAACACTTTTTTTAAAATAATTGCCGTATTACAAGTTTATTATTTTTCCTGGAAACTTAGTCACAAATAATCACACAATGCGAAGGTTTTCTGATTTTTTGATTTTTTTTGAATTTTTTATGCCCGTTTGAAAATGTGGTCAAAACGACAGGCTTGACCATTCCTAGCTAATGGTTGAATCTTGGAAAACTTTTGATGTTTCTCTTATTAAAATGATACTTATGTACCTAGACATGATTTTTGGAAAAACTAAAGAGCAAACTATGAGGCAGCTGCAGTTCAAATTTGACCCGCTTCCTGCTGAATCGGCGAAAATTTGTCTTTTTCACCAGAGGTGGATCAAAAATTTAAAAACCCAACAATTTGTCAATTGTGCATTAAATATGTCCTAGAATTTTATAAAAATAATTTGGTCCAATTTTGCCACAAATATATGGTAGGTCCTTCACAAAAAACTCATTTCGGCACTCAAAAATGGAAAATGAATTTTCCGTGCAAAGTAAATGAAAACTCCTTAGGCAACATTGTTTGAATTCCAATATGCACCCTTGTGCACAATATGAGATCATTTCAACAAACTATGCCATGAATGCGGCCATAAGATTGATCATTTGGCTTGAAAGCGATGAATCTTCACGCATGATAGCTCATTTCTGAGAACACTTTTTTTAAAATAATTGCCTTATTACAAGTTTATTATTTTTCCTGGAAACTTAGTCACAAATAATGACACAATGCGAAGGTTTTCTGATTTTTTGATTTTTTTTTGAATTTTTTAGGCCCGTTTGAAAATGTGGTCAAAACGACAGGCTTGACCGTTCCTAGCTAATGGTTGAATCTTGGAAAACTTTTGATGTTTCTCTTATTAAAATGATACTTATGTACCTAGACATGATTTTGGAAAAATAAAGAGCAAACTATGAGGCAGCTGCATTTCAAATTTGACCCGCTTCTCTTTGAATCGGTGAAAATTTGTCTTTTTCACCAGAGGTGGATCAAAATTTAAACACCCAACAATTTATTAATTGTGCATTAAATATGTCCTAGAATTTTATAAAAACAATTTGGTCCAATTTTGCCACAAATATATGGTAGGTCCTTCACAAAAAACTCATTTCGGCACTCAAAAATGGAAAATGAATTTTCCGTGCAAAGAAAATGAAAACTCCCTTAGGCAACATTGTTTGCAATTCCAATATGCACCCTTGTGCTCAATATGAGATCATTTGAACAAACTATGCAATGAATGTGGCCATAAGATTGATCATTTGGCTTGAAAGCCATGAATCTTCACGCATGATAGCTCATTTCGAGAAAACTTTTTTGAAATAATTTCCGTATTACAAGTTTCTTATTTTTCCTGGAAACTTGGTCACAAATAATGACACAATGCGAAGGTTTTACATTTTTATGATTTTTTTGAATTTTTATGCCCGTTTCAAAATGTGGTCAAAACAGCGGGCTTGATCGTTCCTAGCTAATGGTTGAATCTTGGAAAACTTTTGATGTTTCTCTTATTAAATAGATACTTATGTACCTAGAAATGATTTTTGGAAAAATAAAGAGCAAACTATGAGGCAACTGCAGTTCAAATTTGACCCGCTTCCTCTGAATCGGCATAAATTTGTCTTTTCACCGAGGTGGATCAAAACTTTGACACCCAACCATTTGGTCAATTGTGCATTAAATATGTCCTAGAATTTTATAAAATAATTTGGTCCAATTTTGCAACAAATATATGGTAGGTCCTTCACAAAAAAACTCATTTCGGGCACTCAAAAATGGAAAATGAATTTTCCGTGCAAAGAAAATGAAAACTCCCTTAGGCAACATTGTTTGGAATTCCAAGATGCACCCTTGTGCACAATATGAGATCATTTGAACAAACTATGCCATGAATGTGGCCATAAGATTGATCATTTGGCTTGAAAGCCATGAATCTTCACGCATGATAGCTCATTTCGAGAACACTTTTATAAAATAATTGCTGTATTACAAGTTTATTATTTTTCCTTGAAACTTGGTCACAAATAATGACACAATGCGAAGGTTTTCTGATTTTTTGTTTTGAATTTTTTATGCCCGTTTCAAAATGTAGTTAAAACGACGGGCTTGACCGTTCCTAGCTAATGGTTGAATCTTGGAAAACTTTTGATGTTTCTCTGATTAAATAGATACTTATGTACCTAGAAATTATTTTTGGAAAAAATAAAGAGCAAACTATGAGTCAGCTGCAGTTCAAATTTGACCCGCTTCCTACTAAATCGGCGGAAATTTGTCTTTTTCACCAGAGGTGGATCAAAACTTTTGACACCCAACCATTTTGTAAATTGTGCATTAAATTTGTCCTAGAATTTTATAAAAATGATTTGGTCCAATTTTGCAACAAATATATGGTAGGTCACTCACAAAAAAACTCATTTCGGGCACTAAAAAATGGAAAATGAATTTTCCGTGCAAAGTAAATGAAAACTCCCTTAGGCAACATTGTTTGGAATTCCAAGATGCACCCTTGTGCACAATATGAGATCATTTGAACAAACTATGCCATGAATGTGGCCATAAGATTGATCATTTGGCTTGAAAGCCATGAATCTTCACGCATGATAGCTCATTTCTGAGAACACTTTTTTAAAATAATTGTCGTATTACAAGTTTATTATTTTTCCTGGAAACTTGGTCACAAATAATGACACAATGCGAAGGTTTTCTGATTTTTTGATTATTTTTTGAAATTTTTATGCCCGTTTCAAAATGTGGTCAAAACGACGGGCTTGACCGTTCCTAGCTAATGGTTGAATCTTGGAAAACTTTTGATGTTTCTCTTATTAAATGATACTTATGTACCTAGAAATGATTTTTGGAAAAATAAAGAGCAAACTATGAGGCAGCTGCAGTTCAAATTTGACCCGCTTCCTTCCGAATCGGCGAAAATTTGTCTTTTTCACCAGAGGTGGATCAAAACTTTAAACACCCAACCATTTGTCAATTGTGCATTAAATATGTCCTAGAATTTTATAAAATAATTTGGTCCAATTTTGCAACAAATATATGGTAGGTCCTTCACAAAAAAACTCATTTCGGGCACTCAAAAATGGAAAATGAATTTTCCGTGCAAAGAAAATGAAAACTCCCTTAGGCAACATTGTTTGGAATTCCAAGATGCACCCTTGTGCACAATATGAGATCATTTGAACAAACTATGCCATGAATGCGGCCATAAGATTGATCATTTGGCTTGAAAGCCATGAATCTTCACGCATGATAGCTCATTTCTGAGAACACTTTTTTAAAATAATTGCCGTATTACAAGTTTATTATTTTTCCTGGAAACTTGGTCACAAATAATGACAATTTGCGAAGGTTTTCTGATTTTTTGATTATTTTTTGAATTTTTTATGCCCGTTTCAAAATGTGGTCAAAGCGACGGGCTTGACCATTCCTAGCTAATGGTTGAATCTTGGAAAACTTTTGATGTTTCTCTTATTAAATAGATACTTATGTACCTAGAAATGATTTTTGGAAAAATAAAGAATAAACTATAAGGCAGCTTGCAGTTCAAATTTGACCCGCTTTCTCCTAAATCGGTGAAAATTTGTCTTTTTCACCAAAGGTGGATCAAAACTTTTGACACCCAACCATTTGGTCAATTGTGCATTAAATATGTCCTAGAATTTTATAAAAATGATTTGGTCCAATTTTGCAACAAATATATGGTAGGTCATTCACAAAAAAACTCATTTTGGGCACTCAAAAATGGAAAATGAATTTTCCATGCAAATTAAATGAAAACTCCTTAGGCAACATTGTTTGAATTCCAAGATGCACCCTTGTGCACAATATGAGATCATTTGAACAAACTATGCCATGAATGTGGCCATAAGATTGATCATTTGGCTTGAAAGCCATGAATCTTCACGCATGATAGCTCATTTCGAGAACACTTTTTAAAATAATTGCCGTATTACAAGTTTATTATTTTTCCTTGAAACTTAGTCACAAATAATGACACAATGCGAAGGTTTTCTGATTTTTGATTTTTTGAATTTTTATGCCCGTTTCAAAATGTGGTCAAAACGACGGCTTGACCGTTCCTAGCTAATGGTTGAATCTTGGAAAACTTTTGATGTTTCTCTTATTAAATAGATACTTATGTACCTAGAAATGATTTTGGAAAAATAAAGAGCAAACTATGAGGAAGCTGCATTTCAAATTTGACCCGCTTCCTCTAAATCGGCGAAATTTGTCTTTTTCACCAGAGGTGGATCAAAACTTAAACACCCAACCAATTTGTTAATTGTGCATTAAATATGTCCTAGAATTTTATAAAAATAATTTGGTCCAATTTTGCAACAAATATATGGTAGGTCCTTCACAAAAAACTCATTTCGGCACTCAAAAATGGAAAATGAATTTTCCGTGCAAAGAAAATGAAAACTCCCTTAGGCAACATTGTTTGAATTCCAAGATGCACCCTTGTGCACAATATGAGATCATTTGAACAAACTATGCAATGAATGTGGCCATAAGATTGATCATTTGGCTTGAAAGCGATGAATCTTCACGCATGATAGCTCATTTCGAGAACACTTTTTAAAATAATTGTCGTATTACAAGTTTGTTATTTTTCCTGGAAACTTGGTCACAAATAATGACACAATGCGAAGGTTTTACATTTTTGATTTTTTTGAATTTTTTATGCCCGTTTCAAAATGTGGTCAAAACGACGGGCTTGGCCGTTCCTAGCTAATGGTTGAATCTTGGAAAACTTTTGATGTTTCTCTTATTAAATAGATACTTATGTACCTAGAAATGATTTTTGGAAAAATAAAGAGCAAACTATGAGCCAACTGCAGTTCAAATTTGACCCGATTCCTACTTAATCGGCGAAAATTTGTCTTTTCACCAGAGGTGGATCAAAACTTTGACACCCAACCATTTGGTCAATTGTGCATTAAATATGTCCTAGAATTTTATAAAATGATTTGGTCCAATTTTGCAACAAATATATGGTAGGTCCTTCACAAAAAAACTCATTTCGGGCACTCAAAAATGGAAAATGAATTTTCCGTGCAAAGTAAAATGAAAACTCCTTAGGCAACATTGTTTGAATTCCAAGATGCACCATTGTGCACAATATGAGATCATTTGAACAAACTATGCCATGAATGTTGCCATAAGATTGATCATTTGGCTTGAAAGCCATGAATCTTCACGCATGATAGCTCATTTCGAGAACACTTTTATAAAATAATTGCCGTATTACAAGTTTATTATTTTTCCTGGAAACTTGGTCACAAATAATGACACAATGCGAAGGTTTTCTGAATTTTTGTTTTTTTGAATTTTTGTGCCCGTTTCAAAATGTGGTTAAAACAGACGGGCTTGACCGTTCCTAGCTAATGGTTGAATCTTGGAAAACTTTTGATGTTTCTCTTATTAAATAGATACTTATGTACCTAGAAATTATTTTTGGAAAAATAAAGAGCAAACTATGAGTAAGCTGCAGTTCAAATTTGACCCGCTTCCTACTAAATCGGCGAAATTTGTCTTTTTCACCAGAGGTGGATCAAAACTTTTGACACCCAACCATTTGGTCAATTGTGCATTAAATATGTCCTAGAATTTTATAAAAATGATTTGGTCCAATTTTGCAACAAATATATGGTAGGTCATTCACAAAAAACTCATTTCGGGCACTCAAAAATGGAAAATGAATTTTCCATGCAAATTAAATGAAAACTCCCTTAGGCAACATTGTTTGAATTCCAAGATGCACCATTGTGCACAATATGAGATCATTTGAACAAACTATGCCATGAATGCGCCATAAGATTGATCATTTGGCTTGAAAGCCATGAATCTTCACGCATGATAGCTCATTTCTGAGAACACTTTTTTTAAAATAATTGCCGTATTACAAGTTTATTATTTTTCCTGGAAACTTAGTCACAAATAATGACACAATGCGAAGGTTTTCTGATTTTTTGATTTTTTTTTTTAAATTTTTTATGCCCGTTTCAAAATGTGGTCAAAACGACGGGCTTGACCGTTCCTAGCTAATGGTTGAATCTTGGAAAACTTTTGATGTTTCTCTAATTAAATAGATACTTATGTACCTAGAAATGATTTTTGGAAAAAAAAGAGCAAACTATGAGGCAGCTGCAGTTCAAATTTGACCCGCTTCCTAGTGAATCGGCGAAAATTTGTCTTTTTCACCAGAGGTGGATCAAAACTTTTGACACCCAACCATTTGGTCAATTGTGCATTAAATATGTCCTAGAATTTTATAAAAATGATTTGGTCCAATTTTGCAACAAATATATGGTAGGTCATTCACAAAAAAACTCATTTGGGCACTCAAAAATGGAAAATGAATTTTCCGTGCAAACTAAATGAAAACTCCCTTAGGCAACATTGTTTGTAATTCCAAGATGCACCCTTGTGCACAATATGAGATCATTTGAACAAACTATGCCATGAATGTGGGCATAAGATTGATCATTTGGCTTGAAAGCGATGAATCTTCACGCATGATAGCTCATTTCGAGAACACTTTTTAAAATAATTGCCGTATTACAAGTTTATTATTTTTCCTGAAACTTAGTCACAAATAATGACACAATGCGAAGGTTTTCTGATTTTTGATTTTTTTGAATTTTTATGCCCGTTTCAAAATGTGGTCAAAACGACGGGCTTGACCGTTCCTAGCTAATGGTTGAATCTTGGAAAACTTTTGATGTTTATCTTATTAAAATGATACTTATGTACCTAGACATGATTTTTGGAAAAACTAAAGAGCAAACTATGAGGCAGCTGCAGTTCAAATTTGACCCGCTTCCTGCTGAATCGGCGAAAATTTGTCTTTTTCACCAGAGGTGGATCAAAAATTTAAACACCCAACAATTTGTCAATTGTGCATTAAATATGTCCTAGAATTTTATAAAAATAATTTGTTCCAATTTTGCCACAAATATATGGTAGGTCCTTCACAAAAAAACTCATTTCGGGCACTTAAAAAATGGAAAATGAATTTTCCGTGCAAAGTAAATGAAAACTCCCTTAGGCAACATTGTTTGCAATTCCAATATGCACCCTTGTGCACAATATGAGATCATTTGAACAAACTATGCCATGAATGCGCCATAAGATTGATCATTTGGCTTGAAAGCGATGAATCTTCACGCATGATAGCTCATTTCGAGAACACTTTTTAAAATAATTGCCTTATTACAAGTTTATTATTTTTCCTGGAAACTTAGTCACAAATAATGACACAATGCGAAGGTTTTATGATTTTTGATTTTTTTGAATTTTTATGCCCGTTTGAAAATGTGGTCAAAACGACGAACTTGACTATTCCTAGCTAATGGTTGAATCTTGGAAAACTTTTGATGTTTCTCTTATTAAATGATACTTATGTACCTAGACATGATTTTTGGAAAAATAAAGAGCAAACTATGAGGCAGCTGCATTTCAAATTTGACCCGCTTCTCTGAATCGGCTGAAAATTTGTCTTTTCACCAGAGGTGGATCAAAACTTTAAACACCCAACAATTTGTTAATTGTGCATTAAATATGTCCTAGAATTTTATAAAAATAATTTGGTCCAATTTTGCAACAAATATATGGTAGGTCCTTCACAAAAAAACTCATTTCGGCACTCAAAAAATGGAAAATGAATTTTCCGTGCAAAGAAAATGAAAACTCCCTTAGGCAACATTGTTTGGAATTCCAAGATGCACCCTTGTGCACAATATGAGATCATTTGAACAAACTATGCAATGAATGTGGCCATAAGATTGATCATTTGGCTTGAAAGCGATGAATCTTCACGCATGATAGCTCATTTCTGAGAACACTTTTTAAAATAATTTCCGTATTACAAGTTTATTATTTTTCCTGGAAACTTGGTCACAAATAATGACACAATGCGAAGGTTTTACATTTTTTGATTTTTTGAATTTTTATGCCCGTTTCAAAATGTGGTCAAAACGACGGGCTTGACCGTTCCTAGCTAATGGTTGAATCTTGGAAAACTTTTGATGTTTCTCTAATTAAATAGATACTTATGTAACTAGAAATGATTTTTGGAAAAAAAAGAGCAAACTATGAGGCAGCTGCAGTTCAAATTTGACCCGCTTCCTAGTGAATCGGCGAAAATTTGTCTTTTTCACCAGAGGTGGATCAAAACTTTTGACACCCAACCATTTGGTCAATTGTGCAATAAATATGTGGTAGAATTTTATAAAAATGATTTCGTCCAATTTTGCAACAAATATATGGTAGGTCATTCACAAAAAAAAACTCATTTTGGGCAATCAAAAAATGGAAAATTAATTTTCCGTGCAAACTAAATGAAAACTCCTTAGGCAACATTTTTGTAATTCCAAGATGCACCCTTGTGCACAATATGAGATCATTTCAACAAACTATGCCATGAATGCGGCCATAAGATTGATCATTTGGCTTGAAAGCGATGAATCTTCACGCATGATAGCTCATTTCGAGAACACTTTTTAAAATAATTGCCGTATTACAAGTTTATTATTTTCCTGAAACTTAGTCACAAATAATGACACAATGAGAAGGTTTTCTGATTTTTGATTTTTTGAATTTTTATGCCCGTTTGAAAATGTGGTCAAAACGACGAGGCTTGACCATTCCTAGCTAATGGTTGAATCTTGGAAAACTTTTGATGTTTCTCTTATTAAATGATACTTATGTACCTAGACATGATTTTTGGAAAAATAAAGAGCAAACTATGAGGCAGCTGCAGTTCAAATTTGACCGCTTCCTCTTGAATCGGTGAAATTTGTCTTTTTCACCAGAGGTGGATCAAAATTTAAAACCCAACAATTTGTCAATTGTGCATTAAATATGTCCTAGAATTTTATAAAAATAATTTGGTCCAATTTTGCCACAAATATATGGTAGGTCCTTCACAAAAAAACTCATTTCGGGCACTTAAAAAATGGAAAATGAATTTTCCGTGCAAAGTAAATGAAAACTCCCTTAGGCAACATTGTTTGCAATTCCAATATGCACCCTTGTGCACAATATGAGATCATTTCAACAAACTATGCCATGAATGCGGCCATAAGATTGATCATTTGGCTTGAAAGCGATGAATCTTCACGCATGATAGCTCATTTCTGAGAACACTTTTTTAAAATAATTGCCTTATTACAAGTTTATTATTTTTCCTGGAAACTTAGTCACAAATAATGACACAATGCGAAGGTTTTCTGATTTTTTGATTTTTTTTTGAATTTTTTAGGCCCGTTTGAAAATGTGGTCAAAACGACAGGCTTGACCGTTCCTAGCTAATGGTTGAATCTTGGAAAACTTTTGATGTTTCTCTTATTAAAATGATACTTATGTACCTAGACATGATTTTTGGAAAAACTAAAGAGCAAACTATGAGGCAGCTGCATTTCAAATTTGACCCGCTTCCTGCTGAATCGGCGAAAATTTGTCTTTTTCACCAGAGGTGGATCAAAAATTTAAACACCCAACAATTTATTAATTGTGCATTAAATATGTCCTAGAATTTTATAAAAACAATTTGGTCCAATTTTGCCACAAATATATGGTAGGTCCTTCACAAAAAAACTCATTTCGGGCACTTAAAAAATGGAAAATGAATTTTCCGTGCAAAGAAAATGAAAACTCCCTTAGGCAACATTGTTTGCAATTCCAATATGCACCCTTGTGCTCAATATGAGATCATTTGAACAAACTATGCAATGAATGTGGCCATAAGATTGATCATTTGGCTTGAAAGCGATGAATCTTCACGCATGATAGCTCATTTCTGAGAAAACTTTTTAAAAATAATTTCCGTATTACAAGTTTCTTATTTTTCCTGGAAACTTGGTCACAAATAATGACACAATGCGAAGGTTTTACATTTTTATGATTTTTTTTGAATTTTTTATGCCCGTTTCAAAATGTGGTCAAAACGACGGGCTTGACCGTTCCTAGCTAGTGGTTGAATCTTGGAAAACTTTTAATGTTTCTCTTATTAAATAGATACTTATGTACCTAGAAATTATTTTTGGAAAAAATAAAGAGCAAACTATGTGGCAACTGCAGTTCAAATTTGACCCGCTTCGTTCTGAATCGGCGAAAATTTGTCTTTTTCACCAGAGGTGGATCAAAACTTTTGACACCCAACCATTTGGTCAATTCTGCATTAAACATGTCCTAGAATTTTATAAAAATAATTTGGTCCAATTTTGCAACAAATATATGGTAGGTCCTTCACAAAAAAAACTCATTTCGGGCACTCAAAAAATGGAAAATGAATTTTCCGTGCAAAGTAAATGAAAACTCCCTTAGGGAACATTGTTTGGAATTCCAAGATGCACCCTTGTGCACAATATGAGATCATTTGAACAAACTATGCCATGAATGTTGCCATAAGATTGATCATTTGGCTTGAAAGCCATGAATATTCACGCATGATAGCTCATTTCTGAGAACACTTTTATAAAATAATTGCTGTATTACAAGTTAATTATTTTTCGTGGAAACTGGGTCACAAATAATGACACAATGCGAAGGTTTTCTGATTTTTTGTTTTGAATTTTTTATGCCCGTTTCAAAATGTAGTTAAAACGACGGGCTTGACCGTTCCTAGCTAATGGTTGAATCTTGGAAAAGTTTTGATGTTTCTCTGATTAAATAGATACTTATGTACCTAGAAATTATTTTTGGAAAAAATGAAGAGCAAACTATGAGTAAGCTGCAGTTCAAATTTGACCCGCTTCCTACTAAATCGACAGAAATTTGTCTTTTTCACCAGAGGTGGATCAAAACTTTTGACACCCAACCATTTTGTAAATTGTGCATTAAATTTGTCCTAGAATTTTATAAAAATGATTTGGTCCAATTTTGCAACAAATATATGGTAGGTCACTCACAAAAAAACTCATTTCGGGCACTAAAAAATGGAAAATGAATTTTCCGTGCAAAGTAAATGAAAACTCCCTTAGGCAACATTGTGTGGAATTCCAAGATGCACCCTTGTGCACAATATGAGATCATTTGAACAAACTATGCCATGAATGCGGCCATAAGATTGATCATTTGGCTTGAAAGCCATGAATCTTCACCCATGATAGCTCATTTCTGAGAACACTTTTTAAAATAATTGTCGTATTACAAGTTTATTATTTTTCCTGGAAACTTGGTCACAAATAATGACACAATGCGAAGGTTTTCTGATTTTTTGATTATTTTTTGAAATTTTTATGCCCGTTTCAAAATGTGGTCAAAACGACGGGCTTGACCGTTCCTAGCTAATGGTTGAATCTTGGAAAACTTTTGATGTTTCTCTTATTAAAATGATACTTATGTACCTAGACATGATTTTTGGAAAAACTAAAGAGCAAACTATGAGGCAGCTGCAGTTCAAATTTGACCCGCATCCTTCTGAATCGGCGAAAATTTGTCTTTTTCACCAAAGGTGGATCAAAACTTTAAACACCCAACCATTTGTCAATTGTGCATTAAATATGTCCTAGAATTTTATAAAAATAATTTGGTCCAATTTTGCCACAATTATATGGTAGGTCCTTCACCAAAAAAACTCATTTCGGGCACTTAAAAAATGGAAAATGAATTTTCCGTGCTAAGAAAATGAAAACTCCCTTAGGCAAAATTGTTTGGAATTCCAATATGCACCCTTGTGCTCAATATGAGATCATTTGAACAAACTATGCAATGAATCTGGCGATAAGATTGATCATTTGGCTTGAAAGCCATGAATCTTCACGCATGATAGCTCATTTCTAAGAACACTTTTTAAAAATAATTGCCGTATTACAAGTTTGTTATTTTTCCTGGAAACTTGGTCACAAATAATGACAATTTGCGAAGGTTTTCTGATTTTTTGATCATTTTTTGAATTTTTTATGCCCGTTTCAAAATGTGGTCAAAACGACGGGCTTGACCATTCCTAGCTAATGGTTGAATCTTGGAAGACTTTTGATGTTTCTCTTATTAAATAGATACTTATATACCTAGAAATGATTTTTCGAAAAAATAAAGAATAAACTATAAGGCAGTTGCAGTTCAAATTTGACCCGCTTTCTCCTAAATCGGTGAAAATTTGTCTTTTTCACCAAAGGTGGATCAAAACTTTTGACACCCAACCATTTGGTCAATTGTGCATTAAATATGTCCTAGAATTTTATAAAAATGATTTGGTCCAATTTTGCAACAAATATATGGTAGGTCATTCACAAAAAAAACTCATTTTGGGCACTCAAAAAATGGAAAATGAATTTTCTGTGCAAAGTAAATGAAAACTCCCTTAGGCAACATTGTTTGGAATTCCAAGATGCACCCTTGTGCACAATATGAAATCATTTGAACAAACTATGCCATGAATGTGGCCATAAGATTGATCAATTGGCTTGAAAGCCATGAATCTTCACGCATGATAGCTCATTTCTGAGAACACTTTTATACAATAATTGCCGTATTACAAGTTTATTATTTTTCCTTGAAACTGGGTCACAAATAATGACACAATGCGAAGGTTTTCTGATTTTTTGATTTTGTGTGAATTTTTTATGCCCGTTTCAAAATGTGGTCAAAACGACGGCCTTGACCGTTCCTAGCTAATGGTTGAATCTTGGAAAAGTTTTGAAGTTTCTCTGATTAAATAGATACTTATGTACCTAGAAATGATTTTTGGAAAAAATACAGAGCAAACTATGAGGAAGCTGCAGTTCAAATTTGACCCGCTTCCGACTAAATCGGCAGAAATTTGTCTTTTTCACCAGAGGTGGATCAAAACTTTTGACACCCAACCAATTGGTCAATTGTGCATTAAATATGTCCTAGAATTTTATAAAAATGATTTGGTCCAATTTTGCAACAAATATATGGTAGGTCCTTAAAAAACTCATTTCGGGCACTCAAATAATGGAAAATGAATTTTCCGTGCAAAGAAAATGAAAACTCCCTTAGGCAACATTGTTTGGAATTCCAAGATTCACCCTTGTGCACAATATGAGATCATTTGAACAAACTATGCCATGAATGCGGCCATAAGATTGATCATTTTGCTTGAAAGCCATGAATCTTCACACATGATAGCTCATTTCTGAGAACACTTTTTTAAAATAATTGTCGTATTACAAGTTTGTTATTTTTCCTGGAAACTTGGTCACAAATAATGACACAATGCGAAGGTTTTCTGATTTTTTGATTATTTTTTGAATTTTTTATGCCCGTTTCAAAACGTGGTCAAAACGACGGGCTTGGCCGTTCATAGCTAATGGTTAAATCTTGGAAAACTTTTGATGTTTCTCTGATGAAATAGATACTTATGTACCTATAAATGATTTTTGGAAAAATAAAGAGCAAACTTAGAGCCAGCTGCTGTTCAAATTTGACCCGCTTCCTACTTAATCGGCGGAAACTTGTCTTTTTCACCAGAGGTGGATCAAAAAATTTGACACCTAACCATTTGGTCAATTGTGCATTAAATATGTCCTAGAATTTTATAAAAATTATTTGGTCCAATTTTGCAACAAATATATGGTAGGTCCTTCACAAAAAAACTCATTTCGGGCACTCGAAAAATGGAAAATGAATTTTCCGTGAAAATAAAATGAAAACTCCTTAGGCAACATTGTTCGGAATTCCAAGATGCACCATTGTGCACAATATGAGATCATTTGAACAAACTATGCCATGAATGCGTCCATAAGATTGATCATTTGGCTTGAAAGCCATGAATC
Source organism: Aegilops longissima (assembly GCA_021605205.1). Taxonomy (NCBI): domain Eukaryota; kingdom Viridiplantae; phylum Streptophyta; class Magnoliopsida; order Poales; family Poaceae; genus Aegilops; species Aegilops longissima. Next base: position 560,983,030 of record CM038676.1, on the reverse strand, counting down.
TTCCCGCATGATAGCTCATTTCCGAGAACAATTTTTAAAATAATTGCCGTATTACAAGTTTCTTATTTTTCCTGGAAACTTGGTCACAAATAATGACACAATGCGACGGTTTTCTGAATTTATGATTTTTTTTGAATTTTTTATGCCCGTTTTAAAATGTGGTCAAAACGACGGGCTTGACCGTTCCTAGCTAATGGTTGAATCTTGGAAAACTTTTGATGTTTCTCTTATTAAATAGATACTTATGTACATAGAAATTATTTTTGGACAAAATAAAGAGCAAACTAATAGGCAGCTGCAGTTCAAATTTGACCCGCTTCCTACTAAATCGGCGGAAATTTGTCTTTTTCCCCAGAGGTGGATCAAAACTTTTGACACCCAACAATTTGGTTAATTGTGCATTAAATATGTCCTAGAATTTTATAAAAATGATTTGGTCCAATTTTGCAACAAATATATGGTAGGTCCTTCACAAAAAAACTCATTTCAGGCACTCAAAAAATGGAAAATGAATTTTCCGTGCAAAGAAAATGAAAACTCCCTTAGGCAACATTGTTTGGAATTCCAAGATGCACCCTCGTGCACAATATGAGGTCATTTGAACAAACTATGCCATGAATGCGGCCATTAGATTGATCGTTTGGCTTGAAAGCCATGAATCTTCACGAATGATAGCTCATTTCTGAGAACACTTTTTTTAAAATAATTGCCGTATTACAAGTTTATTATTTTTCCTGGAAACTTGGTCACAAATAATGAAACAATGCGAAGGTTTTCTGATTTTTTTTATTATTTTTTGAATTTTTATGCCCGTTTCAAAATGTGGTCAAAACGACGGGCTTGACCGGTCCTAGCTAATGGTTGAATCTTGGAAAACTTTTGATATTCCTCTTATTAAATAGATACTTATGTACCTAGAAATGATTTTTGGAAAAAATAAGGAGCAAACTATGAGGCAGCTGCAGTTCAAATTTGACCCCCTTCCTACTGAATCGGCGAAAATTTGTCTTTTTTAGCAGAGGTGGATCAACACTTTTGACACCCAACCATTTGGTCAATTGTGCATTAAATATGTCCTATAATTTTATAAAAATGATTTGGTCCAATTTTGCAACAAATATATGGTAGGTCATTCACAAAAAAAAACTCATTTCGGGCACTCAAAAAATGGAAAATGAATTTTCTGTGCAATGTAAATGAAAACTCCCTTAGCCAACATTGTTTGGAATTCCAAGATGCACTCTTGTGGACAATATGAGATCATTTGAACAAACTATGCCATGAATGTGGGCATAAGATTGATCATTTGGCTTGAAAGCCATGAATCTTCACGCATGATAGCTCATTTCTGAGAACACTTTTTTAAAATAATTGCCGTATTACAAGTTTATTATTTTTCCTGGAAACTTGGTCACAAATAACGACACAATGCGAAGGTTTTCCATTTTTCTGATTTTTTTTAATTTTTTATGCCCGTTTCAAAATGTGGTCAAAACGACGGGCTTGACCGTTCCTAGCTAATCGTTGAATCTTGGAAAACTTTTGATGTTTCTCTTATTAAATAATTACTTATGTACCTATAAATGATTTTTGGAAAAAATAAAGAGCAAACTATGAGGCAGCTGCAGTTCAAATTTGGACCGCTTCCTCTCAAATCGGCGAAAATTTGTCTTTTTCACCAGAGGTGGATCAAAACTTTTAACACTCAACCATTTCGTCAATTGTGCATTAAATATGTCATAGAATTTTACAAAAAAAATCTTCCAGTTTTGCAACAAATATATGGTAGGTCCTTCACAAAAAAAACTCATTTCGGGCACTAAAAAATGGAAAATGAATTTTCCGTGCAAAGAAAATGAAAACTCCCTTAGGCAACATTGTTTGCAATTCCAAGATGCACCCTTGTGCACAATATGAGATCATTTGAACAAACTATGCCATGACTGTTGCCATAAGATTGATCATTTGGCTTGAAAGCCATGAATCTTCACGCATGATAGCTCATTTCTGAGAACACTTTTTTAAAATAAGTGCCGTATTACAAGTTTATTATTTATCCTAGAAACTTGGTCACAAATAATGACACAATGAGAAGGTTTTCCATTTTTTGATTTTTTTTTTGAATTTTTTATGCCCGTTTCAAAATGTGGTCAAAACGACGGGCTTGGCTATTCCTAGCTAATGGTTGAATCTTGGAAAACTTTTGATGTTTCTCTTATTAAATAGATACTTATGTACCTAGACATGATTTTTGGAAAAAATAAAGAGCAAACTATGAGGCAGCTGCAATTCAAATTTGGTCCGCTTCCTCCTGAATCGGCGGAAATTTGTCTTTTTCACCAGAAGTGGATCAAAACTTTTGACACCCAACCATTTGGTAAATTGGGCATTAAACATGTCCTAGAATTTTATAAAAATAATTTGGGCCAATTTTGCAACAAATATATGGTAGGTCCTTCACAAAAAAAAACTCATTTCGGGCACTCAAAAAATGGAAAATGAATTTTCCGTGCAAAGAAAATGAAAACTCCCTTAGGCAACATTGTTTGGAATTCCAAGATGCACCCTTGTGCACAATATGAGATCACTTGAACAAACTATGCCATGAATGTGGCCATAAAATTGATCATTTGGCTTGAAAGCGATGAATCTTCACGCATGATAGCTCATTTCTGAGAACACTTTTTTAAAATAATTGCCGTATTACAAGTTTATTATCTTTCCTAGAAACTTGGTCACAAGTAATGACACAATGAGCAGGTTTTCCATTTTTTTTCATTTTTCTGAATTTTTTATGCCCGTTTCAAAATGTGGTCAAAACGACGGGCGTGGCCGTTCCTAGCTAATGGATGAATCTTGGAAAACTTTTGATGTTTCTATTATTAAATAGATACTTATGTACCTAGAAATTATTTTTGGAAAAAATAAAGAGCGAACTATGAGGCAGCTGCAGTTCAAATTTGGTCCGCTTCCTCCTGAATCGGCGGAAATTTGTCTTTTTCACCAGAGGTGGATCAAAACTTTTGACAACCAACCATTTGGTCAATTCTGCATTAAACATGTCCTAGAATTTAATAAAAATAATTTGGTCCAAATTTGCAACAAATATATTGTAGGTCCTTCACAAAAAAAACTCATTTCGGGCACTCAATAAATGGAAAATGAATTTTCCGTGCAAAGAAAATGAAAACTCCCTTAGGCAACATTGTTTGGAATTCCAAGATGCACCCTTGTGCACAATATGAGATCATTTGAACAAACTGTGCTATGAATGTGGCCATAAAATTGATCATTTGGCTTGAAAGCGATGAATCTTCACGCATGATAGCTCATTTCTGAGAATACTTTTTTAAAATAATTGTCGTATTACAAGTTTATTATTTTTCCTAGAAACTAGGTCACAAATAATGACACAATGAGAAGGTTTTCCATTTTTTTGATTTTTTTGAATTTTTTATGCCCGTTTCAAAATGTGGTCAAAACGACGGGCTTAGCCGTTCCTAGCTAATGGTTGAATCTTGGAAAACTTTTGATGTTTCTCTTATTAAATAGATACTTATGTACCTAGACATGATTTTTGGAAAAAATAAAGAGCAAACTATGAGGCAGCTGCAATTCAAATTTGGTCCGCTTCCTCCTGAATCGGCGGAAATTTGTCTTTTCACCAAGTGGATCAAAACTTTTGACACCCAACCATTTGGTAAATTGGGCATTAAACATGTCCTAGAATTTTATAAAAATAATTTGGGCCAATTTTGCAACAAATATATGGTAGGTCCTTCACAAAAAAAACTCATTTCGGGCACTCAAAAAATGGAAAATGAATTTTCCATGCAAAGAAAATGAAAACTCCCTTAGGCAACATTGTTTGGAATTCCAAGATGCACCCTGGTGCACAATATGAGATCATTTGAACAAACTATGCCATGAATGTGGCCATAAAATTGATCATTTGGCTTGAAAGCGATGAATCTTCACGCATGATAGCTCATTTCTGAGAACACTTTTTTAAAATAATTGCCGTATTACAAGTTTATTATCTTTCCTAGAAACTTGGTCACAAGTAATGACACAATGAGCAGGTTTTCCATTTTTTTTTCATTTTTCTGAATTTTTTATGCCCGTTTCAAAATGTGGTCAAAACGACGGGCGTGGCCGTTCCTAGCTAATGGATGAATCTTGGAAAACTTTTGATGTTTCTATTATTAAATAGATACTTATGTACCTAGAAATTATTTTGGAAAAAATAAAGAGCAAACTATGAGGCAGCTTGCAGTTCAAATTTGGTCCGCTTCCTCCCGAATCGGCGAAAATTTGTCTTTTTCACCAGAGGTGGATCAAAACTTTTGACAACCAACCATTTGGTCAATTCTGCATTAAACATGTCCTAGAATTTAATAAAAATAATTTGGTCCAAATTTGCAACAAATATATTGTAGGTCCTTCACAAAAAAAACTCATTTCGGGCACTCAATAAATGGAAAATGAATTTTCCGTGCAAAGAAAATGAAAACTCCCTTAGGCAACATTGTTTGGAATTCCAAGATGCACCCTTGTGCACAATATGAGATCATTTGAACAAACTGTGCTATGAATGTGGCCATAAAATTGATCATTTGGCTTGAAAGCGATGAATCTTCACGCATGATAGCTCATTTCTGAGAATACTTTTTTAAAATAATTGTCGTATTACAAGTTTATTATTTTTCCTAGAAACTAGGTCACAAATAATGACACAATGAGAAGGTTTTCCATTTTTTTGATTTTTTTGAATTTTTTATGCCCGTTTCAAAATGTGGTCAAAACGACGGGCTTAGCCGTTCCTAGCTAATGGTTGAATCTTGGAAAACTTTTGATGTTTCTCTTATTAAATAGATACTTATGTACCTAGACATGATTTTTGGAAAAAATAAAGAGCAAACTATGAGGCAGCTGCAATTCAAATTTGGTCCGCTTCCTCCTGAATCGGCGGAAATTTGTCTTTTTCACCAGAAGTGGATCAAAACTTTTGACACCCAACCATTTGGTAAATTGGGCATTAAACATGTCCTAGAATTTTATAAAAATAATTTGGGCCAATTTTGCAACAAATATATGGTAGGTCCTTCACAAAAAAAACTCATTTCGGGCACTCAAAAAATGGAAAATGAATTTTCCATGCAAAGAAAATGAAAACTCCCTTAGGCAACATTGTTTGGAATTCCAAGATGCACCCTGGTGCACAATATGAGATCATTTGAACAAACTATGCCATGAATGTGGCCATAAAATTGATCATTTGGCTTGAAAGCGATGAATCTTCACGCATGATAGCTCATTTCTGAGAACACTTTTTTAAAATAATTGCCGTATTACAAGTTTATTATCTTTCCTAGAAACTTGGTCACAAGTAATGACACAATGAGCAGGTTTTCCATTTTTTTGATTTTTTTGAATTTTTTATGCCCATTTCAAAATATGGTCAAAACGACGGGCTTGGCCGTTCCTAGCTAATAGTTTAATCTTGGAAAACTTTTGATGTTTCTCTTATTAAATAGATACTTATGTACCTAGAAATGATTTTTAGAAAAAATAAAGAGCAAACTATGAGGCAGCTGGAGTTCAAATTTGGTCCGCTTCCTCCTGAATCGGCGGAAATTTGTCTTTTTCACCAGAGGTGGATCAAAACTTTTGACACCCAACCATTTGGCCAATTCTGCATTAATCATGTCCTAGAATTTTATAAAAATAATTTGTTCCAATTTTGCAAAAAATATATGGTAGGTCCTTCAAAAAAAACTCATTTCAGGCACTCAAAAAATGGAAAATGAATTTCCGTGCAAAGAAAATGAAAATTCCCTTAGGCAACATTGTTTGGAATTCCAAGATGCACCCTTGTGCACAATATGAGATCATTTGAACAAACTATGCCATGAATGTGGCCATAAAATTGATCATTTGGCTTGAAAGCGATGAATCTTCACCCATGATAGCTCATTTCTGAGAACACTTTTCTAAAATAATTGCCGTATTACAAGTTTATTATTTTTCCTAGAAACTTGGTCACAAATAATGACACAATGAGAAGGTTTTCCATTTTTTTGATTTTTTTGAATTTTTTTATGCCCCGTTTCAAAATGTGGTTAAAACGACGGGCTTGGCCGTTCCTAGCTAATGGTTGAATCTTGGAAAACTTTTGATGTTTCTCTTATTAAATAGATACTTATGTACCTAGAAATGATTTTTGAAAAAAATAAAGAGCAAACTATGAGGCAGCTGCAGTTCAAATTTGGTCCGCTTCCTCCTGAATCGGCGGAAATTTGTCTTTTTCACCAGAGGTGGATCAAAACTTTTGACACCCAACCATTTGGTCAATTCTGCATTAAACATGTCCTAGAATTTTATAAAAATAATTTGGTCCAATTTTGCAACAAATATATGGTAGGTCCTTCACAAAAAAAACTCATTTCGGGCTCTCAAAAAATGGAAAATGAATTTTCCGTGCAAACAAAATGAAAACTCCCTTAGGCAACATTGTTTGGAATTCTAAGATGCACCCTTGTGCACAATATGAGATCATTTGAACAAACTATGCCATGAATGTGGCCATAAAATTGATCATTTGGCTTGAAAGCGATGAATCTTCATGCATGATAGCTCATTTCTGAGAACACTTTTTTAAAATAATTGCCGTATTACAAGTTTATTATTTTTCCTAGAAACTTGGTCACAAATAATGACACAATGAGGAGGTTTTCCATTTTTTTGATTTTTTTTGAATTTTTTATGCCCATTTCAAAATGTGGTCAAAACGACGGGCTTGGCCGTTCCTAGCTAAAAGTTGAATCTTGGAAAACTTTTGATGTTTCTCTTATTAAATAGATACTTATGTACCTAGAAACGATTTTTGGAAAAAATAAAGAGCAAACAATGAGGCAGCTGCAGTTCAAATTTGGTCCGCTTCCTCCTGAATCGGCGGAAATTTGTCTTTTTCACCAGAGGTCGATCAATAATTTTGACACCCAACCATTTGGTCAATTCTGCATTAAACATGTCCTAGAATTTTATAAAAATAATTTGTTCCAATTTTGCAAAAAATATATGGTAGGTCCTTCAAAAAAAAACTCATTTCGGGCACTCAAAAAATGGAAAATGAATTTCCGTGCAAAGAAAATGAAAACTCCCTTAGGGAACATTGTTTGGAATTCCAAGATGCACCCTTGTGCACAATATGAGATCATTCGAACAAACTATGCGATGAATGTGGCCATAAAATTGATCATTTGGCTTGAAAGCGATGAATCTTCACGCATGATAGCTCATTTCTGAGAACACTTTTCTAAAATAATTGCCGTATTACAAGTTTATTATTTTTCCTACAAACTTGGTCACAAATAATGACACAATGAGAAGGTTTTCCATTTTTTTGATTTTTTTTGAATTTTTTTATGCCCCGTTTCAAAATGTGGTTAAAACGACGGGCTTGGCCGTTCCTAGCTAATGGTTGAATCTTGGAAAACTTTTGATGTTTCTCTTATTAAATAGATACTTATGTACCTAGAAATGATTTTTGAAAAAAATAAAGAGCAAACTATGAGGCAGCTGCAGTTCAAATTTGGTCCGCTTCCTCCTGAATCGGCGGAAATTTGTCTTTTTCACCAGAGGTGGATCAAAACTTTTGACACCCAACCATTTGGTCAATTCTGCATTAAACATGTCCTAGAATTTTAGAAAAATAATTTGGTCCAATATTGCAACAAATATATGGTAGGTCCTTCACAAAAAAAAACTCATTTCGGGCACTCAAAAAATGGAAAATGAATTTTCCGTGCAAAGAAAATGAAAACTCCCTCAGGCAACATTGTTTGGAATTCCAAGATGCACCCTTGTGCACAATATGAGATCATTTAAACAAACTATGCCATGAATGTGGCCATAAAATTGATCATTTGGCTTGAAAGCGATGAATCTTCACGCATGATAGCTCATTTCTGAGAACACTTTTTTAAAATAATTGCCGTATTACAAGTTTATTATTTTTCCTAGAAACTTGGTCACAAATAATGACACAATGAGAAGGTTTTCCATTTTTTTGATTTTTTTTGAATTTTTTATGCCCATTTCAAAATGTGGTCAAAACGACGGGCTTGGCCGTTCCTAGCTAATAGTTGAATCTTGGAAAACTTTTGATGTTTCTCTTATTAAATATATACTTATGTACCTAGAAATGATTTTTGGAAAAAATAATGAGCAAACTATGAGGCAGCTGCAGTTAAAATTTGGTCAGCTTCCTCCTGAATCGGCGGATATTTTTCTTTTTCACCAGAGGTGGATCAAAACTTTTGACACCCAACCATTTGGTCAATTCTGCATTAAACATGTCCTAGAATTTTATAAAAATAATTTGTTCCAATTTTGCAAAAAATATGTGGTAGGTCCTTCAAAAAAAACTCATTTCGAGCACTCAAAAAATGGAAAATGAATTTTCCGTGCAAAGAAAATGAAAACTCCTTTAGGCAACATTGTTTGGAATTCCAAGATGCACCCTTGTGCACAATATGAGATCATTTGAACAAACTATGCGATGAATGTGGCCATAAAATTGATCATTTGGCTTGAAAGCGATGAATCTTCACGCATGATAGCTCATTTCTGAGAACACTTTTCTAAAAGGGTTAATTAGATAAATGCCACTTCAATTATGGCGATTCATAAAAATACCACTGCAATTTTCAAACTTTGAAAAATGCCACTTCAATTTTTGCAAACTTTGAAAAACGCCACTGTAGACTTCGGAAAATGCCACATGAAATGGCATGAAATGGCATTTTTCAAAGTTTGAAAATTGCAGTGGCATTTCTCAGAATTGCCAAATTTGGAGTGGCATTTATCTAATTAACCCTTTCTAAAATAATTGCCGTATTACAAGTTTATTATTTTTCCTAGAAACTTGGTCACAAATAATGACACAATGAGAAGGTTTTCCATTTTTTTTTGATTTTTTTGAATTTTTTTATGCCCCGTTTCAAAATGTGGTTAAAACGACGGGCTGAGCCGTTCCTAGCTAATAGTTGAATCTTGGAAAACTTTTGATGTTTCTCTTATTAAATAGATACTTATGTACCTAGAAATGATTTTTGAAAAAAATAAAGAGCAAACTATGAGGCAGCTGCAGTTCAAATTTGGTCCGCTTCCTCCTGAATCGGCGGAAATTTTTCTTTTTCACCAGAGGTGGATCAACATTTTTGAAACCCAACCATTTGGTCAATTCTGCATTAAACATGTCCTAGAATTTTATAAAAATAATTTGGTCCAATTTTGCAACAAATATATTGTAGGTCCTTCACAAAAAAAACTCATTACGGGCACTCAAAAAATGGAAAATGAATTTTCCGTGCAAAGAAAATGAAAACTCCCTTATGAAACATTGTTTGGAATTCCAAGATGCACCCTTGTGCACAATATGAGATCATTTGAACAAACTATGCTATGAATGTGGCCATAAAATTGATCATTTGGCTTGAAAGCGATGAATCTTCACGCATGATAGCTCATTTCTGAGAACACTTTTTTAAAATAATTGTCGTGTTACAAGTTTATTATTTTTCCTAGAAACTAGGTCACAAATAATGACACAATGAGAAGGTTCCATTTTTTTGATTTTTTTGAATTTTTTTTACCCGTTTCAAAATGTGGTCAGAACGACGGGCTTAGTCGTTCCTAGCTAATGGCTGAATCTTGGAAAACTTTTGATGTTTCTCTTATTAAATAGATACTTATGTACCTAGAAATGATTTTTGGAAAAAAATAAAGAGCAAACTATGAGGCAGCTGCAATTCAAATTTGGTCCGCTTCCTCCTGAAACGGCGGAAACTTGTCTTTTTCACCAGAGGTGGATCAAAAATTTTGACACCCAAACATTTGGTAAATTGTGCATTAAACATGTCCTAGAATTTTATAAAAATAATTTGGTCCAATTTTGCAACAAATATATGGTAGGTCCTTCACAAAAAAAACTCATTTCGGGCACTCAAAAAATGGAAAATGAATTTTCCGTGCAAAGAAAATGAAAACTCCCTAAGGCAACATTGTTTGAAATTCCAAGATGCACCCTTGTGCACAATATGAGATCATTTGAACAAACTATGCCATGAATGTGGCCATAAAATTGATCATTTGGCTTGAAAGCGATGAATCTTCACGCATGATAGCTCATTTCTGAGAACACTTTTTTAAAATAATTGCCGTATTACAAGTTTATTATTTTTCCTAGAAACTTGGTCACAAATAATGACACAATGAGAAGGTTTTCCATTTTTTTATTTTTTTTATTTTTTATGCCCATTTCAAAATGTGGTCAAAACGACGGGCTTGGCCGTTCCTAGCTAATAGTTGAATCTTGGAAAACTTTTGATGTTTCTCTGATTAAATAGATACTTATGTACCTACAAATGATTTTCGGAAAAAATAAAGAGCAAACTATGAGGCAGCTGCAGTTCAAATTTGGTCCGCTTCCTCCTGAATCGGCGGAAATTTGTCTTTTTCACCAGAGGTGGATCAAAACTTTTGACACCCAACCATTTGGTCAATTCTGCATTAAACATGTCCTAGAATTTTATAAAAATAATTTGTTCCAATTTTGCAAAAAATATATGGTAGGTCCTTCAAAAAAAACTCAATTCGGGCACTCAAAAAATGGAAAATGAATTTTCCGTGCAAAGAAAATGAAAACTCCCTTAGGCAACATTGTTTGGAATTCCAACATGCACCCTTGTGCACAATATGAGATCATTTGAACAAACTATGCGATGAATGTGGCCATAAAATTGATCATTTGGCTTGAAAGCGATGAATCTTCACGCATGATAGCTCATTTCTGAGAACACTTTTCTAAAATAATTGCCGTATTACAAGTTTATTATTTTTCCTAGAAACTTGGTCACAAATAAGGACACAATGAGAAGGTTTTCCATTTTTTTGATTTTTTTTGAATTTTTTTATGCCCCGTTTCAAAATGTGGTTAAAACGACGGGCTTGGCCGTTCCTAGCTAATGGTTGAATCTTGGAAAAGTTTTGATGTTTCTCTTATTAAATAGATACTTATGTACCTAGAAATGATTTTTGAAACAAAATAAAGAGCAAACTATGAGGCAGCTGCAGTTCAAATTTGGTCCGCTTCCTCCTGAATCGGCGGAAATTTGTCTTTTTCACCAAAGGTGGATCAAAACTTTTGACACCCAACCATTTGGTCAATTCTGCATTAAACATGTCCTAGAATTTTATAAAAATAATTTCGTCCAATTTTGCAACAAATATATTGTAGGTCCTTCACAAAAAAAACTCATTTCGGGCACTCAAAAAATGGAAAATGAATTTTCCGTGCAAAGAAAATGAAAACTCCCTTATGAAACATTGTTTGGAATTCCAAGATGCACCCTTGTGCACAATATGAGATCATTTGAACAAACTATGCTATGAATGTGGCCATAAAATTGATCATTTGGCTTGAAAGCGATGAATCTTCACGCATGATAGCTCATTTCTGAGAACACTTTTTTAAAATAATTGCCGTATTACAAGTTTATTATTTTTCCTAGAAACTAGGTCAGAAATAATGACACAATGAGAAGGTTTTCCATTTTTTTTGATTTTTTTGAATTTTTTATGCCCGTTTCAAAATGTGGTCAAAACGATGGGCTTAGCCGTTCCTAGCTAATGGTTGAATCTTGGAAAACTTTTGAGGTTTCTCTTATTAAATAGATACTTATGTACCTAGAAATGATTTTTGGAAAAAATAAAGAGCAAACTATGAGGCAGCTGCAATTCAAATTTGGTCCGCTTCCTCCTGAAACGGCGGAAATTTGTCTTTTTCACCAGAGGTGGATCAAAACTTTTGACACCCAACCATTTGGTCAATTCTGCATTAAACATGTCCTAGAATTTTATAAAAATAATTTCATCCAATTTTGCAACAAATATATTGTAGGTCCTTCACAAAAAAAAACTCATTTCGGGCACTCAAAAAATGGAAAATGAATTTTCCGTGTAAAGAAAATGAAAACTCCCTTATGAAACATTGTTTGGAATTCCAAGATGCACCCTTGTGCACAATATGAGATCATTTGAACAAACTATGCTATGAATGTGGCCATAAAATTGATCATTTGGCTTGAAAGCGATGAATCTTCACGCATGATAGCTCATTTCTGAGAACACTTTTTTAAAATAATTGCCGTATTACAAGTTTATTATTTTTCCTAGAAACTAGGTCAGAAATAATGACACAATGAGAAGGTTTTCCATTTTTTTTGATTTTTTTGAATTTTTTATGCCCGTTTCAAAATGTGGTCAAAACGACGGGCTTTGCCGTTCCTAGCTAATGGTTGAATCTTGGAAAACTTTTGAGGTTTCTCTTATTAAATAGATACTTATGTACCTAGAAATGATTTTTGGAAAAAATAAAGAGCAAACTATGAGGCAGCTGCAATTCAAATTTGGTCCGCTTCCTCCTGAAACGGCGGAAATTTGTCTTTTTCACCAGAGGTGGATCAAAACATTTGACACCCAACCATTTGGTAAATTGTGCATTAAACATGTCTTAGAATTTTATAAAAATAATTTGGTCCAATTTTGCAACAAATATATGGTAGGTCCTTCACAAAAAAAAACTCATTTCGGGCACTCAAAAAATGGAAAATGAATTTTCCGTTGTAAGAAAATGAAAACTCCCTTAGGCAACATTGTATGGAATTCCAAGATGCACCCTTGTGCACAATATGAGATCATTTGAACAAACTATGCCATGAATGTGGCCATAAAGTTCATCATTTGGCTTGAAAGCGATGAATCTTCACGCAAGATAGCTCATTTCTGAGAACACTTTTTTAAAATAATTGCCGTATTACAAGTTTATTATTTTTCCTAGAAACTTGGTCAAAAATAATTACACAATGAGAAGGTTTTCCATTTTTTTGATTTTTTTTTAATTTTTTATGCCCATTTCAAATGTGGTCAAAACGACGGGCTTGGCCGTTCCTAGCTAATAGTTGAATCTTGGAAAACTTTTGATGTTTCTCTTATTAATTAGATACTTATGTACCTAGAAATGATTTTTGGAAAAAATAAAGAGCAAACTATGAGGCAGTTGCAGTTCAAATTTGGTCCGCTTCCTCCTGAATGGGCGGAAATTTGTCTTTTTCACCAGAGGTGGATCAAAACTTTTGACACCCAAAAATTTGGTAAATTGTGCATTAAACATGTCCTAGAATTTTATAAAAATAATTTGTTCCAATTTTGCAAAAAATATATGGTAGGTCCTTCAAAAAAAAACTCATTTCGGGCACTCAAAAAATGGAAAATGAATTTTCCGTGCAAAGAAAATGAAAACTCCCTTAGGCAACATTGTTTGGAATTCCAAGATGCACCCTTGTGCACAATATGAGTTCATTTGAACAAACTATGCGATGAATGTGCCCATAAAATTGATCATTTGGCTTGAAAGCGATGAATCTTCACGCATGATAGCTCATTTCTGAGAACACTTTTCTAAAATAATTGCCGTATTACAAGTTTATTATTTTCCCTAGAAACTAGGTCACAAATAATGACACAATGAGAAGGTTTTCCATTTTTTTGATTTTTTTGAATTTTTTTATGCCCCGTTTCAAAATGTGGTTAAAACGACGGGCTTGGCCGTTCCTAGCTAATGGTTGAATCTAGGAAAACTTTTGATGTTTCTCTTATTAAATAGATACTTATGTACCTAGAAATGATTTTTGAAAAAAATAAAGAGGAAACTATGAGGCAGCTGTAGTTCAAATTTGGTCCGCTTCCTCCTGAATCGGCGGAAATTTGTCTTTTTCACCAGAGGTGGATCAAAACTTTTGACACCCAACCATTTGGTCAATTCTGCATTAAACATGTCCTAGAATTTTATAAAAATAATTTGGTCCAATTTTGGAACAAATATATGGTAGGACCTTCACAAAAAAAACTCATTTCGGGCTCTCAAAAAATGGAAAATGAATTTTCCGTGCAAACAAAATGAAAACTCCCTTAGGAAACATTGTTTGGAATTCCAAGATGCACCCTTGTGCACAATATGAGATCATTTGAACAAACTATGCCATGAATGTGTCCATAAAATTGATCTTTTGGCTTGAAAGCGATGAATCTTCACGCATGATAGCTCATTTCTGAGAACACTTTTTTAAAATAATTGCCGTATTACAAGTTTATTATTTTTCCTAGAATCTTGGTCACAAATAATGACACAATGAGAAGGTTTTCCATTTTTTTGATTTTTTTTGAATTTTTTATGCCCATTTCAAAATGTGGTCAAAACGACGGGCTTGGCCGTTCCTAGCTAATAGTTGAATCTTGGAAAACTTTTGATGTTTCTCTTATTAAATATATACTTATGTACCTAGAAATGATTTTTGGAAAAAATAATGAGCAAACTATGAGGCAGTTGCAGTTCAAATTTGGTCCGCTTCCTCCTGAATCGGCGGATATTTGTCTTTTTCACCAGAGGTGGATCAAAACTTTTGACACCCAACCATTTGGTCAATTCTGCATTAAACATGTCCTAAAATTTTATAAAAATAATTTGGTCCAATTTTGCAACAAATATATGGTAGGTCCTTCACAAAAAAAAACTCATTTCGGGCATTCAAAAAATGGAAAATGAATTTTCCGTGCAAACAAAATGAAAACTCCCTTAGGCAACATTGTTTGGAATTCCAAGATGCACCCTTGTGCACAATATGAGATCATATGAACAAACTATGCGAAGAATGTGGCCATAAAATTGATCATTTGGCTTGAAAGCGATGAATCTTCACGCATGATAGCTCATTTCTGAGAACACTTTTTTAAAATAATTGCCGTATTACAAGTTTATTATTTTTCCTAGAAACTTGGTCACAAATAATGACACAATGAGAAGGTTTTCCATTTTTTTGATTTTTTTTGAATTTTTTATGCCCTGTTTCAAAATGTGGTTAAAACGACGGGCTTGGCCGTTCCAAGCTAATGGTTGAATCTTTGAAAACTTTTTATTTTTCTCTTATTAAATAGATACTTATGTACCTAGAAATGTTTTTTGGAAAAAATAAAGAGCAAACTATGAGGCAACTGCAGTTCAAATTTGGTCCGCTTACTCCTGAATCGGTGGAAATTTGTCTTTTTCACTAGACGTGGATCAAAACTTTTAACACCCAAACATTTGGTCAATTCTGCATTAAACATGTCCTAAAATTTTATAAAAATAATTTGGTCCAATTTTGCAACAAATATATGGTAGGTCCTTCACAAAAAAAACTCATTTCGGGCATTCAAAAAATGGAAAATGAATTTTCCGTGCAAAAAAAAATGAAAACTCCCTTAGGCAACATTGTTTGGAATTCCAAGATGCACCCTTGTGCACCATATGAGATCATTTGAACAAACTATGCCATGAATGTGGCCATAAAATTGATCATTTGGCTTGAAAGCGATGAATATTCACGCATGATAGCTCATTTCCGAGAACACTTTTTTAAAATAATTGCCGTATTACAAGTTTATTATTTTTCCTAGAAACTTGGTCACAAGTAATGACACAATGAGAAGGTTTTCCATTTTTTTGATTTTTTTTTAAATTTTTTATGCCCGTTTCAAAATGTGGTCAAAACGACGGGCTTGACCGTTCCTAGCTAATGGTTGAATCTTTGAAAACTTTTTATTTTTATCTTAATAAATAGATACTTATGTACCTAGAAATGTTTTTTGGAAAAAATAAAGAGCAAACTATGAGGCTGCTGCAGTTCGAATTTGACCCGCTTCCTAATGAATCGGCGGAAATTTGT
Source organism: Aegilops longissima (assembly GCA_021605205.1). NCBI lineage: Eukaryota > Viridiplantae > Streptophyta > Magnoliopsida > Poales > Poaceae > Aegilops > Aegilops longissima. Next base: position 560,967,203 of record CM038676.1, on the reverse strand, counting down.
CTTTTTCACCAGAGGTGGATCGAAACTTTTGACAACCAACCATTTGGTCAATTGTGCATTAAATATGTCCTAGAATTTTATAAAAATGATTTGGTCCAATTTTGCAACAAATATATGGTAGGTCATTCACAAAAAAACTCATTTCGGGCACTCAAAAAATGGAAAATGAATTTTCCGTGCAAAGAAAATGAAAACTCCCCTAGGCAACATTGTTTGGAGTTCCAAGATGCACCCTTGTGCACAATATGAGATCATTTGAACAAACTTTGCCATGAATGTGGCAATAAGATTGATCATTTGGCTTGAAAGCCATGAATCTTCACGCATGATAGCTCATTTCTGAGAACACTTTTTTAAAATAATTTCCGTATTAGAAGTTTATTATTTTTCCTAGTAACTTGGTCACAAATAATGACACAATGTGAAGGTTTTCTGTTTTTTGATGTTTTTTGAATTTTTATGCCCGTTTCAAAATGTGGTCAAAACGACGGGCTTGATCGTTCCTTGCTAATAGTTGAATCTTGGAAAAAAATTTATGTTTGTCTTATTAAATTGATACTTATGTACCTAGAAATGATTTTTGGAAAAAATAAAGAGCAAACTATGAGGCAGCTGCAGTTCAAATTTTGTCCGCTTCCTCCTAAATTGGCGGAAATTTGTCTTTTTCACCAGAGGTGGATCAAAACTTTTGACACCCAACCATTTGGTCAATTCTGCATTAAACTTGTCCTAGAATTTTATAAAAATAATTTGGTCCAATTTTGCAACAAATATATGGTAGGTCTTTCACAAAAAAACTCATTTCGGGCACTCAAAAAATGGAAAATGAATTTTCCGTGCAAAGAAAATGAAAACTCCCTTAGGCAACATTGTTTGGAATTCCAAGATGCACCCTTGTGCACAATATGAGATCATTTGAACAAACTATTGTAACACCCCGGATGTAACTTTCCTTATTTGTAACTCCAACTCTTGCCATTTTCGGCATTGTGATATGATGTTCCCTCCGCGGTTGGGTTTTGTCTTTCGTTTTGCATTTTGTCCATGTCATGCATTTCATATCATGTCATCATGTGCATCTCATTTGCATACGTGTTCGTCTCATGCATCCGAGCATTTTCCCCGTTGTCCGTTTTGCAATCCGGCACTCCTATGTCCCCCGGCGTCCCCTTTTACATTTTTCCGTGAGCGTGTACTAAACTTTCTCGGAATGGACCGAGCCTTGCCAAGTGGCATTGGTACACCACCGGTAGACCACCTGTCAAGTTTCGGGTCATTTGGAGCTCGTTTGGTACTCCAACGGTTAACCGCACTCTCGCAAAGGCCTCTTTTAAGTTGCAGCCCAACACCCTTTCAAAACAGCCCAATAACCCATCTATGTCACTTCCATGTCCATCGCCGTTCGATCACGATCGTGTGGGCGAAAACCGCACCTTATTTGGAGTCTCCTAGCTCCCTCTACCTATAAATATGTGCACTCCCCCGAATTTTCCGGATCCCGAAACCCTAGCCCCGCTCCCTCCGCGCGCCGGACACGTCCGGTCCGCGCCGGACGAAACCCGCCGCCGCCCCAGACGAACCGCGGCCTGCCACGTGGCCCTCCGCGCGCGCCACCGCGCCGCCGGCCCGCGAGGGCCAGTGGGCACGCCAACCAGCGCGCCGCCGCCCACTCCACCGGTCGCGGACCCGCCGCCGCCATGGATCTCCTCCGCCGCCTCGGCCGCCGCCCGCCGCGCCCGCCGCTCGCCCGCCGTCGCCTCGCCGGCCGGCCCCGCCGACCAACGCCCGCCTCGGCTCCGCCCAGCGCCCAGCGCCCAGCCCGCCGCCCGGCGCCGCCTCCTCCGCCAGCGCCGCCCCACCTCGTCGGCCCCGGCCTCGGCCCCGGCCCTCCTCCGGCGCCCTCTCCCTCTCCGGCCCTGAGCTCCGGCTCCGGCGAACCTCGTCCCTCGCGCAGCCGGATCTAGATCCAAAAACGCAAGGGTTGACTTCTTCTCCCCCCCGATTTCCTCCAAGTCATTTCTCTGTCATTATTTTGTTGCATTTTCATCATGCCATAACTTTGCACTCGTGGCTCCATTTGGGGCGTGTAGCATACCGTATTGTTTGCCTCGAAGAGTACATCATTTCATCTCATTGCATCATTTTCATTTGAGCTCATCTTGATGCCCGAAGTGCTGTTAGAAGAGGGCTATGTGATGTTAGTTTCAGATTCTTATCAGAACATGCACTTTTGTCATTTTTGCCATGATTGATGTGTGCACCCTATGAACTTGAGTCCTACATGTGTTTTGTAATATGCCATGCCATCTTTACAGGGGTGTATGCCATGTATTTTTGTGATCTCTGTGGTGACTAGCACAAGCATGCAAACTAGGCTTCATGATGTTGCTGATTTCAACCCCTGTTTTGCTGATATTTTTATGCCATGTAAACCTTATGCTACCGAGAGATCCATGCTTATTTTGAGATACTTCAGTAAGGATGTTTTGAACATATGGTTATGCTCTATCCATCCATGCCCTTGTTTGCTATTATGGAGTGCCATAGCTTGAGTCAATCGAGCTCTACTTTTGCTATAAAATTTTTCCTGGCAGATTGTTTACATGTTATTAAATTTTGCCAAGGTTGTTGTAGTTGATCCGTGTATGCTATCATGTTATTCTTGCCATGTGTAGCTTCTCTGCCATGTCTTCTTGATGGATGTATGCTTAGTTTATCCTGAAATGCTCTGTAGTGAGTGCATCGAGCTCTTAAAGGTGCCTACATAATTCTGTCAATGTCATGCCCTGTTTGCTAAATCTGTTAACGAAACTTGCTATGTTTACGTGGGTGCCATCATATCTTCTGATCCTTTTTGGCTCATGGTCACTAAGGGACTTTTGTTCTATGCTTTGAGTAGATTCATGCCATGCCTTGTTTTGCTATCATAAGTTCCTGTAGAATGTTGTTTGCTTGCTCTGAACATTGCTTCCTGATGCTGATTCTGCCATGTTTAGTATTTTCTCTAAGTCTGTGAAGCTGATATATTTTGCTCTTTTGCCATGCTTGTTTGGACCTGTTATGATGTGATTTAGCCGTAGCTCAGTGTTCATCTTTTGTCAAGCATCTTGAGTAGATCACTGCCATATGCTTTGTTGGTACGTTTGGGTGCAGTAGCTTAATTTCTTGTTGCTTGCTAAGTGGTATCATCTTTGTTAATGGCAGATTTGTGCCATTCTTGTTTTGCTTGTCATTTGCAAACCGTGCATCCGATTCGGTGATATTTATATCGATTTCAACCGAAATCATCTCACCTTTCCAGCGGCATACTTGGTTTGCCAAGTTGATGCCTGGTTCATCATTTTCCTTCCGGAGCACGCATACGCATTGCATATCACATCTCGCATATCATGCCATATATTGCATCATGTTGCTTGTGCATTGCACCATGATTTATTGTGGTTCCATTGTTTGTGTTCTTGCTTTTGGTAGAGCCGGGAGACGAGTACGTGAACAAAGGAACCTGTTGAGAACGCTTACGAGGATCAAGCTTTCGACAACTCTGAGAACTTTGCAGGCAAGATGACCATACCCTCGAAATCACTTCTATCTTTGCTTGCTAGATGCTCGCTCTTTGCTATGCCTATGCTACGATGCCTACCACTTGCTATATCATGCCTCCCATATTGCCGTGTCCAGCCCCTAACCATCCTTTCCTAGCAAACCGTTGATTGGCTATGTTACCGCTTTGCTCAGCCCCTCTTATAGCGTTGCTAATTGCAGGCGAAGATGAAGTTTGTTCCTTGTTGGAACATGGAGATGTTGTTCCTTGTTGGAACATGTTTACTTGTTGGGATATCACAATATCTATTGTTTAATTAATGCATCTATATACTTGGTAAAGGGTGGAAGACTTGGCCTTATGCCTGGTCTTTTGTTCCACTCTTGCCGCCCTAGTTTCCGTCATACCGGTGTTATGTTCCTTGATTTCGCGTTCCTTACACGGTTTGGTGATTTATGGGACCCCCTTGACAGTTCGCTTTGAATAAGACTCCTCCAGCAAGGCCCAACTTTGGTTTTACCATTTGCCACCTAAGCCTTTTTCCCCAGGTTTTCGCGAGCCGAGGTCATCTTTATTTTAACCCCCGACCGGTGCTCCTTGAGTGCTGGCCCGAATCGAGCTACTGCAGGGGCCACCATGGGGAAACTCGAGGCTTGGTTTTACTCGTAGCTAGTCTCATCCGGATGTGCCCTGAGAACGAGATATGTGCAGCTCCTATCGGGATTTGTCGGCACAATCGGGCGGCTTTGCTGCTCTTGTTTTATTGCTGTCGAAATGTCTTATAGTCCGGGATTCCGAGACTGATCGGGTCTTCGGTAGAAGGAATATCCTTCGTTGACCGTGAGAGCTTATAATGGGCTAAGTTAGGACACCCCTGCAGGGTATTATCTTTCAAAAGCCGTGCTCGCGGTTATGAGGCAGATGGGAATTTGTTAATGTCCGGTTGTAGAAAACCCGAAGTTGACCTTATTTTAAAACACATCAACCGCGTGCGTAACCGTGATGGTCTCTTCTCGGCGGAGTCCGGGAAGTGAACACGGTGTTGGAGTAATGTTTGACGTAAGTAGTTCAGGATCACTTCTTGATCGCTACTAGCTTCACGACCGTGCCTCGCTTCTCTTCTCGCTCTCTTTTGCGAATGTAGCCACCATATATGCTAGTCGCTTGCTGCAGCTCCACCTCACAACTCTGTCCTTCCTATAAGCTTAAATAGTCTTGATCTCGCGGGTGTGAGATTGCTGAGTCCCCGTGACTCACAGATTCTACCAAAACAGTTGCAGGTGCCGACGATGCGGTCAGGTGGCGAACCGAGCTCAAGTGGGAGTTCGACGAGGCGTGGTCGTTACTATGTGTCTATTCCGATGATCGATGAGTGGAGCCAGTTGGGACGATCGGGATCTGTGTAGCATTTGGGGTAGTCTTCTTTTATTTTGGTTCCGTAGTCGGACCTTGAGTGTAATCTGGATGATGGATGTTTATTTATGTATTGTGTGAAGTGGCGACTGTAAGCCAATTATGTATCTCTTTCCCTTATGTATTACATGGGTTGTGTGAAGATTACCTCACTTGCGACATTGCTTTCAATGCGGTTATGCCTCTAAGTCGTGCTTCGACACGTGGGAGATATAGCCGCATCGAGGGCGTTACAACTATGCCATGAATGTGGCCATAAAATTGATCATTTGGCTTGAAAGCGATGAATCTTCACGCATGATAGCTCATTTCTGAGAACACTTTTTTAAAATAATTGCCGTATTACAAGTTTATTATTTTTCCTAGAAACTTGGTCACAAATAATGACACAATGAGAAGGTTTTCCATTTTTTTTGATTTTTTTTGAATTTTTTATGCCCGTTTCAAAATGTGGTCAAAACGACGGGCTTGGCCGTTCCTAGCTAATGGTTGAATCTTGGAAAACTTTTGATGTTTCTCTTATTAAATAGATACTTATGTAGCTAGAAATGATTTTTGGAAAAAATAAAGAGCAAACTATGAGGCAGCTGTAGTTCAAATTTGGTCCGCTTCCTCCTGAATCGGCGGAAATTTGTCTTTTTCTCCATAGGTGGATCAAAACTTTTGACACCCAACCATTTGGTCAATTGTTCATTAAATATGTCCTAGTATTTTATTAAAATATTTTTTTCCAATTTTGCAACAAATATATGGTAGATCGTTCACAAAAAAAACTCATTTCGGGCACTCAAAAAATGGAAAATGAATTTTCCGTGCAAAGAAAATTAAAACTCCCTTAGGCAACATTGTTTGGAATTCCAAGATGCACCCTTGTGCACAATATGAGGTCATTTGAACAAACTATGACATGAATGTGGCCATAAGATGCACCCTTGAATTTTTTATGCCCGTTTCAAAATGTGGTCAAAACGACGGGCTTTACCGTTCCTAGCTAATGGTTGAATCTTGGAAAATTTTTGATGTTTCTCCTATTAAATAGATACTTATGTACCTAGAAATGATTTTTGGAAAACATAACGAGCAAATTATGAGGTAGCTGCAGTTTAAATTTGACCCGCTTCGTGCTTAATCGGCGGAAATTTGTCTTTTTCACAAAAAGGTGGATCAAAACTTTTGACAGCCAACCATTTTTGTCAATTGTGCATTGAATATGTCCTATTATTTTATAAAAATAATTTGGTCCAATTTTGCAACAAATATATGGTAGGTCATTTACAAAAAAAACTCATTTCGGGCACTCAAAAAATGGAAAATGAATTTTGCGTGCAAAGAAAATGAAAACTCCCTTAGGCAACATTGTTTGGAATTCCTAGATGCTCCCTTGTGCACAATATGAGATCATTTGAACAAATTGTGCCATGAATTTGGCCATAAGATTGATCATTTGGCTTGAAAGCCATGAATCTTCACGCATGATAGCTTATTTCTGAGAACACTTTTTTAAAATAATTTTTGTATTACAAGTTTATTATTTTTCCTGGAAACTTGGTCATATATAATGACACAATGCGAAGGTTTTCCAAATTTTTTATTTTTTTGAATTTTTTATGCCCGTTTCAAAATGTGGTCAAAATGACGGGTTTGACCGTTCCTAGCTAATGGCTGAATCTGGAAAACTTTTGATGTTTATCTTATTAAATAGATACTTATGTACCTAGAAATAATTTTTTTTAAAAAAATAGAGAGCAAACTATGAGGCAGCTGCAGTTCAAATTTGGACCGCTTCCTCTTGAATCGGCGGAAATTTGTCTTTTTCACCAGAGGTGGATCAAAACTTTTGAGACCCAACCATTTGGTCAATTGTGCATTAAATATGTCCTAGAATTTTATAAAAAAATGGTCCAATTTTGCAGCAAATATATGGTAGGTCCTTCACAAAAAAACTCATTTCGGGCACTAAAAAATGGAAAATGAATTTTCCGTGCAAAGAAAATGAAAACTCCCTTAGGCATCATTGTTCGGAATTCCAAGATGCACCCTTGTGCACAATATGAGATCATTTGAACAGACTATGCCATGAATGTGGCCATAAAATTGATCATTTGGCTTGAAAGCAATGTATCTTCACGCATGGTAGCTCATTTCTGAGAACAGTTTTTTAAATTGCCGTATTACAAGTTTATTATTTTTCCCAGAAACTTGGTCACAAATAATGACACAATGAGAAGGTTTTCCATTTTTTTGATTTTTTTTGAATTTTTTATGCCCGTTTCAAAATGTGGTCAAAACGACGGGCTTGGCCGTTCCTAGCTAATGGATGAATCTTGGAAAATTTTTGATGTTTCTCTTATTAAATAGATACTTATGTACCTAGAAATGATTTTTGGAAAAAATAAAGAGCAAACTATGAGGCAGCTGCAGTTCAAATTTGGTCCGCTTCCTCCTGAATCGGCGGATATTTTTCTTTTTCACCAGAGGTGGATCAAAACTTTTGACACCCAACCATTTGGTCAATTGTGCATTAAACATGTCCTAGAATTTTATAAAAATAATTTGGTCCAATATTGCAACAAATATATGGTAGGTCCTTCACAAAAAAAAACTCATTTCGGGCACTCAAAAAATGGAAAATGAATTTTCCGTGCAAAGAAAATGAAAACTCCCTCAGGCAACATTGTTTGGAATTCCAAGATGCACCCTTGTGCACAATATGAGATCATTTGAACAAACTATGCCATGAATGTGGCCATAAAATTGATCATTTGGCTTGAAAGCGATGAATCTTCACGCATGATAGCTCATTTCTGAGAACACTATTTTAAAATAATTGCCGTATTACAAGTTTATTATTTTTCCTAGAAACTTGGTCACAAATAATGACACAATGAGAAGGTTTTCCATTTTTTTTGATTTTTATTGAATTTTTTATGCCCGTTTCAAGATGTGGTCAAAACAACGGGCTTGGCCGTTCCTAGCTAATGGTTGAATCTTGGAAAACTTTTGATGTTTCTCTTATTAAATAGATACTTATGTACCTAGAAATGATTTTAGGAAAAAATAAAGAGCAAACTATGAGGTAGCTGTAGTTCAAATTTGGTCCGCTTCCTCCTAAATCGGTGGAAATTTGTCGTTTTCACCAGAGGTGGATCAAAACTTTTGACACCCAACCATTTTGTCAATTGTGCATTAAACATGTCCTAGAATTTTATAAAAATAATTTGGTCCAATTTTGCAACAAATATATGGTAGGTCCTTCACAAAAAAAACTCATTTCGGGCACTCAAAAAATGGAAAATGATTTTTCCGTGCAAAGAAAATGAAAACTCCCTTAGGCAACACTGTTTGGAATTCCAAGATGCACCCTTGTGCACAATATGAGATCATTTGAACAAACTGTGCCATGAATGTGGCCATAAGATTGACCATTTGGCTTGAAAGCCATGAATCTTCACGCATGATAACTTATTTCTGAGAACACTTTTTAAAAATAATTTCCGTATTACAAGTTTATTATTTTTCCTGGAAACTTGGTCATATATAATGACACAATGCGAATGTTTTCCAAATTTTGAATTTTTTTGAATTTTTTATGCCCGTTTCAAAATGTGGTCAAAACGACGGGCTTGACCGTTCCTAGCTAATGGCTGAATCTTGGAAAACTTTTGATGTTTATCTTATTAAATAGATACTTATGTACCTAGAAACGATTTTTTAAAAAAAAATAGAGAGCAAACTATGGGGCAGCTGCCATTCAAATTTGTACCGCTTCCTCTCGAATCGGCGGAAATTTGTCTTTTTCACCAGAGGTGGATCAAAACTTTTGACACCCAACCATTTGGTCAATTGTGCATTAAATATGTCCTAGAATTTTCTAAAAAAAATCATCCAATTTTGCAACAAATATATGGTAGGTCCTTCACAGAAAAAAACTCATTTCGTGCACTAAAAATGGAAAATGAAATTTCCGTGCAAAGAAAATGAAAACTCCCTTAGGCAACATTGTTTGGAATTCCCAGAGGCACCCTTGTGCACAATATGAGATCATTTGAACAAACTATGCCATGAATGTGGCCATAAATTTGATCATTTGGCTTGAAAGCAATGAATCTTCACGCATGGTAGCTCAATTCTGAGAACACTTTTTTAAAATAATTGCCGTATTACAAGTTTATTATTTTTCCTAGAAACTTGGTCACAAATAATGACACAATGAGAAGGTTTTCCATTTTTTTGAATTTTTTATGTCCGCTTCAAAATGTGGTCAAAACGACGGGCTTGGCCGTTCCTAGCTAATGGTTGAATCTTGGAAAACTTTTGATGTTTCTCTTATTAAATAGATACTTATGTACCTATAAATGATTTTTGGAAAAAATAAGGAGCAAACTATGAGGCAGCGGCAGTTCAAATTTGGTCCGCTTCCTCCTGAATCGGCGGAAATTTGTCTTTTTCACCAGAGGTGGATCAAAACTTTTGACACCCAACCATTTGGTCAATTGTGCATTAAACATGGCCTAGAATTTTATAAAAATTATTTGGTCCAGTTTTGCAACAAATATATGGTAGGTCCTTCACAAAAAAAACTAATTTCGGGCACTCAAAAAATGGAAAATGAATTTTCCGTGCAAAGAAAATGAAAACTCCCTGAGGCAACATTGTTTGGAATTCCAAGATGCACCCTTGTGCACAATATGAGATCATTTGAACAAACTGTGCCATGAATGTGGCCATAAGATTGATCATTTGGCTTGAAAGCCATGAATCTTCACGGATGATAGCTCATTTCTGAGAACACTTTTTTAAAATAATTGCCGTATTACAAGTTTATTATTTTTCCTGGAAACTTGGTCACAAATAATGACACAATGCGAAGGTTTTCCATTTTTTTTGATTTTTTTGAATTTTTGATGCCCGTTTCAAAATGTGGTCAAAACGACGGGCTTGACCGTTCCTAGCTAATGGTTGAATGTTTGAAATTTTTTATTTTTTCTCTTATTAAATAGATACTTATGTACCTAGAAATGTTTTTTGGAAAAAATAAAAAGCAAACTATGAGGCAGCTGCAGTTCAAATTTGGCCCGCTTCCTACTGAATCGGCAGAAATTTGTCTTTTTCACCAGAGGTGGATCAAAACTTTCGACAACCAACCATTTGGTCAATTGTGCATTAAATATGTCCTAGAATTTTATAAAAATGATTTGGTCCAATTTTGCAACAAGTATATGGTAGGTCATTCACAAAAAAAAACTCATTTCGGGCACTCAAAAAATGGAAAATGAATTTTCCGTGCAAAGAAAATGAAAACTCCCCTAGGAAACATTGTTTGGAATTCCAAGATGCACCCTTGTGCACAATATGAGATCATTTGAACAAACTTTGCCATGAATGTGGCCATAAGATTGATCATTTTGCTTGAAAGCCATGAATCTTCACGCATGCTAGCTCATTTCTGAGAACACTTTTTTAAAATAATTGCCGTATTACAAGTTTATTATTTTTCCTGGAAACTTGGTCACAAATAATGACACAATGCGAAGGTTTTCCGATTTTTTGATTTTTTTTAATTTTTTATGCCTGTTTCAAAATGTGGTGAAAACGACGGGCTTGACCGTTCCTTGCTAATGGTTGAATCTTGGAAAACTGTTGATGTTTCTCTTATTAAATAGACACTTATGTACCTAGAAAAGATTTTTGGAAAAAATAAATAGCAAACTATGAGGTAGCTGCAGTTCAAATTTGACCCGCTTCCTACTGGATAGGCGGAAATTTCTCTTTTTCACTAGAGGTGGATCAAAACTTTTGACACCCAACCATTTGGTCAATTGTTCATTAAATATGTACTAGTATTTTATAAAAATAATTTGGTCCAATTTTGCAACAAATACATGGTAGATCATTCACAAAAAAAACTCATTTCGGGCACTCAAAAAATGGAAAATGAATTTTCCGTGCAAAGAAAATGAAAACTCCCTTAGGCAACATTGTTTGGAATTCCAAGATACACCCTTGTGCACAATATGAGATCATTTGAAGAAATTATGCCATGAATGCGGCCATAAGATTGATCATTTGGCTTGGAAGCCATGAATCTTCACGCATGATAGCTCATTTCTGAGAACACTTTTTTAAAATAATTACCGTATTACAAGTTTATTATTTTTCCTGGAAACTTGGTCACAAATAATGACACAATGCGAAGGTATTCCGATTTTTTGATTTTGTTTTGAATTATTTATGCCCGTTTCAAAATGTGGTCAAAACGACGAGCTTTACCGTTCCTAGCGAATGGTTGAATCTTGGAAATTTTTTGATCTTTCTCTTATTAAATAGATACTTATGTACCTATAAATGATTTTTTGAAAAAATAAAGAGCAAACTATGAGGTAGCTGCAGTTTAAATTTGACCCGCTTCCTTCTGAATCGGCGGAAATATGTCTTTTTCACCAGAGGTGGATCAAAATTTTTGACACCCAACCATTTTGGTCAATTGTTCATTAAATATGTCCTAGTATTTTATAAAAATAATTTGGTCTAATTGTGCAATAAATATATGGTAGGTCAATCACAAAAAATCTCATTTAAGGCACTCAAAAAATGGAAAATGAATTTTCCGTGCAAAGAAAATGAAAACTCCCTTAGGCAACATTGTTTGGAATTCCAAGATGCACCCTTGTGCACAATATGAGATCATATTAACAAAGTATGCCATGAATGTGGCCATAAGATTGATCATTTGGCTTGAAAGCCATGAATCTTCACGCATGACAGCTCATTTCTGAGAACACGTTTTTAAAATAATTGATGTATTACAAGTTTACTATTTTTCCTGGAAACTTGGTCACAAATAATGACACAAGTCGAAGAGTTTCCATTTTTTATTTTTTTTGAATTTTTATGCCTGTTTCAAAATGTGGTCAAAACGACGGGCTTGACCGTTCCTAGCTAATGGTTGAATCTTGGAAAACTTCTGATGTTTCACTTATTAATAGATACTTATGTACATAGAAATGATTTTTGAAAAAAAATAAAGAGCAAACTATGAGGTAGATGCAGTTCAAATTTGGCCCGCTTCCTCCTGAATCGGTGAAAATTTCTCTTTTTCACCAGAGGTGGATCAAAACTTTTGACACCCAACCATTTTGGTCAATTGTGCATTAAATATGTCCTAGTATTTTATAAAAATAATTTGGTCCAATTTTGCAACAATTATATGGTAGGTCATTCATAAAAAAACTCATTTCGGGCACTCAAAAAATGGAAAATGAATTTTCCGTGCAAAGAAAATGAAAACTCCCATAGGCAACATTGTTTGGAATTCCAAGATGCACCCTTGTGCACAATATGAGATCATTTGAACAAACTATGCCATGAATGTGGCCATAAGATTGATAATTTAGCTTGAAAGCCATGAATCTTCACGCATGATAGCTCATTTCTGAGAACACTTTTTTAAAATAATTTCCGTATTACAAGTTTATTATTTTTCCTAACAACTTGGTCACAAATAATGACACAATGAGAAGGTTTTCCATTTTTTTGATTTTTATTGAATTTTTTATGCCCGTTTCAAAATGTGGTCAAAACGACGGGCTTGGCCGTTCCTAGCTAATGGTTGAATCTTGGAAAACTTTTGATGTTTCTCTTATTAAATAGATACTTATGTACCTATAAATGATTTTAGGAAAAAATAAAGAGCAAACTATGAGGCAGCTGCAGTTCAAATTTGGTCCGCTTCCTCCTGAATCGGCGGAAAATTTGTCTTTTTCACCAGAGGTGGATCAAAACTTTTGACACCCAACCATTTGGTCAATTGTGCATTAAACATGTCCTAGAATTTTATAAAAATAATTTGGTCCAATTTTGCTACAAATATATGGTAGGTCCTTCACACAAAAAAAAACTCATTTCGGGCTCTCAAAAAATGGAAAATGAATTTCCCGTGCAAAGAAAATGAAAACTCCCTTAGGCAACATTGTTTGGAATTCCAAGATGCACACTTGTGCACAATATGAGATCATATTAACAAACTATGCCATGAATGTGGCCATAAGATTAATCATTTGGCTTGAAAGCCATGAATCTTCACGCATGATAGCTCATTTCTGAGAACATGTTTTTAAAATAATTGCCGTATTACAAGTTTACTATTTTTCCTGGAAACTTGGTCACAAATAATGACACAAGTCGAAGAGTTTCCATTTTTTTTTAATTTTTATGCCTGTTTCAAAATGTGGTCAAAACGACGGGCTTGACCGTTCCTAGCTAATGGTTGAATCTTGGAAAACTTTTGATGTTTCTCTTATTAAATAGATACTTATGTACCTAGAAATGATTTTTGAAAAAAATAAAGAGCAAACTATGAGGCAGATGCAGTTCAAATTTGGCCCGCGTCCTCCTGAATCAGCGAAAATTTGTCTTCTTCACCAGAGGTGGATCCAAACTTTTGACACCCAACCATTTTGGTCAATTGTGCATTAAATATGTCCTAGTATTTGATAAAAATAATTTGGTCCAATTTTGCAACAATTATATGGTAGGTCATTCACAAAAAAACTCATTTCGGGCACTCAAAAAATGGAAAATGAAATTTCCGTGCAAAGAAAATGAAAACTCCCTTAGGCAACATTGTTTGGAATTCCCAGAGGCACCCTTGTGCACAATATGAGATCATTTGAACAAACTATGCCATGAATGTGGCCATAAAATTGATCATTTGGTTTGAAAGCAATGAATCTTCACGCATGGTAGCTCATTTCTGAGAACACTTTTTTAAAATAATTGCTGTATTACAATTTTATTATTTTTCCTAGAAACTTGGTCACAAATAATGACACAATGAGAAGGTTTTCCATTTTTTTGATTTTTTTTGAATTTTTTATGCCCGTTTCAAAATGTGGTTAAAACAACGGGCTTGGCCGTTCCTAGCTAATGGTTGAATCTTGGAAAACTTTTGATGTTTCTCTTATTAAATAGATACTTATGTACCTATAAATGATTTTAGGAAAAAATAAAGAGCAAACTATGAGGTAGCTGCAGTTTAAATTTGACTCGCTTCCTTCTGAATCGGCGGAAATTTGTCTTTTTCACCAGAGGTGGATCAAAATTTTTGACACCCAACCATTTTGTTCAATTGTGCATTAAATATGTCCTAGTATTTTATAAAAATAATTTGGTCTAATTGTGCAACAGATATATGGTAGGTCAATCACAAAAAAACTCATTTCAGGCACTCAAAAAATGGAAAATGAATTTTCCGTGCAAAGAAAATGAAAACTCCCTTAGGCAACATTGTTTGGAATTCCCAGATGCACCCTTGTGCACAATATGAGAACATATTAACGAACTATGCCATGAATGTGGCCATAAGATTGATCATTTGGCTTGAAAGCCATGAATCTTCACGCATGATAGCTCATTTCTGAGAACACTTTTTTAAAATAATTGCCGTATTACAAGTTTATTATTTTTCCTGGAAACTTGGTCACAAATAATGACACAATGCAAAGGTTTTCCATTTTATTGATTTTTTGAATTTTTTATGCCCGTTTCAAATTGTGGTCTAAACGACGGGCTTGACCGTTCCTAGCTAATGGTTGAATCTTTGAAATTTTTTCATTTTTCTCTTATTAAATAGATACTTATGTACCTAGAAATGTTTTTTGGAAAAAATAAAAAGCAAACTATGAGGCAGCTGCAGTTCAAATTTGGCCCGCTTCCTACTGAATCGGCGGAAATTTGTCTTTTTCGCCATAGGTGGATCAAAACTTTTTACAACCAACCATTTGGTCAATTGTGCATTAAATATGTCCTAGAATTTTATAAAAATTATTTGGTCCAATTTTGCAACAAATATATGGTAGGTCATTCACAAAAAAAAACTCATTTCGGGCACTCAAAAAATGGAAAATGAATTTTCCGTGCAAAGAAAATGAAAACTCCCCTAGGCAACATTGTTTGGAATTCCAAGATGCACCCTTGTGCACACTATGAGATCATTTGAACAAACTTTGCCATGAATGTGGCCATAAGATTGATCATTTGGCTTGAAAGCCATGAATCTTCACGCATGATAGCTCATTTCTGAGAACACTTTTTTAAAATAATTTCCGTATTACAAGTTTATTATTTTTTCCTGGAAACTTGGTCACAAATAATGACACAATGCGAAAGTTTTCCGATTTTTTGATTTTTTTTAATTTTTTATGCCTGTTTCAAAATGTGGTCAAAACGACGGGCTTGACCGTTCCTTCCTAATGGTTGAATCTTGGAAAACTTTTGATGTTTCTCTTATTAAATAGATACTTATGTACCTAGAAAAGATTTTTGAAAAAAATAAATAGCAAACTATGAGGTAGCTGCAGTTCAAATTTGACCCGCTTCCTACTGAATAGGCGGAAATTTGTCTTTTTCACTAGAGGTGGATCAAAACTTTTGACACCCAACCATTTGGTCAATTGTTCATTAAATATGTACTAGTATTTTATAAAAATAATTTGGTCCAATTTTGCAACAAATATATGGTAGATCATTCACAAAAAAAACTCATTTCGGGCACTCAAAAAATGGAAAATGAATTTTCCGTGCAAAGAAAATGAAAACTCCTTTAGGAAACATTGTTTGGAATTCCAAGATGCACCCTTGTGCACAATATGAGATCATTTGAACAAACTATGCCATGAATGCGGCCATAAGATTGATCATTTGGCTTGAAAGCCATGAATCTTCGCGCATGATAGCTCATTTCTGAGAACACTTTTTTAAAATAATTACCGTATTACAAGTTTATTATTTTTCCTGGAAACTTGGTCACAAATAATGAGACAATGCGAAGGTAGTCCGTTTTTTGATTTTGTTTTGAATTTTTTATGCCCGTTTCAAAATGTGGTCAAAACGACGAGCTTTACCGTTCCTAGCGAATGGTTGAATCTTGGAAATTTTTTGATGCTTCTCTTATTAAATAGATACTTATGTACCTATAAATGATTTTTGGAAAAAATAAAGAGCAAACTATGAGGTAGCTGTAGTTTAAATTTGACGCGCTTCCTTCTGAATCGGCGGAAATTTGTCTTTTTCACCAGAGGTGGATCAAAACTTTTGACACCCAACCATTTTGGTCAATTGTGCATTAAATATGTCCTAGTATTTTATAAAAATAATTTGGTCCAATTTTGCAACAAATATATGGTAGGTCAATCACAAAAAAACTCATTTCGGGCACTCAAAAAATGGAAAATGAATTTTCCGTGCAAAGAAAATGAAAACTCCCTTAGGCAACATTGTTTGGAATTCCAAGATGCACCCTTGTGCACAATATGAGATCATATTAACAAACTATGCCATGAATGTGGCCATAAGATTGATCATTTGGCTTGAAAGCCACGAATCTTCACGCATGATAGCTCATTTCTGAGAACACGTTTTAAAAATAATTTCCGTATTAGAAGTTTACTATTTTTCCTGGAAACTTGGTCACAAATAATGACACAAGTCGAAGAGTTTCCATTATATTTTTTTTTTGAATTTTTATGCCTGTTTCAAAATGTGGTCAAAACGACGGGCTTGACCGTTCCTAGCTAATGGTTGAATCTTGGAAAACTTTTATTGTTTCTTTTATTAAATAGATACTTATGTACCTAGAAATGATTTTGTGAAAAAAAATAAAGAGCAAACTATGAGGCAGATGCAGTTCAAATTTGGCCCCCTTCCTCCTGAATCGGCGAAAATTTGTCTTTTTCACCAGAGGTGGATCAAAACTTTTGACACCCAACCATTTTGGTCAATTGTGCATTAAATATGTCCTAGTATTTTATAAAAATAATTTGGTCCAATTTTGCAACAATTATATGGTAGGTCATTCACAAAAAAACTCATTTTGGGCACTCAAAAAATGGAAAATGAATTTTCCGTGCAAAGAAAATGAAAACTCCCTTAGGCAACATTGTTTGAATTCCAAGATGCACCCTTGTGCACAATATGAGATCATTTGAACAAACTATGCCATGAATGTGGCCATAAGATTGATAATTTAGCTTGAAAGCCATGAATCTTCACGCATGATAGCTCATTTCTGAGAACACTTTTTTAAAATAATTGCCGTACTACAAGTTTATTATTTTTCTTGGAAACTTGGTCACAAATAATGACACAATGCGAAGGTTTTCCGATTTTTTTTATTTTTTTTTGAATTTTTTATGCCCGTTTCAAAATGTGTTCAAAACGACGGGCTCGACCGTTCCTAGCTAATGGTTGAATCTTGGAAAACTTTTGATGTTTCTCTTATTAAATAGATACTTATGTACCTAGAAATGATTTTTGGAAAAAATAAAGAGCAAACTATGAGGTAGCTGCAGTTTAAATTTGACCCGCTTCCTCCTAAATCGGCAGAAATTTGTCTTTTTCACCAGAGGTGGATCAAAACTTTGACACCCAACCATTTGGTCAATTGTGCATTAAAACGACGAGCTTTACCGTTCCTAGCGAATGGTTGAATCTTGGAAATTTTTGATGCTTCTCTTATTAAATAGATACTTATGTACCTATAAATGATTTTTGGAAAAAATAAAGAGCAAACTATGAGGTAGCTGTAGTTTAAATTTGACGCGCTTCCTTCTGAATCGGCGGAAATTTGTCTTTTTCACCAGAGGTGGATCAAAACTTTTGACACCCAACCATTTTGGTCAATTGTGCATTAAATATGTCCTAGTATTTTATAAAAATAATTTGGTCCAATTTTGCAACAAATATATGGTAGGTCAATCACAAAAAAACTCATTTCGGGCACTCAAAAAATGGAAAATGAATTTTCCGTGCAAAGAAAATGAAAACTCCCTTAGGCAACATTGTTTGGAATTCCAAGATGCACCCTTGTGCACAATATGAGATCATATTAACAAACTATGCCATGAATGTGGCCATAAGATTGATCATTTGGCTTGAAAGCCACGAATCTTCACGCATGATAGCTCATTTCTGAGAACACGTTTTAAAAATAATTTCCGTATTAGAAGTTTACTATTTTTCCTGGAAACTTGGTCACAAATAATGACACAAGTCGAAGAGTTTCCATTATATTTTTTTTGAATTTTATGCCTGTTTCAAAATGTGGTCAAAACGACGGGCTTGACCGTTCCTAGCTAATGGTTGAATCTTGGAAAACTTTTATTGTTTCTTTTATTAAATAGATACTTATGTACCTAGAAATGATTTTGTGAAAAAAAATAAAGAGCAAACTATGAGGCAGATGCAGTTCAAATTTGGCCCCCTTCCTCCTGAATCGGCGAAAATTTGTCTTTTTCACCAGAGGTGGATCAAAACTTTTGACACCCAACCATTTTGGTCAATTGTGCATTAAATATGTCCTAGTATTTTATAAAAATAATTTGGTCCAATTTTGCAACAATTATATGGTAGGTCATTCACAAAAAAACTCATTTTGGGCACTCAAAAAATGGAAAATGAATTTTCCGTGCAAAGAAAATGAAAACTCCCTTAGGCAACATTGTTTGGAATTCCAAGATGCACCCTTGTGCACAATATGAGGTCATTTGAACAAACTATGCCATGAATGTGGCCATAAGATTGATAATTTAGCTTGAAAGCCATGAATCTTCACGCATGATAGCTCATTTCTGAGAACACTTTTTTAAAATAATTGCCGTACTACAAGTTTATTATTTTTCTTGGAAACTTGGTCACAAATAATGACACAATGCGAAGGTTTTCCGATTTTTTTTATTTTTTTTTGAATTTTTTATGCCCGTTTCAAAATGTGTTCAAAACGACGGGCTCGACCGTTCCTAGCTAATGGTTGAATCTTGGAAAACTTTTGATGTTTCTCTTATTAAATAGATACTTATGTACCTAGAAATGATTTTTGGAAAAAATAAAGAGCAAACTATGAGGTAGCTGCAGTTTAAATTTGACCCGCTTCCTCCTAAATCGGCAGAAATTTGTCTTTTTCACCAGAGGTGGATCAAAACTTTTGACACCCAACCATTTGGTCAATTGTGCATTCTGAATGAGAAGATTTTTCCTTATGTGGAGAGTAGAAAAATTTCTATGCTTGTAGATCATGGAAAGAATGCTTTAAGTGATGGTTATTGTTGAATTCATCCATGATGCTATTGAAAATTATTATGAGGGAGGAATATATGCTTGTAGGATTTGCGATAATATCAAGTTTCCTCTCTATGTGCTTAAAGTTTTGAAGTTATACTTGTTTTGCCTTCCTATGCTTGTTGATTCTTGTTCCTATAAATTATGTGCTCACAAAATCCCTAGGCATAGGAAGTTGGTTAGATTCAAATGTGCTAGTCATATTCTTCATGATGCTCTCTTTATGTTTCAATTCTTATCTTTTATGTGAGCATCATTGATATCATCATGCCTAGCTAAAAGGCATTAAAGAAAAGCGCTTGTTGAGAGGCAACCCAATATTTACCCTTACTGTTTTTGTGTGTTTACATGATTAATGTACTGTAGTAATCATGTTTAATAGCTTTTGTTTTTCAATAAAGTGCCAAGTAAGACCTTTGGGAAGACTTGGGTGAGAGTTAATGTGATCTTGCTGTAAAAAACAGAAACTTTGCGCTCACGGGATTAGCTACCATTTTTTTTACAGAAGAGTGCTTTTGAGTTTATTGTTTTTGCATAAGATTAATAGAAAAATTCCTCCCGTCCACCAATTTATCTCATAATTTTTGGAGTAGCAGAAGTATGGTTTATGTTCAGATCATTACAGACTGTTCTGTTTCTGACAGATTCTGTTTTCATTGCATGGTTTACTTGTTTTCTAGTTTCTATGGCTTATATTTTTCAATATAAATTGTAGAAATGATATGGCATAGTAGGAATTGTGTGAGAAAAATTATGAACCTTCGTCTTTGATAGCACCAAAGTGAATGGTTTACTGTTTATCATACTAACATATCTCACAAAGTTCCGTTAAGTTTTGTGTGATTGAAGTTTTCATACTTTGGGTGAGATATCGATATGAGGAGAATAAGGAGTGGAAAGACCCCAAGCTTGGGGATGCCCAAGGCACCCCAAGTTAATATTCAAGGAAGACTCAAGCGCCTAAGCTTGGGGATGCCCCGGAAGACATCGCCTCTTTCGTCTTCAAAACTATCGGTATACCTTACTCGGAGCTATATTTTTATTCATCACATGATATATGTTTTGCTTGGAGCGTGTTTTCAATTTTACTTGTTGTTTGAATAAATCATTGGATCTGAAAACTTGAACGAAAAAGAATATTCCCATGGCTAGTTAATTATTTGACTACTCAGTGTTCTTCACTTATATCTTTTTGGAGTAGTTTGTCATTTACTCATGTGCTTCACATATATCCTGTGAGTAAATGGTTGAATGAATTGAATATTATAAATCTGAATTTATATATGTTTCATATGCTTATACCATGGGGAGTAACACTACTAGGGAAAAGCCTGTACACAGAATCTTACCAGTAGCTCGCTTTAAAATCAGGCGCTGCTGCTAAGTAGAAGTAGCGCGCGCAGACAAAACTCGCTGCTGAAACAAGTTTATCAGTAGCGCGTACACTCAAAGACGCGCTACTGCTAAAATTCCTACGACGCCGCCGCGAGGCCAGTTATAGCGGCAGCGCGTTAATACAAAGAGCGCTACTGCTACGGGTCGTAGCAGTAGCGCAATTACGCAATAACCGCTGCTGCTAAGTTAACTAGTTGCAATAACCCACAGATCCACACACTCACTCGATCTCCCCCTCAACCCCCCGCGCCGCCAGTCCTCCCCCGTCGCCCCTCCTCCGATCTGCGCCACCGTCATCTCATCCTCCTCGCTGGACTCGGTACCGGCCTCCTCCTCCGTCCTCCCTCCACTCGCCGCTGGCCGGCCCCTCCTCGCTCCGCCTTCCTCCTCCGTCCTCCCTCCACTCGCCGCCAGCCGGCCCCTCCTCGTTCCGCCTTCCTCCTCCATCATTCCTTCTACTCCCTCCTCGAGTCGCCCCTCCTTCTCCCTCCTCCCTGCTACATTTTGATTTAGTAGGCTAGTTTATATGCAACATTTTGATTTAGTTGATATGATTCAGTTGATTTAGTAGGCTAGTTGATTTAGTTGATTTAGAACATTTTCATTTAGTTGATTTAGTAGGCTAGTTGATTTAGTTGATTTAGTAGGCTAGTTGATTTAGTTGATTTAGAACATTGTGTCATTTAGTTGATTTAGTATGCTAGTTGATTTAGTATGCACCATTTTATTGTTATTTTTTCTGTACATGGATAGGTAGATGCTTTTGTTTTTTTTTGTAATAAGTTATTTTTTTGGCAAAATGTAGGTGCCAATTTAGGTAAATTTGCCACTTGTTTTTTAATCAATTATCTTAGGCAATAGGTGCCATCGAAATGCTTTGGTAGGTGGTACCTTGTCATCTAATCGTTAATCCTTTGCTCATATTGCTTTAGGAAAATGGCGCCACCACCACCACCACTATGTCGATTGTGCAAGTCAAGGTGCGCCAAAGAGCCTTGCAACCGCAAGCTGTTCGGCATCTACTTCCAACCGAGTTTTAGTCATGCGGCGTTAAGAAATTACATGAAATGTAACAACTATTTTATTTTTAGTGTTGGCATTACTGCATTGTGTCATTTTGCTTTTCTTACACAGATCGTCCCATGCAATGTGAGGTTGAAATTCAACAAGCTAACATGAGACACTGTGACATTTGAGGCTCCTGGGGGGCCATACACTATGGAGGTCGAGAAAGGACGCAATATGTCACAGATTGGAGGAGATGGATGGGCCCGCTTCCTCGCCGCATGCGTCTTCTTGGTGGTGAGTTGATCAGCTTCTCCTTGAGTAGAAAGACCCAAGCTGGCTGTCATTTATCTCAACCTGGTGGAAGATGATGAAGATGACGAAGCTGATGAAGATGACGAAGATGATGCAGATGACGAAGATGATGAAGATAATGAGGACCCACTTCATGAAGCCATCGTAGCTCAAAGAATGAGGCTGAGCGAGGACGAGGTGTGCAACCTATGGGACATAATTCCGCCACGTGATGACTTTGTTGGGTTGCCATTCGTGACCCACCTGACAAGTACCATGGTCGATCGACATGAAATGGTATGTTATACGTACTGACTGTAGTAATTTGATGATATATATATGCTTTATTGTTATACTTACAAATGCAAATTAACCGATGATATGCTTAGTGAATCCGATGAAATGCTTAGTGTAGAGTCTAATGATATGCTTAATAGAATTCATGATTAATTAGTACAAATGCGTAGTAATGTGTCTTTTGATAGTGTAGAAATCTAGACTTAATACAAATATATTTGCAAGAGTATGTGTGAGGCTATTTATTAATTGATATGTTTTTCTTATTCAGAAATTGCCAAAGAACCTATCTGTGAGTTGTGGTATCGAGCCTGATGAAGAAGGCTCAGCTGGACTACGCCCTACCGCAAGGGGCTCCATCACCACCTGTACTTACCACATGGACACAGACGGTCGCACACACTTAAACTCGGTTGGGTGGAAGAGATTCCTCGTTGGCAAGAATCTTCGTGTTGGACAGGCCATCCTAATTACTATCAGGAACACCCACCGCCCAGGCTTGAGGATGATGATCGTCGTCGATATCATCTAGAACTACATATGTGTGGCTATATCATCTAAAACTACATATGATGATCGTCGTCGATATCATGTAGAACTACATATGATGATCGTCGTCGATATCATCTAGAACTAAATATGATGATCGTAGTCGATGTCACCTTGTACTGCTAGAGGATGCATGTTGAGCATATATGAAATTGTAATCTAGTACTTCCTCGGTTCCAAATTACTCGTCGTGGTTTTAGTTCAAATTTGAACTAAAACCACGACAGATAATTTGGAACCGAGGGAGTACTACCTAGTACCTATAATGCTTTATGAAATTGATATCTAGTAGAACTAGTATCTGAAAATTGCAGTTCTTGAAGCGGAATGGGAAATGGTGGAAGATATAACAGTGGCGGGAGCAGAAATCGCTACAGCTAACTAATAGTAGCGCTGCTCGGAAATGCGCTGCTGATATAGTCAATAGTAGTAGCGCGGTACAGGCAGCGCTACTACTAACGGTTAGTATGGCGCCTTATTCAGTAGCGCAGTGCCCTTTTGCTGATAGCCTCAAAACCGTGCTACTACTAGGGTTTTCCCTAGTAGTGTAATGACTTCACACAGAATAAGTATATGTAGTAAACTTATTGGAAGTTAGCAAACGCAGAATTGGTCACTTTTACAATTCATGAAAGAATATTGAAGGAAGAGATATTTCACATATAAATATACTATCTTGGACATCTTTTGTAATTGTGAGCACTCATTAAAATATGACATGCTAAAAGGTTCATGTTGGACAAGGAATACAACTTAATGGGTTATGTTTTCCTATATCCAAAATGTTATATTGTCCTGGATCATGCAACATGTTGGGCTTGCCTTTCCCTCTCATGCTAGCCAAATTCTTTGCACCAAGTAGAAATACTAGTGTGCTTCCAAACATCCCTTAAACCAGTTTTGCCATGAGAGTCCACCATACCTACCTAAGGATTGAGTAAGATCCTTCAAGTAAGTTGTCATCGGTGCATGCAATAAAAATTGCTCCTTAAATATGTATGATCTATTAGTGCGAAGAAAATAAGCTTTATACGAACTTGTGATAGGGAAGAAATAAAAGCGACGGACTGCATAATAAAGGTCTTGATCACAAGTGGCAATATAAAGTGATCTTCTTTTGCATTAAGATTTTGTGCATCCAACCATAAAAGCGCATGACAACCTCTGCTTCCCTTTGCAAAGGGCATGTCTTTTACTTTTATCTTCTACCCTTATACAAGAGTCATGGTGATCATCACCTTTCCTTTTTACACTTTTTCCTTTGGCAAGCACTTTGTGTTGGGCGACCGAATATATATATATATATATATATATATATATATATATATATATATATATATATATATATATATATATCCACTTGGATATAGGTTTTCATAAATTATTATTGTTGACATTACCGTTGAGGTAAAAGGTTGGGAGGCGAAACTATAAGCCCCTATCTTTCTCTATGTCCGGTTAAAACTTTGAACCCATAAATATCACATGAGTGTTTGCAATTGTGAAAGATTAAATGATAGTTGAGTATGTGGAGTTTGCTGAATCAAAGCTCTTACATAAACCCTTCCCGAAAATAAGATGAATTGCAATTGTTTGATGACTAAGAGCACCGTCTGTTAGTTTTCAAGAAAATTTATGATCTATACTTTAACATCTGAATAGCTTGTTACTTGATCATGAAAAGTTTTATGAAGATGAGCTACTGTTATGATATATAATGATGCTATAAAGAGTGATCGAAACTATCATTGATGAAACTTATGCACTTGCTAGCATTCACATTTCATAAATTGTTACTTTTATCATTTACCTACTCAAGGACGAGCAGGAATTAAGCTTGGGGATGCTGATACGTCTCCAACGTATCTATAATTTATGAAGTATTCATGCTATTATATTATAAACCTTGGATGTTTTATATGCATTTATATGCTATTTTATATGATTTTTGGGACTAACCTATTAACCTAGTGCCCAGTGCGATTTACTTTTTTCCTTGTTTTTGAGTTTTACTGAAAAGGAATATCAAACGGAGTCCAATTGACGTGCCAATTTTTGACGATTTTTTATGGAC
This sequence comes from Aegilops longissima, assembly GCA_021605205.1. NCBI lineage: Eukaryota > Viridiplantae > Streptophyta > Magnoliopsida > Poales > Poaceae > Aegilops > Aegilops longissima. The sequence continues at coordinate 560,942,523 of CM038676.1, read as the reverse complement.
CAAAAGAAGACCCCGGAGTAAAAGAGTTGGGACAGGAGAGTCCCGAGGCGTCCACGAGGGTGGGGGCGCCCCCCCCCCCCAGGCGCGTGGGCCTGCCTCGTGGATGCCTCGGGCGCCTCCTTGACGTGAGACCGACGCCAAAAATTCCTATAAATACAGAAACCTCAAGAAATCAACCTAGATCAGAAGTTCCACCACCTCAAGCCTCTGTAGCCACGAGAAACCAATCCAGGGGGAGGCCATGGAGGAGGAAGCACAAGGGGGGGAACCTCTCCTCTTCCCTCTTGGTGGCACCGGAGTGCCGTGAAGAGGGGAATCATCGCCGCGGTGATCGTCTTCATCAACATCACCATCATCATCACCATCCTCATGTCTTTTACGCGGTCCACTCTCCCGCACCCTGCTGTAATCCCTACTTGAACATGGTGCTTTATGCCACATATTATGATCCAATGATGTGTTGCCATCTTATGATGTTTTATGTAGATATCCTTTGTCTTTGGGTTGATTGATGATCTAGATTGGTACGAGTTGTATGTTTTATTTTGGTGCTGTCCTATTGTGCCCTCCGTGTCGCGCAAGCATGAGGGATTCCCGCTGTAGGGTGTTGTGATACGTTTATGATTCGCTTATAGTGGGTTGCTTGAGTGGCAGAAGCATAAACCCGAGTAAGGGGGTTGTTGCGTATGGGATAAAGGGGACTTTATGCTTTAATGCTATGGTTGGGTTTTACCTTAATGATCTTTAGTACTTGCGGATGCTTGCTAGAGTTCCAATCATAAGTGCATATGGTCCAAGAAGAGAAAGTATCACTACTACAAAAAGGGTTATAGATGGAATGGCCACTAATGGCGCACCTGTGATGTGGTGCGCCATTACTATATTCTAATTGAAAAAAAAGATAAAAAAATTTGTTACTAATGGCGCACCGTTGCATAGTGCGCCATTACTAATTGACATAGTAATGGCGCACCACATCCGTCGTGCGCCATTAGTAGTTTTGAAAAAAAAATAAAAAAAAATAAAAAAAAATTTGTTACTAATGGCGCACCATGTCTCGGTGCGCCATTACTAGTTTTAACTAGTAATGGCGCACTTTCCACTGGTGCGCCATTACTAAGTTCTTTTCAAAAAAAAATCAAAAAATATATCAATTTTTTTATTTTTTTTCAAAACTAGTAATGGCGCACCGTGGGTGTGGTGCGCCACTACTAGTTAACATAGTAATGGCGCACCGTGGGTGTGGTGCGCCATTACTGACTTGCCCCAACACCAATGCATCCCCCGTGGATCGCCTTTTCAGTTTTAAAAAAAAATAAAAGAAAATGATGGAAATGTCAAAAAAATAAAAGAAAATATGTTTCTCATGTGATATGTGCTCTAGTTTTTGGGAAAATTTACAAATATGAATTTCGACTTTATTTGCAAAATCTCTTTGGAAATTTGTAAAATGGGCATAACTTTTGCATACGAACTCGGATGAAAAAGTTTTTTATATGAAAAATCATCTACTCGAAAAGTTACATCAAAATTTAATCGGGGGGACCCCGTTAAACATTTTCAAAATCCCCAAAAACCTAACAGAAAAAAAGTTACGGGGCTTTCAAGATCTAGCGGCAAAAAAAATCAAAAAATTTCAAACTTACTAGTGGCGCACCGTGGATGTGGTGCGCCACTAGTAACAAAAAAAAATTGGTTTTGAATTTTTTTTCTGAATTTTTTTTCAAAAAATGATACGTAATATGACCGGGAAGTTTGAAATATTTTTCAAAATTTCATCATAGTCATGAACATGAACAAAGTCCTAGACATCAACAAGGTATAACATGATTGATATGCTAGATATATCAATAAGTGCCTGTGAAGTGAAATTTATTCTTTGGGGTTGGATAGAACTCTGAAGTTAAGCGTGCTTGGGCTGGAGTAGTGTGAGGATGGGTGACCTTCCGGGAAGTTTGACCACGGAGTGCGATTTGACCTGAGATTAAGCATATTGACCCGAGATTAAGCCATAGTGAACTGAGATTAAGAAAAAATTTTAAAAAAAAATTCTGAAAAAATTGGAAAAAAAAATTTGAAAAAAAATGTTACTAATGGCGCACTTCTATGTGGTGCGCCATTAGTATACCAGATACTAATGGCGCACTTCTATGTGGTGCGCCTAATGGCGCAAAAAAATACTACCTGAGATTAAGCCATAGTGAACTGAAATTAAGAAAAATTTGCAAAAAAAATTTTAAAAAAAATTCTGAAAAAATTCTGAAAAAAAATTTGAAAAAAATGTTACTAATGGCGCACTTCTATGTGGTGCGCCATTAGTATACCAGATACTAATGGCGCACTTCTATGTGGTGCGCCTAATGGCGCAAAAAAATACTAATGGCGTGCTAGTAATGGCGCACCGGTAGTGCGCCATTAGTAGGCAAACCCGGTGCGCCATTAGTAGGCCTTTTTCTAGTAGTGTATGTTAGGTTATGCCTCTCCCTCATATGAAATTGCAATGACGACTATCGGTCTTGTTAACAATTGCCTAGGATAATTCCGCACACTGATCCATCATTATCCACACTCGCTATTTATAATATTTAGTAATATATTCTAACTTTATGATAACAACACCTAATTTTAAATTTTAGCTCTCCGATATCATGCAAAGTTATCCTCTTCATACCCACAACGTAGTTTTATTTCTCGTTTCTAGTTGGAAGCAAGCGTTAGTGTCGTGAGAGTCGTGTCGATGGCGAATAGGACTTGAGAGAATATTGATCTTACCTTTAGCTCCTTGTGGGTTCGACACTCGATACTTATCACTTCCACCTTTGGGAATTGCTATGATGATTCCCTGCACTTGCGTATTATCAAATCCCATAGCTCGCAGTGCCTTTCAAATAGCGCATAACTCTCTCAAGCGCATGCCAATGATCATCTCCTAGTTTTGACACAAACCGACTCAGCTTGCTCATAGCAAAAGAGATGTCAGGCCTCGTGGCACTCACCAAATACATAAGCGAGCTAATAATCTGAGAATACCTCAGTTGATCTCTAGCAATCCGTCGATTCTTTCGAAGCAACAAAGTAGCATCATATGGAGTTGGAGAAGGCGTGCAGTCGCTATACCCAAAATGACTCAAGATTTCCACATAGTGAGACTGAAGTAGTGCGATCCCACCATTCTCATCTCTCAGCAGCTTGATGTTTAAGATAATATCAGCCACTCCTAGATCCTTCATCTCAAAGCAACGAGATAAGAAATCCTTAACCTCCTTGATTAAATCAAGTTTGGTTCCAAAGATCAGTATGTCGTCGACATACAGACAAAGAATAACTCCTTCACCCCCACCACGGCGATAGTACACACACTTGTCACCATAGTTTACTACAAAGCCGACAGCAGTTAATGTTCTTTCGAACTTCCCATGCCACTCCTTAGGAGCTTGTTTAAGGCCATATAAAGACTTTAATAACTTCCATTTGGTTGATCCATCGAGGAACTACAAAACCATCTGGTTGATCCATGTAAATTTCGTCCTTCAACTCTCCATCGAGGAAAGCTTCTTAACATCCATTTGATGAACGAGAAGACCATGTGAGGCATCCAGTGATAGTAGCACCCGAATTGTGGTCAGTCTAGCCACGGGTGAGTAAGTATCAAAGAAGTCTTCACCTTCTTTCTGGGTATAACCCTTAGCCACAAGCTATGCCTTGTACTTTTCAATTGTACCATCTGGTCTAAGCTTCTTCTTGAACACCCACTTACATCCTACAGGTTTGCACCCATAAGGGCGGTCGGTGAGCTCCCATGTTACATTAGCTAAGATGGAATCCATCTACGCCATTGAACTGCTTCCTTCGATGAGTCGACATCGGAGATGCATAGGCTTGAAAATAGTCTGGGTGTGTCATCCACGAGGTACACAATGAAATCATCACCAAAGGACTTTGCAGTCCTCTGTCTTTTACTCCTCACAGGATTTCCATTGTCACCCTCAACTGGATTCTCAACGTGTTCCATCGCAATGGCGGGTTCAGGAATTACAGCGAATTCCTCACTAGATGGAGTAGGTACCTCCTGATTTGATGAACTCGACATATCCTTCATAGGAAATATGTCCTCAAAGAAAGATGCATCATTCGACTCCATAATCATACCAACGTGCATGTCGGATACCTCAGATTTTATTATCAAAAATCTATAGCCAATGCTATGAAAAGCATAGCCCAGAAGAACACAGTCCACGGTTTTTGGTCAAAGCTTGCGCTTCTTGGGAATTGGTATATTGACTTTCGCCAAACAACCCCAAGTACGTAGGCAACATAGTTTCAACCTTTTCCTTTCCCACTCCTCAAATGGAGTCATGGACTTATGCTTTGTGGGAACTCGGCTTAGGACATGACACACAGTCATTAGCGCCTCCGCCCACCATTCCTTGGAGAGACCCGATGTGTCTAACATGGTGTTAACCATATCAGTTAGAGTTCGGTTCTTTCTTTCGGCTACCCCATTTGACTGAGGTGAGTAGGGAGGCGTCCTCTCATGGATTATACCATGTTCCACACAAAACAAATCAAATTCATTATAAAAGTACTCTCCACCACGATTAGACCTAAGCCGTTTAATTTTTCGATCAAGTTGGTTCTCTGCTTCAGCTTTATAGTTTTTGAAGAAAGTTAAAGCCCCATCTCTCGATTTCAGAAGATACACATAACAATATCTAATGGAGTCATCGATCAACGTCATGAAGTATCTCTTTCCACCTTTTGTCAACACGCCATTCATCTCACAAAGATCAGAATGTATGAGCTCTAGTGGTGCCAAGTCTCTTGTCTCTGCAGTTTTATGGGACTTGCGAGGTTGCTTAGCTTGCACACATACTTGGCACTTGGAGACTTTGACAGTAGAGATTTTTGGAATTAAATTCATATTGGCTAGCTACGTCATGCAACCAAAGTTAATGTGACAAAGTCATGACTGGCAAATATCAGACTCATTATTGTGGCAAACATTATTAATAACTTTAGTGCAAATATCTGACAAAGACAGGCGGAACAAGCCTCCACTCTCATAGCCTTTTCCAACAAATTGTCCATACTTAGAAATTAAAACTTTATTGGACTCAAAAACCAACTTAAAACCATCTTGACATAAACGGGAACCGCTAACGAGATTTTTATTGATGGACGGCACATGATGAATGTTTTTCAGATGCACGGTCTTCCCCGTAGTAAACTTCAGATCGACCTTACCGACACCATGAACGATGGCATGTGACCCGTTCCCCATCAGCACGGGAGAAGTCCCTGTGACCTAGTAAGAAGAAAACATAGAGGCATCAGCACAAACATGTACATTGGCACCAGTGTCAATTAACCAATGAGGAGATTGAAATACTGAAAGGATGGTAGGAAGAATACCGTACCCAGATTCCTTCATATCAGTATCACCAATGACAACATTAGCGGACTTGCCGCTCTTCTCATGTTCGCGCTCCTCAAAGCGGTTAGGACACTTCGGATCCCAGTGATTAGGATCACCGCAAACATGGCAAAGTCCCTTCCCGTTCTTGTGAGAATTCTTCTTGAAGTTGGTAGAATGTGATGGCTTGTTCTTTGTATCAAACTTGCCTTTGCCCTGAGTTTTGTTCTTGTTGTTTTTGAACTTGTTGGGCTGGAACTTCTTCTTCTGTACCATGTGGGCACTAGAACCTCCCTCAGCAACTCGAGCACGTGTGTCCTTTGCTCTCGCCTTCTCTTCAACATAAAGAGTACCAATGAGATCCGCAACGGAAACTCCTGTCTCTTGTGTTTCAGGGAAGTAGCAAAATTGTTCCACGAAGGTGGAAGCTTGGCAATAATGCCCCCGGCAACAAATTTATCCGGCAACACACACTTAAAATACTCAAGTTCCTTGGCGAGTGACTATATCTCATGAGCCTGATGTACAACAGAGCGCTCATCAGTCATCTTGTAGTCATAGAATTGCTCCATGATGTACAACTCGCTGCCGGCGTCCGAGGCACCAAACTTGGCCTCGAGCGCATCCCACATGTCCTTGCCGCTATGAAACGACATATATGAGTCCACAATGGAATCATCAAGAACACTCAGAAGAGCGCCTTTAAAGAGAGTATCGATCTTCTCAAAAGCTTCCAGATGTGCTGGATTAAGATCGCACTCAGGCTTGCCCTTGGTAGCGTCATAGCAGCCCATGGCCTGAAACCAGTAGACTGCTCTCGTGCGCCACCTCTTATATCGCACCCCCTTAAAGGTAGGTGGCTTCAGATGCGCAGCAAAACCACTCGGGGTAAATTGCCTACACTCGGGTTTTTGGATTGTTGGAAATATGAGCATTTACTACGAGATTTAATCCGAATAAATAGAAGACAAATCATGACAGCAATAGCAGAGATTAAACTACTCATGCGAACTAGCATAGTAGATGCACAGATTACATCTGCACTTTCATCCCATGCATCAATGGCTGTATTTGGCATGTCAGGCAAAATCAGCCGGAAAGTGTCCTTTGTATAGTGAGACTCTTGTAGACTTGCTGGCGCCCATACCATCAATGGTTGAAGTCCCAAGCAAGGTATGGAGCGTTGGAAGTTGAGAGAGCCCAGAATGGTTTGAGGACTATTGTTGGAGTTGTTCTTACTGTTTTTTAATCCATATAATACCAATATATAGCATCCAAATTTCTCAAATTTACCTGGTTTATTTAGCATCCAAACCAGTCACGCTTTTGCCGCACATGTTTATGTGACATAGTGCTACGAGGAAATCTATAACGTCATCTGATTTTGGAGATTGTGAGTACAAATGTGCACAATTTTTCATCTGAGAGTCTTCCAACCATATCAAACTATTGGAAATATGAGCAAATTACTACAAGATTTAATCCGAATAAACAGAAGATAAATCGTGACAGCAATAACAGAGATTAAACTAATCATGCGAACTAGCATGGTAGATGAACAGATCAAATCTAGGGCACATACTAGTAACATGAATTCTACCAAGATCTCCAAGAAGAAGGATAGAATCACATACGGTGCAGTGGGAACAGCACCGCCGGCGTTGACGTTGTCGCCCATGTCGTCGAGGATGAGGCGAGGCGAGGCGTGGTGTGGCGAGCGAGGAGGAGGAGCGTGTGTGTAGGTCTCCTCTTCTCATGCATATACAAGTGGTAGAAGAGTTCACCTTATAAAGAGGAGCACCTCTCACTCAACTTCCGTGGTGGGACTAAACTTTAGTCTCACTCACTCCACTCACATGTGTGCATGAATGGGCAAGGAGAATTTCAGAATTTTAGTTGCACTAGTAGAAAACAGGGCTTTGGTAACAGCTCAAATACACATTAGTCCCGGTTGCATTATGAATCGGAACTAACGTGAGCATTAGTTCCGGTTCGAGCGGCTAAAGGCATTAGTCCCGGTTCAAATGAGACATTTAGTCCCGGTTTGAGATACGAACTGGGACTAAAGGGCAAAGATTAGACCTTTAGTCCCGGTTTGACACATGAACCGGGACTAAAGAGTGCGATAACCTTTAGTCCCGGTTCGTGTCTCAAACCGGGACTAAAGGTGTTCGTGTCTCAAACTCTACCCCCCCCAACCCCCCCGTGTATCGCCATTTCAGTTTTGAAAAAAATAAAAGAAAATGATAAAAACTTCAAAAAAAAAATCCTTCGAGATGCAGTTATAATACTACATCTACTAGTTAGGGAAATTAAAAACTTAAATTTGGACATGTTTTGCAAAAAAGTGTAATGAAAAAGTAAATGGCTATAACTTTTGCATACGATGTCGAAAACAAACTTATAATATATCAAAATATTCAGCATTAAAATCCGCATCCGATTTTGACGGCCATAGGCCTGTTTGCAAATTTTCAGAATCCTCAAATTCTAAAAGGAAAAATAGTTGTGCTCAAATTTTAGTTTTTTTTAATTTTGGTTAAATCTAGTCAAACTACTTATTCAAGAAGTATTAGTGTTACTAAATAATTATTCAAGAATATTAGTGTTACTAAATAATTATTCAAGAATATTAGTGTTACCAAATAATTATTTCAAATTTTCTGAATTTTGGTCAAATCTGGTCAAACAATGGTCAAATTACTTATTCAAGAAATATTAGTGTTACTAGATAATTATTGTTTTTTAGAATAACAGTTTCAAACTCAAATAATGAAATGCGTGACTTCATGCTCAAGCTAAACTCCTTAGGGTTAAAAGGATTGACATCTTACTATTGTCAGGAAAACAACAAGTGCAGACTTGGAAATGAGGGGGAATAAAACCCGGAAGTTAAGCGTGCTCAGTATGGAGTAGTGAGAGGATGGGTGACCGGCCGGGAAATTAGATGATTTGGAATGATGAAGGGGGATTAGAGATTAGAGGTTAAATTGAGCAGTGACGACGGGTGATTAGAGATTAAATTGTAAAATAATTCTGAAATTTGAAAAGCGGGGAAAAATTGAAAAATTGAAAAAAAATCATAAAATACCAACCGGGACTAAAGGTGGAGCTCGAGACAGCGGCCACGTGTAGGGCCTTTAGTCCCAGTTTGTAACAGAACCGAGACTAAAGGGGGGGTGGGGGGAGGGGGTTAGTAAAAGAACTGGGACTAAAGGCCCTCTGGAACCGGGACAAATGGGCCTTTTTGTACTAGCACTAGTGCAGAACCGGCCTTTAGTGCCGGTTCGTAACGGCCTTTAGTGCCGTTTCCACAACCGGCACTAAAGAGTGGGGACTAAAGTTTCCCCCCCCCTTTAGTACCAGTTTGTCACGAACCGGCGCTAAAGTGCGAACACGTGGCACGAGCCAGGCCCGGGTGCGCGTAGGGCTTTAGTACCGGTTGGTAACACCAACCGGTACTAAATGTTTGGGTGTTTTTTTTAATTTTCCATTACATTTTTTTGTTTGTTGGTATTTTCATGATACTACAAATTATACACGTTATGCATATATATATATATATATATATATATATATATATATATATATATATATATATATATATATATATATATATATATATATATCATCGAATGTCTCACAATTAACCAACACCATTATTCACACATACACATGTATATACATATACAATTTCTTCTACATATGTTGGTGCCTCCGGAGCATGATGACAAGTGGTTCATGGGGGCGGTAGCGGGTAATAGTATTCTCCTTTGGGATTTATGACCTGGTCGAGCAAAAATCCGGCTATTTCCTCTTGAAGTGCTAGTATGCGTTCCGATGGTAGGAGCTTATCCCGCACCTCTCTGAACTGTTAAGAAGGAGATCAATATGCATGTCTGTTAGTTGTATGACTAGATATCGATAATGGTATGAATAGTGTTACGACAAGCGTGCCCAGTCCTGTCTATCGGATCTGCTCCTTTCGAGGCGTCATCATGCGAATGTTCTCGCAAAGCGTAGAATGCACAGTTTATTCCCGGCACCTGCTTGAGGCCTTTACAAGAATGGAATTTAATCAGATAATGATTAATCAAGCATGATAATTAATTAATGATATTGAAACAAGAATTAAAGAGATGGTAGCTAGCTAGTACTACTTAATTACTTACCTTTGGTCGATGCCAAAACAACTTTTGTTTCCATTACTTTGAGTCACCGCGATGAACTTTGCCCATGCCCTGCCCGCCGCAAAGAAAATTAATAAAGGGTTATTAAATAGTTCATATCGAGAAATGACGAACTAATAATAGGCGAGATATATATAGTTAATAATGATTGAAATTACCTGTTGACTATCCCTTCACGATGGTGAAGTCACTTTCTTCTTTAGTTAGTGAGTCCGATAATTCAACTTTTCCTTCCTCAACTTTAATGTCTATCAAGACCAAGTGCCAACTGCATGCGCACACGTTTGCATGTCTTAAATAAGCGGGCATGTGCATAAAATTAATCAACTAGCGTAAACCGTATACACTTAATTATTAACATCTAGCTAGCTAGTAAGCAAAAACAGAATTTGTAGTACAAGACAGTGTGACTCATGGGAAGTTGTAAGGAAGTAGTATATCTTCATTGCTATTGAGGCGCTTCAAGAACTCTACCATGCTGGCCTCTACATCTGCTTGATAAAATGGAAACTTCCATATGTCCTCATTAACGGTACTTGGGTCAATGAACCCAATGCCATAGCGTCCAGATTTTTTCATTTCATACATCTTCATCCTTCATATAATACCACAGAAAAGAATATAGTGAGGATAATTACATGTAATGATTGATCAAAATTATCACTACACAATTAGCTTGAGACTTAAATTACAGAAAGAAATCACTTACAGACAATAGCAACTGACGATAGACTTGTCGAGTGCGTCTTGATTGTATAACTGAAAAGGCTCTGTATACTCAATGGACAGAGCTTTCTCATGGTAATAATGATCCTTCTTGACATTCACCATGAGGGACACTTGATTGGAAATCTTGGTCATGTTCATGTACCATTGATGCAATTCATACATTCTCATTGGGAGGTCCTTGACCTTGTCTGGATGGACCAAAGGTTTGCCCCAGGCATATTTCCATTTTATTTCCGATTTTAAGCGGAGACATGGGCTCGATTTGAGGTTGTCCAACGAGATCTTGAGCATTTCAGCCTGCTTGATATGCTCCTCCGTTATTACCACATCGCCTGCTTGGGAACGCTAACGGTTTGCCCACAATAATATTTGGCGCGTACTACTCTCATGTGTTGTTGGCACAACAAGCGGGGATCGCTTGCGCCGCTGTTTTCCCAGTGAGGAGCGGTTTTCCGCATTTTTGCCAGGCTGCTTATTGGCTCGAGCTCGAGCTCGCTTCCTTCGTAGCCATGCTCGATGTAGCTTCCTGATTTGGCGCTCATAGTCTGAGTCAACAGGCTTGGGAGCTGGTGCTCTAGCCATCTGAATGAAGTGGTCAATCGTTTTCTCAGGCACTCTCTCCTTTGGCGGCGGTGCAGTTTGGTCAAAATGGGCGTCCACTTGGGCCTGCACTATGGCTGCGTTTTGCTCCTCGGTCATGTCGTAAGGCCTCACGAGGAAGAGGCGAGGCTTGGACCATATTCATATCGCTTGTCTCCGCTGTACTTCCTGAACTACCTCGACTCGTGCCGCTCGCACCAAAGCTGCGGTATGTCTCTTCTGTGATTGTTGAGGCAGCGGAGACAGGTGGCGTGGAGTTGGACCAGGAGAAGTGGCTGACGATGTGCGGACTTGAAGCGGGAAGTGTGGCGACACGGTGCCGGACTTGAAACCGGCGGAGGAGGTGGCGGACTTGAGGAGGAGTCGTCTCACGTTCGTGGACTTGGAGGCGCGGAGTCTGCTGACTCGGTGGCGGACTTGAGTCGGCGGCAGCAGCGGTGTCGGTGGACTTCTAAAGATGATGCAATCCTTTCTCCATAGGATGATCGATGTATGGCCTCTCCGGTGTGCACTCGTCTTCACCTCCGGGAATGTTAAGCGTTAGCCCGAATATGGGTCCACCACTTCATCAACCATGACACGAGCATAGCCCTCTATAATCGGGATGCAATGGTAGGTTGCCGAGGTCCTTTGGAAAAGCAACGTCGTCCGCCACCTTCATGGATATGTTCTTCATTTTGGAGTGTAGCTCACGTTAGTGTTCTCTATGATGTCATCCACGGGGTATGTATCCAGCAGTGTGTCACCGGGGGCAGAACCAACGTTGCTTCTCGGCATGGATGGGGCGGTGCTATCCAATCTGGATGATCATCCGCTTCTTCTGCCGCTCTTTGAGACCCCCTTCGTGGCTAAGTGAGTCGATCTGCTGCTGCTGCTGCTGCTGGAATTTGAGTGCAAGGTCTGCGTGCCTTGCTTCTAGGCCTTGAAGGCGTTCTGCGTCCTGCTTCCTCTGCTCCTCCTCCAGCTTCCTCTTCTTCTCCTCCTCCATCTTCTTTCTTGCAGGACCTGTAGTCGTCATTCCAGTCCAAAAGCCCTCATACTAGGGAATAACGCCCATGCCTCGTGTTCTTCCCGGTGTTCAGGATTTCCCGTAGCGTAGCGTAAGCTCGTCGTTCTCTCTGTTGGCGTGAACACCCCGTTCGAGCTTCTTCTATTGCGTCAAGTATCTTTTGTTGGCTCCTTTTAGACTTGCCTTCTTGAAACCAGGCCTGTCTTGGTCCAACGCCCCATGCGCATAGAACCAAGTTACGCACACAGGGGCCAGCTCCTAATGTCGGAGTGACCCTGCACCCTCCATATCTTGCTCAGACTTATCCCACTTAGGCAATCCCACCGCGTAGCCACCTGGACCCAGCCTATGGAACTGCGTCTTTCTTGCGGCATTTGCCTTGTTTTTCATCGACCGTTCCTTAGATAATTCTGAATCCTTGAAGGTCACGAAATCGTCCAGTGTTCTCTTTGCTTATCCGGTGTTCCTTGAAATCTGGAGTCTTCCTTTCATTAGCGAGGTAGTTGGCCCATACAGTTTTCTTGTGGGTGTTGAATGCAATTGCCATCTTCTTAAGAGCAGCGGCCTTGACTTTCTCCACATCTGCTTTAGTGAAATGATCTGGTAGGGTGAAATGTTCCATCGGAGATTTCACGAGTCTTTTTGGCTCACATCGACCCAAGTAACACACAGACGTTTAGTCTTTGGCTCTTTCCATTCTTGAATGGAGATCGGAGTTTGTTCTTCACAAGAACTCCGCACTGACGAGTCCACTTGTCCACAACGTTCTTAGGCGTGAGCGGTTCGCCACTAAGTTTGGTGGATTCGATGTGGTACTTTACACCATCCTTCAACGATCTGCCCGGGCCTCGCTTTGTCTTGCTGTCTGTAGAAGCAGATTTGCTCGATCCGAAGGGCTGAAAGAAGAAAGATCGATTTGTTAATATATCTTCAATAGAAAAACATGTGATGATCACCAGGATGCATGCTTATATAAATATATACCTCGCAGGAAGTCTTTGTTATTTGAAGATCAGCATTATACGTGTCATCAATAACATTATCTCGTGTCATCATAATCATAGTTCATGACTTCATCAGCTCGATTAAATCGAGATCGAATATCTTTTCATCACCCTCTCCGGTATTGTTCAGATATTGGGAGCCGTCATCTTCATTCGGATCATCTACCCTATGAGGGTTGCGTATGATGTCGAACAATTCCTCTTCTCTCTCTCTGCCGGTATTGTCCGCCATAGCTTTTACTTTACTAATTAATACAGAAGAAATATAAAACAATTTAGTATTCAAATTACAATGCATGGATCCAATTAATCAATAAGGAAAAACTGAATCTCGAATACATCGTCTCAAATATTATATATCAAATACATCACTGGCTAGGTACCTAATAAAGATCGAGTACTACAGAAGAATCTAGGGCGCCACTCGCGGTTCCTGGGGTGCAGGCGGTGCACACCCAAAGAGAAGGAACCATCACGGGATCATATCTCCGGTCATCTGCCCAAAGAACCCGCCAAGTAGTGGAGAACCTGACGTCGTCCGTAGCAGCCATGTAGCGATGGGCGTGCTCATCTTCCTCCACGACACGGCGACGCACCACCCCGGCGGGGCCGGCTGCCTCTGCACGAATGTGGCCCACGCGAACGCCACCAAAGAAGATCGGGGTCGACAGCGGGACCCGAGGTCGGGTTCCTCACCAGCGGCGCCCCTCGAGTAGCACCTCCAGTGCCAGCCAGGCGGAGCCAGTCCGGACATGGGTCCTCTGAAGCGGGGCGTCGTCACGAGCAGGTCGACAGCGAGGATCTGGGCGGGCATATCGTCGAGAACAAATACTATATGCCATAAAAAGTAACATTTTTAAATGATTGGATTGTGATAACTAAAATTCTATATATATGCAAATTCTAACAATTTGACATTAATCTAATTCATCTAACTAAAACTAATTCTAAAATTTCCTGATTATATAACTAACATTTTCTATAACAATTCTAATATTTATATAACTAAAAACAGAAAAATTGCTAACATTTCTATAAATATTTCTATAACTAAAAAAAAAGAAAACATTTATAACATTTCTATATAACTAACATTTCTAATATTTATATAACTAAAAAACAGAATAATTTCCTAACATTTCTATAACTAAAAAACAGAAAAATTTATAACAAACAAACTAATAATGTGTGTATGTGTGTGTGTAGTGTGTGTGTGTGTGTGTGTGTGTGTGTGTAGTGTGTGTGTAGTGTGTGTGTGTGTGTGGACATGGCGGCCAGGGCGAGCTCACCGGCGAGGTGACGACGGGGCGACGGGACGGGCGGCGACGACAGGCGACAGGGCGGGCGGCGACGACAATGGGCGGGCGGGCGGCGGCGACGTCGGCGGCGGCGGCGGCGTCGAAGCGGGCGGGCGCGGCGACGCGGACGACAGGGACGACAGGGGCAGGGACGGCCGGGCGGCGACAATGACGGGGCGGTGGCGTCGGCGAGGCGGCGATGAGGGCGGGGGCGGCGTCGGCGAGAGGACGGCGTCGATCGGGCAGAAGCGGCGCGACGGAGAGGAGAGAAACAAAGGGAAGAAACAGAGAAACTGAATTTTTGAAGTGTTGTATATATAGGATGGACCTTTAGTACGGTTGGAGCCACCAACGGTACTAAAATCTATTTAACCAAACCAGCGGCGGAAGCGCACCCCTTTAGTGCGGGTGGTGGCTCCAACGGTACTAAAGAGAATCTTTAGTACCGGTTGGAGCCACGACCAGTACTAAAGGGGTGCGCTGGCTCGAGGCGGTCGCAAGTTTAGTCCCACCTCGCTATCCGAGGGGCTACCGCACTGGTTTATAAGCCCCAGTGCGGTAGCTCTCTCAAGCTCCTCTCCTAAGAAGGCCTACTGGGCCTAACTGTCCTCTTCTGCCCTGTGGGCCTACTGGCCCTTTGCGGGTCTGCATCCTGGCCCAACTGAAGGTTGTGTTCCTAGTCGTATGCAGGCCGCTTTGGCCCAGTAGGAGGGCTTTTTTATTTTGTTATTTTTTTTGCTTTATTTATTTTTGAGTTGTTTTTTTTTCTGTATTTAGAGTTTCTTTATGAATATTTCTGCTTTAGGTACAAAAAATTACAAACTTTCTGTTAGTGCCGGTATTTTCAAATTTGAATAGTTTAAATTTTGAATTATTTGAAATTTGTGTGAATCACTAGTTTGTGAATAACTTAACTTTGGAAAAAGTTTTTTCAGTGATTCTTTTTTCCTATGTTTAATATTAGTGTGTTTTATCATTATATTCAATTTGGTAATGCTTAGGTTATTTAAAAAATGAAATGCCTTTGTAACATTTCAGTTTTAAATGAAACCCTGATACTTGGAAAGAGATTGTCCATTTTGTACACTAAGTGTATCCAGTTTTTGTCGTAACCATCTCTACTTTTTTGCACATGCTATTTGTAAGAAATTATGATACCATGCCAACTTTCAACCTTTTCTGAGTTCGTTTCAAATGCTTTTCAATTTCAGGGTCATTTAGCTGGAAAAAATCAGTAAATGCATGAAAAGAATTTGTTTGCACATAAAATTTCTTCATGTTTCAAATGCCAAAACACATAATTAACTACCCTAACTATTACAGACATTCCCTCCTGGGTGTGAAACACAGAAGAAAGTGATGATAGTGAAGCCGATCACATCCCAGATCTTTGGGTGTGAAACTTTTTCTTCTCGTGTGTCCTTTGCGCGTAGCCATGGAAAATCTTCATCATTTAACTGGATGCTCGGGTCAATATTCACTTGTGAATGGAGCAATTTCATCAAACTTTTCATAATCTTCGACATGTCTGTCTTGTCATCCACTCCCACGATGTTTCTTTTCCTGAAAGAACTATGTGGCGCTTTATTCGTCGTATGATCCATTCGCTTCCTTATCTTTTCTTTTCTCGGCCTGGTAGACATGTCTTTCACATAAAAACCTGCGCTACATCATTGGCTAGGGCGAATGGTTAAATCTGCATCATAAGATTGTTGAGATCCTTGTTGTCATTCCGTCTGCGGGTCTTCCGTTACCCGCCTTGTGTCATATTGACCCATTTGCACGAAACAAAGGGACCTTCAAATCACACGATCCATAGTTAAGTTCCCATATGTCCTCTATGTAACCATAATATGTTTCCTTTCCCGTGTTGGTTGTTGCATCAAAGCGGACACCATTGTTTTGGTTGGTGCTCTTCCCATTTATCTGGTACCCTTTGAAAGTCATTATATTCGAAGATGGTAACTGGGACAGTGAGTACATGTCATTTTGAATATCGCCATCATTCAAGGCACGTTTCTGCAACCAACCGGCGAAAGTCCTCGTTTGTTCGCGTGTAATCCAGTCGTCAGACTTCTCCGGGTGTTTGGACTGTAGAAAATTCTTGTGTTCCTCCATATCTGAGCCACCAAGGCGGAATTCTGTAGAAGCTGTGTAGTGTGCTTGGTGAGAGAATGCCCGTCCATACATATTATTTGATGCCCTCCTAGCGTGCCTTTTCCTTCGATCTGCCCTTATGCGCGATTCAGGAACACCAATCGGCTTAAGGTCAGGAATAAAGTCAATACAAAACTCAATGACCTCCTCATTGTGATGGCACTTCAAGATGCTTCCTTACGGCCTATGCGGTTATGAACATATTTCTTCAAGACTCCATGAACCTTTCAAAGGGAACATATTGTGTAGAAATAGAGGACCCAAAACGTTAATCTCTTACAAAAGGTGAACTAGGGCGTGCGTCATGATGTTGAAGAAGGATGGTGGGAACACCAACTCAAAACTGACAAGACATTGCACCAAATCATTACGTAACCTTGGTATGATTTCTGGATCGATTACCTTACGAGATTGCATTGAGGAATGCACATAGCTTCACAATGGCTAATCAAGCGTTTTCGGTAGAAGCCCCTCAATGCAACCGGAAGGAGTTGCGTCATAATCACATGGCAGTCATGAGACTTTAGGTTCGGAACTTTTCTCTGCCATATTTATTATTCCTTTATATTGACGAGAAGCAGACGGTACCTTCATCTTTGAGAAGGCATTAGAAGAAGATTTCCTTCTCTTCTTTGGTAAGAGCATAGCTGGCCTGACCACGATGTATGTCGTCTTTTCCGTGCATCGTTGCTGGTCCTCCGTGCCTCTGGTGTATCTTTTGTCTTCCCATACACGCCCAAAAAGCCAAGCAGGGTCACGCAAAGATTCTTCGTCACGTGCATCACGTCGATTGCGGAGCGGCTGTAACATCCCAAATTTTCAATTTGGCATGTTATACATAGGTCATCCATGCATATCATATTTTATTGCATATTCATTTGCTATCCTCGAAATCCTAAGCAACTCAAGGACCCTCAGAGAGAGTTGGGGATTTTTCGATTTTCATATTTGAATTCTATCAAATAATGAAAGACGAGGATATTGGATTTTATTATTTTTCTCTCCGGAAAAATATTTCAAGTTTAAAATAAATGAGAGGAGATAATATGACTTCTCCAAAACTAATTGAAATACCCGAGGAAAAATGTTAAACTCATTTTTGGATTTTATTTTACTTATTTGGAATTTTATTTGCCTAGTGAATTTTTTTTGCATATGTTTAAAACTTTGCATTTTAGGGGCCAAGAAAAGTTCATCTTGTTCTAAATATTTTATTTAGACGGAGAAAACTTGTTTTGGAAATTTTAGAATTTTATTTATTTTTCTAGGAATTTTTCTTTCATGGAATGATTTTTTAAAAAAATGGACCCTTTTGGATGGGCAAAGGCCCAGCCGAGCCAGCCGCCCGCCCAGCGCCGCCGCCTTCCCGTCTTGCCGCCGTGCTTAGCACAGCACGGACGCCGAGAAGTCGAGCGGACTCCACCAGGCGCCCTTCCCAAGCCGCCCGCCCGCCCTCCTATATATGCCGCCGCCCGCCCCACCACCACCCGCCACCACCACCTGCCCGCTGGAGCGAGCCGAGCCGCCCGGGCCCGATCCGCCGCCATCGCCGCCCGTCTCTCGCCGCCCGCCCCTTGCCCGAGTCGCCGCCGCCGCCGCCGCCTCTCGCCGACCCGCCCCACCACGGAACCTGCGAGCCGCCCGCCCGCCCGGGCGCGCCTCGCCGGAGTACCGATCCCGCCGCCGGTTTTTTTAAACCCTTCAGTTTTTTATAAAACCCTAGCCCGTTTTTATTAGATCGGTTTATTTTCCCGGTTTATTTATTTTGAAAACGTTCACCCGTTCGTTCGTTTTACGAACATGTTCGTCGTTAGTCTTTGCTAACGAGCGTTCGTTCGTTTAGGCGTTCGTTGATTTCTTTTATCGGAATTATTCCGCGGTTATTCGAATTTGATTTCTGAACCAATGTTCAAACTAGTATAACTTTTAGCTCGTTTATCGGAATCAGGCGATTCAAGCGCTGGAGTTTCATCTCGAAACCCTCTTTCCGAATAATCAACTTAAACCAGTTTTATCTTTGTAACATTTGACTCTAGTTCAGATTAGTAAGCGGACCATGTTTTTCTCGCCGTTTGAGTTTCTTTGTTCCGTTTGGTTTGATTCTTTTTGCAAACGGAGTTCTTAAGTTGAACTCTCGGTCAACCTCTTTCAGTTGAAGCTTCGTTTGTGCATCTTTGTTTGTTGCTTATGTATGTATTTTTTGCTTGCGATAGAATTCCCGGTCTGAGCGTGTTACTCTGAGTCTCTAGGATTCACGGATCGTCGACAAGGCAAGTAACACTTGATCATATCTTTTCATACCCAGTTTTATGCATTAGCTCAACCCTCCAACATTGCATGATTAGGATGGCATTAATTTGTGGGTTGGGAAGTAGATGATGAGGTAGGAACCTATTGCCCTGTTACTTTCAAACCCTTGGGAGTTACTTCTACGTTATGCTTATATTGCCATGCTATGCTCGTATACGTGGTTTGGGTTTGAGAGATATTCACGACAGATGTGAGATTGTTAATTAATGGTTTACTTTAAGGTGGCAACTTAAATACACATCTGGGTGGATTGAGGCACTGGGAACCCAGTGTTGTCTGTTTATTTTGGAAATCCGGGTACCCATGTGATCTTCCTAAGGACCGCCACCCAGGCTCAAAGGGAACTGAGATTATTCATGCTAGAAACTTCCGTGTGTAGCCACAAGCTATTATGGGCTCTAGCATAGTTGAGTAAGTTACGTGAAGCTCTCGAAGAGGTAGATCAGCAGGAAGTGGGTTTTATAGGTTTGGTATGATCTATCCGGAGTAGAGAGTTAATGTTTCTGAAAGATGTGTCTCGGTCATCCGTTTCTCAAACACCATGCAGTCACGAGAAATCAGCGGAGGCGATTGAGTCTTGTGGGGAAAAGTCATAAACCTCTGCAGAGTGTACAATCTAATCATGGTTAGCCGTGTCCCCGGTTATGGACAATTCTGAGTATCTAGTACTTGAGTATTCACATGTATCTCATCACTCTAAATTAATATTGCTGGGTTGTTAATCACTTTAATTGGGATTGAGTTGGGGTTATACCTTCTCAATGATGTTTCAACCACCATGATAGTTAAAGAAAAATTTATTCCTTTGATGTAGGGAAAAATTGGCTTTTCGCAAAACTGTAAACATAGAGCTTTCCACCAGCCATATATGCATGTAGTATAGCTTATTCTTTCATTACTCTCTATGTGTTACATTGCCAGCATATTCCATGTGCTGACCCGTTCTCGGGCTGCAACGTATTATGTTGCAGACTTTTCAGACGAGGAGTAAGGATTGTAGGTCGTTGCCGTGCAGCTCAGTTATGCCGTTGGAGTTGATGGACTCACTTTATCTTCCAAGCCTTCCGCTGTTATCGCATTAGATGGCCTTAAGCCATATTATTGTAATAAGTTCTCTTTTGAGACATTCGATGTAATAAGTGTGTGATTGCTACTCTGTTATAAATCCTTCGAGTACTGTGTGTGTCAGCATTACCGATCCAGGGATGACATAGAAGCACAGAGACTTCACCATCTGAGGTCGGGTCGCTACAAGATGGTATCAGACCACACGCTGAGTGTAGGACACGACCACTAAGATAAAACCATAGGTCACTCCCCTCTACTCATTTCTGACCTCTCTCCATTTTTCCACTCTTTAGGATGACGGAGATGAAGTACAAGTTTGCCCAACGGATGAAGACACACCTTTTGGACGCCACTTGAAGGAAGTCACTAGGTACCTGAATATTGGAATACCAAGCTTCACCGGACGTACAAAGCCACCTTACGAGAAGAAGAATCTGGAAGATTCAAGCTCTAGTTCCGGAAGGACGTTTGCACCAAGCACGGAGCCCATAGTATGTGTTTTCAATGCACCAACATGGAGTTTGGGAAAGAGTATGGCAGCTCACATTACCATGGGGCGCATTGGAGAAGTCTACAACAAGGAGCTTAAAGACACCATATACCAAATATGTGGGCGTCGAGGGCGAGCAATGGGAAGTAATTAGCACCAAGAAGGATAGATCCATTGCAGCTTACTCCGAGGAGCTAAACCAGCACATTCGACGTCATGAGAACCGGATGTGCGTGAGACATGCTGGATTTGAAGAAAGCGAAAACTAAGATCATCGAATTGGAGGAAGAACTCAAGTCTACGAGATGGATATGAGGAAGAAATCAAGATACTAGTGGAGAAGAACGGCGACCTAGTCAAGAAGATTGGAGTCTTCATGGGAGGACCAGCACCCAAGGAAGAGGAGCAAGAAGAGGAAGAAGACCCGCTTGTCCAGACAACTACATCATCATCGATGACACCGACTCAGATCCAAGTGATGATGACTATGAAGACGAAGCTGGAGCAGACATCATGGAGTCTTCCACCGATCAAAATTTCTAGATGACCACCATATAATAGTAGTATTTTCCCCATGTAACTAGTAGTAGTTGAGCACGTGTCACGATAGTCCTAGATCGTTTTGTATGCCCTTGCTTGCTTGATTGAATGAATGTGTGTTTGCCTCATGTGCATATGGGTAGTGTTTTCTCACTAGACCTCTCTCTATTTCTAATCTCTCCCATCTAAACCCTCAGATGCCTCCGAGGCGTGACCCGGTTTTGTTTTCCCACGGAGCTCACTCAGTTGATCCAACAGCAGAATGCCTTGATGCAATTGCTAGTTCAGAACCAGGGCAATGCCAACAACAACAACAACAACAACCCGCCGCCAGTGGACAATTTAGCCCATTTTCTGAGGTTACAACCGCCGGTGTTTTCGAGTAGCACCGAGCCAATAGTTGCAGATGACTGGTTACGCCCGTATTGGAAGGAGTTAACCACCGCGATGCACGGATCTTTGAAAGAGTGCGCTTTCCGCACATCAATTGGATGGACCAGCAGCCGCATGGTGGGAGAATTACGGCTGCTTTTCCTATAGCCAATGTCACTTGGGACCAGTTCAACAAGCTTTTACGCCCGTCCCATGTTTCAACTGGAGCCATGCAGATAAAGAAGCGTGAGTTCCGCAACTTACGCCCGAGGAACCGTCTTGTGGCCCGATGCGTGGATGAGTTTAGCAAGTTATCACGCTATGCCCCGATGATGTGGCCACGGATGCCGCGAAGCAAGAGAAGTTTATGGAAGGACTGAATGATGAGATGAGTATGCAGTTGATGGTGGCAACTTTCAACAACTACCGGAGTTGGTAGATAAGGCCCTAATGATTGAAGGAAAGCAGCAGCAAATTGAGAGTCGTAAGAGGAAGTATGGACAAGGGAAGTATAACTCGAGGAGCTCACGGAAGCCTCGCTTAACCCCGAACTCGGGAGGACTAGTTCATAACCATGGAGGACATAACCATTCTGGAGGAGGATCGCATAATGGTGCGAAGAATGGGAATGGAAATGCAGCCAACAATAATCAGAATCGCTCTAACCCAGCTACACCCGCTAAGAGACTTGAGCCAAGTTATTTGCTTTAAGTGCGGGAAGGCAGGGCACTATGCCAGCGACTGCCTGAAGGAAAGAATGGAAGCGAAATGGGGCGCTGGGAAGAATCCCAATCCATTCAACAAAGGAAAAGTGAACCACGTTAACGTGGAGGAAGTTGAAGAAGCGGATGCGGTAATAGGTAAGTTTTGGTTCAGTCATTTACCGCTATTGTTCTTTTAAATCTTTGGTGCATCGCATTCATTTATATCAAGGGTTTTGTGGATAAGTTTAAGTTACCAACCCAGACCCTTAGAACCCCTCTTTTAGTAAGCTACTTTGGAGCGAGTATATGGCTAGCAGATGGTGCACCCAGATACCCTAATCATTGTACGCATGTTTTCCGTCGACCTAATTATCTTGGAGTCGCAAGGATTGGATGTGATATTAGGTATGGATTGGATGTCAAAGTTTGGAGGAAGTATTGGTGTGCTAGCAAGTCAATTTATCTTACCACCCCAGAGGAAAAAGGATTAAGTATGTATCTAGGCATGTGCCTAGGAGGAGCCAAGTGAATACCCTCACGGGAGTTGTACAAGAGGAAGTACACTGTAGTGAAGGATTACCCGGATGTTTTTCGGAAGAGTTACCGGCATGCCACCGGATCGAGACATCGAGTTTCTGATAGAACTAATGCCAGGTACAGGGCCAATATCTAAGAGACCCTATCGGATGCCCGCAAATGATTTGGAGGAAATTAAGAAGCAGAGCAAGGAGCTATTGGAGAAAGGTTACATTCGTAGAAGTTCATCACCTTGGGGAGCTCCAGTACTTTTGGTGGAGAAGAAGGATAAATCCCTAAGGATGGTTGTTGATTACCGAGCTCTGAATGAAGTAACGATAAAGAACAAGTATCCCTTACCGATGATTAATGATCTGTTTGATCAGTTGCAAGGAGCTAAGGTGTTTTCTAAGATTGATCTCGATCGAGGATACCATCGATTGAAGATCCGAGAGAAGGATATACCAAAGACAACATTCACCACTCGATATGGATTATATGAGTATACGGTCATGTCGTTTGGACTGACTAACGCCCCTGCCTATTTTATGAGTATGATGAACAAAGTGTTCATGGAGTATTTGGACAAGTTTGTTGTGGTGTTTATCGATGATATTATGGTTTACTCGAAGAACGAAGAGGAGCATCGAACACCTCGTTTGGTTCTTGAAAAACACGGGAACACCGTTATCGCCAAATTCAGCAAGTCGAGTTTTGGTTGAAGGAAGTGGATTTCTTGGGCATGTTATATCATGAGAGGGTATAGCAGTAGATCCCAGTAAAATTCAGTCAGTCATTGAACGGTTGGCACCCACTTCAGTCAGCGAGATTCGCAGTTTCCTTGGACTGGCAGGATATTATCGGAGATTCATTGAGAATTTTTCCAAGATTGCTAAACCAATGATAGAATTGCTAAAGAAGGATACCAAGTTCAAATGGACACATGATTGTGAGACAAGCTTCCAAGAGTTGAAGAAACGGTTGACTACAGCCCCAGTGCTGACATTGCCAGATATACATAAGGAGTTTCAAGTGTATTGTGATGCCTCTCGCTTGGGATTTGGATGTGTTCTTATGCAGGAAGGAAAAGTTGTTTCGTATGCTTCACGACAACTAAAGCCTCATGAGTTGAACTATGCCACGCATGATTTGGAGCTAGCAGCTGTAGTACATGCGTTGAAGACCTGGAGACATTATCTCATGGGAAACCATTGTGATGTGTACACGGATCATAAGAGTTTAAAGTACATTTTCACACAGAAGGAGTTAAACCTCAGACAGAGGAGATGGCTGGAACTTATAAAGGATTACGACATGAAGCTACACTATCATCCTGGAAAAGCCAACGTCGTAGCAGACGCTTTGAGTCGGAAGAGTTATGCCAATATCCTTAAAGGTAGAGGACTGCCAAAGGAGTTAGCGAGAGGATGTTATGGAACTTGAGTTGGAGATTGTTCCAAGAGGTTTTCTTGCAACAATGGAGGTTCAATCGACCTTGTTAGACAAGATTGAGGCGCTCAAAAGGAGGATAAAGAGATTGCTGAGATAAAGGAAAAGATGGGCAAAGGAAAAGCCAAAGGTTTTCGCGAGGATGAGCATGATACCTTGTGGTTTGAGGATCGGTTTATGTGCCCAACAATTGGAGATCAGGAAGTTAATACTTGAAGGGCCCATGACTCACCATACTTGATTCACCCGGAAACACCAAGATGTATTTGGACTTGAAGGAACATTTACGGTGGACTGGTATGAAGAAGGATATTGCAGTATGTAGCCGTTTGCGATGTATGCCGAGAGTGAAGGCGAGCATCAAAAGCCAGCAGGACTGTTGCAGCCTATGCCAATACCGAATGGAAGTGGGACAAACTTGGCATGGATTTTATCACGGATTACCCGAACCAAAGCAGGATATGATTCAATATGGGTAGTAGTGGATCGGTTGACCAAAGTAGCTCACTTCATCCCGGTGAAGACAACCTATACAAGTGCCAAGTTGGCCAAGATATATATGACCAAGATCGTATGTTTGCATGGAGTTCCGAGGAGTGTCGTATCGGATAGAGGAACACAGTTTACTTCAAAGTTTTGGCATCAACTACACGGACTTTGGGTACCAGTTGGAGTTTAGTACCGCCTTTCACCCAGAGCGGATGGACGGACGAGAGAGTCAATCAGATTTTGGAGGACATGTTGAGAGCACATGCGCTAGATTATGGATCTAGTTGGGATGATAATTTGCGTCTGCAGAGTTCTCATACAACAACAGCTACCGAGCCAGTTTGAAGATGGCACCGTTCAAGCTCTGTATGGATGCAGATGTAGAACACCATTGATGTGGGATGAGGTTGGAGACCGTCAGTTGTTTGGACTAGACTTGATCAAAGACTCGGAGGAGAAGGTTAAACTGATCGAGACAGGCTAAAATTGCTCGGTCTAGATGGAAGAGTTCGCAGATTCAAAACGCAAGGAAATAACCTATGAAGTAGGAGCGAGCCTATCTGCGAGTATCACCCTTGAGGGGAAAGCGTTTTGGAGTAAAGGAAAGTTAGCCCCGAGATTTGTGGGACCGTACCGTATTTTGGAACGGATGGGAGAAGTTTCCTACAAGCTGGAGTTACCTGAAGGATTGTCAGGAGTTCACGATGTGTTTCACGTATCACAGCTGAAGAAGTGCCACGCTGAGATGGCCGATATACCGTTGAACGATACAGTACCTTTGGAGGCGATTCAGCTGAATGATAATCTAACTTATGAGGAGAAGCTAGTAAAGATTCTCGAGTTTGATAGCCGAGTCACTCGCAACAAGGTGATCAAGTTTTGCAAAGTTCAGTGGAGCCACCATACCGAGGAGGAAGCCACCTGGGAGCGAGAAGAGGATATTCGCAAGGACCATCCGCACCTATTTTCTAGCCAACCCGAATCTCGAGGCGAGATTCATTTTAAGGGGTAGGTTTGTAACATCCCAAATTTTCAATTTGGCATGTTATACATAGGTCATCCATGCATATCATATTTTATTGCATATTCATTTGCTATCCTCGAAATCCTAAGCAACTCAAGGACCCTCGGAGAAAGTTGGGGATTTTTCGATTTTCATATTTGAATTTTATCAAATAATGAAGGGCGAGGATATTGGATTTTATTATTTTCTCTCCGGAAAAATATTTCAAGTTTAAAATAAGCGAGAGGAGATAATATGACTTCTCCAAAACTAATTAAAATACGGAGGAAAATGTTAAACTCATTTTGGGATTTTATTTTACTTATTTGGAATTTTATTTGCCTAGTGAAAAAATTTGCATATGTTTAAAATTTTCATTTTAGGGGCCAAGAAAAGTTCATCTTGTTCTAAATATTTTATTTAGGCGGAGAAAACTTGTTTTGGAAATTTTAGAATTTTATTTATTTTTCTAGGAATTTTTCTTTGGTGGAATGATTTAAAAAAATGGACCCAGCGCCGATGGGCCAAAGGCCCAGCCGAGCCAGCCAGCCCGCCCAGCGCCGCCGCCTTCCCGTCTTGCCGTGCTTGCTTGCAGACGCCGAGAGTCGAGCGGACTCCACCAGGCGCCTTTCCCAAGCCGCCCGCGCCCGCCCTCCTATATCGCCGCCGCCCGCCGTAACACCACCACCCGCCACCACCCAAGCCGCCGCCGCCGAGAGCGAGCGAGCCGCCCGGAGCCCGATCCGCCGCCGTCGCCGCCGTCTCTCGCGCCGCCCGCCCCTCGCCAGTCGCCACCGCCGCCGCCTCTCGCTGACCCCGCCCAACCCGAACCCGCGAACCGCCCGCCCGAGCAGCGCCTCGCCGGAGGTACCCGACCCCGCCGCCGATTTTTTTTTGAAACCCTTCGGGTTTTTTTATAAAACCCTAGCCCGTTTTTTTTATTAGATCGGTTTATTTATTTAGAAAACGTTCACCCGTTCGTTCGTTTTTACGAACATGTTCGTCGTTTAGTCTTTGCTAACGAACGTTCGTTCGTTTAGACGTTCGTTGATTTCTTTTATCGAAATTATTCCGCGGTTATTCCGAATTTGATTTCTGAACCAATGTTCAAACTAGTATAACATTTCGCTCGTTTATCGGAATCAGGCGATTCAAGCGCCTGGAGTTTCATCTCGAAACCCTATTTCCGAATAATCAACTTAAACCAGTTTTTATCTTTGTAAAATTTAACTCTAGTTCAGATTAGTAAACGGACCATGTTTTTCTCGTAGTTTGAGTTTCGTTGTTCCGTTTGGTTTGATTCTTTTTGCAAACCGGAGTTCTTAAGTTGAACTCTCCGGTCAACCTCTTTCAGTTGAAGTTTCGTTTGTGCATCTTTGTTTGTTGCTTATGTATGTATTGTTTGCTTGCGATAGAACTCCCGGTGCGAGCGTGTTACTCTGAGTCTCTAGGATTCACGGATCGTCGACAAGGCAAGTAACACTTGATCATATCTTTTCATACCCAGTTTTATGCATTAGCTCAACCTCCAACATTGCATGATTAGGATGGCATTAATTTGTGGGTTGGGAAGTAGATGATGAGGTAGGAACCTCTTGCCTGTTACTTTCAAACCCTTGGGAGTTACTTCTACGTTATGCTTATATTGCCATGCTATGCTCGTGAGGCGTGGTTTGGGTTTGAGAGATATTCACGACAGATGTGAGATTGTTAATTAATGGTTTACTTTAAGGTGGCAACTTAAATACACATCTGGGTGGATTGAGGCACAGGGAACCCAGTGTTGTCTGTTTATTTTGGAAATCCGGGTACCGTGTGATCTTCCTAAGGACCGCCACCAGGCTCAAAGGGAACTGAGATTATTCATGCTAGAAACTTCCGTGTGCAGCCACAAGCTATTATGGGCTCTAGCATAGTTGAGTAAGTTCGTGAAGCTCTCGAAGAGGTAGATCAGCAGGTAGTGGGTTTTATAGGTTTGGTATGATCTATCCGGAGTAGAGAGTTAATGTTTACGAAAGACGTGTCTCGGTCATCCGTTTCTCAAACACCATGCGGTGCGAGAAATCAACGGAGGCGATCGAGTCTTGTGGGGAAAAGTCATAAACCTCTGCGAGTGTACAATCTAATCATGGTTAGCCGTGTCCCCGGTTATGGACAATTCGAGTATCTAGTACTTGAGTATTCACATGTATCTCATCACTCTAAATTAATATTGCTGGGTTGTTAATCACTTTAATTGGGATTGAGTTGGGGTTATACCTTCTCAATGATGTTTCAACCACCATGATAGTTAAAGAAAATTTATTCCTTTGATGTAGGGAAAAATTGGCTTTTATAAAAAAGCTGTAAACATAGAGCTTTCCACCAGCCATATATGCATGTAGTATAGCTTATTCTTTCATTACTCTCTATGTGTTACATTGCCAGCATATTCCATGTGCTGACCCGTTCTCGGGCTGCAATGTATTATGTTGCAGACTTTTCAGACGAGGAGTAAGGATTGTAATAAGTTATCTTTTGAGACATTCGATGTAATAAGTGTGTGATTGCTACTCTGTTATAAATCCTTCGAGTACGGTGTGTGTCAGCATTACCTATCCAGGGATGACACAGAAGCACAGTGACTTCACCATCTGAGGTCGGGTCGCTACAGCGGCCCTCTAGGTCTTTCCAATATGGCAGGTCCCAAAAGATAGATTTCTTCTTCCACATGGGTGCGCGTCCGTCAGCGTCCATTGGAACAGGTTGTCCGCCAGGAGCCTTTCCAAAGATTACCTTCAAATCCTTGACCATATCATGTACATCAGCACCAGTACGGTGGCGAGGCTTCGTCCGGTGATCCGCCTCACCTTTGAAATGCTTGCCTTTCTTTCTTACGGGATGCATGCTCGGAAGAAATCGACGATGTCCCAGGTACACATTATTCTTACAAATATTCAAGTATATCTTGTCGGTATCATCCAAGCAGTCGTGCATCCGCGGTATCCCTTGTTTATCTGTCCTGAAATGTTCTTGAGCAGGCCAATCATTGATGGTCACGAACAACAACGCCTTTAGGTCAAATTCTTCCCCATGTGCTCATCCCACGCGTACACTGTTCCATTCCACAGTTGTAAGAGTTCTTCAACTAATGGCCTTAGGTACACATCAATGTCGTTGTCGGGTTGCTTAGGGCCTTGGATGAGCATTGGCATCATAATGCACTTCCGCTTCATGCACAACCAAGGAGGAAGGTTATACAAGCGTGAGTCACAGGCCACGTGCTATGGTTGCTGCTCTGCTCCCCAAAAGGATTAATGCCATCTGCGCTTACTGACAAACCATCGTTCCTTGGGTCACCTGCAAACTCCTCGAGTACTTTCTCTCGATTTTTCTCCACTGCGAACCGTCGTGGTACTCTCAACTTTCCATCTTTCTTACGGTCTTCTGCGTGCCACGCGCCATCGCATGCTCTTTGTTTTGGAACAAGCGTTTCAACTGTGGTATTATAGGAGCATACCACATCACCTTGCCGAGAATCTTCTTCTGGGCGCTCACCTCGACATCACCGGGGTCATCATAATCGATCTTATAACACAATGCACCGCATACCGGGCAAGCATTCAAATCCTCGTACTCACCGCGGTAGAGGATGCAGTCATTAGGGCATGCATGTATCTTTTGCACCTCTAACCCTAGAGGACAGACAACCTTCTTTGCTTCATATGTACTCTCGGGCAATTCGTTTTCCTTTGGAAGCATATTCTTTATCATTACCAGCAACTTTCCAAATCCCTTGTCAGATACACCATTCTCTGCCTTCCATTGCAGCAATTCAAGTGTGTTGCCCAACTTTTTTTTGTCAGCTTCGCAATTCGGGTACAACAATTTCTTGTGATCATCTAACATGCGCTGCAACCGTCCTCTCGGATCACTTGCAGTTTCTCTTTGCATCGGCAATGGCCCGACCTAGATCATCAGCGGGCTCATCTGATGCCACTTCTTTAGCTTCTTTCTGCATTGCCGGCTCAGCTTCTTCCCCCATTGTTGTATCATCATATTCGGGGAACCCATGGCCAGGATAGCCGTCGTCGTCCTCTTCTTCTTCATTGTCTTCCATCATAACCCCTATTTCTCCGTGCTTGGTCCAAACATTATAGTGGGGCATGAAACCGGACTCAAATAGGTGGACGTGAATGGTTCTTGACATAGAATGCTGTGACCATTCTTACAACCAGCACATGGACAAGGCATAAAACCATCTGCCCGCTTGTTTGCCTCAGCGGCAAGCGAAAAAGTATACTGCGCCATTAATGAACTCGGAGAGCATCTGTCATCATACATCCATTGTTGGCTCATCTTCATTACACAACACCGAATAGACCAAATTAATACAAGTTCATAGATAAAGTTCATACATAAAGTTCATATACAACACTTAATTAAATGCAACATACAAATAACTCTCTAGCTAAAGAATTTAAATGCAACAACAAATGCGATGAAGATCGCAACTAAGGTAACAATTGATCCAACAGCATAATGATACCAAGCCACACTATCAATGGCATATTTTATAATCTTTATAATCTTCAACCTCATTTTCTCCATCTTGATCTTGTGATCATCGACGACATCGTCAACATGCAACTCCAATTCCATCTTCTCCCCCTCAATTCTTTTCAATTTTTCTTTCAAATACTCGTTTTCTCTTTCAACTAAATTTAACCTCTCGACAATAGGGTCGGTTGGAATTTCCGGTTCACATACCTCCTAGATAAAAATATCTATGTCAACTTGATGGGCATAATTGTCATAAACACGAAATGCAACAACTTGTTTTAAATGAGAATATACCACATCCGAATCATAACAAGGACGAGGGCCGACGGGGGCGGATATCAAAACCATGGCACTATGTATAACAAACAACTTATGGGTAAGATAATTATAAGAGTAACTATATATCCAAATCACACAAACATCAATTTGGTAATGTAAAACATTCATGAACAAGAGCCTCACCACAAGGTGGTGTCGGCGACAGAGACGAGTCTTGAGCGATCGGCGATGGTTCTGACGGAGATTTAGAAGGCACTAAGTGAACCACACCTACATATGCAAACTAAGTGTTATTTTTGACCTCAAATTGCATATAAATCAAATAGTAGCAAATATAATTCCTCCCAAATTAATCACTACACAAAGCATGGCAAGAGCTAATCTAGCAATGAGAGTTGAAAGGACAAAGTTGCTAACCTTTGTGATCATTTGAATAGATGGGGGCCTTCAAATCTTGACAAATCTTGGGCAAAATTTGTGAGGAGCTCGAGGAAGAGAGGGGAAGAACAGAGGAAGTGAGGGGAAAGGGGAAGAATAGAGTGGCTCGGGTGGACAAAGGGTTTATGTCGTCGACCTTTAGTACGGTTAGTGGAGCGAACCGGTACTAAAATGCTGGACGGGCCCCAGACTGACAACACCCTGCCACCACTCTCTTTAGTACCGGTTCGTGGCACGAACCGGTACTAAAGGTTCGCCACGAACCGGTACTAATGAGAACGGCCTGCTAGCCGTTGGAATCGGCACTATTGGACACATTAGTGCCGGCTCAAAATCAAACCGGCACTAATGTGTCGCATATTAGGTCCTTTTTCTACTAGTGTAGTGTTAGGCTTTGGGCCAAAGGCCTGCTAGCAAAATTCCAACACAAATTTACCCTCCCTCCCTCTCATGTGTGTTTGCGAGAGAGAGAGGGGAGGGCGTCTTGGGAAGAGAATACCTAAATGTTTGCACTATTTCTTTTAAACACACGTAAGGGAGATATAGCATTCCATTAACTATAACGAGTACTGTACATTTTATTGGTAATTAGATGATCAGAATGATTGCACAAGGTAGAGAAAAGATTTGGGAAGTTCATGGACTTGGTCAACAAAAGAATAGAAGAGAACACTCTCGAGATGCCATGTATGTCCAAGCAAAAAAGATCATCTTTGTTAAGCGCACTCGTCCTAATTTTGGAATAACACATGCAATTTGGACACAACCAAAAGCATAAACAAGCACACATAAGTGGTTATATATCCAAAAACAAATGAAATGAAAATTATACTATATTTTATATGCAAGTTTTTCTGTCAAAATTGCTAGCAGGTGCAAATAAGGAGGAACCAATCGCCATGACCTGAAGATGTTTGTCCCCTAGTAGCCCCCTTGTCGGCCAAGACCGAAGAGCTTCGGAAAGACTTAGCTTTCTCTTTTTTTTGAATGTCTCACATGATGTCTGCAGGGTCAGTACATGAAAATCAGCTCTTGTTACTGATTAATCGAAAGTTTCAAACTTAAATCTACATTTAAGTATCTTCCAAAACAAGCAGCTGCCAAGACTCAAAGACAATCTCGAGCAATTCATTTTTGTCTCTCCACTCAGATCCAACCCAAAGTGCCAGGTCAAGATGAGTA
Source organism: Aegilops longissima (assembly GCA_021605205.1). Lineage (NCBI taxonomy): Eukaryota > Viridiplantae > Streptophyta > Magnoliopsida > Poales > Poaceae > Aegilops > Aegilops longissima. The sequence goes on along the minus strand of CM038676.1, from coordinate 560,910,741 downwards.
AAACATATGAAGTCAATATTTTTTTTAAGGCCGGAAGTCGGTGCAGATCCAAACTTGGAATTTGGTGCAATGTATACCTAGATAGTACGTACGTACTAGTTTAGTTCTCCACTGAGAGTATCCAACCCAAATTGCCTGGTCAAGATGAGTAACATGTGAAAAGTCAAACTTGTAACATGCATGGCGGCTCTAGGAACTTGCAACCGGGTATTCATGTGTATTCATTTTGCCAAAATCATTGCTGTGGGAGATGATTTTGCCAAAATAAGGAACTGGTCATGTGTATGATAAGCTGTGACCATAAGCCAATAATACGGAAGCTGTCGTTGGGCCCCATCTTGGCACAATGGTTTGATGCTACAATCTGCGAAATGTGCTTTGGGTCCACATCTGTGAAGCAATCAACGGCTGTTATGGAACATCTGTGTGCCGAGTTGGACAAAATATGATGTCATGCCCATACTCCATAGCATCTCTCTTCTCTATCACGAAAATCTTATCTATGGCGCATTTCCCTTGTAATCTAATCTAGAATAAGTTGGACTTTTGTTTGCGCATTCGTTGCATGATCTTACTTTCTCCCCTGGACCATATACCATATTTGTCACTCTGACTAAGCCTTTAAAGTGTTGGAACTAATCTCGTTACATCTTCTGTTTAGACTGTTTTTATCCTTTGCTTCCACGTTATATGTAAATTTTTTAGAGTCCTAGTCACGTAGGAGTTCTTGCATGCATTGTTTGTTGTACTGCATGCGAACTACACGGGCCAGAGGTGTGCTAGCTCGCGCTGCGGCCAGGTCGTTTAGTTGTTAGGATTCTACCAAGTCGTCTGGTACTTTCCATAGCATTGTGGGATGGCACGACGATTTAAGTGAATCGTGATGGACTTAGATCTTTATTGGATGGAACAAAAGGAAAGGGCGAAAAGGACGCAAAGATTACGCGTCGCAAAATCTCTCTCTCCCGACGGCGTCTCTCTTCTCAGTTTTCCTTCAGCCTTCGTGTGTGTGTGCCTTGTGTTCTTCAGAGAAAAGGTTTCGAGAGAGAGAGGGTAGATCACTGCCAAAAAATCTATCAATTGGCATCAGAGCCACGGGTGTAGGGCCTTGGGCGTTTTGGCGGCGGCGATCTAAGGAGTTCGGCAACGACTTCGATGGGCGATACATCTCTGAAGAGTAGAGATGGGAAGAGCAGCGGCGGCGGCGAAAAGTACACGCCGGCGGCGGCCAGGAAGGCTGCTACAGCGGATGGCGGCGCTGTTGTGCTCGCTACCCCATCGAGGGCCATGAGTGTGCCCGTCCAGTATCCGATGCTGACGGACACAAACTACTCGCTGTGGGCCGCGAAGATGAAGGTCCTGATGAAGCCGTTGCGGGTTTGGTCCGTGATTGAAGGCTCCGGTGAGTATGATCAAGCTGCAGACAAAGGGGCGTTCGCCGCGCTCTCTCAATCTGTTTCGGATCACGTGATCCTGCAGGTTGCGGAGTGCGACACCACGCGTGAGGCGTGGGAGATGATCCGGTGTGCGCGCCTCGGTGAGGATCGCATGAAGAAGGCGCATGCACGCCAACTGAAGAGACAATTTGATCGCCTCGATATGGAGGATGGGGAGACCATCCCGGAGTTCGCCAAGAAGGTGATCCCGCTGGTGAGCGAGATCCGCTCTCTCGGCGTCACACTTGAAGATGAGGCCGTGGTGGAGTGGCTCTTCAGCGTTGTTCCAGATCGTTTCACGGACATCATCAACACCATTGAGCAGTGGGGTGATGTCTCCGCAATGACAGTGCAAGAGGCTATTGGGCGCCTCACCGCGTTCGAGCAGAACCAGCGCGGTCGTCGTCAGAGTGGTGGCCATGAAGGCGAGAGGCTGATGCTTGTTTCACGTGCCCAGCTGGAGGAGTGGATCCTTAAAGAGAAAAAGAAGGGGGTGGGCTCCAGCAGCGGCAACAAGAATGACGATCAGGACGGGCGTGGTGGTGGTGGCCGCGGCCAGGACAGAAAGAAGAAGGAACGGCGTGGCAAGTTTGACAAGTCAAGCATCACCTTCTTCCAATGTGGCGAGAAGGGCCACTTTTCCTCTGAGTGCGATGAGCCGAAGAAAGAAAAGGTGCTGCTCGCCGACACCGGCGACGACGAACCAGCGCTGCTGATGGCTGTGGCAAGTGAGCTCGCGCCGGTGCTACAACATGCCTCCGACGTCGTCTAGCCAGAAGGTATGGAGGTGAAGAAGGTGCTTTGCCCCTTAGCCGTCGAGGCTGAGTTGGAAGCTGTTAAGGTAGAGGCAAAACCGGATGCGTGGTGAACTGGCTGCAGCCCAAGTGAAGTTGCACGCCATGTCAAAGGAGTACTGTGCACAGACAGCGAGTCATGACGGTGACCACACACTCCTGCTTGAGTGTGTGAATGCATTAGAGGAAGATGCAAGGCTGGCCAAGGAGGAGAATGGCAAGCTGCTGCAGGTGCAGCGCGTGCTCCGCGAAGAGAACAGCGGACTACATGATATGGTAAAGAAACTAATGGCAAGAGCCCTCCCAGCAAGTGCAGCAATAGCAGCATCAGCGCCGGTAGCTGTGACGCCGACCGTGAAGTCACCAAGCGTGGAGATGCCCGCCATGGAGTCACTGGACGTGGAGACACCAGTCGTGAAGGAGCTTTGAGTGCAGCTCAAAGTGAAGGAGAAAGTATGCTCAGAGGAGTACTTGCAATCTGCTGAGGACCCTGATGTGGTCTTGCTGAATGAAGAGAAAATCAAGCCCAAGCTAAGTGCTGATGAGAGGTACAATGGTGAGCTTTGGTATGTTGTTACAGGTGCAAGCAACCACATGTCTGGTTGTTCAAAAATATTTACTGAACTTGACTCCAGCGTGAAGTGGACCGTTTGCTCTGGGGATGGGTCTATGCTACAAATTTGTGGCCGAGGCACTATCTTGCTCAGGTGCCGCGGTGGTAAGCAGCATGTTCTCAAGGATGTGTATTTTATTCCCAAGCTTAGAAGCAACATAATTAGTTTGGGTTGGCTGGACGAAGAAGGGTGCAAGTGTGGGCTTTTCCATGGGGACCTGAGCATTTTTGATGGCTCGGGAGAGCTGCTATCTAAGGCGCACAGGACAAGCACTACCAGAATAACTGGCGATGCCGACGGCCGAACCTATCCCGACGGCCCCCGTCGGCATAGATTGGCCTATCCCGAAGGCCCATCCCAGGCCGTCGGCATAGAAAAGCCGACGGCGTATATCCATCTATGCCGCGTGACTCTTCAGCGAGTGGAGCGTTGGTGCCGAGCGACTCGGTGGCGATGGCGGCTGCCGCGACGGCGGCGACGGCAGCGGCGGGGAAACTCCCGTTCCCGCTGCTCACGAGGACGAACTACGCGGCGTGGGCGACGAGGATGAAGTACCTCCTGCATGCCAACGGCGCATGGGCTGCCGTTGATCGCGAGGCATCGTCCACGGAGGTTGACAAGGGCAAGGAGGAGATGGCCATGACGACCATCTCCCAGTCGATCGACGACACAACGCTGCTGCGAGTTGCGGAGAAGGAGACCGCCGCCGATGTGTGGGCGGCGCTACGCTCCATGCACGTGGGCGTCGAGCTCGTCCGAGAGGCGAGGATTCAGTCCTTGCGCTCGGAGTTTGACGGCCTCAAGATGGGTGATGCGGAGTCCGTGGATGAATTCTCGGCGAGGTTCACGGTGCTCGTGGGGCGCATCCGTGAGCTTGGTGATGCGATGGAGGAGAAGTACGTCGTGAAGAAGCTGCTCCGAGTCGTCTCCAACAAGTTCATCCACGTTGCTTCGTCGATTGCGTTTTTCGGCGACACCAACAAGATGGCCATGGAGGAGGCCATTGGTTCACACAAGGCGCACGAGGAACTCGTCAAGGGGCGGGAGACGTGACGTGAAGAAGAGCAGCTCCTCATGGCGAGAGGGCAGGATTCGTCGCGAGGACGGGGTCGTGGCCGTGGCCATGGACGCGGTGGAGGGCGCCAAGACAAAAGTGAGGTACAATGTTACAATTGTCGTGAACTTGGGCACTTTGCTTGGGAGTGTCCTGAGAAGAAGAAAGAGAAGGAAGAGAAGGCGTTGCTCGCTGGCTACGGTAGTGACGGACCGACTCTTCTTTGAAGTTTCTGCCTGAAGAATGGACATCAAGATTAGGGGGTTGAATGTTAGATATAATCTTGATGTATTCTGTATCTGCATATTTATTTCAGTCCTGCATGTAGTTTAGATAGACTAGGGAGTTGTCCGATGAAAATTCAGTCAAGGCACGAAGGAAGAAGCGAGATGTCAGGCAGATACGTGAAGTGGCGTGCAAGATGTGGTGCAGTGGTGTTGTGAGATGCGGCACGGCCGTGAGAATCGGCCAGGTTCATGATGGGCTGGAGCATTGGACTGGTCAGTTTGGAGCTGAGAAGATTTAGTAGGTTTGTTAGTTTGTTAGCGCATGGATAGATTAGTTAGCCGCATGAGCTTGCACGTCCTAGAGAGATTCTAGGGGAAGAGTTATGCGTGCGTGTGGGCACTGCTAGTGGCCGGCTGTGTGGCTGCTACTTATACAGATGCAAAGCATGTTTCCTTTGACAAGAAATAGACAGAAGAAAACGCTGGCTGTGTGAGGCAGCGGCACCAAACTTCTTGTGTTCTTGTGTGTGTTGTGTGAAACAACCAAGAGAGAAGAGGTGAGCTGAGAGAGTCGGCTCCAACAAGTACGGACTCATCATCGACGAGTACCTTTAGGGTACCTGCATCTGCATGTGATGAGATATTCAATCACAGATGTTTGCCTCACGTTCAAAAGGAGGTAAAACGATGCAACATGGGGTTACTTACCAAATTCAATCGCCACCATGACGATAGGCAGCTCGGACGAGGACACGACTTTGTGTTGCAATTCCGCAAGGAACGGCAGAACCGCTACGATCAGAATGATCGTAAAGATCGATTCGATGCATGGTGTATAACCTGTGCGCTAAGGAAAAATGTCCCGGCTCCCATGCCACAATGTCATAGCAATCCATGGCTCTTTGCTAATTCTGATGAGCATTCCTACCGAACGCCCTTGCAACTTTTTAATCAATTATCTTAGGCAATAGGTGCCATCGAAATGCTTTGGTAGGTGGTACCTTGTCATCTAATCGTTAACCTTTGCTCATATTGCTTTAGGAAAATGGCGCCACCACCACCATCACTATGTCGACTATGCAAGTCAAGGTGCGCCAGCAGCCTTGCAACTGGCAAGCTGTTCGGCATCTACTTCCAGCCGAGTTTTCGTCATGCGGCGGTAAAAAATTAGATGAAATGTAACAACTATTTTATTTTTAGTGTTGGCATTACTGCATTGTGTCATTTTGCTTTTCTTACACAGATCGTCCCATGCAATGTGAGGTTGAAATTCAACAAGCTAACAGGAGACACTGTGACATTTGAGGCTCCTGGGGGGCCGTACACTATGGAGGCCAAGAAAGGACGCAATATGTCACAGATTGGAGGAGATGGATGGGCCCATTTCCTCGCCCGCATGCGTCTTACTGGTGGTGAGTTGATCAGCTTCTCCTTCAGAGCAGAAAGACCCAAGCTAGCTGTCATTTATCTCAACCTGGTGGAAGATGATGAAGATGACGAAGATGATGAAGATGACGAAGATGACGAAGATGATGCAGATGACGAAGATGATGAAGATAATGAGGACCCACTTCATGAAGCCATCGTAGCTCAAAGAATGAGGTTGAGCGAGGACGAGGTGTGCAACCTATGGGACATAATTCCGCCACGTGATGACTTTGTCGGGTTTGCCATTCGTGACCCGCCTGACAAGTACCATGGTCGATGGGCATGAAATGGTATGTTATACGTACTGACTGTAGTAATTTGATGATATATATATGCTTTATTGTTATACTTACAAATGCAAATTATCCGATGATATGCTTTGAAATGCTTAGTGTATAGTCCAATGATATGCTTAGTAGAATTCATGATTAATTAGTACAAATGCGTAGTACTGTGTCTTTTGATAGTGTAGAAATCTGGACTTAATAGAAATATATTTGCAAGAGTATGTGTGAGGCTATTTATTAATTAATATGTTTTTCTTATTCAGAAATTGCCAAAGAACCTATCTGTGAGTTGTGGTATCGAGCCTGATGAAGAAGGCATAGCTAGACTACGCCTTACCACAAGGGGCTCCGCCACCACCTGTACTTACTGCATGGACACAGACGGTCGCACACACTTAAACTCGGTTGGGTGGAAGAGATTCCTCGTTGGCAAGAATCTTCGTGTTGGACAGGCCATCCTAATTACTATAAGGAACACCCACCGCCGAGGCTTGAGGATGATGATCGTCGTCGATATCGTCTAGAACTACATATGTGTGGCTATATCATCTAGAACTACATATGATGATCATCGTCGATATCATGTAGAACTACATATGATGATCGTCGTCGATATCATCTAGAACTAAATATGATGATCGTAGTTGATGTCACCTTGTATTGCTTGAGGATGCATGTTGAGCATATATGAAATTGTAATCTAGTACTTCCTCGGTTCCAAATTACTCGTCGTGGTTTTAGTTCAAATTTGAACTAAAACCACGATGGGTAATTTGGAACCGAGGGAGTACTACCTAGTACCTATAATGCTTTATGAAATTGATATCTAGTGGAACTAGTATATGAAAATTGCAGTTTACTGAAGTCGGAACGGGGAAATGGTGGAAGATATAACAGTAGCCCGGGAGCAGGAAATCGCTACAGCTAACTAATAATAGCGTGTTCGGGAAATGCGCTGCTGATATAGTCAATAGTAGTAGCGCGGGTACAGGCAGCGCTACTACTAACGGTTAGCTGTAGCGCCTTATTCATAGCGCAGGTGCCCGCGCTGCCGATAGCCTCAAAACACGCGCTACTACTAGGGTTTTCCCTAGTAGTGTAATGACTTCACACAGAATAAGTATAGGTAGTAAACTTATTGAAAGTTAGCAAACGCAAAACTGGTCACTTGAACAATTCATGAAAGAATATTGAAGGAAGAGATATTTCACATATAAATATACTATCTTGGACATCTTTTGTAATTGTGAGCACTCATTAAAATATGACATGCTAAAAGGTTCATGTTGGACAAGGAATACAACTTAATGGGTTATGTTTTCCTATATCCAAAATGTTATATTGTCTTGGATCATCCAACATGTTGGGCTTGCCTTTACCTCTCATGCTAGCCAAATTCTTTGCACCAAGTAGAAATACTACGTGTGCTTCCAAACATCCCTTAAACCAATTTTGCCATGAGAGTCCACCATACCTACATAAGGATTGAGTAAGATCCTTGAAGTAAGTTGTCATCGGTGCATGCAATAAAAATTGCTCCTTAAATATGTATGATCTATTAGTGCGAAGAAAATGAGCTTTATACGAACTTGTGATAGGGAAGAAATAAAAGCGACGGACTGCATAATAAAGGTCTTTATCACAAGAGGCAATATAAAGTGACGTTCTTTTGCATTAAGATTTTGTACATCCAACCATAAAAGCGCATGACAACCTCTGCTTCCCTCTGCGAAGGGCATATCTTTTACTTTTATCTTCTACCCTTATACAAGAGTCATGGTGACCATCACCTTTCCTTTTTACACTTTTTCCTTTGGCAAGCACTTTGTGTTGGAGCGATCCGAATATATATATCCACTTGGATGTAGGTTTTCATAAATTATTATTGTTGACATTACCCTTGAGGTAAAATGTTGGGAGGCGAAACTATAAGCCCCTATCTTTCTCTGTGTCCGGTTAAAACTTTGAACCCATAAATATCACATGAGTGTTAGCAATTGTGAAAGATTAAATGATAGTTGAGTATGTGGAGTTTGCTGAATCAAAGCTCTTACATAAACCCTTCCCGAAAATAAGATGAATTGCAATTGTTTGATGACTAAGAGCATCGACTGTTAGTTTTCAAGAAAGTTTATGATCTATACTTTAACATCTGAATAGCTTGTTACTTGATCATGAAAAGTTTTATGAAGATGAGCTACTGTTATGATATATAATGATGCTATAAAGAGTGATTGAAACTATCATTGATGAAACTTATGCACTTGCTAGCATTCACACTTCATAAATTATTACTTTTATCATTTACCTACTCAAGGACGAGCAGGAATTAAGATTGGGGATGCTGATACGTCTCCAACGTATCTATAATTTATGAAGTATTCATGCTATTATATTATAAACCTTGGATGTTTTATATGCATTTATATGCTATTTTATATGATTATTGGGACTAACCTATTAACCTAGTGCCCAGTGCCAGTTTCTGTTTTTTCCTTGTTTTTGAGTTTTACAGAAAAGAAATATCAAACGGAGTCCGATTGACGTGCCAATTTTTGACGATTTTTTATGGACCAAAAGAAGACCCCGGAGTAAAAGAGTTGGAACAGGAGAGTCCCGAGGCATCCACGAGGGTGGGGGCCCCCCCCCCAGGCGTGTGGGCCTGCCTCGTGGACGCCTTGGGAACCTCCTTGACGTGAGACCGACGCCAAAAAATCCTATAAATACATAAACCTCAAGAAATTAACCTAGATCGGAAGTTCCACCGCCTCAAGCCTCTGTAGCCACAAGAAATCAATCTAGGCCCTCTCCGGCACCCTGCCGGAGGGGGCCATCATCACCGGTGGCCATGGAGGAGTATCCCAGAGAGGCCATCATCACCATGAAGGCCAAGGACCAGACGGAGAACCTTTCCCCATCTAGGGGGAGGCCATGGAGGAGGAAGCACAAGGGGGAGAACCTCTCATCTTCTCTCTTGGTGGCACCGGAGTGCCATGAAGAGGGGAATCATCGCCGCGGTGATCGTCTTCATCAACATCACCATCCTCATCTCTTTTACGCGGTCCACTCTCCCGCACCCCGCTGTAATCCCTACTTGAACATGGTGCTTTATGCCACATATTATGATCCAATGATGTTTTGTGTAGATATCCTTTGTCTTTGGGTTGATTGATGATCTAGATTGGTACGAGTTGTATGTTTTATTTTGGTGCTGTCCTATTGTGCCCTCCGTGTCACGCAAGCATGAGGGATTCCCCCTGTAGGGTGTTGTGATACGTTTATGATTCGCTTATAGTGGGTTGCTTGAGTGACGGAAGCATAAACCCGAGTAAGGGGGTTGTTGCGTATGGGATAAAGGGGACATTATGCTTTAATGCTATGGTTGGGTTTTACCTTAATGATCTTTAGTAGTTGCGGATGCTTGCTAGAGTTCCAATCATAAGTGCATATGATCCAAGAAGAGAAAGTATGTTAGGTTATGCCTCTCCCTCATATGAAATTGCAATGACGACTATCGGTCTTGTTAACAATTGCCTAGGATGATTCCGCACACCGATCCATCATTATTCCACACTCGCTATTTATAATATTTAGTAATATATTCTAACTTTATGATAACAGCACCTACTTTTAAATTTTAGCTCTCCGATATCATGCAAAGTTATCCTCTTCATACCCACAACGTAGTTTTATTTCTCGTTTCTAGTTGGAAGCAAACGTTCGATTAATGAGAAGTCGTGTCGATGGCAGATAGGACTTGAGAGAATATTGATCTTACCTTTAGCTCCTTGTCGGTTCGACCCTCCATACTTATCACTTCCACCTTTGGGAATTGCTATGATGATTCCCTGCACTTGCGGATTATCAAATCCCATAGCTCGCAGTGCCTTTCAAATAGCGCATAACTCTCTCAAGCGCATGCCAATGATCATCTCCTAGTTTTGACACAAACAGACTCAGCTTGCTCATAGCAAAAGAGATGTCAGGCCTCGTGGCACTCACCAAATACATAAGCGAGCCAATAATCTGAGAATACCTCACTTGATCCCTAGCAATCCATCGATTCTTTCGAAGCAACACAGTAGCATCATATGGAGTTGGAGAAGGCGTGCAGTCGCTATACCCAAAACGACTCAAGATTTCCACATAGTGAGACTGATGCAGTGTGATCCCACCATTCTCATCTCTCAGCAGCTTGATGTTTAAGATAACATCAGTCACTCCTAGATCCTTCATCTCAAAGCAACGAGATAAGAAATCCTTAACCTCCTTGATTAAATCAAGTTTGGTTCCAAAGATCAGTATGTCGTCGACATACAGACAAAGAATAACTCCTTCACCCCCACCATGGCGATAGTACACACACTTGTCACCATAGTTTACTACAAAGCTGACAGCAGTTAATGTTCTTTCGAACTTCCCATGCCACTCCTTAGGAGCTTGTTTAAGGCCATATAAAGACTTTAATAACTTGCACACCTTTCCTTCCTGACCAGGTACTACAAAACCATCTGGTTGATCCATGTAAATTTCGTCCTTCAACTCTCCATCGAGGAAAGCTTCTTAACATCCATTTGATGAACGAGAAGACCATGTGAGGCAGCCAGTGATAGTAGCACCCGAATTGTGGTCAGTCTAGCCACGGGTGAGTAAGTATCAAAGAAGTCTTCACCTTCTTTCTGGGTATAACCCTTAGCCACAAGCCGTGCCTTGTACTTTTCAATTGTACCATCTGGTCTAAGCTTCTTCTTGAACACCCACTTACATCCTACAGGTTTGCACCCATAAGGACGGTCAGTGAGCTCCCAGGTTCTGTTAGCTAAGATGGAATCCATCTCGCTACGAATAGCTTCCTTCCAGTAGTCAGCATCAAGAGATGCACATGCTTCTGAAATAGTCCTGGGGTGTCATCCACGAGGTACACAATGAAATCATTACCAAAGGACTTTGCAGTCCTCTGTCTTTTACTCCTCACAGGATTTCCATTGTCACCCTCAACTGGATTCTCAACGTGTTCCATCGCAATGGCGGGTTCAGGAATTACAGCGAATTCCTCACTAGATGGAGTAGGTACCTCCTGATTTGATGAACTCGACATATCCTTCATAGGAAATATGTCCTCAAAGAAAGTTGCATCATTCGACTCCATAATCGTACCAATGTGCATGTCGGATACCTCAGATTTCATTATCAAAAATCTATAGCCAATGCTATGAAAAGCATAGCCCAGAAGAACACAATCCACGGTTTTTGGTCCAAGCTTGCGCTTCTTGGGAATTGGTATATTGACTTTCGCCAAACAACCCCAAGTACGTAGGCAACATAGTTTCAACCTTTTCCTTTCCCACTCCTCAAATGGAGTCATGGACTTATGCTTTATGGGAACTCGGTTTAGGACATGACACGCAGTCATTAGCGCCTCCCCCCACCATTCCTTGGAGAGACCCGATGTGTCTAACATGGTGTTAACCATATCAGTTAGAGTTCGGTTCTTTCTTTCGGCTACCCCATTTGACTGAGGTGAGTAGGGAGGCGTCCTCTCATGGATTATACCATGTTCCGCACAAAACAAATCAAATTCATTAGAAAAGTACTCTCCACCACGATCAGACCTAAGCCGTTTAATTTTTCGATCAAGTTGGTTCTCTGCTTCAGCTTTATAGTTTTTGAAGAAAGTTAAAGCCTCATCTTTCGATTTCAGAAGATACACATAACAATATCTAATGGAGTCATCGATCAACGTCATGAAGTATCTCTTTCCACCTTTTGTCAACACGCCGTTCATCTCACAAAGATCAGATTGTATAAGCTCTAGTGGTGCCAAGTCTCTTGCCTCTGCAATTTTATGGGACTTGCGAGGTTGCTTAGCTTGCACACATACTTGGCACTTGGAGACTTTGACAGTAGAGATTTTCGGAATTAAATTCATATTGGCTAGCCGCGTCATGCAACCAAAGTTAATGTGACAAAGTCATGACTGCCAAATATCAGATTCATTATTGTGGCAAACATTATTAATAACTTTAGTGCAAATATCTGACAAAGACAGGCGGAACAAGCCTCCACTCTCATAGCCTTTTCCAACAAATTGTCCATACTTCGAAATTAAAACTTTATTGGACTCGAAAACCAAATTAAAACCATCTTGACATAAACGGGAACCGCTAACGAGATTTTTATTGATGGACGGCACATGATGAACGTTTTTCAGATGCACGGTCTTCCCCGTAGTAAACTTCAGATCGACCTTACCGACACCATGAACGATGGCATGTGACCCGTTCCCCATCAGCACAGGAGAAGTCCCTGTGACCTAGTAAGAAGAAAACATAGAGGCATCAGCACAAACATGTACATTGGCACCGGTGTTAATTAACCAATCAGGAGATTGAAATACTGAAAGGATGGTAGGAAGAATACCGTACCCAGATTCCTTCATATCAGTATCACCAATGACAACATTAGCGGACTTGCCGCTCTTCTCATGTTTGCGCTCCTCAAAGCGGTTAGGACACTTTGGAGCCCAGTGATTAGGATCACCGCAGACATGGCAAAGTCCCATCCCGTTCTTGTGAGAATTCTTATTGAAGTTGGTAGAATGTGATGTCTTGTTCTTTGTATCAAACTTGCCTTTGCCCTGAGTTTTGTTCTTGTTGTTTTTGAACTTGTTGGGCTGGAACTTCTTCTTCTGTACCATATGGGCACTAGAACCTCCCTCAGCAACTCGAGCACGTGTTTCCTTTGCTCTCGCCTTCTCTTCAACATAAAGAGTACCAATGAGATCCGCAACGGAAACTCCTGTCTCTTGTGTTTCAGGGAAGTAGCAAAATTGTTCCACGAAGGTGGAAGCTTGGCAATAATGCCCCCGGCAACAAATTTGTCCGGCAACACACACTTAAAATACTCAAGTTCCTTGGCAAGTGACTGTATCTCATGAGCCTGATGTACAACAGAGCGCTCATCAGTCATCTTGTAGTCGTAGAATTGCTCCATGATGTACAACTCGTTGCCGGCGTCCGAGGCACCAAACTTGGCCTTGAGCGCATCCCACATGTCCTTGCCGCTGTCAAACGACATATATGATTCCACAATGGAATCATCAAGAACACTCAGAAGAGCGCCTTTAAAGAGAGTATCGATCTTCTCAAAAGCTTCCAGCTGTGCTGGATTAAGATCACACTCAGGCTTGCCCTTGGTGGCGTCATAGCAGCCCATGGTCTGAAACCAGTAGACTGCTCTCGTGCGCCACCTCTTATATTGCACCCCCTTAAAGGTAGGTGGCTTCAGATGCGTAGCAAAACCACTCGGGTTAAATTGCCTACGCTCGGGTTTTTGGATTGTTGGAAATATGAGCATTTATTACGAGATTTAATCCCAATAAATAGAAGATAAATCATGACAGCAATAGCAGAGATTAAACTAATCATGCGAACTAGCATAGTAGATGAACAGATCACATCTGCACTTTCATCCCATGCATCAACGGCTGTATTTGGCATGTCAGGCAAAATCAGCCGGAAAGTGTCCTTTGTATAGTGGGACTCTTGTAGACTTGCTGGCGCCCATACCATCAATGGTTGAAGTCCCAAGCAAGGTATGGAGCGTTGGAAGTTGAGAGAGCCCAGAATGGTTTGAGGACTATTGTTGGAGTTGTTCTTACTGTTTTTTAATCCATATAATACCAATATATAGCATCCAAATTTCTCAAATTTACCTGGTTTATTTAGCATCCAAACCAGTCACGCTTTTGCCGCACATGTTTATGTGACATAGTGCTATGAGGAAATCTATAACGTCATCTGATTTTGGAGATTGTGAGTACAAATGTGCATAGTTTTTTCATCTGAGAGTCTTCCAACCATATCAAACTGTTGGAAATATGAGCAAATTACTACGAGATTTAATCCGAATAAACAGAAGATAAATCATGACAGCAATAGCAGAGATTAAACTAATCATGCGAACTAGCATGGTAGATGAACAGATCAAATCTAGGGCACATACTAGTAACATGAATTCTACCAAGATCTCCAAGAAGAAGGATAGAATCACATACGGTGCAGTGGGAACAGCACCACCGGCGTTGACGTTGTCGCCCATGTCGTCGAGGATGAGGCGAGGCGATGCGTGGTGTGGTGAGCGAGGAGGAGGAGCGCATGTGTAGGTCTCCTCTTCTCATGCTTATACAAGTGGTAGAAAAGTTCACCTTATAAAGAGGTGCACCTCTCACTCAACTTCCGTGGTGGGACTAAACTTTAGTCTCACTCACTCCACTCACATGTGTGCATGAATGGGCAAGGAGAATTTCAGAATTTTAGTTGCACTAGTAGAAAACAGGGCTTTGGTAACAGCTCAATATACACATTAGTCCCGGTTGCATTATGAACCGGAACTAATGTGAGCATTAGTTCCGGTTCGAGCGGCTAAAGGCATTAGTCCCGGTTCAAATGAGACATTTAGTCCCGGTTTGAGATACGAACCGGGACTAAAGGGCAAAGATTAGACCTTTAGTCCCGGTTTGAGACATGAACCGGGACTAAAGGGTGCGATGCCCTTTAGTCCCGGTTTGTGTCTCAAACCGGGACTAAAGGTGTCCTTGTCTCAAACTCTACCCCCCCCCCCCATGTATCGCCATTTTAGTTTTGAAAAAAATAAAAGAAAATGATAAAAACTTCAAAAAAATCCTTCGAGATGCAGTTATAATACTACATCTACTAGTTAGGGAAATTAAAAACTTAAATTTGGACATGTTTTGCAAAAAAAGTGTAATGAAAAAGTAAATGGCTATAACTTTTGCATACGATGTCGGAAAAAACGTATAATATATCAAAATATTCAGCATGAAAATCCGCATTCGATTTTGACGCCATAGGCCTGTTTGCAAATTTTTAGAATCCTAAAATTCTAAAAGGAAAAATAGTTGTGCTCAAATTTTAGTTTTTTAAAATTTTGCTTAAATCTGGTCAAACTACTTATTCAAGAAGTATTAGTGTTACTAAAAAATTATTCAAGAATATTAGTGTTACTAAATAATTATTCAAGAATATTAGTGTTACTAAATAATTATTTCAAATTTTCTGAATTTTGGTCAAATCTGGTCAAACAATGGCCAAACGACTTATTCAAGAAATATTAGTGTTACTAGATAATTATTGTTTTTTAGAATAATAGTTTCAAACTCAAATAATGAAATGCGTGACTTCATGCTCAAGCTAAACTCCTCGGGGTTAAAAGGATTGACATCTTACTATTGTCAGGAAAACAACAAGTGCAGACTTGGAAACGAGGGGGAATAGAACCCGGAAGTTAAGCGTGCTCAGTCTGGAGTAATGAGAGGATGGGTGACCGGCCGGGAAATTAGATGATTAGGAATGATGAGGGGGATTAGAGATTAGAGGTTAAATTGAGCAGTGACGAGGGGTGATTAGAGATTAAATTGTAAAATAATTCTGAAATTTGAAAAGCGGGAAAAAATTGAAAAAAATTGAAAAAAAATCGTAAAATACCAATCGGGACTAAAGGTGGAGCTCCAGACAGCGGCCATGTGTAGGGCCTTTAGTCCCGGTTTGTAACAGAGCCGAGACTAAAAGGGGGGTCTGGAACCGGAACAAATGGGCCTTTTTGTACTAGTGTTAGGCTTTGGGCCAAAGGCCTGCTAGCTAAATTCCAACACAAATTTACCCTCCCTCCCTCTCATGTGTGTCTGCGAGAGAGAGAGAGAGAGGGGGGAGGGGGGGCGTGCGGGAAGAGAATACCTAAATGTTTGCACTATTTCTTTTAAATACACGTAAGGGAGATCTAGCATTCCATTAACTATAACGAGTACTGTACATTTTATTGGTAATTAGATTATCAGAATGATTGCACAAGGTAGAGAAAAGATTTAGGAAGTTCATGGACTTGATCAATAGAAGAATAGAAGAGAACACTCTCGAGATGCCATGTATGTCCAAGCAAAAAAGATCATCTTTGTTAAGCGCACTCGTCCTAATTTTGGAATAACACATGCAATTTGGACACAACCAAAAGCATAAACAAGCACACATAAGTGGTTATATATCCAAAAACAAATGAAATGAAAATTATACTATATTTTATATGCAAGTTTTTCTGTCAAAATTGCTAGCAGGTGCAAATAAGGAGGAACCAATCGCCATGACCTGAAGATGTTTGTCCCCTAGTAGCCCCCTTGTCGGCCAAGACCGAAGTGCTTCGGAAAGACTTAGCTTTCTCTTTTTTTTGAATGTCTCACATGATGTCTGCAGGGTCAGTACATAAAAATCAGCTCTTGTTACTAATTAATCGAAAGTTTCAAACTTAAATCTACATTTAAGTATCTTCCAAAACAAGCAGCTGCCAAGACTCAAAGACAATCTCGAGCAATTCAGTTTTGTCTCTCCACTCAGATCCAACCCAAAGTGTCGGGTCAAGATGAGTAAAACATATGAAGTCAATATTTTTTTTAAGGCCGGAAGTCGGTGCAGATCCAAACTTGCAATTTGGTGCAATGTATACCTAGATAGTACGTACGTACTAGTTTAGTTCTCCACTGAGAGTATCCAACCCAAATTGCCTGGTCAAGAAGAGTAACATGTGAAAAGTCAAACTTGTAACATGCATGGCGGCTCTAGGAATTTGCAACCGGGTATTCATGTGTATTCATTTTGCCAAAATCATTGCTGGGGGAGATGATTTTGCCAAAATAAGGAACTGGTCATGTGTATGAGAAGCTGTGACCATAAGCCAATAATATGGAAGTTGTCGTTGGGCCCGATCTTGGCACAATGGTTTGATGCTACAATCTGCGAAATGTGCTTTGGGTCCACATATGTGAAGCAATCAACGGCTGTTATGGAACATCTGTGTGCCCAGTTCGACAAAATATGATGTCATGCCCATACTCCATAGCATCTCTCTTCTCTATCACGAAAATCTTATCTATGGCGCATTTCCCTTGTAATCTAATCTAGAATAAGTTGGACTTTTGTTTGCGCATTCGTTGCATGATCTTACTTTCTCCCCCAGACCATATACCATATTTGTCACTCTGACTAAGCCTTTAAAGTGTTGGAACTAATCTCGTTACATCTTCTGTTTAGACTGTTTTTATCCTTTGCTTCCACGTTATATGTAATTTTTTTAGAGTCCTAGTCACGTAGGAGTTCTTGCATCTATTGTTTGTTGTACTACATGCGAACTACACAGGCCAGAGGTGTGCTAGTTCACGCTGCGGCCAGGTCGTTTAGTTGTTAGGATTCTACCGAATCGTCTGGTACTTTCCATTGCATCGTGGGATGGCACGACGCTTTAAGTGGATCGTGATGGACTTAGATCTTTACTGGATGGAACAAAAGGAAAGGGCGAAAAGGACGTAAAGATTACGCGTCACAAAATCTCTCTCTCCCGACGGCGTCTCTCTTCTCAGTTTTCCTTCAGCCTTCGTGTGTGTGCCTTGTGTTCTTCAGAGAAAAGGTTTCAAGAGAGGGAGGGTAGATCACTGCCAAAAAATCTATCAATTGGCATAAGAGCCACGCGTGTAGGGCCTTGGGCGTTTTGGCGACGGCGATCAAAGGAGTTCGGCAGCGACTGCGATGGGTGATACATCTCCGAAGAGTAGCGATGGGAAGAGCAGCAGCGGTGGCGGAAAGTACATGCCACCGACAGCCAGGAAGGCTGCTGCAGCGGATGGCGGCGCTGTTGTGCTCGCTACCCCATCGAGGGCCATGAGTGTGCCCGTCCAGTATCCGATGCTGAAAGACACAAACTACTCGTTGTGGGCCGCGAAGATGAAGGTCCTGATGAAGCCGTTGCGTGTTTGGTCCGTGATTGAAGGCTCCGGTGAGTATGATCAAGCTGCGGACGTAGGAGCGTTCGCCGCGCTCTCTCAATCTATTCCGGATCACGTGATGCTGCAGGTTGCGCAGTGCGACACCGCGCGTGAGGCGTGGGAGATGATCCGGTGTGCGCGCCTCGGCGAGGATCGCGTGAAGAAGGCGCATGCACGGCAACTGAAGAGACAATTTGATCGCCTCGATATGGCGGATGGGGAGACGATCCCGGAGTTTGCCAAGAAGCTGATCCCGCTGGTGAGCAAGATCCGCTCTCTCGGCGTCACACTTGAAGATGAGGCCATGGTGGAGCGGCTCTTCAGCGCTGTTCCAGACCGTATCACGGACATCGTCAACACCATTGAGCAGTGGGGTGATGTCTCCGCAATGACAGTGCAAGAGGCTATTGGGCCCCTCACCACATTCGAGCAGAACCAGCGCGGTCGTCGTCAGAGTGGTGGCCATGAAGGCGAGAAGCTGATGCTTGTTTCACATGCCCAGCTGGAGGAGTTGATCCTAAAAGAAAAAAAAGAAGGGGTGGGCTCAGCGGCAACAAGAATGACGATCGGGGCCAGGCGTGGTGGTGGTGGCGCGCCAGACGGAAAGAAGAAGGAACGGCGTGGCAAGTTTGACAAGTCAAGGATTACCTGCTTCCAATGTGGCGAGAAGGGCCACTTTGCCTCTGAGTGCGATGAGCCGAAGAAAGAAAAGGTGCTGCTCGCCGACACTGGCGACGATGAACCAGCGCTGCTGATGGCTGTGGCAAGTGAGCTTGCGCCGGTGCTACAACATGCCCCCGACGTCGTCTAGCCAGAAGGTATGGAGGTGAAGAAGGTGCTTTCCCCTTAGCTGTCGAGGCTGAGTTGGAAGCTGTTATGGTAGAGGCAAAACCAGATGCGTGGTGAATTGGCCGCAGCCCAAGTGAAGTTGCACGCCATGTCAAAGGAGTACAGTGCACAGACAGCGAGCCGCGACGGTGACCACACGCTCCTGCTTGAGTGTGTGAATGCATTAGAGGAAGATGCAAGGCTGGCCAAGGAGGAGGATGGCAAGCTGCTGCAGGTGCAGCGCGTGCTCCGCGAAGAGAACAGCGGACTGCATGATATGGTAAAGAAACTAATGGCAAGAGCCCTCCCAGCAAGTGCAGCAATAGCAGCATCAACGCCGGTAGCTGTGTCACCGACCGTGAAGTCACCAGGCGTGGAGACGCCCGCCATGGAGTCACTGGACGTGGAGACACCAGTCGTGAAGGAGCTTGGAGTGCAGCTCAAAGTGAAGGAGAAAGTATGCTCAGAGGGGCACTTGCAATCTGCTGAGGTCCCTGATGTGGTCTTGCTGAATGAAGAGAAAATCAAGCCCAAGCTAAGTGCTGATGAGAGGTACAATGGTGAGCTTTGGTATGTTGTTACAGGTGCAAGCAACCACATGTCTGGTTGTTCAAAAATATTTACTGAACTTGACTCCAGCGTGAAGTGGACTGTTTGCTCTGGGGATGGGTCTGTGCTACAAATTTGTGGCCGAGGCACTGTCTTGCTCAGGTGTCGTGGTGGTAAGCAGCATGTTCTCAAGGATGTGTATTTTATTCCCAAGCTTAGAAGCAACATAATTAGTTTGGGTCGGCTGTACAAAGAAGGGTGCAAGTGTGGGCTATTCCATGGGGACCTGAGCATTTTTTATGGCTCGGGAGAGCTGCTATCTAAGGCGCACATGACAAGCACTACCAAAATAACTGGCGATGCCGACGGCCGAACCTATCCCGACGGCCCCCGTCGGCATAGATTGGCCTATCCCGAAGGCCCATCCTAGGCCGTCGGCATAGAAAAGCCGACGGCGTATATCCATCTATGCCGACGGACCCCGTCGGCAAAGCTCAGCCGTCGGCATCGTGAGAAATATGCCTACGGTGGCCGTCGGCATAGAGGAGACCGTCCGCATAGCACGTGGGCCCGGCTACCCGGGCGGAGACGGCCTTTTGACGGCGTCAGTCTACGCTGACGGGCTAACGGCCGTCGTCGGCATAGACCCCACGTCATCGATCTGCGTCGCCCGCCATGTCATCGATCAGCGTCGCTCGCCGGTCCGTGGGGTGGCAAATCTGTGCCGATGACCTGGCCGTCGGCATAGGCCTGGTCCTTGAATGTTGCCACGTCATCGATCCCCGCCCTTAGCCACGTCATCGATCCGTGGCCGTGTGCGCAGGTATGCCGACGACCTTGCCGTCGGCATACCTCTATTTTTTAATTTTTTAATTTTTTATTTATATTATTTACTTTTTTCTGTTTTTTTCACAACATAAATGTGACTTATCTAACAAAAAAAACATACCCAGATGGTATATCGATTGCCCCCCTCACGGACGTTGCTGCCCCCGTGCCCCACAGCGACGACGGTGCTGGGGGGCACACCCCGGAGCTGTGTGCCGGGTGCCTGCGCCAGCCACCACGCTTCCACAACCGTAGGAGGGCCCAAGGCAACACCTAGCGGCATTGCTACCCCCCAGGTACACCGTCCCATCTAACCGGGCCCTCATACATGCGGGGCGGTGTGGTGCAATGTTTGAAGAGGCGGGATGGGGCCCTGGGGGGATAGCAATACCACCTTAGCGTCGCACCGGGCCCTCATACATGCGGGGTGGTGTGGTGCCATGTCAAAATTATAGGCGTCGCGCATCTCCGGGGTATGCCCCCCCCCTCAAGGACGGCACCGCCGCCGGCACCTGGAGGGGGGAAACGGACACGTCGGGTCTCACCACGGAGACGCGTGCCGCCTCTTCGGACATGCCACCACACCACCCCGCATGTATGAGGGCCCGTGCGGCCCGGTGGCATTGCTACCCCAAGGCCCCCGTCCGCCCTAACCTCAGAGCGTTTGACCACGGGATCTACCCTTTGACTTTGCACGACGGGCTTTGACCAAAGTGAACGTATCCACCCGGTTGTGTTAGGTCGACCATAGGAACAATTTGGAGCAACATCCGGGCGGACCCACGGCAAGATCCCTCCGTGTAGACCCGGTAGCGTCCGTTCCCCCTCCAGTGCGGCGGCGGCACCGTGTCAGTGAGGGGGACACACCCCGGAGACGCGTGCCGCCTCTTCGTACATGCCACCACACCATCCCGCATGTATGAGGGCCCGGTGCGACGCTCCGGTGACATTGTTACCCTCCTAGGGCCCCCGTCCCGCCTAACCCTGTAGCGTTTGACCACGGGATCTATCCCTTTGACTTTGCACGGACGGGCTTTGACCAGTGAACGTATCCCCCTGGTTGTGTTAGGTCAGCCCATAGGAACACTTTGGAGCAACATCCGGGCCAGACCCACGGCAAGATCCCCTCCGTGTAGACCCGGCGCGTCCGTTCCCCCCTCCAGGTGCCGGCGGCGGCGCCGTCCGTGAGGGGGGCACACGCCGGAGACGCGTGCCACCTCTTCGGACATGCCACCACACCATCCCGCATGTATGAGGGCCCAGTGCGACGCTCCGGTGGCATTTGCACCCGCCTACACTTCCAGACTATTTAAATAGGTCATATTGCTTTCCCCTCGGCGAGGTGGGACTATTTTTAAAAAAATTGTGGTTTGCATATATGCCGACGGCCTGGCCGTCGGCATAGGCCTCCAATCTATACCGACGGCCGGGCCGTCGGCATATGTGCACGTTATCCACTCCCCCGGGCTGCTGACATGTGGGCCCAGGCCTATGCCGACGGCCATGCCGTCGGTATAGAGCAAACCTTATCCCCTCGGCCACCCTCCTCCTCCACTCATTTCTCTCGCTCACCTTAACCGACCCCGACCCCTACCGCCGCTGCCCACCTCCTCCGCCGCCCCCAGACACGCCACCGCCCTTGGCCGCCGCCCGCCCGATCACGCCCGGCCGCGCCTCCCGCTCCGACCGCGCCGCCCACCGAGCCGCCGCCCGCCTCCCGCCCGACCACTGGCAGCCGCCCATGTGCCCGCCCACCGCCCTCTGACCCGCCTCCGACCTCCCGCCCGACCCCCCCTCCGCCGCCCGCCCGACCCCCCGGCCTCCCGCCCGACCAGCCTTGGCCTCCCGTCCCAACCCCGCCGCCTCCCGCCCGACTCCGCCCTCCCGTCCCAACTCCGCCGGCCCTCTCGAAGGTGAAAATTTTATGTTTTTTAGTGTTTTTTAGTAATTTTGTAGCTAGTTAGATAGGTATTTAGATAGATATTTATATAGTTAGATACATAGTTAGATAGATAGTTATATAGATAGATAGGTAGATAGTTAGATAGTTAGATAGATAGTGAGATAGGTAGTGAGATATTTACATAGGTAAATAGTTAGATAGTTAGATAGATAGTGAGATAGGTAGTAAAAAATTTGGCTAGATGAGATGCTACATGTTGCATATCTTGCAAAAAAAATTGGTTCGATGAGATGAATCAATGATTATGACGAATAGGTCATAATGATGATGATGAATATGTGATGACGATGATGAATATATTGTTAATGTTGTTAGTTTTTTTGCCTACATGATGCAAAAATAAATGAATGCATGTTTAAATGTTTTAAATATGCTCTATTAGTTGTGATGTTCTAATTTTTTGGCGTGATGGAATTTGCAGGCTTTGTGGTGTTGCATTTCATCGGAGTGACCGTTGTACGACACGTTGGTCCCCCTGAGCATCCCTCTGCTGTTCGACTACTTCCTCTACAGCCGAGGGTGAGCTACAAGTCCATCTGCTCCATTTTCTCATATCACTAGAATTCATTATCAAGTCAACTGGCGTAACCTAGGCGTCTCCCGTCTGAAAGGGTTGCATCGATAAATATGCATTCAATTGCATATTTATCACCGCAGCTCTTTCGGATTGTCCAGCGTTTTCCATGGACAGCCCGAGGATGTGTAGATTGGGTATGTTCTCCATGCTCAACCCCGTTGCGAGACAGGATTTCGGCGGCGCCTCCCCATTGTTCTCCGGAGCACATTCTCTCGGCTATTTTCCGAGACGTGTATCTGGAGAACAGCGGGGAGGTGCTGCCGAAATTTTGTCTCAAACGGGTAGAATGGAGAACGTGCTCAATCTACACATCCTCGAGTGAGATTAGGACCCATCTTTACCTATTACGATGTAGGTGAATTCAACGGTAGAAACTGAAAATTTGATGTGATTAATTTAAGTGAATCCTTAATTATGTTGTGTGGCTTGCAAAAAAGCAGAGGATGCCAGATAATCAGTGGATGTACAGTGGTTTTATCCGTCGGAATCGAGTGGATCGCGAAAACCGATGTGTATTTGAAGGAGATATTCCGTCGTCCAATGAGAATTATCCCACCATGCCCCTGTGCGAGATGTGCCAGACGTCACCGTAGACATCAGACGGACATGAGTGAGTGCCTTCGCACGCACGGATATATGCCAAACTTTGACATGTCGCCGATAAACATAGCCGAGCAGGACCATGGTAGAGAGGAGGTGATGCGACAACGCATCGATGGATATGAGGACGACGGGTCGGGGACATGCTAGATGATGTCATTGTTGCGAAGCGGCAAATCGACACCTTCAGAGAATGAACCGAAGGAGCGAAGGCAACCGCAAAGGCCTTCTTGGAGGTCTTGGCCTCGTCGAAGAAACCTCTTTATGCGGGTGCGAAAATATCTCAGCTGGATGCCATCTACGGCTGATTGCGATCAAGGCTGAGTACGGTCAGTAGCTGAAATGCTTGAAGCATTCACGGGAGTATGGGCTAACAGTCTCCACGAGGGTCATGAACTGCCGAAAAGCATGTACGATACAAAGAAAGTAATGAAGGCACTCTCTATTTATTATGAGAAAATAGATGTTTGCCCGAAGAATTGCCTTTTGTTTAGGCATGAGTATGCAGATGACAAGTACTGTAGGAAGTGCGGTTCGTCTCGGTACATTGAGGTGGTCGGTGAGGATGGTGAGAAAAAGCAGCTAACCATCCCCGTTAAGGTTCTTCGATATCTTGATTTTATAAAAAGACTGCAGCGCCTTTTCATCACGAAGGAGTCTGCCAAAATGATGAAGTGGCACAAGGAAGGTATAAGGTACAATCCAAAAAAAAAATCTTACATCCATCGGGAGGGGAAGCATGGAAGTCGTTCGATGAAGAATACCCCGAGGAAGCAGCCGAGGCTAGGAATGTAGAATAGCCATATCAGGTGATGGGTTGAATCCATATGGTATGTCGTCCAATCCATACAGCTGCTGGCCTGTGTTTGTAATTCCGCTCATTCTTCCTCCCGGTGCCCTAATGCAACGGAAGACCATGTTCTTGTCGCTCATCATTCCGGGGCCTGAATACCCGGGAAGCAATTGGGTGTGTTTATGCAGCCGCTGGTGGATGCTTTGCACCATTCTTGGTACTTTCCGAGGTTGACATACGACCGGGATCTGCAGAGAATTTTTTTGATGAAAGTTTGGTTGCACTATTGCATGCATGACTTTCCCGGCTATGCTCTATTCTCGGATGGTGTACAAGTGGGAAGATGCCATGCCCAGGTGTGCATGCAGGCTCTGCGAATGATTTGGCTGAGTAAGGGTGGCAAGTATATAGCCTTTGACCTGCATCGACAGTTCCTCCCTCCGCACCATCCGACAGGGAAGACAAGAAGAACTTCACGAAAGGCGGGTTGTTCATGAAGTAACCGAGATTCCAACATTTGCGGGGGCAGATGTTCTTGCTCAGCTAAAAGCTCTCAAGCCTAAAGTCAAAGGCAAAGGCAAAGCCAAAGCCAAAGGCTTTGAGGGATATGGTGAGACGCACAACTGGACTCACATTACCCCCTCCTCGCAGCTTCCCTATTTCAAGGACCTCAAACTTCCTTACAATATTGATGTGATGCACACCGAAAAGAATGTGGCAGAGTCCCTTTTCCACACGATCCTAAACATTCCTGATAAGACGAAGGATAAGTTAAAGCTAGAGCCGATCAACAGAGAATTTGTGATATACCACGTCTGAACATGAAGCCTCCCACAGGCGGTCGAAAAAACTGGTTCAAGCCAGATACTGACTTTGTCCTTAAACCGCCAGAAAAAGAAGAAGTACTTATCTGGCTGAAACAAATTTTGAAGTTCACCGATGGTTATGCATCGAATATAAGTAAGGGAGTCAATATTTCAACGGGAAAAGTGACCGGCCTGAAGAGTCATGACTACCATGTATGGATTGAGCGGATAATGCCGGTGATGGTTCGAGGCTATGTCCCCGAGCATGTCTGGCGAGTGCTTGCCGAGCTTAGCCATTTCTTCCGCACGCTCTGTGCTAAAGAAGTAAGTAAAGAGGTGATTGAAAAATTGCATAAGAAGGCACCAGAGTTGATAGTCAAGTTAGAGAAGATCTTTCCGCCAGGCTTCGTTACTCTGATGACACATCTCATTTTGCACCTCGCGAACGAGGTATTGTTGGGGGGGCCTGTGCAGAATCGCTGGCAGTACGGCCCTGAGAGGCAGAACAAGCATCTCCGATGGAAATGTGGAAACAAAGCTAAGATTGAAGCTTCCATGGCTGAGGCAGTTATCCTGGAGGAGGTATCAGACCTCAGGACATCATACTATCCAGACCATGTTCCCCATCTGCATAACAAGGTGCCTCGATACAATATAGAAGAGCCCAAGTATCAACCCAGGCTCGATCTATTCAACGCCAAGGGTGGGAGGGCTGGGGCCCCAAATCTTATAACATGCCACGACAAGAGTGGGAGGACCTCATGTTCTATATCTTGCACAACATCAAGGAAGTTGAGGAAGTGTGGATGAGGTAATACCACTACACCATTCCTTTATGTCTTCCACATCATCATGTTCCATGTTCACTTAGTCCCGCTAACACCGCTTTTCTTTTTTAGTGATTTCGCTCAAGAGGAATGGACGGGAGTGAATCCTCCTCTTGAGGCGGAGGCACTTACTCTTCTCCGTCATGGAAACCACGGACGTAAAAATTTTGTTGTTTGGTTCATGGAGAAAGTAATTTTCACACTCCCTATTAAATACCTAGTTCAACATTTATTAGTTAACTGAACTAATGCACGCAACAATTTCCATTATACTTGTAGGGAAAAGATCCGAACATTTCTATGGATGATGAATTGAGATGGGTTTCCATGGGTTTTGACCCTGCCGTCATGACATGTAAAAAGTATGATGTGAATGGGTATCGCTTCCATACAGAGGAGCACCAAAACAGCCGGCCCGATCCCAAAACTATAAATACCGGAGTGTACACCCCCGGTCAAAATTTAGTAGACTACTACGGAAGGGTACAAAATATATACGAGGTTAAATTCCGCCAGGGGCGTGAGACCCTAAGTGTGGCGACCGGTTTTTCCGGGTAATGAATTCCAGAAAATGGCCGTCGTACTCACCAGCCCTAGGATTACTGTTAGCTGATGAGGCACCAACTTGATACAGAAATACCGAGCAAAATACAAAATGTGTGGTACAAGACCTTCAGGTCTGTGAGTACAACAAAAAGTTTTTAATGGTTGACGGCGGAAGCGGTTTGTGGATCATCAGCGTCTATGGGACTCCAATATCCACAGGAATAGCTGACCAGGTTAACTCCTATCTTCGCGAGGTTGCTATCTCCATTGCTTAGCTCCGGGGTTGTCATCGCAATGCTCCTCTCCAAGCAAGAAATCTGGCCAAGACAATAGCCAGGGACAAGCCAGTGAGTACTTTGAATGTACTCGCAAACATTACAAACACTGGAATAATATAAAAGACAAACATGTACTTGATATATTCTATGATCATATCGACGGTTATGAATAAAAATCTATTATGTACGCAAACATGTTATTTATATTATTGTGCAACGATGGATTGGAAGAAAAATGCCGCAGTCGGGCGTCTGCGGGACACCACATAAAGGGCTTATGGATAAATTAAATAATCACAATGCCACAGTCGGGCGTCTCAGCGACACCACATAAAGGGCTTATAAAGAAATAAATAATCACAATCCCACAGTCGGGCGGCTCAGTGACACCACATAAAGGGCTTATAAAGAAATAGATAAATCCAATGCCACAGTCGGGCGTCTCAGCGACACCACATAAAGGGCTTATAAAGAAATAAACAATTTCAATGCCACAGTCGGGCGTCTCAGAGACATCACATAAAGGGCTTATAAGGGAAAATAAATGACAGGCAATGCCACGATTGAGGCGTCTCAAATGACACCACATAAAGGGCTTATAAATAATCACAGTGAAAATCCAGGAGGTAGAACCATCCCAGGGATATTTGATCATTCAAATAATATAACGGGTTAGTCCATAACAAAATAATAATCATAAACATTACAAGACTCAATTTGTGATCCAGTTCTGTTTTAACAATTTCTCCTCCGAAGACCGACACTAAGACCGACACCTGACCCATCCCAGACTGAAATCCTTAACCAAGGACACGGCTATACGAATAGGTTTAATCTCTGCAGAGGGTGTACTGTTTACCCACGAGCAACGGATTCCTTTAGTCCATTGGGACTAATTCCGTCTACGACCTTTTTGTTGAAAACACACCTAACTTGCACACACCAGCTTAACTTACCGGTGTCTGGAATCACCCACGACACTTGTTAAGCAAAACTCTAAGTGGGGAGGCTACAACCTCGCATAGCATGGGATCAAATTTATATCGCGCGCTCTAAGGGGTGGCCTCCCCTCTCGGTCTCAACCGGAAACACCCATGCCCCCGAACCAGATGGCATGCCTACCAGTTACAATCGGTATCTTCCACCGTGGCCTCTCTGTACGGTGTGTGCTTGAAAGGGGTTGACGACTTCATCGAACTGCACCTTACTGCGGCGAGGGCAAGTGGTAGTACGACGCAAGAAAGGGGGTTACTGGAACAGGACTCTATCTACGGTCGACTCAGGAGGTTCAAGTATTCCCTTACCATGCCATACCGGACATAACCATCCCGACGGAGACCGGCGACAAACTCATGCCTACCCAATCCAGAGGTTTTCCTAGATTTCCTTTCCGGCATGCATGCAAGGCACATGAGGATGATTACTATCACAAGCATATTTATTTCCAACAGCAAGGAAATCACCATTATGCATTCATGCAATTGATCATATCTCATGAAATAACAAGTCCTCCGAAATAAGGTGGTGTTATAAAAGTGTCATCTAACACCCAAAAATATTATGCCTGGGTTCAGAATGCTTGCCTTCAAGTTGTGGAGGGGTGAGGTGCTCTCCAAAAGTTTTCTCCTCTCCTCCAAAAATCCTATTTTCAAACATATTCAAACAACACATACTTTAAAAACAGCACAAAAAAGTTTTCTGAAATTTTTTCAAATAAATCTTAAAATAAACTAGACAATATTTGAGAGAGGAAGGAAAAAGAATCAATTCATTTGGAGTTATAATTAAAAAGATATGGCCAGTCAAAATCTGTTATTTAAAATAAAACAGAAAAGAAAACGGTTCGAATATAAACATACACGTCGAAGGCGTATTCTGGAAACGCGCCTCCACTTATCCAGCGTGGACCGTGCGTGGGTCACTGACAGTGGGCCCGCCTGGCCCACTGGTCAAGTTTGACTGGTCTTCCCTCCTCTCTTCTATCTCTGCCCGAGCGGGGACGTGGCTCCGGCGAGGCTCGCCAGCGAACGGCGGTACCGTTCTGGAAACCGAGGCCGCCCGCGGTCTTAGGGGATCGAGGCGGTCCTATCGATGGTTGTTTTGGTCTCTGGGGTGGACGGAGCTGCCGGCGGCGAGCTCCGCAGCGGACGGTGGCCGTCGGGCAAAGTGAGTTTTCGCCCACGGCGAGTCCCGATCAAGATTGAGTAGGGGAATGGACTCACGAGAGGGAGAGGGGGCTCTTGGTGAAGAGAGTGGAGAAGGGGAGGCCCTGGTTGCGCCGAACGGAGCCGGGAGGCGACAGTGGCCGAACTGGTCGGAGTCGGGGAAGACGGCCTCCCCGGTTCGATTGCTGGCCAAGGGGGGTTCCTAGGAAGATGGCTTGAGACTGCCTGCGTGCGGGGACGAGCTCGGGGTTCCTTAAATAGGCGATCGAGGTCGGTTCCGATGGTGGCCGCGGATAAGGTCGCCGGCGACCGCCATTCTGTAGCTAGGGTGTCGTGGCGGCGACGAGCGCTAGGGGACACGCTTGTGGATGAGCTCGCACTGCTCTAGGAGGCAGGTGGCGAGCGGGAGAGGCTCGGGCGGCGCCGACGTGAGCAGGGGCTGTCAGGCGGCCGTGGCGGCTAGCTCCTGGCCTGCCGGAGACGTGGTGAGGGCTGCTTGGCGTGTTGCGGTGAGTAGGGGAGTGTGTGGCGCGGCTCTGCAGTGAGGGAAAAACCAGGGGCGCGACGCGTCGGCTCGGGCACGGCACGTGCAAAATGCGTGCTCTGCTCGCGCCCAGAGCACGCACGGAACGTGCTCGACGAAATGCCGGGGCAGGCTAGAGGTCTCGGGTGAGGTTGGCAAGCTACAGAACTAGGTTAGCGATAGAGGGAAGATCAAGGGACACGGTGGTTTGGTCAGGAGACTAAGTTCATAGTGCAAACAAGAACTCATGCCAAAACTGTCCATGCTTTCAAGGTATTTGACAAAATGCCACAGGCACCTAGGCATCTCTTGGAGTGGCCAAATCTTCCACATTGAGGTCTCTTTAGATGCATAAGAAGGTGGTGAAGTTAGTTTGTCCAAAGCACAAACTTGCTAGTGCAAGTTTTGCAAAACTTCAATTCTGGACAGGAGATAAATGGCATTACTTCATGAACCAAAAATGATCCAATGGGTGCATGCTCCAGGACTTAGGGTTTTATCAGGGAGAACTACAAGTAGGAAAAGAATTCAAGGATAAAGGAGCAATTAAAAATGTGGTTGCTGTACAAATCCTCAAGTTGGACCAGAATAGAAAAGAGGTTGATTCACTCAAAAATTTCAAAGAACAAAGCTGGATTTTTGCATAAAGTTGAATTGCATGCTACCACTGATCTCCCACAATTTTGGTGGAAGTTTTAAAGAAATATTTAAATAGGCTGTAGTGCAAATCTGCCCACTGGACCAGATTTGAAAATAAGGAGTAGAGCTCAAAATATTTCATGAACAAAGGATAAATCTGCATAAAAGTAATTAAAAGCATCACATGACATCTCGAAATTTTGGTGGGATTTTTGAAAGGATTTAAGAAAGGGTTGCAGTACAAATAGGACCATAAAATCATGGGAAACCACTTTTCAAGAAAATAAAGATTAGTGAGATTATTATATAATTAATTCCTCTGATAAAAGAAAAGTTTTACTTGAGAGGGCACACAAGTCCAACAAAACATTTGGAAAGTTCTCACTTGGGGTAAAACTCCATAATAAACCAAGAAAAGAATGGTTCTAAAATCAAGAAAATCAAGAAAAGGAAAGTTAAATTTCCTGGCAAATTTTTTAATTAATAAAACAAGACTAAAATTTTTGGGGTGTTACACTAAGTCTGCCTGTGTTCAAATGTCGATGGTTCGATCCGCGGGAGGGGGTAAAACATACACCTTCCATTGGTTTGGTCGAAGTTAAACCATCAACCGTCTATGCCGGAGCCGATCTCTTCATTGCGGCTACCCAAGCTACACAAGTATATTATCTGCCTTACCCATGCTAGAGAGAGTATCTAAAGGGTTGGGAAGTTGTGTTCAAGGTGTCGCCACATGGTAAGCTACCAGACCCGAATGAAGACGATTACTACAACATTAACCCCATGACATACGAGGGAGTGTTCTATCAAGACCAACCTGATGATGATGATGTGGTTAGAAATGATGACGCTAGACCATTGGGTGATGATGATGTGGATCCAAACGTCGACGATGCACGGAATGATGGTGAGACCATTGTCAATGAAAATGACATACTTCTGCTAGAAAAGTTAAACAAAGACGCTGACGACGAGGAAGAGCCTCCATCTCCGTCGGACAATGAAGATGATATGATTGATAGTGATGATGAGACGGACTGAGAAATAGGTTACAACAGTGATGATTCATATGGGTTCTAGCAGATGTACGTTTCAAGTCTTTTTTTTCTATAGTTTAGGAATATGCCTTTTTATGCATTTTTATTAATGTGTTTATTATCATGCCTTTTTCTTCATTTCATTAATTTACTAATTGCTTATTCTCTTTTCAATGCAGGTTCGTGGAACATGGGCAAGGGGAAGGCCGACGGCGTGGGTTTCCTACGCAAGGTCGTCGGCCTGCCTAGTCGGAGTGGTCAAGCACGTAATACTCCCCCTCGGCTACTTGACGATGACTCCTCATAGGGAGGTCGAGGGAGAGGTGCCCCTAGAGGAGGAGGGGGCGGGGGGAGAGCCTCTAGAGGGCGAGGTGGTGGGGGGAGAGCCACTATGGGGTCGCGGTCGAAGAGCGCACCCTCACCGACTTAGGGGTGTTGTCTTGAGGCCCACCTCTAGTGAGGTACCCTCCTCTAGTGAGGTACACTCTGGGGAGGAGGGGGAGGAGGAGGAGGAGGTGGAGGAGGAGGCAGGCGAGGAGGAGGAGGAGGAGGAGGAGGTTGGGGAGGGGGAGGCATGCGAGGAGGGTGGTGGCGGGGATGATGGTGGTGGCGGGAAGAGGGTTGACAACAAGGGGTGGCTGCATGGTAACGCAAAGCTACCAAAGCAGGTTCCTGCTACTGAGGAGCAGAAGTGGCTCATTGAGCCCACGGGAAAAGAGTAAGTGCCACTTTGTAATAATTTCATTATTTTGCTTGTCACGTGCTTATTCCGGTTGTTATTTATTTTTCTTGTCACATGCTAATAGTTCATTCTTTTGCAGCAACTGGATTTATTCTAAAGGGCCCGATTCCCAACGGCCTCATCACCGCCTTTGCTGAAGTTATATCGGCCGGGTTGTATGTCCGGATCCAGCCAGCAGCCGGACCGTCGGGTTTTGGCCACGAGCTGACCATCGAAGCGCCCCTCCACGCTGACCATGAGACCCATGCCAAGGCCGTGATCACTACTTTCTGGTGAGTTCTCTTTAGAAGCACAAGTCCATTCTAGTTTCATGAATGATAACTCATGGCTTCTTCCATTCTTGTTTCATGAATGATTGTAGAAATTCTATCGAAGTTCTTCCGAGCATGTAATAGAGCGGACTGATCATGTTGCGCCAATGCAAGAAGAAGGCCCGCCAGATGCAGTACGAGGTGCGCTATGTGGCCATCTCGACATACTACCACGACGTTCTTGGTGTGAAGATGACCAAGGAAGAACCGCGGAGGATGGGCATTACCTTGGAGAGGCCCGAGTTCTTGGCGGTAAGTATAAAAGATTTTTCATTTTGCTTTCATATATTGTGCTTTCATTATGCTTTCATTACCATGTGGTACATTTCACCGTTTCATGTTGACATGCCATTATGCTTTTATTATGTAGGTGTGTCCAAATTGGTGTTATGGAGAAGACGAGTCCTGGGCGGCATTGGTGGATCTTTGGTGTGATGAGGCTGGAGTCTGGGCGGCTACGAGAATAAAAAATAAGGCTAACCGAGGGACGGAGGGAGTACATGCTCAGGGAAACCGAAACCACTATCTCCACAAGGCAGTTAATGTATGACTAACCCCATTAAACATTATTCTTCTTCTATTTACCATCACTTTCTTATGTATGACTAACCTCTGTTTGGTGGTGCAGGAGGAGAAACTAAGCGGCCTCTCTCGGACATGCAGCGTGGGAGATCGCCCATCGCCGAAGGACTCCAAGCTGGCGCGAGCCCAAGTACTACGGCAAGAAGACCATGGGAGGAAGGAGGCCTACTCCATGCGTGTCGGAAGTTACATCCCGACACACCTGACCCCATTGTGGCGGATCTGGGCGAGAGGCGGTGGTGAGCATGGGGCCCAAGGAGCACAGTCGGGAGGCGGTTCTCGATGCTGTGATCACTCCTACTATCTCCTACACATAGCTCCGTCGGATCGACCCGAGCTTGAGCCAGCGCACGAGCCAGCCAGTGACCAGAGCATAGTCCCTCTTTCAGGAGCAACAATCTGTAAGTATTTTCCCTCTTATCTTCATTGCTCACTTTATTTTCCGCATCTAGTAGTTTTATGAGTTCCATCATGTCATACCGTAGGCCTACTGAGTACACACGCCAGAGACCATGGCGTGGGATCGAGGCTTCATGAACACCAAGTGCGGAGGATCGCCACCGGAGCAAGCTTTTCAGAAATGGCGGCGGCGTGTGTCCTCGATTGCAGCCAAGACAATGCCCTCCAAAGACAACCAGTCTTCACTTGACCTTTGAGGAGTTTGTGGCACGTAACGCAGGCCCTTGCGGTTAGTTCATCCCCAATCTATTCACCCAAAGCATGTCATGCCTTTCAACACAATCATATATCCCGTTAATATGTCTTTTCAACATCCAGGGAATAGGTGGATCTACCGTTGGCGGTGGTCTTCGTAGCACTCCGGAGACACGGAGCCCGACCACTCCGATCCACGGAGGCGGAGGCGGAGGTGGAGGCGGTCTTGGCGGTAGCGCTGCAGTAGCATCGACGACACAGGCTTGGCGCTCTTGGCGGTGACGACCTCCACGGTGCTCGACGTCCTGGCGCTTAAGCCTTTGGGTCACATTGTGGCGGTTCTCGATGATGTGATACTTATATGCTTGTGATGTTTCTTATCTTATTGTTGTTTGTGAGATTCTTATATGCTTGGTGGTGATGATACTTATATGTTTATGCTTTGCGATGCTTCTTATGATGTGTGATGATGAATTTTGTTGTGTGATGCTGCTCCTTATTGTTACGTGATGCTGCTTCTTATATATGTTGCTTCTTATATATGCTGTGTATATTCAAATGAATTGAGCTGAAAAGAAATAGGAAAAAGACAAAAACTGGACAGAAACTATGCCGACGGCCTGGCCGTCGGCATAGGCCTGGCGTGAGCGCCCAGTGGCTGACACATGGCAGGTCTATGCCGACGGCCTAGCCGTCGGCTTAGTTTGAAACTATGCCGACGGCTAGGCCGTCGGCATAGACCTGCCCCAGGAGCGCCCAGTTTCTGACACGTGGCATGTCTATGTCGACGGCCTAGCCCTCGGCATAGTTTCAAACTAAGCCGACGGCTAGGCCGTCGGCATAGACCTACCACAAGAGCAACGGCTTCTCGCCACGTGGCACCTCTATGCCGACGGCCCGGCCGCCGGCATAGAGGCGCCACTTTGGCGAGGGCCGTCGGCATAGATGTACGGCCACCGTCGGGATAGGGTCTATGCCGACGGTCATCCTGGCTACGCCGACGGATATGTTGCCGACGGCCCTATGCCGACGGGGGCCGT
The DNA here is from genome assembly GCA_021605205.1 of Aegilops longissima. Taxonomy (NCBI): domain Eukaryota; kingdom Viridiplantae; phylum Streptophyta; class Magnoliopsida; order Poales; family Poaceae; genus Aegilops; species Aegilops longissima. The sequence goes on along the minus strand of CM038676.1, from coordinate 560,876,786 downwards.
CGGCATAGGCCTGTCCCGACGGCTAGTCAGGGCTATGCCGACGGCCCTGGCCGTCGGCATAGGGTGCGATTCCGGTAGTGAAGGAATCGACTCTACGCACTGAACCTGAAGGAACCTGTGTGCCTGCCGAACATGAAGAAGTGTTCAGTACCAGGTGAGGGGGGTGTTATGCATGGTGATGGATCTTTGCTTGCAACATCCACAGGCTGTTCAATGGACAAGGCGCCAGTGCCGGCAAGTGAAGCGAAGAAGAACGGCACGGCAGCACGCGTCGTTACCGGAGTTAAGGCAGCATGAAATTTCAGCAGACAATAGAATAAATGAAGATGAGGTAACAAGATTAGGGGGTGATTGTTGGAACTAATCTCGTTACATCTTCTGTTTAGACTGTTTTTATCCTTTGCTTCCACGTTATATGTAATTTTTTTAGAGTCCTAGTCACGTAGGAGTGCTTGCATGCATTGTTTGTTGTACTGCATGCGAACTACACGGGCCAGAGGTGTGCTAGTTCACGCTGCGGCCAGGTCATTTAGCTGTTAGGATTCTACCGACTCGTCTGGCACTTTCCATTGCATCGTGGGAAGGCACGGCATGGAATAAAAGGAAAGGGCAAAAAGGACGCAAAGATTACGCGTCGCAAAATCTCTCTCTCCCGAAGGCGTCTGTCTTCTCGGTTTTCCTTCAGCCTTCGTGTGTGTGCCTTGTGTTCTTCAGAGAAAAGGTTTAGACAGAGAGAGGGTAGATCACTGCGGAAAATCTATCACATAAAGCCATCTAATTTTGCAAGTGGTAAATACGGACTCATCATCGATTTAGTACCTTCGAGGTACCGCATCTCGCATGTGATAAGATATTCTATCACGATGTTTGCCTCACCTTCAAAAGGAGGTAAAACGATGCAACATGGGGTTACTTACCAAATTCAATCGCCACCAAGACGATAGGCAGCTCGGACGAGGACACAACTTTGTGTTGCAATTCCAAGGAACGGCAGAACCGCTTCGATCGTAATGATCCTAAAGATATATTCGATGCATGGTGTATAACCTGAGCGCTAAGGAAAACGTCCGGCTCCCATGCCACAATGTCATAGCAATCCTTGGCTCCTTGCTAATTCGATGAGCATTCCTACCGAATGCCCTTGCAACTATTGCCACGGAAATTTTTTCTCCATGCGATCAATCTTAAGTCTAAGTGAATGGTCTCCTCAAGACCGATGAAATCTTGATGCTCTCTGTGAATGTAGTCTTTAAGTTTTATAGGCGGCGCCGAGTGACCAAAGCCCCTAAAATGAATGCATCTCATTTGATGGAGGGAACGATAAGGTGACAGCTGGAACTATATAAATAACTGACGCTATGGTTGGTGAGTCCTAGGAGTCCTAGTTATGGTTTACACGCACTTTTGGCACCCATATATATTAGCGGAGACAGAGATGCCGCATTTAACTTTTTCCAATGTGCGAACTTGGCCTTGGCCTAGTTATGGTTGGTGGAGTATTAGATAGTTTTCAGTCGCAAAGAGGGAGTAGTGCGACGAAGAAGTTGAGAGACTCCTAATGTCAGAGTGATTTGCCTTTGGGAATGAGAAGCACCGAGAATTTAAGCGCCTCTCAACTTAGCACGCGCATAAGCAATGATGACTTAACCTACTTCCACCGCAGTCTAAGATAGACGCTTATTGGGCTCATAACTCACCGGAGTAGTTGATCACTTCTAGCATGAGTAAGAAACATCTGCACGTACCGGCGGCGAGCAACCGAGTCTTCCGGTATCTGTTCGTGTGTAATCACCAGATCACGACAAAGTGATAAGAGAATCCGGTCATCCCAATCGATTTCGTGTGTGTTCCTTCTGGGCTTCAAGCTAGATTCGCTCAAGCTGGTCGGTTAGCTAATTAGCAGATTCGGCCGTACAAGAAATGCTCTGCCTGTCAAAAAATCTCGTCGTAAAGCATCTCTACGTGAGCGCTGAAGAAGCAAAGCATAACGCAAGGTTTTTAATTTCGGAAACCAAATTATTTCGGACCTCATTGAAAATTTCGCATATTTCAGAAATTATTTTGGAATTTTCAAGTTTGACTTAATTTTACTGAATTTTAACAAAATTTAAATTTATTTTGAAATTAGTTTGAATCTGCATCGAAATTTCAGGGTTAAAGATATTTCGCACCCCACTGAAATATGTGAAATTTCGTTGAAATTTTTAGCCCTGCATATAGGTGCCTGGCCTGCTGCGCCCTGCGCCAACATTGGGTATGGGCTTGTCCTAGATTCAGCGGTACTACCTCTGTGACGCCCGGGTAATTATGCTACAGTAATCCCCGCTAAAGATGCCACGTCACTTCGAATTCTATCGCTAATCTCGTGTTAGTTCGAAACCGATTTAAATTCAATTCAAAATTGAGCAAACAATAAAATATTTTGAAATATGAAGACTAAAATGTTCGGAGTGATCCAAATAAAGCATAGGTAAAAATGGTGGAGAACCAAACTATGATAAGGTGTGTAAAAGCTCTAAGATAGTTAAAACGGTAGTAAAACAATAAAACACATGCCTATTGAATTTTATAAAATATTAAACTACTTTATTTTCGGTTGAGGATTGAGGTGGCAGTAGAATATTAATGAATGCAAATTTAGATGCTAGTGTTTTTTTTTATAAAACTGTAATAAATGAGAACTTAAAATAAAATGGAAAGGGCAATTGCAAGAAAATTAAAAACAGAAAAGAGAACACCCCCTCTTGCTGGGCCACGGCCCAGATGGCCTCGTGTGTCGGGCCGCCCAGCGATCACCCCCCGTCGGCCCACTCCCCTCGCTCCCACCCCAAACCCTAGCCCTCCGTTACCCCCACTCACCCGATCCCGATGGGATCGACCACCCCCACTCTCTCGCTCTCTCCCCCACGATCCCATCTCCTCCCTCTGCTCCCGATCCAGATCGGGCACTCGCCCCACCCCTTCGCCTCGCCCCCGCCCTCGTCCCAGGCGCCGCCCGGGCCTCCCTCTCCCCGTCCTCGGCCTCCTCGCCCTCCCCGTCGGCCTCCTCCACCCGGCCCGGCGCCACCCGCCCCGTCCCACAAACGCCTGAGCCGCCGGAGACCCGCCCGCCCAGACGCCTGCTCGCCACGACCGCGCCTCCCATGGCCGCACCAGTCGTGGCAGCGCCACGGCAGCGTGGGCGCTTCGCCTCCCTCGCCCTCCGCCATGGGCGCCACCCGAGGACGCCGCCTCCACCTCGTCGGTCTACCCGCGGCTGCCCTCCCGCTCCGCCGCGTCGGCCTCAACGACCACCCCGACCCCACCCCAAGCTCGTTGCCATGACCTCAGATACCCCTTGTGAGGACCCCCCCTTCCTTCTCCTCTCCCTGCGCTCGTGCGCCCCCCGCTCCCGGCGTCCGCGTCGACCAGGCGCTGCCTCGCCCGCCTTGAAGCTCTTGGCCTGCATTTCCCCACCAGCGCCGCCCGGCAGCCTGTCCGTGGCGCGCCTGCCCTGACTCTGCCTTGGCAGCTGCACCCATCGCTGCTTCCCGCCCGTCCGAATCGGGTGCCGTCGGCAAACAGCTGTGGCCTTCACCCACAGACACACAGGGCCCACCCCTGAACAAAAGGAAAATGAAATAGGATAAAATAAAAAGGAAATAATTAAAATAATAATTAATTTAATAATTAATTAATTAATTAATTAGAGAATTAATTAACTTAATTAAACCTGATTAATTAAACTTAATCACAGATTAAACTTAATTAAGTAATGTTAATTAAATCTAATTAGGGTAATTAGTCATTAGAGAATGACATGCGGGACCCACCTGTCAGGGTTGACTCAGTCAACCCTGTTGACTGATGACGTCAGCATGACATCATGCTGATGTCATAAATGCGTTTTCGAAATTAATTAAATAATTAATAAAATCTTTTAAAAATCATATCTTTTAATCCGTAATCCGGATTAAAATAATTTCAACATGAAAGTTGCTCAGAACGACGAGACGAATCCGGATACGCAGTCCGTTCGTCCACCACACGTCTCTAACCTATCTAACCTGCAAACTTTCCTCTCCGGTTCATCTGTCTGACAGACGTCCGGAACCGGGACAACTTCCCGGATGCTTCCCCCCCTAAACCAGGACCCCTCTTACCACGTTAGGGCACGCCTAGCTTCTTCTTGGCATGTCATGCATCGTTATGCATCCGTTATCGTGTATTCATTGTTTCTTCCCCTCTTCTCTTGGTAGACTACGAGACCGACGCCGCACCGGCGCTTCGACTACAAGGTTGACGACCTCTCTCTTGCCGAGCAACCAGCAAGCCCCCTTTTGATCATCCCGATATCGCCCATTCCATTCTCTTATTGCTTGCACTAGATTTTTGCTACTGTTATTGTTGCTCCTATTCATTGCATAGCCTGCTTATTGTAACCTGCTTTGTTACCTACCGCTTATCCTAAACTGCTTAGTATAGGTTGGTTAGAGACCCAGAAGGACCCCCACCTTGTCCTTGTTGCCCTGCTTCATCATTGAAGACCCGATCAACGGGATCAAGACCAGGCCCCGACACGCACATCACTTCCCTTAGTTGCTCGACACTACTAGGTTACTATCGAGTACCGAGGGTGAAACCTCTACAAAGACTTCCGATATTAACCCTGTAGTATAGCTATCCGGTTGTGGTCATCGAGGGTGATGTCCTCTTTAACCACTTCCGATACGACTCTGTCGTGCAACCCCTCAAGTGTGGACCTCGAGGGTGAATCCTCTAATGTTCACCTTGATGACTACATTGAGTGGAATTCACCGGGGGTGATTCCTCGTGTTTTCCCCTTGATGTTTGGACTCACGATTACTTGGACTTTTACCACTGTTATTTGGAAAGACGGGTCGACCCTGAGGGGTACCCGCGCGTGCTTAATTGCGAGTGATGTGGAGACGGGTTGACCTGGAGGGTGCCCGCGAGATAATTACGAGGCGTGGCCGGGCATTCCTAGCCCTTGCCGCAAGTCCTCGAGGCGGGCAACGGGTCACATCTTTCGTGAGTCTCGCTTGTTACCGCTGCTCCTAATCCACTACGATTTGGATATTTGATCCGAGGGCCTCGGCCCGATAGCACTAACCATCACGTGGGCTAAGTATGGGCGTTCTGCGTCGTATACATCAGCCGGCTTATTAGACGTCGGCGTCGGAGCGGCCGCCGCGGATTGGGCTGGAACGCTGTTAGGCTAGGTCTGCTTCCGGCCGCCCTCGCAACGCGTCTGAGTTCCCGGGAGATGGCCCATGACCCACAGGGGCATAGGTTTAGTCCGGCGTGCTGGCCTCTCTATTAAGCCTAGGTCGGGTTGCGGCGTATTGTTTGGCCGAGGCCGGCATGACCTCGAAAGTGTGTCCGCCGGAGTTAAGCGGCGTGGTGGGTAAGTTGGTGCACCCTGCGGGAAGAAAACATCTATCGATAGCCTGTCCTCTGTAACGGACGCTTGGAGTTGTATCCCGATCGATACAACTAGAACTGGATACTTGAGATGAGACATGGATATGAGCATTGGATTGTGATGATAATCGGATAGTATGGCTCGGGATTTCTTTCTCGCAGGAGTCGAGAAAGGATCTCGCCGAGGTTGATAACACTACTGCTACTTTAAGTTATGCTACCCTACTCCTCTTGTTTGCTGCAAGATGGTGGTTTCGGAAGATGCTAGTCTTCATAGGACTAGGCCTTCTCTCTATTCTCGGCATTTCTGCAGCTTCAGTCCATCGATATGGCCTTTACACATATATCCATGCATATGTAGTGTAGCTCCTTGCTTGCAGTACTTTGGATGAGTACTCACGGTTGCCTTGTTCCCCTTTTTCCCTATCTCTACTCGGTTGCTGCTATCGACGATGGAGCCCAGATCCAGACGCCACCGCCTCGGCGACTACTACTCCGGAGGCGCCTACTACTACGCAGCAGCCCACGGCGGCGACCACCAGAGTGACCTAGGAGGATCCCAGGCGGGAGGCCTGTCCTCTTCGATCAGATCCCGGTTTGTGCTAGCCATCTTATGGCACCTTGTTTAACTTATGTATGTACTCAGATATTGTTGCTTCCGCTGACTCGCCTATGATCGAGCACTTGTATTCGAGCCCTCGAGGCCCCTCGGCTTGTATTATGATGCTTGTATGACTTATTTTATTTGTAGAGTTGTGTTGTGATATCTTCCCGTGAGTCCTTGATCTTGATCGTACACATTTGCGTGCATGATTAGTGTACGATTGAATCGAGGGCGTCACAAGTTGGTATCAGAGCCAACTGCCTGTAGGAATCCCCCTTCCACACTCCTTGGCCGAAGTCGAGTCTAGACATTACAAAAACTTTTACTAACTTGGCTATGTGCCTTACGGGCCCACGTCGCCATCGGGTGGTATTAGGATCTTTTACTCCTCGATCTTTACTCTGGGTTCTGAACTCTCTTCTATTCGGGTTAAATGAATTTACCAAAAACAAAGCTAACTTTAGGTTCTCGCAAGTATTTTCTCCCGGAGAGCCCTTCACTTCAGATGAACGTCTGCTAATCAGAAGATTCCGAAGATACTCTCTGATGTTCTCTCGAGACTTTGTGCCCATCACTTTTGCTATTTCTGATCACCGATAAATCCGTATGGATAACTACTTACACTTGCCGTTCATACGATCACCCCCCATCGATCTTGTTATTACAAGATACCCCGAAGTTTTCTCTATTGTTCCGAGAATACTTTGTGCCTACTGCCTAGCAGTTCCTTACTACATGAATACCCCTTCAAATAAATACTCGCACTTGTCGAGTATCCGCTCATCCCCTGTTGTTCATGTGTTACACAAAATTCTTCAAAATACTATTCGATCTTCCGAGAATCCTCTGGAGCCTTTGGCTCTTGGAAATTCTTGCTTGCTTGCATTATGGTTAATCCCATAAGTCTCGTAGTCATATTGACATTCCTTGTCATTATCATTTTGAGTCTGTTGACTCAATATGTTTGCGAATACCCGCAATCATCATTGATCCTCATAAATTACCTTTCTGGCTGAGCTGCCATTCTTTTCACTGGAATTGGTTCTCGACCAATCCAATTGCCGTTGATTGTACCCTAAGGCTATTCAATTTATCCCTCCCTAATCAGAGCATTGCTTCTGATCCCTTGATTTGGGAATCATAATTCCTTTACATTTGGCAATTGAGTTAGCCAGTTGTTTCTATAATTTGATCTCCATGCATTCTTCTACCTCTAGTTGAGTACTGATGCTCACATCAGATCCCTAGTGGACCAACAGATCCTTTGTTGGATGTTATCTGACAACGCCCTTCATATACAATAACCTTGTGAGCCTTTCCTCTGATACATAATGCCTTTGGTAAATTGTATCCTCTACTTTCTCAACCATGCTCTGCCTTCGAGCTTGAGTTAATTATTTCTAAAGATTCTGGTATATGATTCCAAGAAGCCCCTATGGGTTGGACATATGCCTTCACTAAACCGTGTGAACCCGAAAGGTTTCACGAATCATACTCTTCTGGTGCTTCGCTAGATAAAATTTTCAGCACTGCAACTTCATCGAACGTGAGAGGTGAATGAAGGGTTATGCATTGGAGAAGTGGGAGTCGACCTTGAACTTGTGTTCATGCCCATGGACACGATGTATAGCTTATCATTAAAGCTTCTCTTAAATGGATTATTCCTTCGGTATAAGTTCATCTTATATCCAGGATCTGGCCTTTTGAAATCGTGGTTCCGACCATGTTCTCTTTTAAATACCATTTCTCGTGCAAGTTTTAGCACTTGTCTTCTGTAGAGAAATACCCCGGTCCAACCTCTACTTTGATATGTCATCGAGTATTACCCCTGTTATCTCGAGATTATCATGGAACTGCATAACTCCTTATGAGTTCTTCATTAAGTGCTACCGTCCCCTGATTCAATTTATCACGGGCTCTGAGTTGTTAAACACTCAAAGACACCGATAATCGAACCGAGTCCGCACTACGGTTCAACAACTCTTCAAGAAGCTTCTATAAGTACGAAGTTTGTACCCGATCACGCCATTCCTAGCCTGTTTGGCTATACCATTGACGTGATGATTTTAACTGTGCTACCGGTCCTTCTTCTCGAGCACAATTTTCGACGAGGAACTAACCTTACGCTGCTCCTCATCGATATATCTTTTCGACTTGAACAACAAGCTTGGTTTCGAGTTTGTGTCGTACCCTTGGTTCTAATAACCTTTCACGTCATCATTACTTTGACTTGATGTCGTCGCCGATCGATTACATCTTCATGGACTCTCGCGACAAAGGTGTCGTGATCATCAGCTTTCTGAGCTCATCCAGGGTATCAATTAAATTTATGATGAGAGATACCATCCTTGCCCTCGATGAATTGTATTATCATCGACCACTTTATTGCCTTCCCACCAACACGAGCTTGTTCATGTTTGGTGTTATACCTTGGGTTCCTTGCTACCCAGCAATTGTTCTTCTTTACCTTGGAGTATTACCATCCTTTATGTCAAGAATGTTCTGAGATTTGTTCCACCTCTTGAGGATTCTTGACATAGAAATACTCCTCACCATCACCCTTCTTTCTTGGTCCCCGTGTTAATACCATCAAGTGAACGGTGTTGTTTGAATTCTGCCCTTCTAGCAAGCCTCTTGCTTTGAAGTGAAATTCTTAGACTATCGACTATGGAATCACCATTCCGACATTGGTCGTGCAACCCAACCCATCGGGCGCACCTTTCAACCAATGTGTAGTTTTGTATATTTTCCTCGAGCATACATCCTTATATCATTTGATCCGACAAATGTTATCTCCTTGTTCACTTAATTGTGGAAATCCATCTTTTGGGAATCTCGGTGAATTTTCGTTGAGATCAACAGACACCTCCTGGTCCTCTCCTTGGGTTAATGATGGACTCTTGTTAACGGAAATCACTTCATAGTTCATTTCCCCGAGAATCTTACAATGTCATCTCGTCAACTCGCGTGGCACCTTTTCTTCTCAGGTATCCTAAGTCTGAGGTATCCTGACACCAATCGGATCTGAAACTCGGTCAACTATGATGGTTGGGACAACTTCCCAAGAGATATGCTGTTGACCCTTTGATGACCCGGTAGCAAGATGTCATGCCTAGCACACCCCCCCCCGGCTGGAGGACCTATCATTATAGATTCCTTTTCAGCAGGATTATCCATTCATCCATGAGGAAATTGTAATACTGGTTCTACAAGATATTCCAGGTGGATCATTGGTGATTCCAAAGTCTGATCTTCACCTGAAGGCCATGTCAATTCTATCTCGAAAGGTGTCTGTGGTACTCTGATTTTCGCCAAGAACATTCTAAGCCCAATGCTAAATGTTTCTTGCTCTATTATCCGAACACCGTTGTATGGGTAATATCATGGAATTTTTCCCCCCTTACCTAAAGGGTTTTCTACATTATCTCCTATCGTGGATATCTTGCTCTGCTTGTCCTTGGGAAGGATATGCCCTTGAATTATGTGTTTAAACACATTTTCCCTTCCATTGTTCTGTTTAATATGATAATCATATTTTACTTTCCATTGGTTGGTTGAATCTTTCTTGGGATATACATAATCTAAGCAGTGATAATCCCCTGCTTAGGTAAGCACCTCGTTGTACCACTCTGTAAGTAAGACCCTATTACTATTGTTGATGACATTCCGGTAACCACCGATGGACGAGAAACCTTGCCTATTGGTCCGCCTCGTTCAACGAGCAGGAAAATGGTTCTCTTCGTCCCTCGCCTTGGTACCTATGTTGTTGCCGACATGACCCTCAGACTCTCCTCCGACATGCCTAGCTTACATGATCGTGCAAGATGTCACCAACCCTTCTACTTTTTACCACATGGTGGGCCCATAACCCACAGCTTCCAGATCGAAACCGACTCTCCTGTAACCCCCTGTTCCCAAAGTTATTCCTCCCGCGTGGACTCAGATGTAATTCACGGGCCACCGCCATAGTGATCTATTCTGCATCGACGCGATACTTACTCTCGCTACTCTGAACCCCCTTCTCACCCGCTTGAAACCTATTATGGTACCTTCGTACCTTACTCTCGAGGTATTTCAAATGTTCAACTCGAGAGCTAATCTTTTCCTAATTCATGGGTTAGCCCAGGTTATTTCCCTTCAAAGCACTATGTCGTAGTGAGCTGCCCCTTGCCTTTCGTAAGTACGATAGAGTTCCCGAAGAAATGATGACCAGTTTATCATGATGCATTGGGATAAAGGATTGAAGACATCAACGAAAGGGATTAACTTCTTCGAGAAGACCCGTTAGATTATCTTAACCAGACCTTTCCCCCTTGCTCCCCTCTTAAATCTCGGGACGAGATTTCTTGTAGTGGAGGAGAATTGTGACGCCCGGGTAATTATGCTACAGTAATCCCCGCTAAAGATGCCACGTCACTTCGAATTCTATCGCTAATCTCGTGTTAGTTCGAAACCGATTTAAATTCAATTCAAAATTGAGCAAACAATAAAATATTTTGAAATATGAAGACTAAAATGTTCGGAGTGATCCAAATAAAGCATAGGTAAAAATGGTGGAGAACCAAACTATGATAAGGTGTGTAAAAGCTCTAAGATAGTTAAAACGGTAGTAAAACAATAAAACACATGCCTATTGAATTTTATAAAATATTAAACTACTTTATTTTCGGTTGAGGATTGAGGTGGCAGTAGAATATTAATGAATGCAAATTTAGATGCTAGTGTTTTTTTTTATAAAACTGTAATAAATGAGAACTTAAAATAAAATGGAAAGGGCAATTGCAAGAAAATTAAAAACAGAAAAGAGAACACCCCTCTCATTGGGCCACGGCCAGATGGCCTCGTGGCTAATCGGGCTGCCCACCGATCACCCCCGGTCGGCCCACTCCCTCGCCTCCCACCCCAAACCCTAGCCCTCCACATCCCCCACTCACCCGATCCCGATGGGATCGACCACCCCCACTCTCTCGCTCTCTCCCCACGATCCCATCTCCTCCTCTGCTTCCCGATCCAGATCGGGCACTCGCCCCCCTTCGCCGCGCCAGCCCGCCCTCGTCCCAGGCGCCTGCCCACGCCCTCTCCCCGTCCTCGGCCTCCTCGCCTCCCCGCGTCGGCCTCCTCCACCCCGCCCGAGCGCCACCCGCCCCGTCCCTCGAACGCCGAGCCGCCGGAGACCCCGCCCGCCCCAGACGCCTCCTGCCGCCGGCGGCGCCACACATCGCGCCTCCCATGGCCGCACCAGGTCGTGGCTGGCGCCACCCGGCGTGTGGGCGCCGCCTCGCCTCCCTCAGACCGCGAGGCGCCACCCGAGGACGCCGCCGCCTCCACCTCGCCGGTCTACCCGCCCGGCCTGCCTCCCGCTCCGCCGCCGTCGGCCTCAACGACCACCCCGACCCCCCAAGCTCGTTGCCATGACCTCAGATACCCCTTTGTGAGGACCCCCTTCCTTCTCCTCTCCCTGCGCTCGCGCCTCCCCCGCTCCCGGCGTCGCGTCGACGGGCCGCACTGCCTCGCCCGCCTTGAAGCTCTTGGCCTCGCCCGTTCCCACAGCCAGCCTTGTTTTGTCCGTCGGGCGCGCCTCGCCCGCCAGCTTTCGCCTTGGCCTTGGCACCATCGCTGCTTCCCGCTGCGAATCAAGGGGGTGCCTGTCGGCCCAAACACCGTGGCCTTCAGATTACAGTACACAGGGCCCACCCCTGAACAAAAGGAAAATGAAATAGGATAAAATAAAAGGAAATAATTAAAATAATAATTAATTTAATAATTAATTAATTAATTAATTAGAGAATTAATTAACTTAATTAAACTGATTAATTAAACTTAATCATAGATTAAACTTAATTAAGTAATGTTAATTAAATCTAATTAGGTAATTAGTCATTAGAGAATGACATGCGGGACCCACTGTCAGGTTGACTCAGTCAACCCTGTTGATCGATGATCGCCGATGACATCATGCCGATGTCATAAATGCGCTGAAATTAATTAAATAATTAATAAAATCTTTTAAAAATCATATCTTTTAATCCGTAATCCGGATTAAAATAATTTCAACATGAAAGTTGCTCAGAACGACGAGACGAATCCGGATACGCAGTCCATTCGTCCACCACACGTCTCTAACCTATCTAACCTGCAAACTTTCCTCTCCGGTTCATCTGTCTGACAGACGTCCGGAACCGGGACAACTTCCCGGATGCTTCCCCCCCTAAACCAGTACCCCTCTTACCACGTTAGGGCACGCCTAGCTTCGCTTCTTGGCATGTCATGCATCGTTATGCATCTGTTATCGTGTATTCATTGTTTCTTCCCCCTCTTCTCTTCGGTAGACTACGAGACCGACGCTACCGCCGATTCGACTACAAGGTCGACGACCCCTCTCTCTTGCCAGAGCAACCAGGCAAGCCCCCTTTTGATCATCCCGATATCGCCCATTCCATTCTCTTATTGCTTGCACTAGATTTTTGCTACTGTTATTGTTGCTCCTATTCTGTTGCATAGCCTGTTTATTGTAACCCGCTTTGTTACCTACCGCTTATCCTAAACTGCTTAGTATAGGTTGGTTAGAGACCCAAAGAAGGACCCCCACCTTGTCCTTGTTGCCCTCGCTTCATCATTGAAGACCCGATCAACGGATCAAGACCAGCCCCGACACCGCACATCACTTCCCTTAGTTGCTCGACACTACTAGGTTACTATCGAGTACCGAGGGTGAAACCTCTACAAGACTTCCGATATTAACCTCTGTAGTATAGTTATCCGGTTGTGGTCATCGAGGTGATGTCCTCTTTAACCACTTCCGACACGACTGTCGTGCAACCCTCAAGTGTGGACCTCGAGGGTGAATCCTCTAATGTTCACCTTGATGACTACATTGAGTGGAATTCACGGGGTGATTCCTCGTGTTTTCCCTTGATGTTTGGACTCACGATTACTTGGACTTTTACCATCGTTATTTGGAAAGACGGGTCGACCACGAGGGGTACCAGCGCGCTTAATTGCGAGTGATGTGGAGACGGGTTGACTCGGAGGGTGCCCGCGAGATAATTACGAGGCGTGGCGGGCATTCCTAGCCCTTGCCGCAAGTCCTCGAGACGGGCAACGGGTCACATCTTCGTGAGTCTCGCTTGTTACCGCGCTTCCTAATCCACTACGATTTGGATATTTGATCCGAGGGCCTCGCCCGATAGCACTAACCATCACGTGGGCTAAGTATATGCGTTCTGCGTCAGATACATCAGCCGGCTTATTAGACGTCGGCGTCGGAGCGGCGCTACCGGATTGGGCTGGACGCTGTTAGGCTAGGTCTGCTTCCGCCGCCCTCGCAACGTCAGGAGTTCGGGAGATGGCCCATGACCCCGGGGCATAGGTTTAGTCCGCGTGCTGGCCTCTCTATTAAGCCTAGGTCGGGTTGCGGCGTATTGTTTGGCCGAGGCCGGCATGACCTCGAAAGTGTGTCCGCCGGAGTTAAGCGGCGTGGTGGGTAAGTTGGTGCACCCTGCAGGAAGAAAACATCTATCGATAGCCTGTCCTACGGTAACGGACGCTTGGAGTTGTATCCCGATCGATACAACTAGAACTGGATACTTGAGATGAGACATGGATATGAGCATTGGATTGTGATGATAACTGGATAGTATGGCTCTGGGATTTCTTTCTCGCAGGGAGTCGAGAAAGGATCTCTGGCCGAGGTTGATAACACTACTGCTACTTTAAGTTATGCTACCCTACTCCCTCTTGTTTGCTGCAAGATGGTGGTTTCCGGAAGATGCTAGTCTTCGATAGGACTAGGCCTTCTCTCTATTCTGGCATTTCTGCAGTTCAGTCCACTGATATGGCCTTTACACATATATCCATGCATATGTAGTGTAGCTCCTTGCTTGCGAGTACTTTGGATGAGTACTCACGGTTGCCTTGTTCCCCTTTTTCCCTATCTCTACTCGGTTGCTGCTATCGACGATGGAGCCCAGTGATCCGACGCCACCGCCTCGGCGACTACTACTCCGGAGGCGCCTACTACTACGTGCAGCCCGCTGACGACGACCAGGAGTGACCTAGGAGGATCCCAGGCAGGAGGCCTGTCCTCTTTCGATCTGTATCCCCAGTTTGTGCTAGCCATCTTATGGCACCTTGTTTAACTTATGTATGTACTCAGATATTGTTGCTTCCGCTGACTCGTCTATGATCGAGCACTTGTATTCGAGCCCTCGAGGCCCCTGGCTTGTATTATGATGCTTGTATGACTTATTTTATTTGTAGAGTTGTGTTGTGATATCTTCCCGTGAGTCCTTGATCTTGATCGTACACATTTGCGTGCATGATTAGTGTACGATTGAATCGAGGGCGTCACAACCTCCGTCTCGGTGAATAAGTCACTCGCGTAGTTCTAGGTCGACAATTTAACTATCTAAACATGTATTATATGTGACAAAAAATATATATTTAGGAACTACATTCGTGTAGAAATCTAGTGATATACTTTTCATGACATATAACACATATTTAATTGCTCAAATTGTTGATCTAGAACTACGCGAATGACTTATTCACCTAGACGGAGGTAGTACCTCGGTTGTGACTTGGGAGTGACCTGATTGACCGCCTCTTGCTGACGTATCTCTCGGTTGCGCTGGGGTTGTGTACCTTCGGCTGGTGGTGCCCTGTAGGCTGTGAGCAGGGATCCGAGTGTGCATTTAGACGGCAGGTAGGGAGCTCAAGACTGGTGGCAGGGGGCCTCGAGGGCCCTTCCTTGGCCGATTCAACTAGGATCTTGCCGGAGGAGGGTTTGGGCGTTCTCCTAACTTATACACATGTCCCTATGATCTCTGTTCTTAGTCCTTGCTATCTCCTAAGGCTGGTCATAGTGGGGAGTAACTTAGACTAGTAACATGTATATATTACTAGGCTATGTTACTACCTCTATAATGGGTAGTAACATATATGTAGTGTCATGCATCACTTCATTTATTACTTCATAGACTCATTTAGCATTGGGAACCGCTAGGTGATGATAACATATTATGTTACTCTATTTGTCTCTCTCCTCATTAACTACTTGACACATCATCACTTTTGCTTATGTGGCATCTATGTGACTACTTATGTTACTCCCATTATGACCAGCCTAACTTGAGCAGCGCTCCACGGCCGGATTGAGGTGGCTGTCTCAACAGCGTGTCGGCCCTTTATGGAGATAGATCGATGTGTTCGACGCTACGGTGGATGTTGATTTCGCAAGGCGGCGTGGATCCGGTCATGTTCAGTAGTCTTGGTGGTCTCTTGTTAGGTCCCACGTCTCCTGTTTTCACACTTGGTGTTGGAGTTAGTTGTACTTGTGCAACTCGCTCTGCTATCATTTTATTTTCCTCTTGACCTTTGTGTATAAGTGTTTTCTCATCACTTTGTATCAATTTTACCATTTGGGCTTTATATATAAAGCAGGGTGAATGCTTGTTGAGACGCGAAGAGAGAGAGAGAGCGCGCCTTGACCATCACATTTTTTTTAATTGATTAACTTGGGCTACGGATTTCGTTTCAAGTGAAACCAAAGGATCCAGGATTATAGTTCATCACCTACAAAGCAATAGCATCCTCTGCTATGGAAGAACACACAGTAGGCTAGCAAGCTTCACATTTACAAAGCACTAGGAAAAGAACAACGACAACCACTAGCTCTAGCTGTTGAGCTAGGTAGGTAGGTAGTTTAAGGTATTCAGAGCAACCCCAACCGAGCGGCCCAAACGGACGCGCTTTGTCCGTCAACCACCGGCCAAAGTCCAGTTAAACATTAATTAAACATTAAAAATGCTAAGCGCCCGCCTTGCCTTTGCCCTTGACGTCGTCGTCGCCACCGGTGACGTCGATGAAGACGAGAGCCAACCCAGCCCAACCGAACGCGGTTCGATGGGCCGCCAGGGCAGCCTCCTCCAGCGTCTGCTTCTGCGGCGACATTGCGGCGAGGCGGGCGCGCTCCTCCTCCTCAAGCCGCAGTGCGTCTCCTTGTCGCGGCGTAGCTGCTACACCCGGCGCATCTGCCTCTCGCCGTTGCCCCCCTCCTCGGCGAGCCAATGTGCCTTCCACCACTCAAGGTGGGCCGCCTCCTCTTCAGGCGTGGAGGCGTAGTAGCAGGGAGGCACGCTCACCCACTCGTGGAGCTCACATGTCCATGAATAGGAATCCTCCAGCCAAGTGGGCGGCGGCGGCGACCACTTCCGCATGGGCTTGGGCTCATGCTCTGGCTCCGCCTCGGCCTTGGACTCGATGAAGGGTGGCAGCGGCAGCGGCAGCGGGGGCAGGACAAACAACGGGGCCTAGACAGAATCCCCCGCTGCCGACAAGGCAAGTGCATGCTCCGGCCCATCCCAATGGGCGTCCTCCTCGAGCAAACTCTCCTCCAGCATGCGCTCCAAGGCCTCCTCGTGGGAAGATTGGTACTCCGCCTTCGCCTCCTCCTCCTCTGGCAATACCTGTGGTGGCGGCGGAGGAACATTCACTAGTAGAAAAAGGGTCAAATGTGAGACACATTAGTCCCGGTTTGTAATAGAACCGGCACTAATGTGGCCATTAGTGCCGGTTCCAACGGCTAGTCGGGAGGAGCTCTTTAGTACCGGTTCGTGGCAAATCTTTAGCACCGGTTCGTGCCACGAACCGGTACTAATGAGAGTGGTGGCAGGATGTTGTCAGAATGGGGCCCTTCCAGCACCTTTAGTACCGGTTCGTGGCACGAACCGGTACTAAATGTCGTCCTATATAAATCCTTCGTCCACCCGCACTCTGTTCTTCCCCCTTTCCCCGCTCCCTCTCCTCTGTTCTTCCCTTCTTCCTCTCGAGTTCATCACAAAATTTGCCCCAAATTTTTCAAGATTTGCAGGCCCTCATCCATTCAAATGATCACCAAGGTTAGCAACTTTGTCCTTTCATCTCTCATTGCTAGAGTAGCTCTTGCATTTGTTTATATAGTGATTAATTGTGGGTTTTAGTAATTTGGGAGGAATTATATGTGGTAGTATTTGATTTATATGCAATTTGAGGTCAAAATAACACTTAGTTTGCATATGTAGGTGTGGTTTACTTAGTGCCTTCTAAATCTCGTCAGAGCCACCGCCGATCGCCTCGCACCATCCTGTCAGCCGCACCACCTTGTGGTGAGCCTCTTGTTCATGAAATTTTATATAAAAAATTGATGTTTGTGTGATTTGGATATATAGACTCGTATAATAATTATCTTACCCGTACGTTGTTTGTTATACATAGTGCCATGGTTTTGATATCCGTCTCCGTCGGCCCTCGTCCTTGTTATGATTCGGATGTGGTATATTCTCTTTTAAAACTATTTGTTGCATTTCGTGTTTATGAAAAATTATGCCCATCAAGTTGACATAGATATTTTTATCTAGGAGGTATGTGAACCGGAAATTCCAACCGACCCTATTGTCGAGAGGTTAAATTTAGTTGAAAGAGAAAACGAGTACTTGAAAGAAAAATTGAAAAGAATTGAGGGGGAGAAGATGGAATTGGAGTTGCATGTTGCCGATGTCGTCGATGATCACAAGATCAAGATGGAGAAAATGCACTTGAAGATTAGAAAGATTAGAAAATATGCCATCGATAGTGAGGCTTGGTATCATTATGCTGTTGGATCAATTGTTACCTTAGTTGCGATCTTGATCGCATTTGTTGTTGCATTTAAATGCTTTAGCTAGAGAGTTATTTGTTTGTTGCATTTAAGTGTTGTATGAACTTTATGTATGAACTTGTATTAATTTGGTCTATTCGGTGTTGTGTAATGAAGATGAGCCGGCAATGGATGTATGATGACCGATGCTCTCCCGATTCGTTGAGGGCGTGCATACTTTTCTGCTTGCGGCTGAGGCAAACAAGCGGGCGGATGGTTTTATGCCTTGTCCATGTGCTGGCTGTAAGAATGGTCGCAATTACTCTACGTCAAGAACCATTCACGTCCACCTGTTTGAGTCCGGTTTCATGCCCCACTATAATGTTTGGACCAAGCACGGAGAAAGAGGGGTTATGATGGAAGACAATGAAGAAGAAGAGGACGACAATAGCTATCCTGGCCATGGGTTCCCTGAATACGATGATACAACAATGGGGGAAGAAGCTGAGCCGGTAATGTGGGAAGAAGCTGGGCCGGCAATGCGGGAAGAAGCTGAAGAAGAGGCATCAGATGAGCCCGTTGATGATCTAGGTCGGGCCATTGCCAATGCAAAGAGAAACTGCGCAAGTGATTTGGAGAAGAAGAAGTTGCAGCGCATGTTAGAGGATCACAAAAAATGTTGTACCAATTGCGAGGGTGACAAGAAAAGCTGGGCACCACAATCGAATTGCTGCAATGGAAGGCAGAGAATGGTGTATCCGACAAGGGATTTGGAAAGTTGTCGGTAATGATAAAGGATATGCTTCCAAAGGACAACGAATTGCCCGAGAGTACGACGGCAAAGAAGGCTGTCGCCCTCTAGGGTTAGAGGTGCGTAAGATACATGCATGCCCTAATGATTGCATCCTCTACCGCGGTGAGTACAAGGATTTGAACGCTGTTCCCGGTATGTGGTGCATTGCGCTATAAGATCAGCCGCGATGAGCATGGTGATGTCGAGGGCGAGCGCCCCAGGAAGAAGATTCCTGCCAAGGTGATGCGGTATTCTCCTATAATACCATGGTTGAAACGTTTGTTCCAAAACAAAGAGCATGCCAAGGCGATGCGATGGCACAGAGAAGACCGTAAGAAAGATGGAAAGTTGAGAGTACCAGCTGACGGGCCGCAGTGGGGAAAAATCGAAAGAAAGTACAGGAAGGAGTTTGCAGATGACGCAAGGAGCGTATGGTTTGGTCTAAGCGCAGATGGCATTAATCCTTTTGGGGAGCAGAGCAGCAACCATAGCACCTGGCCTGTGACTCTATGTTTGTATAACCTTCCTCCTTGGTTGTGCATGAAGCGGAAGTTCATTATGATGCCAGTGCTCATCCAAGGCCCTAAGCAACCCGCAACGACATTGATGTGTACCTAAGGCCATTAGTTGAAGAACTCTTACAACTATGGAATGGAACAGTGTACGTGCGTGGGATGAGCACATGGGGAAGAATTTGACCTAAAGGCGTTGTTGTTCGTGACCATCAATGATTGGCCTGCTCTCAAGAACCTTTCGTGATGCATAAAACAAGGGATACCGCGGATGCACGCACTGTTTGGATGATACGGACAGATATATTTGAATAGTTGTAAGAAGAAGGTGTACCGGGACATCGCCGATTTCTTCCGAGCAGGCATCCCGTGAAGAAAGAAAGGCAAGCATTTCAAAGGTGAGGCGGATCACCGGACGAAGCCTCGCCACCGTCATCGGTGCTGATGTACATGATATGGTCAAGGATTTGAAGGTGATATTTGGAAAGGTCCCGCGGACAACCTGTTCCAAAGGACGCCGACGGACGCGCACCCATGTGGAAGAAGAAATCTATATTTTGGGACCTGCCATATTGGAAAGACCTAGAGGTCCGCTCCGCAATCGACGTGATGCACGTGACGAAGAATCTTTGCGTGACCCTGCTTGGCTTCTTGGGCGTATGGGAAGACAAAAGATACACCGAGGCACGGAGGACCAGCAACGTATGCACGGAGAAGACGGCATACATCAGGGTCATGCAAGCTACGCCTTACCAAAGAAGAGAAGGAAATCTTCTTTGAATGCCTGCTCAGATATTAAGGTACCGCCCGCTTCTCGTCGAATATAAAGGAATAATAAACATGGCAGAGAAAAAGTTTGAACCTAAAGTCTCATGACTGCCACATGATTATGACGCAACTGCTTCCGTTGCATTGAGGGGCTTCTACCGAAAACGCTCGATTAGCCATTGTGAAGCTATGTGCATTCCTCAATGCAATCTCTCGTAAGGTAATCAATCCAAGTCATACCAAGGTTACGTAATGATTTGGTGCAATGTCTTCTCAGTTTCGAGTTGGTGTCCCCACCATCCTTCTTCAACATCATGACGCACGTCCTAGTTCACCTTTGCGAAGAGATTAATGTTTTGGGTCCTGTATTTCTACACAATATGTTCCCTTTGAGAGGTTCATGGAGTCTTGAAGAAATATGTTCATAACCGTGCTAGGCCAGAAGGAAGCATCTCGAAGGGCCATGAAAATGAGGAGGTCATTGAGTTTTGTATTGACTTTATTCCTGACCTTAAATCGATTGGTGTTCCTGAATCGCGGCATAAGGGCAGACTAGATGGAAAAGGCACGCTAGGAAGGGATCAAATAATATGTATGGACGGGCATTCTCTCACTGAAGCACACTACACAGTTCTACAGAATTCCGCCTTGGTGGCTCCGTACATGGAGGAACACAAGAATTTTCTACACTCCAAACACCCGGAGAAGTCTGACGATTGGATTACACGTGAACAAACGAGGACTTTCGCCGGTTGGTTGTAGAAACGTGCCATGCATGATGGAGATATTCAAGATGACCTGTACTCGCTGTCCCAGTTACTATCTTCGAATATAATGACTTTCAAAAGGTACCAGATAAATGGGAATACATTTTACACGATCGCCCAAGATAAGAAGAGCACCTTTTGTTGGGCCAGGATGCAGGCCCGCAAAGGCCCAGTAGGCCCACTGGGCAGAAGAGAACAGGTAGGACCAGTAGGCCTGCTTAGGAGAGGAGCTCGAGAGAGCTACCGCACTGGGGCTTATAAACCAGTGCGGTAGCCCCTCGGCTAGCGAGGTGGGACTAAACTTGCGCACCGCCTGGAGCCAGCGCACACCCTTTAGTACCGGGTGGTGGCTCCAACCGGTACTAAAGGGTGGGTCTTTAGTACCGGTTGGTGCCACGACCCGGTACTAAAGGGTTTGCGCTTCCCGCCGCTTGGCCTGGCCAAAACAAACCTTTAGTACTGGTTGGTGGCTCCAACCGGTACTAAAGGTCCATCCTATATATACACCAGTTGAAAAAATTCACTTTCCCTCTGTTTCCTCCCTCCGTCGCGCCGCCCTGCCCCGATCGACGCCGTCCCCAGCGACGTCGCCGCCGCTTCGCCGCTTGTCGCCGACCCGGTCGTTCCGCCCTCGTCGCCGCCCCATCGACGCCGCTTCCCGGCCGTCCCTCGTCCCCGTCGTCCCCGCAATCTCGGAAGGTAATCGATCCAGAAATCATACCAAGGTTACAGAATGATTTGGTGCAATGTCTTGTCAGTTTCGAGTTGGTGTTCCCACCATCCTTCTTCAACATCATGACGCACGCCCTAGTTCACCTATCTGAAGAGATTAACGTTTTGGGTCCTGTATTTCTACACAATATGTTCCCTTTGAGAGGTTCATGGAGTCTTAAAGAAATATGTTCATAACCGTGCTAGGCCGAAGGAAGCATCTCCAAGGGCCATCAAAATGAGGAGGTCATTGAGTTTTGTATTGACTTTATTCCTGACCTTAAGCCGATTGATGTTCCTGAATCGCGCATAAGGGCACACTGGATGGAAAAGGCACGCTAGGAGGGGAACAAATAATATGTATGGACGGACATTCTCTCACCGAAGCACACTACACAGCTTCTACAGAATTCCGCCTTGGTGGCTCCGTATATGGATGAACACAAGAATTTGCTACGCCCAAACACCGGGCGCGTCTGATGACCGGATTACACGTGAACAAACCAGGAGTTTCGCCACCTGGTTGCGAACACGCACAATGCATGACACCTCTATTGAAGATGACCTGTACTTGCTGTCCCAGTTACCATCTTTGAATATAATGACTTTCAAAGGGTACGAGATAAATGGTAATACATTTTACACGATCGCCCAAGATAAGAAGAGCACCAACCAAAACAGTGGTGTCCGCTTTGATGCGAGAAACCAAGACGGAAAGGAAACATATTATGGTTATATACAGGACATATGGGAACTTGACTATCGACGTGGTTTAAAGGTCCCTTTGTTTCGGTGCAAATGGGTCAATATGACACGAGGCGGGGTAATGGAAGACCCGCAGTACGGAATGACAACAATGGATCTCAACAATCTTGCATATGCAGATTTAACCATTCGTCCCTAGCCAATGATGTGGCACAGGTTTTCTATGTGAAGGACATGTCTACCAAGCCAAGAAAAAGAAAAGATAAGGAAGTGAATGCATCGCACGATGAGCCAAAGCGCACATAGTTCTTTCGGCAAGAGAAACATCGTGGGAGTGGATGACAAGACAGACAAGTCAGAAGATTATGAAAAGTTTGATGAAATTGCTCCATTCACAGTGAATATTGACCCGAGCATCCCGTTAAATGATGAAGATTTTCCATGGTTACGGCGCAAAGGGACACACGCGAAGAAAAAGTTTCACACCCAAAGATCTGGGATGTGATCGGCTTCACTAGCTATCATCACTTTCTTCTGTGTTTCGCACCGAGAGGGGAATCTCTGTAATAGTTAGGGTAGTTATGTGTTTTGGCATTTGAAACGCGAAGAAATTTTATGTGCAAACAAATTCACACTAATTTCAAATAATTCAAAATTTAAACTATTCAAATTTGAAAACTACGGGCACTAACAGAAAGTTTGTAATTTTTTGTACCTAAAGAGGTTGTGTCAGCCTCCGGTCAGGCTATGGCCCCACCATCACCATTTAGTGCCAGTTCGTACTACTAACCGTACTAATGAGGTTGTGTCGTAAGGTCAGGGGCCCCATGAGCACCTTTTAGTACCGCTCATGGATGAACCAGACGTAAGCTGTTTTTAGTCCCACCTCAAGTGAGAGTGACTAGGAGCGGTTTATAAGCCCTGAGTGCAGAGACGATGAAGAAGAGGATCAATGCTCACGTTGTTTAGCTTCAAGCCTTCAGAATACGGTAGACTGCACGGAGCTATGCGCAGTGCAGCTTTACACTATTCAAAGGCTTGAAGCAAATTAACGAGCATTGCACCTCTTTTTATTTTTAATAACTTATTACAACTCCGGACTTCTTCTGTTATGGCAAAAACTAATTGCACGTCGACATTTCTTTTTTAAGTTATAACTCCAGACTTTGACCATCAAGTTTTGCGAAAAGAAAAATAGCAGAAAAGAAAGAAAAACTATAGCTGAAAAGAAAAAAGCTATATAAAAAACTACTCAAAAATAAATAGAAGAAAATAAATATAGCAGAAAAGAAAAACTACTCAGAAATAAATAGAAGAAAAATAAAGCAGAAAAGAAAAAATTATATTTGCTACTTTTTCAATCGCTTACAAAATGACCGTGAAATTGAAAATCACTACAAAATGAACTCAAAATGTTGAATTTTGGCAAACTAGATGAAAAACTACTCACAAATAAATATAAGAAAATAAATATAACATAAAAGAAAAACTATACAAAAACTACGCAAAAATAAATAGAAGAAAATAAAGCAGAAAAGAAAAAAACTATAAAAAATTAGCGCTGCCTGTGGGCCCGATAGGCCACAGTGTGTAATTACAGGCCTTAAAGGCCCAGCAGACTATTGTGGCAGCGCAGAGTTTAGGCCCACGAGCCTGCTATACAGAGGAGTTCAAGTGGTAGCCGCTAGGTTTATAAACCAGTGCGGTTGCCTTCGCCCGCGAGGTGGGACTAAACTTTGGGGTGGTAGGCTGAGGCCTTTTAGTACCGGTCGTGGCACAAACCGGTACTAGGGGGCCTTTAGTACCGGTTTGTGCCACCACCGGTACTAAAGGGGTCGCTTCCGCCGCTTGGGCTGGCCAAATTGGTTTTTAGTACCGTTGGTGGCTCCAACCGTACTAAAGATGCCTTCTATATATACAACACTTCAAAATTTCATTCCCCTCTGCTTTTTCCTCCGCTTCCGCTGCCTCCGTCGCTGCCGCCACTTCCCGTCCCGCCGCCGCCCTCGCCTCCGCCGCCGCCCCGCCCCCGCCGCCGCCTCGCCCCGTCGCCGCCTCGGCCCGTCCCTGTCAAGCCGTCCCCGCGTCGCCGCCCGACCGTCACCGCCCCGGCCGTCGCCTCGCCGTCGCCGCCGCCCGCTATGAGCTCTCCCCTCTAACCCCTCTCTCGCCTCAAGGGCCACCATGGGCGCCGCCCCGAGCCCATACACACACACACACACACACACAAGCATGATGAACACACACACACACATATGTATGAATTAATGCATGTATATATTAGTATATACGTATTTTGTATGTTTAATTAGTTTAGATTATTTAGATTATTATTTTTCACTATTATATATGTATGAATGCATGTTAGATGGATATAATTAGTGTTTAATTAGTATGGAAATTTTTATATAATGTTGTTTTTCTGTTTTTAATGGATGTATAGAAGTTGTGTTTTCTGTTTTAGTGTTAGATGCTTAATTAGTATGAAATAGTATATAGATTTTTGAAATAGTAGAAATGTTAGAAATTTTAGTTATCAAAATCCAATCATTAAAAAATATTACTTTTTATGGGCATATAGCTAGTATTTGTTCTCGACGATGCCCGCTCAGATCTCTCGCCGACCCGTCTGAGACGACGCCCAGCCGACCCATGTCTGGACTGGCTCACTGGCTGGCACTGGAGGTGCTGCTCGAGGGGCGCGCCGCTTGATGAGGAACCCGCCCCGGTCCCGCTGTCGACCCTGATCTCATTTGGTGGCGTCACAGGCCAGTTTCAAGTGGAGGGACCTGCCCCGCCGGAGGAGGTACGCCGCCGTGTCGTGAGGAGGACGAGCACGCCTATCGCTACATGGTTGCGTTAGAGGGCGGCATGTTTTCCAATACCTGGCAGTATCTTCGGGGATCTCACTTCAGCTATGATCCTGTGAGGGTTCCTTCTCTTTGGGTGTCCACCGCCCGCGCCGCAGGAACCGCGAGTGTCCTAGATTCTTCTGTAGTATTCGATCTTTAATTAGCTAGCCAGTGATGTATTATTCAATATTATATATTATTCGAGACGATGTATTCGAGATTATATCTATTATTCTAGACGAAGTATTCGAGATTATATCTATTATTCGAGACGATGTAATTTGAATACTAAATTGTTTTATATTTCTTTTGAATTAGTTAAATAAAAGCTATGGCAGACAATACCGACAGAGAGGGAGAACAGACCATGTTCGATATGATACGCGGGCCAGATGATGATCAGAATGAAGAAGATTATGACGGCTCCGAATTTCTAAACAACACCGGAGAGGGTGATATGATATTCGATCGCGACGACCGAATTGATGAAGTCATGAACTACGATTATGACGATGACGAAGAACATGTTGATCCTGAAACAACAAAGACCGGCGAGGTATATATATTTATATAAGCAGGTATCTGGTGATCATCACATGTTTTAAATGACTTGAAGATATATTAAAGAATCGATCTTTGTTCTTTCAGCCATCCGGATCGAGCAAATCTTCAGCAAAAGGACGAAACGAGGCCCGAACAAAAGTTGAAGGAGGGCGAAAGTACAATATCGAGGCAGTCACACCTAATGGCGAACCATTAGCGCCTAAGAAGATTGCGGACAAGTTCGTTCGTCGGTCAAGGGAGTTCTTGTGAAGGACCAACTCCCGATCTCCCTTCAAGAATGGAGAGAGCCAGCAAAAGACAAAGGACAAAGGCAAAGAGGACGCTGCTCCACGCCCGATGTTACTTTTGTCGACAAGAATAAAAAGATCTGCTTTGGGATACTCTCATGGAACATTTCACCCTACCGATCATTTCACGTAAGCATGTGTGCAGAAAGTCAAGGATGCTGCTCTTAGGAAGATGGCGGTTGCATTCAAGAACCACAAGAATCGTGAATAGGACAAGTACGCCAAGGAGGAAGGAAGACTCCAGATTCGAGGGAACACTAGAGAACCAACGTGCTCATTGGGACGATTTCGTGAAATTCAAGGATTCGAATTAGCTAAGGAACGGTCGAGAATAAACAAGAAGAATGCCAAAAAAGGATAAGTTCCATAAGCTGGGGCCAGTGGCTATGCGGTGGCAATGACTAAGTGGGATAAGTCTGAGAAAGAGATGGAGGATGCAGGTGCCACTCCGTTACTAAGAGCTGGCCCCCAGTCGTCGGACTTGGTTCTATGCGCATGGGGGAGTTGGACCCAAGACGTGCAATGTTTCGACGAGGGCAAGTCTGAAGGAGCCGACGATGCGATACTTTTTGCAATAGAAGAGGCACGATCGGGGTGTTCCAGCCCAACAGAGAGAACGACGAGCTTACGCGTGCCACTCGGGAAATCCTGAACACCCGGAAGAACACGAGGCAAGGGCGCTATTCCGTGGTATGAGGGTTTTCAGACCGGAACACCGACTACGTAACCAGTCAGAAAGAAGATTGCAGAGGAGAAGAAGAGGAAGATGGAGGAGGAGTAGAGGAAGCGGACTATGAACGCCTTCAAGGCCTAGAAGCAAGTCAAGCGGAATTGGTAGTCAAATTCCAGCGGCAGCAGGAGCAGATCGACTCACTTACCCAGCAAAGGGGTCTCAGATCTGCAGCAGCTAGCTTAATGATCCAGCATAGGATAGCACCGCCCATCCATGCCGAGAAGCAGCGGGTTCCGCCACGACGACGCAATGTGGGTAGATACCCGTGGATGACATCACGGAGAACACTAGCTGCGAGCTACACGTCAAAATGAAGAACATATCCATGAAGGTGGCGGACGGCGTTGCTTTTCCAGCTACCCCAAAGCAACCTACCATTGCATCCCGATTCCAGAGGGCTATGCTCGTGTCATGGTTGACGAGGTGGTGCACCCATATTCGGGCTAGAGCTTGACATTCCCGGAGGTGACGACGAGCGCTTTCTGAGACGCCAACCATCGTATCATCCTATGGAAAAAGGATTGCATCATCTTCAAGGCCACCGACACGCGTCATCTGATTCCTCGTCAAGTCCGCCACCGAGTCAGCAGCTCTCCGCCTCCTGCAAGTCCACCAAGTCCGCAAAGTGTCGCCACCTCCTCCAAGTCCGCAAAGTGTCAGCCACTCCTCCTCCAAGTCTGCCACAGCGTCGACATCCACTCCTCCTCCAAGTCCGCACAACCTCAGCCACCTCCTCCAAGTCCGACACAGCTTCAGCGACTCCTCCTCGTCCAACTCAGCCCGTCGGCCGGCGTCTCCGCCGCCTCGAATCGCAGAAGAGACACCCGTAGCTATGGTGCGAAGCGGCACGAGTCGAGGTAGTACATGAAGTACAAAGGAGGCAAGCGATATAAATATGGTCCAAGCCTCACGCCTCTTCCGCAGAGGTCTTATGACAGGTCCGAGGAGGAAATCGCAGCCATATCGAAGTCCGAGGTGGAAGCCCATTTTGCACCGAAACCGCCACCGCCGCCAAGGGAGAAAGTTGCTCGAGGAAACGATTGACCACTTCATTCGTATGGCTCAACCACCAGCTCCCAAGCCTGTTGACACAGACTATGAGCGCCACATCGAAGTTAAATCGAGCACGCCTCGTAAGGAGGCGAGCTCGGGATCAAGCAAACAAGAAGCAGCTGTCAAAAATGCGGAAAACCATTCCCACCGGGAGAACAGCGGCGCAATCGATCCCTCGCTACAACACGTGATAAGACGCGCCCAATATTATTGTGGGCAAACAGTTTACGCCCTGAGGTGGGCAATGTGGTAATAACGGAGGACCATATAATGCAGGCTGAAGTTCTCAAAATCACTGTTGGACAACTCCTCGAGATCGAGCCCATGCATGTGCTTAGAGAGGATGAAATAAAACGGAAATATGTCCGGGGCCAACCTTTGGTCGAGCTGCACAAGGTCAAGAACCTCCCAACGAGAATGTATGAATTGCATCAATGGTACATGAACATTACCAAGATTTCGATCGATTGTCCCTCATGGTGAATGTCAAGGAGGAGCATTACTTCCATGAGAAAGCTGTGTCCGTTGAGTATTCTGAAATGTTTCAGTTATACAATCAAGACGCATTCGACAAATCTATCGTCAGTTGTTATTGTCTGTAAGTGATTTCTTTCTGTAATTTAAGTCTCAAGCTAGTTGTAGTGATCCTTTTGATCAATCATTACCTGTAATTATCCTCACCATATTCTTTTCTGTGGTATTATATGCAGGATGAAGATGTATGAAATGGGAAAAGGTGGACGCTTTGGCATTGGGTTCATTGACCCAAACACCGTTAATGAATACACATGGAAAATAAATCCAAGTCATCAAAAGGCTGTAGAGGACAACATGCTAGAGTTCTTGAAGCGCCTCAAATACAATGAAGATATACTACTTCCTTACAACTTCCAGTGAGTCACACTGTCTTGTACTACAAATTCTCTGTTTTTGCCTACTAGCTAGCTACATGTTTTTGCTTACATATGCCCGCTTAATTAAGACATGTTAACGTGTGTGCATGCAGATTTCACTGGGTCTTGTGTATCATTGAAGTTGACGCCGAAACAGTTGAAATACTGGACTCACTACTCAAAGAGAAAACTGACTATAACATCTTGTTTGGGATAGTCAACAGGTAATTTCAATCATTATTAACTATATATCTCGGCCTTTTTAGTTCGTCATTTTTCATGATATGAACTATTTAATAACCCCTTTATTCATTTTCTTTGTCGGCGGGCAGGGCTTGGGCAAGGTTCATCAGCGTGACCCAAGGAGAATGGAGAAAAAGCTTAAATGGTTTCGACCCAAGGTAAGTAATTAAGTAGTACTAGCTAGCTAGCTAGCTGCCATCTCTTTAATTACCATGCTTGATTAATTATTATCTGATCAAATTCCATTCTCGTAAAGGCCCTGAAGCAGGCGCAGGGACTGATCTGTGTGCATTCTGCGCTTATAGAACATTCGCATGATGGCGTCCGAAAGGAGCAGATCTCAAAGACAGGAATGGGTACGCTTGTCAAAACACTATTCACAATTTTACACCATTATCGATATCTAGTCACACAACTAATACACATGCATATTGATCTCCTTCTTAACAGTTCACAGAGGTGCGGGAGAAGCTCCTAGAAACGGAGCGCGAGAAGCACTTCAAGAGGAAATAGCGGATTTTTGCTCGACCAGGTCATAAATCCAAGGAGAATACTATTACCCGCCACCGCCCCATGAAAACCACTTTCAATTGTCATCGTGCTCAAGGCACCAATTAGGCTAATGCCACTGGCTCAAGGCAACATGCATATGTAGGAGAAATTGTATATAGCTATACATGTGTGTATGTGTGAATAAATTAATATGATGGTTTGTGAGACACTGATGATATATATATATATGCATGATTGGTTCTACTAGAAATTCTATATATATATATATATATATATATATATATATATATATATATATATATATATATATATATATATATATATATATATATATATATATATATATATATATATATATATATATATATATATATACGTGTACAATGTGTA
Organism: Aegilops longissima; assembly: GCA_021605205.1. Classification (NCBI taxonomy): domain Eukaryota; kingdom Viridiplantae; phylum Streptophyta; class Magnoliopsida; order Poales; family Poaceae; genus Aegilops; species Aegilops longissima. Next base: position 560,847,360 of record CM038676.1, on the reverse strand, counting down.
GTATCGTAAAATACCAGCAAACTAAAAAGAATTAAAATGAAAACACAAAATTAAATGAAAAGAAATCATAAAACTAAAACCCCCAAACCTTATAGTACCGTTGGTCTTACCAACCGGTACTAAAGGGCTCGTGCCCTCGAGCTGGCTCGTACACGTGGTTTCTCTTTAGCACCGGTTCGTGCTGAACCGGTACTAAAGGGGGGGGGGGCTTTAGTGCCCACACTTTAGTGCCGGTTATGGAACCGGCACTAATTGGCCTTACGAACCGGTGCTATTGCCCGGTTCTGCACTAGTGATTGTGGTCGATGTGGACCCTGCGGCGGCGCTACTCCTCGTGATCTAGCACAAACCAGCACTCCTGGTTGGGGGAGTCTGGCGCATAGGCACACATCGCGCGCTGCTCCGGCGTAAGGAGCTCACGTTGCCGGAATGGGGATGCGCTGCGGGATCCAGATGCCAGTCGTGCGGCAGTTTGACATCCGGATACTGCAGGGGAGGGCGGTACTCCCAGTTTCCATCGCGCTTGGTGGAGTAGTATATACAGACGCACTCGATCCCCACCGCGTCTAGCCGCCGGCGGCGTAAGAGGAAGAGCTCGCGCCCGCGCTGAACCTCCCCTTCCCCTTCCCACCAAAGAAACCCATGGGTTGCTAGGGTTTCGGGCTGGCTGGTTGGCAAGGGTTTTCTGGTCGCCAGCGAGGGACCAAAGGTGGCAAGATGTGGACGGAAAGTGGATGAGGTCGGCCCCGTCGCACACTCCCATTAAAAAGGACAGGCACGCGGCCCTTCCAGACACTGCCAGACGGACCCTCGATAGGTGGCCGCGTTAAATACGACCTCATGCAGTGGTTGACCGGCTGACATTGGGGCCACGGCGAACATCTTAAAGACGCGTGATGCGTCCGCTTTGTGTCTGCGCCGATGCATTTCATGCCAAAATTTAGGCTTGAAATGCATCAACGCGGATACGAGGTGGACGCATTTTGAGTTTGGATCGTCACGTTTGGCTGGCATTTTTGCCTGCCGCGACCCAAACGGATATGGCCGAACGAAATTGGTCGCATGGTCAGAGTTGCTCTCACCGCTGCGCCCACTCGAATCAAAACACCTGTCTATTGTATACAAGCTGTAGTCGCTTCATGTAGTGCCACCCCGATGCGGGCCACAACCTACAGCCGAGTGGTGGCTGAATGAGCAAGTAAACCCCATGGCCTCGGCGAGTCAGTTACACGTCCGTGGGCCGTGGCGTCATTTGGGCGGCAGTTAAGCTACACGGACCTGAAGGAAGTGGTTAAGTTCGGGAGAATGCATGCACGCGTGACCACCAACATGTGCATGATCTGAGTGCATGTAGCCAATGGGATATCGAAAATTTGTATGACTACAGAATATGATGGTTTGATTGTTCAATAAGGTGCTGCCCCGCGTAACAGAGTGCGCAAATGCTCACTGTATGATTTATGGTGATTAATATATGGTGAGGATTGAAAGAATGGAACCTCTCTTGGGCCGCCAAATGCCAATTGTCACATTAATCGAGAGAGAAAATGTTAATTTACGCACACCATCCATTTTAGTAGTTGGGGTTGACTTTAATGAGGAAGGTCAATAGATTCATACAACAATTGGTTTTAGAATTTGTTTTACAAATGCAAGTACTCAGGCATGTACATGCAGTTTTATAGAATTTTATACAATGCCAAGCTACTACGTACTCTGAGCAAGGACCAGCATTTAGTACTCGTACGTAGCAGTAGGTGCATGCCATATTTGATTGATGGAAGGTCACATACACCTGATCTATTGTTTCTTAAGGAGTACTATTCCATTCCACGCCCCGGCCTCTGTGTGTGCCAATAAGATGCTCGCCCCTACTAACACACTATAAATAACAGCCTTGTACACAGGTGGTAGAACCAACACTCGAGCAACAATGGTACAAGTTACATAGCATGCGGCATCATGCATGTGAACCAACCGAGTGTCATAGGCTATTCCACGGCAAGATCTTTTTCTGCGGGAATGAGACGCATCAGGAATTTTAGCTGATGTTGGTCAATTACGCAACATAGTGTATGAACTGCTTTCTGCACACCCCTCTGGGGTTGTGCGAGCATGAATTTACCCAGGCCGGCGACCGTCCCAAGAAGGGCGACAGCCAAGGCTCCCCCATAAAAGATACGAACATATTTTGTATTAGGACATCCTTCGTGTATACTACTCCCTTCGTCCGAAAATACTTGTCGGAGGAATGGATGTATCTAGACGCAATTTCGTTTTAGATACATCCATTTCTCCGACAAGTATTTCTGGACGGAGAGAGTAGTATCCAGCAGCCGTATCTCTTGCACTCTGACTGAAGCTGTAAAAATGAGCTACTCCGTACACGGGAAGATCTAGTCAGTCGGTTAGTCTTTACTTCTAATGTCTCGCTTGGTAGTCTGCGTTCCGGGTTTATTTTCGTCCCACTATTTTCGTCTGGTTTTTTTCGTCCTCAATCCCACCTCCCGCATCCCACCGATTCCCCACCTTCACCTTCGTCCGGTTTAATTTCGTTGGTCATTTTTCGTCGAGTTATTTTCCGTCTCGCCTCTCTGTCTCCCACCGATTTTTTTATCGTTCAGCCCGCACCCACGAGACGCTCCTTTCCTCCCTCTCCTATGCGCTCGATCCCCTCTCACGCCTAGGGTTCGTAGAGGTTGCGCCGCCACCGCTCGGCTCGGCCTCCTCCTTCACTTCCCTGCCCCCACCTCCAGCCACACCCGTCCGACCACCTGCCGGATCCCGCGCCGCCACGCCCTGCATCGCTCCGGTCTTTTCCCACAACTCACGCATCGCAACGGCGCTCGCGCCCGCGCAGTCTCCTCCATGACCTCTCTCCCTTGCGGCGGCGGCACACATGACGCATCCGACGGCGAGCTCCACAGGTCAATGCATCATCTCTTCTCTCCCATGGAAGTCCCATCCCTCTCACATCTCTCTCTGTCTGCGAGCGGTGGCGGCCGGCTGCACGAGAGGTCGATCTGGTCACGCCTCCCCACCATCGACCGCGCTGCGTCGCTATCGGAGGGGCACCCTGCCGCTGTCGGGGACTCGCCGTCATTGAAGCACGCCACCACGCCGCCGCTCTTCTGTCTCTCACTGCTCGCCTCCCGCGGCCAAGGAGCGCCCCAACCTCGCCATGTCGCTCGTGTGGCTCCCATGGTGCCGCCCCGCATAGCTCCTTGCTGAGCGCCGCAGGTCATGATGGCCGCCGATTTGATCTGCACAACCACTCAATCCTCGGAACTCCCGATCGACGACAACTCGACCAGGGGCTGGGGGTGAGAAGACTTCGACAATCCAGATGAGGAAGATCGCGTCGTGGACGATTGCCTCAGCCCTCAGGGTCCTTTGTTGTCACGGCAGTAATCATCCATTTATGCTGCTCAAACAGTTTCTCATGTGCTCTCTAATTTAGTGCACACACATTTTGACTAAGTGGCGGAGATATAGAGAAATTGTTTGATTTTGGTGCAACATGACTCTGATGATTATTTTTTGTTACCTTTCCTATTTAGATCTGCACCAATCCTTGTCAGAAAATTGAGAAGTCATGGCATAGTCAAATCTGAACAAGCCGTGTGGAACTTCGCCATGAGTCTGCGCATGAATTTGGGAATGGACGGATGGCACTTCGAAGAAGTCAGAGAATATTTTCAACGTGCAACAGGACAAGAGAAAAGAAGAGAAGCAAAGAGAGGTGGGTTATCGCTCCTACATTGCTTACATGGACATCTTGATTTTTTTAGAAAGAAGGCATAGACCCGACATTAAATTAATGACACCCTGAAAAATAGAAAAGGCAAAAGAAACACGATACAAGGTGCATGGTGCTGTAGGATCAGCTTACAAGACATGAAACAAACCATGCAATATAAAAATATAACAGAGTGGATTTTCTACTCCCAGATGCACCTACACCATTCATGAACAGTAAATTCAAAAGAAAATGAAAAACAAAATCGAAAAAATATGAAATTTTGAGACATGAAACTAGATCAAAAGTTTTAGCATCTTGCAAATTTTTCACCACGAAATAACATTCGTGGTGAAAAATGAGGCGTAAGTAGATTCAAACATTTTGGTTCGTAAGTAGTCCATATTGAAATCTATATAAAGACTTCTATTTAGGAACGGAGGGCGTACAAAAGAAACGCCTCTTGATCGTCGAAGTCCTCAGCCACGAAGCGAAACACCAATGAGGCGTAAGTAGATGATGAACACATAGCAAGCACTGCGCAGGAGTGAGATCACGTCAAGCAATATTGATTTGTTTGATTTGATGGATATTCTACCATTTGAAATAAATCTGAATGTTATTGTTTATTATTCTTATGGAGTTTTTGGCAGTGTGAGCATGTAGTATAAGACTACCTTATCCGTTCAGCGGGGTGCTCCAACTTTTGATGCTGGCGAAGCTTTTGCAATGATGGCTGCATCCTCCATCATTTGTTAGTCTCCGTTGGAGGTTTAATTAAACTGAAGTAAATATGCTAGATTCTTTTGTCAAATAAAAACATGACTGTCTATTTTGCTTGTCAGGACCAAGATCTCTAGCTATCAATGAAATTTTCAGAGTAGTTTTTGTTGCCTTTGTGTAACCCTGATAGCAGCTTCTTGAAAGGTTCAGATGTGTGGCAAAGGATTTCAATTTTCCAGTTTACACAAAGGAAACTCAAGGAAGGTTCAGATTTCTCATGCTTGGTTCTGTGCTATCAGGGTTACATAGACAAAAATGCCTCCTATTTACACAAAGGCAACTCGAGGAAGGTCCAGATTTCTCATGACTGCTTCTTCGGCATTTCATGCCTGTGCCATCTTATTAGAAAATGTAGTTTGTTTTATAGCTGATGATGCTTGATGCTTTTATCGATTACTAAATGCTCAGTTCTAGCTCATAAACTACATGGCAAAAGCTAATTCCGATGGGTCTGATGCAAATAATTTTCATCTTTGGACATGCCTTTAGTTGATTATTTAATCCTTTTATAAGAATCTATTTAGCTTTGTATTGTTGCAGTTTCATTATATATCCACTTACCAATGCATCTAAAGATTCAACAATGTAGAATCCAGCACCAGTCTTGGGACTACAAATTGTTTCTTCATTCCTCCGTGTTGCACTGTAGGTGATAAGGGGTCGAGGTCGTATGTTCGTCGTGTCATCAATACACATCACTTTCCTTTTCCTTTTCCCTTTTTTTTGTTTTTGCATTTATTTCTTCTTCGCGCACCTCTCTGTCTACTGCTTTAATATGGTTCTGATTGGTTCCCTGCATATTCCAAGATTTATGGATTTTGGTCGAGGCAGTCATCACATAATTAAAATGCTATCAACCTCTCAATTTTTGAATGGATTTGTTAAATTGCCTTTCTCTTGTTGGATCACATACCTGATTTGTTTGTTGTCCTTGAAGCAAATACCATGACATGAGCTTGAAGAATTCAAAGATACAGAAGGTTGACAGAAAGAGGATACACTGACTTCAGCTGCGGACACTGAGCTGAGTCTCTCCCTAGCAGTTAACTCACCTTTCAACATATTCATTGCAGAAGCAGAAACAACGGGATACATGACCTGAATACTTGCATTCTGACATGTTTTTGCCCGTTCCTCAAATAGGAATGATGTCCATGCTGTTAACCTCTACAAGTTACCCACACTTCAGATAACCCAAGGTCTGGAACCCCAACAATTTTAGTACGTAGCAAATGTAACTTCTTCTCTAACAAAAATAATAATGAGAGGCATGTTACAGTTAGTTTTACCTTGAGAATTGATCATCATTCATGCAGATGTGTGCTTTGCAAATCGACTGACCTTTTTTGTCTTCTGTGAATAGATGTTGAATGCTAATATAAATCTGCTATATGTCTCAGCAAAAATGTGGACTTCATAATTTGTCTTTCAATGGTGCATAGTTCAATTTTGTCTTCCTAATTTATAAAGTATCAGCTCATATGCCGATTTATCTCATAAATAAGTATTCACTCTTACAGCACCACCATGCATGTTTTCTACACTTCTGCAGCAGTCCATCTTTCAATTTTGATTTGCATAACCATGCATATATAGTGTATTGAAGCAGCAAATGGCATTTACCATGCTGCTAAAATAAGCATCAAAATTGAAGAGTGTATTGTACCAGTGGGAGAAGTTAATGTTCCACGGATTGCTAATCCCGTCTCGAAGGTTTAATGTTTGTTATTGACCTAAGAGAAAATGGGTTCTGCATCTCTGATGTGATGTATTTCTAACAAACAGTGGCAAAATGCACGGGTAATTACTCTTATATAGTTTGATGCTTGAAAAGTTGTAGAGTCGGCGCCTCTCTTTGAAGTGTACATGATGTACTAAGAACAAAAAATAAAGAAGCAGCTTGAGTACCATGCCCAGATACAGTGTTAATGCCCACAGCTCTATTTTGTTCCATTAGAAAATACAACCATATTTTGTTACATTCAGGTAATGTTATATCATGCACGTGTGTTACATGTGTATCTCTCTACTTTGTGCTCCAGATTTGTTTACCTACAATATGGCAGATTAATGTATATTCTTCTGAAGTCATAGTACATTCATGGTCTGTATATATGTTTGTATGCTGCCAACCTGAGTCTAGTAAGCAGCGGCTGATTTTTTCATTTGCTATCTTTATATTTTTCAAAGCAATTTAATCTCTTATCTTGCACCTGTGATGAACCTACAATCTAGAGCACAAGGAAACTATAGATAATTTGTTCTATTGCCTCTGTGAACTTGATATATATACATGTATTGTTCGTGGCAACGCACGGGCAACGCACGTGCACTCTACTATAGATAAGAGAGACAGAGGAGGATCAGACTGATTGGTCACTGACTGCTATTTCTGATAATGTCTGCAGTGTAGGTTGATCAGACTGTACATACACACACATACACCCTTATAGTCGGAGGATCCACGGAGAGCTATGGAGGGGAGGGCGAGGCGGCGCGCCACCCCGTCCGGGATGCGCACCAAGGCAGTCAGGGTGGAGCCGGAGCCGCCACCGACGACCAAGAGGCATGAGCCAGGGACGAGGGTGGCGGTGGTGTACTACCTCTGTCGCAACCACCACCTAGAGCACCCACACTTCAAGGAGGTGACCCTCGCCTCCCTACAAGGCCTCTACCTGCGAGGTTAGTTAGTAAGCTGCAACTGGTGCCTGATCAGTAGTTTATTGTAGGATGATGACTTACCATGAATGATTGCAATTTTTTCAGATGTGATTGGCGGCTGGGCGCCTCGAGAGGAAGGGCATGGTGGCCAAGTATTCCTGGTCCTGCAAGAGGTACGTACATACATATACCCATCAATCTCGAGACATGTCTGTTATCCGACAAATATTGTGTTTATTCATAAGGCAACGATGCAATGCAGGAGCTACAAGACTGGATTCGTGTGGCACGATCTGTCTGTGGATGATCTACTGCTGCTCACGCAAGGAACAGAGTACGTTCTCAAGGGCTCCGAGCTCCCATTCGACCAGTCAAAGCCTCTGCCAATGCTAGGTATGAATCATGAGCAACTGTAATTTGTTCCTTTTTCGAACTGCTACTTAATCATATCCTATTGTTTCAGATCATCAGCAGAATAATGCAGTATGTGCAAAGGTTCAGCCATGCAAGCCGGCTCGACAACAAGAGTCGCCTCGTTCTCCTGGATCATCAAACCAAGGGTGGACTTCCAAGTCTCCTTCTCCTACTCCTACAACTTACCCTACAGTTCCAGTCATCAAAGAGGAAGTACCGCCGCCACCACCAACAACAGCTCGTGCTGCTGTTGTTCCAGCCATCAAAGAGCACGCGGTGCCACCGCGACTCCCCCAGCTGATCTCGCCGCCAACACCATCTGCTTCCACCATTGGAGAATGAAGGACACAAACTTTCACTACAAGAAATATGTCAACTAGTGACCTTCTGTCAGTGACCCTGAAAGAAATGGTCATGGATCTATGACCATTTCAGACCAATTGGTCAAAAGCTATTCGGGGGGCTCCAAACCCTAAACCATTGCGACCATTTTGGTCAGAAAGGTCGTAATTTCCTTACATGAAATGGTCATAAAGCAAACAGCGCTAGTCCGCTGCCTTATTTCTAGTTGTTAATGACCAATATAGATGGTCATAGCCTTGTAAATTATTGTGGGTTGCTATGGCTAGGCGCCACCTCATCAGTTTTTCCTATGTGTCATGTCCATTTGGCAGTTTTTGCCCTAGGTTGTGAAGCAACCTATGTTTCTGTCATTCCTAAAATTCCCAAAAAAATCTCATAAATTCTTTGGGTCATATCTTCGTCAAATATGTAAAAACCTTCCTTGCCTAGTTCAATAATAATTCAAAAATATTCATTTTCCTATTCTGTTCAGAACAACAGTTTGTGAAGGAGGTACCACTTTGGCATGTCCAAATAGTATCCATTTTCTACAGTGCTTTCCTATGCCCAAATAACCATCCTCCACCAAATGCCATCTCAATCCATTCATTATTTTGAGCCAAGCTTCAACATTCGTATTTATGTCCAGCGTGGAACTTTGCAAAGCAAGTACCATTTAGGCTCCTCCTTTTGAGCTAAAAATTTGTGAAGACTGTCTTCTTAGTAACTGATCATCCTCAGCCAAAACTCACGCCCATTAGCCATGTACATTTCCCGTACCGCTAATCAAACACTTGGCTGCCAATTCATGTTTGAGCATCGATCGGTCTCCTCGTGAGAATCTTATGTTGTAATTTTCTTCCTAGCACCTACCTGGGGAGTGCCCAACCCACTAGACATGCCTAGGCTGCCCAGAACACATGGCAACGCCACGGTCACGCGGTGGGCATGCGAGTTTACGCGCTCTAGAGTTGGGGGCCTCGGCCACCGCCCAAACCTCGACGTATCGCCACCAAACCATGTATTTATGATTAAATAGGTACTTATAACTATAAATGATTTTTGGAAAAAATAATTAGTAAACTATGAGGCAGCTGCAGTTCAAATTTGACCCGCTTCCTACTGAATTGGCGGGAATTTGTCTTTTTCACCAGAGGTGGATCAAAACTTTTGACGAGCAATCATTTTGTCAATTGTGCATTAAATATGGCCTAGTATTTTAGAAAATTGATTTGGTCCAATTTTGCAACAAATATATGGTGGGTCCTTCACAAAAAAAACTCATTTCGGGCACACGAAAATGGAAAATGTATTTTCCCTGCAAAGAAAATGAAAACTCCCTTAGGCAACATTATTTGGAATTCCAAGATGGACCTTTGTGCACAATATGAGATAATTTGAACAAACTATGCCAAGAATGTGGCTATAAGATTGATCATTTGGCTTGAAAGCCATGAATCTTCACGCATGACAGCTCATTTCTGAGAACACTTTTTAAAAATAACTTATGTATTACAAGTTTATTATTTTTCCTGGAAACTTGGTCACATATAATGACACAATGCGAAGGTTTTCCCATTTTTTGATTTTTTTTGAATTTTTTATGCCCGTTTCAAAATACGGTCAAAACGGCGGGCTTGACTGTTCCTAGCTAGTGGTTGAATCTTGGAAAACTTTTGATGTTTCTATGATTAAATAGATACTTATGTACCTAGAAATGATTTTTGGAAAAAATAAAGAGCAAACTATGAGGCAGCTGCAGTTCAAATTTGACCCGCTTCCACCTGAATTGGCGGAAATTTGTCTTTTTCACCAGAGGTGGATCAAAACTTTTTACACCCAAGCATTTGGTCAATTGTACATTAAATATGGCCTGGTATTTTAGAAAAATGATTTGGTCCAATTTTGCAAGAATTATTTGGTAGGTCCTTAAAAAAAAACCTCATTTGTGGCACTCGGAAAATGGAAAATGAATTTTCCACGCATAGAAAATGAAAACTTCCTTAGGCAACATTGTTTGCCATTCCAAGATGCACCCTTTTGCACAATATGAGATCATTTGAACAAACCGTGCCATGAATGTGGCCATAAGATTGATCATTTGGCTTGAAAGCCATGAATCTTCACGCATGATAGCTCGTTTCTTAGAACACTTTTTAAAAATAATTTCCGTGTTACAAGTTTATTATTTTTCCTGGAAAGTTGACCACATATAATGACACAGTGCAAAGGTTTTCCAATTTTTTGTTTTTTGTTTTAATTTTTTATGCCCGTTTCAAAATGCGGTCAAGACGACGGGCTTGACCGTTCCTAGCTAGTCGTTGAATCTTGAATTTTTTTTGGTGTTTCTCTGATTTAATAGATACTTATGTACCTAGAAATGATTTTTGGAAAAAATAAAGAGCAAACTACGAGGCAGCTACAGTTCAAATTTGACCCGCATCCAAGTGAATCAGCGGGAATTTGCCTTTTTCACAAGAGGTGGATCAAAACTTTTGACACCCAAACATTTGGTTATTTGTGCATTAAATATGTCCTAGTATTTTAGAAAATTGATTTGATCCAATTTTGCAACAAATATATGGTAGGTCCTTCACAAAAAGAACTCATTTCGGGCACTCAGAAAATGGAAAATGTATTTTCCGTGAAAAGAAAATGAAAACTCCCTTAGGCAACATTGTTTGGAATTCCAAGATGCACCCTTTTGCACAATATGAGATCATTTGAACAAACTGTGCCATGAATGTGGCCATAAGATTGATCATTTGGCTTGAAAGCCATGAATCTTCACGCATGATAGCTCGTTTCTGAGAACACTTTTTTAAAATAATTTTCGTACTACAAGTTTATTATTTTTCCTGAAAACTTGGCCACATATAATGACACAGTGCGAAGGTTTTCCAATTTTTTGATTTTTTGGATTTTTTATGCCCGTTTCATAATGCGGTCAAAACGGCGGGCTTCACCGTTCCTAGCTAGTCGTTGAATATTGAATTTTTTTTGGTGTTTCTCTGATTAAATAGATACTTATGTACCTAGAAATGATTTTTGGAAAAAATAAAGAGCAAACTACGAGGCAGCTACAGTTCAAATTTGACCCGCTTCCAACTGAATCAGCGGGAATTTGTCTTTTTCACGAGAGGTGGATCAAAACTTTTGACACCCAACCATTTGGTTATTTGTGCATTAAATATGGTCTAGTATTTTAGAAAAATGATTTGATACAGTTTTGCAATAAATATTTGGTATGTCCTTCACAAAAACCTCATTTTGGGCACTCGAAAAATGGAAAATGAATTTTCGTGCAAAGAAAATGAAAAGTTCCTTATTACTATTTTGTTATTTTTTATTCTAAAAACTAGGTCACATTTGATGACATGATGAGAAGGTTTTTCATTTGTTTCATTTTTGTCCAATTTTCCAGGTCAAGTAAATAGATGAGATGATCTAACATCTTATTTTTAAATTTATCATGACCAATTTAATTGGTCATAATATTGTATTGCGTTCTGATTGGTCCGTGGACAAGGCACACGGATCATGCACGAAACGCCGTTGGATCCTCCCGGATCCAACGGCAGCCGTCACTCCTCGCCTCCCCCACCTACCCGACATGAGGCGAAACCCTAGCTGGAATCTTCCATCCACCCCCCCCGCCTCCTTTCTTTCTTTCTTTCTTTCCCTCCCCCCTCAGATCCTCTCCCCTCTCCCCCGATGCAGATCCACTCCTCTCTCCCCTTTCCCCGATTCAAATCCATTCCCGCCGCCGCCGTCGCCCCTGCCCCCTTCTCCCCGATTCAGACCACATACTCCCACCATAGCTCGCCGTTGGGCCTCCCCTCCCCTCCTCGCAGATCCAGAGCTGCGAGATCCGTCGCTCAGTCGACCTCGAGGTCGACTGGGAGGGGCGCAATCCAGGAGCAGCGGGCTACACGCTGGCGGAGAGTGGCCAGCAGCTACTGCAGGGAGGGGGCTGCTTCTCCCCGATGTCGGAGCTCGTCGGGCGGGCAGAGGCCGCCGCGTCGGCGGCCGTTGGGCGGTGCTGCGGGGCCACCGTGCCGCCGTCAGCGACACCTGCTTCCACCCCGCACTCCCGCTCCTCTTCTCCGGGTACTCCCTCCTGAACCCCTCTGTTCTTCCCACAGCATCAGCCGCCTACGATGAACCCTGCTGAACGCGACTCTACTGTGCTCTACTGCGTGGTCTCTGGTTTTGCTCCGCCAGCGCGGCCGACGGGGAGATCAGGATCTGGGCCACGGCGAGCCACCGCACCGTCTCCTCCATCTGGTAAGCCCGCGCGTGCTTCTGCAGACTGCAGCGGTGGGTGTGGTTCGGTTTCGGGAGGTTCAGTGATGGCGTGTCAGTCCTGGTAAGCAACCGATCCCCTCCCCAAACCCTCCCTTCCTCCCCTTCTCCGATTAGCTCTGCCTCTTCTGTTCTGTTCTGTTCGGGGAATCTGATTGAATCCTTGCTCATGGTTGGTTGGTCCAGTTTGACTGCGGCATCCACCCCGCATACTCCGGCATGGCGGCTCTCCCATATTTCGACAAGATCGACCCCTCCGCCATCGACGTCCTCCTCGTCACACAGTAAGTTTCTATCCAGTCGCCCTCTCTAGTTTGACCCCCAGCTTCTCCCGGCGTTCGTCCTGCTTATCCTGCCTTGAATTTGTGCTGCAGCTTCCACCTGGACCACGCCGCCTCGCTGCCATACTTCCTGGAGAAGGTAAGCAAAAATGCTAGGCTGCTGCTGATTTAGATTCGAAATGCAGGGACGCTCATGTTATGCTGTTTCGTCCCTAATTTGCTCTGCTCTGCTCTGCCCTGCCCTGCCCTGCTTTGCAGACGACGTTCATGGGCCGCGTGTTCATGACCCACGCCACCAAGGCCATCTACAGGCTGCTACTCTCGGATTACGTCAAAGTCAGCAAGGTGTCGGTGGAAGACTTGCTGTTCGACAAACAGTACATCATCTGCTCCATGGACAAAATCGAGGTACCTTCCTTTCACTTATCTCGTTCTTTCTGGTAGACGATGCGAATGGCTTAATCCCTGTTGTTTGATACGATGTATTTCTTGCTAATTAGATGATGATAGATACTGACTGGCCGGTAGAGAAATTGGTTGTACATTTTTTGCGTAGAGGAAAAAAAGGAAGAAGAGTGATACAATCAGAAATAGAGGACGATACTACTGTGTCATTTAAGAAGCTGGACTTGTTGCCTATATGCCTGGTTGACATTTTAAACTGAAATTCCTGGATTTTCCTCTGCCAAGTGCCTACATTGCCTAAGTACATGCCTTTGTACATTTAAGTGCATATTAGCTGTGATGCCATTTTTATGTTCGTATTAGCTGCATCTTATTTGTGTTTCCCCAGTTTATGAATCATGTTTTCGTTTACGTGCCGTAAGAAGGCTGTATTTGGTAATCACCCAAAATGCCTCTCTTTTTTAGCTGATGAATCGTCCTACATGCACAGTTTGCTTCATGTCCATGTTTATCCAGATTCCAGAATGTTTGATTGCAACATTCTGTTGAAGATAGAAGTATAGGACCAGCGTACATGATCTGTAACCTTTTGGTTTTGATCAGTTGCTGTTGCTGATTTAATGTCTTGCTAGACGAGTTATCCAGCAATACTAGTGCATAGTAGAAAATTATCATATATCCTGGCTGTAACCTGCTTTTGTGCTTGTGACTTTGGCCTGCATGATTTTGTGGGGATTTGGTACCAGACTAGAGGTAGAGGCTGACGGTTTGTTGCTGTTTCAGTCAAGTGCTTGATAGATAGCTGTCTCAAATGCATTTTCTGTTCCTAATGGTGCTTTTTCCTCATACTTACAGGATGCTGCGCTCGCTAATTACATGTTTTCTGATGCCGCAACAAAGGACTATATGTGGTTTCTTCAGTGGGACTGTTGTTGTCGCTCCTCATGTTCAATAACATTTCAGCATTGGACCTGCTAGTCACCCAAGCCAAGCCTCGCATCGCTTCAACAAAGCGATACTTCTTCCAATCAACCCCTACTTCGGCTCGGCTCTTTTTTCCATCTTCTCTTATTTAAGCTAAGAAAGATTCTAAGTTTGCATCCATCTCATTACACTAGCTAGCACAATATATTAGTTAAGGCAACTCTACTACATATCAATTTCCCCTACTGGATTGGTTCTATATTTTTAAAGTTGTTTCGTGGTGCATGAGCCCAACCTGAAGAACTATAGGCTTATGCTGACTATTTTCCTTCTTAATTAATCATAGTTGTTGGCTTCGGTAGCTTGCTGAATATGATTTAGTTATATATAGAAATGACGTGCCTTCTATGCTTAAATGATTGTTTGGCTCTACATAATTGTTGACATAAATATCTTGACTTCCCAAACAAGTATAGGACTGTACCTATGCATACAGATTATCCTAACAAAACTGAAAATAAAAATTGAAGCATGAAATAAGCCATAAGTGGCTGATTTTTATTTGCATGTTAAGGGGAAAGTTGTAGCCAAGGCTTATATATTACGAAATATTGTCACACCTCTGAGCTTCTAGTGTTGTTAGGGACATCGTAGTGTGATCTTCATGATTTTTTGCTTGAAGATGTACTGATTCATTAGTCAAGCAGAGATCAAAGTCATCTTTTGCTACTGCTAGCTCTATGGATGTTTATTTACCTGCAACTTCTGCCAGCTCTAACCTGGTTATATAGCAGTTCAATTCAGTCAATCTGTTGGAACTAGTTTGTCTATTACTTGTATCCAGATTTTATATCCTTCCCTATGCCATTGTCGACTTGCTTAGGTACATAATTGTTATGTCTTGCAATCTGGTATTGATGATTGTCAATGTATTCATTTATACCTTTCTAGTGTACCTTGTATGTGACCCAGCTGATCTGTATATCAATGCTCTGTTTCCAATAGATGTATGCTGATGCCTGATGGCTGATTCCTTAAAACTTCTCTGTTGCAGTAGCATTTTTCCTTAGTGCATAGATGTATGAGCGATCACTTATGCTTCAAACCTTGCTCTCTTTCCCAGGAACCATCATGGTCTGCTTCACTACTGGGGAGGGAGAGGAAAGACTGTTGGTGTCTCCAGGAAGTGATAAACTGCTTCACAAAGATCCCCGCATAGCTTCACTACTACTGTGTTGGTCCATTTCCAGAATTGTAAGGAGTGTTCTTGTTTATATGATTACCTTGTATAAACTCCTCCCCATCTTGTTTGTTTTTGCTTCATACTGTTTGAGTTCTTTCTTTTGCTGCAAGCATTGAGTGATTTGAGTACAACCACTTATTTGAGTACAGCCACTTATTTGAGTGCAGGGAGCTCCGCATCCGAGTTTCAGCCATCCTCTACAGCAAGGAGCAAGCAGCGTTGCTAGTTCCTTGAAGCCAGATCGAGTAAGATGGCGCACCATGGCGTGTGGTGGCATATTTTGCTTCCGAGAACAGTACTGTTTATTTGAAGTGAGATGTACTCGTCTAGTGCCTGGCAAAAAAATGAAGGATGAAGTGTCATGTACTGTCTATGTTGTAGTGGGCTGTAGTAGGAGTGAAATGAAAATGCATTTGTTGTTGTATGTGCTATTTCCCTGTAATGTATTGTGTACATTTTACTTGAACATTAAATTCTCCAGAAAAAATGTTCTTACTGCACCTGATAGTGGCCACGGCCCAAATACACTTGTACTATTAAGATGCCATGGCCCAAAATAACCTGGGCTGAAAAGCTATTCAAAATTATTATAAGCAGGCCTCGACTCAAATAGAAAATAGAAACAAAAAGGAAACAAAATATGTGGAAAGGTAAAGGCCCATTATAGAAAAGGCCCGAAAACATGATAAAAAGAAAATCTGTTGTTAAAAGGGCCATGCAAAGAAATCAATAAGGCTGAATTGTTGGGTCAGACCCATGTAGCTAATAAAAGCACAGGAAAAAAATACATTAAAAAGGCCGAATTGTTGGGCTAGGCCCATGTAGACAATCAAATTGGACCGGGCTGGTTCTTGTGCCACATCAGATTGCCACGTCGGATGCCTACGTGGCCTGAGGAGGCTGCTAGTGACCAAAAGAAAACAATAGGCATATTTTGGTCAGAATAGCGTCTCGACCTTCTCACGAGAAGGTCGTTAATTTCAGTTCTGACCGCCAGCTTCTGACCTTCTGTTTTTGGTCACAAAAAGGTCGCAAATGAAAAACAATGACCTTTCAGTGACCAATAGTCAAGGTCACAAGTTGACATATTTGTTGTAGTGTTTTGAATTGGACCAATTGTTTGATCGATCATTTTTGTTCTCTTGAAAACGATGTATGGTCAATTTTAGTATTCTGATGTGATTGAAGAATATAGGAGGGACAAAGAGATGTGCTATTGCCAGGACAGTTATGACTCTCCATTCGGTATTCGTGTATGATTCTCCATGGTCGTGCTTCTCCTATTCACCGAAGTTTATTGATGGGAGGAAGCCACTTACGCTTTGATGATTTCTTGGAAGTTCAGGTTAAAACACTTTCGCTCCTAAAGTCTGTTTATCAATTTTTTGGATAACCTATGTAACGATTCGTTTTGATTTTCATACAGCTAGGTGAATTTACAATCAGTATATACAAGTCAGGTTGTGTTGCGAGAGAATTTCATTCCCTAGAATCATTGTCATTGTTGTTTCCTACAAGGTACTTGAAGAAAATGCCCGAGACATATTTTAAGGAGTATAATTCAGCACTAAGGCTATTATTACAACGATGGAATCTTTGTTGTGGTAGTTATGTCTCCAAATGTGTCGATCCCTATCGGCTTACTGAAGTAAACTTATTTATTTTTTCTGTGTTGATTTCTATTGGCTTATTGACAGCTTATTTATTCTTTTCGAATTTTAATTCCTTGATCTTTGCCTCTGCCCATCTCCATATCACATAGAAGGTGCTCAGTGCAATGCATCATGCAGTGATCCCATGATAGCTAGGAATTAGGAAGTGCCCATCATCTGTATGTTTCTACAATTTTCCTGCTTGTTAGAACATGCTTGATGTACTTACACATTAACAAAAATGATCTGTAACATTCATGAAAATATTTGGGTTTGGTCCTCTACTTTTTACTGTTTATTTACTCATGAAGATAGCAGATGTCCCTGTTTTTAAATATAGTTATTTGTGCTTCCAGTTGGTAGAGATCAAAGTATTAACTTCGCCGATGTAGGGAAAAAGAGCTCTTTTATACAGTGGATACATGGTGAGCCTTTTGAAATTGTTTTGTAGAATAATGCCCATATAAGGTCTGGTCTTTTGGGTATATAATCCTATCTTGAGATGAGCATTGGCAGCTCACATAAGTATACAACAGTATACAGTAGTATATTTGACAGATGATGATGATCATTGGCAGCTCACATAAGTATCTGATAGCATATTTGACAGATGGGCATTGGCAACTCTTCTAAATCTGTGATTACCATTTAACAATAAACTATGTAATTTAATCAATAGACTCACTTCAGTTGCCATGCTAACTGAAAATCTATATGTCAAATGATCATTGTCAAGTGGAAGTTCGTATATTTTCTTCCGTCACTTGAGAAGTTTCTTTTTAGCAAGCTTGTTTTAGTGCAGCGAAGTGTACTCTATTTTTAGACGATCTCCATGTTTTCTATTGAGATCGAGAGCAGCTGAAGTAGTGATGGGACTCTACCATTTTAGGTTCTCAAAGGCGAGCTTCTTCGAGTTAGTCACATTTGTCGATTCTGTGAGTAGAAGAAATCTTGATAGCTTGTTGCTTCTGCTCAGTGTGCTTGGTGCATAAATTGATTGCTTGTGGCAAATGTTGTTTAGTGTCCTATTTCATGGTACCTGCGGCTGCTATATATTTGGAGATATTTTTGCCGGTATTTCGAGTGCTAGGAGAGTTTCTAAACTACTGTCACGACATCATAGATAGGATAGTGAACCAATGTGACATATGTATAACATTTCTTGTGAGATTCTTTGCCGCAAACTGCATGAGTGAGCGGTCCATTAGTATCACGTGAAAGAGAGAGGGCGCCATGGCGAAGATGAGGTGAGCGTTATCCGTTTTTAAAGGAGAAGGCCCCAGCGAGAAATGTCCTGCTAAGACGGGAACTGAGCGGTAAGGCAGGAAAGGGAAGTGTGCGTCGTGGGGTGGGGTTTTCGTGGTGGTACCGCATGTTGGGATAACATATGGGTTGGATTTGGGGGCGTCCGGAGTATCCAGACGGTTAAATTTTGGGGAGCTCACTTAATGTCCTAACATGCTGGGACGTATGAGAGAAATAAGATTTGACCTTGGATATGACCATTTGTGTGATTTATTTGTATGGATTGTAGCCCGTAGTAACGCACGGGCGTTCTACTTCCGGGAGCGACAACAACCGCCGGTCTCTTCTTGGCCTTTTTAGCCGGCATCTCCTCCATCCGAATGCCCTGTGGCACGAGCCACTCCGTCACCGCCTGGGACTCGACCTCCAGGAAGTTTAGGTCCGTCTTCGACCGTCGGGAACGCCACACCGCCACGTCGTAGGCACGTGCGGCCTCATTGGCGGTGGGATACGTGCCGAGCCACCAACGCTGCCCGGCGTCGGAGAACTCCTGTCCGAAGTTCCCGGAGGGCTTCGCCCTCATGCCGAAGAAACCGGACTTGCCCTTCGGCGTCTTCTTCGGCACCATCGGGGAGCGGGCGGCGGCCGAGCGGAGAGCGGGGCGGCGACATGCGGTGTTGGGCGGAGGCAGTCGGAGCGGGGCCGCAGCATGCAACGCGGGGCGGAGGCGGACGGAGCGGGCGGCGGACGGAGCAGCGCCAGAGAGGAGGCGGACGGAGTGGGGCGAGGCGGAGGATGAACCGGAGCGGAGGCGGCCGGAGAGGAGGCGGGTAGGGTTGGAGCGAGCGGAGGCGAACGCGGTGGGGCAGCGCGGCGGCAGGTGGCAGCCTAGGCAGGGTGGAATCAGTGGTGGGGGTCTGGATCTACGGCGGGGCAAGGCCTTAAAAAGTTAACATGTAACTCTTGCAAACTATTTCAAGAGCTCGTGGCAACGCACAGGCACTCTACTAGTATCTGTAGGGACACAGGGATAGCCTACCATGGCCCAGCCAGAGATTCTTTCGAGTAAAAACAACAGAAATACAATTCTTCCGTGCACAGGGAGTCTTGTGCATTTTTTTTTGTTTTGGAAAAGGGGTGTAATCCCGGCCTCTGCATCAAAACGATGTATACGACCACATTTATTATAAGCAAATAAGTTCAACAAAGGTCAAACCACAAAACGGCTCATGAAGAGCGAAAAGTAAAAGCCACAGCCGGCAGGAAAAATGAAGACAGGAAAACTAATTGCATATCCTATTACATGACCGCCATCCAAACCGGCTGAATATAGCTCGAGCTACCATCTCCCATCGGGTAGATCCAGTAACCAAATGCTCCCCGGCCTCCGTCTGAGTGAGTAGCAACCACATACGGATCAACGTAGTGGCTCGGAAAATAACCTGCAAAAAATGAGTATTTGTTGTTCTGTTAAAAACCAAATCATTCCTGCAGTTCCATACTGCCCAAAGTAAAGCACATACTCCTACATGAATGTGTCTCGCTGTTTGGGGCTCTATCCCGTCAAGCCACGTCCCAAATAACGTGTTGATATTATTCGGAGGAGTAATATTAAAAGCAATGTGAACAGTCCGACATAGAACCTTTGCCATCAGACAATCAAGAAAGAGGTGTTTGATGGTCTCATCGCGATCACAAAAACTACATCTCGTAGAACCGCTCCAGTTGCGCTTTGTCAAATTGTCCTTAGTTAAAATGACTTGTTTGTGTACAAACCACATAAACACTTTAACCCTCAAAGGTACTTTGACATTCCAAACATGTTTGGAACTAGGAATAGAGCACATTCATCAGTCTTCTCACCAAATGGAGCCAGGCTTCCCAACGTGGTCCGGCAAGTGTTCTCCAAAATTGGATATTGAGGGGAGTGGACCGAAGCACGGTAGCAATGAAAGTGTCTCTTCGCTGCACGATGCTATAAAGGGAGGGATACTGAAGCGCGAGAGGGGTTTCCCCTAGCCACGTATCCTCCCAGAATCTCATGGAAGTACCGTTTCCGACTAGAAACTTTGTTCTGTTGAAAAAGAATGATTTAACTCCGATCAGCCCTTTCCAAAAAGGTGAGTCCGTCGGCCTCACTGTCACTTGTGGCAAAGTTTTGGACTGAAGGTACTTGTTACGCAGAATCTACGCCCACGTGGCCTCCGACTCTACAGATAACTTATACAACCACTTGCTGAGAAGACATCTGTTTTTCACCTCATGATTTTCGATACCTAGACCCCCTTGGTCTTTTGGTCGACAAATAATATCCCATTTAGTGAGTCGATACTTCCTTTTTAAGTCATCACTCTGCCAGAAAAAATGGGATCGATAGAAATCCAGTCTTTTCCGAACTCCAACTGGTATCTCAAAAAACGACAAAAGAAACATAGGTATGCTCGTGAGAACTGAGTTAATAAGAATTAGCCGGCCCCCATACGACATGAGCTTGCCCTTCCAGCAACTCTGTTTCTTCTCGAATCGATCCTCAATACACTTCCATTCTCTATTTGTGAGCTTACAATGGTGGATTGGTATACCCAAATACGTAAAAGGTAAATTCCCAAGTTCACTCCCGAACAATTGCTTATAAGCCTCTTGTTCCTCTTTGGCTCTTCCAAAGCAGAACAATTCACTCTTGTGAAAGTTAATCTTTAACCCGGTCAATTGTTCGAATAAGCATAACACCAGCTTCATGTTTCTCGCTTTTGCCAAGTCATGCTCCATGAATATGATAGTATCATCAGCGTACTGTAGGATAGACACCCCTCCATCAACTAGAAGAGGTACCAGGCTACCTACTTGACCAGCATCCTTTGCCCTACCTATTAGAATGGTCAACATGTCAACTACAATGTTGAACAGAATAGGTGACATCGGATCTCTTTGTCTCAGGCCTTTATGTGTCTGGAAATAGTGACCTATGTCATCATTCACTTTGATTCCAACACTCCCTTTTTGCGTGAAGGATTCAACCTGGTTCCTCCAAGCCGGGTCGAAACCTTTCATGCACAAAGCCTGTTGCAGAAACGGCCATTTAACTTTATCGTACGCCTTTTCGAAATCCACTTTGAAAAAAACCCCGTCTAGTTTTATCGTATGGATTTCATGGAGCGTTTCATGAAGGACCACAACCCCTTCTAGGATGTTCCTGTTCGGCATGAAAGCAGTTTGGGTCGGCTGCACCACAGAGTTTGCAATCTATGTGAGTCTATTAGTCCCAACCTTGGTAAATTTTTTGAAACTAACATTAAGAAGACAGATAGGCCTGAACTGCTCAATTCTCACAGCCTCTGTTTTCTTCGGGAGAAAGGTTATTGTTCCAAAATTCAAGGCGATTGTTCCAAAATTCAAATGAAACAACTGAAGCTGTCCGGAGAATAGATCATGGAACATCGGTAACAAATTCCCTTTAATAATGTGCCAACATCTCTTATAAAATTCCACCAGAAATCCATCCGGCCTCGGAGATTTATTGTTCTTCATCTGTGAAATCGCTTCAAACACCTATTTCTCCGAGAATGGTGCAGTTAATACATCATTCTCATCGGCAGCCAGCTGAGGCACATCCTCAATCCTCGACTCATCTAAGGACACAAAATTATCCTCTGGAGGCCCAAAAAGCTGCTTGTAATAATTGGCTATGTAAAGTTTTAAGTTCTCTTGCCCTATGATAGTCCCCTCGTCTTGCTCAAGCAGAAAGATTCTTTTCTTTCTGTGCTTGCCATTGGCGATCATATGAAAGAATTGAGTGTTAGCGTCCCCTTGGACAACTTTACGAACCTATTAGCTCGCAATTCCCACTTCAACTCCTCTTCCCTCAACAGCTCTTTCAATCTCATCTCCGCATCAACTTAGGCATGAAGCTCCGATGATTGCAGAATTCTGGACCCGGCTTTCACATCTAAGGACTAGATAAGTGTAAGGAGCCTTTCCTTTTCAATATTATAGATCCCACTAAGATGCTTAGCCCATCCTCGCAAGAAACTTCTCAAGTTTCTAATCTTATTCTGCCATCTCTCAATAGGAGACCTTCCTCCTGCATCTATCGCCCATTCTCTGGGTATCAGATCCAGGAATCCTTCTCTTTCAAACCACACAAGTTCGAAAGATAAAGAATTTTTGTTACCCACATGTGTTCCCTCCGCAGTATCAACCAGCAGAGGGGTGTGGTCAGAGATACCGCGAGATAACGCTTGGACTATAACCAAGGGGAATTTATGTTCCCAATCGACGCTCGCTAGGACTCGATCTAGCTTCTCATACATCGGGTTTTGCAAAGTATTAGCCCAAGTGAATTTTCTACCCGAAAGCTCTATCTCTCTAAGATCCAAGCTTTCAATGATGGTATTAAACATGAACGACCACCTGGCATCGAAATTATCATTGTTCTTTTCTTCTCTCCTTCTAATAATGTTGAAATCTCCCCCAACCAAAATTGGGAGCTGTTCAGACCCGCAAATCCGGACGAGATCCGCCAAAAAGTCTGGTTTTAGTTCCGGCTGCGCGGCCCCATACACCGCAACCAGGGCCCAATTAAAACCATCGACTTTGGATCTAACCCGAAATTTGACGGCGAAGTCACCCATAACCACACTTCGGACTTCCAACGCCTCACATTTCACCCCTAGAAGGATCCCCCCTGATCTTCCTCTTGGGGGAAGGTAGTGCCAATCAAAATCGACACCTCCGGATAAAGTGCTCAGAAACTGAGGAGAGAAATTGTCCCTTCCTGTCTCGGAAAGGGCAATAAAGTCCAATCTATGTTCAGTTGAAGCATCTACTAGAAACCTTCTTTTAGCCAAGTCCATCAGACCTCTGCTATTCCAAAAGATGCCTCTCATAGTTCATCATGGAGTTTTTTGGTTGTACGGACCCTAGCACTCCTACGCACAGCGGATGCAGGATAAATCTTACGCCTGCACTTTCGCTTAGGCTTGTTCTGATCATCTACCCGGTCCTCACTGTTGGGGAACGTTGTAGAAATTTAAAATTTTTCCTACGGTTTCACCAAGATCCATCTATGAGTTCATCTAAGCAACGAGTCAAGGGAGTGAGTTTGCATCTACATACCACTTGTAGATCGCGTGCGGAAGCTTTCGAGGGATGGTGATGATGGAGTCGTACTCGGATCACCGATGACCAAAGCGCTGAGCGGACAGCACCTCGCGTTCAACACACGTCTGATGCGGGAAGCGTCTCCTCCGTCTTGATCCAGCAAGGAGGAAGGAGAGGTTGAGGAAGAT
Organism: Aegilops longissima; assembly: GCA_021605205.1. Classification (NCBI taxonomy): domain Eukaryota; kingdom Viridiplantae; phylum Streptophyta; class Magnoliopsida; order Poales; family Poaceae; genus Aegilops; species Aegilops longissima. Next base: position 560,824,078 of record CM038676.1, on the reverse strand, counting down.
GGCTCCAACAGCAGCACGACGGCGTGATGATGAAGGAGTGACGATTCTCGGCGAGGCCGCCAAGCGCCGCGCGCGAAGAAGGAGAGGTGTTGGGAGGGAGGGCTGCGCCTTCAATTGTGTGTTGCAGCCCTCCCTCACCCCTCTATTTATAGGGAAGGGAGGAGGGTCCGGCCCCTCTAGATGCATCTAGAGGGGGCGGACCAAGGGAGTGGGGCTTGCCCCCAAGCAAGGCGCCCCCTTAGGGTTCCCCCTCAACCCCTAGGCACATGGGCCCAAGGGAGGGGTGCGCCCAGCCCAACAGGGGCTGGCTGCCTCCCACGTAGCCCAAGTGGCCCCGAAAGGGTGGCCCTCCGGTGGTCCTCCGGAACCTTTCCGTGGCCCCTCCATAATACCGATATGACCCAAACTTTTCCGGTGTCCGTTTGACAACTTCCATATATAAATCTTTACCTCCGGACCATTCCGGAACTCCTCGTGACGTCCGGGATCTCATCCGGGACTCCGAACAACATTCGGTAATCACATACAAGTCTTCCTAATAACCCTAGCGTCACCGAACCTTAAGTGGTTAGACCCTACGGGTTCGGAGACATCTGAACATGACCGAGACGCTCTCAGGTCAATAACCAACAGCGGGATCTGGATACCCATGTTGGCTCCCACATGCTCCTCGATGATGTCATCGGATGAACCACGATGTCGAGGATTCAAGCAACCCCGTATACTATTCCCTTTGTCAGACGATGTGTTACTTGCCCGAGACTCGATCGTCGGTATCCCAATACCTCGTTCAGTCTCGTTACCGGCAAGTCACTTTACTCGTACCGTAATGCATGATCCCGTGACCATACACTTGATCACTTTGAGCTCATTATGATGATGCACTACCGAGTGGGCCCAAGATACCTCTCCGTGTCTGGAGTGACAAATCCTGTCTCGATCCGTGTCAACCCAAGACACTTTCGGAGATACCTGTAATGCACCTTTATAGTCACCCGATTCGTTGTGACGTTTGGTACACCAAAGCATTCCTACGGTATCCGGGAGTTACGATCTCATGGTCTAAGGAATAGATACTTGACATTGAAAAGCTCTAGCAAAGCGAACTACGATCTTGTGCTATGCTTAGGATTGGTTCTTGTCCATCACGTCATTCTCCTAATGGCGTGATCCGTTATCAATGACATCTTATGTCCATAGTCGAAACCATGACTATCTCGCTCGACCAACGAGCTAGTCAACTAGAGGCTCACTAGGGGCGTATTGTGGTCTATGTATTCACACGTGTATCACGATTTCCGGATGACACAGTTATAGCATGAATAAAAGACAATTATCATGAACAAGGAAATATAACAATAATGCTTTTATTATTGCCTCTAGGGCATATTTCCAATAGTCTCCCACTTTCACTGAGTCAATAATCTAGTTACATTGTGATGAATCGAACACCCATAGAGTTCTGGTGTTGATCATGTTTTGCCCGCGGAAGAGGTTTAGTCAACGGATCTGCGACATTCAGATCCGTATGCACTTTGCAAATTTCTATGTCTCCATCCTGAACATTTTCACGGGTGGAGTTGAAGCGACGATTGATGTGCCTGGTCTTCATGTGAAACCTGGGCTCCTTGGCAAGTGCAATAGCTCCAGTGTTGTCACAGAAGAGTTTGATTGGCCCCGGCGCATTGGGTATGACTCCTAGGTCGGTGATGAACTCCTTCACCCAAATTGCTTCATGCGCTGCCTCCGAGGCTGCCATGTACTCCGCTTCACATGTAGATCCCGCCACGACGCTTTGCTTGCAGCTGCACTAGCTTCTCGCTCCACCATTCAACATATACACGTATCCGGTTTGTGACTTAGAGTCATCGGATCTGTGTCGAAGCTAGCGTCGGCGTAACCCTTCTGACGAGCTCTTCGTCACCTCCATAAACGAAACATGTCCTTTGTCCTTTTCGGATACTTTAGGATATTCTTGACCGCTGTCCGGTGTTCCTTGCGGGATTACTTTGGTACCTTCCTACCAAACTTACGGCAAGGTTTACATCAGTGCAGTACACAGCATGGCATACATAATAGATCCTATGGCTGAGGCATAGGGATGACACTCATCTCTTCTTTATCTTTTGTCGTGGTCGGGCATTGAGCCGAGCTCAATCTCACACCTTGCAATACAGGCAAGAACCCTTTCTTGGACTGATCCATTTTGAACTTCTTCAAAATCTTATCAAGGTATGTGCTTTGTGAAAGACCTATGAGGCGTCTCGATCTATCTCTATAGATCTTGATGCCTAATATATAAGCAGCTTCTCCAAGGTCCTTCATTGAAAAACACTTATTCAAGTAGGCCTTAATGCTGTCCAAGAATTCTATATCATTTCCCATCAAAAGTATGTCATCTACATATAATATGAGAAATGCTACAGAGCTCCCACTCACTTTCTTGTAAACGCAGCTTCTCCATAAGTGCGCATAAACTAAACACTTTGATCATCTCATCAAAGCGAATGTTCCAACTCGAGATGCTTGCACCAGCCCATAAATGGATCGCTGGAGCTTGCACACTTTGTCGACATTCTTAGGATCGACAAAACCTTCCGGCTGTATCATATACAGCTCTTCCTTAAGATAACCATTAAGGAATGCTGTTTTGGCGTCCATCTGCCATATTTCATAATCATAGTATCGGCAATTGCTAACATGATTGGACGGACTTAAGCTTCGCTACGGAGAGAAAGTCTCATCGTAGTCAATCCCTTGAACTTGCCGATAACCCTTAGCGACAAGTCGAGCTTTATAGATGGTGACATTACCATCTGCGTCCGTCTTCTTCTTAAAGATCCATTTGTTTTCTATCGCTCGCCGATCATCGAACAAGTCGGTCAAAGTCCATACTTTGTTTTCATACATGGATTCTATCTCGGTTTCATGGCTTCTAGCCATTTGTTGGAATCTGGGCCGCCATTGCTTCTTCATAGTTCGAAGGTTCACCGTTGTCTAACAACATGATTTCCAGGACAGGGTTGCTGTACCACTCTGGTGTGGAACGTGTCCTTGTGGACCTACGAAGTTCAGTAGCAACTTGATCCGAAGTACCTTGATCATCATCATTAATTTCCTCTTCAGTTGGTGTAGGCATCACAGGAACATTTTCCTGAGCTGTACTACTATCCTGTTCAAGAGGTAGTACTTCATCGAGTTCTACTCTCCTCCCACTTACTTCTTTCGAGAGAAACTCTTTTCGAGAAAGGATCCGTTCTTGGCAACAAAGATCTTGCCCTCGGATCTTAAGTAGAAGGTATACCCTATGGTTTCCTTAGGGTATCCTATGAAGACGCATTTTCCGACTTGGGTTCGAGCTTTTCAGGTTGAAGTTTCTTGACATAAGCATCGCATCCCCAAACTTTTAGAAACGACAGCTTAGGTTTCTTCCCAAGCCATAATTCATACGGTGTCGTCTCAACGGATTTAGGCGGTGCCCTATTTAAAGTGAATGTAGCTGTCTCTAGGCGTATCCCCAAAATGATAGCGGTAAATCGGTAAGAGACATCATAGACCGCACCATATCCAATAGAGTGCGATTCACGACGTTCGGACACACCGTTCTGTTGAGGTGTTCGGTAGGCGTGAGTTGTGAAACGATTCCACATTTTCTTAAGTGTGTACCAAATTCGTGACTTAAATATTCTCCTCCACGATCCGATCGTAAGAATTTTATATTTCGGTCACGTTGATTCTCTACTTCATTCTGAAACTCCTTGAACTTTTCAAATGTCTCAGACTTGTGTTTCATCAAGTAGACATACCCATATCAACTCAAGTCATCTGTGAGAGTGAGAACATAACGATATCCTCCGCGAGCCTCAACGCTCATTGTACCGCACACATCGGTATGTATGATTTCCAACAAGTTGGTTGCTCGCTCCATTGTTCCGGAGAACGGAGTCTTGGTCATCTTGCCCATGAGGCATGGTTCGCATGTGTCAAATGATTCATAATCTAGAGACTCCAAAAGTCCATCAGCATGGAGCTTCTTCATGCGCTTGACACCAATGTGACCAAGGTGGCAGTGCCACAAATATGTGGGACTATCGTTATCAACTTTACATCTTTTGGTATTCACGCTATGAATATGTGTAACATTACGCTCGAGATTCATTAGGAATAAACCATTGACCATTGGAGCATGACCATAAAACATATCTCTCATATAAATAGAACAACCATTATTCTCGGATTTAAATGAGTAGCCATCTCGCATTAAACGAGATCCAGAAACAATGTTCATGCTCAAACTTGGCACCAAATAACAATTATTAAGGTTCAAAACTAATCCCGTAGGTAAATGTAGAGGTAGCGTGCCGACGGCGATCACATCGACTCTGGAACCATTCCCGACGCGCATCGTCACCTCGTGCTTCTCCAGTCTCTGCTTATTCCGCAGCTCCTGCTGTGAGTTACAAATATGAGCAACGACACCGGTATCAAATACCCAGGAGTTACTACGAGTACTGGTAAGGTACACATCAATTACATGTATATCAAATATACCTTTGGTGTTGCCGGCCTTCTTGTCCGCTAAGTATTTGGGGCAGTTCCGCTTCCAGTGACCCCTCCCCTTGCAATAAAAGCACTCAGTCTCGGGTTTGGGTCCATTCTTTGACTTCTTCCCGGCAAGTGGCTTACCGGGCGCGGCAACCTCCTTGCCGTCCTTCTTGAAGTTCTTCTTACCCTTGCCCTTCTTAAACTTAGTGGTCTTATTGACCATCAACACTTGATGTTCTTTCTTGATTTCAACCTCTGCTGACTTCAGCATTGAAAATACTTCAGGAATGGTCTTCACCATCCCCTGCATGTTGTAGTTCATCACGAAGCTCTTGTAGCTTGGTGGGAGCGATCAAGAATTCTGTCAATGACCGCCTCGTCCGGAGGTTAATCTCCACTGGGACGGCTATGCAACCAGACATTTTGAGTATGTGCTCACCGACAGAACTGTTTTCCTCCATCTAACAACTATAGAACTTGTCGGAGACTTCATATCTCGACCGGGCATGAGCTTGGAAAACTAGTTTGAGCTCTTGAACATCTCATATGCTCCGTGTTGCTCAAAACTCTTTTGGAGCCCGGTTCTAAGCTGTAAAGCATGCCGCCTTGAACGAGGGAGTAATCATCGATGCGTGCCTGCCAAGCGTTCAAATCGTCTTGCAGTGCTGGGAGAGCAGGTGGGTCACCTAACGGTGCTTCTAGGACATATTCCTTCTTGGCAGCTATGAGGATGATCCTCGGGTTCGGACCCAGTCCGTATAGTTGCTGCCATCATCTTTCAGCTTGGTTTTCTCTAGGAGCGCGTTGAAGTTCATGTTGACATGGCGTTGGCCATTTGATCTACAAGACATATTTCGCAAAAAGTTTTAGACTAAGTTCATGATAATTAAGTTCATCTTAATCAAATTATTGAATGAACTCCCACTCAGATTTGACATCCCTCTAGTCATCTAAGTGTTACACGATCCGAGTCGACTAGGCCGTGTCCGATCATCACGTGAGACGGATCATCGGTGAACATTCTCATGTTGATCGTATCTTCTATACGACTCGTGTTCGACCTTTCGGTCTCCGTGTTCCGAGGCCATGTCTTTACATGCTAGGCTCGTCAAGTTAACCCTAAGTGTTTTGCATGTGTAAAACTGTCTTACACCCGTTGTATGTGAACGTAAGGATCTATCACACCCGATCATCACGTGGTGCTTGAAGCGACGAACTTTAGCAGCGGTGCACGTTAGGGAGAACACTTCTTGAAATTGTTGTAAGGATCATCTTATTTACTACCGTCGTTCTAAGTAAACAAGATGCATAAAACATAATAAACATCACATGCAATTATATAAAGCAGTGACATGATATGGCCAATATCATATAGCTCCTTTGATCATCTTGTCACCGGCATGACACCATGATCTCCATCATCGTGTCTTCATGAAGTTGTCATGCCAACGACTACTTCTACTTCTATGACTAACGTGTTTAGTAATAAAGTAAAGTAGTTTACATGGCGTTCTTCAATGACACGCAGGTCATACAAAATAAAGACAACTCCTATGGCTCCTGCCGGTTGTCATACTCATCGACATGCAAGTCGTGATTCCTATTACAAGAACATGATCTCATACATCACAATATGTCATTCATCATTCATCACAACTTGGCCATATCACATCACATGACAATTGCTGCAAAAACAAGTTAGGCGTCCTCTAATTGTTGTTGCATCTTTTACGTGGCTGCAATTGGGTTCTAGCAAGAACGTTTTCTTACCTCGAATAACCACAACGTGATCTTGTCAACTTCTATTTACCCTTCATAAGGACCCTTTTCATCGAATCCGCTCCAACTAAAGTGGGAGAGACAGACACCCGCTAGCCACCTTATGCAACTAGTGCATGTTAGTCGGTGGAACCGGTCTCACGTAAGCGTACGTGTAAGGTTGGTCCGGGCCGCTTCATCCCACAATACCGCGGAAGCAAGATAAGACTAGTAGAGGCAAGTAAGTTGACAAGATCCACGCCCACAACAAAATTGTGTTCTACTCGTGCAATAGAGAACTACGCATAGACCTAGCTCATGATGCCACTGTTGGGGAACGTTGCAGAAATTTAAAATTTTTCCTACGGTTTCACCAAGATCCATCTATGAGTTCATCTAAGCAACGAGTCAAGGGAGTGAGTTTGCATCTACATACCACTTGTAGATCGCGTGCGAAGCTTTCGAGGGATGGTGATGATGGAGTCGTACTCGGATCACCGATGACCAAAGCGCTGAGCGGACAGCACCTCCGCGTTCAACACACGTGCAGTGCAGACGCGTCTCCTCCGTATTGATCCAGCAAGGAGGAAGGAGAGGTTGAGGAAGATGGCTCCAACAGCAGCACGACGGCGTGATGATGAAGGAGTGACAGTTCTCGGCAGGGCTTAGCCAAGCGCCTGAGAGAAGGAGAGGTGTTGGGGAGGGGAGGGGTTGCGCCTTCAATTGTGTGTTGCAGCCTTCCCCTCACCCCTCTATTTATAGGGGAAGGGAGGAGGGGGGCCGGCCCCTCTAGATGCATCTAGAGGGGGGGGCGGCCAAGGGAGGGCTTGCCCCCAAGCAAGGGGCCCCTTAGGGTTCCCCTCAACCCTAGGCACATGGGCCCAAGGGAGGTGCGCCCAGCCCAGCAGGGCTGGCTGCCTCCCACGCAGCCCAAGTGGCCCCGAAGGTGGCCCCTCCGTGGTCCTCCGAACCTTTCCGGTGGCCCCTCCATAATACCGATATGACCCGAAACTTTTCCTGTGTCCGTTTGAGAACTTCCCATATATAAATCTTTACCTCCGGACCATTCCGGAACTCCTCGTGACGTCCGGGATCTCATCCGGGACTCCGAACAACATTCGGTAATCACATACAAGTCTTCCTAATAACCCTAGCGTCACCGATCCTTAAGTGTAGACCCTACGGGTTCGGAGACATCTGAGACATGACCGAGGCGCTCTCGGTCAATAACCAACAGCGGGATCTGGATACCCATGTTGGCTCCCACATGCTCCTCGATGATGTCATCGGATGAACCACGATGTCGAGGATTCAAGCAACCCCGTATACTATTCCCTTTGTCAGACGGTGTGTTACTTGCCCGAGACTCGATCGTCGGTATCCCAATACCTCGTTCAGTCTCGTTACCGGCAAGTCACTTTACTCGTACCGTAATGCATGATCCCGTGACCAGACACTTGATCACTTTGAGCTCATTATGAAGATGCACTACCGAGTGGGCCCAGTGATACCTCTCCGTGTCTGGAGTGACAAATCCTGTCTCGATCCGTGTCAACCCAATGACACTTTCGGAGATACCTGTAATGCACCTTTATAGTCACCCGATTCGTTGTGACGTTTGGTACACCCAAAGCATTCCTACGGTATCCGGGAGTTACACGATCTCATGGTCTAAGGAATAGATACTTGACATTGAGAAAGCTCTAGCAAAACGAACTACACGATCTTGTGCTATGCTTAGGATTGGGTCTTGTCCATCACGTCATTCTCCTAATGACGTGATCCCGTTGTCAATGACATCTTATGTCCATAGTCAGGAAACCATGACTATCTGTCGACCAACGAGCTAGTCAACTAGAGGCTCACTCGTATTGTGGTCTATGTATTCACACGTGTATCACGATTTCCGGATGACACAGTTATAGCATGAATAAAAGACAATTATCATGAACAAGGAAATATAATAATAATGCTTTTATTATTGCCTCTAGGGCATATTTCCAACACTCACAACCGAGCTCCGCGGCTCTAACCTCCTGACCCTCTACCGAGGCGCTCTCCTCAAGGGGTAACAAGCCATCATCCTCCTCAGTCTCAGTGATGGATGGGGCAAGATCCGCACAAAACGAATCTAGCACCCTGACTCCCAAAGCATCAATATAAGAATCGTTCATAGGTTTAACCGCGGCTAAATTACGAATCAACTCTAAGGCTTGTTCCGCTTCCAGGTCGAGAATGTCATTAACAGATTTAGAGATTTCACTATCATTACTACCTAGTGAAACTCCTAACTCATTTGCATTGTGGATGATCTCATCATTAGAAAAATGCAAAATAGAATTGGAAGTGTTGACCGACATACCATTAGTGACCTCCATGTCACGAAGCTTGGCCGCCCGCATGGCACACCTCAGCTGCATATCATCAACATTCGTCTGGTCCTGAACGCGACAACTCATCCGTCTGCCCTCAGACACAGGATCCAGAATACCTCCAAAAGCGATGACCTCCTCCCTGGTCGCCCCGTTTGGGGTAAGGCCTCCTGCCCCACCCCCGACGGATGGCCCGGCAAGAGGAGTCGAAGAGCCGCAGACCACTGCTGGCGAGCGCAGGGCTAGTGAGGGCTGGGCCGCCTGCCCAGACTCCCCACCAGGCGTCCCACGAGGAGAAGAGAGGGCGGGGGCCGCCTGCCCCCGCGACCCACCCGACCCGACATTCGGACTCGACTCGGGCCGTGGATCCAACCCAGCCGGCGTCAGCTGATCAAACGGCGCCGCAGGTTCGGCCACCCTGACCATGACAGAAGAGGAGGGAGCCGGGGCCTCCTGCCCGAGCCCCCTCCAAAACCAGGCTTGTCACCGCACGGCGACACCGCCACCACAGCGGCCAGTCCCGACGGAGTCCTCTCGATCATCGAACCAGCAGCAGAGGAGGGAGAACGGGAGGTCACCTACTCAAGACCGTCCCTCCCATCGGAGAACCCGTTGCCTCAGCAAAGTCCAGCGGAGGTAACGTGTGCTCAATCACATCCTCAGATTCAACCCTATCGCTCCACAACCTGGGAGGCGCGGAAGCGGGCTGAAAAGAACCGAATCTCAAGGTACTCATAGGCACTGACGTAGAGGGTGCAGCCCCATTCCCGGGCATCTCAGGGTCAGTACCTGGGCCATTGGGCAACTCATGCCCTGCATCCCCCCTCGCGCCTCTGAGTTACCTGAGCCATCATTCTTATCATGCATGTCCACATCTGTCCCTGCCAGAACCTCCGCGAAGAACTCAGAATCCTCAAACTCAATATCAAGGTTATACACGAGGCCCTTATGCGTCCACTTGACCACGTTAGGCACAAACTCATTATCCAGTACACTCAGCAGCAACCAGGCCACCCCGTTGGCACGTATAAAGGCCATATCCACTCTCTCAGTTTTGCCAACCAGAATCCTCAAACTTGCAGCAACCCGAGCATCCCGAATCAACTTAGATGGAGCTCCCGAAAAACTCGACCATACCTAAGTGAGAGGCTTACCCAGTGGTTCAACCTTCTTCCACTCGTGAAACTCAAGAATGCACTCTGTGCCAGGAACTCTGCAAAGCCCAAAACCGAGAAGACGTTCCAAGTCCTCAGTAGTCGGAGAGTCAACCTTGTAGCTCTTGGCCTCAAGTCGAACTCCCACTAAAAATCACTGGGCTAACTCCCTAAGCCGTAGCATAATCTGAGCCTCAGATACGTCACCTTTCATGACTTTGACCACACCCGTAGTCGTGCTCTGGGCATCCTCAGGGACCTCCCTCGCACAAGGAGACTCAAAGAACATCAGCTCAGCACAACAGACTCCATAAATCATAATACTCGGCATCTGATCTCTCAGTATCGGGCACTCCCCCGTGTCTTGCGCTGGTTTGAGGCAAGTGTCACAAAGCTTAGTAACACATTCAGCAATAAAGTGGCCCCTCTCACCACATCGATAACACAACATCTTCTCTTTTTTCCGAGCCTACTTAGAGGCTCTGTCACCATCTGACTGGTCAACAGCACGAGAAGCAGCCGCCACCACTGGCTCAGACACAGGAATCTCAGCAGAGGCCAGCGCCGTCACCACCTCCATAGCTTGACATGTCAAATCAGGCGTCTGTCCAGCAGCATTCACCTTAGAGGAGGCCGTCGGCTCCACGACGACCGTCGGTGGAGGAGGTTGTCGGTAGCGGTTTCTCCCACCGCGACCACCACGAAATCCACGGTAGCCACCTCTCTGCCGGTGATCCGGGCTAGAAGCGCCCTCGACGAAGCCACCTGGAGGTCCATAAAACGGTCTTTCAACCGTTCCATCACTTTGCCAGGCATAGCCTCACCCACCACCGGACGAGGATGAGCCACGAAGCTGACCCTCGCCATATGCATCGATGCCATCGTCGCCCCACTGTCCCCGAGGCGTCGCATTGGTAGCACGGTTGTTAGGTCCCGCGCCACCAACGCCCCCGTGCTGCGGCGTTGCTGTCGGAACCGGCCCGGCAGGCAACCGATGCGGCCTAGCAGCCACATGAGGAGGCGACGCTAATAACCCACAAGTATAGGGGATCACAACAGTTTTCGAGGGTAGAGTATTCAACCCAAATTTATTGATTCGACACAAGGGGAGCCAAAGAATATTCTCAAGTATTAGCAACTGAGTTGTCAATTCAGCCACACCTGGATAACTTAGTATCTGCAGCAAAGTGTTTAGTAGCAAAGTAATATGATAGTAGTGGTAACGGTAACAAAAGGTAACGACAGCAAAAGTAATATTTTTGGTGTTTTGTAGTGATTGTAACAGTAGCAACGGAAAAGTAAATAAGCGAGAACCAATATAGGAGAAGCTCGTAGGCATCGGATCGGTGATGGAGAATTATGCCGGATGCGGTTCATCATGTAACAGTCATAACATAGGGTGACACAGAACTAGCTCCAATTCATCAATATAATGTAGGCATGTATTCCAAATATAGTCATGCGTGCTTATGGAAAAGAACTTGCATGACATCTTTTGTCCTACCCTCCAGTGGCAGCGGGGTCCTAATGGAAACTAAGGGATATTAAGGCCTCCTTTTAATAGATTACCGGAACAAAGCATTAGCACATAGTGAATACATGAACTCCTCCAACTATGGTCATCACCGGGAGTGGTCCCGATTATTGTCACTTCGGGGTTGCCGGATCATAACACATAGTAGGTGACTATAGACTTGCAAGATAGGATCGAGAACTCACATATATTCATGAAAACATAATAGGTTCAGATCTGAAATCATGGCACTCGGGCCCTAGTGACAAGCATTAAGCATAGCAAAGTCATAGCAACATCAATCTCAGAACATAGTGGATACTAGGGATCAAACCCTAACAAAACTAACTCGATTACATGATAGATATCATCCAACTCATCATCGTCCAGCAAGCCTACGATGGAATTACTCACGCACGGCGGTAAGCATCATGAAATTGGTGATGGAGGATGGTTGATGATGATGACGGCGATGAATCCTCCTCTCCGGAGCCCCGAACGGACTCCAGATCAGCCCTCTCGAGAGTTTTAGGGCTTGGCGGCGACTCCGTATCGTAAAACGCGATGATTTCTTCTCCTTGATTTTTTCTCCCCGAAAGAAAATTTATAGAGTTGGAGTTGGCGTCGGAGGAGCTCCAGGGGCCCACGAGGTAGGGCGCGCCCTGAGGGGCCCCCCCTCGTGAACAGGTGTGGGCCCCGGTCTTCATCTTTGGCAAGGATTTTTTATTATTTCTGAAAAGACGTTCCGTGGAGTTTCAGGTCATTCCGAGAACTTTTGTTTCTGCACATAAATAACACCATGGAAAGTCTGCTGAAAACAGTGTCAGTCCGGGTTAGTTCCATTCAAATCATGCAAGTTAGAGTCCAAAAGAAGGGCAAAAGTGTTTGGAAAAATAGATACGACAGAGACGTATCAACTCCCCCAAGCTTAAACCTTTCCTTGTCCTCAAGCAATTCAGTTGATAAACTGAAAGTGATAAAGGAAAACTTTTACAAACTCTTTTTGCTCTTGTTGTTGTAAATATGTAAAGCCAGCATTCAGGTTTTCAGCAAAGATTATGACTAACCACATTCACAATAACTCTCAGGTCTCATGTTTACTCATATCAATAGCATAATCAACTAGCGAGTCATGATAATAAATCTCGGATGACAACACTTTCTCAAAACAATCATAATATGCTATAACAGGATGGTATCTCGCTAGCCCTTTCTGAGACCGCAAAACATAAATGCAGAGCACCTTTAAAGATCAAGGACTGACTAGACATCGTAATTCATGGTAAAAGAGATCCAATCATAGTCATACCCAATATAAATTAATAGTAATGGATGCAAATGATAGCTGCGCTCTCCAGCTAGTGCTTTTTAATAAGAGGGTGATGACTCAACATAAATGTAAATAGATAGGCACTTCGCAGAGGGAAGCAGGGATTTGTAGAGGTGCCAGAGCTCGGTTTTGAAATAGAGATAAATAATATTTTGAGCGGCATACTTCCATTGTCAACATAACAACTAAGAGATGGCGATATCTTCCATGCTACACACATTATAGGCGGTTCCCAAACAGAATGGTAAAGTTTATACTCCCCCTCCACCAACAAGCATCAATGCATGACTTGCTCGAAACAACTAGTGTCTCCAACTAGCAACAGTCCCAGGGGAAGTTTTGTTTGCAATTATTTTGATTTAGTTTGCATAAAGCATGGGACTGGGCATCCCGGTGACCACCCATTTTCTCGTGAATGAGGAGCGGAGTCCACTCCTCTTGAGAATAACCCGCCTAGCATGGAAGATACGGACAACCCTAGTTGATACATGAGCTATTCGAGCATACAAAACAGAATGTTTATTTGTAGGTTTAGAGTTTGGCACATACAAATTTACTTGGAACGGCAGGTAGATACCTCATATAGGAAGGTACGGTGGACTCATATGGAATAACTTTGGGTTTTAAGGGATTGTATGCACAAGCAGTATTCCCGCTTAGTACAAGTGAAGGCTAGCAAAAGACTGGGAAGCGACCAACTAAAGAGCGACAACAGTCATGGACATGCATTAAAATTAATAAACATTGGATGCAAGCATGAGTAGGATATAATCCACCATGAACATAAATATCGTGAAGGCTATGTTGATTTGTTTCAACTACATGCGTGAACATGTGCCAAGTCAAGTCACTTAAATCATTCAAAGGAGGATACCACCGCATCATACCACATCACAACCATTTTAATAGCATGTTGGCATGCAAGGTAAACCATTATAACTCATAGCTAATCAAGCATGGCACGAGCAACTATGATCTCTAATTGTCATTGCAAACATGTTTATTCATAATAGGCTGAATCAGGAACGATGAACTCATCATATTTACAAAAACAAGAGAGGTCGAGTTCATACCAACTTTTCTCATCTCAGTCAGTCGATCATATATCATCATAATTGCCTTTCACTTGCACGTCCGAACGATGTGAATAATAATAAGAGTGCACGTGCATTGGACTAAGCTGGAATCTGCGAGCGTTCAATAAACAGGAGAAGACAAGGCAATATGGGCTCTTGGTTAAATCAACAGTAATGCATATAAGAGTCACTTCAACAATTTAATCATGGTCTTCTCCCATCGACCCCCAAAGAAAAGAAATAAAACTATTTACACGGGAAAGCTCCCAACAAGCAAAAGAAGAACGGGAATTTTTTTTGAGTTTTTTTTTAATTATTACTACTACAGCAAGAAAAGTAAACTAACTAAAAGCTATCACTAATTTTTTTGGTTTTTCTTAAAGTTTAACAAACACATAAGAAGAAAGCAAGAAAAAGAAAATAAACTAGCATGGATATTACAGTGGAAAAGTATGAGCACCGACATCTAGCAATGAGTGTGTGAACATAAATGTAATGTCGGTGAGAAATATGTACTCCCCCAAGCTTAGGCTTTTGGCGTAAGTTGGTTCATTGCCAAGGATGGCCTGGCAGATATCCGTAGGTGTAGCTGGGGTCGTACTGCGATGAAGAGAACTCTGACTACCACTGGCTGGCAGCCACCTCCGGATCCCAAAAGTAATCAGACTGTCGTGGAGGCTCAAATTGTGGCTCTGGCTCCGGGGCTGGTGTAGGGTTCCGGTAGGCTTGAATGGCAGCCCACGGAACGAGATAAGGGCCTTCAGATAAATTAAACAAGGAAGGAGCAGGCAAGGTAATAGTCTCAAGGTGGTATTTAAGAAAGAATAATTTGTATTTAAGCTCCCCTTCCTGGCTCTTAACAATAAAGTCATGCACTAGCATACTCTTTTAATCTAAATAAGCATTGGGCAGCAATTTTTCTTCTTTCTCATAAAGTCTAATAGGTATGTTAAAATGTGCAGCTAGGCGTGAAGCATAAATACCTCCAAAAATGGGGCCCTTTGTACGGTTCAAACTTAACCGTTTAGCAATAATTCCGCCCATACTAACAGTGTTATCGCGGAATAAACCATGGAACAAAATGATAATATCAGGAACACTAAGGTTTCCACAGTTTCCGCGACCAGTCAAGCAACGACTAGCAAATATGGCAAAGTAGCGTAAAACAGGAAAATGTATGCTAGTGGTTCTTGCATCGAAAACCTTCCTAGTTTCTCCCACAGTGATAGTGTCAATAAATTCTTCCACATCTTTATGGTGTGGTTCATCTAAGGTACCCTCAAAGGGTATTTTGCAAACCTTGCAAAATTCAGCTAATGGCATCTTCTTAACAACATCATATAAATGAAACTCTACTGAAGGAGGTGATTCCTTAGGAAAATAGTAGAAGTTTTGCACAAAAGTATTAGTGAGTAAGAGATACTGATGACGCTGGTCGCGGAGGAAGTCGGTGAGGCCAGCATTCTCAGCCAATGAATAGAAATCATCATAAATTCCGGCCGCTCTCAAGAAATCATCAGAAGGCCATTCACACAGTCGGACCTCCGTGGTACGAGGCAAATTAAATTTGGGCCTCTGTGCTTCTTCATTTTGCTTTTCCTTCAAGCTTCGGCTCGATGAGCCCCTCAAAAATCTCTTCATCATTTTTTGAAATATTCTGAATTTTTTAGTAACTTCAAACAAAAGCGAACCAAGCTCAAGAACATGGTCACCTAGGCAGCACAAATTTGCAATGAATAAAGCACTAGAACAAAAACTAATTGGACCAATGGAGGAGTCACATACAAAGGAACAATCCCCTCAAGCAGTTTTGTGAGAGGTGCTTTGAGCAAGGAGATCGAAAATCACAGCAAAGTGAGCTAGAACTCGTGCTTGAGCTGGATATTGGTGTTTGTGGGAGGAAGAAGAACTGTATGGGTGCAGGAATAAGTGGAGGAGGGCCACCGTGGGCCCACGAGGCAGGGGGCGTGCCCTGGGGGGGTACGGCGCGCCCTGGGGGGTAGGGCGCACCCTCCACCCTCGTGGCTAGGTGGTTGACCCCCCCTGGTGTGTTCTCATTTCCATAAATCCTCAAATATTCTAGAAAAAGTCATATTTCATTTTCAGGGCATTTGGAGAACTTTTATTTTCGGGGTATTTTTATATTGCACGGATAAATCAGGAAACAGACAGAAAAAAATACTATTTCTTTACTTTATTTCAACTAAATAACAGAAAGCAGAAAGAGGGTACAGAAGGTTGTGCCTTCTAGTTTCATCCATCTCATGCTCATCAAAAGGAATCCACTAACAAGGTTGATCAGGTCTTGTTAACGAACTCATTCCGAATAACATGGAACCGGAGAAATTTCGAATAATGTTACCTCAACGGGGATATGCACATCCCCAATAAAAAGAATATCATATTTCTTCTTGACAGTAGGAAGAGGAAATTCAAAACCTCCAAATATAATCGATGGAATTTTTCCAATAGAGTTGATACTATGAACTTGAGGTTGTTTCCTTGGGAAGTGTACCGTACGCTCACTACCATTAACATGAAAAGTGATATTGCCCTTGTTGCAATCAATAACAGCCCCTTCAGTATTCAAAAAAGGTCTTCCAAGAATAATAGACATACTATCGTCCTCGGGAATATCAAGAATAACAAAGTCCATTAAAATAGTAATGTTTGCAACCACAACAGGCACATCCTCACAAATACCGCAGGTATAGCTGTTGATTTATCAACCATTTGCAAAGATATTTCAGTATGTGTCAACTTATTCAAGTCAAGTCTACGATATAAAGAGAGAGGCATAACACTAACACCGGCTCCAAGATCACATAGAGCAGTTTTAACATAGTTTCTTTTAATGGAGCATGGTATAGTAGGTACTCTTGGATCTCCAAGTTTATTTGGTATTCCACCCTTAAAAGTATAATTAGCGAGCATGGTGGAAATTTCAGCTTCTGGTATCTTTCTCTTATTTGTAACAATATCTTTCATATACTTAGCATAAGGATTCATTTTGAGCATATTAGTTAATCGCATACGCAAAAAGATAGGTCTAATCATTTCAGCAAAGCGCTCAAAATCCTCATCATCCTTTTTCTTGGATGGTTTAGGAGGAAAAGGCATGGGTTTCTGAATCCATCGATCCCTTTCTTTACCATGTTTCCTACCAACAAAGTCTCTCTTATCATAACGGTGATTCTTTGATTGTGGATTATCAAGATCAACAGTAGGTTCAATTCCTACATCATTATTATTACTAGGTTGAGTATCATCATGAACATCATCATTAACATTTTCACTAGGTTCATGTTCATTACCAGATTGTGTTTCAACATCAGAAATAGATATATCATTTGGATTCTCAGGTGGTTCAGCAATAGGTTCACTAGAAGTTTGCAAAGTTCTATCATTTTTCTTGTTCTTCCTTTTAGAAGAACTAGGTACATCAGTATTATTTCTCTGAGAATCTTGCTCAATTATCTTAGGGTGGCTTTCAGGATACAAAGGTTCCTGAGTCATTCTACCAGTTCTAGTAGCCACTCTAACAGCATAATCATTTTTCTTACTCTTCATTTCATTGAGCACATCATTTTGAGATTTAAGTACTTGTTCTACTTGAGTGGTAACCATAGAAGCATGTTTACTAATGAGTTTAAGTTCACCTCTAACATCAGCCATGTAATTACCCAAGTGTTTAATCATATCGGAATTGTATTTCAATTGTCTACCAAAATAAGCATTAAAATTTTCTTGTTTGACAATAAAATTATCAAACTCATCCAAGCATTGTCTAGCAGGATTATAGTGAGGAATATCACCTTCATCAAATCTATAGAGAGAATTTACCTTTACTACCTGTGTCGGGTTATCAAGACCATGAGGTTCTTCAATAGGTAATGGATTGAGATCATATATTTCTTCAGCAGGCGATAAATTAAGACCATGTATTTCTTCAATAGGAGGTAAATTCTTAACATCTTCAGCTTTAATACCTTTTTCTTTCATAGATTTCTTTGCCTCTTGCATATCTTCAGGAATGAGAAATAGAACACCTCTCTTCTTCGGAGTTGGTTTAGGAATAGGCTCAGGAATTGGCTCGGGAGCTGGCTCAGGAAGTGTCCAATTATTTTCATTTGCCAACATATTATTCAATAGAATTTCAGCTTCATCCGGTGTTCTTTCCCTGAAAACAGAACCAGCACAACTATCCAGGTAATCTCTGGAAGCATCGGTTAGTCCATTATAAAAGATATCAAGTATTTCATTTTTCTTAAGAGGATGATCAGGCAAAGCATTAAGTAACTTGAGAAGCCTCCCCCAAGCTTGTGGGAGACTCTCTTCTTCAATTGGCACAAAGTTGTATATTTCCCTCAAAGAAGCTTGTTTCTTATGAGCAGGGAAATATTTAGCAGAGAAATAATAAATCATATCCTGGGGACTACGCACACAACCAGGATCAAGATAATTAAACCATATCTCAGCATCACCCTTTAATGAGAACGGAAATATTTGAAGGATATAAAAGTAGTGAGATCTCTCATCATTAGTGAACAGGGTGGCTATATCATTTAATTTAGTAAGATGTGCCACAACAGTTTCAGATTCATAGCCATGAAAAGGATCAGATTCAACCAAAGTAATTATATCAGGATCAACAGAGAATTCATAATCCTTATCGGCAACACAAATAGGTGAAGTAGCAAAAGCAGGGTCATGCCTCATTCTATCATTAAGCGATTGCTTATTCCATTTAACTAATAGCCTCTTGAGCTCAGATCTATCTTTGCAAGCTAAAATAGCTGCAGAAGCTTCTTTATCAAAAATATAACCCTCAGGAATAACAGGCATATCTTCATCATCAATTTCATCAATACACTCAGTTTCAATAATTTCTTTCTCTCTAACCCTAGCAATTTGTTCATCAAGAAATTCACTAAGGGGCACAGTAGTATCAAGCATAGAAGTAGTTTCATCATAAGTATCATGCATAGCAGAAGTGGCATCATCAATAACATGCGACATATCAGAATGAATAGCAGAAGCAGGTTTAGGTGTCGCAAGCTTACTCAAAACAGAAGGTGAATCAAGTGCAGAGCTAGATGGCAGTTCCTTACCTCCCCTCGTAGTTGAGGGATAAATTGTAGTCTTAGCATCTTTCAAGTTCTTCATAGTGACCAGCAGATCTAAATCCCAAGTGACTCAAAGAATAGAGCTATGCTCCCCGACAACGGCGCCAGAAAATAGTCTTGATAACCCACAAGTATAGGGGATCGCAATAGTTTTCAAGGGTAGAATATTCAACCCAAATTTATTGATTCGACACAAGGGGAGCCAAAGAATATTCTCAAGTATTAGCAACTGAGTTGTCAATTCAGCCACACCTGGATAACTTAGTATATGCAGCAAAGTGTTTAGTAGCAAAGTAATATGATAGTAGTGGTAACGGTAACAAAAGGTAACGGCAGCAAAAGTAATATTTTTGGTGTTTTGTAGTGATTGTAAGAGTAGCAATAGAAAAGTAAATAAGCGAGAACCAATATAGGAGAAGCTCGTAGGCATCGGATCGGTGATGGAGAATTATGCCGGATGCGGTTCATCATGTAACAGTCATAACATAGGGTGACACAGAACTAGCTCCAATTCATCAATATAATGTAGGCATGTATTCCAAATATAGTCATGCGTGCTTATGGAAAAGAACTTGCATGACATCTTTTGTCCTACCCTCCAGTGGCAGCGGGGTCCTAATGGAAACTAAGGGATATTAAGGCCTCCTTTTAATAGATTACCGGAACAAAGCATTAGCACATAGTGAATACATGAACTCCTCCAACTATGGTCATCACCGGGAGTGGTCCCGATTATTGTCACTTCGGGGTTGCCGGATCATAACACATAGTAGGTGACTATAGACTTGCAAGATAGGATCGAGAACTCACATATATTCATGAAAACATAATAGGTTCAGATCTGAAATCATGGCACTCGGGCCCTAGTGACAAGCATTAAGCATAGCAAAGTCATAGCAACATCAATCTCAGAACATAGTGGATACTAGGGATCAATCCCTAACAAAACTAACTCGATTACATGATAGATCTCATCCAACCCATCACCGTCCAGCAAGCCTACGATGGAATTACTCATGCACGGCGGTGAGCATCATGAAATTGGTGATGGAGGACGGTTGATGATGATGACGGCGACGAATCCCCCTCTCCAGAGCCCCGAACGGACTCCACATCAGCCCTCGCGAGAGGGTTTAGGGCTTGGCGGCGGCCCCATATCGTAAAACGCGATGATTTCTTCTCCTTGATTTTTTTCTCCCCAAAAGCAAATATATAGAGTTGGAGTTGGCGTCGGAGGAGCTCCAGGGGGCCCACGAGGTAGGGGGCGCGCCCTAGGGGGGGGCGCCCCCCACCCTCGTGGACAGGTGTGGTCCCCCTGGTCTTCATCTTTGGCAAGGATTTTTTTAATTATTTTTGAAAAGACGTTCCGTGGAGTTTCAGGTCATTCCAAGAACTTTTGTTTCTGCACATAAATAACACCATGAAAAGTCTGCTGAAAACAGCGTCAGTCCGGGTTAGTTCCATTCAAATCATGCAAGTTAGAGTCCAAAACAAGGGCAAAAGTGTTTGGAAAAGTAGATACGACGGAGACGTATCAGGCGATGCCCTTGGCTGCTGCCCTTGCGCCGGTGGCTGCTTGCGCTGCACGATGACCGCAGAGCCGGACGCCGGCGGCCTCGGCCCTATGGCTCCAGCACCCCGACCCGTCGGAGCCGTCCCGAGAGGCGCCGCTGGTCGCAGCCCCAACGGAGCAGTCCTGCCCCGTCCAGCCGGCGCCATCACCGCAGCCCCCGAAGGACGCTGGGCTGGTGGAATCATAGCACCCCGGCCGGCCGAACCAGCAGGCACCGGAGGTCGCTGGCCCGCAGGCGGGGCCGCACCTTGCCCGGCTGGTGCAGCAGCGGCAGTTCCCGATGGCCTTGGACCAGTTAGGCCAGCACCATGCCCCCCTGCCATGGCGAGAGGAGGAATCCGGGCGGCTCGATCGATCCCACACGAAGGGAAGCCAGGAGTAGCATAACGAGAAACCCTAGTCGGCGGCAGCGGCGAATCACGTAGACCCGTCAAGGCGCACACGACGAGAGAGACAGGAGTCGGCTCGCTCATTACCTGGGCCTCATACCCAGTAATCGCGACCACAACCGGCCCATCCTGTACCTCCCCATGCTGGGCCACAAACCCAGTCTCAGCCAGCTCAAACACCGGCCCATCTTGGCCCAGGAGCAGATTCAAACGAGACGACCTCGCCACCCGGATCTCAGCCACGTTGGTGATCACCGCCGTTGGCGGCGGCGCGTTCAACCTGCCCTTCCTCTTCTTCTTCTTACCAACTACGCGAGTCCATGAATCCGAATTCAAAAAGTCAGACAATGTAATGGGTTTGATGCATACCTTCGGTAGAGGGCCTTTCTATGGCCGACCCGCAGACGCCACTGCCGTCCTCCGGTGGATGATCCGGCGCACCACCTCTTCTCTCTCGTCGGGGCGCAGTCCTTGCCGTGTCGGATCGTCCAACGGTACGACCCCGTCTACGATCGAAGCCACCTCCTCTTCCGAATACCCAGGGTTGAATACCTCGCAAATCAAATCTGACGGCATCGGCGAGTAATCCTCCGGCGTCCGACCCCGCAAGAACCCAAAACCTGCCACCGATCTGCCTTCCACCCAGGTCGACGGAAGCCGATGGCCGTGTCGCGGCGGACGCTACTGGTGCCGCCTGAGTCGCGCCTGTCATCACCCGGCTTTTTTGCTACTCACCATGCGGTCGGCAGATCCAAACTTGGAATTTGGTGCAATGTATACCTAGATAGTACGTACGTACTAGTTTAGTTCTCCACTGAGAGTATCCAACCCAAATTGCCTGGTCAAGATGAGTAACATGTGAAAAGTCAAACTTGTAACATGCATGCGCAGATCTCAACATGCAACTTGGTACAGTTTACCAAGCTACGAATAAAATTTATCTATACATTCATGGAGTAGTACATGACAATACTAATTACCTATACCTAAGATTCCAATCCTGGGTGCCTGTATATAAATTGTATCGTATGTGCACCAGCAAGTCTTTACATCTCAAATCTCATCCTGCGTCTCCCTTCTCCTTCTCTCTTAGCCTTGCATTGCTTGCTGGCTCCGTAACACAATGGCTCCAGGTTCAGCTGCTCTCGCTCTCAAGGTGGCCGCCGTCGTTGCTGTTCTCGCCATGCTAGTCGTGCCTTCCTTGGGGCGCTGCCGTTCACCCGCACCGCCGCCACCAACTCCTACTCCCTCACCACCACCACCACCGCCAGCTCTCACACCACCACCTCCGGCGGTGCTGCTGCCACCAAACCCTGCACCAGCGCCAGCGCCGGGGCAGGTGATATCCTGCCCCGAGTGTTCTTATCAGTGCTGCTACACCTTCGTTACCGAGAAATGCAGCAGTACTTGCGACGCAGTTGGACCTTCCTGCAACTCCTGCAGGACCCAGGTGTCCTTGCTCTGCAGGGCCGACAAAAACTGCACCGGCAGCTGTGATGAGTGCAACGACACCATCAACAATTCATGCATCAGCGCCTGCACTACCCGATACTGTGACGCCTGCACGAGGGGGCGGAGCGGAGAGTGCCGAGATAACTGCAGCAAGCAGTGCTCCCCGCCTAACTGCAGACCCTGGAGTCCTCAGAACTAGCTTAGATAGCTGCTCTAGCTAGCATGTGTTGCATTATATGGTCAAACGT
Source organism: Aegilops longissima (assembly GCA_021605205.1). Taxonomy (NCBI): domain Eukaryota; kingdom Viridiplantae; phylum Streptophyta; class Magnoliopsida; order Poales; family Poaceae; genus Aegilops; species Aegilops longissima. The sequence goes on along the minus strand of CM038676.1, from coordinate 560,801,542 downwards.
GTCTGCTAGTTCATGCATTCATGAGTGTCATGACTCATGAGTCATGTGTATGAGAAGCTGTGACCATAAGCCCTAGCTAGCATGTGTTGCATTATATGGTCAAACGTGTCTGCTAGTTCATGCATTCATGAGTGTCATGACTCATGAGTCATGTGTATGAGAAGCTGTGACCATAAGCCAATAATATGGAAGCTGTCGTTGGGCCCGATCTTGGCACAATGGTTTGATGCTACAATCTGCGAAATGTGCTTTGGGTCCACATCCGTGAAGCAATCAACGGCTGGAACATCTGTGTGCCGAGTTGGACAAAATATGATGTCATGCCCATACTCCATAGCATCTCTCTTCTCTATCACGAAAATCTTATCTATGGCGCATTTCCCTTGTAATCTAATCTAGAATAAGTTGGACTTTTGTTTGCGCATTCGTTGCATGATCTTACTTTCTCCCCCGGACCATATACCACATTTGTCACTCTGAGTAAGCCTTTAAAGTGTTGGAACTAATCTCGTTACATCTTCTGTTTAGACTGTTTTTATCCTTTGCTTCCACGTTATATGTAATTTTTTTTAGAGTCCTAGTCACGTAGGAGTTCTTGCATGCATTGTTTGTTGTACTGCATGCGAACTACACGGGCCAGAGGTGTGCTAGTTCACGCTGCGGCCAGGTCGTTTAGTTGTTAGGATTCTACCGAGTCGTCTGGTACTTTCCATTGCATCGTGGGATGGCACGACGCTTTAAGTGGATCGTGATGGACTTAGATCTTTACTGGATGGAACAAAAGGAAAGGGCGAAAAGGACGAAAAGATTACGCGTCGCAAAATCTCTCTCTCCCGACGTCGTCTCTCTTCTCAGTTTTCCTTCAGCCTTCGTGTGTATGCCTTGTGTTCTTCAGAGAAAAGGTTTCGAGAGAGAGAGGGTAGATCACTGCAAAAAAATCTATCAATTGGCATCAGAGCCATGGGTGTAGGGCCTTGGGCGTTTTGGCGGCGGCGATCTAAGGAGTTCGGCAGCGACTGCGATGGGTGATACATCTCCGAAGAGTAGCGATGGGAAGAGCAGCAGTGGCGGCGGAAAGTACACGCCACCGGCGGCCAGGAAGGCTGCTGCAGCAGATGGCGGCGCTGTTGTGCTCGCTACCCCATCGAGGGCCATGAGTGTGCCCGTCCAGTATCCGATGCTGACGGACACAAACTACTCGCTGTGGGCCGCGAAGATGAAGGTTCTGATGAAGCCGTTGCGTGTTTGGTCCGTGATTGAGAGCTCCGGTGAGTATGATCAAGCTGCGGACGAAGGGGCGTTCGCCGCGCTCTTTCAATCTGTTCCGGATCACGTGATGTTGCAGGTTGCGGAGTGCGACACCGCGCGTGAGGAGTGGGAGATGATCCGGTGTGCGCGCCTCGGCGAGGATCGCGTGAAGAAGGCGCATGCACGCCAACTGAAGAGACAATTTGATCGCCTCGATATGGCGGATGGGGAGACGATCCCGGAGTTTGCCAAGAAGTTGATCCCGCTGGTGAGCGAGATCCGCTCTCTCGGCGTCAAACTTGAAGATGAGGCCGTGGTGGAGCGGCTCTTCAGCGCTGTTCCAGACCGTTTCACAGATTTCACGGACATCGTCAACACCATTGAGCAGTGGGGTGATGTCTCCGCAATGACAGTGCAAGAGGCTATTGGGCGCCTCACCGCATTCGAGCAGAACCAGCGCGGTCATCGTCAGAGTGGTGGCCATGAAGGCGAGAAGCTGATGCTTGTTTCACGTGCCCAGCTGGAGGAGTTGATCCTTAAAGAGAAAAAGAAGGGGGTGGGCTCCAGCAGCGGCAACAAGAATGACGATCAGGACGGGCGTGGTGGTGGTGGCCGCGGCCAGGACGGAAAGAAGAAGGAACGGCGTGGCAAGTTTGACAAGTCGAGGATCACCTGCTTCCAATGTGGCGAGAAGGGCCACATTGCCTCTGAGTGTGACGAGCCGAAGAAAGAAAAGGTGCTGCTCGCCGACGCCGGCTACGACGAACCAGCGATGCTGATGGCTGTGGCAAGTGAGCTCGCGCCGGTGCTACAACATGCCTCCGACGTCGTCTAGCCAGAAGGTATGGAGGTGAAGAAGGTGCTTTGCCCCTTAGCCGTCGAGGCTGAGTTGGAAGCTGTTAAGGTAGAGGCAAAACCGGATGCGTGGTGAACTGGCCGCAGCCCAAGTGAAGTTGCACGCCATGTCAAAGGAGTACGAGGCACGACAATGAGCATGACGGTGACCACACGCTCCTGCTTGAGTGTGTGAATGCATTAGAGGAAGATGCAAGGCTGGCCAAGGAGGAGAATGGCAAGCTGCTGCAGGTGCAGCGCGTGCTCCGCGAAGAGAACAGCGGACTGCATGATATGGTAAAGAAACTAATGACAAGAGCCCTCCCAGCAAGTGCAGCAATAGCAGCATCAGCGCCGGTAGCTGTGACGCCGACCGTGAAGTCACCAGGCGTGGAGACGCCCGCCATGGAGTCACTGGACGTGGAGACACCAGTCGTGATGGAGCTTGGAGTGTAGCTCAAAGTGAAGGAGAAAGTATGCTCAGAGGGGCACTTGCAATCTGCTGAGGTCCCTGATGTGGTCTTGCTGAATGAAGAGAAAATCAAGCCCAAGCTAAGTGCTGATGAGAGGTACAATGGTGAGCTTTGGTATGTTGTTACAGGTGCAAGCAACCACATGTCTGGTTGTTCAAAATATTTACTGAACTTGACTCCAGCGTGAAGTGGACCGTTTGCTCTGGGGATGGGTCTGTGCTACAAATTTGTGGCCGAGGCACTGTCTTGCTCAGGTGCCGTGGTGGTAAGCAGCATGTTCTCAAGGATGTGTATTTTATTCCCAAGCTTAGAAGGAACATAATTAGTTTGGGTCGGCTGGACAAGAAGGGTGCAAGTGTGGGCTATTTCCATGGGGACCTGAGCATTTTTGATGGCTCGGGAGAGCTGCTATCTAAGGCGCACAAGACAAAGAATCAACTCTACGCACTGAACCTGAAGGAACCTGTGTGCCTGCCGAACATGAAGAAGTGTTCAGTACTGTTGGATAATGAGCAACTATGATTCCTGAGGGCCAAAGGCCATTACATATACATGTGTGTCAAAGTGCAGAAAACCCCTTATACAACGGGGATATTCCGAAAAGGGACTATACACATCTAACACCCCCCCTCAAACTCATGGTGGATCAACAACACTGAGTTTGGAGAGGAAAAATGTATGCTGCGCTCGAATCTGTGCCTGCGTGAAGAAGTCAGCCAACTATAACTCCGAGGGCACATAGTGAAGAGCAAGAGTCTGATCTCGCACAAAGAAAGCACGCACAAAGTGGGCATCCACTCCGATGTGCTTGGTGAGCTCATGCTTCACCGGTCACGCATATCTTGATAGCACCCGTACTATCGATAGTAGGGGAGTCGAGGTAGTAGCAGACACACCAAAATCTTCAAGTAACCATCGCAACCAGATCACCTCACCCCGTCAACATAGCCATGGATCGCAACTCGGTCTCTATACTCGGCGGAAACTGCGATCTGCTTCTTTGTCTTCGAGCAATCGAGAGCCACCAAGAAAGACACGATGGCAGATGATGAAGTCGATCGAGGGGTCACTAGCCCGTAGCATCGAGTAAGCCTGAATCAAGAGAACTGGAGCGAGGAAAGAAAAGACGCTGAGAGATCGCCCACGAAGATATCGTAGAACACGGAGGAGGTGACTATAGTGGACAGAGGTGGGGGCTGAAACAAACTGACTCAGGATGTGAACGGGATAGGAGATGTTAGGATGTGTCACAGCAAGATAGACAAGGCTACCGACGAGGTGACGATAGCGAGTGGGATTAGGAAGAGGATCACCATCAGAGGCACGAAGCTGAACGTTAAGCTCCATAGGAGTCACAACAGTGCGATCATCACTGAGAGCAGCTCGAGCAAGAAGATCCTGAATGTATTTCTCTTGAGAGATGTAGAAGCCATCAGAGGTGGAGGAGATCTCAATTCCAAGAAAATAGCGAAGAGGACCAAAATCAGTCATAAGAAACTGCTCGTGAAGGCGGGCCTTAACAAAGGCGATGTAATCAGTGTCGTCACCAGTGATGATCATGTCATCAACATAGAGAAGGAGAAGAGTCCGACCACGAGGAGACGTGTGAACAAACAGCGGGATCAGGGTCACTTTGGGTAAGAAACCAGCGCGGTCACCACAGATCTGAAAGCGCTCAAACCAGCGCGAGGGGCCTGTTTGAGACCATATAGAGAGCGGCGAAGTCTCATGCACCATACCATCGGAGCATAGTACCCTGTGGTGGTTGCATATAAACCTCCTCACGCAACTTGCCATTGAGAAAAGCATTCGAACATCAAGTTGAGAGATAGACCATCGATGAGCGAAAGCCACAACAAGAAGAGTGCGAGACGGTGGTCATGTGAGCCACAGAGCGAAAGTCTCATCATAATCGCGCCCTGCTCCTGCTGAAATCCACGGGCCACGAGGCGAGCTTTGTAGCGCTCAAGAGAACCATCGGAGCGAGTCTTAAGCTTGTAGACCCACTTGCGGTGATGGGGCGGACACCGAAGGGAGGGGCGAGATCCCATGTGCCAGAGCGCTCAAGGGCAGCAAGCTCCTCAGCCATCGCAAGCTGCCATTCAGGCTGAGTCATGGCAGTGTTGGAAATATGCCCTAGAGGCAATAATAAATTAGTTATTATTATATTTCCTTGTTCACGATAATCGTTTATTATCCATGCTATAATTGTATTGATAGGAAACTCAGATACATGTGTGGATACATAGACAACACCATGTCCCTAGTAAGCCTCTATTGACTAGCTCGTTGATCAATAGATGGTTACGGTTTCCTAACCATGGACATTGGATGTCATTGATAACGGGATCACATCATTAGTAGAATGATGTGATGGACAAGACCCAATACTAAGCCTAGCACAAAGATCGTAGTTCAGATGCTAAAGCTTTTCTAATGTCAAGTATCGTTTCCTTAGACCATGAGATTGTGCAACTCCGGATACCGTAGGAATGCTTTGGGTGTGCCAAACGTCCTGGCAATGAATGGGTGGCTATAAAGGTACACTACGGGTATCTCCGAAAGTGTCATTGGGTGGCACGAATCGAGGCTCGGATTTGTCACTCCGTGTAAGCGGAGAGGTATCTCTGGGCCACTCGGTAGGACATCATCATAATGTGCACAATGTGATCAAGGAGTTGATCACGGGATGATGTGTTGCGGAACGAGTAAAGAGACTTGCCGTAACGAGATTGAACAAGGTATCGGGATACCGACGATCGAATCTCGGGCAAGTATCGCACCGATAGACAAAGGGAATTGTATACGGGATTGATTAAGTCCTTGACATCGTGGTTCATCCGATGAGATCATCGTGGAACATGTGGGAGCCAACATGGGTATCCAGATCCGCTGTTGGTTATTGACCGGAGAACGTCTCGGTCATGTTCGCATGTCTCCGAACCCGTAGGGTCTACACATAAGGTTCGGTGGCGCTAGGGTTATAGAGATATTAGTATGCGGTAACCCGAAAGTTGTTCGAGTCCCGGATGAGATCCCGGACGTCACGAGGAGTTCGGAATGGTCGGAGGTAAAGAATTATATATAGGAAGTCCTATTTGGACATCGGGACAAGTTTGGGGTCATCGGTATTGTACCGGACCACGGAGGGGTCCCGGGGCCCACCGGTGGGGCCACCTGCCCGAGGGCCACATGGGCTGTAGGGGTGCGCCTTGGCCTATATGGGCCAAGGGCACCAGCCCCAAGAGGCCCATGCGCCAAGAGAAAAAAAAAGGGAGAGTCCTACAAGGGAAGGCACCTCCGAGGTGCCTTGGGGAGGATGGACTCCTCCCACCCTTGGCCGCACCCTTCCTTGGAGGAAGGGGCAAGGGCTGCGCCCCCCTCTCCCTTGGCCCTATATAGTGGGGAAAAGGAGGAGCAAACCAATCTAAGGCTCGGCGCCTCCCTCTCCCTCCCGTGACACATCTTCCTCCTCCCTTGGCGCTTAGCGAAGCCCTGTTGGAATCCGCTACTTCCACCACGCCGTCGTGCTGCTGGATCTCCATCAACCTCTCCCTCTTCCTTGCTGGATCAAGGCGTGGGAGACGTCTCCGTTCCGTACCGTGTGTTGAACGCGGAGGTGCTGTCCGTTCGGCACTAGGATCATCGGTGATCTGAATCACGCGAGTACGACTCCATCAACCCCGTTCTCATGAACGCTTCCGCTTAGCGATCTACAAGGGTATGTAGATGCACTCTCCTTCCCCTCGTTGCTGGTTTCTCCATAGATAGATCTTGGTGACACGTAGGAAAATTTTGAATTTCTGCTCGTTCCCCAACAAAGGGCATCATGAGCTAGGTCTATTGCGTAGATTCTATGCACGAGTAGAACACAAAGTAGTTGTGGGCGTTGATTTTGTTCAATATGCTTGCCGTTACTAGTCTTATCTTGATTCGCGGCATCGTGGGATGAAGCGGCCGGACCAACCTTACACGTATTCTTCGTGAGACCGGTTCCACCGATGACATGCACTAGATGCATAAGGTGGCTGGCGGTGTCTCTCTCCTACTTTAGTCGGATCGGATTCGATGAAAAGGGTCCTTATGAAGGGTAAATAGCAATTGGCATATCACGTTGTGGTTTTGCGTAGGTAAGAAACGTTCTTGCTAGATACCCATAGCAGCCACGTAAAACATGCAACAACATTAGAGGACGTCTAACTTGTTTTTGCAGGGTATGCTATGTGATGTGATATGGCCAAGAAGAATGTGATGAATGATATGTGATGTATGAAATTGATCATGTTCTTGTAATAGGATTCACGACTTGCATGTCGATGAGTATGACAACGGCAGGAGCCATAGGAGTTGTCTTTATTTATTCATGACCTGCGTGTCAACATAAACGTCATGTAATTACTTTACTTTATTGCTAACCGTTAGCTGTAGTAGTAGAAGTAATAGATGACGTGACAACTTCAAGAAGACACGATGATGGAGATCATGATGATGGAGATCATGGTGTCATGCCGGTGACGATGATGATCATGGAGCCCCGAAGATGGAGATCAAAAGGAGCAAAGTGATGATGGCCATATCATGTCACTATTTGATTGCATGTGATGTTTATCATGTTTATGCATCTTATTTGCTTAGAACGACGGTAGTAAATAAGATGATCCTTACAACAATTTCAAGAAGTGTTCTCCCTAACGTGCACCGTTGCTACAGTTCGTCGTTTCAAGCACCACGTGATGATCGGGTGTGATAGATCCTTACGTTCACATACAACGGTGTAAGACAGTTTTACACATGCAAAACACTTAGGGTTAACTTGACGAGCCTAGCATGTACAGACATGGCCTCGAACACGTAAGACCGAAAGGTCGAGCATGAGTCGATAGAAGATACGATCAACATGAAGATGTTCACCGACGTTGACTAGTCCGTCTCACGTGATGATCGGACACGGCCTAGTTGATTCGGATCATGTGATCACTTAGATGACTAGAGGGATGTCTATCAGAGTGGGAGTTCATAAGATGAACTTAATTATCCTGAACATAGTCAAAAAGGATTTTGCAAATTATGTCGTAGCTCGCGCTTTAGTTCTACTGTTTTAGATGCGATCCTAGAGAAAATATAGTTGAAAGTTGATAGTAGCAATTATGCGGACAGTACAAGGCTTATGTCCTTAATGTACTGCTCAGTGTGCTGGACCTCGAACGTGGTATGTGGATGTTGCGAACATTTGGCATACACGTTTTGATGACTACATGATAGTTCGGTTATGATAAATGGTTTAGAATTGAGGCACCGAAGACATTTTTGAAAAGTCGCGGAACATATGAGATGTTTCGAGGGCTGAAATTGGGATTTCAGGCTCGTGCCCACGTCAAGAGGAATAAGACCTCCGACGATTTTCTTGGCCTGCAAACTAAGGGAGAAAAGCTCAATCGTTGAGCTTGTGCTCAAATTGTCTGAGTACAACAATCACTTGAATCGAGTGGGAGTTGATCTTCCAGATAAGATAGTGATGTTTCACCAAAGTCATTGCCACCAAGCTGCTAGAGCTTCGTAATGAACTATAACATATCAGGGATAGATATGATGATCCTTGAAATATTCGCGATGTTCGACACGCGAAAGTAGAAATCAAGAAGGAGCATCAATTGTTGATGGTTAGTGAAACCACTAGTTTCAAGAAGGGCAGGGCAAGAAGGGATACTTCATGAAACGGCAAATCAGCTGCTGCTCTAGTGGAGAAACCCAAGGTTGAACCCAAACCCAGACCGAGTGCTTCGAAATAAGGGAACAGCCACTAGAGCAGAATTACCCTAGATACTTGGTAGATGAGAAGGCTGTTGATAGAAGTATATTGGATATACATTATGTGAATGTGTACTTTACTAGTACTCCTAGTAGCATCAGGGTATTAGATACCGGTTCGGTTGCTAAGTGTTAGTAACTCAAAATAAAAGCTACGGAATAAACGGAGACTAGCTAAAGGTGAGCTGACGAGATGTGTTGGAAGGGTTTCCAAAGTTGATATGATCAAGCATCGCCCGCTCCCTCTATCATCGAGATTGGTGTTAAACCTAAATAATTGTTATTTGGTGTTTGCGTTGAGCATAGACATGATTGGATTATGTCTATCACAATACGGTTATTCATTTAAGGAGAATAATGGTTATTCTAATTATTTGAATAATACCTTCAATGGTCTTGCACCTAAAATGAATGGTTTATTGAATCTCGATCATAGTGATACACATGTTCATGCCAAAAGATATAAGATAGTAATGATAGTACCACCTACTTGTGGCAATCGCCATGTAAGTCATATTGGTATAAAACACATGAAGAAGCTCCATGTTGATGGATCTTTGGACTCACTCATTTCTGAAAAGATTGAGACATGTGAACCATGTCTATTGGTATATACGCATGAAGAAACTCCATGCAGATGGACCGTTTGGACTCACTTGATTTTGAATCACTTGAGATATGCAAATCATACCACATGGGCAAGATGACCTAAAGCTTCGGTTTCAAAAAATGGAACAAGAAAGCAACTTGTTGGAAGTAACACATTTTGATGTGTGCAGTCCAATGAGTGCCGAGGCACGCAATGGATATCGTTATGCTCTTACTTCACGAGATGATTTGAGTAGATATTGAGCATATTTACTTGATGAAACACAAGTCTGAATTATTGAATGGTTCAAGTAATTTCAGAGTGAAGTTGAATATCGTCGTGACAAGAGGATAAAATATCTATGATATGATCATAGAGATGAATATCTGAGTTGCGAGTTTGGTACACAATTGAGACATTGTGGAAATTATTTCACGACTAGTACCGCCTGGAACACCATAGTGTAATGGTGTGTCCGAACATCATAACTGCACCCTATTGGATATGATGCATACCGTGATGTCTCTTATCGAATTACCACTATCGTTCATGGGTTAGGCATTAGAGACAACCGCACTCACTTTAAATAGGGCACCACGCAAATCCGTTGAGACAACACCGTATGAACTATGGTTTAGAGAAACCTAAGCTGTTGTTTCTCAAAAGTTTAGGGCTGCGACGCTTATATGAAAAGGTTTCAGGCTGATAAGCTCGAACCCAAAGCGGATAACTGCATCTTCATAGGACACCCAAAACAGTTGGGTATACCTCCTGTCTCAGATCCGAAAGCAATAGGGATTGTTTCTCGAATCGGGTCCTTTCTCGAGGAAAAGTTTGTCTCGAAAAGTTGAGTGGGAGGATGGTGGAGACTTGATGAGGTTATTGAACCGTCACTTCAACTAGTGTGTTGCAGGGCACAGGAAGTTGTTCCCGTGGCACATACACCATTTGAAGTGGAAGCTTATGATAGTGATCATGAAGTTTGGATCAAGTCACTACCGTACATCGAGGGTGACAAGGATGCGTACTACTTGAGTGGTACAGAATCCTGTCTTGAAGGTCATGTTGCTAGGCAACAATGAACCTCGAGCTATGGAGAAGCGATGGTGGGCCCAAATTCCGACGAATGGTTAGAAGCCATGAAATCCGAGATAGGATCCATGTATCGTAACAAAGCATGGACTTTGGTGGACTTGCCGATGATCGGCAAGCCATTGAGATAAATGGATCTTTAAGAAGAAGACGGGCGTGGGCGGTAATATCACCTTCTATGAAGCTCGACTTGTGGCGAAGAGTTTTCACAAGTTCAAGGAGTTGACTCATGATGAGTTTTTCTCATCCGTAGAGATGCTTAAGTCCGTCGGAATCATGTTAGCATAAGCTGCATTTATGAAATCTGGCAGATGGATGTCAAAATGAGTTTCCTTACCGTTTTAGAAGGAAAGGTTGTATGTGATACAATCAGAAAGTTTTGTCGATCCTAAGGATGCTAAAAGGTATGCTGGCTCCAGCGATCCTTTCTAAGGACCGGAGTAAGCATCTCGGAGTTGGAATGTGCGCTTTGATGAGATGACCAAAGATTTTGGGTTTATACAAAGTTTATGAGAAACTTGTATTTCCAAAGAAGTGAGTGGGAGCACTATAGAATTTCGATGAGTATATGTTGTTGACATATTGATGATCGAAATGATGTAGAATTTCTGAAAGCATATAGGGTTATTTGAAAGATGATTTTCAATAGAAAACCTGGATTAGGCTACTTGAACAATAAGCATCAAGATCTATAAGATAGATCAAAATGTTTAATAATACTTTCAAATGAGCACATACCTTGACATAATCTTGAAAGTGTTCAAGATGGATCACCAAAGAAGGAGTTCTTGCCTGAGTTGTAAGGTATGAAGTTAAGAGTTAAAAGCTCGACCATGGCGAGAAAAGAGAGAAAGGATTTAAGGTCGTCCCCTATGCTTCGACATAGGCTCTATAGTATGCTATGCTGTGTACCGCACCGAAGTGTGCCTTGCCATGAGTCGGTCAAGGGTACAAGAATGATCCAGAATGGATCATTGGACAGCGATCAAAATTGTCCTTGGAGTAAATAAGGACATGTTTCTCGATTATGGAGGTGATAAAGAGTTCGCGTAAAGGGTTACGTCGATGCAAGCTTTATCACCTATCCGAATGACTCTAAGTAGCAAACAGGATACGATAGTGGAACAACCATTTGGAATAGCTCCAAGTGGGGCATGGAAGCAGCATTTATAATATGACCTAGAAATTTGCAGCACACACGGATCTGAAAGGTTCGCACCGTTGACTAAAACCCGTTGACTAAAACCTCTCTCACAAGCAAAACATGATCAAACCTCGTAACTCATTGAGCCTAAATCACATGATGATGTGAACTAGTTTACGACACTAGTAAACTCTTTGGGTGTTGGTCACATGGCGATGTGACCTATCGCTGTTAATCACATGACGATGTGAACTAGATTATTGACTCTAGTGCAAGTGGGAGACTGTTGGAAATATGCCCTAGAGGCAATAATAAATTAGTTATTATTATATTTCCTTGTTCACGATAATCGCTTATTATCCATGCTATAATTGTATTGATAGGAAACTCAGATACATGTGTGGATACATAGACAACACCATGTCCCTAGTAAGCCTCTATTGACTAGCTCGTTGATCAACAGATGGTTACGGTTTCCTAACCATGGACATTGGATGTCATTGATAACGGGATCACATCATTAGTAGAATGATGTGATGGACAAGACCCAATACTAAGCCTAGCACAAAGATCGTAGTTCGTATGCTAAAGCTTTTCTAATGTCAAGTATCGTTTCCTTAGACCATGAGATTGTGCAACTCCGGATACCGTAGGAATGCTTTGGTGTGCCAAACGTCACAACGAATCGGGTGGCTATAAAGGTACACTACGGTATCTCCGAAAGTGTCTGTTGGGTGGCACGAATCGAGATCGGATTTGTCACTCCGTAAACGGAGAGGTATCTCTGGGCCCACTCGGTAGGACATCATCATAATGTGCACAATGTGATCAAGGAGTTGATCACGGGATGATGTGTTGCGGAACGAGTAAAAGAGACTTGCCGTAACGAGATTGAACAAGGTATCGGGATACCGACGATCGAATCTCGGGCAAGTATCGCATCGATAGACAAAGGGAATTGTATACGGATTGATTAAGTCCTTGACATCGTGGTTCATCCGATGAGATCATCGTGGAACATGTGGGAGCCAACATGGGTATCCAGATCCGCTGTTGGTTATTGACCGAGAACGCCTCGGTCATGTTCAAGATGTCTCCCGAACCCGTAGGGTCTACACACTTAAGGTTCGGTGACGCTAGGGTTATAGAGATATTAGTATGCAGTAACCTGAAAGTTGTTCGGAGTCCCGGATGAGATCCCGGACGTCACGAGGAGTTCGGAATGGTCCGGAGGTAAAGAATTATATATAGGAAGTCCTATTTGGACATCGGGACAAGTTTCGGGGTCATCGGTATTGTACGGGACCACCGGAGGGGTCCCGGGGCCCACCGGTGGGGCCACCTGCCCCAGGGGCCACATGGGCTGTAGGGGTGCGCCTTGGCCTATATGGGCCAAGGGCACCAGCCCCAAGAGGCCCATGCGCCAAGAGAGAAAAAAGGGAGAGTCCTACAAGGGAAGGCACCTCCGAGGTGCCTTGGGAGGATGGACTCCTCCCCACCCTTAACCGCACCCTTCCTTGGAGGAAGGGGCAAGGGCTGCGCCCCCTCTCCCTTGGCCCTATATATAGTGGGGAAAAAGGAGGAGCAAACCAATCTAAGGCCTGGCGCCTCCCTCTCCCTCCCGTAAGGATGGCAATTTTACCCACGGGTACGGGTACCCGCGGGTACCGTACCCGCATGGGCAGGGTATGGGCTTAATTTTATACCCATGGGTAATACCCATACACTACCCGTTAAGTCATGGGTAGGGTACGGGTATAACCTTGTACCCGCGGGTATACCCATACCCTGCCCGCTTATAAACTAATGTTAAGTTGTCGTCAATTAATAATTAATTTGTCATATGGCTTGTCTACTCCTATTGACTTATGAGTTTGTTGTACTCATCTACCAGTTATTGAGTTGAAATAATTGTTTTTTTGTCAAATATGCTATCAATGAGCGTACAAATGTGAACAACTCATGTACTATTTGTTCTACCTGCTGGGTACCAATGGGTATGGGTACCCATCGGGTATGGGTATGGGTAAAGTTTCATCCCCATGGGTACGGGTATGGGTAGAATTTTGTACCCACCGACTATACGGGTATGGGTATGGTATTGCTCTACCCTGCCCATACCCTACCCATTGCCATCCTTACCCTCCCGTGACACATCTTCCTCCTCCCGCAGCGCTTAGCGAAGCCCTGTTGGAATCCCGCTACTTCCACCACGCCGTCGTGCTGCTGGATCTCCATCAACCTCTCCCTCTTCCTTGCTGGATCAAGGCGTGGGAGACGTCTCCGTTCCGTACGTGTGTTGAACGCGGAGGTGCTGTCCGTTCGGCACTAGGATCATCGGTGATCTGAATCACGGCGAGTACGACTCCATCAACCCCGTTCTCATGAACGCTTCCGCTTAGCGATCTACAAGGGTATGTAGATGCACTCTCCTTCCCCTCGTTGCTGGTTTCTCCATAGATAGATCTTGGTGACACGTAGGAAAATTTTGAATTTCTGCTACGTTCCCCAACAGGCAGTGCGATAGGAAGTGGGCCCAGTCAAAACAGAGAGACCGTACCAATCAGGGGAGTAGCGATCAGGCGGAGGGCGAGGCCGAGCATGGAGGTTATGAACGGGAGGGGGTGTGAGAGGAGGTGCACCCGAGGTGGAAGACTCGTCAGTGGCAATATCCTCAGTACGAGAACATCGAGTATAGTGGAGAGGAAACGGTGAGAGAGGACGACAGACTGGAAAGGATGGGGGAGAGGCGGAGGAGGAGGAGGGAGAAGACGGGGTCGGAGGTGAATGAGAAGGAAGGAGAGGTGCCGGAGGAAGAGGTGACACATGATAGCAGGGTGTATCAGGGAGAAGAAGGAAAGAAAGGTCGTCCATAGAGAAGCTCGAGGAAGAAGAACGTGGGTAGTAAGAGCGAGACTCGTCAAAAGTCACATCACGCGAGATGCGCAAGCGACGACCCACTGGATCCCAACACCGATAGCCCTTGTGCTCATCACTATAGCCAAGGAAAACACACTTGACCGACTGAGCAGTCAGTTTGGTGCGTTCGCGGTGGGCAAGAAGAACATAGCAGACGTATCCAAACATACGAAGAGCTGAGTAGTCAGGAGAGCGACCGGTGAGACACTCCATAGGAATGCCATCTTGCAGAGCAGTCGATGGTTGAATGTTGATGAGATAGGTGGATGCGGAAACAACCTCAGCCCAAAAATGGGGTGGAAGGGAAGCAGCAATCATCAGCGCACAAGCCGTCTCAAGCAAATGACGATGCTTTCGCTCGGCAACACAATTCTGAGCATGAGCACCCGGACAGGAGAACTGGGCAAGAGTACCTTGTTCCGCGAGAAAACCACGCAACATCTGAGAGATATACTCTCCAGCGGAGTCAGGACGAAAAGTACGAATGGGCGTGGCAAACTGGGTGTGAACCATGGCGGCAAAGTGTTTGTATATAGGGAGAACCTCGCTACGAGATTTCATAAAGTAGAGCCAAGTGTAGCGAGAGAAATCATCAATAAACAAAACATAGTAGCGATGACCACCTTTGAATCAAAGGAGCAGCACCCCGCACATCGTAATGAACTAAGTCAAAAGGACGCCGAGATACGACTCACTAGTAGGATAAGGTAACTGAGTCTGTTTGCCAAGTCTGCAGCCATTACAATGTAAGGAGACATCTCCAGATACAGACCCTAAGAGGCCCTGACGAACTAAAGAAGACAAGCGAGAGCCACAGATGTGACCGAGGCGATGATGCCACTGCTGGAAGGACGCAGACGAAGAGGCGGCAAGAGCATGAGAGCTGGCATCAGTGGTGGCAGCGGAAGGAACACAAAGCCAGTCAACCTCCCAAAGGCCCTCTGACTCACGGCGCCAGGGGCCAGCACCAACCAAAGCCTTGGTGCGACGATCCTGAATGGAGCAAGAGTCGGTATCAAGAATGACACGACAACCAGAATCAGTAAGTTGGGCAGCGCAAAAAAGATTCATGGTAAGGTGAGGAACATGTGAAACACTCGGAACAGAAAAAGATGGAGTGGAAAGAATACCACGACTAGAAACAGGAAGAGACGTGCCATCGGCAGTAAGAACATTGACAGGCGAATCAAGAGGTCGAAGAGAAGACAACACGAAAGAATCAGAAGACATATGAAAAGAGGCTCAAGAATCCAGAACCCACGAAGATTTACCTGACTGAGTAGATGCCTGTGGTGGTGCGGAGGAGGATGCGGTCACAGCAGCAGCAGAGCCAGTCAATGAGGAGCCTGAGGAAGCAAGGAGACGCTTGAGGCAAACAATGTCCTGGTCAGTGAGTGACGGAGTCGAGGAAGACACAGGAGGCCCGCTGGAGGAGGAGCGCCTCTGGTCTCGCTTCTTTTGGCGACAATCAGACTCTGGGTAACCTTGCCGGGAGCAGTAACCACATACGGTGTCACGGCGCGACGTGCCCTTCTCAGGATAAGAAGGACGGCTCACCCCCCCTGGAGGAGTAGGCAGGAGCGGCGGAGCAGTGAGGCGAGAGCAGACGACACAGGAGCCCGGGCAGCCAATACTGACGGAACCAGAAGCAACCCAGCAGAGCGAAGGCGTGTCTCCTCAGCACGAAGCTCGACAAGAACCTCCGAGATAGGGACACGACCACGAGCAAGCAAGTGAGCACGCCTGGGCTCAAACTCAGAGCGGAGACGAGATAAGAACTCATGAACCCTCTGAAACTCCAAGTCAGACCGCGTAGTCTGACAGCAATGGCAAGTGCCACAAACAACTGTCCGCAGTGAGTCAAGCTGACGCCAGATGGCAGAGCACTTTGAATAGAACTCATCAACAGACGAGTCACCCTGCTGAAGAGCATGCTCTTGACGCACCACAAAGAGGTATAAAGGATTGACAGAGGGCTGATAGCGCTGACAAAGATAGGACCACATCGCTGCAACAGTGCTAAGTGCCATGAACTCCGAAGCAAACTGAGGGAGGACACTGGCAGTGAGAACAGCAGCAGCTTGAGCATCATCATTGCACCACTGAGTATAAGCAGACAGACCATCCCGGTAGACTGAGAGGGCGTCAGAGTAAGCAGATACCTGCTGATCATAGGCATCAACTGCAGCATCATCACGGGCCTTGGCTGCATCCCGATCAGCCTGAGAAGCATCAGGAGCAAGGACCGGTGGTATCGGCGGAACAGGAGCCACCGGAGCAACAGGGCAGGGCGGACAGGGTACCTCGCCAGAGAGAACACCCCACAGAAGAAGTCCGCGCATGTGGATACACATGAACCCCACAACTCAGCATAGTTGGTGCCATCGAAGATCACCGAGCACCGAGGAACAGCTAAATAGCCAGACGAAGACATGCTGGTTGTCTCTTCTTCTTCCTTTTTTTTGGAGTCAACGGAAACAGGAAATCCCACGCACTGGATCGAGGGGATCGAGCACGCTCACGCGAGATCGAGGGGATCAGGCACCTCGCGGGCTCGCTCGCGAGCTGGATCGAGGGGAGCGTGCTCCTCAGGCGCTGGAACGAGCGCTCGCTCGCGAGCCTCCCACACGCGCAGGAGCGGGCCTCTCACGGGCCTCCCGCACGCTCGCTTGCTTGGCCAGGCGAGCAGAGCCCAGAGGCCGGCGGCAGCAACGAGAGCAGGGCTCGGCGGGAGGGAGGGAGCGGTCGGATTGGGCGGCGGCGGAGGCGCGAGGGAGCTGCCAAAACCCGGAGGAGCTCGAGGCACTACTAGGAAAAGGCCTACTAATGGCGCATCACTGGTGCGCCATTACTAGCACGCCATTAGTAATTTTTACTAATGGCGCACCACTGACGCGCCATTAGTATCTGGTATACTAATGGCGCACCACCGTGCGCCATTAGTATAGGCCACAAGGCGCCATTAGTATAGGCCACCGTGCGCCATTAGTATAGGCCACGGTGCGCCATTAGTATTTTTGAATTTTGAAGGCGGGAAAATAGTAGTGGCGCACTGCCTAACCCCCACCGTCGCCATTGCTATTTTTGAATTTTGAATTTGGATCTGGATCGTGATTTTTTGCCCATTTTTGCTAGTTTTTTTGCTCGTTTTTGGCACGATATTATTTCAAAATTTGTTCCTGTTTTTGGATCTTGTACGTTCTTTTGCCGTGTTCTTTTGCCGGAGAGGAGTTCACGCGAGGAGGAGGAGGAGGTCACGGAGAGGCGCCGCCTACATCGCGGGAGAGGCGGAGGAGGTCGCGGAGAGGAGTTCACCAAGCATCGGAGAGGAGGAAGGAGAAACCACGAGGGAATGGGAGGAGAGGAGGAGGAGGAGCTCACGGAGAGGAGGGAGGAGAAACCGTGAGGGGAGGGGAGGTGAGGAGAGGAGGGAGGAGGAGGTTCCCGGAGAGGAGGAGGTCGCCGGAGAGGAGGAGGAGGTCGTCGGAGAGGAGGAGGAGGTCGCCGGAGAGGAGAAGGAGGTCGCCGGAGAGGAGGAGAAGGAGTGGAGGAGAGGAGAGGAGGAGATGGAGTGGAGGAGAGGAGAGGAGGAGATGGAGTGGAGGAGAGGAGAGGAGGAGATGGAGTGGAGGAGAGGTGGAGTGGAGGAGATGCGCCCAGCCATATATACGACATAGTAATGGCGCACCGTGGGCCGGTGCGCCATTAGTAACTTTTATTTTATTTTTTGACTTATTTTGAATTTTGAAGGCAGGAAGATACTAATGGCGCACCATGGGCCGGTGCGCCATTAGTAATTTTTTTTTTATTCTTTTGACTTATTTTGAATTTTGAAGGCGGGAAGATACTAATGGCGCACCATGGGCAGGTGCGCCATTAGTAACTTCTTTTTTTATTTTTTTGACTTATTTTAAATTTTGAAGGCGGGAAGATACTAATGGCGCACCATGGGCAGGTTCGCCACTAGTGAGTTTGAATTTTTTTGAATTTTTTTGCCTCTCCAGATCTTAAAAGCCCCGTATCTTTTTTCTGTTAGGTATTTGAGGATTTTGAAAATGTTTAACGGGGTTCCCCCGGTTAAATTCGGATGTAACTTTTCAAGTAGATGATTTTTCATATAAAAAACTTTTTCATCCGAGTTAGTATGCAAGAGTTATGCCCATTTTTACAAATTCTCGAGAGATTTTGCAAATGATGTCGAAATTCATATTTGCAAATTTTCCCAACAACTAGACCACATATCACATGGGAAACTTATTTTCTTTTATTTTTTGACATTTTCATCATTTTCTTTTATTTTTTAAAACTGAAAAGGCGATCCACCGGAGGGGGGGTGCATTCGGTGGAAGTGGTGGTTGTTACTAATGCCGCACCGTGGCATGGTGCGCCATTACTAGTTCAACTGTAATGGCGCACTACTCCCACGGTGCGCCATTAGTAGTTTTGACAAAAAATTTAAATTTTTTTATTAATGGCGCACCCGCGATGTGGTGCGCCATTAGTATTGGATACCAATGGCGTATCAACACATGGTGCGCCATTAGTATATAGTAATGGCGCACCACATGTCTGGTGCGCCATTAGTGTCAATTCCATCTATAGCCCTTTTCCTAGTAGTGAGGGAAGCAGCCGGTCAACGGGTGCTGGCGGGGCAGATGGGGAGAGCGGAGCGAAGAGGAGGTAGCTGGGCTGTGGACGAGGCTGGCCGGGCGCGAGACAACAGGGACCTGGCTGGGGCAGCCGGACCTGGCCGGGGCAGCCGGATCCGGGACGGGATAGGCCGGAATCGGGAGAAATCTAGCACGGAGTTGCAGCGTGCGGGGGAGAGGGGAACCTAACATCTGATACCATGTTGGATAATGAGCAACTATGTTTCCTGAGGGCCAAAGGCCATTACATATACATGTGTGTCAAAGTGCAGAAAACCCCTTATACAACGGGGATATACCGAAAAAGGATTATACACATCTAACAAGTACCAGGTGAGGGGGGGGGGGGGTATGCATGGTGATGGATCTTTGCTTGCAACATCCAGAGGCTCTTCAATGGACAAGGAGCCAGTGCCGGCAAGTGAACCGAAGAAGAACTGCACGGCAGCACGCGTCGTTACCGGAGTTAAGGCAGCATGAAATTTCAGCACACAATAGAATAAGTGAAGATGAGGTAACAAGATTAGGGGGTGATTGTTGGAACTAATCTCGTTACATCTTCTGTTTAGACTGTTTTTATCCTTTGCTTCCACGTTATATGTAATTTTTTTAGAGTCCTAGTCACGTAGGAGTGCTTGCATGCATTGTTTGTTGTACTGCATGCGAACTACACGGGTCAGAGGTGTGCTAGTTCACGCTGCGGCCAGGTCGTTTAGTTGTTAGGATTCTACCGAGTCGTCTGGCACTTTCCATTGCATCGTGGGATGGCACGACACTTTAAGTGGATCGTGATGGACTTAGATCTTTACTGGATGGAATAAAAGGAAAGGGCAAAAAGGACGCAAAGATTACGCGTCGCAAAATCTCTCTCTCCCGACGGCGTCTGTCTTCTCAGTTTTCCTTCAGCCTTCGTGTGTGTGCCTTGTGTTCTTCAGAGAAAAGGTTTAGAGAAAGAGAGGGTAGATCACTGCCAGAAAATCTATCACATAAAGCCATCTAATTTTGCAAGTGATAAGTACGGACTCATCATCGACGAGTACCTTCAGGGTACCTGCATCTGCATGTGATGAGATATTCTATCACAGATGTTTGCCTCACCTTCAAAAGGAGGTAAAACGATGCAACATGGGGTTACTTACCAAATTCAATCGCCACCATGATGATAGGCAGCTCGGACGAGGACACAACTTTGTGTTGCAATTCCGCAAGGAACGGCAGAACCGCTACGATCAGAATGATCCTAAAGATCGATTCGATGCATGGTGTATAATCTGAGCGCTAAGGAAAAACGTCCCGGCTCTCATGCCACAATGTCATAGCAATCCTTGGCTCCTTGCTAATTCTGATGAGCATTCCTACCGAATGCCCTTGCAACTATTGCCACGGAAATTTTTTCTCCATGCGATCAATCTTAAGTCTAAGTGAATGGTCTCCTGAAGACCGATGAAATCTTGATGCTCTCTGTGAATGTAGTCTTTAAGTTTTATAGGCGGCGGCCAGAGTGACCAAAGCCTCTAAAATGAATACATCTCATTTGATGGAGGGAATGATGAGGTGACAGCTGGAACTATATAAATAACTGACGCTATGGTTGGTGAGTCCTAGGAGTCCTAGTTATGGTTTACACGTACTTTTGGCACCCATATATATTAGCAGGACAGAGATGCCGTACGAACTTTCTCTAATGTGCGAACTTGGCCTTGGCCTAGTTATGGTTGGTGGAGTATTAGATAGTTTTCAGTCGCAAAGAGAGAGTAGTGCGACGAAGAATTTGAGAGACTCCTAATGTCAGAATGATTTGCCTTTGGGAATGAGAAGCACCGAGAATTTAAGCGACTCTCAACTTAGCACGCGCATAAGCAATGATGACTTAACCTACTTCCACCGCAGTCTAAGATAGACGCTTATTGGGCTCATAACTCACCGGAGTAGTTGATCACTTCTAGCATGAGTAAGAAACATCTGCACAGCCGGCGGCGAGCAACCGAGTCTTCCGGTATCTGTTCGTGTGTAATCACCAGATCGTGACAAAGTGATAAGAGAAACCGGTCATCCCAATCGATTTCGTGTGTGTTCCTTCTAAGCTTCAAGCTAGATTCGCTCAAGCTGGTCGGTTAGCTAATTAGCAGATTCGGCCGTACAAGAAATGCTCTGCCTGTCAAAAAAAATCTCGTCGTAAAGCATATCTACGTGAGCGCTGAAGAAGCAAAGCATATAGGCAAGGTTTTTAATTTCGGAAACCAAATTATTTCGGACCTCATTGGAAATTTCGCATATTTCAGAAAGGAGCTCTTTTATGATGATTGGCGAGTTACAACTCGTAATTTCGTGTAACTCCGCCTCCATTTTTTTCTAACCGTCGGATCTGAGAAATGACTTGAAGGTTTTTTTTGAGGTGAAAAGGATAATCGCTAGTCAATCCCTGGCACAGCATTCGTCGTTGTTAGGCTCCTCAATCCCCTCGGACAGGATCCGCCGCCAACCCTGCCCTCGATCGTGACACCGCCAGCTTCCCTCCCGTCGCTCGTGCCGCCGCCGCCGCCGACCCTCGCACAGCCGCAGCCGCCTGCTCTCCTCTGCTGCCCCAGCGGCCAGCGCCCCGAGCATCGCCCCGTCGAATAGGCGCTCCCCACGACAGCGCCTCCTCCCTGGATCAGCCACTGACGGCCATCAACGTCGACGACCCAATCCATAGAAAGGTAACCCCGGGGCTTAATCTTCCGTCGCCGCCGCCGCCGCCGCCGCCGAGGACGACCCTGTTTTTTCATGTACATCCTCTGACCCCGTTATCCTGGGCAGTTGTCCGCCGCCGCCGAGGACGGAGAAGGTCCGGTGTCTATAACCGTCGATTCCCGCCCAGGACGAGTATCCCTCCCAGCCCCCTGCGTCGCCGTCTGCCTCTGACGATTCCGCACGCGTGTAGGCGACAGTGGAACAAATTCAGACATTCAAAGATATCCGTCCGTCAAAATATTCAGGTTCTGCACTTCTGTATTTCACGCCATTCTTCCTTTGTTCTCTGGTTTGCATTGCATGTGCACAGTAAACCACATAGTCGTCCATCACTGAATGTCTGAATTTGTTCCATTCAGACATTCAAAGTCACATTCCCCATGCGTGTAGGTTACAGTGGAACCGGTCTGATCGCTTTGCAGTTTCTCAATTTGTTCGCTATGTTCTGAAATCACTTATATAAAAATCAACAAGTTTCTGAATTAATGATCTAAAAAGCATCTAGCTTCTCAAAATCAACAAGTCAGCAATGCTGATCGATGGTCCAAACACCCATTGCTGATCGAGTAGATGTCACACCCATTGCGGTTTGGGTAAGATTAGATCCAGTTTACGGTAGTTATAAAGCAGATGTCACACGCATTGCAGATGTATTTGTCACGTCTAGTAGATTGAGTGGTTTTGTTATTTGATTTAAGATTTCTTCTATGATTTACTATTACCGTGAACTGATGTATTCATAGCCAGTGAGTTGTAATTGCAGATGACTATTGACTATTGAGTGTGATTCGATCATGACATTTTGTACAGCGGCTTTTTCTTTCTTCATATGAACAATACTGTAATCATAAAAGGCATGAGATGTTGCACTTTTTTTAACTTGTTCTGAACCTTTTATGTTGAGAGGAATATGTGAGTAGGGAAATTCTTTTACTGCCGGTGCATGATTGAGACCAGTTTTTAATTTGTATGTGATATGCAGGAAGACATGGCCGATGTAAGTGCTGAGTGTATGACTGAGTACGACGACGTTGTCAGCAGGATGTTTGATAGCGAGGAAGAGGGTTTTGAGTTCTATAACAAGTTTGCTCTTGAGAAAGGCTTTAGTGTGAGGAAAGGATATGTTGAGTGGGATGAAGCGAACGAGAAGATAATTCTGAGGAAACTTGTCTGTAGTCGTGAAGGTTGCCATGAAGAGAAGCACATGGAGAGGAAGAGAAAAGATAGGTTCTGATTGCACAAGATGGCAACAAGGAATCAAGCCGTGGTCAGGAGGAATGCATTAGGTTTGGTCCGGTACTGCCACAGACGACGGAAATTGATTGTGGAGATTTGGAAAAGGTTCTGGACCTAGTGCATGTGCAAGGCCGAGGTGCACCGAAGAAAAGGTTGCAGGCAAAGATGAAGAAGCAAAGATCAAAGAGGAAATGTGGCTACTGTAGGGTGACAGGTCATGATCGGCGTAAATGCACTAAACTGCAAGAGGTGTCAAATATGTCCATTTTTTATTTTTGCATCTGCTTTACTCATTAATATAGTGCACTAATTATATCTGTTGCTGTGTAGGAAATGATGGCAGCAAACTGTTAGCTACAACTATCTCTGCAAGGGGTTTCGTGGTAGGAAACGGTTGCGCTTGTGGTCCATTTTTCAAGTATTAAATTCTGCAAGTATTTCATTCTCCACGATCTCGCCGCTCCTCCGTCTGCGATGCCTCAACCTCCTCATAGCCCTGCACATGTAAGCAACAGAGTGCATTTTTGTGATTGTTTTCCTTCTTCAGTAGCACCTGAATGAGTCTTTTTTCTTTGCTGGTCGTCAGTATACTATAGCATGTTCAGTAGTTGCAGGCAGCAGACTATATGGCAATGTAAACTACATTCTGTCTATACAAAGAATCCTGAATGGGTCTTTTTTCAAGCTAACCCATGTGATGGGCTGATGGCAGCAAACTGTTAAGTACAACTCTCTGTACAAGGGCTTTCTTGGTACGAAACTATTACCCTTGTGATCCTGTTATGAAATATTTATTACTGCAAGTATGACTGAGCTTGAATAACATCAGTTTTACTTGTCAATTCATGTATCATATTTGTCTTCTTAATAGTATTATTAGGTTGGTTTCCATATATTTCTAATATGAAAATAATTGTTGCTTAGCCGAGTAAAGAATGAAACTGTCTGCATGTTACTTATTAATTACTTGAAACTGACCACTGTTTTGAGATGTACAGCATATGTTCACAGAATTGTAAAATTTCTGCAGTTCAAATATGCACATATTTGGAGGTTGCATTGCATATTTGCATATATGTCTATGATGATACTTCTTTCCGAAAATGAGATTGCCATATGTAGTTGAGATCCGGGTTGTAACTACGACATCACACTTTCTGCCGACGCTGTGCAATTTCTTAAACTTTTATAACTATTTCTCCGTATTCTTCTACATGCTGGTGTGCTGAGAAGATCAAGCGCGCTAAGAAGATCAATCAGGCAGAGAAAAAAGTCCGTGGTTCTAGATTCTCAGGCAAGGCAGAGAAGACTCATGGTAGGCAAGGTGTACTTGTCCGTACAAAAAACATCGTACATTTAATGGCAGCTGATCATGTAGTAAAAACATCATACATTGAAGACATGTGGGAGGTTGAAGATGATGTTCGATGAGTTCTTGGCTTTCATGAGTATGTAGTCATTTATCCGGTTGTTGTAATTGAACACATACATGTGTGTCTCTGCTTGTGTGCCGCTATTAGCCCCCTCCTTTAGGTTCTCTGTTTTAGTCTGTTTTGCCCAGCTATTAGCCCCCTCCTTCTTTTACAACAAACCAGAGAAGGTTAGGTAATATTCTTTGCTTGTTTCATGAAATGCGCCTCTGCAAATTTGCATCAATCCATAATGTGGTGAGATTCTTACAAAAATGGTGGATTAATTGACATTACGAAGATGCTGAAGAGTTAAAAAAAGGTATGAGAATTTAGTAAAATTGATCAATTAATTAATCATCCTTACTGTTTGACTTATGCTCAGCTCATGTTGCTAATCATTCTTACAGTTCCTGAATGATGCAAATCATTCTAACATGCATAAAAAATAACCAACCAGTGCAAATTTAATGCTCTGGCATAGACTGTTGCGTGAGATAACACTAGTTTTGACAAGTGTAGCATATGCAATACAAAAATAGTAAAAGCCGCAATTTAGTATGTGGGCATCTAAAAATTGAGCAACAAGTCAAAGTTGAAAGCCTATTATTGTAAACATAGACTCACAATTGTCACTTGAATGAAGTGATTGTTGGATCGAAAATAATACAAACACTACTTGGGACAATAATTCAGCTCCAAAGCTTGAAATTGTAGAAAAACCAAAAGCCTATTGAAGAGGCTCGTCATTGCTGCCGAAATCCAATGCTACTGGTAATATACACCCCATGGTGATTGTTGGTGTCAAAACCGGCGGATCTCGGGTAGGGGGTCCCGAACTATGCGTCTAGGCGGATGGTAACATGAGACAAGGGACACGATGTTTTTACCCAGATTCGGGCCCTCTCGATGGAGGTAATACCCTACTCCTGCTTGATTAATATTGATAATATGGATAGTACAAGAGTAGATCTACCACGAGATCAGAGAGGCTAAACCCTAGAAGCTAGCCTATGGCATAATTGTTGTTCGTCCTACGGACTAAAACCCTCCGGTTTATATAGACACCGGATAGGTTAGGGTTACACAGAGACGGCTACAATGGTAGGAGATCTACATATCCGTATCGCCAAGCTTGCCTTCCACGCCAAGGAAAGCCCTATCCGGACACGGGACGAAGTCTTCAATCTTGTATCTTCATAGTCCAGGAGTCCGGCCAAAGATGATAGTTCGGCTATCCGGACACCCCCTAATCCAGGACTCCCTCAGTAGCCCCCTAACCAGGCTTCAATGGCGATGAGTCCGGCGCGTAGATTGTCTTCGACATTGCGAGGCAGATTCTTCTCCAAATTCCATATACTTGTCGAATAGTGTTCGGCTTCTAATAAATGCTGCGCTCCTTGGCTTCCACGCCCAATAACGGCCATCTTCCACGTGTTTTGAATGAATGCGAAAAGCCAGGGTATTTTTACACTTATCCCCCTAGCTGCGCAAATGAGCTGTCTATAAGGGGCGAGGATCTAGATCTGAGTCACACCATCCCCCCTCCGCGAGCTTTCATCGGAGCGCCTTTGACAAAAAGCCATTCCACCATGGTCGGCCAACGCGGCTCCTCCTCTCGCACTCCCAGCCCTCAGCCGGGAAATTGGGAGAGATGCTCAGTCCCGCATAGCGAGCTAGTTATACTCCAAACCAAGGGATTTCTTCCCTCGGCCTTCATGGTTCCGGTTCGAGCCGGACTTGCCACCTACAAGGGTGGAAAGCAAGCGGAGAGTGTCCCCGATCCCTCTAAAGGAGAGCGGGTGCGCTTTATCTCTTATCTAGTAAGAGGACTCGGATTTCCAATTCATCCGTTTCTCCGGGGGCTCTTGGAGTTCTACGGACTCCAGTTGCACCACCTTACGCCTGCCTCCATTTTGCACATCGCGGGCTTCGTGGCCCTTTGCGAACTGTTCCTGGGCGTCGAGGCTCATTTTGCGTTGTGTAAGAGATTATTCTGCCTTGTACCCCGTTCTCATGAGGGGTCAATATATCAAGTGGGCGGAGCCGAACTATGGCGCATCGCCGGGACCGGATATCTATCCGGAACCCCGAAGAAGGCGTCCAAAGACTGGCCTTCGAAATGGTTTTACATGGAGGACGTCCCGCTGCCGGATCCTGTTCGGATCGGCCTTCCGGAGTTTAGCAACGCTCCTCTGAAGAAGCGCCTAAGCTGGCGTCCGCGGAGCCCCCAGAGGGAAAATGACCGGGAGGTCCTTTACTTGATGAGCCAAATAAGATTACTGGCTCATGCCGGATTGACCATGACTGGAGTCATGGCAATCTGCATTATGAGGGGAGTGCAGCCGCTCCAATATAGGGGCCACCCCATGTGGGACTTCAACGGGGAGGACGATGCCACCCGCCATGGCCGCAAAGGGCCGGGATCGGTCACCGAACTGGTGAAGACCTTGTCTGCCATGTACAAAGGAGAAGAGGAGGATTTTCTCCGCGTCAACCCACTGAACGGGTTTTCTTCGAATAATCCTCGAAGTTGGGTAAGCAAATATCTTTGTGGCCTGTCCGATCCATGTTCCCGTGGTTAAATATCTCATTTCATGGTTTCTACGCAGGAACTGCGCCGGGCCGTGGAGAAGATACATAGCCCGCCCCCACAACCCGAGGATCCGGAACGGTCCCTCGATCCGGCCTCCGAAGAGGATTCGGATATAAAGGTGGAGTTGATCGACAGGGTGTTCCACCAACTTAGCATCGACAATGCTTTGGTTGCCATTACGGCCGATTGCCCCGGAATACTTCCAGCCTCACAGGTAACTGAGACTGAGGTCCCAATACTCTGATAATGACCCATTCGTGCTTATTTTTTGATCACCGTATACCAATGGTGTTTCGCAGGGTGTGCCTTCGAGGCAGGAAGCCGAGCCCGCGGCGGCTAGCCAACAAGGGGCAGTACGGCCCCGCAGGCTAAAAAGAAGTGATGTCCGGATCGAAACTCCGCCGCAACCGTATGGCGTGTCACAATATCCCCAGGATTGATTCCTGGAAGGCGTATTAACGCTGGTGCTCTTTTCAGGAAAAAGAGCGCTCGCCGGACTGAGTCCGGAGAGGTTGCCAATCGAACCTCCGCCACCAGGGCTCCAAATCCGGGTCCGAAGCGGAGCGAAACACGAGGCGTGCGTCGGATGCTCCTCCGACAGAGGATGCCGAAAGATTGTCCGCCACCAACTTCGAGGTGGAGAGCGGCATGAATCACAGGTGCCGCCAGACAGTTCTTCGTGACGCATGTTTCTCCCAAGAGGTCATGAATGCCTTCAATTCGGGAGATGCGCACCTCCGTGCCGCTCAAGATGGTCTAGCCAGAGCCACGGAGCAGTATGTAAAGGACATACGGGTAAGGAAATTTGACAGTTATATATGTCAGTAGCCCCCGAGACTTAAATTAGTTAGAATAACTGATTTAAGGATCATTTGTTATGCAGGATCATACAAAAAAGAATACCCGACTGTCCCAAGAGCGTGAAGAATGCAAGGCCCAACTTGAGGCCGCACTAGCCGCTACAGGGGGAGCCATAAAGACCCCCTCTGGTAATATATGCTTCAAAAGATAAATAGTTTATGAAGTGCGGCGGGTGTGTAAATCTGACAATAATATTGCAGATGGCGCCGGACTAGATCCGGACAAGCAACAGCTCATGCGCCGGCTGAAGGCTGGCGAGAGTGTGCTTACGAGGGTGCGGCAGGAGAAAAATTACCTCCAAGATGCCAACACCCAAGTGGGTGAGGAACTAAAGGATGTTCGTGCCCAGTTGTCTGACTCCATAAAGGAGAATCGACGGCTTCGTCGTGGCATTTTCAGTAAGTGCTTGAACGAACTTTAAAAGAGTTCGGCGAGGAAGGCGACTAACATAAACATGTATGTAGGTTTGCTCACAGTCGTCCCCGAGGAGGAGATGCCCAGTTCTTGGTGATCTTCTTCCCGAATCGTCGGCTACTGCACGAACGAAGTTCGGCAGGTGATGCAAAGCGTCGGTCGAGCCTTGTGGCCATCTATCTCCCTGCCCAAGGCATTGGGGGCTGGCAGAGCGGCTTCAAGGAGCACGGCGGCGCTCCGACTATGGAAGATATCGGCCTGCCGTCAAGCCACCAGGAGGCCTGGGCCATGGTAAAGACGCGGTACGGTTGTTGACCCAAACCACATGGCGAGGTCGGACTGTGGGGCCCGATGGGAAGGAGATCCTGAAAGTTAGTGTACGGCCAAGTAGAATTGGCCGCCAAGTATTCCCAGCAAGATTGTAAATTAGATAGCCTATTAGATGGCATTGAGGAGGAATACAATGAGTAGAGTTGACTATGTAATTGAATATGACATGAAAAATGTCTTCTAGCCGGATTGTAGATCGTTTGTCATAGCGGACTGTCGGTGTCAAAACCGGCGGATCTCGGGTAGGGGGTCCCGAACTGTGCATCTAGGCGGATGTAACAGGAGACAAGGGACACGATGTTTTTACCCAGGTTCGGGCCCTCTCGATGGAGGTAATACCCTACTCCTGCTTGATTAATATTGATGATATGGATAGTACAAGAGTAGATCTACCACGAGATCAGAGAGGCTAAACCCTAGAAGCTAGCCTATGGTATGATTGTTGTTCGTCCTACGGACTAAAACCCTCCGGTTTATATAGACACCGGATAGGGTTAGGGTTACACAGAGTCGGTTACAATGGTAGGAGATCTACATATCCGTATCGCCAAGGAAAGTCCCATCCGAACACGGGACGAAGTCTTCAATCTTGTATCTTCATAGTCTAGGAGTCCGGCCAACGGTGATAGTTCGGCTATCCGGACACCCCCTAATCCAGGACTCCCTCAGTAGCCCCCGAACCAGGCTTCAATGGCGATGAGTCCGGCGCGTAGATTGTCTTCGGCATTGCGACGCAGGTTCTTCTCCAAATTCCATATACTTGTCGAATAGTGTCTGGCTTCTGATAAATGCTGCGCTCCTTGGCTTCCACGCCCAATAACGGCCATCTTCCACGTGTTTGAATGAATGCGAAAAGCCAGGGTATTTTTACACTTATCCCCCTAGCTGCGCAAATGAGCTGTCTATAAAAGGGGCGAGGATCTAGATCTGAGTCACACCATCCCCCCTCCGCGAGCTTTCATCGGAGGGCCTTCGACAAAAATCCATTCCACCATGGTCGGCCAACGCGGCTCCTCCTCTCGCGCTCCCAGCCCTCAGCCGGGAAATTGGGAGAGATGCTTAGTCCCGCATAGCGAGCTAGTTATACTCCAAACCAAGGAATTTCTTCCCTCGGCCTTCATGGTTCCGGTTCGAGCCGGACTTGCCACCTACAAGGGAGGAAAGCAAGCGGAGAGTGTCCCCGATCCCTCTAAAGGAGAGCGGGTGTGCTTTATCTCTTATCTAGTAAGAGGACTCGGATTTCCAATTCATCTGTTTCTCCGGGGGCTCTTGGAGTTCTACGGCCTCCAGTTGCACCACCTTACACCTGCCTCCATTTTGCACATCGCGGGCTTCGTGGCCCTTTGCGAACTGTTCCTGGGCGTCGAGGCTCATTTTGCGCTGTGGAAGAGATTATTCTGCCTTGTACCCCGTTCTCATGAGGGGTCAATATATCAAGTGGGCGGAGCCGAACTATGGCGCATCGCCGGGACCGGATATCTATCCGGAACCCCGAAGAAGGCGTCCGAAGACTGGCCTTCGGAATGGTTTACATGGAGGACTTCCCATTGCCGGATCCTGTTCGCATCGGCCTTCCGGAGTTTAGCAACGCTCCTCTGAAGAAGCGCCTAAGCTGGCGCCCGAGGAGCCCCCAGAGGGAAAATGACCGGGACGTCCTTTACTTGACGAGCCGAATAAGATTACTGGCTCATGCCGGATTGACCATGACTGGAGTCATGGCAATCTGCATTATGAGGGGAGTGCAGCCGCTCCAATATAGGGTTCACCCCATGTGGGACTTCAACGGGGAGGACGATGCCACCCGCCATGGCTGCAAAGGGCCGGGATCGGTCACCGAACTGGTGAAGACCTTGTCCGCCATGTACAAAGGGGAAGAGGAGGATTTTCTCCGCGTCAATCCACTGAATGGGTTTTCTTTGAATAATTCTCGAAGTTGGGTAAGCAAATACCTTAGTGGCCTATCCGATCCATGTTCCCGTGGTTAAATATCTCATTTCATGGTTTCTACGCAGGAACTGCGCCGGGCCGTGGAGAAGATACACAGCCCGCCCCCACAACCCGAGGGTCAGAACGGTCCTCGATCCGCCTCCAAGAGGATCCGGATATAAAGGTGGAGTTGATCGACGGGTGTTCCACCAACTTAGCATCGACAATGCTTTGGTTGCCATTACGGCCGATTACCCCGAATACTTCCACCTCACAGTAATCGAGGCCGAGGTCCCAATACTCGATAATGACCCATTCGTGCTTATTTTTGATCACCGTATACCAATGGTGTTTCGCAGGGTGCCTTTGGGGCAGGAGGCCGAGCCCGCGGCGGCTAGCCAACAAGGGGCGGTACGGCCCCGCAGGCTAAAAAGAAGTGCGGTCCGGATCGAAACTCCGCTGCAACGATATGGCGTGTCTCCATATTCCTAGGATTGATTCCTAGAAGGCGTACTAACGCTAGTGCTCTTTTCAGGAAAAAGAACGCTCGCAGGACTGAGTCCGGAGAGGTTGCCAATCGAACCTCCGCCAGCCAGGCTCCAAAGCCGGGTCCGGAAGCGGAGGCGAGCACGAGGCGTGCGTCGGATGCTCCTCCGACGCTGAGGATGCCGACAGATTGTCCGCCACCAACTCCGAGGTGGAGAGCGCATGAATCACAGCGCCGCCACGGACAGTTCTTCGTGACGCATGTTTCTCCCAAGAGGCCTTGAATGCCTTCAATTCGGGAGATGCGCACCTCCGTGCCGCTCAAGATGGTCTAGCCAGAGCCACGGAGCAGTATGTAAAGGACATATGGGTGAGGAAATTTGACAGTTATATATGCCAGTAGCCCCCGAGACTTAAAATAGTTAGAATAACTGATTTAAGGATCATTTGTTATGCATGATCTTACAAAAAAGAATACCCGACTGTCCCAGAGCTCAAGAGTGCAAGGCCCAACTTGAGGCAAGACTAGCCGCCATGAGGGAGCCACAGAGACCCCCTCTGGTAATATATGCTTCAAAAGATAAATAGTTTATGAAGTGCGGCGGGTGTGTAAATCTGACAATAATATTGCAGATGGCGCCGGACTAGATCCGGACAAGCAACAGCTCCTGCGCCAGCTAAAGGCTGGCGAGAGCGTGCTTACGAGGGTGCGGCGGGAGAAAAATAACCTCCAAGATGCCAACACCCAACTGGGTGAGGAACTAAAGGATGTTCGTGCCCAGTTGTCTGACTCCGTAAAGGAGAATCGACGGCTTCGTCGCGGCATTTTCAGTAAGTGCTTGAACGAACTTTGAAAGAGTTCGGCGAGGAAGGCGACTAACATAAACATGTATGTAGGTTTGCTCATAGGTCGTCCTGAGGAGGATATGCCTAGTTCTTCGGGTGATCTTCTTCCAGAACTGCGTCAGCTGCACGAACGAGTTCGGCAGGTCATGAAAGGCGTCGGTCAGGCCTTGTGGCCATCTATCTCCCTACTCGAAGGCATTGGGGAGCTGGCAGAGCGGCTTCAAGGAGAATGGCGGCGCTTCCGACTATGGAAGATATCGGCCTGCCGTCAAGGCGCCAGGGAGGCCTGGGCCATGGTAAAGACGCGGTACATGAAGGCTGACCCAAACCACATGGCCGAGGTCGGACCTGTGGGGCCTGATGGGAAGGAGATCCCTGTAAGCTTAGTGTACGGCCAAGTAGAATTGGCCGCCAAGTATTCCCAGCAAGATTGTAAATTAGATAGCCTATTAGATGGCATTGAGGAGGAATACAATGAGTCGAGTTGACTATGTAATTGAATATGACATGAAAAATGTCTTCTAGCCGGATTGTAGATCGTTTGTCATAGCGGACCTTTTGCTTCGACCTCGGGACCCAATAGTCCGAGTGTGTCCGAATACCCTCGCGGTTATATAAGAACCGGGCATGCATGGAGACAAGGCGAGGGGTCATTATTGCTGTATCGGACAAGTTCCCAACTAGTTATGTTATATTACATGGATAGTAAGAAACATCTTCCAGGAGAATAGTTCCGTTAAGGGTTCCTTTATTGGGAGGCATGCCCTAAAGTGCATGTCAAACTGCTAAGAAAGCAGAAAATCATCTGGGGGCAGATGGATAAATAGTTAAAAATCATCTTTCAGTTCACCGACCGAATATTCCCTTAAGAACGCTAGCTTTCGGCTTCACCCAGTCTGAGGTACACATCCGCTTGACCCGGCAGTAACAATCGCAGAGGTGCTCCCTTTACCCCCTAGCCGAACAATCGGGAACGTAGGGGTAAGCACAGGAGCCAGGTAACCCACCTTGGCCAAAACTTAAGTCATATCGATGCATAGAATGGTGAGTAAATGGTACATGCGGAAGTTAGACACATGTGTTGGGCATGAAGCCCGTATAAATAAGCTTCTGTTAAAGAAGCCCCCAGGTATAATGAGCGCGGACAGCGAATCAAGTATGTGCGAACAAAGCGCAAACGAGCCTCTAAAGGCTTCAAGAAGAAGGAGGAGGAAGGAGAGAAATAAAAGACAGCAAAAATGGAAAATGTGGACGGAGGAAGGAGACGAACTTGGAGTCCGGTGCTTAGGCGTAGAATCTTCGTAGACGGGCTGTGTTCCATGGGTTCGGCTCGAGTTGGTTATCCGATGTGTTTCGCAGACGGTATGCTCCGCGGGTCAGGACCTGGTCGATTATGAAGGGACCTTCCCATTTGCGCTTGAGTTTGTCCTTTTTCTTGTCCGGCAGGCGTAGAACTAGTTCGCCAATGTTGTAAGCATTGGCCCGTACTTCCCTGCTTTGATATCTTCGAGCCTGCTGTTAATAAAATGCGGGACGAGCTTTTGCCACGTCGTGCTCCTCCTCCAATGCGTCCAAACTGTCCTACCGATCGAGCTCAGCATCTCTTTCTTCATACATGCGCACGCGAGGTGAGTCATGAATTATGTCGCAGGGCAAGACTGCCTCTGCACCGTACACTATAAAAAATGGTGTGAATCCGGTAGTACGATTCGGCGTGGTCCGCAGCCCCAGTCTGTACGGAGTCGAGCCTCAACCCAGTCGTGTTAGATTCCTTGAGGGACCGCAATAGTCCGGGTTTAATGCCGCTCATGATTAGACCGTTTGCTCGCTCGACTTGGCCGTTGGTTTGAGGGTGATAGACTGAGGCGTAATAGATCTTGATGCCCATGTTTTGCACCATAATTTGACCTCATCGGCCGTGAAGTTGGTGCCGTTATCGCGATGATATTGTGGGGACACCGTAACGGTGCACTATCCCGATATCAAGTCTATCACCGGTCCGGATTCGCCGTTTTAACGAGCTTGGCCTCTATCCATTTGGTGAATTTATCCACCATGACCAATAGGTATTTTTGCTTGTGGGTTCCTCCCTTAAGGGGTCCAACCATGTCAAGCCCCTGCACATGAACGGCCGGTGATGGGTATAGTTTTGAGGGCGGTGGGTGGCATGTGGCTTTGGTTAGAAAAAAGCTGGCAACTGACGCATCGTTGGACTAAATCCTGCGCATCTGCCCGGGCCGTCGGCCAATAAAATCCTGTACGGAAGGCCTTGCCTACAAGGGCCCGGGCTGGGGCGTGGTGCCTACCCAGTCCGGCATGAATTTCAGCCAGGAGGTTTCGCCCTTCCTCTTCGGAGATACACCTTTGAAGGACTCCTGTTGTGCTTTTCTTATAAAGCTCTCCCTCATGGACTTTATAGGCTTTAGATCGCCGTACTATGCAGCGAGCCTCATTTTGGTCTTCGGGGAGTTCCTGCCTAGTTAGGTAGACTAGGAATGGTTCCGTCCACGTGGCGATAACCGCCATTATTTCGTGGGCGGAGGGTGTTATCTCGGTGGCAGAGCCTCCGATTGTGTCAGAGTGTTCGGCGTCAGGCAGTGCGGTTGAGTCCGGATTGTTATTTCGGACTCCCTTCCCATAGTACGGATGGCTTGAACAGCCGTTCGAGAAGATGTTGGGCGGGGCGGCATCGTGTTTTCGCCGATGCGTGCCAATATGTCCGCCGCCTGGTTGTTATCCCGGGCTATATGGTGAAATTCGAGCCCTTCGAACCGTGCTGACATTTTTAGGACCGCATTGCGATACGCTGCCATTTTCGGATTTTTGCAATCAAAGTCTCCGTTTATTTGAGATATCGCGAGGTTCGAGTCCCCGCGCACCTCTAGGCGTTTAATGCCCATGGAGACTGCCATCCGGAGGCCGTGCAGAAGGGCCTCGTATTCGGCTGCGTTGTTGGAGTCTGTATACATTATCTGAAGGACGTATTGGACTGTGTCCCCGGTTGGGGACGTCAGGACGACGCCAGCCCCTAGGCCGGCCAACATTTTGGAGCCGTCAAAGTGCATGATCCAATTGGAGTATGCGCCGTACTCTTTAGGGAGTTCGGCTTTGGTCCATTCGGCCACGAAGTCGGCCAAAACCTGCGACTTAATAGCTCGCCGTGGCTTATAGGTTATGTCGAATGGAAGGATCTCTATGGCCCATTTAGCAATCCGGCCCGTCGCGTCGCGGTTGTTTATAATGTCGTTAAGAGGTACTTCGGAGGCTACCGTTATCGAACACTCTTGAAAGTAGTGTCGCAACTTCCTGGATGCCATGAACACCGCGTATGCTATCTTTTGATAATGTGGGTACCGGGACTTGCATGGAGTTAGGACAGTGGACACATAGTAGACCGGTTTTTGAAGAGGGAACCGGTGTCCGTCTGTTTCTCGTTCGACGACGAGCACCGCCCTGACAACTTGATGTGTTGCGGCGATATATAATAGCATTGGTTCGCCCATGTTGGGCGCGGCTAGGACCGTATTTGTTGCCAATATGGCTTTTATTTCTTTGAGTCCGGCCGTGGTGGCAACCGTCCACTCGAAGTGTTCGGTGCGCCGGAGGAGGCGGTAAAGGGGTAACGCCTTTTCTCCCAAACGGGAAATAAAGCGGCTTAGAGCGCTACACATCCAGTCAATTTTTGTATTTGTTTGAGGTCTTTTGGAATATCCAATTGTGACAGAGCTCGGATCTTGGCTGGGTTTGCTTCAATTCCTCTACCGGACACAATGAAGCCCAGGAGCTTTCCGGCTGTAACGCCGAAGACGCATTTTTCCGGATTGAGCTTAATGTCATATTTTCGGAGATTGTCGAATGTGATCCTCAAGTCGTCTACTAGATTTTCGACATGCTTGGATTTGACGAACACGTCATCTACATATGTTTCCACTGTTTTGCCGATCTGGTTTGCCAGACATGTCTGAATCATGCGCTGATATGTTGCGCCGGCGTTTTTGAGCCCGAAGGGCATTGTGTTGAAGCAAAATGGGCCGTATGGAGTGATGAATGCTGTTGCAGCTTGGTCTGGCTCCGCCATCTTGATTTGGTGGTAGCCGGAGTACGCGTCGAGGAAGCACAATGAGTCGTGTCCTGCTGTAGCGTCGATAATTTGATCAATGCGGGGGAGGGGGAAGGGATCCTTTGGGCAAGCCTTATTAAGGTCTTTGAAATCAACACATAGGCGCCAGGATTTATCCATCTTTGGTACCATCACCATATTTGCTAGCCTGTTCGGATGTTTTATATCTCTGATGAATCCGGCTTCTAGAAGTTCGGCTAGCTCTTCTCCCATGGCCTGTCTCTTGGGTTCGGAAAAGCGCCGAAGAGCCTGTTTGACTGGCTTGAATCCTTTTAGGATATTTAGGCTGTGCTCGCCAGCCGACGTGGGATTCTGGCATGTCCGAAGGGTGCCCGCAAAATGTCCCGCTTTTCTCGTAGAAATTCTCGTAGTCTGCGCGCCTACGCCGGGGTTTAATTGTGCCCCAATGGAGGCCGTCTTTGCAGGGTTCGTTGGGTGGACTTGGAATTTGACTATTTCATCCGCTGGTTTAAAAGAGGTGGACTTGGATCATTTATCAAGTATCACATCGTCCCTGTTCACCGTGGAGCGCATCGCAGTGAGTTCCTCGGCCGCTAAGGCTTCGGATAGTGCCTCGAGGGCTAGTGCGGCTGTCTTGTTTTCGGCGCGGAGTGCTATGTTCGGATCACCAGCGAGAGTGATGATTCCGTTAGGCCCGGGCATTTTATGCTTCATGTACCCATAATGGGGTATAGCTTGAAAAATTGTGAATGCCTCTCGCCCTAATAGAGCGTGATATCCGCTGCTGAACGGGGCCACTTGAAATGTGACCTCCTCGGACCTGAAATTGTCCGGCGAGCCGAACACTACGTCCAGTGTGATTTTTCCTGTGGAGCATGCTTCTCGGCTAGGGATTATTCCTCTAAAGGTTGTGCTGCTTCGCTCAATGCGGTTCCAGTCTATTTCCATTTTTCGGAGGGTTTCCTCATAGCTGAGGTTTAGTCCGCTGCCGCCATCCATGAGTACCTTGGTAAGGCGAAGGCCGTCCACTATTGGACTGAGGACCAATGCGGCTGGTGCTTGGGCTGTTCGGAATTTAGGTTCGTCACTGGCATTAAAGGTAGTAGCCGTGTCACTCCATGGATTTATTGTTGCTACTTGGTAGACTTCGGCAAGGTTGCGGAGTGTTCATTTCTGCATGTTATTTGATGCAAAAGTCTCGAAGACTGTTAACACTGTACTGGTATTGTTGGGCTGGGATTCTGAGGCTAGAAGCTCTTCGCCACTTTTGGCCACCTGCCGTAGTATCCAACATGCTCGAAGACTATGAGTTGGAGTGGCGCCCTCTATGCTATGAATTTTGCAGGGTCCGTTTAGCCAACCCTCCAGTACGGTTCCGTACCCTTTAGGGGTTTTTTGTTTTTTGATGTTTAATCCAGGTGCTTGGTAATGATGCACCCTTTTATTTCGGACCAGGGATGTATTCGGGGCCGGATTATCCCAAAATTTACTTTCGATTTTCCAAGCACTCTCCATCGCACAGTACATTTGTACTATGGTCACCAAGTCAGCAAAGCGTGTAATTTCGCGATGACTTGTGGTGTTTAGGATTCCCTTGTCTGTGCAATGATTGCTGAAAAGTGAGATTGCGTCCTCCTCTCGGCAGTCCTTTATGCTGCCCATAACCAGGAGGAATCTGGCTTAGTAATGATGTACTGTTTCAGCGGGCTCTTGCCGAATTCGGGATAGATCGCTAATGTTTGGGTGGGCGGGTGGAACTAGATCCGGAACCCGTCAAAATTAAGACTCAGGGGCCGAGAAGTTTCCGAACTTGGAAGTTTGGATTTTTGAATACTATCCAGTGAATCCAACCCGCAGCCTGAATTTAAGTTTAGGGCTTGATCGACATCCGTCCCTCTGCGGGAATCCGGCAGGGAGGGATCAGGAATCCGGACGTAGCCAGTCCTTAAGATAGAAGAAGAATCGCCGTATTTCTCCTCTATCACAACAACATGATGGGTAGCCTGGGGAGAGTTGATCTCTCTCAGATCGGTTTTAGGCCCGATCTGGTTATAGTCTGTGCGTCTCCCAGGGCGGCGATGTGATCTAAGAGCTCGTTTACGGAGGAGAGCTCGATCGGATCTAACTGTTTGGCAAGATCCGAATTAACGTGAAGATTGGTTTCGATGACTCGAGAAGTCATCGTCGGCGCGGCGGCCGAACTGGCGGTCATAAAAAAACCACCTAGCCGAAGAGTCTGACCAGTGGCCAAGGCTCCTTTGGCGATAGTATCGTCTTTAAAGACGGGATGAGGCATCCTTCCTGACGGCAACGGCACAGAGGAACTCTCAATGAAAGCACCAATGTCGGTGTCAAAACCGGCGGATCTTGGGTAGGGGGTCCCGAACTGTGCGTCTAGGTGGATGGTAACAGGAGACAAGGGACACGATGTTTTTACCCAGGTTCGGGCCCTCTCGATGGAGGTAATACCCTACTCCTGCTTGATTAATATTGATGATATGGGTAGTACAAGAGTAGATCTACCACGAGATCAGAGAGGCTAAACCCTAGAAGCTATCCTATGGTATGATTGTTGTTCGTCCTACGGATTAAAATCCTCCGGTTTGTATAGACACCGGATAGGGTTAGGGTTACACGGAGTCAGTTACAATGGTAGGAGATCTACATATCCGTATCGCCAAGCTTGCCTTCCACGCCAAGGAAAGTCCCATCCGGACACAGGACGAAGTCTTCAATCTTGTATCTTCATAGTCCAGGAGTCCGGCCAACGGTGATAGTTCGGCTATCCGGACACCCCCTAGTCCAGGACTCCCTCACGGACCTTTTCGCTTCGACCTCGGGACCCAATAGTCTGGAGTGTGTCTGAATACCCTCGCGGTTATATAAGAATTGGGGCATGCATGGAGACAAGGCGTTGGGGTCATTATTGCTATATCAGACAAGTGCCCAACTAGTTATGTTATATTACATGGATAGTAAGAAACATCTTCCAGGGAGAATAGTTCCGTTAAGGGTTCCTTTCGCTGGGAGGCATGCCATAAAGTGCATGTCCAAACTGCTAAGAAAGCAGAAAATCATCTGGGGGCAGATGGATAAAT
Organism: Aegilops longissima; assembly: GCA_021605205.1. Classification (NCBI taxonomy): domain Eukaryota; kingdom Viridiplantae; phylum Streptophyta; class Magnoliopsida; order Poales; family Poaceae; genus Aegilops; species Aegilops longissima. The sequence goes on along the minus strand of CM038676.1, from coordinate 560,762,770 downwards.
AGTTAAAAATCATCTTTCAGTTCACCGACCGAATATTCCCTTAAGAACGCTAGCTTTCGGCTTCACCCAGTCTGAGGTACACATCCGGCTGACCCGGCAGTAACAATCGCAGAGGTGCTCCCTTTACCACCTAGCCGAACAATCGGGAACATAGGGGTAAGCACAGGAGCCAGGCAACCCAGCTTGGCCAAAACTTAAGTCATATCGATGCATATAATGGTGAGTAAAAGGTACATGCGGAAGTTTGACACATGTGTTGGGCATGAAGCCCGTATAAATAAGCTTCTGTTAAAGAAGCCCCAGGTATAATGAGCGCGGACAGCGCGTCAAGTATGTGCGAACAAAGCGCAAACGAGCCTCTAAAGGCTTCAAGAAGAAGGAGGAGGAAGGAGAGAAATAAAAGACAGCAAAAATAGAAAATGTGGATGGAGGAAGGAGACGAACTTGAGTCCGCGCTTAGGCGTAGAATCTTGGTAGGCGGGCTGCGTTCCATGGGTTCGCTCGAGTCGGTTATCCGATGCATTTCGCAGACGGTATGCTCCGCGGTCGGGACCTGGTCGATGATGAAGGACCTTCCCATTTGGGCTTGAGTTTGTCCTTTTCTTGTCCGGCAGCGAGAACTAGTTCGCCAACGTTGTAAGCTTTGGCCCGTGCTTCCTGCTTTGATATCATCGAGCCCGCTGTTGATAAAATGCGGAACGAGCTTTTGCCACGTCGCGCTCCTCCTCCAATGCGTCCAAACTGTCCTGCCGATTGAGCTCGGCTTCTCTTTCTTCATACATGCACACGCGAGGTGAGTCATGAATTATGTTGCAGGGCAAGACTGCCTCTGCACCGTACACCATAAAAAATGGTGTGAATCCGGTAGTACGATTCGGCGTGGTCCGCAGCCCCAGTCTGGTCGAGATCCTCAACCCGGTCGTGTTAGATTCCTTGAGGGACCGCACTAGTGCAGGTTTAATGCCGCTCATGATTAGACCATTTGCTCGATCGACTTGGCTGTTGGTTTGAGGGTGATAGATCGAGGCGTGTCGAGCTTGATGCCCATGTTTTTGCACCATAATTTGACCTCATCGACCGTGAAGTTGGTGTCGTTATCGGTGATGATCTGTGGGGACACCGTAACGGTGCACTACCCCGATATGAAGTCTACCACCGGTCCGGATTCGCCGTTTTAACAGAGCTTGGCCTCTATACATTTGGTGAATTTATCCACCATGACCAATAGGTATTTTTGCTTGTGGGTTCCTCCTTAAGGGGTCCAACCATGTCAAGCCCCTGGACCGCGACGGCCAGGTGATGTGTATAGTTTTGAGGGCGGTGGGTGGCATGTGGCTTTAGTTAGCAAAAAGCTGGCAACCGACGCATCGTTGGACTAAATCCTGCGCATCTGCCCGGGCCGTCGGCCAATAAAATCCTGTACGGAAGGCCTTGCCTACAAGGGCCCGGGCTGCGGCGTGGTGCCCACCCATTCCGGCATGAATTTCAGCCAGGAGGTTTCGCCCTTCCTCTTCGAAGATACACCTTTGAAGGACTCCTGTTGTGCTTTTCTTATAAAGCTCTCCCTCATGGACTTTATAGGCTTTAGATCGTCGTACTATGCAGCAAGCCTCATTTTGGTCTTCGGGGAGTTCCTGCCTAGTTAGGTAGGCTATGAATGGTTCCGTCCACGGGGCGATAACTGCCATTATTTCGTGGGCGGAGGGTGTTATCTCGGTGGCAGAGCCTCCGATTGTGTCAGAGTGTTCGGCGTCAGGCAGTGCGGTTGGGTCCGGATTGTTATTTCCGGACTCCCCTTCCCGTAGTACGGATGGCTTGAACAGTCGTTCCAGGAAGATGTTGGGTGGGACGGCATCGCGTTTTGCGCCGATGCGTGCCAATATGTCCGCCGCCTGGTTGTTATCCCGGGCTATATGATGAAATTTGAGCCCTTCGAACCGGCTGACATTTTTAGGACCGCATTGCGGTACGCTGCCATTTTCGGATCTTTGGCATCAAAGTCTCCGTTTATTTGAGATATCGCGAGATTCGAGTCCCCGTGCACCTCTAGGCGTTTAATGCCCATGGAGACTGCCATCCGGAGGCCGTGCCGAAGGGCCTCGTATTCGGCTGCGTTGTTGGAGTCCGTATACATTATCTAAAGGACGTATTGGACTGTGTCCCCGGTTGGGGACGTCAGAATGACGCCAGCCCCTAGGCCGGCCAACATTTTGGAGCCGTCAAAGTGCATGATCCAATTGGAGTATGCGTCGTACTCTTTAGGGAGTTCGGCTTTGGTCCATTCGGCCACGAAGTCGGCCAAAACCTGCGACTTAATAGCTCGTCGTGGCTTATAGGTTATGTCGAATGGAAGGATCTCTATGGCCCATTTAGCAATCCGGCCCGTCGCGTCGCGGTTGTTTATAATGTCGTTAAGAGGTACTTCGGAGGCTACCGTTATCGAACACTCTTGAAAGTAGTGTCGCAACTTCCTGGATGCCATGAACACCGCGTATGCTATCTTTTGATAATGTGGGTACCGGGACTTGCATGGAGTTAGGACAGTGGACACATAGTAGACCGGTTTTTGAAGAGGGAACCGGTGTCTGTCCGTTTCTCGTTCGACGACGAGCACCGCCCTGACAACTAGATGTGTTGCGGCGATATATAATAGCATTGGTTCGCCCATGTTGGGCGCGGCTAGGACCGTATTTGTTTCCAATATAGCTTTTATTTCTTTGAGTCCGGCCGTGGTGGCATCCGTCCACTCGAAGTGTTCGGTGCACCGGAGGAGGCGGTAAAGGGGTAACGCCTTTTCTCCCAAACGGGAAATAAAGCGGCTTAGAGCGCTACACATCCAGTCAATTTTTGTATTTGTTTGAGGTCTTTTGGAATATCCAATTGTGACAGAGCTCAGATCTTGGCTGGGTTTGCTTCAATTCCTCTACCGGACACAATGAAGCCCAGGAGCTTTCCGGCTGGAACGCCGAAGACGCATTTTTCGGATTGAGCTTAATGTCATATTTTCGAAGATTGTCGAATGTGAGCCTCAAGTCGTCTACTAGAGTTTCGACATGCTTGGATTTGACGACCACGCCATCTACATATGCTTCCACTGTTTTGCAGATCTGGTTTGCCAGACATGTCTGAATCATGCGTTGATATGTTGTGCCGGCGTTTGTGAGCCCGAAGGGCATTGTGTTGAAGTAGAATGGGCCGTATGGAGTGACGAATGCTGTTGCTGCTTGGTCTGGCTCCGCCATCTTGATTTGGTGGTAGCCGGAGTACGCGTCGAGGAAGCACAATGAGTCGTGTCCTGTTGTAGCGTCGATAATTTGATCAATGCGAGGGAGGGGGAAGGGATCCTTTGGGCAAGCCTTATTAAGGTCTTTGAAATCAACACATAGGCGCCAGGATTTATCCTTCTTTGGTACCATCACCAGATTTGCTAGCTAGTCCGGGTGTTTTATATCTCTGATGAATCTGGCTTCCAGAAGTTTGGCTAGCTCCTCTCCCATGGCCTGTCTCTTGGGTTCGGAAAAGCGCCGAAGAGCCTATTTAACTGGCTTGAATACTTTTAGGATATTTAGGCTGTGCTCGGCCAGCCGACGTGGGATTCCTGGCATGTCTGAAGGGTGCCAGGCAAAAATGTCCCAATTTTCTCGTAGAAATTCTTGTAGTGCGGCGTCTACATCAGGGTTTAATTGTGTAAAACTCCAAAAAAAATTATTTCGTTTTCATCAAAAACTTTGTTGGTTTTGAAGAAGGTCATTTAAACCCTTCCAAAAATCTCTCTCTCAAAAATTTTCCCCTTTGGCAAAGGTTTATATTTTGACATTGTTTTCAACTCTGGTGTTGGTTATTAAAAACCTTTCTTCTGATTCTCCCCTTCTCAAATTTATTGTTGGGATTTATTGTTCTTTTTAAAAAAGAAAATCCTAGGAGTTTTGGGTCTTCTCTTATTTTGGAACCACCCATGGTTTTACCATGCCTCATGTGGTAAATCTTCCCAAAACCCCTCTTTCTACTTTAGGGCAATCCAAATGTTCTGTCCCAACAAGTCCAACTCATTTTTGGATTTTATTTCATTTATTTCTTTCCCCAAAACAATTCTGTCCTTATTTTGAGCCTAGGTGATTTGCAAAGCAAGTACCTTAATGCCTTTGAACTTTGATCTCAAATCAACTCCTCTGGATAGTCCCTAGCACCCACAACCTAGAACCATCAAGATTCACTCTTCTACTTTTCAAAATTTTCAAGTTTCTGCTTCTGCAAGTTTGGACCAGATTTTTCAAATTTGGTGAAATTCATATCTCCTCTTCTCCAAAAATTCCACCAAAATTCAGGCAGCCCCCAGATGCATTGAGAAGCCACTCCACCAAAAATCAGCTCAAGGAAAAATCCCCACATACCAAAATCATTCTGTCGAACACCTGGCTTGCACTGTTACCTTGCACTTTCAGAGAAATTCAGAGTTTCAGTAAGTTCAGTTTCGTCAGAGTCTGGTGACCTGTCAATCTGTGCGCTTTGGCGCGTTACACAACCCCTCCTCCTGTCCAGGCGCCCGCCGCGCACTTGGCTGGTTCTGGCGTCGGTGGCACCTGGCCCATCTGCTGGCGTCTTCTGCGGCGTCGGGACCTCCGTGGCGGCCGACGGGGCACCCAGCGGCTGCAACGCCGTTCGGTACCGCTTAACGCCACACAGGAGCTCCAGCGTGACCGTCTCCTTGCGGTGCAGACGCCGCAGCACCGTCGCCGTGGCCTGGCACGCACAGGGCGCGCCCTCTGCCGCCGACGTGCCGCACGGCCGTTCCGTTGGGGACAGGCCGTAACCGCTCCTGCCTTGCTGAGTTAGGCACCGGGATGGAATCAGTACTCCGTCTAGACGATGCTCAAGCCCCTAAACCAACCGTCCAGCCACAGCACCGCCGTAATCGCTCGCCGGACTTATCCCGTTCACGGCAACCGCCTCGGGCCGGCTATAAATAGCGCCTCCGAGCTCGCTCTCGACCCCGCACATCTCCACCACCTCACCAGACCCCGCCCAACCACTGGAAGAGCCTCGAGTGGCCCTTCTACCTCAACTCCGGCCACCCCCGTCCGCTTCGGGCTCCGACAACGTTCTCTCTGGTGAGAGCTCCTCCACCGCCCTAGACTTGCCCGTAACCTCATGACACCTCTAGGAGACTAACCCCCACTCCAATTTGACCCCAGCAACTCTCTCCGACGAGGCCCACGACTACCCGAACCACCGTCCGCCGGAGCAAGGGCCGCCGTCGACGTGGTGCTTGCCGGCGACCACCACCACCACCCACCGACGCAGAAGGGTGCACTGAGTACAGAGGTACCACCCGATCCCCTTGCCTCGCCGTGGATCGCCGCCGGCGACCACCGCGGCTCTCGGGCGCCGACGAGCTCTGCCGCCTCTTTTGAATATTCAAACCTGACGGGTGGGACCCGCCCGTCAACCTCTCTGTTCTTTTTTTCGAACCGTTTCTGAAAGCGTATTCTGGCAAATGCGCTTTCTAATCTGAATCGTTTTCTGGACTTTTCTGCTTAGACCCCTGAGAGTTTTACGTTTCATTACGAGAGGTCCTTGGACCAAAACTCTTATAACTTTTAAACAGAAAAGGATTTTGAGTGATTCTTTTCTGTCCTCTTCAAAATTTTGTCTAGTTTTTTATTAGATTTATTTGAAAAATATTGGGAATATTTTTGTGCACCCCATGGTATTTACGTTAGTGCGTGTATTTTTGTATACCGTAGATACCGAAGGAGGTGACGGAACCGCGAACTTCACCGAGCTAGGCCCCGACTACTCCGAACCAGGCAAGCATGTTTGAACTTTTGATATGATGAGTGTTTGGGCATGTTTGCATTAAGTAGTTTCATGAGCATCTCGATGAAAGTTATATCACGTGAAAAGTTGAGGCAAGTGAGTTTCGGAAATCCATGAGTAGATGGGAATGAGTTTGCATGGCCATGAGTTGGCATGAGAATGGGTAAGATGGCAGTGTTGTAGCATGCCAGTCTTATGCCAGATTATGTGACTCTAGTGTCAGCATGTATCAGTCCAGTTTCCGTCCATTTTCCTTTTCCGTACTACCACATGTTTTCCGCAAGGGATATGGCGTAGTAAGTTGCAAACCACTTTACTGGTACACACCAAATCGAGAGACCGGGATGAGGGTTCCATGGCCCTGGATTAAATCCTATCATCCGGTCAGGGGGCATGGGTGTTTCCGGTTGGGACCGAGAGGGGGGCACCCCTTAGAGCGCGCGTATATAAATTTGTTCCCATGCTATTCGAGATTGTGATCTCCCCGTCTCAAAGTTTTTCTTTAACACTGTCTAGGGTGATTCCTGGCATCATGAGGTGGGATGGGTGTGTACTGGATTGTTGTGTTTCTTCCGAAATACCGTAAACGGAACTAGTCCTTCGTGACTGCGGAAATCCGTTGGCTGTGGGCTTTCTAGTACAAACTCTGCAGAGTTAATTATTCCTTTGAATCATCTTATCCATATCCAAGTTCTGTGTTTATCTTATCTTGTCAAGAGTCAGTCTTGTTGACAAAAACTCTGGTGAGCCACATGAGTATTAACTCCGGTTAACGTTTATTCCTGTGAATGGACTAACCCGTTATTTATCACTTGTTGAATATTTACCGGTGAGCATTAATTCTTGCAAGTTATGAATAATGAATTTAAGCCCTTTCTGCGATGTCGCTCAGACGTCCGACTGTGGCATTATTATTTATTTATTTTGATATAAGCCCTTTCTGCGATGTCGCTCAGACGTCCGACTGTGGCATTGTTATTTATTTATTTTTGATATAAGCCCTTTCTGCGATGTCGCTCAGACGTCCGGCTGCGGCATTGTTATTATTTACTGTTGATATAAGCCCTTTCTGCGATGTCGCTCAGACGTCCGACTGCGGCATTGTTATTATTTACTGTTGATATAAGCCCTTTCTGCGATGTCGCTCAGACGTCCGACTGCGGCATTGTTGTCTTTTATTTTCAATATAAGCCCTTTCGGTGATGTCGCTCTGACGTCCGATCGTAACGCATGTCTTTTCTTTCAGTATAAGCCCTTTATGTGGTGTCGCTTAGACGCCTCGATCTATGCATGTTTTACTTATTTGTTCACCCTTGAGGTGTCGCCTGCATACACCCGATCGGTTTTCGATTTATTTTATTGGGTTTTCGGCGGACTACCGCCGACTCCTTTACTTACCTTGTTATACTGATTTGAATGGTGCATTTTAAATTGTTCATGGCGCATTCATGCATGCATTTGTTATATCTTCGTCCGAACTGTCTTGCGAGTACTTTCAAGTACTCACAGCTTGTTGATTTGGCGGATCTTGTGAAGGCGATCTTATGGATGAAGAGTTCGATAGCGAGTCCGACGCCTAGAGGAATCCCAGTCAGTCTCGTGCGACCCCGGATTAGTCACTATGTTACTTCTGCTTCCGCTACCCAAATAAAATTCATCGAGCCTCACCTCGACGCTCGATGAGCCGCCAGTGTAGGAGTCATATTATCCACTCCACTGTGTTATTCCACCACCACTTTACCTCGAGTCAGTAGTATGCCACCACTCCATTGTGTCATATCCACCATTATGTATAATTATTGGCGTGCTTGTAATAATGGTTGAGTACCCCAGCTCGACCCTGAAATATATTAAATGCTACTGGCTTATTGTATCAAGGTTTTGTCTACCAGTGAGGAGGATTTTCCTCACACTGGAATTAAAAGATCGGTTTCTCAATAAATATTTTTATTGGAAAACCGGTCGTGACAAATTGTGCCCGATGGAGGCCGTCTTCGCAGGGGAAGTTGGGTGGACTTGGAATTTGATTATTTCATCCGCTGGTTTAAAAGAGCTGGACTTGGATCTTTTATCAAGTATCACATCGTCCCTATTCACTGTGGAGTGCATCACAGTGAGTTCCTCGGCCGCTAGGGCTTCGGATAGTGCCTCGAGGGCTAGTGCGGCTGTCTTGTTTTCGGCGCGGAGTGCTATGTTCGGATCACTAGCGAGAGTGATGATTCCGTTAGGTCCGGGCATTTTAAGCTTCATGTACCATAATGGGGTATAGCTTGAAAAATTGTGAATGCGTCTCGCCCTAATAAAGCGTGATATCCGCTGCTGAACGAGGCCACTTGAAATGTGACCTCCTCGGACCTGTAATTGTCCGTGAGCGAACACTACGTCGATGTGATCTTTCCTGTGCAGCGTGCTTCCCGGCTAGGGATTATTCCTCTAAAGGTTGTGCTGCTTCGCTCAATGCGGTTCCAGTCTATCTCCATTTTTCGGAGGGTTTCCTCGTAGATGAGGTTTAGTCCGCTGCCGCCATCCATGAGTACCTTAGTAAGGCGAAAGCCGTCCACTATTGGACTGAGGACCAATGCGGCTGGTGCTCGGGCTGTTCGGAATTTGGGTTCGTCACTGGCATTAAAGGTAATAGCCATGTCACTCCATGGATTTATTGTTGCTACTTGGTAGACTTCGGCAAGGTTGCGGAGTGTTCGTTTCCGCATGTTATTTGATGCGAAAGTCTCGAAGACTGTTAACACCGTACTGGTATTGCTGGGCTGGGATTCTGAAGCTAGAAGCTCTTCGCCACTTTTGGCCACCTGCCGTAGTATCCAACATGCTCGAAGGCTATGAGTTGGAGTGGCGCCCTCTGTGCTATGAATTTTGCAGGGTCCGTTTAGCCAACCCTCCAGTACGGTTCCGTACCCTTTAGGGGTTTTTGTTTTTGATGTTTAATCCAGGTGCTTGGTAATGATGCACCCTTTTATTTCGGACTAGGGATGTATTCGGGGCCGGATTATCCCAAAATTTACTTTCGGTTTTCCAAGCACTCTCCATCGCACAGTACTTTTGTACTATGGTCACCAAGTCAGCAAAGCGTGTAATTTCGCGACGACTTATGGCGTTTAGGATTCCCTTGTCCACGCAATTATTGCAGAAAAGTGAGATTCGTCCTCCTCTCGGCAGTCCTTTATCCTGTCCATAACCGGGAGGAATCGGCCCAATAATGATGTCTTGTTTCAGCGTGGCTCTTGCGAATTCGGGATAGATCGCTAATGTTTGGGTGGGCGGGTGGAACTAGATCCGGAACCCCGTCCAATTTAAGACTCGGGGGCGAAGTTTCTGAACTTGGAAGTTTGGATTTTGAATACTATCCGATGAATCAACCCGCGCTGACTTTAAGTTCGAGGCTTGATTGACATCCGTCCCTCGCGGGAATCCGGCATGGAGGGATCGGGAATCGACGTGCGAGTCCTTAAGATAGAAGAAGAATCGCCGTGTTGCTCCTCTATCACAGCAACATGATGGGTAGCACAGGGAGAGTTGATCTCTCTCGAGATCGGTTTTAGGCCCGATCTGGTCATAGTCTATTCGCGACTCGAGGCGGCGATGCGATCCAAGAGCTCGTTTACGGAGGAGAGCTCGACCGGATCTAACTGTTCGGCAAGTTCTGAATTAACGTGAAGATTGGTTTCGATGACTCGAGAAGTCATCGTCGGCAAGGCCGAACTGGTGGTCATAAGAAAACCACCTAGCCGAAGAGTCTGACCAGTGGCCAAGGCTCCTTTGGCGATAGTATTGTCTTTAAAGACGGGATGAGGCATCCTTCCTGACGGCGACGACACAGAGGAACTCTCAATGAAAGCACCAATGTTGGTGTCAAAACCGGCGGATCTCGGGTAGGGGGTCCCGAACTGTGCGTCTAGGCGGATGGTAACAGCAGACAAAGGACACGATGTTTTTACCCAGGTTCGGGCCCTCTCGATGGAGGTAATACCCTACTCCTGCTTGATTAATATTGATGATATGGGTAGTACAAGAGTAGATCTACCACGAGATCAGAGAGGCTAAACCCTAGAAGCTAGCCTATGGTATGATTGTTGTTCGTCCTACGGACTAAAGCCCTCCGGCTTATATAGACACCGGATAGGTTAGGGTTACACAGAGTTGGTTACAATGGTAGGAGATCTACATATCCGTATCGCCAAGCTTGCCATCCACGCCAAGGAAAGCCCTATCCGGACATGGGACGAAGTCTTCAATCTTGTATCTTCATAGTCCAGGAGTCCGGCCAAAGATGATAGTTCGGCTATCCGGACACCCCCTAATCGAGGACTCCCTCAACAACATTACCAGACGATACATGCACGACGTGCGTATCATGCCATCCATGGGCAAGGCTGAAACAACAGCTAACGGCTGGATTAGCAATCGTCCGAGTGTCGTTCAGCGTTTTTATTGTGTGTGAAGTACTTCCGATATTTTACTAGTCGAATTCGACCAACCAAGCGCCTTCGCCCGAGACCATCTGCTTTAATTTACAAGCGTCAGTTTTACAAGCAGTTTTTGTTGGAAAACGATGATCCAATCACGACCTAATATCATGAGTTGGTCGGAAGATCATATGGTTTCACGTCTAACCTACCCGACTTGTCGTATAGGCTATGAATGAAACATCAGACGATGAACTTCTTAAGCACGGAAACAACAGAAGAGGATGATCTTCTTAACAAGCAAATCACTGGCATTAGATCGATATGCAAAACAATGCGAAGAATTATTCTCAGGAGGCACGGTGAACAGCTCATGATGCCGCATGCCACAACATTCCAAGATCAAGTTTGCAATCAAACACAAGGCCTCGCATTACATAGAAAATATTCAAAACAAACTCTTAACACAGGAATATCACAGCAGAGTAACTATTTACCTCTAAACTGAACACAGGAATAGAAAAAACACTCGACGCAGCTCACAGCAAGGGCGTCCCACTCAAAAATATCAAATGCATGTCTTCTGGCTAACATCAATGAGCAAATTTTGACAAGGTTTTCCAATTCCAATATATTAAACTAACGTCTTCTTGCTAACATCAAAGATTAAACTTTGACAAGCTTTTCCCATTCAAAATATGTAATGCCTATGATCGTGGAGTCCTGTCGTAGCTTCTTATACTTGTTTGGGCACTTTTTGCCCAGGGCACTCCACGTGTTGTTAAATTGCCAATGGTCTCTGCAGACTAGTCATGTCACCAGTGTCTAATAATACTCTGTAAAGCTTCTCGGTCATTCCTTCTGTAATGTAGCGCAAACAGTGACTACTTCTTTCTGCAAAGTGGAACGACCAACTGGACCCAGTAATGTAGCAGTTTTCCTTGGACACATTGGCTCCTTTTGTGCAGTTCAACTAAAATCAAAGTCGGAATAAAACCGAGCTTTAATTTTGATATCCCTGTAAACAACAATATAAGGGAAACAATTACTGAGAAATAATGGTTGATGACTTGTACTCCCAGAAGAAAAGCATCTACTGATCTACTTTATCTTAATGGGAAACAAAGCAGGAGAGTAGCAATCCTCCATCAGTGTGATTCATTCATATTGATTGAGACATTATCTTAACAATGGCTTGTTTCAACATGTATAAAGAACGACAAAGCAGAAAAGTACCATTCCTAAAACAATGCAACTGATTCATTTTAACAGAGACATTATCTTAACAATACCTTGGTTAAACATGTAGAAAGAACTACAAAGGAGGATAGTACCATTCCTAACAAGTGTTGCAGTTTTGAACTAAGATTAAGTAGTTAATTAATTCTGAGAGTGGCATTGCTTAATTTTACCAGCGGCATTAGATTAACGAAAAGCATAAATAGTTCCAGGGGAGAGTGGGCGCAATAATAGTATGTGCTTCCATCGACTTATAAAGGGGGTGATGCAGAGTTTGTTGTAACAAAGCAACAAGCATCATGTCTGGGTTGGTCCCATTTTTGTTCACTACTTAATGGGAAAAGACAGCAATACAATAGCTTCAATTCAACATTTATTTAAAACAGTACCAATACAAGTAGCACAATATCTCAAAGAAAACTGCACAATCATGTGGATGAAGGCCTGTACTGACCTTTCATGAGACAGACAAGATAAAATACGAATATGCCAACACGAATAGGAAATCCAATCTCGTTTTGTGCAGTTGCACTGAAATCAAGCAAAGTGTTTCGCGTAGCGAAGCAAAATGTCGCAATAGCAACAAGTTGAATAGATATCCCTATTTAAACAGAGGCAAAAAATGAATCAATTACTGGCTAATAAAGGAGGATGAAACATGCGGCCACGAAAATGGTAATCCCGCCAATCCCTAACAAGTGTTGCAGTTTTGAAATAAGATTCAACAGTTAATTCTGAGAGTGGCATCAATTATTGGCTTATAAAGGGGTTGATGCTGAATTTGTTGTAACAAAGCAACAAGCATCATGTCTGGGTTGGTCCCATTTTTGTTCAATACTTAATGTGAAAAGACAGCAATGCAATAGCTTCAATTCAACATTTATTTAAAACAGTACCAAAAAAAGTAGCACAACATCTCAAAGCACACTGCACATCATGTGGTTGAGACCAAGATTTGAAACAACTCGCCATGAAGACTAGAAACAAATCTCGATCTCCTTTTGTGCAGTTCCACCAAAATTAAGCAAAGTCACCGGTGTGACATTCAAGTTGAACTGCACAAAACACTCTTAAAACATAAGTGTTTCGAGTAGCGAAGCAAAATGTCGCAATAGCAACAAGTTGAATCGATACCCCTGTTTTAACAGAGGCAAAAATGGAAACAATTACTTGCCGATAAAGGAGGATGAAACAAACGATGACAGAAAAAAGCATCTAACTTATCTTGGATGGAAAACAAAGTAGGACAGTAGCATTTTGTAAAACGGTTGCATTGATTCATATTAACAGAGACATTCTCTTGAAACAACATTCGTTAAAAAATGTAATTTACTTTTAACAGTGGCATTGCTTCAATTTTCCGGCGGCATTTTTAGATTAACAACAGCAAAATAGTTGTATGGGACATGCCAGCACCATCTGTGTCCACACGTATAAATGGGTGATACAGAGTATGTAGCCAAGCAGCATATATGCGTTGGCCCCATATTTGTTCTCTTTGAACCTTCTTCCTATGTGAGGGCAGCAAATCTAGTCCTGCACAAAATACCCGACCCCCCAGTTTCTTTCCCTTTTCAACAAAGAGATCGGTTCCTTACAGATGTGTGTGCTGGGTTACCCCCTTTTTCCCTTTTCGACCTACAAAGCGGCTGGATAGCCAGTCTATACTACTTTCCGCCCCTCCTTTCCTCATTGAACCACGTCCTAGATTCTTGCTCCAGCCCATCGCACCCTTCTTTCCTCTTTGAACCAAGACCTAGATTCGACTACTGATCGAAAAAGATCCACATGCAGCTAGAGCAACGACAGTTTCAAAGAAACTTATACCTTAGGGTCGTCGGGATGTGGCAACGCGTGCGGAGGGAGGCCGGATCTGCCCACACTACGTACAACAGTGAGGAAGAAGGGGTCGGTGGCCCTCCCGAACAGGCGCTGGGTGAAAGAGAACAGTGCAGCCGGCAGTGGATTGCCTCCCTCGCCGAAGGCGATAGAGTGAATGTTTGACCTCCTCCCCTTCTCAGTGTGACGGGATACGGACGCCTCCTTCAGCAGCTGTGAGGGGGGAGAGAGAGACAAGAGGCCAACGCAGTCTTGTTTAGATCTGGTGAAGAGAGGGTGAGAGACTGTGAATATAGCAAACCCTAGCAAATGAACATTGAGCCTCCAGCGTGTAACATATATATAGTGCGGCGAGCGTGTGGAGAGTGCAAACCCTAGCGAACAAGCGCTAAGTATCCCGCTTATATATATACTACTGTAGTACGGACTGAGCTCCGATGCCTTCACTGCACCTGCTTTTGGCTTTATGACAGGTGAGCCAGCCACATTTTGGGCCCACCTGTCATAAATCCAAAGGCAGGTGCACTAAGTCAATGAAGGTGCGTCCATATAGTACGCTCGTGTATACGACTAATATATAGTGGAGTGGTTTTCTTATACTCTCCATAACAATCCTTTTAAATTGTGTAAGTACGAAACGAAACTCTTTATTTAATGTACATTGAAGAAAACTAGTACTACTTCCGATGAACTAACGATCCACGCGCACGCGTCCTGGTCGCACTTAATGTCCATCACGTGTGGTACACTACCCTCCCTTAAGTGAACAACCACACATGTGCCAAATTATCAGAAACATGTGAGAGTGTGTACAAATAAAGAATTTTAATTTCAATTATCAGAAATGTTTTAGAGTATTACAAAGTTTGACTTCAGTCAAATCTAATATGCGGAGTAAATAAAAATGGAGGGCTACTACGTCCATCCGGGTTTTTAGTCCACACCATTTTTTAAATCAAAGTTAATAGATGGACAAATAAAATTACAGGGGAGCTGGAGACAAAGTTGTGAGAAGGCTTAGAAATCAATACAAAACTTATGCTCTTAGTACCAACGTCGATCCTTCTTCGAGGAAACTTTTGGTTCATAGCCAATTGTGTGATAAAATTGCACCAACATGAAAGACGACTGCATCTCCAACGCAACCAAGGTGAACTGACGAAGGATATCATCTTTGTGCGTAACAAGCAAAGAGCACTGATGGAATACAGCTTGTTTTTCATTGAAAATCGATCAGCTTCACCAGCCGATGCAACCATGAGGCGCAACCATGAGCATCGATAGGTCATCGTGGTGATGCATCATCCATTTGGCATCAAGTTTGGGTGAGGCACCTATGAAGTTCGACAAATCCTCACTGTGGTATGTTTCTTCTCAGTAATCAAGCTCGAGGAAGGAAGAACCACGTGGCAGAGGACAGTGAGGCGGAACAACAATAGCCATCCAATTTTGTGCAGTTCCACTAAAATTGAGAAAGACATGCCCGGGTATGGAGACACGCATCGCTGTTTCCAAAAATATAAAAAGGGTTAGCAACGACATCTCAATTGTCAATAAGAATTAATGAAAACTACACCAACAAACAGAAGCATCATAATTATCTTGATGGGAACTAAACCAGGATACCCGAGAAAAAAACATTTCTTCATTTAACCAGTGATAGTACTACCACCATATGGACAATGACCGCACAACCACCATGTACTTTTTGTCGAAACAACATGTATACCTCCACCGAGGCATAAATCATGACAACTTTTCGAGTGACATTTCCTCTATAATAGTACTAGTAGGTGATGTTGGACCAGCCGACGAACCCTAGCTACTATGCATGGGGAGCTGGGGAGTAGTCGCACGCAGCGACCTGGGGAGCTGGACTAGTACAAGAAGTTATACCTCAGGTGGGCGAGATGTCGTTTAGGTGGGCGGGCGGGATCTGCCAACACGACGGCAGTGAACAAGGGCGCGGAGGATCTTCATGCGCGCCAGCGCCGGCTCCGAGAGGACGGTGCGCATCGGCTTCCTCCGTCGCCGACGGCGACAACATCAATGCTGCACCTCCTCACCTCCCGCAGCGGACGGGATTCGGGCAGATCTGTGACCACCGGTGAGGAGAGAGATAGAGTGGACACTGTCATCTTATTTTGATATGGAGAGGGTGAGAGAGTGAGACGCGAGAAACTCTATCAAACAAGAGGCTATAATGGAGTAAAAAAATCTCTCCATAGCAGTGGTTTTAATAGAATACGCGCGTTCTTGAAAAAAAGAAATGAAAACTGGCGGACAATTTTTTAACGTCTGTCTAGGAGACATCTAGATGTGAATTAGACAAACTGATTTCCTAACGTACCAAGAAAGAAAACTCGATCAAAAACACGCCTCCGCTTCCAGGTCGCGAGAGTCGTCACGCACACACACATAGACATAGACATGCATATCCGTGTTTATGTAAAATTCCATTTCTATCTCCATCTCCAATCATATTTGTCCAACTGGCACATTATTTACGTTGTTAATTATATACGCAGCAATATTAACGTACAACATCTCTTGTTTGCGCACGTCGGACGCTGCCACGGCGGTCTGACCAACCCGAACCCTCTTCATCACCCGCGTGCTTTCCGCCCAAACGGTCGATTGCGCATTCATGCCCGGCCAGAGCGGACGCGACCTCTCACTGGCGCCAGCATTGAAGCGGCGCGCCGGCTGAGAGAGCATCACCGCGCCACTGCCGAGTGCACGCGGCTGCTCCGCGTTCAAAGGTCGCAATAGCCGGCTACAACATGCATGTAAAAAGTTCCTGGGAGTCCGTGCTACAGCTAGCTCCCCTCCCCCAAGTCGTCAATCTCTTCTAGTAGTGCTAGTACTCCATGGCGCGATCCATCGACAAGCAGGCGGGAAATTTATCATATACTCGGTTTGCGGTGAGTGGCATGCCGAGCGACCATGTGGGGTCGAGCCGTGGAGGAGGGTGAGACACGAATATGACAGACGTGATTTAAACGTTTGTTTTGCTTGATGGCGCGATCCAACGAAACGAAACTTTGGTTTCTCTCCGTTTCCATTTTTTCTCCGGAAAAACGGAAACTTTCCACTCCATTTTAATTCCTCTTCCAAGGTTGCCCCGTTACAACATTCCATCAAATACAAAGGAAAACTAACACGCATGCTGATGCATCTCAATGATTCACAGATCATAGCCAATATTTACTTCACAACTAAAGAAAAAAGTTGTGAGAGTGTGTACGAAAGAAAAACTACTGATGGGGTCACTACGACTTAAACCCTAAACCCTAAACATGATTTAATTTCTTGGCCAGGTAGAACCTGTCGAAGGAAAGACGGCTGGCACCCTTGGATCATACGATGCTTTTGTGTAGTTCCACTAAAATCGACCTGAGCATCCCTGATGGCAAAGATATTGAAGAAGTGCGATTAGAATAATAGTACTGGCACTATTTTATGAGACATAAAGTCATCACAAGTAGAAGCCGGTAGAAGTAGAGAAAGATCGACATGGAGATGGAGCTTCGGCAGTGGACCAAGTCGGCTCCAAAAGGAAGATGGACTACCTGGGACGTCGAGCTGTAGCTAGAGGGATGGTTGGGACGCGACATCGGCCCATACCGCGGTGACCTCCGACTGGAACGCACCGACTGTGGGTTTTCTCCCACGCTGATGTCGACCGCGTCTACGCAGAACATTGTTCCCTTCCCCCAGCTGCGGGATCAGGCTCGTCGTTCTATGCTTGTGAAGAGAGCAACCTAAGCAAGCAGGCTTGTAGCTTAGGCTCCTGCTAGTGTATATATAGTGGTTTTCTTTTTCTCTCCATATCAACCATTTTATATTGTGTACGTGTCATTCAAGAGTGAAATGATGGTTGCTTCTTCCGACTAGCTTACTTTGTGATTTGACTGCTCCTTAGTGGCCCCTACACGTACTCCCCCTATGTGTATGCAATAGTCACACGTACACATGGACCCAACAACGCGTGCGACGCCTTAATGCATGCATGTCCGAGCACACGACGGAACACACACGGTCACGCTCAAGTGCTCAACCTACACGTGCATGCACACACATACTCAGTCAGGGTGATCTAGTGACCGTATAAACACCGGAAAATATATATATATATTGAGCGCAATGAGCGTATTATGAAGTCCATTGACCGTATTTTTACAAATATACAGTGACAGACAGTGTATTTATCTCATTTGAAATTAAGCCATATTAACCAGAGAGGAGGCAGTATGGACTAGCATTACTTTGCTGTGTCCTGTCAACTTGCCGAACGAGGAGAAGGTTGCAGAATGGAGAAGCTTGCGCGCGGTGGCTCGCAGGACAAGGAGAAACTTTTGACTAATGCAAGCTCTCCCTCGCTCAGGCGGTGGATGTGCAACAGTTAATTCGGTGTCAGATTGCCAGAAGCATACACTATACTACTAGTTCTATTATTGTTCGACTTCCCGAATAGGCGAACAGCCAAGCGTAAAGTTTCCTAGTACTACTACTATAGTCTATAAAGGTACGTACTATACTAGTACTAGGAACCGGATGGAGGAGCGTGTGCACTCTTATTATAATTTTAAAATGTGATAAAGCAATCTTCAACACATTTTGTTCTCTTCGAGGGTTCTCGCATGTGATAATGGAAGTTGATTGCATGGAACACTCTCCACATTCTCACTTAATTCTGGCTTATATCTTGTTACAAATAGTAGCGCTCGGTAATATTTCCTCTTTTTTTGTAATTCAGCATGTAAACAGGTCAGCAAACCTTGCGGCGCATCTTCGTGCGAACCGTGCTTGTTGCACTTTGAATGTGGCCGAGAGCTGGCTTGATGAAACACCTCGCTTCCTACTTCTTTTTTTGCGGGGTACCTCGGTTCCTAGTGACCAGTGTCTTGGATGATCGTCCTAAGAATGCTTATATATGAATAAAGCTCTCTTATTTACCCGCAAAAAAGATTAAACCATATTAACCGGAAAGGAGGGAGTATGGACTAGCACTACTTTTTGGTGTGTCCCGTCAACTCGCAGAATGAGGAGAAGCTTGCAGGACAAGATGAAGCTCGCTTACGCCTTTTGACTAATGCAACCTACCCTCGGTGGTCATGCATTAGTCCATTCGGTGTCAGATTGTCAGAGGCATACAATGTAGTACCCAACATGCGGAGTACCATCCTTGTTCGACTTCACGAAGAGGCGAAGAGCCAAGCGTAGTAGTATGAGTAGTACTACTACTAGAACCGCATGGTGGAGCGTCTGTACTCTTATTTTTTTTATCTCTGATAAAGTACACGTTTATTCCGGAGAAGGGCGGAAAACGGCAGCCCAACATGTAATGAATGATATACATCAACCAACCATGCTCGAATATATCTTGGCCTCCGTGCGAGCCCGTCTGTGTGTTCTCGCTCCTCGTCTCTCTCAAGGAACGGCGGGTTGGCTCTTTGCCGTCAGTTGAGATCGTTTTGCTCACACTGCTATCCCACATGTCAGTGATATGCCAAGAGGAGGTGCGTTGACCGACTGGCCATACACGTACTTGGTTTTGTACCTTCATACTACTCCTCCCTCCGTCACAGTTTATAGGGCGCGCTTCATTATGATGCATTACTCCCAATGCATTTCCACCACCAGAGAGACTTTAGATGCGTTTGGTTTAATCCTCAATTAATTAGGGCGTGGTAACCGCAATCAAGTCCACAATTTTCTCTCCATGTACTGTACTACTACGGAGTGGAGTAAGTGCATGCATGTGTGTACCCGGGGTGGAAGCACTGCAAGCATGTGAGTACGCATTATTCCCTCTAGTAATAGACGCCGTGCTATAACTACCAATGCTATTTTTCAGGCCGATCGCTAGTTGCCTTGGTCCCACAGATTTTTATTTTTTCTGAAGCGCGCTGTATAAACAGTGACAGATGGAGTAGTATGAGCGGAATCAAAGAAGAGTGTATTGATGGTTGCTTCTTTAAAGCAAGTTACAGTGGGAAAGGTGGGGCCTATGATTTGACTGCTCATTACTCACTACTAATGTGGCGCAACGACCGGGCTGAGTCTCCCATGCGGTTGTGCACTACCCCCTCGGTTCTTAAATATACTCCGGAGTATTTGTCTTTCTAGAGATTTCAACTAGTGACTACTCAAATATTTGTCTTTTTAGAGATTTCAAATGGACTGGCACATACGGATGTATATAGACATATTTTAGAGTGTAGATTCACTCATTGTGCTCCGTATGTAGTCATTTGTTGAAATCTCTAGAAAGACGAATAGAATATTTAGGAACAGAGGAAGTACACATACGAAGCAAAATGAGTGAATATACACTCTAAAATATGACCGTTTGAAATTTGTAAAAAGATAAATATTTAGGAACGAAGGAGTATAATTTTGTGCATGGCACATGGACCCGGATGATGAAGAGGCTTCTGGCAATGCTATCAAGCTGTTGGAAATATGCCCTAGAGGCAATAATAAAAGGATTATTATTCCTTGTTCATGATAATTGTCTTTTATTCATGCTAAAATTGTATTATCCGGAAATCGTAATACACGTGTGAATACATAGACCACAACATGTCCCTAGTGAGCCTCTAGTTGACTAGCTCGTTGATCAACAGATAGTCATGGTTTCCTGACTATGGACATTGGATGTCATTGCTAACGGGATCACATCATTAGGAGAATGAGGTGATGGACAAGAGCCAATCCTAAGCATATGACAAGATCGTGTAGTTCGTTTGCTAGAGCTTTCCCAATGTCAAGTATGTTTTCCTTAGACCATGAGATCGTGTAACTCCCGGATACCGTAGGAGTGCTTTGGGTGTACCAAACGTCACAACGTAACTGGGTGACTATTAAGGTATACTACGGGTATCTCCGAAAGTATATGTTGGGTTGACACGGATCGAGACTGGGATTTGTCACTCCGTATGACAGAGAGGTATCTCTGGGCCCACTCGGTAATGCAGCATCATAATGAGCTCAAAGTGACCAAGTGTCTGGTCACGGGATCATGCATTAAGGTACGAGTAAAGTGACTTGCCGGTAACTATATTGAACGAGGTATTGGGATACCGACGATCGAATCTCGGGCAAGTAACGTACCGACTGACAAAAGTAATCATATACGGGGTTGCTTGAATCCTCGACATCGTGGTTCATCCGATGATATCATCGAGGAGCATGTGGGAGCAAACATGGGTATCCAGATCCCGCTGTTGGTTATTGACCGGAGAGCCGTCTCGGTCATGTCTACATGTCTCCCGAACCCGTAGGGTCTACACACTTAAGGTTCGATGTTGCTAGGGTTGTAGAGATATGAGTATGCAGCAAACCGAAAGTTGTTCGGAGTCCCGGATGAGATCTCGGACGTCAAGAGGAGTTCCGAAATTGTCCGGAGGTAAAGAATTATATATGGGAAGTCAAGTTTCGGCCACCGGGAAAGTTTCGGGGGTCACCGGTATTGTACCGGGACCACCAGAAGGGTCCCGGGGGTCCAAAGGGTGGGGCCACCTATCCCGGAGGGCCCCATGTGCTGAAGTGGGAGGGGAACCAGCCCTTGCTGGGCTGGTGCGCCCCCCTGGGCCCCCCTCTGCGCCTAGGGTTGGGAACCCTAGGGGAGGGGCGCCTCCACTTGCCTTGGGGGGCAAGTTTCCCCCCTTTGGCCGCCGCCCCCCCTGGGAGATCCCATCTCCTAGGGCCGGCGCCCCCTGGGGTCCCTATATAAAGAGGGGGGGGGGAGGGAGGGCAGCCGCACCCTTACACCTGGCGCCTCCCTTTCCCCTTGCTACACCTCTTCCTCTCGCAGACGCTTGGCGAAGCCCTGCCGGATCCCTGCTGCAGCCACCACCACGCCGTCGTGCTGCTGGATCTTCATCAACCTCTCCTTCCCCCTTGCTGGATCAAGAAGGAGGAGACATCACGCTGACCATACGTGTGTTGAACGTGGAGGTTCCGTCCGTTCGGCGCTAGGATCTCCGGTGATTTGGATCACGACGAGTACGACTCCCTCAACCCCGTTCTCTTGAACGCTTTCGCTCGCGATCTACAAGGGTATGTAGATGCACTCTTCTCTCTCGTTGCTATATGAACTCATAGATAGATCTTGGTGAAACCATAGAAATTTTTTATTTTCTGCAACGTTCCCCAACGGTGGCATCATGAGCTAGGTCTATGCGTAGTTTTCTATTGCACGAATAGAACACAAATCTGTTGTGGGCGTAGATGTTGTCAACTTTCTTGCCACTACTAGTCTTATTTTGCTTCAGCGGTATTGTGGGATGAAGCGGCCTGGACCGACCTTACACGTACGCTTACGTGAGACAGGTTCCACCGACTGACATGCACTAGTTGCATAAGGTGGCTAGTGGGTGTTTGTCTCTCCCACTTTAGTTGGAGCGGATTCGATGAAAAGGGTCCTTAGAAGGGTAAATAGAAGTTGACAAATCACGTTGTGGTTATTCGTAGGTAAGAAAACGTTCTTGCTAGAACCCTATTGCAGCCACGTAAAGATGCAACAACAATTAGAGGGCGTCTAACTTGTTTTTGCAGCAATTGCTTTAATGATGTGATATGGCCAAAAGTTGTGATGAATGATGAATGATATATTGTGATGTATGAGATCATGTTCTTGTAATAGGAATCACGACTTGCATGTCGATGAGTATGACAACCGGCAGGAGCCATAGGAGTTGTCTTAATTATTGTATGACATGCGTGTCACTGAATTAACGCCATGTAATTACTTTACTTTATTGCTAAACCGTTAGCCATAGTAGTAGAAGTAATAGTTGGCGAGCAACTTCATGGAGACACGATGATGGAGATCATGATGATGGAGATCATGGTGTCATGCAGGTGACAAAGATGATCATGGAGCCCCGAAGATGGAGATCAAAGGAGCTATATGATATTGGCCATATCATGTCACTCCTATTTAATTGCATGTGATGTTTATTATGTTTATGCATCTTGTTTACTTAGAACGACGGTAGTAAATAAGATGATCCCTCATAATAATTTCAAGAAGGGGTTCCCCCTAACTGTGCGCCGTTGCTAAAGTTCGTCGTTTCGAAGCACCACGTGATGATCGGGTGTGATAGATTCCTACGTTCACATACAACGGGTGTAAGACAGTTTTACACATGCAAAACACATAGGTTAACTTGATGAGCCTAGCATGTACAGACATGGCCTCGGAACACAGAGACCGAAAGGTCGAACATGAGTCGTATGGAAGATACGATCAACATGGAGATGTTCACCGATGATGACTAGTCCGTCTCACGTGATGATCGGACACGGCCTAGTTGACTCGGATCATGTAACACTTAGATGACTAGAGGGATGTCTAATCTGAGTGGGAGTTCATTAAATAATTTGATTAGATGAACTTAATTATCATGAACTTAGTCTAAAATCTTTGCAAAAATGTCTTGTAGATCAAATGGCCAACGCTCATGTTAACATGAACTTCAACGCGTTCCTAGAAAACCAAGCTGAAAGTTGATGGCAGCAACTATCTGGACTGGGTCCGAACCCGAGATCATCCTCATAGCTCCCGGAAAGCATATGTCCTAGAAGGACCGCTAGGTGAAGCACCCATCGAGAGAACCAAGGCGTTATGAACGCTTGGCAGTCACGTGCTGATGATTACTCCATCGTTTAGTGCGGCATGCTTTACAGCTTAGAATCGGGGCTCCAAAAGCGTTTTGAGCAACACAGAGCATATGTGATGTTCGAGGAGCTGAAAATGGTTTTCCAAGCTCACGCCCGGGTCGAGAGATATGAAGTCTCCGACAAGTTCTATAGTTGTAAGATGAAGGAAAATAGTTACATCGGTGAGCACATACTCAGAATGTGCAGGTTGCACAACCGCTGTCGATTGAATATTAACCTCCCGGACGAGGCGGTCATTGACAGAATCCTTGATCGCTCCCACCGAGCTACAAGAGCTTTGTGATGAACTACAATATGCAGGGGATGGTGAAAACTATTCCTGAAGTATTTTCAATGCTGAAGTCAGCAGAGGTAGAAATCAAAAAGGAACATCAAGTGTTGATGGTCAATAAAACCACCAAGTTCAAGAAAGGCAAGGGTAAAAGAACTTCAAGAAGGGCGGCAAGGATGTTGCCGCTACCCGATAAGCCAGTTTCCGGGAAGAAGTCAAAGAATGGACCCAAGCACGAGGTGAGTGCTTTTATTGCAAAGGGAAGGGTCCTTTGGAGCGGAACTGCCCCAAATACTTAGCGGACAAGAAGGCCGCAACACTAAAGGTGTATGTGATATACATGTAATTGATGTGTACCTTACCAGTACTCATAGTAACTCCTGGTATTTGATACGGTGCCGTTGCTCATATTTGTAACTCACAGCAGGAGCTGCGAATAAGCGGAGATGGCGAAGGGCGAGGTGACGATGCGCGTCGGGAATGGTTCCAAGGTCGATGTGATCGCCGTCGACACGCTACCTCTACATTTACCCACGGGATTAGTTTTAAACCTCAATAATTGTTATTTAGTGCCAAGTTTGAGCATGAACATTGTATCTGGATCTCGTTTAATACGAGATGGCTACTCATTTAAATCCGAGAATAATGGTTGTTCTATTTATATGAGAGATATGTTTTATGGTCATGCCCCGATGGTCAATGGTCTATTCTTAATGAGTCTCGAACATAATGTTACACATATTCATAGTGTGAATACCAAAAGATGTAAAGTTGATAACGATAGTCCCGCATATTTGTGGCACTGCCGCCTTGGTCACATTGGTGTCAAGCGCATGAAGAAGCTCCATGCTGATGGACTTTTAGAGTCTCTCGATTATGAATCATTTGACACATGCGAACCATGCCTCATGGGCAAAATGACCAAGACTCCGTTCTCCGGAACAATGGAGCAAGCAACCAACTTATTGGAAATCATACATACTGATGTGTGTGGTCCAATGAGCGTTGAGGCTCGCGGAGGATATCGTTATGTTCTCACTCTCACTGATGACTTAAGTAGATATGTGTATGTCTACTTGATGAAACACAAGTCTGAGACCTTTGAAAAGTTCAAGGAATTTCAGAATGAGGTAGAGAATCAACGTGAACGAAAGATAAAGTTCTTACGATTAGATCGTGGAGGAGAATATTTAAGTCACGAATTTGGTACGCACTTAAGGAAATGTGGAATCGTTTCTGGCCCGACGCTGGAACACCTCAGCGTAATGGTGTGTTCGAACGTCGTAATCGCACTCTATTGGATATGGTGCGATCTATGATGTCTCTTACCGATTTACCGCTATCATTTTTGGGATACGCTCTAGAGACAGCTACATTCACTTTAAATAGGGCTCTGTCTAAATCCATTGAGACGACACCGTATGAATTATGGTTTGGGAAGAAACCTAAGTTGTCATTTCTAAAAGTTTGGGGATGCGATGCTTATGTCAAGAAACTTCAACCTAAAAGCTCGAACCCAAGTCGGAAAAATCGTCCTCATAGGATACCCTAAGGAAACCATTGGGTATACCTTCTAACTTAGATCCAAGGCAAGATCTTTGTTGCCAAGAACGGATCCTTTCTGAAAAAAGTTTCTCTCGAAAGGAGTAAGTGGGAGGAAAGTAGAACTTCGATGAAGTACTACCTCTTGAACCGGAAAGTAGTGCAGCTCAGGAAAATGTTCCTGTGGTGCCTACACCGACTGGAGAGGAAATTAATGATGATGATCAAGGTACTTTGGATCAAGTTGCTACTGAACTTCGTAGGTCCACAAGGACACATTCCACACCAGAGTGGTATGGCAACCCTGTCCTGGAAATCATGTTGTTAGACAACGGTGAACCTTCGAACTATGAAGAAGCGATGGCGGGCCCAGATTCCAACAAATGTCTTGAAGCCATGCAATCCGAGATAGAATCCATGTATGAAAACAAAGTATGGGCTTTGACAGACTTGCCCGATGATCGGCGAGCGATAGAAAACAAATGGATCTTTAAGAAGAAGATGGACACGGATGGTAATGTTACCATCTATAAAGCTCGACTTGTCGCTAAGGGTTATCGGCAAGTTCAAGGGGTTGACTATGATGAGACTTTCTCTCCCGTAGCGAAGCTAAAGTCCGTCCGAATCATGTTAGCAATTGCCGCATACTATGATTATGAGATATGGCAGATGGACGTCAAAACGGCATTCCTTAACGGCTATCTTAAGGAAGAACTGTATATGATGCAGCCGGAAGGTTTTGTCGACCCTAAGAATGCTAACAAGGTGTGCAAGCTCCAGCGATCCACTTATGGGCTGGTGCAAGCATCTCGGAGTTGGAACATTCGCTTTGATGAGATGATCAAAGCGTTTGGGTTTATGCAGACTGATGGAGAAGCCCGCATTTACAAGAAAGTGAGTGGGAGCTCTGTAGCATTTCTAATATTATATGTAGATGACATACTTTTGATGGGAAATGATATAGAACTTTTGGACCGCATTAAGGCCTACTTGAATAAGTGTTTTTCAATGAAGGACCTTGGAGAAGCTGCTTACATATTCGGCATCAAGACTTATAGGGATAGATCGAGACGCCTCATAGGTCTTTCACAAAGCACATACCTTGATAAGATATTGAAGAAGTTCAATATGGATCAGTCCAAGAAGGGGTTCTTGCCTGTATTACAAGGTGTGAGATTGAGCTCGGCTCAATGCCCGACCACGGCAGAAGATAAAGAAGAGATGAGTGTCATACCCTACGCCTCAGCCATAGGATCTATTATGTATGCCATGCTGTGTACCAGACTAGATGTAAACCTTGCCGTAAGTTTGGTAGGAAGGTACCAAAGTAATCCCGGCAAGGAACACTGGACAACGGTCAAGAATATCCTTAAGTACCTGAAAAGGACAAAGGACATGTTTCTCGTTTATGGAGGTGACGAAGAGCTCGTCGTAAAGGGTTACGTCGACGCTAGCTTCGACACAGATCTGGATGACTCTAAGTCACAAACCGGATACGTGTATATGTTGAATCGTGGAGCAGTAAGCTGGTGTAGTTGCAAGCAGAGCGTCGTGGTGGGATCTACATGTGAAGCGGAATACATGGCAGCCTCGGAGGCAGCGCATGAAGAAATATGGATGAAGGAGTTCATCACCGACCTAGGAGTCATACCCAATGCGTCGGGGCCAATCACTCTCTTCTGTGACAACACTGGAGCTATTGCCCTTGCGAAAGAGCCCTGGTTTCACAAGAAGACAAGGCACATCAAGCGTCGTTTCAATTCCATCCGTGAAAATGTTCAAGATGGAGACATAGATATTTGCAAAGTACATACGGATCTGAATGTCGCAGATCCGTTGACTAAACCTCTTCCGCGAGCAAAACATGATCAACACCAGAACTCTATGGGTGTTCGATTCATCACAATGTAACTAGATTATTGACTCTAGTGCAAGTGGGAGACTGTTGGAAATATGCCCTAGAGGCAATAATAAAAGGATTATTATTCCTTGTCCATGATAATTGTCTTTTATTCATGCTATAATTGTCTTTTGTGTTCGATTCACCACAACATGTCCCTAGTGAGCCTCTAGTTGACTAGCTCGTTGATCAACAGATAGTCATGGTTTCCTGACTATGGACATTGGATGTCATTGATAACGGGATCACATCATTAGGAGAATGATGTGATGGACAAGACCCAATCCTAAGCATAGCACAAGATCGTGTAGTTAGTTTGCTAGAGCTTTTCCAATGTCAAGTATCTTTTCCTTAGACCATGAGATCATGTAACTCCCGGATACCGTAGGAGTGCTTTGGGTGTACCAAATGTCACAACGTAACTGGGTGACTATAAAGGTATACTATGGGTATCTCCGAAAGTATATGTTGGGTTGACATAGATCGAGACTGGGATTTGTCAGTCCGTATGACAGAGAGGTATCTCTGGGCCCACTCGATAATGCATCATCATAATGAGCTCAAAGTGACCAAGTGTCTGGTCACGGGATCATGCATTACGGTACGAGTAAAGTGACTTGCCGGTAACGAGATTGAACGAGGTATTGGGATACCGACGATCGAATCTTGGGCAAGTAACGTACTGACTGACAAAAGGAATCGTATACGGGGTTGCTTGAATCCTCGACATGGTTTTTCATCCGATGAGATCATCGAGGAGCATGTGGGAGCCAACATGGGTATCCAGATCCCGCTGTTGGTTATTGACCGGAGAGCCGTCTCGGTCATGTCTACGTGTCTCCCGAACCCGTAGGGTCTACACACTTAAGGTTCGGTGACGCTAGGGTTGTAGAGATATGAGTATGCAGCAAACTAAAAGTTGTTCAGAGTCCCGGATGAGATCCCGGACATCACGAGGAGTTCTGGAATGGTTCGGAGGTAAATAATTATATATGGGAAGTCGAGTTTGACACCGGAAAGTTTGGGGTCACGGTATTGTACTGGGACCACAGAAGGGTCCCGGGGTCCACCGGGTGGGGCCACCTATCCCGGAGGGCCCCATGGGCTGAAGTGGGAGGGGAACCAGCCCCTGGTGGGCTGGTGCGCCCCACCTGGGCCCCCAATGCACCTAGGGTTGGGAACCCTAGGGGAGGGGGCACCTCCACTTGCCTTGGGGGGGGCAAGTTTCCCCCCTTTGGCCGCCGCCCCCCTGGGAGATCCCATCTCCTAGGGCCGGCGCCCCCCCTGGGATCCCTATATAAAGAGGGGGGAGGGAGGGCAGCCGCACCCTTACACCTGGCGCCTCCCTTTCCCTTTGCTACACCTCTTCCTCCCGCAGACGCTTGGCGAAGCCCTGCCGGATCCCTGCTGCATCCACCACCACGCCGTCGTGCTGCTGGATCTTCATCAACCTCTCCTTCCCCCTTGCTGGATCAAGAAGGAGGATACGTCACGCTGACCGTACGTGTGTTGAACGCGGAGGTGCCGTCCGTTCGGCGCTAGGATCTCCGGTGATTTGGATCACGACGAGTACGACTCCCTCAACCCCGTTCTCTTGAACGCTTCCGCTCGCGATCTACAAGGGTATGTAGATGCACTCTTCTCTCTCGTTGCTAGATGAACTCATAGATAGATCTTGGTGAAACCGTAGAAAAATTTTATTTTCTACAACGTTCCCCAACACAAGCTTCCATCATTTTTTACATAATTGACGTACTATACAAATAATTTTCCAGCGACATGAAATTGTACCATGGTGTGAACTTTCAGCTTATGTTTTGCGTGTCTTGCCATCGATGCTCTTTAGGAAACAATAAAAAACTAACTTCCTTGCTAATGCATGTCAATTATTAGCAGATCAGAGCTAATAATTACATCACAACTGAAGACAGAGTTGTGAGAAGGTGTTAAATTAAAATTAATCCATGCTTTCATTGGCAGCAACGTCCCCCCAGCTATGTCTAAATCAACAAGGCATGTTGGGAAAAGAAGTAGTTGTCTGGAGCATGCAGCATTCCGATCATTTTGTGCAGTTCCACTAAAATAGAGCTGAGCGTCCCTGTCCCAAAGATACTAAGTGTGATTACGATAATAAAGGGCTGCTGATGAAACAATAAACACACAAATAGAAGCTGGTCACCTTTGCAGTCTCTCTTAGGACTAACTAGTTGGAGAAGATTAGGCTCGGAGTTGGATGAGGAGGATAGAGCAAAACCAATCTCCCTTTGTGCAGTCGCACTGAAATGTAGAGACATTGCCCGTGTGACATTTTAGTACAACTGCACAAAACACTCTTAAGAAAAAAGTGATTTGTGCAGTTCAACCAAAGGTCGTAATAGCAACGAGGTGAAATGGATAGCCCTGTTTGCAAAAAAGAGGTAGAAAGGAAACAATTACTGGCCAATAACAGTTGATGACACATGCGACGACAAAAAAGAAGCATATTCCTTGTCCTAAGGGAAGATAACAACACGGTTGTGTTTGTCTAAAACGGTGTGAGGACGAGAATGCAATATGGATAGTACGCCGGACGAGCTACATTTTGGACAAAGAACTATGGAAGATCCACATGCAGCGGCGTGGGAAGACAGGCAGTGGAGCAAGGCCGGAGGGGATACCTGGAGGTCGTCGGGATGTAACTAGGTGAGCGGCGGCGGGCGGAATCTGCGAGCAGGTGGCGTAGGCCCTGCCGCGCCGAAGCATGGCCAGAGAGAACGACGTGTACCATAGATCGGGACGTGATGCCTAGGCACCGTCGAACGGAGAAACGATGCACTTCCTCCCTTTCCCCCGGCGGACGGGATGCAGCCTGATCAGTGACCAACGGTGAGAGAGAGAGAGGCCACCACACTCCCTTTCCCCCGGCGGACGGGATGCGGCCGGATCAGTGACCAACGGTGAGAGAGAGAGAGAGGCCACCGCAGCCTTGTGTGAGATACTCTGAAGAGCGACAAACCAGGCAGGTAGGCTCCATTGTATATAGTGAGCGGACTAGCTTTTTCTCCATAAAAAATGTTTTATATTCTGTGTACGTGCCATTCAGCGTTATAACTTTATTTTAAAATAACGCGGCAACGCGTCAAGTCAAACTTTGTTTTGTGAACGCGTGGTACACGACCTCCCTAGGTAAACAACCGCTACAGGCGTTCAAATTAGCACGTGGGCTGCCATTTCGTAAAGAAATGAGCTCCACCGTGTACCCGCATGGGTGTGGCTGGGCACGAAGCGTGAGTACGTGCACGGTGCACCTATTCTCTTCTTGTATACGTACACCACCTACATAGGGTTGTGTGAGAGAGATACAAACCTAGAGAGATATGGTGTGTGGGTTCTTGAGAGTTTTTTGCGGGGGGGGGGGGATCAATCAAAAAATGTAACATATGCAATGTGTGTGAAATAGAGTCCTGGTTATAACATATATATAGAGGGGGCGATCCACGAGAAGTGAGTGGAGGTATCATCGGCTTGAGGTGTCCATAGAATCGAAGAGAGGGACGATGTGTGTGTGTGTGCGTGCGCGATCGATAAAGAGTGCCATCGAATTTGTGTGTGCCCACGTCAAAGATATAGAGTGGCTGGCCTACTGGAACGTGAGATGGGACATGTGCAGTTTGTCTCTGTGGCATGGATACCTACCTGCAGTGCTCGACTATCGGTATGTGGTGGGGGAAGAGGGAGGACCAATTAACTATAGAGGTACAATGACTGGTATATGTGTGGAGGAGGAGAGAGGCCTACCTCATGTATTAAGGAGATCGATCTGCCTCATGTATGAAGGGAGATCGATCGGCATCCATGCATATGTGTAGGAGAGGAATAAGGTTGGGAGAGAAACAGAGCTAGAGTGTTGGAGGGGGTGGTAGTGGAGTTGCTTCTAAAAAATGGTGGGATAGGCTTGCTAGACAAACGGAGGGCACGCCCACAATATCAATAAGAGAGGAGATGGTTGCTTGTGCACGTGCGTGTGAGAGACGGGTCAGGAGGCATGCACGAATGATGAGGGGGACGATGTGCCTGTGGTAAGCAGACGTAACTACATAGGAAGATCAATCGCCCTTTGTTAGAGAAAGGAGAGACATAACTTGTGAGGTACGTCGATCGATGGGGGGGTAGTTAAATTCGATCTAGGTATATGTTGGGAGATCGATCGGTATACATGCATGTGTGTGTTAGAAGCAAATGAGGCACACGGAGAAGGATAGAGAGAGAGGGATGCATGTAGGAGGTGGTACGAGAGGCATACTATACCGAGGGGGAGGAGTGTGCGAGTACGAGAACAACGAAAAGAGTGGTGGGAGTGAGGCATGGACGGTGACAAGAGAAGAGGGGAAGCTTGTGTTTATGCTAGGCACACCTGGCTAGAGAGGCATATCGATCGATGCGTGCCATAAAGAAGGAGCTAGGGGGCCTACACACCCCGTGGGTGAATGACCTAAAGTGAAAAGACGAATTTGCGCGATGGAGCTAGAGAATGCTGAGGGAGGGTGAGAGGGATGCTGGCGTGTGCATGCACAAGAGAAAGTTAGCTCTAGCTACAAAGATAAGAGGGTTGTGTGGGTGTAGAAGACGAATAGAGACCATATATACTTCATTATAAAAAGCGAATTCGGATATTTGAAGAATTTATCATAGTGTTTCAAACCGACGCATGTGTGAATATATATAATGGTGATACGCATGGTGTGATTATGAACATGTTATACTACATTTAATATATTTTATCGCTACTCTTATAAAAAACAGGGTTGTTGATGATTGTGTGCCTGCCATCCTGCATTATAGGCCGTCCAATTTATATCTGGCGGATAGCAAGGAAACTATGATGGTTGAAGTTGGCACAATCATGATTGTAGATTCTTATTGAAATAGAGAAACAAATTCAAATTTAGTTCGAATTGCAGCGGTAGTATAGACATTTGGAATGCACTAAATTGTTGGTATGAGTAGGTTACATGCATTATACAGCAAGCAAAAAAATTTAATCGGACATAACATGGATTCATACTCCTTCCTTCCATCTATATAGGGCATAATGAGATTTTTAAGACCGCCTTTGACTATTGACAAGATTAATAGTACATGACATGCACAATGTGAAAATTATATCATTGAAAGAACCTTTCACGCATTTAATTTAACGGTGTGCTTTGTGTAAGTTGCATGTCATATATCATTGCTCTAATATTTGGTCAAAGTTAGCATCGAAAAACGATTCGCCCTATATAGATGGAAGGAGGAGTAGCTTTGAATAACATTTGTATAGTAAAACGGGCAAGACTCTCTCTTTGTGTGTGTGAATAGTTTTATTTTTTTCGTTTTCTTTTTGGTTGAGGGAAGTGCGAATTGATTTGGTACGTACAAGTACAATATTACTACACATTAGGCTTGTCCCTAAAATTCAACCCGCGTCTTGTTATATCCCGAATATTCAGATATCGTGCTCCCAAAACTGGCGCCTTCACAACCCGCGCCTTGCTATCCCGAAATTACAACGCGCGCGAAAACTCCCTCCAGCTGCCAAATCCCGACACGCGAAATCCCCCTTCTAACCCTGAGCCGAAAGGGCCGCTAGTTCAAATCGGTGGCGGGTACTTTTGTAACACACCCTACATTTTGGACAAGCGCGTCCCTAAGTCATGCTTCACCCCCTCCCATCGCCCCCTTTTCGTCATTCGAAATACCAGGCCGCCATAACCTCTCTGCTCCAGCCGCGAAACCCCACCCTCCTCCGTCTGCCACGTCACCGCTGCCCAGCCGGAGCCTCTTCCCCGACGACGTCGTCCACCGCAACAGCTCGACGTCCCTCGTCCACCTCCCCGGATGAGGATCTGTCGTCCATCTCGCCGTCTCGCCGGTTCAGCCGCCCCGTCCTCTACCTCCAAGGAGCTGCTCCGTGATACGTCTCCATCGTATCTATAATTTTTGATTTTTCCATGCCAATATTATTCACTTTCATATACTTTTTGGCAACTTTTTATATTATTTTTGGGACTAACATATTGATCCAGTGCCCAGTGCCAGTTCCTATCTGTCGCATGTTTTATGTTTCGCAGAATATCCATATCAAATGGAATCCAAACGGGACAAAAACGGACGGAGCTTATTTTTGGAAAATATGGAAAATTCTAGAAGAAAAATCCACGCGAGACGGTGCCCGAGGTGGTCACGAGGCAGGGGGCGCCCGCCCTGGGCGCGCCGCCTACCCTCGTGAGCCCACCGTAAGGCGGTTGATGCCCTTCTTTGCCGCAAGAAAGATAATATTTGGAAAAAAATCTGGGCGAAGTTTCAGGCCAATAGGAGTTACGGATCTCCATATATACGCGAAACGGTGAAACAGAGCCAGAACATAACGCAGAAACAGAGAGATAGATCCAATCTCGGAGGGGCTCTCGCCCCTGCCAAGCCATGGGAGCCAAGGAACAGAGGGGAAACCCTCCTCCCATCTAGGGAGGAGGTCAAGGAAGAAGAAGAAGAAGGGGGGCTCTCTCCCCCTTGCTTCCGTGACGCTGGAGCCATGGGGCCATCATCATCACCGCGATCTACACCAACACCGCCGTCATCTTCACCAACATCTCCACCACCTTCCCCCCTCTATCTACAGTGGTCCACTCTCCCGCAACCCGCTGTACCCTCTACTTGAACATGGTGCTTTATGCTTCATATTATTATCCAATGATGTGTTGCCATCCTATGATGTCTGAGTAGATTTTCGTTGTCCTATCGGTGATTGATGAATTGCTATGATTGATTTAAGTTGCATGTTTTATTATTGGTGCTGTCCTATGGTGCCCTCCGTGTCGCATGGCGTGAGGGATTCGATGTAGGGTGTTGCAATGCGTTCATGATTAAGCTTATAGTGGGTTGTGTGAGTGACTGAAACACAAACCCGAGTAAGTAGGTTGTTTACGTACGAGATAAAGGGGACTTGATGCTTTAATGCTATGGTTGGGTTTTACCTTAATGAATCTTTCGTAGTTGCGGATGCTTGCTAGAGTTCCAATCACACTACTGGAATCTGGCACTTTGCCATCTACCATGGCAGATGGCAAAGGCATGGTCGGCGGATGGCAAATGCTTTGCCATCTGCCAGCAGATGGCAAACAGTTTGTCTGAAACCCTGCCGGCAAACGCTTCTTTGCCGTCTGCTGGCTGATGGCAAAGAGCCTGTGCCTTTGCCATCAGCTGACATATGGCAAATCCTCTTAATGGGGTTAGCCCCGTTAGAAGGCTAACGACATACTTTGCCGTCTGCCAGCAGAGGGCAAAGCCTTTAGGCTCTTTGCCGTCTGCCAGCAGATGGCAAGAGCTTTGCCATCTATTGGCAGATGGCAAAGGGCCCAAATAGGTCAGCCCAAATTTTACATGTAGATGACACGTGGCCTCTTTGCCATCTGCCACTGATGGCAAAACTCTTGCCATCTGCCGCCAGATGGCAAAGTGCCTATATTGCCCCATTTAATTTTGTTTTTTTCTTATATCAATTCATTTTCACAGAAAATCAAACACAAATATATTTATATGACCAATATAGCATATTTAACAGATATTTCCAATAGTCATGAACACATATCCAACACATGTTACCAATAGTAGCAAGTTTCATCCATACATATACATAGTTTCATCAATATTACACAGTTTCATCATAGGTAGCAAGTTTCACAAAGTCAAAAAAACTAAAGACAAGCACTCCAACCCAAGCTTCCATGATCTGAAGCAAATCTACAAAATGGGAAAGAAGAAAGTTAGAAGAAGAAGACTAGAAGAAGAAGATTATTATGATGCAACTAAAATGTGAAGATTATTATGATGCAATTTATATCTGTAAAATAGGTCATTTTGGAGCTATGTATGGTTATTATGTCATTTTTGAGCTAACTAAGCATACTAAGTCATTTTGGTGTAAAAAATGCTAAGTTATGTTGCACCAAATTAAAGATCATTTGCAATGTCTCGTTAGCATGAACGCATGGGGAGGTCGTCGAACACCAGACCCTCATAGCGACGAAACAACTGCACATTTAAATCCACCAGATCAACACAAATATATTATGATATTATGCTTACTATCCCTGTGGCAGACATACATACATTCCTACTAAAAGTAAATACCATATACTTATTTGATCCATAAGGTATGAAATACAATAGGAATACCCAGTTTGTGGTTTTGTGGAAGTAAATTGAAAAACAACATATAGGCATCTTCATATATAATTGAACTTATAACACACATGTATACATGTTGTAATTAGAAGAAGAAAAATACAGTGGTAACTCATCTCAGTTAGTAATTGTAGACCACTTGTGGCTGGGACGCGCCCTGGGCGCTTCTCTTGAGACGGAACTGTGCGCACTAATCATGTTGTCGTGTTTGTTAGCATCTCTGTATGACAGCATGGATAGTTTAGTGAAAATCATTGAGAAACATGTATAAATGTCCTCTCGTAGGATATCAAGCTATAGGTGAATACTCATAAGACATATAGACAAGCACCCGAAGCAGCGAATACAATTAAGAATACTCTCCACAAGGCATTTGGGAATAACTATAACCTCACTATTCTGTAGAAAAATTTCAAATGCATAGATGAATTAAAACATTCAAATGGAGGTTGAATCGATCTAGGAGCAGCTGCAAAGTTCCATAACAACACCACCTTACACCACTCTGGCAAGACCCACACTACAGTTATCAGAAACCCGAGTAACAACCACTTGGAAAAAAAAAGATACATAAATGAATCCAAAGAAAGAAATAAGTTAAATCAAAATGCATACCAAGAGTATTCGATTTATGATGGGGATCAAGCATGCAAGACTATTGTTATCTGCGAGCAAAATCATCATGATTAAATGAAGTAGGATGCCAACATAGAAAAGGAGCGATTGAGAGTGTGTAGCATTCATGCACTACATTACCGTTCAGAGTAAACGCACATGTTTGTGTCAATTTATGTTGGACAGTACAGGCTGAACCATATACTTCCATCAAACACAAAATTAAGGAACTGGGCTATTTTCTGTTGTCCATCCATATTCCATTATGGCAACTCGGATCTGCATCTATATATGACACATAATTACTAATATCAGTTTTTCTTCCTTGGATAAATCTAGTCATCAAACTGTAAAGATTGACATCCAACCACACGTATAAAACTTATTATCTTGTAAATTAATATCAAAGCAGTTGGAAAACAAACGACAACAGAACATGCATCATGGTGAAACCTCCATACTACAATATCAAACACGAATTCAGATTAACAATCTAAGCAAGAAAATATGAGAGATGCAGTCCTGGTCAGTTTTTGTTTTGTGGCATCCCCCAAAAAAATGATGTTCTTGTTTTAGCAAGGATACACTGAGCTTGGACGATTCAGTCTGAAATAAAATATGATGTCTACGTAGGATTCATAAGGCAAGAAATTTGCTTCCTTCCAACAGACATGGTCTGCTGAACTGAACTTTATTTCAGTTAGCTTTGGTAAAAATCTGTAACTGAATTTGTCGTGTTGTCGAGCGACTTGCAGCTCAGAGAGGACTGCAAACATCAAACTCGTATGCCCATCCCATATCAAATTTTAAACCCGCCAAAATAAATATTTCAGTTTAGGATCCGATCATTGTACTTTATGAGTGTTAAGTGTAGTTTCTAAATAGCAGAGAAACCATACCATCTAAGCACAACCCAGTAGCTTGCACAAACTAACATCAAATCTGAAAGAGGAAACTGTCGACAACAGATGAAGGTACCATGGTCTATAATCCTTGGTGAACATCGTAAATTAGGATCAACAAAGCTGATAAGCTAAGAGTAACTTTAGAATCTATAATTCACACCAAAACTCCTGCATATAATCCGAATAATAAAGTAAAGAAAATGGTGTGACCTGGTTCTTTATTTATCAAGTAGAAAATGCTACAGAATTTGGCAGTCAAGTTGTATAGCGGCAATCATCTAAATTAAATAACTCAACAGAAAATGGTGTTGCTGTCAGATCACTAATATTTTGTTTGTGTTACAACATGAAGGATGCTAAGGCAGAACTTACCTTTAGAAGGGAGACAAAAAATAAATCTTCGAAAGGAAGAAATCATGAAAGAGGCAGAGACAAAGAACCAGGGCAGGGTAACAGCTCACCAAGCGAAAGGCCACCGGGACAAGCCTGCAACGGCGGGATGGTGTCGATGACAAAGGGACAATATGTGGGTCTCCTTGCTCTTCACCTCTTACTCCCGGCCCCTGTTTCTCCTTCCCTCTCTCTCTCTCACACACATGTCCTTCTCCGAACAGTTTTCTCCTTCAGCATTTATACAAACATGTAGTGCTCGCATCTGCAACATCAAAGCCAGAATGCAATTTGATAAAAAATATGTGCACATCTGCAGCTACCTATGCATAGTAATTCTTGCAATGCAACCCAGTCAAGCAAGAAAGAGGAGCTAGAGAAGGAGGGGGGGCATGTTACTCACTGTCACACAAACTGTCCTACAAACTGTCCTCCTTTGAGCAGTCTTCTTGAGCATCTATACAAACAAGCAGTGCTGGCATCTGCAAGCTCAAAGCCAAATAAATTTTGAGATTTGCATAGCTACAACCACCTCTGAACAATAATTTTTGCAACTCAATCCAATCAAGCAAAAAATACATGAGCTAGAGGTGGAGGCGACCATGTTACGTACCTCGGCAGGCAAGCTCGGAGGAGAATCTGATGGAGGTCATGAGCAGCGAGATGAACTGTCCCTCTCCTGCCGGTCCCTCTCCGCCGGTCCCTCTCTGCCAACTACCGGTCCCTCTCCTCAAAAGCAACCTGGGTCTTCGCTCTCTCTGCCTCAATAGCAGCCTGCAACACCACTCGTTAGCATTGTAATCATCGACGGCCGCAAACACAATGTAATGGAGGAAAGGCTACTGAGTCCATATAACAAACCTGTAATTCGATTTCCACTGGTCGTAAACGAGGCGGTATCTCAGGATCAGAGCTGGTCTGGCGCTTCTTGATCTGCGGGAGAGTGCTACTACAACGTATCAGTCCATTACCAATGGCTAACGAGCCATGGGACCTCCCGCCACCAGATATCATCACCAGCTCTGGATTAAGAGGCCGGCTCGGGTTAAAGTCCGGCCCTTTCCTCGCCTTCCCCTGCTTAACGTACTGCACCATCTTGTGGTGGGAGGCCTCGTTGCTGAAGTTCTTTGCATTTTCGAGGTCAGAGTCAGAGAGAGCGAAATTAGTACAACATAAAAAAATGAATACCTGACATGAATAATAATATGTATATAAATTCATTTTAGAGGAATAAATGCTGAGTATAGCTCATTTTAGAGCTATCCTAGGTTAAATAGGTCATTTTTTAGCTAATTAAGGTTGTTATGTCATTTTTGAGCTAGCTAAGCATATAAATTCATTTTGGAGGAATAAATGCTAAGTATAGCTCATTTTAGAGCTATCCTATGTTAAATAGGTCATTTTTGAGCTAGCAAGGTTAAAACTTGAACTAATTAATAATATATATGTATATAATAATAATGGAATACCTGACACGAACAATAATATTAATATGAGGGCCTCCTTGTGTTTATATGTATAGAATGCTTATATGTATATATGTATAGAATATGTATAGAATATGGGCCTCCTTGTGATTCCTCAAAAGAATATCAAATGTGAATAAACAAAAAAATCACTCTTATCATTTACTTTTCTTTACATTAAAATGAAAAACATCCACCAGGGAAACCTACTGTTCTACTAAAAACACATTTTTTCCTGGGGTGTACTGTTTTGCAAACTTGTTTATCATATCAATCTTGCTAAATCTCAGTCGACTGAGACCTCGTTAAGAGTCTCAGTCGATGCTATATTCGTGAGATCCTACACTGAGATTTTCTCACATAGTACTACTATTTATGCCAGTTCATAAGCATTTTCGACAAACTACTTTGAGATTTTGCACTGCGTTTGGCTGGGAGGTAACCGAATTTGCCAGCTGGTTACTTGCTTTTGCCCATGTTTTGCAGAACAAATAACAGGCCATACTGGACATGAAGAATGACACCAGGTCCATTAAAAAATAGCACAAGAATTTGTTTTTTTTGACGCTAAGGAAGCCGGCAACAGGCTAAATTGCACTTCCTCAGCCTCTCTAAAAAAAAGGCACCTACAACATTGGATATCAAAAGGACCCGTCGAAACTTCGTTTACGAAATCGGAGATATCGAACTTAGTTTACAAACTCTGCTAGTACATGATATTGCAACCAAGCTTGCATACCTCAGGTTTTCAATGTCTTGATAGACGTCAGCATCACACAAGCTTAAGAGCATTTTCGAAGCATTTCAGCATAAGAAACTTTTCCGAGTCAAGCTTCTAACAAATAGTCCATTAGCTTTACCGAACGATCGTAATCATCTTCAACTCCGCACCTCCCTCAATGTCATAAGAAGACCTCTTCTCCATTGACGGAAACACTGAAACTGGATTTGTTATTGTTCTCTCCCCTTGTCTTGCATTGCTTGTAGCCATTACACAGGCTGATGCCTAGACGACCGCACTATTGTATTCCACGAAATTTGATTGCACGGCCTGCAAGCTGATATCATTAGATAATCACTAAACAAGTAAGCGGTCAAGCCGTAAGACAGATGAGTTTTCCAAATGATGCTTATAACAAGGAAGCTACTGGAGGGGGCAGAGCTGAATTACCTATGGTTAGGCAGAGCCATGATCATCGTCTTGCTGCTTATTCTCGGCTTCGAGCCATTCGTCACTGCCGTCAATCCACTGACGCAGATCTTCTACTACAGAGACACCCACATGAACGAGAGAACCTACAAAGCAAACCTTGTGCTCCTATCAACTGCTCTATTCACTAGCGCCTCATCCACACAAACTGACCAAGACTGCATATACGGCATCGTGGTGTGCCGCGGTGATAGCGTCGTTGATGCCTTCCCCATCTACATCACCACATCATTCGAGGATGTGTGGTGGGCCGTGGATGAGGGGAGGGCAGCGCGACGGGCGGGGAGCGACGGCGATGGGGCGGGGAGCGGCGGCCGGCGACAGGCGGGGAGCGACGGGGCGGTGACGGGTGGCGGGGAGGGCCGCGGCAGGCGGGGAGCGCCGGCGACGGCGGGGGAGTGACGCGGCCGGCGACATGACGGGGGAGCGACGGGGCCGGTGACAGGGTGGCGGCGGGCGAGCCTAGAGCGCCATCGACGGGGGCTATTCGGTGTGTGGATGAGATGCGAACGACGTTTTTTTACCTGGATGGGTGGGGAGAGAGGGAGGGGATAACCCCACCGTTTTTTTTAGCCGGAAAAAATAACCCCATCTCTTTGCCATCTGCCTGCAGATGGGAAAGAATCTTTGCCGTCTGCTGGCAGATGGCAAAGAGGTGGGGCTGGTATGCCGTTACACGCTTGACGGCCACAGGATTTTCCAACCTCTTTGCCATCTGCTGGCAGATGGCAAAGATTATTTGCCATCCACTAGCAGACGGCAAAGAATGTTCTTTGCCATCAGTTGGCAGATGGCAAAGAGCTGGCTGATGGCAAATTCCCTGTTTCCAGTAGTGTCATAAGTGCATATGATCCAAGTAGAGAAAGTGTGTTAGCTTATGCCTCTCCCTCAAATATAATTGCAATAACGACTATCGGTCTAGTAACATAGTCAGTTTCCTAGGGACAATTCCACAACTCCTACCACCACTTTTTCACACTCGCCATATTTACTTTAGTTGTGTCTTTACCTTAACAGCCCCTAGTTTTATTTACGTGTTCTTTACTTTCTTGCAAGCCTATCC
Source organism: Aegilops longissima (assembly GCA_021605205.1). Classification (NCBI taxonomy): domain Eukaryota; kingdom Viridiplantae; phylum Streptophyta; class Magnoliopsida; order Poales; family Poaceae; genus Aegilops; species Aegilops longissima. Next base: position 560,722,194 of record CM038676.1, on the reverse strand, counting down.
AAAAACACCTACAAAGTACTTCTAGTTTCATACTTGTTCTAGGTAAAGCGAACGTCAAGCGTGCGTAGAGTTGTATCGGTGGTCGATAGAACTTGAGGGAATATTTGTTCTACCTTTAGCTCCTCATTGGGTTCGACACTCTTACTTATCGAAAACTATTGCGATCCCCTATACTTGTGGGTTATCAAGACCTTTTTACGGCGCCGTTGTTGGGAGCGATAGTATGGGGTGAATATTCTCGTGTGCTTGTTTGCTTTATCACTAAGTAATTTTCAATTGTTGTTCTTAGTTGTTTTCTATCTTTAGTTATGGGTAGGAAGCATAAAATACCAAAAAATTAGTTGTACCTACTGCTCCAATGGTTGAAGAACCACTCAAAATCTATCACACTGCTGAAGCTTATTACTTGGATCATCTTGATCCCTTTGTGCTCGTCTTTGAAACCCCAACTAGCTTAGTTGAGGGCAAATCTTTAGATGAGCATGCCTGTTATGTGCGACACCGTATATCTGAAAGAGGGAAACTATTATGGGGTCAAATTCAATGTTTGCAATGCTATGCTTGGAATTTATGTGAAATTTATGATTTTACTTGTTGTTCTGAAAACCCTAAGAAACACCTTCCCTACCAATGTGAGCTTATTGATAATGGAATCTTATCCTCGTATGCTAAGGGTGTTAATAATTACTATGATGTTCAACAAATTGAAGAATTTGTTGCTTTTAAGGGTGCTTACGAAATTGCTTCTTTGATTGAAAAGTATGGTGCTACTCTTTACGAATCTGAAAATTTTGCCATACTTAAATATTGCTTTATGTTAAACCATATATTGAGAACTACTCCGTTGTCCAAGAAGAGACTAATATTTTGCAGGATTCTATGGAAGAAGAAACTGATGAAACTATGAGCTCATTAGATGAAATAGATGATGAGGAAAGTGAAGAACAAAAGGAGGAAGAGTGGATTGATCACCCGTGCCCACCTTCTAATGAGAGTAACTCTTCAACTCATACATTGTTTAATTCCCCTTCGTGCTTAGCGAAGGATGATTGCTATGATCCCCTAAATTTGTCTGAAATATCCTTTTTGATGATGCTTGCTATGCTTGTGGCCAAGATGCCAATATGAATTATGCTTATGAAGATGAACTTGCTATAGTTCCTTATGTTAAACATGAAATTGTTGCTATTGCACCCACGCATGATAGTCCTATTATCTTTTTGAATTCTCCCTACTACACTTTATCGGAGAAGTTTGTGCTTATTAAGGATTATATTGATGGGTTGCCTTTTACCATTGCACATGATGATTTTGATGAATATAATATGCATGTGCTTGCTGCTCCTACTTGCAATTATTATGAGAGAGGAACTATATCTCCACCTCTCTATGTTTCCCACACGATAAAATTGCAAGAAACTGTTTATACTATGCATTGGCCTTTACTATGTGTGCATGAATTGTTCTTTTATGACATGCCTATGCATAGGAAGAGAGTTAGACTTCTTCATTACATGATATATGATACTTTGTGCTCACTACTAAATTACAAATCATTGCTAATTAAAATTGTCTTTGATATACCTTGGGATCCGGGTGGATTCACTACTTGAGCACTATATGCCTAGCTTAATGGCTTTAAAGAAAGCGCTGCCAGGGAGACAACCCGGAAGTTTTAGAGAGTCATTTATTTCTGTTGAGTGCTTTCATATAGTTTAAAAACAACAAAAATAAAGAGGGGAACCCAAAACTTTTTCAAAAAGAGAAGTGAAAGTAAGAGAGACAAGCATTGTTGAAGTGGGAGAGCTCCTTGAACTTTGTTCATGCTCACGGCAACTTTGTGAATCTTGATTACAGAAAATTTTCAACAAAAATAATTATCCCCTTGTACAATCCCATTGTATTATAAAAATAATGTGCCAAGGTTTGCCTTTAAGATGTTTACAATGCTTGTTGGTTTGTGCGGTGCAGGACAGAAACTTTGGCTGTAGTGCGTGAATTTTAGATTTTTACTGGAACGTCAAATGGTTCTGATTATTTTTGCACTATCTTTCTTTACAAATTTTTTGTTTTTCCTAATTTTGGCAGGATTTTTCAAGTAACAGAAGTATGGTGAATGTTCAGATTGCTACAGAGTATTCTGTCTTAGACAGATTCTATTTTTGATGCATAGTTTGCTTGTTTTGATGAAACTATCAATTTATATCAGTGGATTAAGCCGTGAAAAAGTTATATTACAGTTGACACAATGCAAAAACAAAATATGAATTGGTTTTCAACAATACTTATAGTAGTGATTTGCTAACGGATCTTATCGAGTTTTCCGTTGATGTTTTGTGTGGATGAAGTGTTTGATTGAGAAGGTTTCGATGTGAGAAGAAGGAAGAGAGGCAAGAGCTCAAGCTTGGGGATGCCCGAGGCACCCCAAGTAAATATTCAAGGAGACTCAAGCGTCTAAGCTTGGGGCTGCTGGGAAGGCATCCCCTCTTTCTTCAACAAGTATCGGTATGTTTTCGGATTCGTTTCATCCATGTGATATGTGCAAGTCTTGGAGCATCTTTTGCAATTATGTTCTTATTTTTCTTTTATGCACCATGCTGGTATGAGAAAGTCCTTGTTTGATTTATAGAATGCTCATTGCACTTCACTTATATCTTTTGAGTATGGCTTTATAGAATGCTTCATGTGCTTCACTTATATCATTTGAAGTTTGGATTGCCTGTTTCTCTTTACATAGACAACCGCCATTTGTAGAATGCTCTTTTGCTTCACTTATACTTGTTAGAGCACGGGCATATATTTTGAAGAAAGATTTAAACTCTCTTGCTTCACTTATATCTATTTAGAGAGATGACAGGAACTGGTCATTCACATGGTTAGTCATAAAATCCTACATAAACTTGTAGATCGCTGAATATGATATATTTGATTCCTTGCAATAGTTTTGCGATATAAAGATGGTGATATTAGAGTTATGCTAGTGGGTGGTTGTGGATTGTAGAGACACTTGTGTTGAGGTTTGCAAGTCCCGTAGCATGCACGTATGGTAACCGTTGTGTGACAAATTTGAAGCATGGGGTGTTTCTTTGATTGTCTTCCTTATGAGTGGCGGTCGGGGATGAGCGATGGTCTTTTCCTACCAATCTATCCCCCTAGGGGCATGCATAGTAGTATTTTGCTTCGAGGGCTAATAAACTTTTGCAATAAGTATATGAGTTCTTTATGACTAATGTGAGTCCATGGATTATACGCACTTTTACCTTTCCATCATTGCTAGCCTCTTTGGTACCGTGCATTGCCCTTTCTCACCTCGAGTGTTGGTGCAAACTTCGCCGGTGCATCCAAACCCTGTGAGACGATACTCTCTATCACACATAAGCCTCATTATATCTTCCTCAAAACAGCCACCATACCTACCTATCATGGCATTTCCGTAGTCATTCCGAGATATATTGCCATGCAACTTCCATCATCATCATATACATGACTTGAGCATTCATTGTCATATTGATTTGCATGATCGTAAGATAGCTAGCATGATGTTTTTATGGCTTGTCCATTTTTTGATGTCATTGCTACGCTAGATCATTGCACATCCCTGTACACCGCCGGTGGCATTCATATAGAGTCATATCTTTGTTCTAGATAGCGAGTTGTAATATCGAGTTGTAAGTAAATAAAAGTGTGATGACCATCATTATTAGAGCATTGCCCCAGTGAGGAAAGGATGATGGAGACTATGACTCCCCCACAAGTCGGGATGAGACTCCGGACTTTACAAAAAAATAAAAGAGGCCAAAGAAGCCCAAATTAAAAAAAGAGGCCAAAGAAGCCCACCAAAAAAAGAGAGAAAATAAAAAAATGAGAGAAAAAGAGAGAAGGGGCAATGTTACTATCCTTTTACCACACTTGTGCTTCAAAGTAGCACCATGTTCTTCATATAGAGAGTCTCTTGAGTTATCACTTTCATATACTAGTGGGAATTTTCATTATAGAACTTGGCTTGTATATTCCAACGATGGGCTTCCTCAAATGCCCTAGGTCTTCATGAGCAAGCAAGTTGGATGCACACCCACTAGTTTCTTTTGTTGAGCTTATAGCTCTTAGTGTATCCGTTGCATGGAAATCCCTATTCCTCGCATTGGCATCAATTGATGGGCATCTCCATAGCCCGTTGATTAGCCGCGTCGATGTGAGACTTTCTCCTTTTTTGTCTTCTCCACATAACCTCGATCATTATATTCTATTCCACCTATAGTGCTATATCCATGGCTTGCGCTCATGTATTGCGTGAGGGTTAAAAAAGCTGAAACGCATTAAAAAGTATGAACCAATTGCTCGGCTTGTCATCGGGGTTGTGCATGATGGGGGCATTTTGTGTGACGAGAATGAAGCATGGCCAAACTATATGATTTTGTAGGGATAAGTTTGCTTTGGCCTTGTTGTTTTGAGAAGACATGATTGCTTTATTGGTACGCTCGAAATATTATTGTTTTTATGTCAAATGATAGACTATTGCTTTGAATCACTCGTGTCTTAATATTCATGCCATGATTAGACATATGATCAAGATTATGCTAGGTAGGATTCCACATCAAAAATTATTCTTTTTTATCATTTACCTACTCGAGGACGAGCAGGAATTAAGCTTGGGGATGCTGATACGTCTCCGTCGTATCTATAATTTTTTATTGTTCCATGCCAATATTATTCACTTTCATATACTTTTTGGCAACTTTTTATATTATTTTTGGGACTAACATATTGATCCAGTGCCCAGTGCCAGTTCCTGTCTGTTGCATGTTTTATGTTTCGCAGAATATCCATATAAAACAGAATCCAAAAGGGATAAAAACGGACCGAGCTTATTTTTGGAAAATATGGAAAATTCCAGAAGAAAAATCCACGCGAGACGGTGGCCGAGGTGGTCATGAGGCAGGGGGGCGCCCCCCTGGGCGCGCCGCCTACCCTCGTGAGCCCACCGTAAGGCGGTTGATGCTCTTCTTTTGCCGCAAGAAAGATAATATTCGGGAAAAAAATCTGGGTGAAGGTTTCAGGCCAATCGGAGTTACGGATCTCCATATATACGCGAAACGGTGAAACAGAGCCCGAACATAACGCAGAAACAGAGAGATAGATCCAATCTCGTAGGGGCTCTCGCCCCTCCCAAGCCATGGGAGCCAAGGAACCGAGGGGAAACCCTCCTCCCATCTAGGGAGGAGGTCAAGGAAGAAGAAGAATAAGGGGGGCTCTCTCCCCCTTGCTTCCGGTGGCGCCGGAACACCGCCGGGGGCCATCATCATCACTGCGATCTACACCAACACCACCATCATCTTCACCAACATCTCCATCACCTTCCCCCCTCTATCTACAGCGGTCCACTCTCCCGCAACCCACTGTACCCTCTACTTGAACATGGTGCTTTATGCTTCATATTATTATCCAATGATGTGTTGCCATCCTATGATGTCTGAGTAGATTTTCGTTGTCCTATCGGTGATTGATGAATTGCTATGATTGATTTGAGTTGCATGTTTTATTATTGGTGCTGTCCTATGGTGCCCTCCGTATCGCGCAAGAGTGAGGGATTCCCGCTGTACGGTGTTGCAACGCGTTCATGATTCGCTTATAGTGGGTTGCATGAGTGACTGAAACACAAACCCGAGTAAGTAGGTTGTTTACGTATGGGATAAAGGGGACTTGATGATGCTATGGTTGGGTTTTACCTTAGTGAATCTTTAGTAGTTGCGGATGCTTGCTAGAGTTCCAATCATAAGTGCATATGATCCAAGTACAGAAAGTATGTTAGCTTATGCCTCTCCCTCAAATAGAGTTGCAATAACGATTATCGGTCTAGTAACATAGTCAGTTGCCTAGGGACAATTCCACAACTCCTACCACCACTTTTTCACACTCGCCATATTTACTTTAGTTGTGTCTTTACCTTAACAGCCCCTAGTTTACCTTAACAGCCCCTAGTTTTATTTACGTGTTCTTTACTTTCTTGCAAGCCTATCCAAAAACACCGACAAAGTACTTCTAGTTTCATACTTGTTCTAGGTAAAGCGAACGTCAAGCGTGCGTAGAGTTGTATCGGTGGTCGATAGAACTTGAGGGAATAGTTGTTCTAACTTTAGCTCCTCGTTGGATCGACACTCTTACTTATCAAAAACTGTTGCGATCCCCTATACTTGTGGGTTATCACTCCGACGATCGCCTCGTCTATCGCGGCTGCTCCCTCCCCACAGCGGCGCCTTAACCTGCTCCACCGGAACCGCAGCATCCTCACCGACTCCTCGGACGAAGCCGAGGCCTACTCGGCGCCACCAAAGAGGTTGTACACTCATTGCATCGCACCTTCTCCTTAACTCGACCTCCCGGCACCGACGGCGCTCCATCCTGCACCCCCATGGAGCGGCTAACTTGAAGTCGGCGCCGCGGGCGACATCTCCACGGCGGCTCTCCCCCAGTGCGAGGCCCCTTCGGCGGCGGCGGCCATACCAGCCGGATTTGCTGCTGCTGCTCCAGCTCTCGCTCGCTCGCTCGCCCAGCTGTTGCTGCTGCTCTCCCCCTTGCTCATGCTGCTGCTCTGCTCCGATTAAGCCACCTTCAGTCGAATGAATCCAATTTTGGGTCAGTGGGTTTTCAGGGGTTGGGGGGCTCGCCGGAGTTAAGGAAGAACCACCCGCAGTAGGGATGGGGGCTCGCCGGAGAGGTACCCGACTATCTATCTTAGGGTTCAGGGTGGGGGCGAGGGGGCTAGAGGGCTGGCCGGGGCGGCGGTGGCGACTTGTTTCGGGGCGGCCCTGGGGCCGGCGGTTCGGCCAGTGGTGTCTGGCGGCTCAGGGGGTGCAGGTTGAAGATGAACTGCAGGCCCTCCCTAAACTACATGTCAAGTGCCTCTCTGCTACCATTGCGTTCAGTTTCGACAGTAGCATTCAGATTCCACAGTAAATTTCAGTTTCGACAGTTAAGTTCAGAGTAAACAGTTTTTACCTCATCTGTTGTAGTCAGGTGGTTTTTGGTGATGTAAATTTTACATCCATTTTACATCATCTATTTTAGATGCTATTAGAATCCCACTTCATATTGACGATGTCTGTCTTGTGCTGCTTCAGCCTTGACGTCTTACGGCTGACCGGATCTGCTCCAACGATAGAACGATCCATCACAATAGAGCAGTGCCCTGCTGGACGCCGTCTACAAATTCCTCAGATCTTCCTCCACACCTCCGACAACCACCTCTACCTCAACTGCTTCAGCGACCAACCCAATGATGCTGAGGTCGACACGGCTACGGCAAAGAGGTTGTACACTTGTTGCATCACTTATTACTGTACATTCACGTCGATCCATTAGGGCTATTTTGGTTCAACGGAAAAACGTCGATCCACTGGTTGTTACCATCACTCTAAATTTCTGCATGCTCTCCTTACATAATCTCACCATATTTTTTTCAGATGCATGTCGATATTGTACACATCATGCTGAACATGTAGAGAAAAAGAGAAGAGTTTTATGCGGCAATACAATGTCATGCAGACATCGCTCCATGGTGGGTTCAATGGCAAACCCTCCCCACCCTCTCCAGATTGTAATCTAGAGGAAGATATCTGTTACGAGGCGGATTGGGCGCCACGACCACTCCTATTTACCCCCAAGGTGTTTTCTCTACCTTGGCATGATGATGTTAGTCATATCATGCATATGTTGCCTTGCAGTGCCTACTTTTGACATCATATATGTCATCTGCTTAGTTTAGACATGTTTTGTAATGCCACATGTTTAGTTTCTATATCATATATGGGAATTATGCAGTCTCATGTCTTTTAGCCAGCCATAATATATGTGAAATGTGCAATGCCATCCTGTTTAACCAGGCATCATATATTTGAATGATATCTTGCCCATCCTTTTCTTCATTACATTTCCATTTGTCAACAATGTTTGTACATTAAACTACTCTTCCCGTGAATCAGCCATTTGGGTGGGAGATGGAAAAATCTGGAGTGAAAACAAGGCCTTCAGAGCAGACGGTGCTACCTGTCGAAGCAGATCTCTTGTTGGGTCTCGATAGCTCCCCAGAGATGGATTCAGAGACAGATGACCAGTCCTATTCCCCCACTGAGGTGTATGCTCTAACTTGGCACGGTTATACTACTCATATCATGCATACGGTGTCTTGCACTGCATAGTTTAGACATCATATGCACAATATTCAACACCATGTTCTTAGTTCAGACATCATATTGAATGCCCTCTGTTTAGCATATAAATCACATATGTGAATTAAATGATGCGATCCTGATTACTTAGATAACATGTAGGTGAATTATGTCATGTGATCTTGTTTAGTTATTCATCATATCTTTGAATTATGTTATGCTATGCTATCCAGTTTAGATAGACATCATATATGTGAAATTATGTCATGCTATCCGTTTTAGTTAAACAATATACATGTCAACTATTTCATGCCCTCTTTTTTCCACAATATCTATTGCATCTGTCTCTCATACAATGTTTGTACATTCAACTATGTTTCCATTTATCAGCCATTTGAATTGGAGCGGGTGATGCCAGATTCTAGCGACTAAAACACGGTCTTCAAAAAAGCAGTGCTACCTCTTGGTGGAGATAGCACCCGGTTGTACATGCACAAGAACCAGCCCTACCACACATAACCCAAACTCTCGCAGATTGTACCCCTCTGCGATGGACAGAGAACTAGCTTCACCCAATCTAACCCCAACCCCAGCCGATAGTAACCCAGTTCCTGTTGACACAAAGACCATCTCCACCACAGAGCTCCCAAACAAGAGCGGTTAGTAAGGCAGCTCCGGTGCCCAAAGGGCAGTACTATCACGGCGAACCCCAACTCCACCAGTTAGTACGCCTATTCCTGTGGAGGAAGCACAACCAGCTATTCGTAGTTTAGCATCTATCGCATTTGATGCTGTTAAATCGTATGTGCGTATCTTCCCATCTTGGAAATATTATACTGAAGATGAAGGAAAATGCCAGTTGTAGGTGTTTGTCCAGGAGTTAAGTGTAAGTAATGTTATTCATGGAAATTACTTTGCTTCGTCCCATACATCCTACCTCCATGATGGTTATAATACAGCAAATTTTTCTCATTTTTCTCTATAGAGAAGGACCGATTTGGAAACTCAGGATGAGGTAACCTGTGCTAATACCTCTGCTATCTTCAAGAATGCTTGGTGGCAGTATCGGAATTACCTGAAGAAAACGTACTTCACCGGCAAAGAAACTCATCAAATTCCCTTACGTTCTCCCGAGACACATTTACTAGACGATGACTGGGAATGCCTTGTTCTGTACTGGTCCCGAACCAAGAATGTGGTAAGGTCTATGGGCTCATTTTCTATTTTTAAGTATTATATTCTTGCGTCTTACTATACTCTGTTAATATAGAAAAATTGCCTAAACCTGAAGAACAACTGTTCTAATTTAAGATTCCATTGCTATCATAGTTCAAAAAAGCGCTAGGCGTTAATTTTGCATTTTGCCACCGCCTTGCGCTTTACTGACCAAAGCGCATGCTTATGCGCAGTTATGCACAGATTATGCGCAATGCGTTTTGCCAACGCCTAGAGCCTAGGCGCGCTTAAGCGCTCACTTAGGCGCGCCTTTTTTAACTATGATTGTCTTGCTCTTGTATCACTGTATTTACTCATACAAACTTATTTTTTAAATTAAAGGATCCAATCGAAACACCAATGGCACATCAGGTATGTTCACGCATGTTTCTTTAACAGGTTTGCTCTTATCAATAGCTCTGTTGATTTCAATTTCAATTGTGTATACAGTTGGCTTTCATATCATGCACATTACTAGCATCACAACAGAGCCAATAGTGTTGTTGTACATGTAGACCCGTGGTACCCATCTGAAATCTTGTTGTGCCGTGTAGTTTCCCGCTTTGTATTCTTTCCTTTGCTGCTTTGCCTTGAACTGATATGATTTGAACCGTGTCTCTATTTTGATTTGGCAAGACAATGCAGTGACCATAGGACATAGATATATGTTTGTTTGATTCCTTTATTATGTACTAGTACTTGGCAATAGAAGACTTGGTAGTTTAATCCTGTCCACCTTACTAATGAACTGGTTCACCGAAAATGAGTTTCATATACTAGTACATGCTAAACTTGTTATGTGTCTGCTTGTTTATTCTTTTAGAATGCTGATAGAATATTGGGGAAGAGTGCCTTATTAAGCAATGGTAAAGGAAGTAATGCAGATAAGGTTCAGGATAGTGACACATCCTTGTTGGTCTCCAACAAAGCTGATAAAACAGCTAAGGAAGACTATCTTGAAGATAGCGAGACAACCCCAAAGTCCTGTCTTGGTTTAGTGTTCAAGTTACAGGCCACTACCGCTTGCACAAGCTATTCAAACTCACTGTCTGAATCAGTTCAGTTTCTTGAGTCTCGACTACAAGCTAAAAGACATCGATCAGCTGTGCTGCGACAAGAAGCAGAAGGACTGCGGAAGTCCCTGGAGCATTCAGATGCATACTTTTTGGTGCAACAACAAGCGTTGGAGGATTTTAGCGCCAAACAGGACAAAGCTAATCAGCTTGCTAAGCTTATTGCCAGCATGGTGGATACCTAGGATAACGTTTCTTGAGCTCTTCTGAAGTTGTTTTAGTTATGCTCTTGTTTTGCTACCGCGTTTATTCGCACTGGTGGCCAATTTTGACGGCCAGTGTATGTAATGTGCTGCTTTGTTCCCTATGAACTTTGATGCCCAGTGGATGTAATATGTGTAATAGCGGTAATAGGCTAGCATTAATTTCTTGCTTATTTATTTCCTTATTGTCTTGTTTAGTTGTTTGCTTGTAGTCACTGCAGTTCTTTTTCTGTTTTTTCTAGTGGCCACAATAGCCTATTTTTGGTAACTAGGCCAAAATAATCATGGCAACACACGGAATGTCCATGGGCCTCCTGCAGGCCGTATGATCCATGGGCCTTTGTCCGGCAGTAGGATCCATCGGCCTTCTATACGGGCCTTAGGGTCCATGGGCCTTCTACGGGCCGTAGGGTCCATGGGCCTTCTACGGGTCGTATGATCCATGGGCCTTCTACAGGCCGTACTATCCATGGGCCTCATACGGGCCATAGGATCCATGGGCCTTCTACGGGGCGTATCATCATTTCGCCAATCCTGGGTCGTACTATTCATGGAACATAACGGGTCGTTAATAGGCCGAATTTGATAACTCTATGAAAACAGCCCAACGGGTTTTTTTTTGACATGAAAACGGCCCAACTTATTAACAGTCCGCAAACGGGCTGACTGTAACGACGGGCTGAATTTGGCCCACAAGCAGAAAATGACAATAACGGGCCGTATGTAACCGAATGCTGCAAATGAGCCCAAGAATCAATGGGCCTTGAGAAGGCGAAAGATAACAGGCTGAAGCGCCCAATGGAATAACGGGCCGTTAATGGGTATAAAGTGATACAAAACACTGTTCATTACGGGCCAGTTTCACCATGGGCCGTTAATGGGCCAAGAGTTACAAAGGTCCTCATATGGGCCAAAAGAAGTCATGGGCCACACATGGGCTGTAAGTTAAAACGGGCTGAATCATATTGGACGGCCCAGATGACGCTACTGATCCTAATTCGGATAGGGCATAACGGGCCCTGGGTTAGCGGGTTGTAAATGGGCTATATGCGAACAGGCCGATAACAGGCTTTCCGTGGCCCGGCCCGCCACCTTTTGACCAAGTCAAACGGGCCGGCCTTTTCACAGGAATGGTCCTCTCTTGGGTCGTGCCACGTGTCGCCGTATCATAGGCGCCTTCGGTCCAATGAGCAGATGATATCTGTCCCAATGGTGAGCCGCCACGTGTTTCCTCCAGCCAATGATGATTTTACACGTGGAAAATCCCCATTGGTCGGGGCTGTTAACAGGTTATCGGATCCAAAACCCGACCCGATAGCTTAACGGTGTTCCGTTACGGTGGATGCCACGTGTCGGTCACCCTTGACGAAAGCACTTCTGTGACGCGCGATTTATCGTCATGGAAGTGGACACTTCCGTGATGATAATTTTGTTAATGTCATGGAACACTTCTACGACAGCACATGTATGACTATCTTGATCCTGTCATAAATTTTTCATGGATGTACATGCATGACAAAAAACGCCGACCTACTGTGACAAACACGTATCATCACGGAAGTGTATTTTTTTGTAGTGAAGCTATCACCCCCTTGGGAAGGAACCTTTGTGGTCAGCAAGAATCTACACAACGGGTCTAATCGATGTTCGAGAGCGAAAGGACTCACGTAAATCGGAGCAGGAGACCAACCGGCCGTGGAATATTGCTCATCTTCGGCCTTACTATACTTCAGCTATAGGCTCTGCTTATGTACATATCATGACAATGTATATATTATGATCAATATAATAAACCGGAACCTCAGCTAAAGCGGGGTATCTGTTGTTTTCTTACATCATGTGTGGTTACATGGAGCTTTTGTTTATAAAATGGCGTCTGGTTTACCCCTTGATTTAGATTTTCAAAGCATTATATCACATCACTTGGGGGCTTGGTCGTATCCGAACCATAGCTACACCTCTTGATTGGCGCAACGTCACAGCATCACTTGGGGGCTTGGTCGTATCCGAACCATAGTCAAACCTCTTGATCGGCTCAAAGCCAAATCAAATCGGGGCGAAAGAGAGTGTTGTAAAACAACAACTCAAACATAGGCACCCACTGAGCACAGCTCAAAACGTTACTTGGGGATTCTTTGCTATCGCAATGAACTTAGAATCTACACTTCTAATGGGCTATCAAGCCATGGCTTGGAAGCATGGTGTATACACATAAAACCCTGGGTTAACCTGCCTCTTTAAGTAAGTCACGCCGCCCAGGTAAACCTGGTATGACCCTTCGAACTTTCACAAGTTACTCTAAAATGCAGACCCTGAACTTGTCAACTTAACACGATGATTGGTTAAGGATTACGGACCATCTTAAAAGGCTTTGCAAAAATGGTTTAACTCAGTGGACTGGCAGCCCATGAAAAGCCTCGAATTTGGGGCCTGGCAGCCCGTGAAAAGCCTCGACTACAACAGTTTTATTTGCCTTTTGCTAAGTTTTGCTCTCTTTTGTTAAGATTTATGGTGTTTTTTTAAACCGGTGTTTATCAAACCGGTTAGGCTGTCAACTACAAGTTGTCAGTACATGATCGAATCATAATCCAAAGACTATCAACCCAGTCTGGCTTTGACTCAAAGTCACCAGTATGGAAAAAACCGGAGTTCATCGCAACCCGACACGATTTTATCTTAAACCGGCATCATATAACAGGAATTATTTATCGTCCAGAGTAGGGTTATGACCCTCACTGCACCGTTGGTCAGCCAACACTGTGCTTAAAGGTCACAGGTATCATATATTTCCATATTTGGTTATATTTTGCAAACCTTGGTTCCAAACCTTGGTCATATATATATACTTGGGTATCATGACTTGCCCGGTGGTAAACCGTCAGGGCGTGATACGTCTCCGTCGTATCTATAATTTTTTATTGTTCCATGCCAATATTCTACAACTTCCATATACTTTTGGCAACTTTTATAGTATTTTGGGACTAACATATTGATCCGATGCCAATGCGGTCCTCATCATTGCATGTTTTTGGTTTCGCGGAATATCCATATCAAACGGAGTCCAAACGGGATAAAAATGGACGGAGTTTATTTTTGGAAAATATGGAAAATTTTGAAGGAAAATCAACGCGAACCAGTGCCCGAGGTGGTCACGAGGCGGGGGGGCGCGCCTGCCCCCCTTGGGCGCGCCCCCTACCCTCGTGAGCCCACCGTAAGGTGGTTGATGCTCTTCTTTGGCCGCAAGAAAGCTAATATTTAGAAAAAAAATCACGGCGAAGGTTTCAGGCCAATCGGAGTTACGGATCTCCATATATACACGAAACGGTGAAACAGAGCTAGAGGAGAACGCAGAAACAGAGAGATAGATCCAATCTCGGAGCGGCTCTCGCCCCTCCCAAGCCATGGGAGCCAAGGATTAGAGGGGAAACCCTTCTCCCATCTAGGGAGAAGGTCAAGGAAGAAGAAGAAGAAGGGGGGCTCTCTCCCCCTTGCTTCTGGTGGCGTCGGAACACCGCCGGGGGCCATCATCATCACCGCGATCTTCACCAACATCTCCATCACCTTCCCCTTTCTATATTCAGCGGTCCACTCTCCCGCAACCCGCTGTACCCTCTACTTGAACATGGTGCTTTATGCTTCATATTATTTTCCGATGATGTGTTGCCATCCTATGATGTCTGAGTAGATTTTTGTTGTCCTATCGGTGATTGATGAATTGCTATGATTGGTTTGAATTGCATGTTTTATTATTGGTGCTGTCCTATTGTGCCCTCCGTGTCGCGCAAGCGTGAGGGATTCCCGCTGTAGGGTTTGCAATATGTTTATGATTTGCTTATGGTGGGTTGCGTGAGTGACTGAAACACAAACCCGAGTAAGTAGGTTGTTTGCGTATGGGATAAAAGGGGACTTGATGCTTTAATGCTATGGTTGGGTTTTACCTTAATGAATCTTTAGTAGTTGCGGATGCTTGCTAGAGTTCCAATCATAAGTGCATATGATCCAAGTAGAGAAAGTATGTTAGCTTATGCCTCTCCCTCAAATAGAATTGCAATAGTGATTACCAGTCTAGTAATATAGTCAGTTGCCTAGGGACAATTCCACAACTCCTACCACCACTTTTCCAAACTCGCCATATTTACTTTAGTTGTGTCTTTATCTAAACAGCCCCTAGTTTTTAGTTACGCGTTCTTTACTTTCTTGCAAGCCTATCCTATCACACCTACAAAGTACTTCTAGTTTCATACTTGTTCTAGGTAAAGCGAACGTCAAGCGTGCGTAGAGTTGTATCGGTGGTCGATAGAACTTGAGGGAATATTTGTTCTACCTTTAGCTCCTCGTTGGTTTCGACACTCTTATTTATCAAAAACTGGTGCGATCCCCTATACTTGTGGGTTATCAAGACCTTTTTCTGGCGCCATTGCCTGGGAGCCATAGCGTGGGGTGAATATTCTCGTGTGTGCTTTTTTGCTTTATCACTAAGTAATTTTTATTTGTTGTTCTTAGTTGTTCTCTATCTTTAGTTATGGATATGGAACACGAAATACCAAAAAAATTAGGTGTACTTGCTACTCATGAGGATGGGGTAACTTCTAAACCCCCGATTCTCATTATGTGAGAGATATTCTGTACTACTTTGATAATCCTGAGAAAACCCCATTCAACTTTATAATGGGAGACACGTTGGATCAACGTGAATACTTTAGGGATTATTGCTCGACACAAAAAGGGAAACTATTATGGGATCAATTTATTATGTTGCGTTGGTATGCCTGGAATCTATGCTTGAAATATGATATTACTTGTTGCTCTAGGATGGAGGCTCCACACCTTCCCTTTTCATGCGAATTTAATGATAATGAAACCTTAGCTTCTTATGCTAATGGTATATATGATTACTATGATGTGGAACAAATAGAAGAATTTGTTGCTTTTAAGGCTGCTTATGAAATTGAATCTTTGTTTGAAAAGTATGAAGCTTTAGATGATGATGCTTATAGGCCTGAAAATCTTGCTATACTTAGATATTGCAATGAAAATTATGAATACAATTACTATATTAATGCTTTTATGAAGAAAGTCAACGCCGTCCAAGAAGAGAATAATATTTTGTAGGAAGCTATGGAAGAAGAAATTGATGAAACTGTGAGCTCATTGGATGAAAAAGATGATGAGGAGAGCGAAAAACAAAAGGAGGAAGAGCGGATTAGCTACCCGTTCCCACCTTCTAATGAGAGTAACCCTCCAACTCATACAATATTTAATTCCCCTTCGTGCTTACCGAAGGATGATTGCTATGATGATTGTTATGATCCCGTTGATTCTTTTGAAATATCCCTTCTTGATGATGCTTGCTATGCTTGTGGCCAAGATGCCAATATGAATTATGCTTATGGAGATGAACTTGCTATAGTTCCTTATGTTATGAATGAAATTGTTGCTATTGCACCCGCGCATGATAGTCCTATTATCTTTTTGAATTCTCCCAACTACACTATATCGGAGAAGCTTGCACTTATTAAGGATTATATTGATGGGTTGCCTTTTACTACTACACACGATGATTTTGATGAATATAATATGCATGTACTTGCTGCTCCTACTTGTAATTATTATGAGAGAGGAACTATATCTCCACCTCTCTATGTTTCCAACAAGATAAAATTGCAAGAAACTGTTTATACTATGCATTGGCCTTTACTTTGTGTGCATGAATTGTTCTTTTATGACATGCCGATGCATAGGAAGGGAGTTAGACTTCGTCATTACATGATATATGCTACTTTGTGCTCACTACTAAATTTCAAATCATTGTTAATTAAAATTGGCTTTGATATACCTTGGGATCCGGGTGGATCCTTTACTTGAGCACTATATGCCTAGCTTAATGGCTTTAAAGAAAGCGCTGCCAGGGAGACAACCCGGAAGTTTTAGAGAGTCATTTATTTCTGTTGAGTGCTTTCATATAGTTTAAAAACAACGAAAATAGAGAGGGGAACCTAAAACTTTTCAAAAAGAAAGTGAAAGTGAGAGAGACAAGCATTGTTGAAGTGGGAGAGCTCCTTGAACTTTGTTCATGCTCACGGAAAATTTGTGAATCTTGATTACAGAAACTTTTCATCAAAAATAATTACCCCCCTGTACAATTCCATTGTATTATAAAAATAATGTGCCAAGGTTTTACTTTAGGATGTTTACAATGCATATTGGTTTGTGCGGTGCAGGACAGAAACTTTGGCTGTAGTGCGTGAATTTTAGTTTTTTTACTGGAACATCAAATGGTTCTGATTCTTTTTGCACTGTCTTTCTGTACAAATTGTTTATTTTTCCTAATTTTGGCAGAATTTTTCAAGTTTCAGAAGTATGGTCAATGTTCAGATTGCTACAAACTGTTCTATTTTAGACAGATTCTGTTTTTGATGCATAGTTTGCTTGTTTTGATGAAACTATCGATTCATATCAGTGATTAAGCCATGAAAAAGCTATATTACAGTAGACACAATGCAAAAACAAAATATGAATTGGTTTGCAACAGTACTTAGAGTGGTGATTTGCTTTATTATACTAACGGATCTTACCGAGTTTTCTGTTGGAGTTTTGTGTGGATGAAGTGTTCGATGATCGAGAAGGTCTCGATGTGAGAAGAAGGAAGAGAGGCAAGAAGCTCAAGCTTGGGGATGCCCGAGGAACCCCAAGTAAATATTCAACGAGACTCAAGTGTATAAGCTTGGGGATGCTGGGAAGGCATCCCCTCTTTCTTCAACAAGTATCGGTATGTTTTCGGATTTGTTTGGTTCATGCGTTATGTGCAAGTCTTGCAGCGTCTTTTGCTTTTAGTTTTCACTTTTCTTTTATGCACCATGCTGGTATGAGATGGTCCTTGGTTTATTTATTAGAATGCTCTTTGCACTTCACTTATATCTTTTGAGTATGGCTTTATGGAATGCTTCATGTGCTTCACTTATATCATTTGAAGTTTGGATTGCCTGTTTCTCTTCACTTAGACAACCGCCACTTGTAGAATTCTCTTTTGCTTCACTTATATTTGTTAGAGTGTGGGCATATCTTTTGTAGAAAGAATTAAACTCTCTTGCTTCACTTATATCTATTTAGAGAGATGACAGGAACTGGTCATTCACATGGCTAGTCATAAAATCCTACATAAAACTTGTAGATCACTGAATATGATATGTTTGATTCCCTGCAATAGTTTTGCGATATAAAGGTGGTGATATTAGAGTCGTGCTAGTTGAGTACTTGTGAAATTGAGAAATACTTGTGTTGAGGTTTGCAAGTCCCGTAGCATGCACGTATGGTGAACCGTTATGTAACGAAGTCGGAGCATGAGGTGTTTATTGATTGTCTTCCTTATGAGTGGCGGTCGGGGACGAGCGATGGTCTTTTCCTACCAATCTATCCCCCTAGGAGCATGCGCGTAGTACTTTGTTTTGATGACTAATAGATTTTTGCAATAAGTATGTGAGTTCTTTATGACTAATGTTGAGTCCATGGATTATACGCACTCTCACCCTTCCATCATTGCTAGCCTCTTCGGTACCGTGCATTGCCCTTTCTCACCTCGAGAGTTGGTGCAAACTTCGCTAGTGCATCCAAACCCCGTGATAAGATACGCTCTATCACACATAAACCTCCTTATATCTTCCTCAAAACAGCCACCATACCTACCTATTATGGCATTTCCATAGCCATTCCGAGATATATTGCCATGCAACTTCCATCATCATCCTATTCATGACTTGAGCATTTATTGTCATATTGCTTTGCATGATCGTAAGATAGCTAGCATGATGTTTTCATGGCTTGTCTGTTTTTTTGATGTCATTGCTACGCTAGATCATTGCACATCCCGGTACACCGCTGGAGGCATTCATATAGAGTCATATCTTTGTTCTAGATATTGAGTTGTAAGTAAATAAAAGTGTGATGATCATCATTATTAGAGCATTGCCCCAGTGAGGAAAGGATGATGGAGACTCTCATTCCCCCACAAGTCGGGATGAGACTCCGGACTTTACAAAAAAAATAAAAGAGGCCAAAGAAGCCCAAATAAAAAAAAGAGGCCAAAGAAGCCCACCAAAAATAAAAAAATAAAAAAAAAGAAAAAAAAGAAAAAAAATGAGAGAAAAAGAGAGAAGGGGCAATGTTACTATCCTTTTACCACACTTGTTCTTCAAAGTAGCACCATGTTCTTCATATAGAGAGTCTCTTGAGTTATCACTTTCATATACTAGTGGGAATTTTCATTATAGAACTTGGCTTGTATATTCCAACGATGGGCTTCCTCAAATGCCCTAGGTCTTCATGAGCAAGCAAGTTGGATGCACACCCACATAGTTTCAGTTTGAGCTTTCATATACTTATAGCTCTAGTGCATTCGTTGCATGGCAAACCCTACTCCTCACATTGATATCTATTAATGGGCATCTTCATAGCCCGTTGATACGCCTAGTTGATGTGAGACTTTCTTCTTTTTTTGTCTTCTCCACATAACCCCCACCATCATATTCTATTCCACCTATAGTGCTATGTCCATGGCTCACGCTCATGTATTGCGTGAAAGTTGAAAAGGTTTGAGAAACGTCAAAAGTATGAAACAATTGATTGGCTTGTCAACGGGGTTGTGCATGATGTGAATATTTTGTGTGGTGAAGATGGAGCATAGCCAGACTATATGATTTTGTAGGGATGAGCTTTCTTTGGCTATGTTATTTCCATAAGACATAATTTCTTGGTTGGTATGCTTGAAGTATTATTGTTTTTATGTCAAACGATAGACTATTGCCTTGAATCACTCGTGTCTTAATACTCATGCCATGATTAGACATATGATCAAGATTATGCTAGGTAGCATTCCACATCAAAAATAATCTTTTTTATCATTTACCTACTCAAGGACAAGCAGGAATTAAGCTTGGGGATGCTGATACGTCTCCTTCGTATCTATAATTTTTTATTGTTCCATGCCAATATTCTAAAAATTCCATATAGTTTTTGGCAACTTTTTATATTATTTTTGGGACTAACATATTGAACCAGTGCCAGTGCAGGTCCCTCATCATTTGCATGTTTTGGTTTCGAGAAATCCATATCAAACAGAGTCCAAACGGGATAAAAACGGACGGAGCTTATTTTTGGAAAATATGGAAAATTTGGAAGGAAAATCAACGCGAACCAGTGCCCGAGGTGGTCACGAGGCAGGGGGCGGGCTCCCCCCTGGGCGCGCCCCCTACCCTCGTGAGCCCAACGTAAGGCGGTTGATGCTCTTCTTTTGCCGCAAGAAAGCTAATATTCGGAAAAAATCACGGCGAAGGTTTCAGGCCAATCAGAGTTACGGATCTCCATATATACGAAATGGTGAAACAGAGCGGAAGAACGCAGAAAGAGAGATAGATCCAATCTCGGAGGGCTCTCGCCCTCCCAAGCCATGGGAGCCAAGGACCAGAGGAAACCCTTCTCCCATCTAGGAGAAGGTCAAGGAAGAAGAAGAAGAAGAAGGGGGGGGGGCTCTCTCCCCCTTGCTTCTGGTGGCGCCGGAACGCCGCCGGGGGCCATCATCATCACCGCGATCTTCACCAACACCGCCGTCATCTTCACCAACATCTCCATCACCTTCCCCCTTCTATATTCAGCGGTCCACTCTCCCGCAACCCGTTGTACCCTCTACTTGAACATGGTGCTTTATGCTTCATATTATTTTCCGATGATGTGTTGCCATCCTATGATGTCTGAGTAGATTTTCGTTGTCCTATCGGTGATTGATGAAATGCTATGATTGGTTTGAATTGCATGTTTTATTATTGGTGCTGTCCTATTGTGCCCTCCGTGTCGCGCAAGCGTGAGGGATTCCCGCCGTAGGGTTTGCAATATGTTTATGATTTGCTTATGGTGGGATGCGTGAGTGAATGAAACACAAACCCGAGTAAGTAGGTTCTTTGCGTATGGGATAAAAGGGGACTTGATGCTTTAATGCTATGGTTGGGTTTTACCTTAATGAATCTTTAGTAGTTGCAGATGCTTGCAAGAGTTCCAATCATAAGTGCATATGATCCAAGTAGAGAAAGTATGTTAGCTTATGCCTCTCCCTCAAATAGAATTGCAATAGTGATTACCGGTCTAGTAATGTAGTAAGTTGCCTAGGGAGAATTCCACAACTCCTACCACCACTTTTCCACAATCGCCATATTTACTTTAGTTGTGTCTTTATCTAAACAGCCCCTAGTTTTTATTTACGTGTTCTTTACTTTCTTGCAAGCCTATCCTATCACACCTACAAAGTACTTCTAGTTTCATACTTGTTCTAGGTAAAGCGAACGTCAAGCGTGCGTAGAGTTGTATCGGTGGTCGATAGAACTTGAGGGATTATTTGTTCTACCTTTAGCTCCTCGTTGGGTTCGACTCTCTTACTTATCGAAAACTGTTGCGATCCCCTATACTTGTGGGTTACCAGGGCGCTTTAAGCTTTTTACCTGCAGGAACAGCTTGACTAAATGGCTATGAATTATGCATATCATATCTTAAGCATGTCGGATTAAGCAAGCATAAGTAGCAGATAAATATGCACGAAGGCATACCAGACCAAGTATTTTAACTAGCCTATGACAAGGCGTTTCAAGTGCCCAAAAGGATAATTGTTTTTTCAAGTACATGTTGCAGCATGTAGAAGACTGAACCGGCCTCCGGTTCAAGATTGGTCACCAGCTTGGCCTGACGGCTGCGGATCATCTCGCGCCGGTTCACCTCCTGCTTCTCTACCCAGTGGCTAGAAGTCAATAATTGCTCAGTCGATCCCAGTTAAGGCTTGGAATACAGCTTCATCGCTTATAAGCGTGGACGGTTCAATGTCAGGGGCATAAGTGTGCTTACGGATTGGCGGGATAAGATTTTGAGCTTCTGGAATTGGTGCAGCTACCCGTTTGTTCTTGTCATCATAACTTGCCTGATAGTATGAAAGGTCCGCTTCTTCAACCAGTTGACAGACCAATGGGCGTACTTCCCGGTTTATGATTCGGAGATCATCTTTGCCAAACTCTGTTCTGTCTTCCTTCAACCTGGGTGTAACGCCCCGGATTCGACGCGCCAGGTGTCCGCCAGTTATTCGCCGTCGTTGCCATGTCATTTGCTTGCGTGTTGCACTTTGCCATGTCATCATATGCATTTCATATCATGTCATCATGTGCATTTCATTTTGCATACGTGTTCGTCTCATGCATCCGAGCATTTTCCCCGTTGTCCGTTTTGCAATCCGGCACTCCTATGTCTCCCGGCGCCCCCTTTTACCTTTTTTCATGTGCGGGTGTTGAACGGTCTCGGAATGGACCGAGGTTTGTCAAGCGGCCTTGGTATAGCACCGGCAGACCGCGTGTCAAGTTTCGTGCCATTTGGAGGTCGTTTGATACTCCAACGGTTAACCGGGTAACCGCAAAAGCCTCTTTTGTTTGCAGCCCAACACCCCTTCAAAAGTGGCCCAAAACCCATCAAACTCCCCTCAATGCTCTCGGTCGTTCGATCACGATCGTGTGGGCGAAAACCGCACCTCATTTGGAGTCTCCTAGCTCCCTATGCCTATATAAACACCTCCTCCTCCGAAATCGCAGTCCAAATCCCCCGAAACCCTAAAAATTCCCTCCGCGCCGCACCGGACATGTCCGCCGCCGTCCGGACAAACCAGCGCCGCCGCCCTCGCCAACCCGGCCTCGCCACGTGGCGCCCGCCGCCCGCCGCCGCCCGCTGCCCGCTTCGGCCCACGGGAGCCGCCCGGCCGCGCGCGAACCCTTGCGCCCAAGCGCCTCCCTCTCGCCAGCGCAGCCCCAGCGCCCTCGCCGCCGGCGAGCATCGCCGCCGCCTCGCCCTCCGGCCAAGCGCCGCCAAGCGCCTCCTTCAATCTCGCCAGCGAGCCACAGCACCCTCCGCCGCCGGGCGACCTGCGCCTCCGCCGCCCAGCGCTCCGGCCATCCGCGCCGCCCGCTCCTCCCGGCCAGAGCGCCGCCATCGCCGCCCGCCTCGTCCTCGCCGGCTCCGCCTCGGCCGGGTCCGCCGCCCGCCGCCCGTCGCCGCTGCCTCCTCCGCCCCTCGCCCGTGGCGCCCGTCGCCGCCGAGTCCGGTCGGGTCCGGATCTGGTCGGCCGGGACCAGATCCACCAAACCCCGGATCCAAACGCCTCCCCGATCCACTCCGTCCCGGTTCCGCGTCGTCCCGGGTTGATTTTTCCGGAAGGGTATATTTCTCTAAGTCCCAGATATTCCAGTATTTTCATGCATTTTCATCATGCCATAACTCTGTCATCGTTGCTGCGTTTTGCGTGTTTAATATGTCAAAATGTTCGCCTCGATGAGTACATCATTTCATCTCATTGCATCATTTTCATTTGAGCTCATCTTGATGCCCTAAATGCTGTTGGAAGAGTGCTATGTGATGTTAGTTTCTGATTCTTATCAGAACATGCACTTTTGTCATTTTTGCCATGATTGATGTGTGCATCCTATGAACTTGAGTCCTACATGTGTTTTGTAATATGCCATGCCATCTTTACATGGGTGTATGCCATGTATTTTTGTGATCTCTGTGGTGACTATCACAAGCATGCAAACTAGGCTTCCTGATGTTGCTGATTTCAGCCCCTGTTTTGCTGATATTTTTATGCCATGTTAACTTGATGCTACTTAGAGATCCATGCTTATTTTGAGATACTTAAGTAAGGATGTTTTGAACATATGGTTGTTCTCTATCCATCCATGCCCTTGTTTGCAATTATGGAGTGCCATAGCTTGAGTCAATCGAGCTCTACTTTTGCTATTAAATGTTTCCTGGCAGGTTGTTTACATGTTATTCAATTTTGCCAATTTTGTTGTATTTTATCCGTGTATGCTATGATGTTGTTTTTGCCATGCTTAGCTTCATAAACATGTCTTATTACTGTGAGTTGCCTTTCCATGCCATGTATTGCTCTGTGGTGAGTGGTTGAAGCTCACCAACATGTCTACTTATTGTTGTTCCTGCCATGTTTAAATCTGTAATATAACTTGCCATGTTTACATGGGTGCCATCATATTTTCTGATCCTTTTTGTCTCATGGTCAGTAAGGGACTTTTGTTCTATGCATTTAGTAGTATCATGTCATGCCTTTGTTTGCCATGATAAGTTCCTGGAACATGTTGTTTCATAGCTCTAAACATTGCAACCTGATGTTATTTCTGCTAGAGTCTGAAACTGTTATTATTTGCAATCTTGCCATGTCATTTTGAGCATGTTCTAGTGATTTCTGGAGATAGCTCAGTGTTCATGTTTTGTAATGCTTTACCTATACATCATGCCCATGCATTTTTTTTCATGTTGAGATGCTGTAGCATAGTGTTTTGATGCTTGTAATATGCCTACTTGCTGTTATGGACAGATTGTTGTTATGACTTGCATAGGGTGTATGTGTTGAACCGTTGCTCCGTTTTGAGTGTGCTCTATATGAAACTTGCTCGATTTTGCATGTAGTTTCATATTATCATGTTGCATCCTTGTTTTGAGGTGTTTGCTTGATGTTTGTATGCATTTTGCATCAATGCCATGCTTATCTTGTTTTGCTCATATCTTCTAGAATTTCGTGTAGATCATCGTGGTGCATCTTAAATTGCTGTTTAACAACTTGAAAATAAAATTATTCAGATCTGGACCAATTTCGAAATTTGTATATGAGGACTTACCGGAATTGTTATATGTTGCTTCCGGCCTCATTTAAACTTGCTTTGATGTGTTGCTCTTGTTTGCATCATCTCTTGCCATGATTAGCCTCATCTAGCTTTGTCATGCATCATGCTTGGTTGTGCATCATGTCTTGTCTATGTGTGGTGTGTTTACCATGTTGTGTGCTTCTTCTTGTTAGTTCCCGTTTCGTTACGATCGTGAGGATTCGTTCGTCTACGCTTGATTCGGCTTCATCCGTTCGTCTTCTTCATGGACTCGTTCTTCTTCCTTGCGGGATTTCAGGCAAGATGACCGCTACCTTGGATCTCACTACTATCATTGCTATGCTAGTTGCCTCGTTCTTTCGCTATGCTGCGCTACCTATTACCTGTTTATCCAGCCTCCCAAATTGCCATGAACTTCTAACCTTTTGCACCCTTCCTAGCAAACCGTTGTTTGGCTATGTTACCGCTTTGCTCAGCCCCTCTTATAGCGTTGCTAGTTGCAGTTGAAGATGAAGTTTGTTCCTTGTTGGAACATGGAGATGTTGTTCCTTGTTGGAACACGTTTACTTGTTGGGATATCACAATATATCTTATATTATTAATGCATCTATATACTTGGTAAAGGGTGGAAGGCTCGGCCTTATGCCTGGTGTTTTGTTCCACTATTGCCGCCTAGTTTCCGCCATATCAGTATTATGTTCCCGGATTTTGCGTCCCCAACGCGGTCGGGTGATTTATGGGACCCCCTTGACAGTTCGCTTTGAATAAGACTTTTCCAGCAAGGCCCAACATTGGTTTTACCATTTGCCTGACCTATCACCTTTTTCCCTTGGGAGTCGCGCTCTCAAGGGTCATCTTCTTTAGCCCCCGGCCAATGCTTGTCTAAGTGTTGGTCCAAACCAGAGCCACTTGCGGTGCCGCCCTAGGCAACTTGGGGTATCGCCGGTTGTCGTGACGTAGTGTTCATCCGGTCGTGGCTCGAGACGAGATACGTGCTGCTACTATCGGGATGTCGGCACGCCGGAGGTCTTGCTGGTCTTGTTTTATTATCGTCGAAATGTCTTGTAGCCGGATTCCGAGACTGATCGGGTCTTCCGGGAGAAGGAATATCCTTCGTTGATCGCGAGAGCTTATCATGGGCTAAGTTGGGACACCCTGCAGGGTTTGAACTTTCAAAGCCGTGCCCGCGGTTATGTGGCAGATGGGAATTTGTTAATGTCCGTTGTAGAAACCCGAAGTTGATCTTAATTAAAATACACCAACCGTGTGCGTAACCGTGAGTGTCTCTTTTCGGGGTTGATCGAGAGGAGAACACGGTTTCTTGGGTTATGTCTGACGTAAGTAGGAGTTCAGGATCACTTCTTGATCATTACTAGTTGACGATCGTTCCTTTGTTTCTCTTCTCGCTCTCATTTGCGTATGTTAGCCACCATATATGCTTAGCCGCTACTGCAACCTCACCACTTTACCCCTTCCTTTCCCATTAAGCTTTGCTAGTCTTGATACCCATGGTAATGGGATTGCTGAGTCCTCGTGGCTCACAGATTACTACACCACCAGTTGCAGGTACAGATTATGCGATGACCATGACGCGAGAGCGATATTTACTTGTGTTGGAGTTCTTCTTCTGCTTCTTCTTCGATCAGGGGATAGGTTCCAGGTCGGCAGCCTGGGCTAGCAGGGTGGATGTCGTTTGAGTTTCTGTTTCTGTTTCATCCGTAGTCGGATGTTGATCTTGTATATGATGTTGATGTATTCTTGTGGCATTGTGCCTTATGTATGTATCCCCATCTATTATGTAATGTTGATGTAATGATATCCACCTTGCAAAAGCGTTTCAATATGCGGGTCTATCCTTGGTGGGACCGTCGAGTTCCTTTTGGATAGGGTCACATATTGGGCGTGACAAGTTGGTATCAGAGCCTCGACCGACCCTAGGAGCCCCCCCTTGATTGATCGTGTAGTTTGGCCGGTGTTGAGTCTAGAAGAAAACTGATTTCTGAGTCTAGTTATATCGGAGAGTAGGAATTCTTTTTACTCCTCAGCCCCTTCGTCGCTCTGGTCAGGAATCTTGACGTAGGTGTTTTGAATTACTCCTCTTCCCCTTCAAATTTTTTTCTTTAGGATCACGCAGTTGGTTTTCCGATCGTTGTTCCCCAGCTCTTTTCATCCGGTGCATCTCTCGACTCGAGCCTCTTCATCTTTGCAAGTTCAATCATCAGTTGTTTTTCTTTTCCCACCCACCCACCCTTCTTCTTCTCGGAACCGGAGTCCGTAATCGAGTATCCTTCCTACTCGTGTGAGGCATTTGCATTCGCTCAACCGGTGTTTCCTCTTGAAGCTATTCATCGGGTTACCCCTTGCAAGTTGCCTTTGTTTTTCCCTCCCTCCCACCCTTTTTCTTCCCGGAGTTCGAGTTTCTTCCGACCATCAATTCCATTCGTGTGGAGCCTCTTCAGTCTTCCCTCAATTATTTCAACCGATGAATTCTCGTTTTGTACGACATTCTTCATCTCTTTCTTTTTCCGGTGGACTAAATTCAAGTTTTTCGAGTTGATCACATTCTTTTCCTTGGATCAAGTGTTTTCCTTGCTCGTTCGCCTCTCGCCAGTTTATCCTTCCGGAGTGCTCAAGACATATCAGGAGATTCGTCTGTGTTCCAATTAATTCGAGGTTGTCACCTCATTCAAATATTTCAGTTCTTCCGGTGCATCATCTATCTGTTCTACATCCTTTCCAACGGAGCTTTCTTTTAGTGGGCCCTAACCCACAGGTCTTTTCCCAGGATCTTACCTGACTCTTCTAATTCCCCCGGAGTTATTCTTAGTTCTTTTGAAGTTTGACGTAAGAATGAATTTCATCAGTCAGACGCCTTCCCAAGATCTCTTTCAAATTCTTTTCATTATTGGCTCAACCTCTTCGCTTTTCATTCTATCGGAGTATCTCAACAATTTTGGTGGTGTTATCGTCGTCTTTGAAGACCGAAGAAGAGTTCCTTCTAAATCTTGCCCGTTCTCTCGAAGTTTCATGGTTCTAGCTTCATGTTATCCTCTCGAATTATTCCGTTTATCAGATTTTTTTCTTCTTACCCATCCGGAGTATGTCAGAAGTTCTTTTCCCGTTTCTTTTCACCGGAGGCCTTTATTCCAGAAGAATTCTTGTCCTCACATTTCAGCTACCGTTATCAAATTATCCCGGTGCTTCGTCAAGTGTTCTTTAATAAGCTCATGATCTCTTTGTTCTTTTGCATCTAAATCCCCTCGAGCATATTGGTTCTTCTAATTCTGCCCGGTGATTCATTCTCTTTCATCAGTTATTTCCAAATTCTTACGATGGTTCATTCAAGATTCTTTCTCCTTCACTATCATTTTAATTCATTCGTTCTTTTCAATCCTACCGGTGGTTCATGAAGACCTTCTCAAGTTTGCGATATGTCACTTCTCAATTCTTTTTTAAGAAGAATAAGTAGTATGCAAAAATCCATTGCTTGTCATCAATTTAATTGGATGAAGGATAAGCATACAATAAATCTTATTCTTATTTCATCCAACTGAGTAATCCTTTCCTTCGGAGTTTATTCTCTATGAGTAAATTCTAGTTCCAAGTGTTTTCATCTTTTCTTTTCCGGAGTTCAGTTTCCTCGGCCATTTCGTCGGAACCTCCATCGGAATCATCGCAATGCTCATCTTATTCTTTCATCCTTCATTTTATCTCATCATCCTTTTTGTCACCGGAGTTCTTCATGGTGGTTCTTCATGATTTAATTCATTTCTTCAAGAGTTCATCAAGATTTTGTTGGTGGAGTAAAATTATCATTTCTTCCTGCATCTCTAAGTGTAATTAATCCTCTGTATTCTTTTGAAGTGGAGTTTTGCATTTCCTCGTTTTTCCCAGTTATTCAATCTTTTCCGCTTGTGGTCGGTTATCACCTTATAATTTCGAGATGTTTTCCGTAAGTCCACAACAATCTTATTCCTTCGTTGTTGATTTTCTCAACAACTCCGTTCAATCCTTCCTTCTAAGTTCTTTTCATTCAACCTTTTCAATTCTTTCCGGAGGTTTTGTGTCATGTCTTTATCAAGTGTCATTCCATCTTCTCAAGTTCAGATTCTATTCCTTCCATGTTTCAGCCGGAGTGCTACCTAAATCGTTTCAGTCTTATTCGTTTCTTTTCTCATTCTAACCACTCCGGTTAGAACGAGCGCTTTCATAGTCTATCTGATTCCGTGAGTTTTCGATTCTCGTCATTCTCGTCGTTCCTCTCTTCTTCTCGAGTGCTCTCGATTCTCTGCCTCCTCTCTATTGCGTTTCTTGTTTCACCTCATCCCTTTTCCCCTTCCGTCTCGGTCCTAAGATCTCGGGACGAGATCTCTTGTTAGTGGAGGAGTGTTGTAACGCCCCGGATTCGATGCGCCAGGTGTCCGCCAGTTATTCGCCGTCGTTGCCATGTCATTTGCTTGCGTGTTGCACTTTGCCATGTCATCATATGCATTTCATATCATGTCATCATGTGCATTTCATTTTGCATACGTGTTCGTCTCATGCATCCGAGCGTTTTCCCCGTTGTCCGTTTTGCAATCCGGCACTCCTATGTCTCCCGGTGCCCCCTTTTACCTTTTTTCATGTGCGGGTGTTGAACGGTCTCGGAATGGACCGAGGTTTGTAAAGCGGCCTTGGTATAGCACCGGTAGACCGCCTGTCAAGTTTCGTGCCATTTGGAGGTCGTTTGATACTCCAACGGTTAACCGGGTAACCGCAAAAGCCTCTTTTGTTTGCAGCCCAACACCCCTTCCAAAGTGGCCCAAAACCCACCAAACTCCCATCCATGCTCTCGGTCGTTCGATCACGATCGTGTGGGCGAAAACCGCACCTCATTTGGAGTCTCCTAGCTCCCTATGCCTATATAAACACCTCCCCCTCCGAAATCGCAGTCCAAATCCCCCGAAACCCTAAAAATTCCCTCCGCGCCGCACCGGACATGTCCGCCGCCGTCTGGACAAACCCAGCGCCTCCGCCCTCGGCCAAGCCGCCTCGCCACGTGGCCCCATGCCCGCTTCCACGGGAGCCCGCCCCAGTCAAGCTGGCACGCGCCCAAGGCCTCCCGCTCACCGGCGCAGCCAGCGCCCTCGCCGGGCGAGCATCGCCGCCGCCTCGCCCTCCCGGCCCGCGCGCCTTCCCGCGCCTCCTTTGATCTCGCCGCAAGCCACCGCGCCCTCGCCGCCCGGCGACCTGCGCCTCATTGCGCCGCCCGCCTCCGCCGCCCAGCGCTCCGGCCATCCGCACCGCCAGCTCCTCCCGGCCAGAGCGCCGCCATCGCCGCCCGCCTCGGCCTCGCCGCTCCGCCTCCGCCGTCCGCCCTTTCCGCCTCGCCGCCCGTCGCCGGCCTCCTCCGCCCCTCGCCGTGGCGCCCGTCGCCGAGTCCGGTCGGTCCGGATCTGGTCGGCCGACCAGATCCACCAAACCCCGGATCCAAACGCCTCCCCGATCCACTCCGTCCGGTACCGCGTCGTCCGGGTTGATTTTTCCGGAAGGTATATTTCTAAGTCCCGAGATATTCCAAAGATTTTCATGCATTTTCATCATGCCATAACTCTGTCATCGTTGCTCCGTTTTGCGCGTGTAATATGTCAAAATGTTCGCCTCGATGAGTACATCATTTCATCTCATTGCATCATTTTCATTTGAGCTCATCTTGATGCCCTAAATGCTGTTGGAAGAGTGCTATGTGATGTTAGTTTCTGATTCTTATCAGAACATGCACTTTTGTCATTTTTGCCATGATTGATGTGTGCATCCTATGAACTTGAGTCCTACATGTATTTTGTAATATGCCATGCCATCTTTACAGGGGTGTATGCCATGTATTTTTGTGATCTCTGTGGTGACTAGCACAAGCATGCAAACTAGGCTTCCTGATGTTGCTGATTTCAGCCCCTGTTTTGCTGATATTTTTATGCCATGTTAACTTGATGCTACTGAGAGATCCATGCTTATTTTGAGATACTTCAGTAAGGATGTTTTGAACATATGGTTGTTCTCTATCCATCCATGCCCTTGTTTACAATTATGGAGTGCCATATCTTGAGTCAATCGAGCTCTACTTTTGCTATTAAATGTTTCCTGGCAGGTTGTTTACATGTTATTCAATTTTGCCAAGGTTGTTGTAGTTTATCCGTGTATGCTATGATGTTGTTCTTGTCATGCTTAGCTTCATAAACATGTCTTCTTACTGTGAGTTGCCTTTCCATGCCATGTATTGCTCTGTGGTGAGTGGTTCAAGCTCACCAACATGTCTACTTATTGTTGTTCCTGCCATGTTTAAATCTGTAATATAACTTGCCATGTTTACATGGGTGCCATCATATTTTCTGATCCTTTTTGGCTCATGGTCAGTAAGGGACTTTTGTTCTATGCATTTAGTAGTATCATTCCATGCCTTTGTTTGCCATGATAAGTTCCTGGAACATGTTGTTTCATAGCTCTAAACATTGCAACCTGATGTTATTTCTGCTAGAGTCTGAAACTGTTATTATTTGCAATCTTGCCATGTCATTTTGAGCATGTTCTAGTGATTTCTGGAGATAGCTCAGTGTTCATGTTTTGTAATGCTTTACATGTACATCATGCCCATGCCTTTTGTTTTCATGTTGAGATGCTGTAGCATAGTGTTTTGATGCTTGTAATATGCCTACTTGCTGTTATGGACAGATTGTTGTTATGACTTGTATAGGGTGTATGTGTTGAACCGTTGCTCCGTTTTGAGTCTGCTCTATATGAAACTTCATTGATTTTGCATGTAGTTTCATAGTATCATGTTGCATCCTTATTTTGAGGTGTTTGCTTGATGTTTGTATGCATTTTGCATCAATGCCATGCTTATCTTGTTTTGCTCATATCTTCTAGACCGTAGCTCCGAATCTAATGAACTTTATATGTAACTTGACTAGAATTTCGTGTAGATCATCGTGGTGCATCTTAAATTGCTGTTTAACAACTTGAACATAAAATTATTCAGATCTGGACCAATTTCGAAATTTGTATATGAGGACTTACCGGAATTGTTATATGTTGCTTCCGGCCTCATTTAAACTTGCTTTGATGTGTTGCTCTTGTTTGCATCATCTCTTGCCATGATTAGCCTCATCTAGCTTTGTCATGCATCATGCTTGGTTGTGCATCATGTCTTGTCTATGTGTGGTGTGTTTACCATGTTGTGTGCTTCTTCTTGTTAGTTCCCATTTCGTTGCGATCGTGAGGATTCGTTCGTCTACGCTTGGTTCGGCTTCATCCGTTCGTCTTCTTCATGGACTCGTTCTTCTTTCTTGCGGGATTTCAGGCAAGATGACCGCTACCTTGGATCTCACTACTATCATTGCTATGCTAGTTGCCTCGTTCTTTCGCTATGCTGCGCTACCTATTACCTGTTTATCCAGCCTCCCAAATTGCCATGAACCTCTAACCTTTTGCACCCTTCCTAGCAAACCGTTGTTTGGCTATGTTACCGCTTTGCTCAGCCCTCTTATAGCGTTGTTAGTTGCAGGTGAAGATGAAGTTTGTTCCTTGTTGAACATGGAGATGTTGTTCCTTGTTGGAACACGTTTACTTGTTGGGATATCACAATATATCTTATATTATTAATGCATCTATATACTTGGTAAAGGGTGGAAGGCTCGGCCTTATGCCTGGTGTTTTGTTCCACTCTTGCCGCCCTAGTTTCCGTCATATCGGTATTATGTTCTCGGATTTTGCGTCCCTAACGCGGTCGGGTGATTTATGGGACCCCCTTGACAGTTCGCTTTGAATAAGACTTTTCCAGCAAGGCCCAACATTGGTTTTACCATTTACCTGACCTATCACCTTTTTCCCTTGGGAGTCGCGCTCTCAAGGGTCATCTTCTTTTTAGCCCCCCCGGGCCAATGCTTGTCTAAGTGTTGGTCCAAACCAGAGCCACTTGCGGTGCCGCCCCTAGGCAACTTGGGGTATCGTCGGTTGCCGTACGTAGTGTTCATCCGGTCGTGGCCTGAGACGAGATACGCGCGACTACTATCAGGGTGTCGGCACGCCGGGAGGTCTTGCTGGTCTTGTTTTATTACTGTCGAAATGTCTTGTAGCCGGGATTCCGAGACTGGTCGGGTCTTCCCGGGGAGAAGGAATATCCTTCGTTGATCGCGAGAGCTTATCATGGGCTAAGTTGGGACACCCCTGCAGGGTTTGAACTTTCGAAAGCCGTGCCCGCGGTTATGTGGCAGATGGGAATTTGTTAATGTCCGGTTGTAGAAAACCCGAAGTTGATCTTAATTAAAATACACCAACCGTGTGCGTAACCATGAGTGTCTCTTTTCGGGGTTGATTGAGAGGAGAACATGGTTTCTTGGGTTATGTCTGACGTGAGTAGGAGTTCAGGATCACTTCTTGATCATTACTAGTTGACGACCGTTCCTTTGTTTCTCTTCTCGCTCTCATTTGCGTATGTTAGCCACCATATATGCTTAGCCGCTGCTGCAACCTCACCACTTTAACCCTTCCTTTCCCATTAAGCTTTGCTAGTCTTGATACCCATGGTAATGGGATTGCTGAGTCCTCGTGGCTCACAGATTACTACACCACCAGTTGCAGGTACAGGTTATGCGATGATCATGACGCGAGAGCGATGTTTACTTGTGTTGGAGTTCTTCTTATGCTTCTTCTTCGATCAGGGGATAGGTTCCAGGTCGGCAGCCTGGGCTAGCAGGGTGGATGTCGTTTGAGTTTCTGTTTCTGTTTCATTCGTAGTCGGATGTTGATCTTGTATATGATGTTGATGTATTCTTGTGGCATTTGTGCCTTATGTATGTATCCCCATCTATTATGTAATGTTGATTTAATGATATCCACCTTGCAAAAGCGTTTCAATATGCGGGTCTATCCTTGGTGGGACCGTCGAGTTCCTTTTGGATAGGGTCGCATATTGGGCGTGACACTGGGGTAACCTTGGGCTGCTTCCAGTGGATCAAAGTCAGGTACCCATGCTTTTCCCCGGGTCAGTGCGGCCAAAGCGCCTGTTCTAGCGGCAGACTTTTTTAGCTCGTCTACCCGGGCAGGAAGCATAGATAACCTTTCTAAGGTGTCCTTGATCAAGGTGGGAGGAGGATTGTTGTGTGAAGCAGTATAGATGATCCGCTGCGCACCAGTATACAGCTGCTCTATCAGGGTATAGGCCGCTTTCAACTTCTTCTGTACATCAGAGCCCAGATGGCTAATACGAGTTCCTGCATTATTACAAGTCTTAGTAAACCGGCAAAGCATGAAAGGATATGTTGACAGCAGACGTCAAGGATGTTTACCGAACATAGCAGTAGTCATGGCATGAATCTGCCGCTTTACGTCAGTCAGTTCATCAACCACCGGTTTAAGAGTGGCTTCTGCTTTTTTAGCCCTTTTAATCAAAGCGGATTTTACAGTCTCCCAATCCGCCCGCTCTTTATTGAAGCCTTCTTTACGTTTCTCCATAGCGCCTAAAGATCTGGTTAACTCTTCCTTGGCTTTGGAGGTTTCAGCCTGTTGGGATTTGAGGTTCTCCTGCAGATTGGCAGTTTGGCTCTCTTTTTTGCTCAGTTCAGCCTATAAAGAGACAGATATATAATGAGTGGACAGTACATATTTCAAGTACCAAGCACACAACAAGTTATGCCCTTAGTACCTGGGGGCTAATGCATATTTGCTCTTTATCAGAAATTTTTGCAAGTCCCAAGCACAATACAAGTATTAAGCTTGATACTTGGGGGCTAATGTGTATTTGCTCATAAATTGCTGAGATTGGAATTCTTCTACAAAGTCCTGGTTCATCTTTATAAAGTTAAACCGGCCCTTGGGGGCTACATCAGTGAAGTTAAGATGCATGGTTGTAAACATTAAATTGTTATTAAAGACCCGGTTTAAATTGATATCTTAAACCGTCACTTGGGGGCTACTGGAGTTGATAAGCTGCAATTAAATATAAGAGAGAAACACTTATAATGTTACCTCACATCATTCCTTCATCATATTTACCAAACTGGCTTCGTAGTCACGGCTGGTGTATAGACGGTTCAGGAAGCCAGAATGAAGGTCTTGAGCACTTAGATGGACACAGTTTGATAAATCGGCGTTCCATTTGCCTTTGCCAATTGCAGAGAGTTCTTCTTTGGCAGTATACTTTGACAGAGCGACAGGATTGCCAGGAGAGGTATGACTAGTGCTAGTAATCATAACATCATCATCTTTTTCGTCAGCAGATGTTATTGGAGTTGCCGGTTTGTCAGTGTTTTTAACCGGACTTGCCGGTTTATCATCAGCTTGGACAGGGCTGGTGGGGTGGTCAGCATGGCCTGTGGTGTCAAGTTCTGCCTGCTCAGTAACGAAGTCATGATCTTGAGGCGGTGGGTCATTCAGCATGTCATCAATGTTGGCGTCTTCAGGATCTGGAGTTTTCTCCGGTTCAACAGCGACATCTTCTTCAGTCGGTTTGTTCAACCGAGCCTTCTTACTGGGTCTGGGCTTGGCGCTAAGAAAAACAAATATGAGGATCAGCACAGTATATATTAAAATAAACTATTAAGGATAAAAATAAAGGTATGACTCACCCAATCATTGTTTTGAGGGGTGGGAGCTTTGTAGCAGACGACTTGCCAGAAGATGAGTGAGAAGTGCCATGATAATTTGAGTCAGATGGGTTAAGAGGCTGACGGAAACAACCTGCTTTGGGGCATGAAGTGTCAAAGGGATAAGAGACCTCTACTCGGCGTTTCCGAATTGGGCTGTTCGATAAACCGGCGGAGGTAACTACCTGGCCGCTGTGCCGGGTTGTGCAGCGAGCTTCGTGCTGCTGTGTCTAGTTTGGGTCCAAGTAAGCAAGGGGGTGAGAAAATTTTACTTTCCGGTTTGCTCGACGGATTTTTGATGTTGGCAGAGGATCTGAATCGGAGGAAAGAATGATTACCTCTACATCATCAGCGCGACTGCCTTCAGCGTCGTCCTGGTAATAATCATTGTCAATGAGGTGTCTGAAAAATGAACCAAGAGAATCAAGTTCTACCTCTAGTTCCGGATTACCCACATCGTCATCAGCTAGTGGATCAGAGGATGCAGTGGTCCTTCTCTTGGCAGATTTTTTAACAACCTTGGTCTTTGGACGAACTGGCTTGACCGGTTTGTACTGTGGGGTTTCTTGTTCCAGATTTGATAATCACCCTGTAAGAAAATAATCACACTCTCAGAGAATATTTGGACAGAAACAACTTTAGATAAAAAGATTATATGATTCTTACAGCTGGCGGTTTGTTGAAGGCGTAGAAAGGGAGTAGTCCGGTTTGGGCACAAACAGCCTCCGGTTCGTTCAACATCTTTTTCACAGCTTCAGTGACTTCTTCATCTGTAAGCTGAATGTCAATGTGCCGCTGAGCATCCTTTAGATTCCCCGTATACTCACACATCAAACCGGATCGCCGGCTTAAGGGCAGGATGCTCCAGCTTATCCAGCAACGAGCAAGATCAACTCCTGTCAAACAGTTCGCCGTGAAGGCTCTAAGCTTTGATAATTGAGGAGCATAGTTGGCCCTTTCTTTTGCAGTCAGTCTCTGAGGGAAGGGATGTGTGTTGCTCAGGTGTTCAGGGCGGTAACCCGGCAGGGGGTTTTCATCAGGTGGAGATGTATCCTTGGAGTAAAACCAGGTCTGGTTCCACTCCTTGGGATGACTGTGGAGCTTGGGATGGGGAAAAGTAACTTCCTTCCTTTTCTGAACCGCCATTCCACCCAATTCAGTGTTCGGTCCATCTGTGAATTCTGTGCGACGGTTTAGGTGGAAGAAATCCCTGAATAGTTCTACTGTAGGTTCCTCTTGTAGATAAACCTCACAAAAGACTTGGAAGTGGCAGATGTTGGTCACAGAAT
Organism: Aegilops longissima; assembly: GCA_021605205.1. Taxonomy (NCBI): domain Eukaryota; kingdom Viridiplantae; phylum Streptophyta; class Magnoliopsida; order Poales; family Poaceae; genus Aegilops; species Aegilops longissima. The sequence goes on along the minus strand of CM038676.1, from coordinate 560,685,936 downwards.
TAGGACCGATGTCTTGAGGGCGCAGTTGAAAGCTAGCCAGTACATCCCGGAAATTTTTTGAACCGGGAGGGCTGAAACCCCGGCCTAAGTGATCAGCGAACACAACTACTTCTCTGTCCTTGGGTGTAGGAGGATTTTCTGGGCCAGGGGCCGTCAAGTGGATGACATCTTTTTTCGCTAAAGCGCCCGTTTTAACAAGGTTGTTTAATTGTTCTTCAGTCACTCGAGAAGGGACCCAGTTGCATTCATAGACTTGCTTGGCCATGGCAATGAGAATCTAAAACATTATTGTTGCCGGTTTAAGATTTACAATTGACAAACATACAACAATATAAGGGTGCCAGCATATTGTTGAACCGGAGTTGGTTGTTCGTAAACCGGAGTCTACTGATGGAGACAGCGTAATGGTAAAAGGTGCATTGGCGGTTTAACAGGGGACTAATGGTATCTACTGGGTTACTGGGTCATTATTTTTTCTATGAAGTTAAACCGCCTAATCTGGTATTGAAGATACAAGTCCAAAGATGCATAAGTGAAGGGAAAACAGGTTTCATAAGTTGGCATTATAATTTTGGATCTACTGCATGTCAGGAAAAGAAAATATATTCAGACCTAAATATTGGTACCGAAGCTGTTGATAAAAGTTCAGATGGGATCTTCTATTCAAACGAGAGGCATTGATGGAAAAGAAGGGCTACGGCTATCCCCGTACAGGATGAGCATCAAGGTTTGAATCAAAAGCTATCATATAATGACGAACACTGACGAACTCCGATGAACACCGAGGAACGTTGAAACCCTAGAGAAAGATCTCTGCTGAAAGAAAAGAGAGCTACTGATGCTGATGGATGAGCAGAGAAGCGCCGTGATTCTCTGGTACGTTCAGGGTGATGCAGCAGTCGGAGTTGAGGCAGAAGGGAGGGTCGACGGCGGTGGCGGAGCTCCAAGGGTCGGGCAGCGCAAGGATGAGGATGAAGCGAAGAGATGCGAGGGGGGGGGGAATGGAAAGACCCCATGGTCCTATTTATAAAGGCAAAAGATAAGCGTCAGGCGCAAGAATCGAGGAGCCCAAAATTTTGATATAAGGCGGAGCTGTCGCCTCGATTGTTGGAGGCTCATTAATGAGAATGGATTATATGCAGTTTAAAATAAAATGATGTCATGGCGGTTTACCATGGTCTTGGAAATTGACGTCACAGCGATTTACGGATTATGTGAAGATATTGAGGAGGAAATGTTCTTAAGTACTAAGGATTGACATGAACCAGTTCAAATCAATCTGGGGCCTAATGTTGGGGATATTACTACTGGGTGTAAACCGGCCTGGAGAGGCCAGACTAACCCCATCAACAGTTTATTATCTTTGAAGCCCATGAAGACGGACGATGACGCTTTATGAAGGCCCATGCCCAGAGCCGGTTTAAGGCCTGTGATCGTAAACCGGCATTGATATGTAACTTGTGTTGTAAGTTAGAAAGAATGGAGACCGAGCCGGACACGTTTATGAGCCGGCCTCGGGATTCTGTAAACCAACGGGCGTCAACCCATGTATATAAGGGGACGACCCGGCAGCGGTTTAAGGAGAACGGACAACAACTCGAGACTCAGGCAAAGTGTATTCGCCCCCTGGTCATCAAAACCCCAGCAATTCCATCACAACTAGACGTAGGCTTTTACCTTCATCATAAGGGGTCGAACTAGTATAAAACTCTCTTGCGTCCCTTGTCCGCTTTAACCCCTTTAAGCTAACCCGCAGTGATGGCTCCACGACTAAGTCCTCTCACGTGGACATCTGTTGTGACAAAACCACGACAGTTACGTTGATGCACGCTTTGACACTGATCTGGACGATTCTAAATCGCAAACTAGATATGTAATTATATTGAACGGTGGAGCTGTCAGTTGGAGCAGTTCTAAACAAAGCGTCGTGGTGGGATCTACGTGTGAAGCGGAGTACATTGCTGCTTCGGAAGCAGCGAATGAAGGAGTCTGGATGAAGGAGTTCATATCCTATCTAGGTGTCATACCTAGTGCATCGGGTCCAATGAAAATCCTTTGTGACAATACTGGTGCAATTGCCTTGGCAAAGGAATCTAGATTTCACAAGAGAACCAAGCACATCAAGAGACGCTTCAACTCCATCCGGGATCAAGTCCAGGTGGGAGACATAGAGATTTGCAAGATACATACGGATCTGAATGTTGCAGACCCGTTGACTAAGCCTCTTCCATGAGCAAAACATGTTCAGCACCAAGGCTCCATGGGTGTAGAATCATTACTGTGTAATCTAGATTATTGACTCTAGTGCAAGTGGGAGATTGAAGAAATATGCCCTAGAGGCAATAATAAAGTTATTATTTATTTCCTAATATCATGGTAAATGTTTATTATTCATGCTAGAATTGTATTAACCGGAAACATGATACATGTGTGAATACATAGACAAACAGAGTGTCAGTAGTATGCCTTTACTTGACTAGCTCATTGATCAAAGATGGTTATGTTTCCTAGCCATAGACATGAGTTCTCATTTGATTAACGGGATCACATCATTAGGAGAATGATGTGATTGACATGACACATTCCGTTAGCGTAGCACTTGATCGTTTAGTGTTGCTATTGCTTTCTTCATGACTTATACATGTTCCTATGACTATGAGATTATGCAACTCCCGTTTACCGGAGGAACACTTTGTGTGCTAACAAATGTCACAACGTAACTCGACGATCAAATCTCGGGCAAGTAACATACTGATGACAAAGGGAAAAACGTATGTTGTTATGCGGTTTGACCGATAAAGATCTTCGTAGAATATGTAGGAGCCAATATGAGCATCCAGGTTCCGCTATTGGTTATTGGCCGGAGACGTGTCTCGGTCATGTCTACATAGTTCTCGAACCCGTAGGGTCCGCACACTTAAAGTTCTCTGACGATCGGTATTATGAGTTTTTGTGTTTTGATGTATCGAAGGTAGTTCGGAGTCCCGGATGTGATCACGGACATGACGAGGAGTCTCTAAATGGTCGAGACATAAAGATTGATATATTGGAAGCCTATATTTGGACATCGGAAGAGTTCCGGGTGAAATTGGGATTTTACCGGAGTACCGGGGGTTACCGGAAACCCCCCCCCCCCTCCTGCCCCCGGGGATGTAATGGGCCTATTGGGCCTTAGTGAAGAAGAGAGAGGGCAGCCAGGAGGTGGCGCGCAGCCCCCCTTGCCCCAGTCCGAATTGGACAAGGGAAGGGGGCGGCGGCCCCCCTCTCCTTCCTTCTCTCCACCTCCTCCTTCCCCATTCTCCTACTCCTACTAGGAAAGGAGGAGTCCTATTCCCGGTGGGAGTAGGACTCCCCCCTTGGCGCGCCCTCCTCCTTGGTCGGCCGCCTCCCCCCTTGCTCCTTTATATATGGGGGCAGGGGGGCATCTCTAGACACACAAGTTGATCTGTTGATCTCTCCCAGCCGTGTGCAATGCCCCCCTCCACCATATTCCACCTCGGTCATATCGTAGCGGTGCTTAGGCGAAGCCCTGCGTCGGTTGCAACATCATCACACCGTCGTGCTGATGGAACTCTCCCGTGAAGCTCTGCTAAATCGGAGTTCGCGGGACGTCATCGAGTTGAACGTGTGCTAAACTCAGAGGTGTCGTACGTTCGGTACTTGATCGGTCGGACCGTGAAGACGTACGACTACATCAACCGCGTTGTGCTAACGCTTCCGCTTTCGGTCTACGAGAGTACGTGGACAACACTCTCCCCTCTCGTTGCTATGCATCACCATGATCTTGTGTGTGCTAAGGATTTTTTTTTTAAATTACTACGTTCCCCAACATATCTTACCCACATAATTTAAATTTGTTTCTTCTATTACATGAAAGTGTATGTACTAGAAGACCCCCATAATTTGCGCACGCACACACATGGGTACGGTCAATAAGAACGTAGTGCGATTTTTCCTAGGTGTATCTACAGTCTTAGCCAGTTCTAGCGTGTCATTAGATGAAATAACATGGATTGATGCTCCCGATCCTTTTGAAATTAGCAGCAATAATCATTCAACCGTTGCAAGTAAAGCTCTCATGAGATTTTTTTTTTCCATTCTCGTGCTTGATTCTTTAAGCGGTTTCTAACTCTGGCGGAATTGTTGCCTGCTTGCCGTTTGGAAATAAATCTACTCTTCTGGTTCTTCCCTTCTTGATGGCCCCGATCGGATGTGGATGTTCTACAACCACAACTATAGCCGACCCCCTATCCTATAACTCCTCAAATGTTGTCCTAAACCATAGCTCCTTAAACATTAAGGAGTTAGGTAGTGATTGAACCTAACCAAACCCCTATACTTAACTCCCTAAAAGCAATTTCTTTAGCTATCACAGATGCCACCCATTCTAGATTCAACGGCTGTGATTATTCTAAGCTCTAACGCAGGTAAAAGCATGTACTTGAACCATTCTCTATCAGGCTTATATCGAACGGCTCTTGTCCAGCAGGATCAGGCTAGCTCAGGTCAAATAAGAACTCCACAGTACAAGCGCTAAGATACTGTTTTTGCACAAGCAACCAATTGCATTAATTGTGAGAAGAATCAAGCCTCAATCTTTACTCATTTTCTATCCAATCTTTAAGCACATCCATGTGTGTATGTCTGTATAGGGAGTGCGTGCTCTAACCCAAGTACATTCAATTAACAATGTTGACGCACCGAATGAATAATTAATTACCAGAGGCGGTAATGTTTGATGCGGAGTATTGTCATTGGCAAGAGGAGCACAACCCGCTGTTGTACGAGCTGCAGGTGGCCCTGCGGTGGCACCTGCCGGAGGGTCAGGGTGGACGTATCGAGCGGGCTTTTCGGCCCGCTCGTAGCCCGCTCGGTCCGGGCCCGGTAGATAATTTGGACGGTCCGGTCTGCCAAATCAGGCACGAGAAAATGTCGGTCCGGTCTAGTCTTTAACCGAGCCGACCGAGCGGACCGAGAAACGTAGTCATCGTCACGGTCACGGCAGCCCCTGGGTGAACCACCGTGTCCCTGAGCTTGCCCTCTCCTTCCTTGTTCTCCTCCTCGTGCCCCATAACCTCTTTCCGCCGCTCGCCGTCGATGCTGTGCGTGCACTGCCGCCGTTCGCGAGTTCTCGATCATGGCAACAGTTTCAGCAGAGCACGCACACATGCATGAAACGCACGGCCATGATTTTCGGATCGTGGGAGAAACGCTGAGCCGTGATTTTCTCATCCAACAAAACAAGCAAGTGTTGTTTTGGAAGGTGCTAGATTTTAGGGTTTGTCTATATTACATCTAAATGTGAGATATTATCTCACATCTAACTTCCTCTAATATCTAACTCCCTCACCTTTGATTTTTTTTAAGTCTCTCATTGATTTGTTTTGTCCTTAAGGATGAGGGAGTTAGATGTAAGATATTATCTCACATCTAGATGTGCAAACCTGTAAATTTTATATCGTGAGCTTCCTATAATTACGTCACGCACGATCCCATGACCCATGGTGCCGTTTCCTTTTGTTCAGTCAAAACAGAAAACGGAAAGTAAGAGAGAAACAGGGCTTGATCCAAAAATCACGTTACCGTTTGACAATCTCCACGTCCGATTTGATCCGCTAATCACGCAAGGCCCGCACACGAGAAATCATGAGCTCATGCACACAATAGATTACTTGCATGCAACAGAATAACTGCTAATCAACAAACATGTGCACGTTCATGGCAAAGAACCGCGGCGCCCACGCACTTCCCACGGCACGTCGCGCCCACCTCGACACCGGCGCTCGCGCATGTCACCCACCTCGCCACAGCACCCGCACACGTCGTACACCTCGCCGCTGCACCCGTGCAAGTCGCCGCCGGTGGTTGTTGGCTGGTCCGCTCGGTCCGGCCCGGGCTTCGTCGTCGCTGGTCCGGTCCCCGGAATCAGGACCGTCATGCTGTTCGCACTAGTAGAAAAAGGGGCAAATCTGAGACACATTAGTGCCGGTTCCAACGGCTAGCCGGCCGCTCTCATTAGTACCGGTTCGTGGCAAACCTTTAGCACCGGTTCGTGCCACGAACCGGTACTAAAGAGAGTGGTGGCAGGATGTTGTCAGTCTGGGGCCCATCCAGCACCTGTAGTAACAGTTCGTGGCACGAACCGGTACTAAAAGTCGACGTACATAAACCCTTCGTCCACCCGAGCTCGCTCTGTTCTTCCCCTTTCCCCTCTCCTCCTCTGTTCTTCCCCTCTCTTCCTCGAACTCATCACACATTTTGCCCAAAATTTGTCAAGATTTGAAGGTCCCCATCCATTCAAATGATCACAAAGGTTAGCAACTTTGTCCTTTCATCTCTCATTGCTAGATTAGCTCTTGCAATGCTTTATATAGTGATTAATTTGTGAGTTTAGTAATTTGGAAGAAATTATATGTTCTAGTATTTGATCTATATGCAATTTGAGGTCAAAAATAAAACTTAGTTTGCATATGTAGGTGTGGTTTACTTAGTTCCTTCTAAATCTCCGTCGTAACCACCGTCGATCGCCCGCACCGTCCCGTCGCCGGCACCACCTTGTGGTGAGGCTCTTGTTCATGAATGTTTTACATTACCAAATTGATGTTTGCGTGATTTGGATATATAGTTACTCGTATAATTATCTTACTCGTACGTTGTTTGTTATACATAGTGCCATGATTTTGATAGCCGTCCCCATCGGCCCTCGTCCTTGTTATGATTTGGATGTGGTATATTCTCTTTTAAAACTAGTTGTTGCATTTCGTGTCTATGACAAATTATGCCCATCAAGTTGACATAGATATTTTTATCTAGGAGGTATGTGAGCCGGAAATTCCAACCGACCCTATTGTCGAGATGTTAAATTTAGTTGAAAGAGAAAACGAGTATTTGAAAGAAAAATTGAAAAGAATTGAGGGGGAGAAGATGGAATTGGAGTTGCATGTTGCCGATGTCGTCGATGATCACAAGATCAAGATGGACAAAATGAGGTTGAAGATTAGAAAGATTAGAAAATATGCCATTGATAGTGTGGCTTGGTATCATTATGCTGTTGGATCGATTTTTACCTTAGTTGCGATCTTGATCGCATTTGTTGTTGCATTTAAATTCTTTAGCTAGAGAGTTATTTGTATGTTGCATTTAATTAAGTGATGTATATGAACTTTATGTATGAACTTGTATTAATTTGGTCTATTCGGTGTTATGTAATGAAGATGAGCCGGCAATGGATGTATGATGACCGATGCTCTCCCGAGTTCATTAATGGCGTGCATACTTTTCTGCTTGCCGCTGAGGCAAACAAGCGGGCGGATGGTTTTATGCCTTGTCCATGTGCTGGCTGTAAGAATGGTCACAATTACTCTACGTCAAGAACCATTCACGTCCACGTATTTGAGTCCGGTTTCATGCCCCACTATAATATTTGGACCAAGCACGGAGAAAGAGGGGTTATGATGGAAGACAATGAAGAAGAAGAGGACGACGACGGCTATCCTGGCCATGGGTTCCCTGAATACGATGATACAACAATGGGGAAAGAAGCTGAGCCGGCAATGCGGGAAGAAGCTGAAGAAGAGGCGTCAGATGAGCCCGCTGATGATCTATGTCGGGCCATTGCCGATGCAAAGAGAAACTGCGCAAGTGATCTGGAGAGGACGAAGTTGCAGCGCATGTTAGAGGATCACAAGAAATTGTTGTACCCGAATTGCGAAGCTAACAAAAAAAAAGTTGGGCACCACACTTGAATTGCTGCAATGGAAGGCAGAGAATGGTGTATCTGATAAGGGATTTGGAAAGTTGTTGGTAATGATAAAGAATATGCTTCCAAAGGACAACGAATTGCCCGAGAGTACGTATGAAGCAAAGAAGGTTGTCTGCCCTCTAGGGTTAGAGGTGCAGAAGATACATTCAAGCCCTAATGACTGCATCCTCTACCGCGGTGAGTACGAGGATTTGAACGCTTGCCCGGTATGCGGTGCATTGCGTTATAAGATTAGTCGCGATGACCCTGGTGATGTCGAGGGCGAGCGCCCCAGGAAGAAGATTCCTGCCAAGGTGATGTGTTATGCTCCTATAATACCACGGTTGAAACATTTGTTCCAGAACAAAGAGATTGCGAAGGCGATGCGGTGGCACGCAGAAGACCGTAAGAAAGACGGAAAGTTGAGAGTACCCGCTGAAGGTTCGCAGTGGAGAAAAATTGAGAGAAAGTACTGGGACGAGTTTGCAGGTGACCCAAGGAACGTATGGTTTGGTCTAAGCGTAGATGGCATTAATCCTTTTGGGGAGCAGAGCAGCAACCATAGCACGTGGCCTGTGACTCTATGTTTTGTTGGAAATATGCCCTAGAGGCAATAATAAAAGCATTATTATTATATTTCCTTGTTCATGATAATTGTCTTTTATTCATGCTACAACTGTATTATCCGGAAATCGTAATACACGTGTGAATACATAGACTACAATACGTCCCTAGTAAGCCTCTAGTTGACTAGCTCGTTGGTCAACAGATAGTCATGGTTTCGACTATGGACATCGATGTCATTGACAACGGGATCACGTCATTAGGAGAATGGCGTGATGGACAAGACCCAATCCTAAGCATAGCACAAAGATCGTGTAGTTCGTTTTGCTAGAGCTTTTCCAATGTCAAGTATCTCTTCCTTAGACCGTGAGATCGTGTAACTCCGGATACCGTAGGAATGCTTTGGGTGTACCAAACGTCACAACGTGAATCGGGTGACTATAAAGGTGCATTACGGGTATCTCCGAAAGTGTCTGCGGGGTTGACACGGATCGAGACAGGATTTGTCACTCCGTATGACGGAGAGGTATCACTGGGCCCACTCGGTAATGCATCATCATAATGAGCTCAAAGTGATCAAGTGTCCGGTCACGGGATCATGCATTACGATGCGAGTAAAGTGACTTGCGATGTAACGAGACTAAACGAGGTATTGGGATATCGACGATCGAGTCTCGGGCAAGTAACATACCGTCGACAAAGGGAATAGCATACGGGTTGCTTGAACCCTCGACATCGTGGTTCATCCGATGACAACATGGAGGAGTGTGGGAACCAACATGGGTATCCAGATCCCGCTGTTGGTTATTGACCGGAGAGCGTCTCGGTCATGTCTATATGTCTCCCGAACCCGTAGGGTCTACACACTAAGGTTCGGTGACGCTAGGGTTAATAGGAAGACTTGTATGTGATTACGAATGTTGTTCGAGTCCGGATGAGATCCCGGACGTCACGAGGAGTTCGGAATGGTCCGGAGGTAAAGATTTATATATGGGAAGTCGTCAAGCGGACACCAAAAAGTTTCAGGTCATATCGGTATTATGGAGGGTCCACCGAAGGTTCGAAGGACCACGGGAGGGGCCACCCCTTCGGGGCCACTTGGGCTGCGTGGGAGGCAGCCAGCCCCTGTGGGCTGGGCGCACCCTCCCTTGGCCCATGCGCCTAGGGTTGAGGGGGAACCCTAAGGGGGCGCCTTGCTTGGGGGCAAGCCCCCTCCCTTGGCCGCCCCCCCCTCTAGATGCATCTAGAGGGGCCGCCCTCCTCCCTTCCCCTATAAATAGAGGGTGAAGGGAGGGCTGCACACACCATTGAAGGCGCAGCCCTCCCTCCCAACACCTCTCCTCCTCCGCTGTAAGCTTGGCGGCCCTGCGGGAGAACAGTCACTCCATCCGCATCACGCCGTCGTGCTGCCATTGGAGTGGTCTTCCTCAACCTCTCCTTCCTCCTTGCTGGATCAAGATGAAGGAGACGCCGTCGTCCGTCACGTGTGTTGAACGCGGAGGTGCTGTCCATTCAGCACTTGGTCATCGGTGATCGGAATCACGTTGGGAACGTCTTCATCATCACCACTCCTCGAACGCTTCCGCACTCGATCTACAAGTGGTATGTAGATGCAAACTCTCTCTCGTAACTCGTTGCTTAGATGAACTCATAGATAGATCTTGGTGAAACCGTAGAAAAATTTTAATTTTCTGCAACGTTCCCCAACAAAGGGCATCATGAGCTAGGTCTATCGTAGTTCTCTTTGCACGAGTAGAACACAATTTAGTTGTGGGCGTGGATCTTGTCAATTTACTTGCCGCTACTAGTCTTATCTTGCTTCCGCGGTATTGTGGGATGAAGCGGCCGGACCAACCTTACACGTACACTTACGTGAGACCGGTTCCACCGATTAACATGCACTAGTTGCATACGGTGGCTGGCGGGTGTCTGCTCTCCTACTTTAGTTGGAGCGGATTCGATGAAAAGGGTCCTTATGAAGGGTAAATAGAAGTTGACAAGATCACGTTGTGGTTATTCGTAGGTAAGAAAACGTTCTTGCTAGAACCCAATTGCAGCCACGTAAAAGATGCAACAACAATTAGAGGACGTCTAACTTGTTTTTGCAGCAATTGTCATGTGATGTGATATGGCCAAGTTGTGATGAATGATGAATGACATATTGTGATGTATGAGATCATGTTCTTGTAATAGGAATCACGACTTGCATGTCGATGAGTATGACAACCGGCAGGAGCCATAGGATTTGTCTTTATTTTGTATGACCTGCGTGTCATTGAAGAACGCCATGTAACTTACTTTACTTTATTGCTAAACGCGTTAGCCATAGAAGTAGAAGTATTCGTTGGCATGACAACTTCATGGAGGCACAATGATGGAGATCATGATGATGGAGATCATGGTGTCATGCCGGTGACAAGATGATCATGGAGCCTCGAAGATGGAGATCAATGGAGCTTTATGATATTGGCCATATCATGTCACTACTATATAATTGCATGTGATGTTTATTATGTTAATACATCTTGTTTACTTAGAACGACGGTAGTAAATAAGATGATCCCTTACAACAATTTCAAGAAGTGTTTCCCCTAACTGTGCACCGTTGCTAAAGTTCGTCGCTTCTAAGCACCACGTGATGATCGGGTGTGATGGATTCTTACGTTCACATACAATGGGTGTAAGACAGATTTACACACGCGAAAACACTTAGGGTTTACTTGACGAGCCTAGCATGTACAGACATGGCCTCGGAACACGGAGACCGAAAGGTCGAACACGAGTCGTATAGAAGATACGATCAACATGAGAATGTTCACCGATGATGACTAGTCCATCTCACGTGATGATCGGACACGGCCTAGTCGACTCGGATCGTGTAACACTTAGATGACTAGAGGGATGTCTAATCTGAGTGGGAGTTCATTTAAATAATTTGATTAGATGAACTTAATTATCATGAACTTAGTCTAAATCTTTTGAATGATATGTCTTGTAGATCAAATGGCCAACGCTCATGTCAACTTGAACTTCAACGCTCCTAGAGAAAACCAAGCTGAAAGATGACGGCAGCAACTATACGGACTGGGTCCGAACTTGAGGATCATCCTCATAGCTGCCAGAAACAATATGTCCTAGAAGGACCGCTAGGTGACGCTCCGTCCTGCAGAACCAAGACATTATGAATGCTTGGCAGTCTCGTCTTGATGATTACTCCCTCGCTCAAGGCGGCATGCTTTACAGCTTAGAACCGGGCTCCAAAAGCGTTTTGAGCATTACGGAGCATATGAGATGTTCGAGGAGCTGAAACTTGTTTTCCAAGCTCACGCCCGAGTCGAGAGATATGACATCTCCGACAAGTTCTATAGTTGTAAGATGGAGGAAAACAGTTACGTCGTGAGCACATTCTCAAGATGTCAGGTTGCACAACCGTATGACCCAAATTGAATATTAACCTCCCGATGAGGCGGTCATTGACAGAATCCTCGATCGCTCCCACCAAGCTACAAGAGCTTTGTGATGAACTACAACATGCGGGGATGGTAAAGACCATTCTGAAGTGTTCTCTATCTGAAGTCAGCCGAGGTTGAAATCAAGAAAGAACATCAAGTGTTGATGGTCAATAAGACCACTAAGTTCAAGAAGGGCAAGGGCAAGAAGAACTTCAAGAAGGACGGCAAGGAGGTTGCCGCGCCTGTAAGCAAGTTGCCGGAAGAAGTCAAAGAATGGACCCAAACCCGAGACTGAGTGCTTTTATTGCAAGGGAGGGTCACTTTGGGCGGAACTGCCCCAAATACTTAGCGGACAAGAAGGCCGCAACACCAAAGGTATATTTGATATACATGTAATTGATGTGTACTTTACCAGTACTCGTAGTAACTCCTGGGTATTTGATACCGGTGCCGTTGCTCATATTTGTAACTCACAGCAGGAGCTGCGGAATAAGCGGAGACTGGCAAAGGACGAGGTGACGATGCGCGTCGGGAATGGTTCCAGAGTCGATGTGATCGCCGTCGGCACGCTACCTCTTCATTTACCTACGGGATTAGTTATGAACCTTAATAATTGTTATTTGGTGCCAAGTTTGAGCATGAATATTGTATCCGGATCTCGTTTAATACGAGATGGCTACTCATTTAAATCCGAGAATAATGGTTGTTCTATTTATATGAGAGATATGTTTTATGGTCATGCTCCGATGGTCAATGATTTATTCTTAATGAATCTCGAGCGTAGTATTACACATGTTTATAGCGTGAATACCAAAAGATGTAAAGTTGATAACGATAGTCCCACATACTTGTGGCACTGCCGCCTTGGTCACATTGGTGTCAAGCGCATGAAGAAGCTCCATGCTGATGGACTTTTGGAGTCTTTAGATTATGAATCATTTGACACATGCGAACCATGCCTCATGGGCAAGATGACCAAGACTCCGTTCTCCGGAACAATGGAGCGAGCAACCAACTTGTTGGAAATCATACATACCGATGTGTGCGGTCCAATGAGCGTTGAGGCTCGTGGAGGATATCGTTATGTTCTCACTCTCACGGATGACTTGAGTAGATATGGTTATGTCTACTTGATGAAACACAAGTCCGAGACCTTTGAAAGGTTCAAGGAATTTCAGAATGAAGTAGAGAATCAACGTGACCGAAAGATAAAATTCTTACGATCGGATCGTGGAGGAGAATATTTAAGTCACGAATTTGGTACACACTTAAGAAAATGTGGAATCGTTCACAACTAACGCCACCGAACACCTCAACAGAACGGTGTGTCGAACGTCGTGTCGCACTCTATTGGATATGGTGCGGTCTATGATGTCTCTTACCGATTTGCCGCTATCATTTTGGGGATACGCTCTAGAGACAGCTACATTCACTTTAAATAGGGCACCGTCTAAGTCCGTTGAGACGACACCATATGAATTATGGTTTGGGAAGAAACCTAAGCTGTCGTTTCTAAAAGTTTGGGGATGCGATGCTTATGTCAAGAAACTTCAACTGAAAAGCTCGAACCCAAGTCGGAAAAATGCGTCTTCATAGGATACCCTAAAGAAACCATTGGGTATACCTTCTACTTAAGATCCGAGGGCAAGATCTTTGTTGCCAAGAACGGAACCTTTACGGAAAAGAGTTTCTCTCGAAAGAAGTAAGTGGGAGGAAAGTAGAACTCGATGAAGTACTACCTCTTGAACAGGATAGTAGTGCAGCTCAGAAAGTGTTCTGTGATGCCTACACCAACGAAGAGGAAATTAATGATGATGATCAAGGTACTTGGATCAAGTTGCTACTTGAACCTCGTGGGTCCACAGGACACGTTCCGCACCAGTGAATGCGGCAACCCTGTCCCGGAAATCATGTTGTTAGACAACGGTGAACCTTGAACTATGAAGAAGCGATGGCGGGCCTAGATTCCAACAAATGGCTAGAAGCCATGAAATCCGAGATAGAATCCATGTATGAAAACAAAGTGTGGACTTTGGTGACTTGCCCGATGATCGGCGAGCGATAGAAAACAAATGGATCTTTAAGAAGAAGACGGACGCGGATGGTAATGTCACCATCTATAAAGCTCGACTTGTCGCTAAGGGTTATCGGCAAGTTCAAGGGATTGACTACGATGAGACTTTCTCTCCGTGGCGAAGCTTAAGTCCGTCCGAATCATGTTAGCAATTGCCGCATACTATGATTATGAGATATGGCAGATGGACGTCAAAACAGCGTTCCTTAATGGATATCTTAAGGAAGAGCTGTATATGATGCAGCCGGAGGGTTTTGTCGATCCTAAGAATGTCTTGACAAAGTATGCAAGCTCCAGCGATCCATTTATGGACTGGTGCAAGCATCTCGGAGTTGGAACATTCGCTTTGATGAAATGATCAAAGCGTTTGGGTTTATCTGAGACTTATGGAGAAGCCTGCGTTTACAAGAAAGTGAGTGGGAGCTCTGTAGCATTTCTCATATTATATGTAGATGACATACTTTTGATGGGAAATGATATAGAATTCTTGGACAGCATTAAGGCCTACTTGAACAAGTGTTTTTCAATGAAGGACCTTGGAGAAGCTGCTTATATATTAGGCATCAAGATCTATAGAGATAGATCGAGGCGCCTCATAGGGCTTTCACAAAGCACATACCTTGATAAGATTTTGAAGAAGTTCAAAATGGATCAGTCCAAGAAAGGGTTCTTGCCAGATTGCAAGGTGTGAGATTGAGCTCAGCTCAATGCCCGACCACGGCAAAAGATAAAGAAGAGATGAGTGTCATCCCCTATGCCTCAGCCATAGGATCTATTATGTATGCCATGCTGTGTACCAGACCTGATGTAAACCTTGCCGTAAGTTTGGTAGGAAGGTACCAAAGTAATCCCGCAAGGAACACTAGACAGCGGTCAAGAATATCCTGAAGTACCGAAAGGACAAAGGACATGTTTCGTTTATGGAGGTGACGAAGAGCTCGTCAGTAAGGGTTACGTCGACGCTAAGCTTCGACACAGATCTGATGACTCAAAGTCACAAACCGGATACGTGTATATGTTGAATGGTGGAGCAGTGGCTGGTGCAGCTGCAAGCGAGCGTCGTGGCGGGATCTACATGTGAAGCGGAGTACATGGCAGCCTCGGAGGCAGCGCATGAAGCAATTTGGGTGAAGGAGTTCATCACCGACCTAGGAGTCATACCCAATGCGTCGGGGCCGATCAAACTCTTCTGTGACAACACTGGAGCTATTGCCCTTGCCAAGGAGCCCAGGTTTCACAAGAAGACCAGGCACATCAAGCGTCGCTTGAACTCCATCCGTGAAAATGTTCAAGATGGAGACATAGAAATTTGTAAAGTGCACACGGATCTGAATGTCGCAGATCCGTTGACTAAACCTCTCTCGCGGGCAAAACATGATCAACACCAGAACTCTATGGGTGTTTGATTCATCACAATGTAACTAGATTATTTACTCTAGTGCAAGTGGGAGACTGTTGGAAATATGCCCTAGAGGCAATAATAAAAACATTATTATTATATTTCCTTGTTCATGATAATTATCTTTTATTCATGCTACAACTGTATTATCCGGAAATCATAATACACGTGTGAATACATAGACTACAATATGTCCCTAGTAAGCCTCTAGTTGACTAGCTCGTTGGTCAACAGATAGTCATGGTTTCGACTATGGACATCGATGTCATTGATAACGGGTCACGCCATTAGGAGAATGACGTGATGGACAAGACCCAATCCTAAGCATAGCACAAAGATCGTGTAGTTCGTTTTGCTAGAGCTTTTCCAATGTCAAGTATCTCTTCCTTAGACCGTGAGATCGTGTAACTCCGGATACCGTAGGAATGCTTTGGGTGTACCAAACGTCACAACTGCTTGCCTTGGCGCACCAGCCCCTTGGGGCTGGTTCCTCCCACACTTGGCCCATGCAGCCCTCCGGGTTAGTGGCCCCACTTGGGGACCTCAGACCTCCCTGGTCCCAGATTACCGAAAGCCAAATTTTCCGTGACCAAAACAGACTTCCATATATAAATCTTACTCTGACCATTCCGAACTCCTCATGACGTCCGGGATCTCATCCGACCAACAACATTCGTAACCACATACAAACTTCCTTTATAACCCTAGCGCCATCGAACCTTATGTGTAGATTCCACGTTCGGGAACTATATATGACCGAGATGTTCTCCCATAACCAACTAGCGGATCTCGATACCCATATTGGCTCCTACATGTTCCACGATGATCTCATCGGATGAACCACGATGTCAAGGACTCAATCGATCCCGTGATACAATTCCCTTTGTCTAGCGGTATTGTACTTCCAAGATTCATCGTCAGATCCCGATACCTTGTTCAATCTCGTTATCGCCCGTCGTGCTGCCATTGGAGTGGTCTTCCTCAACCTCTCCTTCCTCCTTGCTGGATCAAGAAGAAGGAGACGCCGTAAATCCGTCACGTGTGTTGAACGCGGAGGTGCTGTCCGTTCAGCACTTGGTCATCGGTGATCGGAATCACGTTCGGAACGTCTTCATCATCACCACTCCCTCGAACGCTTCCGTACTCGATCTACAAGTGGTATGTAGATGCAAACTCTCTCTTGTAACTCGTTGCTTATATGAACTCATAGATACATCTTGGTGAAACCGTAGAAAATTTTTAATTTTCTGCAACGTTCCCCAACATGTTTGTATAACCTTCCTCCTTGGTTGTGCATGAAGAGGAAGTTCATTATGATGCCAGTGCTCATCCAAGGCCCTAAGCAACCCGGCAACGACATTGATGTGGACCTAAGGCCATTAGTTGAAGAACTATTACAGCTATGGAATGGAACAGGTGTACGTGCGTGGGATGAGCACAGACAGGAAGAATTTGACCTAAAGGCGTTGCTGTTCGTGACCATCAATGATTGGCCTGCTCTCAGTAACCTTTCAGGACAGACAAACAAGGGATATCGCGGATGCCAGCACTGTTTGGATGATACCGACAGGATATATTTGGATAGTTGTAGGAAGAATGTGTACAGGACATCGTCGATTTCTTCCGACAAGGCATCCGTAAGAAAGAAAGGCAAGCATTTAAAGGTGAGGCAGATCACGGACGAAGCCTCGCCACCGTACTGGTGCTGATGTACATGATATGGTCAAGGATTTGAAGGTAATCTTTGGAAAGGGTCCTGGCGGACAACCTGTTCCGAAGGACGCTGACGGACGCGCACCTATGTGGAAGAAGAAATCTATATTTTGGGACCTACCATACTCGAAAGACCTAGAGGACCGCTCCGCAATCGACGTGACGCACGTGACGAAGAATCTTTGCGTGACCCTGCTTGGCTTTTTGGGCGTGTATGGGAAGAGAAAAGATACACCAGAGGCACGGGAGAACCAGCAACGTATGCACGGAATAGACGGCATACATCAGGGTCAGGCCAGCTACGCTCTTACCAAAGAAGAGAAGGAAATCTTCTTCGAATGCCTGCTCAGCATGAAGGTACCGTCTAGCTTCTCGTCGAATATAAGGGGAATAATAAATATGGTAGAGAAAAAGTTCCAGAACCTAAAGTCTCATGACTGCCACGTGATTATGACGCAACTCCTTCCGGTTGCATTGAGGGGGCTTCTACCGGAAAACGTTCGATTAGCCATTGTGAAGCTATGTGCATTCCTCAATGCAATCTCTCGAAGGTAATCGATCCAGAAATCATACCAAGGTTACTGTAATGATTTGGTGCAATGTCTTGTCGGTTTCGAGTTGGTGTTCCCACCATCCTTCTTCAACATCATGGCGCACGTCCTAGTTCACCTTCTTGAAGAGATTAACGTTTTGGGTCATGTATTTCTACACAATATGTTCCCCTTTGAGAGGTTCATGGAGTCTTGAAGAAATATGTTCATAACCGTGCTAGGCGGAAGGAAGCATCTCGAAGGGCCATGAAAATGAGGAGGTCATTGAGTTTTGTATTGACTTTATTCCTGACCTTAGGCCGATTGGTGTTCCTGAATCGCGGCATAAGGGCAGACTTGAAGGAAAAGGCACGCTAGGAGGGCATCAAATAATATGTATGGACGGGCATTCTCTCACCGAAGCACACTACACAGTTCTACAGAATTCCGCCTTGGTGGCTCCGTATATGGAGGAACACAAGAATTTTCTACACTCCAAACACCCGGAGAAGTCTGACGACTGGATTACACGCGAACAAAGGAGGACTTTCGCCAGTTGGTTGCATAAACGTGCCCTGAATGATGGCGATATTCAAAATGACCTGTACTCGCTGTCCCAGTTACCATCTTCGAATATAATGACTTTCAAAGGGTACCAGATAAATGGGAATACATTTTACACGATCGCCCAAGATAAGAAGAGCACCAACCAAAACAGTGGTGTCCGCTTTGATGCAACAACCAACACGGGAAAGGAAACATATTATGGTTACATAGTGGACATATGGGAACTTAATTACGGAGGTGATTTGAAGGTCCCTTTATTTCGGTGCAAATGGGTCAATATGACACGAGGCGGGGTAACGGAAGACCCGCAGTACGGAATGACAACATTGGATCTCAATAATCTTGTGTATGCAGACGAACCATTCGTCCTAGCCAATGATGTGGCGCAGGTTTTTTATGTGAAAGACATGTCTACCAAGCCGAGAAAAAGAAAAGATAAGGAAGCGAATGGATCATACGAAGAGCCAAAGCGCCACATAGTTCTTTCAGGAAAAAGAAACATCGTGGGAGTGGGTGACAAGACATACATGTCAGAAGATTATGAAAAGTTTGATGAAATTCCTCCATTCACAGTGAATATTGACCCGAGCATCCAGTTAAACGATGAAGATTTTCCATGGCTACGGCGCAAATGGACACACGCGAAGAAAAAGTTTCGCTCCCAAAGATCTGGGATGTGATCGGCTTCACTATCATCACTTTCTTCTGTGTTTCACACCCAGGAGGGCATCTCTGTAATAGTTAGGGTAGTTATGTGTTTTGGCATTTGAAACGCGAAGAAATTTTATGTGCAAACAAAAGTAGAGCGGGTTACGGCAAAAACTGGATGCACTTCGTGTACAAAATTGACAATCTTTTTCGAAGTATCAGGGTTTCCGACGAAAACTCAACTGTTACAAAGGCATTTCATTTTTTAAATAACCTAAGCATTACCAAATTGAACATAACGATAAAACACACTAATATTAAATATAAGAAAAAAGAATCACTGAAAAATCTTTTTTCAAAGTTAAGTTATTCACAAACTAGTGATTCACACAAATTTTAAATAATTTAAAATTTAAACTATTCAAATTTGAAAACTACTGGCACTAACAGAAAGTTTGTAATTTTTGTACCTAAAGCAAAAATATTCACAAATAAACTCTAAATACAGCAAAAAACAACTCAAAAATAAATAAAACAAAAATAAATAAAGCGAAAAAAATTGAGAAAATAAAAAAGCCCGCCTACTGGGCCAAAGCAGCCTGCATACGACTAGAAACCCAACCTTTTGTTGGGCCAGGATGCAGGCCGACAAAGGCCCAGTAGGCCCACTAGGCAGAAGAGAACAGGTAGGCCCAGTAGGCTTGCTTAGGAAAGGAGCTCGAGAGAGCTACCGCACTAGGGCTTATAAACCAGTGCGGTAGCCCCTCGGCTAGCGAGGTGGGACTAAACTTGCACCGCATCAGTAGCCAGCGCCCCATTTAGTACCGGTCGTGGCACCAACCGTACTAAAGGGTGGGTCTTTAGTACCGGTTGGTGCCACGACCGGTACTAAAGGGTGGTGCTTCCGCCGCTTGGTTGGCCAAAACAGACCTTTAGTACCGGTTGGTGGCTCCAACCGTACTAAAGGTCCATCCTATATAGAACACTTGAAAAAATTCAGTTTCCTCTGTTTCCTCCTCCGTCGCGCCGCCCTGCCCGATCGGCGCTGTCCCCGTCGGCGTCGCCGCCCCGCCCTCGTCGCCAACCCGGCCGTGCCGCCCTCGCCGCCGCCCGGCCGTCCCGTCACCATCGTCCCGCCGTCCCGTCGCCTTGCCACGCCCGGCCGCCCGTCGTCGCCGCCCCGTCCCATCGCCCCGTCGTCGCCGCCCCGTCCCGTCGCCCCGTCGTCGCCTCGCCGGTGAGCTCGCCCCGGCCGCCATATCTAGTTGTCCACACACACACACTACACACACACACACTACACATACACACACACTACACACACACACACACACCATTTTTTATAGAAATGTTAGCAATTTTTCTGTCTTTTAGTAATATAAATATTAGAATTGTTAGTTATATAGAAATGTTATAAATGTTTTCTGTTTTTTAGTTATAGAAATATTTACAGAAATGTTAGCAATTTTTCTGTTTTTTAGTAATATAAATATTAGAATTGTTAGTTATATAGAAATGTTATAAATGTTTTATGTTTTTAGTTATAGAAATATTAGCAATTTTTCGGTTTTTTAGTTATATAAATATTAGAATTGTTAGTTATATAGAAATGTTATAAATGTTTTCTGTTTTTTAGTTATAGAAATATTTATGAAAATGTTAGCAATTCTTTTGTTTTTTAGTTATATAAATAGTTTTTGCGGGCCAATAGTATTTGTTAAATTTTATAATTAGTTTTAGTTAGATGAATTAGATTAATGTCAAATTCTTAGAATTTGCATCTATATAGAATTTTAGTTATCACAATCAAATTATTTTAAAAATGTTACTTTTTGCGGGCATATAGTATTTGTTCTCGACGATATGCCCGACTCGCATCCTCGCCGTCGACCCGTTCGCGACGACGTCCTGCTTCAGAGGACCCATGTCCGGGATTGGGCTCCGCCGGGCTGGCACTGGGAGGTGCTACCTGGAGGGGCGCGCCGCTTGGTGAGGAACCCGACCTCGGGTCCCGTCGTCGACCCTGATCTTCTTTGGTGGCGTTCGCGTGGGCCACATTCCGTGCAGAGGCAGCCGGCCCCGTCGGAGGTGGTGCGTCGCCGTTTCAGGGAGGAAGATGAGCACGTCTATCGCTACATGGCTGCTATGGACGACGTCAGGTTCTCCACTACTTGGCGGGTTCTTTGGGCAGATGACCGGAGATATGATCCTGTGATGGTTCCTTCTCTTTGGGTGTGCACTGCCCGCGCCCCAGAAACCGCGAGTGGCGCCCTAGATTCTGTAGTACTTGATCTTTATTAGGTACCTAGCCAGTGATGTATTCGATATATAATATTCGAGACGATGTATTCGAGATTATATATATTAAGACGATGATGTATTCGAGATTATATATATTAAGACGATGTATTCGAGATTCAGTTTTTCCTTATTGATTGCATCCATGCATTGTAATCATTCAACCGTTGCAAGTAAAGCTCTCATGAGATTTTTTTTTCATTCTCGTGCTTGATTCTTTAAGCGGTTTCTAACTCTGGCGGAATTGTTGCCTGCTTGCCGTTTGGAAATAAATCTACTCTTCTGGTTCTTCCCTTCTTGATGGCCCCGATCGGATGTGGATGTTCTACAACCACAACTATAGCCGACCCCCTATCCTATAACTCCTCAAATGTTGTCCTAAACCATAGCTCCTTAAACATTAAGAAGTTAGGTAGTGATTGGACCTAACCAAACCCCTATACTTAACTCCCTAAAAGCAATTTCTTTAGCTATCACAGATGCCACCCATTCTAGATTCAACGGCTGTGATTATTCTAAGCTCTAACGCAGGTAAAAGCATGTACTTGAACCATTCTCTATCAGGCTTATATCGAACGGCTCTTGTCCAGCAGGATCAGGCTAGCTCAGGTCAAATAAGAACTCCACAGTACAAGCGCTAAGATACTGTTTTTGCACAAGCAACCAATTGCATTAATTGTGAGAAGAATCAAGCCTCAATCTTTACTCATTTTCTATCCAATCTTTAAGCACATCCATGTGTGTATGTCTGTATAGGGAGTGCGTGCTCTAACCCAAGTACATTCAATTAACAATGTTGACGCACCGAATGAATAATTAATTACCAGAGGCGTTAATGTTTGATGTGGAGTATTGTCGATGGCAAGAGGAGCACAACCCGCTGTTGTACGAGCTGCACGTGGCCCTGCGGTGGCACCTGCCGGAGGGTCACGGTGGACGTATCGAGCGGGCTTTTCGGCCCGCTCGTGGCCCGCTCGGTCCGGGCCCAGAAGATAATTTGGATGGTCCGGTCTGTCAAATCAGGCCCGAGAAAATATTGGTCCGGTCTGGTCTTTAACCGAGCCGACCGAGCGGACCGAGAAACGCAGTCATCGTCACGGTCACGGCAGCCCCTGGGTGAACCACCGTGTCCCTGAGCTTGCCCTCTCCTTCCTTGTTCTCCTCCTCGTGCCCCATAGCCTCTTTCCGCCGCTCGCCGTCGATGCTGTGCGTGCACTGCCGCCGTTCGCGAGTTCTCGATCATGGCAACAGTTTCAGCAGAGCACGCACGCATGCATGAAACGCACGGACATGATTTTCGGATCGTGGGAGAAACGCTGAGCTGTGATTTTCTCGTCCAACAAAACAAGCAAGTGTTGTTTTGGAAGGTGCTAGATTTTAGGGTTTGTCTATGTTACATCTAGATGTGAGATATTATCTCACATCTAACTTCCTCTAATATCTAACTCCCTCATCTTTGATTTTTTTTTAAAGTCTCTCATTGATTTGTTTTGTCCCTAAGGATGAGGGAGTTAGATGTAAGATATTATCTCATATCTAGATATGAAATAGCAAACCTGTAAATTTTATACCGTGAGCTTCCTATAATCACGTCACGCACGATCCCATGACCCATGGTGCCGTTTCCTTTTGTTCAGTCAAAACAGAAAACGGAAAGTAAGAGAGAAACAGGGCTTGATCCAAAAATCACGTTACCGTTTGACAATCTCCACGTCCGATTTGATCCGCTAATCACGCAAAGCCCGCACACGAGAAATCATGAGCTCATGCACACAATAGATTACTTGCATGCAACAGAATAACTGCTAATCAACAAACATGTGCACGTTCATGGCAAAGAACCGCGGCGCCCACGCACTTCCCACGGCACGTCGCGCCCACCTCGACACCGGCGCTCGCGCATGTCACCCACCTCGCCATAGCACCCGCACACGTCGTACACCTCGCCGCTGCACCCGTGCAAGTCGCCGCCGGTGGTCGTTGGCCGGTCCGCTCGGTCCGGCCCGGGCTTCGTCGTCGCTGGTCCGGTCCCCGGAATCAGGACCGTCATGCTGCTCGCACTAGTAGAAAAAGGGGCAAATCTAAGACACATTAGTGCCGGTTTGATTTCGAGCCGGCACTAATGTGTCCATTAGTGCCGGTTCCAACGGCTAGCCGCCGCTCTCATTAGTACCGGTTCAGTGGCAATTTTAGCACGGTTCGTGCCACGAACCGGTACTAAAGAGAGTGGTGGCAGGATGTTGTCAGTCTGGGGCCCGTCCAGCCCTTCGTCCACCCGAGCTCGCTCTGTTCTTCCCCTTTCCCCTCTCCTCCTCTGTTCTTCCCCTATCTTCCTCGAACTCATCACACATTTTACCCAAAATTTGTCAAGATTTGAAGTTCCCCATCCATTCAAATGATCACAAAGGTTAGCAACTTTGTCCTTTCATCTCTCATTGCTAGATTAGCTCTTGCAATGCTTTATATAGTGATTAATTTGTGAGTTTAGTAATTTGGAAGGAATTATATGTCCTAGTATTTGATCTATATGCAATTTGAGGTAAAAAATAACACTTAGTTTGCATATGTAGGTGTGGTTTACTTAGTTCCTTCTAAATCTCCGTCGTAACCACCATCGATCGCCCGCACCGTCCCGTCAACGGCACCACCTTGTGGTGAGGCTCTTGTTCATGAATGTTTTACATTACCAAATTGATGTTTGCGTGATTTGGATATATAGTTACTCGTATAATTATCTTACTCGTACGTTGTTTGTTATACATAGTGCCATGGTTTTGATAGCCGTCCCCATCGGCCCTCGTCCTTGTTATGATTTGGATGTGGTATATTCTCTTTTAAAACTAGTTGTTGCATTTCGTGTTTATGACAAATTATGCCCATCAACTTGACATAGATATTTTTATCTAGGAGGTATGTGAGCCGGAAATTCCAACCGACCCTATTGTCGAGATGTTAAATTTAGTTGAAAGAGAAAAACGAGTATTTGAAAGAAAAATTGAAAAGAATTGAGGGGGAGAAGATGGAATTGGAGTTGCATGTTGCCGATGTCGTCGATGATCACAAGATCAAGATGGAGAAAATGAGGTTGAAGATTAGAAAGATTAGAAAATATGCCATTGATAGTGTGGCTTGGTATCATTATGCTGTTGGATCAATTGTTACCTTAGTTGCGATCTTGATCGCATTTGTTGTTGCATTTAAATTCTTTAGCTAGAGAGTTATTTGTATGTTGCATTTAATTAAGTGTTGTATATGAACTTTATGTATGAACTTTATGTATGAACTTGTATTAATTTGGTCTATTCGGTGTTATGTAATGAAGATAAGCCGGCAATGGATGTATGATGACCGATGCTCTCCCGAGTTCATTAATGGCGTGCATACTTTTCTGCTTGCCACTGAGGCAAACAAGCGGGCGGATGGTTTTATGCCTTGTCCATGTGCTGGCTGTAAGAATGGTCACAATTACTCTACGTCAAGAACCATTCACGTCCACCTATTTGAGTCCGGTTTCATGCCCCACTATAATATTTGGACCAAGCACGGAGAAAGAGGGGTTATGATGGAAGACAATGAAGAAGAAGAGGACGACGACGGCTATCCTGGCCATGGGTTCCCTGAATACGATGATACAACAATGGGGGAAGAAGTTGAGCCGGCAATGCGGGAAGAAGCTGAAGAAGAGGCGTCGATGAGCCCGCCGATGATCTAGGTCGGGCCATTGCCGATGCAAAGAGAAACTGCATGAAGTGATCTGGAAGGACGAAGTTGCAGCGCATGTTAGAGGATCACAAGAAATTGTTGTACCCGAATTGCGGTTGACAAAAAAGTTGGGCACCACACTTGAATTGCTGCAATGGAAGGCGAGAATGGTGTATCGATAAGGGATTTGGAAAGTTGCTGGTAATGATAAAGAATATGCTTCCAAAGGACAACGAATTGCCCCAGAGTACGTATGAAGCAAAGAAGGTTGTATGCCCTCTAGGGTTAGAGGTGCAGAAGATACATGCATGCCCTAATGACTGCATCCTCTACCGCGGTGAGTACGAGGATTTGAACGCTTGCCCGGTATGCGGTGCAATGCGTTATAAGATCAGTCGCGATGACCCTGGTGATGTCGAGGGCGAGTGCCCCAGGAAGAAGATTCCTGCCAAGGTGATGTGTTATGCTCCTATAATACCACGGTTAAAACATTTGTTCCAAAACAAAGAGATTGTGAAGGCGATGCGGTGGCACGCAGAAGACCGTAAGAAAGACGAAAAGTTGAGAGTACCCGCTGACGGTTCGCAGTGGAGAAAAATTGAGAGAAAGTACTGGGACGAGTTTGCAGGTGACCCAAGGAACGTATGGTTTGGTCTAAGCGCAGATGGCATTAATCCTTTTGGGGAGCAGAGCAGCAACCATAGCACGTGGCCTGTGACTCTATGTTTGTATAACCTTCCTCCTTGGTTGTGCATGAAGCGGAAGTTCATTATGATGCCAGTGCTCATCCAAGGCCCTAAGCAACCCGGTAACGACATTGATGTGTACCTAAGGCCATTAGTTGAAGAACTATTACAGCTATGGAATGGAACAGGTGTACGTGCGTGGGATGAGCACAGACAGGAAGAATTTGACCTAAAGGCGTTGCTGTTCGTGACCATCAATGATTGGCCTGCTCTAAGTAACCTTTCAGGACAGACAAACAAGGGATATCGCGGATGCCAGCACTGTTTGGATGATACCGATAGTATATATTTGGATAGTTGTAGGAAGAATGTGTACCTGGGACATCATCGATTTCTTCCGACAAGGCATCCCATAAGAAAGAAAGGCAAGCATTTCAAAGGTGAGGCAGATCACCGGACGAAGCCTCGCCACCGTACTGGTGCTGATGTACATGATATGGTCAAGGATTTGAAGGTAATCTTTGGAAAGGGTCTGGCGGACAACCTGTTCGAAGGACGCCGACGGACGCACCCATGTGGAAGAAGAAATCTATATTTTGGGACCTGCCATACTCGAAAGACCTAGAGGTCCGCTCCGCAATCGACGTGATGCACGTGACGAAGAATCTTTGTGTGACCCTGCTTGGCTTTTTGGGCGTGTATGGGAAGACAAAAGATACACCAGAGGCACGGGAGGACCAGCAACGTATGCACGGAAAAGACGGCATACATCAGGGTCAGGCCAGCTACGCTCTTACCAAAGAAGAGAAGGAAATCTTCTTCGAATGCCTGCTCAGCATGAAGATACCGTCTAGCTTCTCGTCGAATATAAGGGGAATAATAAATATGGCAGAGAAAAAGTTCCAGAACCTAAAGTCTCATGACTGCCACGTGATTATGACGCAACTTCTTCCGGTTGCATTGAGGGGGCTTCTACTGGAAAACGTTCGATTAGCCATTGTGAAGCTATCTGCATTCCTCAATGCAATCTCTCAGAAGGTAATCAATCCAGAAATCATACCAAGGTTACAGAATGATTTGGTGCAATGCCTTGTCAGTTTCGAGTTGGTGTTACCACCATCCTTCTTCAACATCATGCGCACGTCCTAGTTCACCTTTGCGAAGAGATTAACGTTTTGGGTCATGTATTTCTACACAATATGTTCCCCTTTGAGAGGTTCATGGGAGTCTTGAAGAAATATGTTCATAACCGTGCTAGGCCAGAAGGAAGCATCTCGAAGGGCCATGAAAATGAGGAGGTTATTGAGTTTTGTATTGACTTTATTCCTGACCTTAGGCCGATTGGTGTTCCTGAATCGCGGCATAAGGGCAGACTTGAAGGAAAAGGCACGCTAGGAGGGCATCAAATAATATGTATGGACGGGCATTCTCTCACTGAAGCACACTACACAGTTCTACAGAATTCCGCCTTGGTGGCTCCGTATATGGAGGAACACAAGAATTTTCTACACTCCAAACACCCGGAGAAGTCTGACGACTGGATTACACGTGAACAAACGAGGACTTTCGCCAGTTGGTTGCATAAACGTGCCCTGAATGATGGCGATATTCAAAATGACCTGTACTACATGTCCCGTTACCATCTTGAATATAATGACTTTCAAAGGGTACCAGATAAATGGGAATACATTTTACACGATCGCCCAAGATAAGAAGAGCACCAACCAAAACAGTGGTGTCCGCTTTGATGCAACAACCAACATGGGAAAGGAAACATATTATGGTTACATAGTGGACATATGGGAACTTAACTATGGAGGTGATTTCAAGGTCCCTTTGTTTTGGTGCAAATGGACGACACGAGGCGGGGTAACGGAAGACCCACAGTACGGAATGACAACATTGGATCTCAACAATCTTGTGTATGCAGACGAACCATTCGTCCTAGCCAATGATGTGGCGCAGGTTTTTTATGTGAAAGACATGTCTACCAGGCCGAGAAAAATAAAAGATAAGAAAGCGAATGGATCATACGAAGAGCCAAAGCGCCACATAGTTCTTTCAGGAAAAAGAAACATCGTGGGAGTGGATGACAAGACAGACATGTCAGAAGATTATGAAAAGTTTGATGAAATTCCTCCATTCACAGTGAATATTGACCCGAGCATCCAGTTAAACGATGAAGATTTTCCATGGCTACGGCGCAAAGGGACACACGCGAAGAAAAAGTTTCACACCCAAAGATCTGGGATGTGATCAGCTTCACTATCATCACTTTCTTCAGTGTTTCACACCCAGGAGGGAATCTCTGTAATAGTTAGGGTAGTTATGTGTTTTGGCATTTGAAGCGAAGAAATTTTATGTGCAAACAAAAGTAGAGCGGTTACGGCAAAACTGGATGCACTTCGTGTACAAAATTGACAATCTTTTTCGAAGTATCAGGGTTTCCGACGAAAAATCAACTGTTACAAAGGCATTTCATTTTTTAAATAACCTAAGCATTACCAAATTGAACATAATGATAAAACACACTAATATTAAATATAAGAAAAAGAATCACTGAAAATCTTTTTTCAAAGTTAAGTTATTCACAAACTAGTGATTCACACAAATTTCAAATAATTCAGAATTTAAACTATTCAAATTTGAAAACTACCGGCACTAACAGAAAGTTTGTAATTTTTTGTACAGAAAGCAAAAATATTCACAAATAAACTCTAAATACAGCAAAAAACAACTCAAAAGTAAATAAAACAAAAATAAATAAAGCGAAAAAAATTGAGAAAATAAAAAAGCCCGCCTACTGGGCCAAAGCGGCCTGCATACGACTAGGAACCCAACCTTTTGTTGGGCCAGGATGCAGGCCCGCAAAGGCCCAGTAGGCCCACTAGGCAGAACAGAACAGGTAGGCCCAGTAGGCCTGCTTAGGAGAGGAGCTCGAGAGAGCTACCGCACTAGGGCTTATAAACCAGTGTGGTAGCCCCTCGGCTAGCGAGGTGGGACTAAACTTGCGCACCGCCTGGAGCCAGCGCACCCCCTTTAGTACCGGGTCATGGCACCAACCGGTACTAAAGGGTGGTCTTAGTACCGGTTGGTGCCACGACCGGTACTAAAGGGTGGGTGCTTCCCGCCCGCTTGGTTAAAAACAGACCTTTAGTACCGGTTGGTGGCTCCAACCGTACTAAAGGTCCATCCTATATAGAACACTTGAAAAAATTCAGTTTCCTCTGTTTCCTCCTCCGTCATCGCGCCCTGCCCGATCGACGTTGTCCCCGTCGGCGTCGCCGCCGCCGCGTCGTCGACCGACCGTGCCGCCCTCGCCGCCGCCGCCGTCGTCGTCCGCCGTCGCCCGTCCCGTCCCTGTCGTCCCGTCGTCGCGCCCGTCCGCCCGTCGTCGCCGCCCGTCCCATCGCCCGTCGTGCCCGCCCGTCCGTCGCCCGTCGTCGCCTCGCCGTGAGCTTCGCCCGACCGCCATATCTAGTTGTCCACACACACACACTACACACACACACACTACACACACACACAAACACACACTACACACACACACACACACACACACCATTTTTTATAGAAATGTTAGGAATTTTTTTGTTTTTTAGTAATATAAATATTAGAATTGTTAGTTATATAGAAATGTTATAAATGTTTTCTGTTTTTAGTTATAGAAATATTTACAGCAATGTTAGCAATTTTTCTTTTTTAGTAATATAAATATTAGAATTGTTGGTTATATAGAAATGTTATAAATGTTTTCAATTTTGAGTTATATAAATATTAGCAATATTTCGGTTTTTAGTTATATAAATATTAGAATTGTTAGTTATATAGAAATGTTATAAATGTTTTCTGTTTTTAGTTATAGAAATATTTATAGAAATGTTAGCAATTTTTTGTTTTTAGTTATATAAATAGTTTTTATGGGCCAATAGTATTTGTTAAATTTTATAATTAGTTTTAGTTAGATGAATTAGATTAATGTCAAATTCTGAGAATTTGCATCTATATAGAATTTTAGTTATCACAATCAAATTATTTGAAAAATGTTACTTTTTGCGGGCATATAGTATTTGTTCTCGACGATATGCCCGACTCGCATCCCCGCCGTCGACCCGTTCGCGACGACGTCCTGCTTCAAAGGACCCATGTCCGGACCTGGCTCCGCTGGCTGGCACCGGAGGTGCTACTGGAGGCGCGCGCCGTGTGAGAACCCGACCTCGGGTCCCGTCGTCGACCCTGATCTTCTTTGGTGGCGTTCGCGTGGGCCACATTCGGTGCAGAGGCAGCCGGCCCGCCGAGGTGGTGCGTCGCCGTGTCGAGGAGGAAGATGAGCACGTCTATCGCTACATGGCTGCTATGGAGGACGTCGGGTTCTCCACTACTTGGCGGGTTCTTTGGGAAGATGACCGAGATATGATCCTGTGATGGTTCCTTCTCTTTGGGTGTGCACTGCCCGCGCCCGAGGAACATGAGTGGCGCCCTAGATTCTTCTGTAGTACTTGATCTTTATTAGGTACCTAGCCAGTGATGTATTCGATATATAATATTCGAGGCGATGTATTCGAGATTATATATATTAAGACGATGATGTATTGAGATTATATATATTAAGGCGATGTATTCGAGATTCAGTTTTTCCTTATTGATTGCATCCATGCATTGTAATTTGAATACTAATTAAATTGTTCTATATTTCTTCAGTATTAGTTAAGTAAAAGCTATGGCGGACAATACCGGCGAGAGAGAGAAGAGGAATTGTTCGACATCATCGCAGCCCTCACAGGCTAGATGATCTGAATGAAGCAGATGACGGCTCCCAATATCTGAACAATACGGAGAGGGTGATGAAAAGATATTCGATCTCGACGACCGAGCTGATGAAGTCATGAACTATGATTATGATTATGATGACACAGACAATGTTTGTGATGACACAGACAATGCTGATCTTCAAATAACAAAGACTACCGGCGAGGTATATTTATATAAGCAGGCATCATAGTGATCATCACATGTTTTTTTATTGAAGATATATTAACGAATCGATCATTCTTCTTTCAGCCCTCTGTATCGAGCAAATCTGCTTCTACAGACAGCAGGACAAAGCGAGGCCCAAGCAGATTGTTGAAGGATGGTGTAAAGTACAACATCGAATCCATCAAACCTAGTGGTGAACCCCTCAGGCCTAAGAACATTGCGAACAAGTGGACACGACAGTGCGGAGTTCTTGTGAAGGACAAACTCCCGATCTCCATTCAAGAATGGAAAGAGCCAAAGACTAAACGTCCAGGTGTTACTTGGGTCGACGGCAGAACCAAAGAAGCCCTTTGGAAATCTCTGATATAACATTTCACCCTACCAGATCATTTCACTAAAGCAGATGTGGACAAAGTGAAGGGCGCTGCTCTTAAGAAGATGGCAATTGCATTCAACACCCACAAGAAAACTGTATGGTCCAACTACCTCGCTAATGAAAGGAAGACTCCAGAATTCACGGAACACTGGAGAAGCAAAGAGACATTTGAGGCGATTTCGTGACCTTCAAGGATTCAGAATTAGCTAAGGAACGGTCGATGAAAAACAAGGCAAATGCCGCAAAAAAGACGCAGTTCTATAGGTTGGGTCCAGGTGGCTACGCGGTGGGATTGCCTAAGTGGGATAAGTCTGAGCAAGAGATGGAGGATGCAGGGGTCACACCGGTTACTAGGAACTGCCCCCCCCAGGTGCAGAACTTGGTTCTTGCGCATGGGGTGCGTTGAACCAAGACAGCGAAGTTTCATGAAGGCAAGTCTAAAAGGAGAACAAAAAATAATTGGCCTTAATAGAAGAAGCTCGAAGGGGTGTTCACGCCAATGAGAGAACGACGAGCTTCTGCTACATACGAAATCCTGAACACCCGGAAGAACACGAGGCAAGGCGTTATTCCCTGGTATGAGGGCTTTTCAGAATGGAACGAGGACTACAGGACCCGTGCAAGAAGGAAGATGGAGGAGGAGAAGAAAAGGAAGCTGGAGGAGGAGCAGAGGAAGCAGGACACAGAATGCCTTCAAGGCCTAGAAGCAAGGCACGCGGACCTGGCACTCAAATTCCAGCAGCAGCAGCAACAGCAGATCAACTCACTTAGCCAGGAAAGGGGGTCTCAGCAGCGGCAGCAGCAAGCGGATGATCGTCCAGCATTGGATAGCACCGTCCCATCCATGCCGAGAAGCAGCGTTCGTTCTGCCCCGGGCGACACACTGCTGGATACATACCTTGTGGATGACATCATAGAGAACACTAACTGTGAGCTATACTCCAAAATGAAGAACATATCCATGAAGGTGGCGGACGGCGTTGCTTTTCCAGTTACCCCCGAAGCAACCTTCCATTGCATCCCGATTCAAGAGGGCTATGCTCGTGTCGTGGTTGATGAAGTGGTGGACCCATATTCGGGGCTACAGCTTGACTTTCCTGGAGGTGAAGACGAGCGCACACTGGGAGAGGCCATACATCGTATCATCCTATGGAGAAAGGATTGCATCATCTTTTGAAGTCCACCGACACCGCATCGTCTGCCGACTCCGCTGTTGGGGAACGTAGCAGAAATTCAAAATTTTCCTACGTGTCACATGGATCTATCTATGGAGAAACTAGCAACGAGGGAAGGAGAGTGCATCTACATACCCTTGTAGATCGCTAAGCGGAAGCGTTCATGAGAACGGGGTTGAAGGAGTCGTGCTGTCGTGATCCAAATCACCGGAGATCCTAGTGCGAGCAGGCGGCACCTCCGCGTTCAACACACGTACAGCCCGGTGGCGTCTCCCATGCCTTGATCCAGCAAGGAGAGAGGGAGAGGTTGAGGAAGACTCCATCCAGCAGCAGCACAACGGGGTGGTGGTGGTGGAGGAGCGTGGCAATCCCGCAGGCTTCGCCAAGCACCAAGGGAGAGGAGGAGGAGGAGGGGGGCTGCACCAAGAGGAGAGAACTCATGTGTGTGGGCAGCCCCAAACCTCAAGTATATATAGGGAGGGGAGGGCTCGCCCCATCTAGGGTTTCCACCCCAAGGGGTGCGGCCAGCCCTAGATGGGGCTTGGGAGGCGGCCAGAGGGAGGAGAGGAGGCGCCCACTAGATGGGCCTTAGGGCCCATCTGCCCTAGGGTTTGCCCCCTCCCACTCTCCCTTGCGCCTTGGGCCTCTTGTGGGGGGCGCACCAGCCCCCTTGGGGCTGGTTCCCTCCCACACTTGGCCCATGCAGCCCTCCGGGGTTAGTGGCCCCACTTGGTGGACCCCGGGACCTCCCTGGTCCCGACGCGTCTGGAAAAAGCCAAACTTTTCCGGTGACCAAAACAGACTTCCATATATAAATCTTTACCTCCGGACCATTCCGAACTCCTCATGACGTCCGGGATCTCATCCGGACTCAACAACATTCGGTAACCACATACAAACTTCCTTTATAACCCTAGCGTCATCGAACCTTAAGTGTGTAGACCCTACGGGTTCGGGAACCATGCAGACATGACCGAGATGTTCTCCGGTCAATAACCAATAGCGGGATCTGGATACCCATATTGGCTCCCACATGTTCCACGATGATCTCATCGGATGAACCACGATGTCAAGGACTCAATCGATCCTGTATACAATTCCCTTTGTCTAGCGGTATTGTACTTTCCCAAGATTCGATCGTCGGTATCCCGATACCTTGTTCAATCTCGTTATCGGCAAGTCTCTTTACTCGTTCTGTAACACATCATCCCGTGATCAACCCCTTGGTCACATTGTGCACATTATGATGATGTCCTACCGAGTGGGCCCAGAGATACCTCTCCGTTTACGCGGAGTGACAAATCCAGCCTCGATTCGTGCCAACCCAATGAGACACTTTCGGAGATACCAGTAGTGCACCTTTATAGTCACCCGATTACGTTGTGACGTTTGGTACACCCAAAGCATTCCTACGGTATCCGGGAGTTGCACAATCTCATGGTCTAAGGAAAAGATACTTGACATTAGAAAAGCTTTAGCATACTGAACTACGATCTTTGTGCTAGGCTTAGGATTGGGTCTTGTCCATCACATCATTCTCCTAATGATGTGATCCGTTATCAATGACATCCAATGTCCATGGTCGTGAAACCGTAACCATCTATTGATCAACGAGCTAGTCAACTAGAGGCTTACTAGGGACACGGTGTTGTCTATGTATCCACACATGTATATGAGTTTCCTATCAATACAATTATAGCGTGGATAATAAACTATTATCATGAACAAGGAAATATAATAATAACCAATTTATTATTGCCTCTAGGGCATATTTCCAACAGTCTCCCACTTGCACTAGAGTCAATAATCTAGTTCACATCGCCATGTGATTAACACGCACAGGTCACATCGCCATGTGACCAACATCCAAAGAGTTTACTAGTGTCATTAAACTAGTTCACATCATCATGTGATTAAGACTCAATGAGTTCTGGGGTTTGATCATGTTTTGCTTGTGATAGAGGTTTTAGTCAACGGGTCTGTAACATTCAGATCCGTATGTACTTCGCAATTCTCTATGTCATATTGTAAATGTTGCTTCCACTCTCCACTTGAAGCTATTCCAAATGGTTGCTCCACTATACGTATCTGGTTTGCTACTCAGAGTCACTCGGATAGGTGTTAAAGCTTGCATCGACGTAACCCTTTACGCCGAACTCTTTATCACCTCCATAATCGAGAAACATGTCCTTATTTACTCCAAGGACAATTTTGATCATGTCCAATGATCCATTCTGGATCATTCTTGTACCCCTTGATGACTCATGGCAATGCACACTTCCGTGCGGTACACACAAGATAGCATACTATAGAGCCTATGTCTGAAGCATAGGGGACGACCTTTGTCCTTTCTCTCTGCTCTGCCGTGGTCGAGCTTTAAGTCTTAACTTCATACCTTACATCTCAGGCAAGAACTCCTTCTTTGACTGATCCATCTTGAACGCCTTCAAGATCATGTGAAGGTATGTGCTCATTTGAAAGTATCATTAAACGTTTTGATCTATCCTCATAGATCTTGATGCTCAATGTTCAAGTAGCTTAATCCAGGTTTTCTATTGAAAAACACCTTTCAAATAACCCTATATGCTTTCTAGAAATTCCACATCATTTCTGATCATCAATATGTCAACAACATATACCCATCAGAAATTCTATAGTGCTCCCACTCACTTCTTTGGAGATACAAGTTTCTCATAAACTTTGTATAAATCCAAAATCTTTGATCATCTCATCAAAGCGTACATTCCAACTCCGAGATGCTTACTCCAGTCCTTAGAAGGATTGCTGGAGCTAGCATACCTTTTAGCATCCTTAGGATCGACAAAACCTTTCTGATTGTATCACATACAACCTTTCCTCACGAAAACTGGTAAGGAAACTCGTTTTGACATCCATCTGCCAGATTTCATAAATGCAGCTAATGCTAACATGATTCCGACGGACTTAAGCATTGCTACGGATGAGAAAATCTCGTCGTAGTCAACTCCTTGAACTTGTGAAAAACTCTTCTCCACAAGTCGAGCTTCATAGACGGTGATATTACCGTCCACGTCCGTCTTCTTCTTAAAGATCCATTCATCTCAATGGCTTGCCGATCAACGGGCAAGTCCACCAAAGTCCATGCTTTGTTCTGATACATGGATCCTATCTCGGATTTCATGGCTTCTAACCATTTGTCGAATTTGGGCCCACCATGCTTCTCCATAGCTCGTGAGGTTCATTGTTGTCTAGCAACATGACCTTCAAGACAGGATTGAGTACCACTCTGAAGTAGTACGCATCCTTGTCACCCTACGAGGTACGTTAGTGACTTGATCTGAAACTTCATGATCACTATCATAAGCTTTTACTTCAATTGGTGTAGGTGCCACGGGAACAACTTCCTGTGCCCTGCTACACACTAGTTGAAGTGACGGTTCAATAACCTTATCAAGTCTCCACCATCCTCCCACTCAACTTTTCGAGACAAACTTTTCCTCGAGAAAGGACCCGATTCAAGAAACAATCCCCATTGCTTTCGGATCTGAATTAGGAGGTATACCCAACTGTTTTGGGTGTCCTATGAAGATGCATTTTATCCGCTTTGGGTTCGAGCTTATCAACCTGAAACTTTTTCACATAAGCGTCGTAGCCCCAAACTTTTAAGAAATGACAGCTTAGGTTTCTTTAAACCATAGTTCATACGGTGTCATCTCAATCGAATTACGTGGTGCCCTATTTAAAGTGAATGTGGTTGTCTCTAATGCCTAACCCATAAACGATAGTGGTAATTCGATGAGAGACATCATGGTACGCACCATATCCAATAGGGTGCAACTATGATGTTCGGACACACCATCAAACTATGATGTTCCAGGCGGTATTAATTGTGAAACAATTTTCACAATGTCTTAATTGTGTGCCAAAGCTTGTAACTCAGATACTCATCTCTATGATCATATCATAGACATTTTATCCTCTTGTCACGATGATCTTTAACTTCACTCTGAAATTACTTGAACCATTCAATAATTCAGACTTGTGTTTCATCAAGTAAATACACTCAGTATCTACTTAAATCATCCGTGAAGTAAGAACATAACGATATTCACTGCATGCCTCAGCACTCATTGGACTGCACACATCAAAATGTGTTACTTCCAACAAGTTGCTATCTTGTTCCATCATACTGAAACCGAGGCTTTTTCAGTCATCTTGCCCATGTGGTATGATTTGCATATCTCAAGTGATTCAAAATCAA
This sequence comes from Aegilops longissima, assembly GCA_021605205.1. Classification (NCBI taxonomy): domain Eukaryota; kingdom Viridiplantae; phylum Streptophyta; class Magnoliopsida; order Poales; family Poaceae; genus Aegilops; species Aegilops longissima. The sequence goes on along the minus strand of CM038676.1, from coordinate 560,649,794 downwards.
GTGAGTCCAAACGATCCATCTGCATGGAGTTTCTTCATGCGTATACACCAATAGACATGGTTCGCATGTCTCAAATTTTTCAAAAATGAGTGAGTCCAAAGATCCATCAACATGGAGCTTCTTCATGCGTTTTATACCAATATGACTTACATGGCAGTGCCACAAGTAAGTGGTACTATCTTATATTTTTGGCATGAAAATGTGTATCACTACGATTGAGATTCAATAAACCATTCCTTTAGGTGCAAGACCACTGAAGGTATTATTCACATAAATAGAGTAACCATTATTCTCCTTAAATGAATAACCGTATTGCAATAGACATAATCCAATCATGTCTATGCTCAACGCAAACACCAAATGACAATTATTCAGGTTTAATACTAATCTTGATGGTAGAGGGAGTGTGCGATGCTTGATCACATCAAACTTGGAAACACTTCCAACACGTATCGTCAGCTCACCTTTAGCTAGTCTCTGTTTATTCCGTAGCTTTTGTTTCGAGTTACTAACACTTAGCAACCGAACCGGTATCTAATACCCTGGTGCTACTAGGAGTACTAGTAAAGTACACATTAACATAATGTATATCCAATATACTTCTATCGACCTTGCCAGCCTTCTTATCTACCAAGTATCTAGGGTAATTCTGCTCCAGTGGCTGTTCCCCTTATTACAGAAGCACTTAGTCTCGGGTTTGGGTTCAACCTTGGGTTTCTTCACTGGAGCAGCAGCTGATTTGCCGTTTCATGAAGTATCCCTTCTTGCCCTTGCCCTTCTTGAAACTAGTGGTTTCACCAACCATCAACAATTGATGCTCCTTGATTTCTACTTTCGCGATGTCAAACAACGCGAATGCCTCAAGGATCATCATCTCTATCCTTGATATGTTATAGTTCATCACAAAGCTCTAGCAGCTTGGTGGCAATGACTTTGGAGAAACATCACTATCTCATCTGGAAGATCAACTCCCACTCGATTCAAGTGATTGTTGTACTCAGACAATCTGACCACAAGCTCAACGATTGAGCTTTTCTCCCTTAGTTTGCAGGCTAAGAAAAACGTCGGAGGTCTTATACCTCTTGACGTTGGCACAAGCCTGAAATCCCAATTTCAGCCCTTGAAACATCTCATATGTTCCGCGACGTTTCGAAAAACGTCTTTGGTGCCTCAACTCTAAACCGTTTAACTGAACTATCACGTAGTTATCAAAACGTGTATGTCCGATGTTCGCAACATCCACAAACGACATTTGGGGTTCAGCACACTGAGCGGTGCATTAAGGACATAAGCTTTCTACTGTCCGCATCATCGCTACTTTCAACTTTCAACTATATTTTCTCTAGGAACATATCTAAACAGTGGAACTAAAGCGCGAGCTTACGCCATAATTTGCAAAGGGTCTTTTGACTATGTTCAGGATAATTAAGTTCATCTTATGAACTCCCACTCAGATAGACATCCCTCTAGTCATCTAAGTGATTACATGATCCGAGTCAACTAGGCCGTGTCCGATCATCACGTGAGACGGACTAGTCATCATCGGTGAACATCTTCATGTTGATCGTATCTACTATACGACTCATGCTCGACCTTTCGATCTCTGTGTTCCGAGGCCATGTCTGTACATGCTAGGCTCGTCAAGTTAACCCTAAGTGTTTCGTGTGTAAATCTGTCTTACACCCGTTGTATGTGAACGTAAGAATCCATCACACCCGATCATCACGTGGTGCTTAGAAGCGACGAACTTTTAGCAACGGTGCACGCTTAGGGAGAACACTTCTTGAAATTTTAATGAGGATCATCTTATTTACTACCGTTGTTTTAAGCAAATAAGATGCATAAACATGATAAACATCACATGCAATCAAATAGTGACATGATATGGCCAATATCATTTTGCTCCTTTTGATCTCCATCTCCGGGGCTCCATGATCATCATCGTCACCGCATGACACCATGATCTCCATCATCGTGTCTCCATGAAGTTGTCTCGCCAACTTATTACTTCTACTACTATGGCTACGGTTAGCAATAAAGTAAAGTAATTACATGGCGTTGTTTAATGACACGCAGGTCATACAATAAATAAAGACAACTCCTATGGCTCCTGCGGTTGTCATACTCATCGACATGCAAGTCGTGAATCCTATTACAAGAACATGATCAATCTCATACATCACATATCATTCATCACATTCTTCTTGGCCATATCACATCACATAGCATACCCTGCAAAAACAAGTTAGGCGTCCTCTAATTGTTGTTTGCATGTTTTACGTGGCTGCTATGGATTTCTAGCAAGAACGTTTCTTACCTCGCAAAACCACAACGTGATATGCCAATTGCTATTTACCCTTCATAAGGACCCTTTTCATCGAATCCGTTCCGACTAAAGTGGGAGAGATCGGCACCCGCTAGCCACCTTATGCACCAAGTGCATGTCGGTCGGTGGAACCTGTCTCACGTGAAATGCGTGTAAGGTCGGTCCGGCCGCTTCATCCCACAATACCGTCGAAACAAGATTGGACTAGTAACGGTAAGCATATTGAACAAAATCAACGCCCACAACTACTTTGTGTTCTACTCGTGCAAAGAATCTACGCAATAGACCTAGCTCATGATGCCCTTTGTTGGGGAACGTGGCAGAAATTCAAAATTTTCCTCGTGTCACCAAGATCTATCTATGGAGAAACTAGCAACGAGGGAAGGAGAGTGCATCTACATACCCTTGTAGATCGCTAAGCGAAGCGTTCATGAGAACGGGGTTGAAGGAGTCGTACTCGTCGTGATCCAAATCACGGAGATCCTAGTGCCGAACGGACGGCACCTCCGCGTTCAACACACGTACAGCCCGGTGACGTCTCCCATGCCTTGATCCAGCAAGGAGAGAGGGAGAGGTTGAGGAAGACTCCATCCAGCAGCAGCACAACGGCGTGGTGGTGGTGGAGGAGCGTGGCAATCCCGCAGGGCTTCGCCAAGCACCAAGGGAGAGGAGGAGGAGGAGAGGCAGGGCTGCACCAAGAGGGAGAGAACTCATGTGTGTTGGGCAGCCCCAAACCTCAAGTATATATAGGGGAGGGGGAGGGCTGCGCCCCCATCTAGGGTTTCCACCCCCAAGGGGTGCGGCCAGCCCTAGATGGGGCTTGGGGAGGCGGCCAAGAGGGGAGGGAGAGGGAGGCGCCCACTAGATGGGCCTTAGGGCCCATCTGCCCTAGGGTTTGCCCCCTCCCACTCTCCCTTGCGCCTTGGGCCTCTTGTGGGGGGCGCACCAGCCCCCTTGGGGCTGGTTCCCTCCCACACTTGGCCCATGCAGCCCTCCGGGGTTAGTGGCCCCACTTGGTGGACCCCCGGGACCCTCCCGGTGGTCCCGGTACGTTACCGGAAAAACCCGAAACTTTTCCGGTGACCAAAACAGGACTTCCCATATATAAATTTTACCTCCGGACCATTCCGAACTCCTCGTGACGTCCGGGATCTCATCCGGACTCGAACAACATTCGGTAACCACATACAAACTTCCTTTATAACCCTAGCGTCATCGAACCTTAAGTGTGTAGACCCTACGGGTTCGGGAACCATCTGAGACATGACCGAGGCGTTCTCCGTCAATAACCAATAGCGGGATCTGGATACCCATATTGGCTCCCACATGTTCCACGATGATCTCATCGGATGAACCACGATGTCAAGGACTCAATCGACCCCGTATACAATTCCCTTTGTCTAGCGGTATTGTACTTGCCCGAGATTCGATCGTCGGTATCCCGATACCTTGTTCAATCTCGTTACCGGCAAGTCTCTTTACTCGTTCCGTAACACATCATCCCGTGATCAACCCCTTGGTCACATTGTGCACATTATGATGATGTCCTACCGAGTGGGCCCAGAGATACCTCTCCGTTTACATGGAGTGACAAATCCCAGTCTCGATTCGTGCCAACCCAACAGACACTTTAGGAGATACCTGTAGTGCACCCTTATAGTCACCCATTTACGTTGTGACGTTTGGTACACCCAAAGCATTCCTACGATATCCGGGAGTTGCACAATCTCATGGTCTAAGGAAAAGATACTTGACATTAGAAAAGCTTTAGCATACGAACTACGATCTTTGTGCTAGGCTTAGGATTGGGTCTTGTCCATCACATCATTCTCCTAATGATGTGATCTCGTTATCAATGACGTCCAATGTCCATGGTCAGGAAACCGTAACCATCTATTGATCAACGAGCTAGTCAACTAGAGGCTTACTAGGGACACGGTGTTGTCTATGTATCCACACATGTATATGAGTTTCCTATCAATACAATTATAGCATGGATAATAAACTATTATCATGAACAAGGAAATATAATAATAACCAATTTATTATTGCCTCTAGGGCATATTTCCAACATCCGCCACCGAGTCAGCAGACTCCGCTCCTCCAAGTCGACGAACGCGTGAGCCGACTCCTTCTCGAAATCCGCCACCTCCTCCAAGTCCCCGAACGCGTGAGCTGACTCCTCCGGTTTCAAGTCCGGCACAACGTCATGCCACTTCTCCGGTTTCAAGTCCGGCACCGTGTCAGGCCACACCTCCTGCTTCAAGTCCGGCACATCGTCAGGCCACTTCTCCTGGTCCAACTCAGCCACGTCAGCCGTCTCTGCCGTCTCAGCAATCGCATAAGAGACATGCCGCAGCTATGGTGCGTAGCGGTACGAGTCGAGGTAGTTTAGGAAGTACAGGCGGAGACAAGCGATGTAAGTATGGTCCAAGCCTCGCTCCTCTTCCTCAGAGGCCTTACGACATGACTAAGGAGCAAAACGCAGCCATAGTGCAGGCCCAAGTGGATGCCCATTTTGGACCGAAACTGGCATCGCCGCCAAAGGAGAAAGTGCCTGAGAAAGTAATTGACCACTTCATTAAAATGGCTAGAGAACCAGCTCCCAAACCTGTTGACTCGGACTAGGAGCGCCAAATCAGGAAACTACATAGAGAACGGCTAAAGAAGGAAGCGAGCTCGAGCTCGAGCCAACAAGCAGCGGGCAAAAATGCGGAAACCCGTTCCCCAATGGGAGAACAGTAGCGCATAATCGATCTCCCCGCTTGTTGTGCCAACAAAAACACATGAGAGGAGGCCATACCAATATTATTGTGGGCAGACCGTTAAAGTTCCCCAGCTAGGCTATGTGGTAATAACGGAGGAGCATATAATGCAGGCTGAAATGCTCAAGATCTCTGTTGGACAACTCCTTGAAATTGAGCCCATGTCTCCGCTTAGAGAGGAGGAAATAAAATGGAAATATGCCCGGGCAAACCTTTGGTCCACCTAGACAAGATCAAGAACCTCCCAACGAGAATGTATGAATTGCATCAATGGTACATGAACATTACCAAGATTTCAATCGAGAGTCCCTCATGGTGAATGTCAAGAAGGAGCATTACTACCATGAGAAAGCTCACTGTCGTTGAGTATTCGAACTATATCAGTTATACAATCAAGGCGCACTTCGACAAATCTCTCGTCAGTTGCTATTGTTTGTAAGTGATTTCTTTCTGTAATTTTTGATCAATCATTACATGTAATTATCCTCACTATATATTCTTTTATGTGGTATTATCACTAGTAGAAAAGGGGCCTATTGACCCGGTTGGTGAGGGCCTTTAGTCCCGGTTCATGAACCGGGACTAAAGGGTCGATACTAATACCTCGCCCTTTAGTCGGTTCTATCGAACCGGACCGATGGGCCTCCACGTGGCCTGTCCGCCGAGCCCAGAGCGGGAGGGCCTTTGGTCCCGGTTGGTGGCACCAACCGGGACCAATAAACATCCACACGTCAACATTTCTATGGCTCTGGTTTTGGTTTTTTTTTTCTTGAAAAGGGGGGTTTGGGGGTTTTGGGGGTTAATTTAGGTGTTTCATATATTGTGCTATAGCTAGCTAATTAATAGAAAAGTGTCCTCTCTTTTGTCCGTGCTTGGTCGACGCTACGTACTATACATACGTATAGAGAGGACTAGCTAGACACGCTAGCTAGCTAGTAATTAAGCAAACAGAAGATCGTCATGAACATATATGCATACAGAGAGAAGTGATATCGACCACCTCTCCTTCTCCGAGAGATTGGTCGAACAACAAGTTCTCGTATATCTATCCGACACTACCGGCTACATATATACAATAATTATCTTTTATAAATATATAATCTCCTAACATACGGACGCGTGGTCCACATAGTATTCTCCGTCTTCAGCGATCACATGGTCAAGAAAGAATGCCGCCAATTCCTCTTGAATTGCTCGCATGCGATCTGGTGCTAGGAGTTCATCCCGCTCAAACATCTAATTTTAAGAAAGGGTCAATACATACATACATACATATATATATATATATATATATATATATATATATATATATATATATATATATATATATATATATATATATATATATATGAATGAATGAATGAAACTCAACACAAATGATGGTAATAAAATAAAATTGTGAATATTTTTATTTACGCACTTCATATTGTTTGTCGGAGTAGCCCCTCTCACAGGTCGTGTGGCGGATGGACTCGCAAACGTAGTATCCACAGAAATCATTCCCTTGTTCCTGCCACAACCACTTTACAAGAAACAGAGGTCAATCAAACTGATAATTAGCAAGCATGCTAAATGGTATTGATTCAACTAGCGCTTGAATCACTAGGAGATGCGCGTGGAATATGCTACTATATAGTACTTACTTTGGTGTCTAAATTGCAGCTTCTTGGTAGTCCCGAGCTTTTTGGTGAATTTTCCCAAGCCCTGCCATACAAAGAAAACAATTACTTGATATTAGAAATGAAAAAGTTGCTGATATGGTGGATAATGATCGATTTAACTTACTTCTCGAGCATTTCAGTCATGTCCGCATACTCCTTGGGATCTTTTCGTCTCGAGTCTAAGACAGTTACTACTCCCTGCTCAAGCTTAATCTCTAGGAGAATATAGTGGAACCTGCGAACGCATGCATAACTCATCAATTACATTACTATAACCTGGACTAATAAGGGAAACCGAATATGCCACAAGACAGTAACACTCACTTGTAGTTGTAAGGAAAGAGTATTATATTTTTGTGTTCATTTATTTCCAATGATCGTAGCAAGTTGGCCTCGGTTTCTCCGGCACGATATTTAACCTCATTTGCATCTATGAGATATGTGTTAATGAACCCAATATCACCCACTTGTCTTTTCTTCATTTCGGCGATCTTCAATCTGCATAATATAGTGAGGATATTTATAAATACATGCAATGAAAGAGCTGAGTTATATAGAGACTTAATGACAGAAGTAGTACTACTTACGACATGTAGCAGGTGACCGTTTTTTATCGAGGGCCAATTGATTGAAAAACTGATAGAACTCCTCAAATGGAATAGGCAACAGTTCAATTCCAGGAGGTCATGCTCCTTTTAACTCTCACATACAAAGTACTCCTCCCTCGGACTCTTTGCAGGTTTTCATGTACCAATCATGCAATCTTCGTAGCATCATCGTTGATAGAGAGCTTTCATATTTGACGAGAGGCTTCCCGTATCAGATCTTTGTATCTGCACCTCCAAGAAATCATAATGTACATCGTCGGGCAGGTAATCTGCAGGATTGCCATAACCGGGCACCATCCTCGGATCGACGATGTCGCTAGCAGAGCACCTTGAGCGGGGGCACGATTGCTTAGCTTGTTCGCCGAGCTGGGCAATTTGTTTCCCAGCTCGTCGTTCTTTCATCCTTTGATCACGACAAGTACTTCCCGACCTCTCCGCTTCGCAAATGCCTTTCCAATAATGCGCTCATAGTTGCCTTTCGCGAGACTTGGGTGGTTTTGTCGGGGCAGCAGTGCGCTTCGCTTTGACCGGATCTACCTTCTCCTCCGGAGGTGGATGTCTCTTTGCTTTCAACCCTTGAAACCAGTCATCCACTTCGGTCTGCACGATCTTCGCATTTTCCTCCTCGCTCCTCTCAGACGGTAACTTCTCCGAGTCTTGAGAGAAGGACCGAATCTATATCTCCTCCCGCCTTTGGCTGTACTGCTACACGCCGCAGAGCGGACGGTGCGGATGTCTTCTTTCCTTGCTTACGAGGCGGAGGAGAAGGACTACGACGCCACGGAGCAGCCGGCGGGCGGCGGTCTCTTCCGCCCTTGCCGACGAGGCGGAGAAGGAGGAGGTTGGCTGCTCGGGCGCCCGGCAAAGCGGAGAAGGAGGCGGAGTGCCGCCACGCGCCGGAGAAGGAGCCGGCCGAGTGCCCTGATCTTCACTCGCGGGAGGAGGAGGCGGTGGAGGAGGCGGAGTGCCCTGACTCGCGGAGGAGGAGGAGGAGGCGGAGGCGTCCAGTTCGGAAGGTTGATGAGATCCTTCGCCATAGGCATGGAGTCTTGAGCGAACCCAGCCGATACTCCCTTCACCGGTAGGGTGGTCAAGCCGAGGTCCTCAAATCCTCCTTATTTCATCGACCATCACCTTAGCATATCCTTCGGAATCGGCCGGCGGTGAAAAGTTGAGTCGGGTTTAGTAGGATAAACAGAGCCAACAACCGCCTTGACCTTCAAATTGCTCCATTGCGCCATAAGGTGGCAATGTTCAGCATTCATGATAGCATCCACGGGATAGCTGGCAGGAGCCGTCAAGGCATGCTGCTCTGGCTGAAGCAGCTCGGTGGAAGCCACGCTGCTTCTCTGCTGAGATGGCGGGGTAGCTTCGGGGGAAGCTTCGGCAGTTCGTTTGTTGTGATCTGCTGCTTCTCGTTCCTCTAGCCCCATTACCCTTTCGTGCAGCGCCTGCATTAGGCTCTGCTCCAGTTTCTTCCTCCTCTCATGGGTTTTGTAACCCCTCGCGTCCGAAATCCAGCCTTCCACGAAGCGGAGCTGGCGTGCCTCGTGTCCGTCCGTGGTGCTCGAGATTCCCGAGGGCCATTGTGAGCTCGTCCTTCTCCCCGTCTGAACGAACTTCCCTTGCTACATCTGCTTCGATATAATGCTGAAGCCTCTTGACTGGTATGTCCAATTGTTCGTCCGTCCAAATGCACTTCCTGTTAGAGGGTCCAAGGATCCGCCGCCCCAAGAACCAAGTCCGCAACGGTCTGGCGCAGCGATTCATTGTCTCTGGTTCGATCCCTTTATCAAGCAGATCATTCTCAGCCTTGGCCCACTTAGGCGGGCTACGAGGTAGCCACCGACCCGTGCGATGGTGAAGCTTCTTCTTCGCAGCATTTCTCTTGTTTGTCGCCAACATCATTTTACTCTTTTCGATGTCTTGTAGGCCACAAATGCGGGCCATCATCTCGATCTTCTCATATTTGCCCTTGAATTCTGGTGTCTCATTTTTTCGACATATGTATTGAGTTCTTTCTTCCAATTCCTGAATAGTTCTGCCATCTTCTTAAGAGCAAAAGACTTGATTAATGGCTCTATTATGGCTTCTCCGGATCATCCTCTAGCGGTAGGGTAAAATTTGACTTCAGCTCGGTCCAAAGATCATTTTTCTGCATATCATTGACACAAGACACCTCGGGGTCTTCGTTCTTAGGCTTATACCATTGGTGGATGCTGATCGGGATCTTGTCCCTAACCGAGAACCCGCACCGAGCAACAAATGCCTTCTTTGTCCGTAGGGTTCAATCGGTTGGCCGTCGCGCGCGATTTGTATGATCTCAAACTTTTCATCCGAGCTCAACTTTCTATTCGGGCCTCGTCTCTTTACCGAAGTTGTGCTCGATCCAGAGGGCTAGAAAAAAGAACAAAGACGAGAGTTAATTAATATGTGTACATACCAAAACAAAGACGAGAGCTAGTCAGCACATGCTTAACTAATATATATACCTGGCCGGACTCGGTTTGGTGATCACCGAGCCGTCCTCACGGTCTACTTCTTCACCCTCTCCTTCTTGCACGGCATTGGTTCATCGGAGCCATGTAAATCATAGCCAATCGCTTCTTCACCCTCTCCTTCCGGACCATCGTTGTCGTTGAGAAACATCAACGAGCGACGGCATCACTTCCTTGTGTGATTATGTCCCTCAACAACGCTTCTTGTGCTTCGTCTCGGGGTGTCCATAGTTTCTACAAATATTTACAACATGGCAATTATTATTCAAACATGACAGATATGGATATATTAGTGGCAAACGAGAACTAGCTAGCTAATCACAATAAGGAATCATATTAGTGGCCTCGACGCTGCTTCTCTAGGGTTTGGGGTGGCCTCGACAACGCTTCAAGGGTTAGGGGTGGCCTCGAGAACGCTTCAAGCTAGGAGGGGTATCGATCGACCCCCCACGTGTTGAAGCTATCGGGAGGGGTCGGCGTTGAACAAGACATCTATGTCCCACAAGTGACGTGGGCATCGGCGCCCATGATGGGGTAGAGGGTCGTGGATCGCCGAGCGGTCGAGGTCAAGGGTCGAAGATCGCCGAGGGTCGGGAGGTTGCCTAGTGTCAAAGGATTCAACAAAACCATGTCTTCATCATTAGGCGAAAGTAGCAGGTGCATGATGGTGCAAGCTCTCAAAGTTATTTTGGAGCGGAGTCCCGATAGGATAATTAAGCTTTTGGTACAAAGTTCAGCAAAAACCTTCCGAATATCGTTATTTGAAAGGCCTTTGCTGAGATTCGCACAAAAGGCAAATTATCCTATCCGGACTCCATTCCGAAATAACTTTGGAGGACTTCATACCATCATGCCATGGTTACTTCCGCTAATGATGAAGCCATGGATTTCTTCAATACTTTGATACTATAGGAACCTCGACCTCAAACCTTCGACCCTTGACCCCTTAACGACCCGCGACCCTCTACCCTAGTTCCCGACCCTCGACCCTCGGCGATCCTCGACACCCTCGTTATATCGACAACGGCGCAACATACATATACATGGGAAAATAATGTTATCGGGGAGGGGTATCGGTACCCCCCTCGTGTCAAAGTTTCTTCTTTCTCTCTATTTCTTTCTTTCTTCTTCTCCTCTTCTTTTCTTCTTATCCTCGAGAAAGGAAAATAAGGAAAAGGAAGAAAAGAGGAAGAAGGAAGAAGGAAGAAGAAGAATAAAAAGAAGAAAAAAAAAAAGGAGAAGAAGAAAGAATAGAGGAGAAGAAGAAAAATAGAATTTTTTTCTATTTTTCTTCTTCTCCTCTATTCCTTTCTTCTTCTCTTCTTCTTTTTCTTCTTTTTTCTTCTTCTCATTTATTTCTCCTCTTCTTCCTCTCCCCTCTTCTTCTCCTTTCTTCCTCTTCTTATTTCCTTTTTCCTCTCATCCTCTTCTTATTTCCTTTTTCCTCTCATTCTTTTTCTTCTTCTTCCTTTCTTAAAGATACATGAAGTAGTATTGCTTGTTTTTTTAAATAATGATCAAATATAAATTTTAAAAAATTAAAGGTTTTTCTAATTCATTGTTCATATGAATATACAAACATTTGCATATTTACAATAATTAATATCACCAAAAAATCTATGAACAGAAAAAATACTATTTTTCTAAAATCTATCTTTTGCATATATTCATGAACATATATATACACAGAACATATATATACATACATATATACATTTTTATAAAAATGCAAAAACAAAAATCTATCTTCTGCAGGCAGGCGGCACGGCCTGTGGCCTTGCCAGGCAGGGGCAGAACAGCAGCGGCAGCGTGCCATGATGGGACGACGGCGGTGCAAGGTGGCGGGCGGCGGCGGCTGCGGCACAGAGGATGTGGGCGCGGAGCAGGCTGTGCTCACAGGGCGGCGGTGACGGCGAGGCGAGCAGGACGGCGTCGGTGGCGGCGGCGACGGCGAAGGCGAGCAGCCTGACGGTGTCGGTGGCGGCGGCAACGGCAAGGTGGAGCAGGGGCGTCGGGCGGCGGCGGCGATGAGGAGGAGAAGGGGGCGTCGGGGGAGAAGTGGGTGATTTGGTCGAAAACTGCTAAGTGCTGCTTATATAGCAAATCCTTTAGTCCTGGTTCAGGGCCCCAACCGGGACTAATGCTCACTTTAGTCGGTTGGTGCCACCAACCGACCAAAGGCCAATTTTCAGCAGCCCAAAGGGCGGAAGCGGCGACCTTTGGTCCCGTTGGTGGCCCCAACCGGGACTAAAGGGGGGCATTAGTCCCGGGTCGTGGAACCAACCGGGACTAAACCCTCCTTTAGTCCCGGTTGGTGCCACCAACCGGGACCAAAGGCCTTGTGCTGCCCCGCGCCCAAAAGTTTAGTCCCACCTCGCTAGTTGAGAGAGCTCGAGAGTGGTTTATAAGCGCTGCTGCGCCAACCCTCTCGAGCTCCTCTCAACTGCAGGCTTTCGGGCCTAATTTGTCACTAGCTATGTGCATGTGGGCCTACTTGGCCTCCTGCGGGCCTGAATCCTGGCCCATGTAGGGTTTCTAGTCGTATTCAGGCCGTGGGGGCCCAGTAGCCGGCACTCTTTTTTCAGTTTTTTTGTTTTGTTTTCTGCATTATTATTTTTTTGTTGTTTTTTGCTTTATTTTTTAATTCTTTTTGCTTTTAATTTTAGAAAAATTATAAACTTTCTGTTAGTGCCATTAGTTTTCAAATTTCAAAACTCTTTTTTGTTTTCTTTGTTGCTTTATTTATTTTATTTTGTTTCTACTTACAACAAAATACTTATTGTTGCTATTTTTATTTTTTTTCAGTTTTTGTTCTGTTTTCTGCATTATTTAGTTTTTGTTGTTTTTGCTTTATTTTTAATTCTTTTTGCTTTTAGTTTTAGAAAAATTATAAACTTTTTGTTATTGCCATTAGTTCTCAAATTTGGAAACTCTTTTTTGTTTTCTTTGTTGCTTTATTTATTTTATTTTGTTTCTACTTACAACAAAATTCTTATTGTTGCTATTTTTATTTTTTTCAGTTTTTTGTTCTGTTTTCTGCATTATTTATTTTTTGTTGTTTTTTTTCTTTATTTTTAATTCTTTTTGCTTTTAGTTTTAGAAAATTATAAACTTTCTGTTAGTGCCATTAGTTTTCAAATTTGAAAACACTTTTTTGTTTTCTTTGTTGCTTTATTTATTTTATTTTGTTTCGCTTACAACAAAACGGTGTGTAGAGGGACGGGCTTATAAACCGGTGTGGCGCCCTTGGTTGGCGAGGTTTTCAAATTCATAGTTTTCAAATGAACTCTGAAAAAGTTGGCATAGCATGTGCATGTACAAAACGGACAATGGTATCATACTGCCTGCATTACAAAGTTGGCATGGTATCATCATAATAGTTGCGGAGAAAGTCTTCACTTTTTCTTCGCTTGTGTCGTTTGTTTATTACGCCGTAACCATGGATAATCTTCATCGTTTATCGGGATGCTTGGGTCAGCCTTGACTTTGAAGGGGGAATTTCATGAAACTTTTCATACTCTTCGCACATGTCTGTCTTGCCCTCCACTCCCGGATGTCCCTTTTCCCGAAAGAACTATGTGGCGCTTTGGCTCATTGTATGATGTATTCGCTTCCTTATCTTTTCTTTTCCTCGGTCTGGTAGACATGTCCTTCACATAGATAACCTGTGCCACATCATTGGCTAGGACGAACGGTTCGTCAGTGTACCCAAGATTTTTCAGATCCACTGTTGTCATTCCGTCTCGTGGGTCTACACATACCGCCTCGACAGATTGACCCACTTGCACTTAAACAAAGGGACCTTAAAATCTACTCCGTAGTCAAGTTCCCATATGTCTACTATGTAACCATAATATGTGTCATTTCCCTTGTCGGTTGCTGCATCAAAGCGGACACCGCTGTTTTGGTTGGTGCTCTTTTCATCTTGGTCAATCGTGTAAAATGTATTCCCATTTATCTCGTATCCTTTCCAAATCATTACAGTCGAAGATGGTCCCACGGACAACAAGTACAGCTCATCACAAACAGTGCTGTCACCTCACGAGACGTGTTTCCAACCAACTGCTGAAAGTCCCGATGTGTTCACATGTAATCCGATCCGTCGCCGCTCCGGGTGTTTGTAGCGCAGACTGTTCTTGTGTTCATCGACATACGGGTCACCAAGGTAGAGTTCTCGTAGAACTGTAGTGTGCTTGAGACCAAGAATATCCGTCCCTGCATATTATTGAGTCTCTTCCAAGCGTGCCTTTTCGGTCAGTCTCCCCTCATACCGCGATTTAGGGAGACCTATCTTCTTAAGGCCAGGAATGAAGTCAACACAAAACCCGATGACATCCTCTGCTTGATGGCCCATGGAGATGCTTCCTTCGGCCTAGCGCGATTCTGAACATATTTCTTTAGGACTCCCATGAACCTCTCAAAGGGGTACATATTGTGTAGAAATACAGGCCCCGAATGACAATCTCGCCGACTAGATGAACTAGGGCGTGCGTCATGATATTGAAGAAGGATGGTGGGAACACCAGCTCGAAACCGACAAGACATTGCGCCACATCACTCCTTAGCGTTGGTACGTTTTCTGGATCGAACCTTCTGAGATATTGCATTGAGGAATGCACATAGCTTCACAATGGCTAATCGGACGTTTTCGGTAGAAGCCCCTCAATGCAACCGGAAGCAGTTGCGTCATAATCACGTGGCAGTCATGAGACTTTAGGTTCGGAACTTTTTCTCCGCATATTTATTATTCCCTTTATATTCGACGAGAAGCCGCCGGGACCTTCATCTTGAGCAGGCATTGAAAGAATATTTCTTTCTCTTCTTTCGTAAGAGCGTAGCTGGCAGGACCTTCATATCGCTTGGAGGCATGCCCTCTTTTTCGTGCAAGCGTTGCAGGTACTCTCGTGCCTCAGGTGTATCTTTTGTCTTCCCATACACGCCCAAGAAGCCTAGCAGGTTCACGCAAAGGTTCTTCGTCATGTGCATCACGTCGATCGAAGAGCGGACCTCTAGGTCTTTCCAGTAGGGTAGGTCCCAAAATATAGATTTCTTCTTCCACATGGGTGCGTGATTCTCGGCGTCATTCGAACAGCTAGTCCACGGACCCTTTCCAAAGATTACGTGTAAATCATTGACCATAGCAAGTACGTGATCACCGGTACGCATGGCGGGCTTCTTCCGGTGATCTGCCTCGCTTTGAAATGCTTGCCTTTCTTTCGACATTGATGGTTGGTCGGAAGAAATCGACGATGGCCCAGTACACGCTCTTCCCGCAGCTTCCTGTATATACTATCGGTGTCAAGTAAACAGTGCGTGCATGCGTGGTATCCCTTGTTTGTCTGTCCCGAAGGTTACTTGAGCGGGCCAATCGTTGATGGTCACGAACAACAACGCCTTTAGGTCAAATTCCTCCTTTTGTGCTCATCCCACGTCGTACACCGTTTCCATTCCACAGCTGTAAAAGTTCTTCAACTAATGGCCTTAGGTACACATCAATGTCGTTGCCGGGTTGCTTAGGGCCTTGGATGAGAACGGCATCATAATGAACTTCCGCTTCATGCACATCCAAGGAGGAAGGTTATACATACATAGAGTCACGGGCAGTGCTGTGATTGCTGCTCTGCTCCCGAAAGGATTAATGCCATCCGCGCTTAAAGCAAACCATACATTCCTTGGGTCCTTTGCAAACTCATCCCAAGATTTCTCTCGATTTTTCCACATCGACCCGTCGTGGTGCTCTCAACTTCCGTCTTTCTTACGGTCCTCACTGTGCCATCGCATCAACTTGGCATGCTCTCCGTTTCGAACAGACGTTTCAACCGTGGTATTATAGGAGCATACCACATCACCTTCGCAGAACCCTCTTCTTGGGAGGCTCGCCGTCAACATCACCGTGGTCATCTCGTCGATCTTATATCGCAATGCACCGCATACCGGGCATGCGTTCAGATCCTTATAGGCACCACGGTAGAGGATGCAGTCATTAGGGCATGCATGTATCTTCTCCACCTCCAATCCTAGAGGGCATACGACCTTCTTTGCTACGTATGTACTGTCGGGTAATTCGTTATCCTTTGGAAGCTTCTTCTTCATTATTTTCAGTAGCTTCTCAAATCCTTTATCAGGCACAGCATTCTCTGCCTTCCACTGCAGCAATTCGAGTACGGTACCGAGCTTTGTGTTGCCATCTTCGCAATTGGGGTACAACCCTTTTTTGTGATCCTCTAACATGCGATCGAACTTCAGCTTCTCCTTTTGACTTTCGCATTGTGTCCTTGCATCGACAATGACCCGCGGAGATCATCATCATCGGGCACATCGTCTGGTTCCTCTTGATCTTCAGCAGCTTCCGTTCCAAAGACCATCGTGCACATCGTCAGTGCATCTTGATGTTCAAGAGCATCACCGTATTCAGGGGGCACATAGTTGTCATTGTACTCTTCTTCCTCGCCGTCTTCCATCATAACCCCTATTTCTCCGTGCCTCGTCCAAATATTATAGTGTGGCATGAAACCCTTGTAAAGCAGGTGGGTGTGAAGGATTTTCCGGTCGAGTAAGACTTCAGATTCCACATATAGGGCATGGACAACACATAAAACCATTCTGCTTGTTTGCCTCAGCCACTTCGAGAAAATCATGCACGCCCTTAATGTACTCGGAGGTGTGTCTGTCACCGTACATCCATTGCCGGTTCATCTGCGTGCATTATATATAATTAAGTGTGTCAAAATCATTACGAACATCATGAATAGATAATTAAGTAACCAAATTAATAGAAGTTCATCATCACATAAAACCAAAGTACATACATAGTTCTCATCTAACAACATAAAGCTCTGCAGAGCATCTAAATTAATTAAACCATACATTGAAACTATGTAAAACATTTCAATGCGAAAACAAATACGATCATAATCGCAACCAAGGTAACAACTGATCCAACGGCATAATGATACCAAGCCTCGGTATGAATGGCATATTTTCTAATCTTTCTCATCTTCAAGCGCATTGCATCCATCTTGATCTTGTGATCATCGATTTACATCCGCAACATGCAACTCCAATATCATCTTCTCCTCCTCAAGTTTTTTATTTTTCCTTCAAGAAATTGTTTTCTTCTTCAACTAAATTTAACCTCTCGACAATAGGGTCGGTTGGAATTTTCGGTTCAACAACCTCCTAGATAAATAAAATCTATGTCACGTTGGTCGGCATAATTTTCATAAACAATAAATGAACCAATAGTTATGAAAAGATAATATATACCACATCCGAATCATAGACAGGACGAGCGCCGACGGGGGCGGATACCAAAACCATCGCACTATATAAGATGCAATAATAAAAGTAAGAAAATAATATTTTTCCTTTCAGAAAGAAGATAAGAACAAGAGGCTCACCACGGTGGTGCCGGCGATGAGATCGGCGCGGGTGATCGACGACGATGAAGACGGGGACGAGCGTGACGGACCGCTAAACCTAGATAAATATTGTGGAAAATGGAGCTTGGCGGTCGAGCTTGGAGAGGAGAAACCTTAAGTAGTGTGGCTCGGGCATTCCATCGAACACCTTGTGTGCATAGGAGGTGAGCTAGAGCACCACCAAGCCCTCTCCCTCGGCCGAAAAAACAGAGCAGTGTGCTCGCTCTTGCGCGAGGAGCTATATAGGCAGCACCATTAGCCCGGTTGGTGGCATGAGCCGACTAAAGGAAGCCTTTGGTCCCGGTTCATGCCACCAACCGACCAATAGTGGTGGGCCAGAGCCAGGACCATTGATCCCGGTTCGTCCCACCAACCGGGACCAAAAGGTCCGGATGAACCGGGACCAATGGCCCACGTGGCCCGGCCCCCCAGGCTCACTGAACTGGGCAAATAGCTCCATTGGTCCCGGTTCTGGATTGAACCGGGACTAATGGGCTAAACTGGCCTGGACGAAAGCACTGTTTTCTACTAGTGTATATGCAGGATGAAGATGTATGAAATGAAAAAATCTGGACGCTATGGCATTGGGTTCATTGACCCAAATACCATTAATGAGTACACATGGAATCTTGCAACTTCTAAAGCAGGTGTAGAGGAAAGCATGCTAGAGTTCTTGAAGTGCCTCAATACCAATGAAGATATACTACTTCCTTACAACTTCACGTGAGTTAATACAAATTCTGTTTTTGCTTACTAGCTAGCTAGATGTTAATAACTAAGTGTATATGGTTTAAGGTATATAGTTGATTAATTTTATGCACATGTCTGCTTAATTAAGACATGCAAACGTGTGCGCATGCAGTTTCCACTGGATCTTGTTAGTCATTAAAGTTGATAAAGCAACAGTCGAAGTACTCGACTCGCTACTTAAAGAAGATAAAGACTACACCATCATGAAGGGGATAGTCGACCGGTAATTTTAATCATTATTAACTATATCTCGGCCTATTATTAGTTCGTCATTTATTGGTATGAACTATTTAATAACCTCTTTATTAATTTTCTTTGCCGGTGGGTAGGGCTTGGGCAAAGTTCATCAAGGTGACTCCAGGAAAATGGCCAAAAAAATTGTTTTGGCATCGACCAAGGGTAAATAATTAAGTAGTACTAGCTAGCTAGCCATCTCTTTAATTCTTGTTTCAATACCATTAATTAATTATCATGCTTGATTAATCATTATCTGATTCAATTCCATTCTCGTAAAGGCCCTGAAGCAGGCGCCGGGGAATGATCTTTGTGCATTCTACGTTTGCGAGAACATTCGCATGATGACGTTCGAAAGGAGCAGATCTCAAAGACAGGAATGGGTACGTTGTCAGAACTCTATTCACACCATTATCGATATCTTGTAACACAACTAATACACATGCATATTGATCTCCTTCTTAACAGTTCAGAGAGGTGCGGGATAAGCTCCTACCCGAGGAGCGCATACTAGCACTTCAAGAGGAAATAGCCGGATTTTTGCTTGACCAGGTCATAGATCCCAAAGGAAAATACTATTACCCGCCCCCATGAACCACTTGTCATTGTGCATGCTCCCAAGGCACCAAGGCAACATGTAGGAGAAATTATATATGTATATACATGTGTATGTGTGAATAGTTAATGGTGTTGGCTGATATATATATATATATATATATATATATATATATATATATATATATATATATATATATATATATGCTTTCTACGTATGAGAAAATCTATTTATATATGCATAACTTATATAATTTGTAGTATCGTGAAATACCAACAAACAAAAAAGAATTAAATGGAAAATAAAGCCAAATTGAAAACACAAAATTAAAGCAAAAATTAAAAAAAAACACCCAAACATTTAGCACCGGTACTAAAGACCTACACGCACATGGGCCTAGCTCGTGCCACGTGTTTACACTTTAGCACCGGTTTGTGACGAACCGGTACTAAAGGGTAGGGGGACCTTTAGTCCCCACGCTTTAGTGCCGGTTGGCGAACCGGCACTAAAGGCCGTCACGAACCGGCACTAAAGACCGGTTTTGCACTAGTGTCGGTCCGGTCCGGCCCGGACCGCCGGCGGCCGGTCCAAACGTCGGCTCGGACCGGGACCGGACCGGCCCAGACCGTGTCCACCCTGACCGGAGGGGGAGCTACGAATGTACGTGGAGAACTGTCTCGCACACCACAACGAGGTGCTCGCACGGCCACTGATGAGGTGCAGCAGCACCCACGCCTTCTGTGTTGCCTCGTAGCGTTGTCTTGTCCATATGCTTGCGCAACTACGGCCGACCGATGGTGTAACCTATGCATTCCATCTGCGCCGCTACGTCGGTTATTTCGCAGGTAGAAGAGGAAGGCGGGGAGACAAATCAGCAAGACGAAGCAGCGATGCCCGCAGCCACGGCCATGAGACCACCATCGGCCAGGGCGGCCGGTGGTGTGGGGCGTTGGAGGTTCTATTTTCCCGGTCACCGGGGCGGCGGACGGGAGAAAGCGGCATCGCACACATCAGAGGAGAAGGAATCTTTTTTCTTAGACCTTGTGGCCCACTCAAAACTAAGAGAGTTAGGCACTTTTTCGAAATTAACTGCTTAGTATTTTGAGGTAACCATATAGGAGTGTGGCTAGGTGCAGCTATGTCGTGGGGATGATTCTTACAGTACGAGAGATGGGTAGGGAAGACACTGGATCTCGCTAGGAACAAGTGTGGCACATGGATTTTATCAGGTTCATGCCCCTCTCGGAATAGTATCAAGCCCTATATCATGTGCTCCTCGAGCTCTTCTTTCTCCGCGTATAGATGGGAATTACAAGGAATGCGAACCCCTGTCCAAGTGGAAGGGAGCGGCTTATATAAAGTGTGCCAAGTCCCTCTACCTTCTATGTTACATGTGATTGGATCATGAGCATCATTTTTGTCTATTACAAAAGGTTACTAACATCATAATGTCAATAACGTATGCCTCATTAACTATGACGATCATAACAGGCCAAGAGGAAATATCAGCGGTGGTGGACACGTACTACGACGCCTTGTTGGGAGATTCTAATGGCAGAGCGGCTTCTATCAACCTTGATCGCTTGGATTTGCCCTCGTATGACCTCTCCCACCTTGAGGTCCAGTTCACAGAGGAGGAGATAGAAAAAACCATCAAGGCAATGCCGCTCGACAAGGCTCCCGGCCCGGACGGCTTCACGGGCCGCTTCTATGCCTCCTGCTGGCAGATTGTAAAAGCGGACTTCATGAGAGCGCTCGACCAATTCCATCGAGGAGACATGCGTGGGCTAGCTGCCATAAATAAGGCGCTGGTATCGTTACTACCAAAACGGGATGGGCCGTTGACATCAAGGATTTTAGGCCGGTGAGTTTGGTGCATAGTGCCATCAAGATTTTCGACAAAGCTCTCGCTCTCAGATTAGCGAAGGACCTACCAAGACTTGTGGGGAAGCACCAAAGCGCGTTTGTGCGGGGCAGATCACTACATGACAATTTCATGTTCGTTCAGGGCACGGCCAGGCGACTGCATGCACTCCGGCAACCTTCCATCTTACTCAAGCTGGACATCACGAAAGCTTTCGATACGGTGAAGTGGCCTTTCCTACTTGAGGTGCTTGAGAGATGTGGTTTTGGGAGCCGCTGGTGTGCATGGATGTGTGGCTTACTGGCCACCTCGTCGACGAGGGTGATGATAAATGGGACTCCGGGCAAGCCGATATTGCCACGCAACGGTCTTCGGCAAGGGGCTCCGCTCTCTCCAATGCTCTTCATACTCTGCATGGAGCCCCTTCGCTGCCTCTTTCAGTTCTGTCAGCAACGTGGGATACTCTCCCCCCTCTCCAACACTGGGCTCCAACAACGAGTATCACTATTCGCGGATGATGTCATGGTTTTCTTCAAACCCACTGAACTGGAGGCCCGAGCCTGTGGTGCTGTCCTAGAACTGTTTGGGCATGCCTCGGGGCTGTCGGTCAACATGAGTAAAAGTGCGCCATCCTGTCGATGCTCTCAAGAGGAATTAGGGCTTGTCAGTGCAGCTCTCGGGTGCTCGATCGGCTCCTTTCCTTGCACATACTTGGGGTTGCCTCTCTCCCTTCGCAAGCAATCGGCGGCCCAGCTTCAAGGCATTGTTGACAAGATGGCAGGCTGCCTGCCACATTGGAAGGCAGCAATGCTGCCGAAGAGCGGAATACTAACGCTAATTCTGTCGGTTCTATGCGCGATACCGATCCACTCCATGTTAGTGTTGAATATCCCGGTGAAGACGATCAAGGCAATCAACAAAATTTGCCGTGGATTCCTATGGTGTGGCAAGAAGGAAGCAACGGGTGGACACTGTGCCGTGGCTTGGGACAATGTTTGCAGGCCCAAGTGGGCAGGAGGGCTTGGAATCCCTAACCTAAGCTGGTTGAACAAGGCCCTACAGGCGCGGTGGCCATGGTTACAAAAAACTGACAAGGAGAGGCCATGGGCGAAATTCAGCATCGATGTCCCGGCCGACTATGCACGGCAGCCACCAGGATGAGTGTGGGAGATGGCCGTCGCGCCCTTTTCTGGGAGGATAAATGGCTCGCGGGAAGCAGGATTAGCGAGCTAGCTCCGGACATCTACCAGCGCGTACCGAAGAGGACGAGGGCCTCGCGGACAATCGCGAACGCGCTGGCAAACGAGCAATGGGGAGAGACTTTGGGCCAAACCTCCAGGAAAACAGTTGTCCCAGTTCTTGGCGCTGTGGCAAAGGGTAGTAACCACCACGCTAGTAGAAGGAGAAGAAGACACAGCTTCTTGGGCCTGGGAGCCGAATGGGAGTTTCTCTGCGCGATCGGCTTACGCGGCTGGTTTCATGGGCCTTGAAGAATCACCAACTGCTAAGTTTACTTGGAAGTCAAGGGCGCCGCTGCATTGCCGTTTTTCCCTCTGGCTAGCGATCCAAAACAGATGTTGGACATCGGATCGCTTAGCCAGTCGAGGTCTTCCCCATCAGGATGCGTGCCCCCTCTGCGACCAACAGGAAGAAACTTTGCAACACCTTCTGCTTGGCTGTGTGTTTGCGCGACAGGTCTGGCATGAGATGAGCCGAGCAACAGGGCTTCGGAGTTGGAGCCGTTACAAGATGAATCGTTGAGTGCATGGTGCCTAAGGCAGGATCAGGAACCGAGAGGCAGGAGATCAACGAGGGCTAAATGCATCCTGGCCTTGTGGACAATTTGGAAGCATAGAAACGACGTCGTGTTCAATGGGGCTCCAGTTTCTCTGTCACGAGTCAAAGAGCGGCTACTTGAGGAAGGAAGGCTTATGAGTAGTTTGTAATACAAGTTGGTGCTCGGTGGACTCGGGAACTTTGTAACTATTGTAGCCCGCGTGGATTTTGGGGACTCTTTTTCCCCCCTCTTCTTTAATGAATGATACGCACTCTCGTGCGTATTCGAGAAAAAAAAATTAACTATGACGATGCCTCAAATGCCTCACTCTGTCTGTTCCGCGATCTTTGCATCCAAGTGACGGGGGCTTGTCCGAGTGAAATGGGTCACCGACGTCGTTTTGAATCTATGTGTTCGTTTCATCCGAGCGGATTTCTTCCCTCAAGGTTACGACTGATACCAAGGCACGTTATGCCATGGTCCCATGGATTACGCCATATCAGGTCTTCATGGGCCTACCACTTAGTAGGTAACCCCATCAGCTATTCCCTCAAAAGATAATATTTTGAGATGATAATCGTTTATACGGGATCGTCTAGAGTTACCCTGAGGTCTCAGCTGCGTCCAGGTGTGGGGGTGCTATTTCCTCACCATGTTCTAGTGCCCTCATGGTCAACCTGGTGGTGGTGCTAGCAGTTGTGAAATGTATTGTGCTATCTTTTCTGTTGCAAGCTCACCGGGTTGATCGTAGTATGTATTTTATTTCTTACAAGTTGTCTTTTCCCACTTTGGCATTTTGTCTATGTTGTTTGGGTCTTTGGTCATGGACTTGTGAGGAGGTTGGAGTTCTCTGGTCCGCGGTGTCGCTAAGTGTCTTAGGTGTAGACGTGTAGTAGCAATATATAGGTTGTTTTTAATCTATGAACTGTGAACTCTTTCTTACTTAACGTAACTGGTCTCTACATCTAAATCAACCAAAACTTAATTATGTCCAAGTCGAGTAGATAAAGTGCAGCTTCAGACTGAGAATATGCTAATATAGCATGTCTTCTTTTGCAGCAGATGTTTTATATTGTGTCGTGCCATAAAAATTACAATATTCACATATACTTTATTCAAATTTTAGTTTTATAGAATGCCAAACTATTAATGTTAAAGATGGGCTCAAAGTTTCTGTATTCATCGGACATGTAACTAGTGCGGCTATAAATAACATGCACTTGTACATGTAAGGAAACAAATACTGGGTGTCAATGGGAGAAGTTGGCACACATCATGCATCTGCACCAAGTTGCATGAGACATTCCACGCAGCAAAGATCTTTTCAGGGGATAAGAGGCGTCGGGAATCTTAGTAGAAGGCTGCAATTTGATTAGCACAGTAGGTGAGGCACAGATTGCGCATACAATGTCACCCGTGGATCCAAAGGTAGTTGATTATGTAAGGCACGAGCCTGCGAGCCGCACGGCACACTAGCCAGAGATAAGATGGGCGACTATGTGCCAATTTATTTCTTTTTTCTTTTTTTTTTCAAAAAGGAGACTCTCCGGCCTCTGCATCAGAATGATGCATACGACCATCTTATTAAACCAAATAAATAAGTTCCAACAAGTCTCCAACTAAAAAGTGAAAAAAGCTCACACAGAGCCAAGGCTAGAAACACAAACTAGCCAAATAAAGGATGTCACAACCGGCTGGCAAAAGAGAGATAGGTAAACTAATTGCCTATCCTATTACATGACCGCCATCCAAACCGGTTGAAGATATCCCGAGCTACCATCTCCCAGCGAATAGATCCAGTAACCAAACGCTCCCTGGCCTCCGTTGGAGTGAGTAGTGACCACGAACGAATCAACGCCGTGGCTCTGAAAATAACCTGCAAAAAATGAATGTGGGTTGTCCTGTTAAAAACCAAATCATTTCTGCAATTTCAGAGCGCCCACGCCAAGGCACAGACTCCTACACGAATATGTCTCGCTAACTCGGGCTCTATCCCGTGAAGCCACGTTCCAAATAACGTGTTGACTGAACTCGGTGGAGTAATATTAAAAGCAATATGGACCATCCTCCATAAAACTTTAGCTAGCGGGCAATCAAGAAAAAGGCTACTATGTGCCATGGTGGTGCGTGAGTGTTGTGTGCATAATGATGTACGTACACAGGGAGGTGTCATGGTTTGAAGCGGCATGCCCAGGGCGCTCTTCAATCAGCTAAACGAGTACGTGCGCTTGTGACTGGTGGACCTATCGTTTTTAAGGAATCGACTATATTGCTCTAAGGTCTTGGTTGCGGCGGGGTGGGGGCGTTGTTTCCTCACAATGTTCTTCTGCCCTCATGTTCAGCCTGATGCTTGTGCTAGCAGTTATCGTCTTTGCATATGGATTTTTGTGCTTTTGGATTCTGGGCGCTTGTGCCGTAGTCAAATGTATTGTGCTCTCTGCGCCATCTGCCATTGGAAGATCACCTAGTTGACGTAGTATGCACTTTTATTTCTCACAAGTTGTCATTTTTTGCACTAGTTTTTATGTCTAGGTATTTTGGGTCTTTGGTCATGGAGTTGTGATCAGGGTTGAGTTCTCTGGTGATCTGGTCCAGGTGACGCAAAGTTACTGTCTTAGGTGTAGACGTGTAATAGCAATACATAGGTTACTCTTTTGTCTATTATCTCCTGCTTTTCTTCTGGCATTGTAAGTTCTTTTGAGTTAACATAACTGGTCTCTACATTTAAATCAACCGAAAAATTGATATGTGCAAGTCGAGTAAGTAAAGTGCAGCTTCAGACTGAAATTCTGCTAATATAGCACGTCTTCTTTTGCAGCAATATTTTCTGTCATGCCACAAATTGCAATATTCACATGAATTTCTTTCAAATACATGGAGTACTTTAACAGGAGAATATTATGTTCATTTTATAGAATGCCAAACTATTAATGATAGAGATGGGCTCAAAGTTTCTGTATTCATGGTACATGTAGCTGGTGCGGCTATAAATAGCATAGGCTTGTACATGAAACGAAACCAACACTCGTGTCTCAATGGGAGAAGTTGGCACATATCATGCATGTGCACCAAGTGGTATGGGACGTTCCACGCAGCAAGATCTTTTGAGGGAATGAGATGCACTGGGAATCTTAGTAGAAGGCAGTAATTTGGCTAGCAAGGTAGATCAGGCACAGATTGGGTTCCCAACATCATACGTGGAACTGGAGGTAGTAGATTCTGAGCGGCAAGAAGGAGAGAAGCCTTTGTTGCTGGGCGCACGAAGGTCGCTGCAACTGACTAGGCAGAGACGAGATGAGCGACCATGTGTCATGGTGACGCGTGACTGTTGTGTGCATAATGATGTACACGGCGCGTGGTTCGGCGCGTACATACGCTTGTTACTGAAGGACCTATTGATTTTTGGAAAGAAAGAAGACCTGGACCCATTATGCCGCGGTATCAATGTGCCAATATCACGTATGAAAGCAATGAAAGAGGTACAAGGAAATTAGGAACGATGATTTTATACACTGTACTTTTTACAGCACTATGACGGTAGTACAATCGATATTTGACATTTCACAGCGTAATGCTTTGTTTGTTTCTTTTTGCAAGAGTACACGTGTAATTTACTAATTTAATGGAAGCTGAATTTTTTTCTGTTTGTAGTGCTGTGAAGTGGATGACGAGCATTCACCAAACCAGTTAGATTCAGGAAGACAGTATCAATTTGCCTGCTCGCCGGGCGCAACGGAGCTTCTTTGTTCTGAGAGAGAGAGAGAGAGAGGGAGAGAGGGAGAGAGAGAGAGACCTTGATACAAAGTTGATACTGCTCCGCTGTTAGTTTACACTAAAGAAGTAATAAACGATGAAATATTTGTTGAAGCACTAAAATCCAGCACGATCCACCTGACATCCATATATAGCAGAGCCTACACCATGGCAAGACAGTGTTGTAGTACAAACTTGTTCCCGTCTATTAACTGGCTTTTAGCTAGCAGAGAGGAAGCGAGGGTTTACAAAGTGTGTTGAGGACGTTGAGAGGCACACAATATCAGTGACGTGCCTACTGGGATTGGGACGCACCAAGAATTTGTGCGCCAGCATTTATTCACAACCCAGTTAACAGGTATACTCAAGGTAGATCGATCTCTGATTTTATTTCTATTTTGCCTCATCTTCTTGCCCTATTTCTCATCATGTCTCACATTAGTTCGTTCGGACGATATGGAGACCTTAGCCTCCATTTTGGCAAAAATTATTTGGGTGTGTGCCTGTGTGCATATATGTACACATTCATCTTCCTTCTGTAATCGAAAAAGGCCGAGCCCCACCAAATTCATCGTCTCAAATCTCTTTGGTTTCTCTTGAGCTAATTAACACAGTCGCAAGGTCTACGAAAATGTGTCCTAGGATTGCATTTTGGTATGCAAAAAATTAGAAACAAAATATGTTGGACAAACTAGTGGGAGCGCTGTTTTGGTTCTCAGATGCAGATGTGCTTGTTTCTTGGCCGTAGCAATATGGTACTATACCTAAATACTTTATTTATGATATTTTGTACAATCTTTTGAAAATTTTAAACGTAGGTATAGTTGAAATTTGAATTATATTCAATTTAATACAAAGTACAAATCTTTTTCAAACAATACCATGGTCATAAGAAATAACATACTAACTAACAAATTGCAGAAAACAAAATTAGCTACATATTTGAACATAGATGGAATGCCACTGGCCTACATATTTGAGCATAGGTGGAATGCCACTCTTATGCCTTCCCCACGACTGTGGTGAGCCACAGGTGGGTAGCCAAATTAACAGTGTTGTGCGTTAGTAGTGTCCGCCATTGTTGCTCTAACTAGTAGTGGCGGGCAAGCCTGGGGCACCCGTCAATGGTAATTTAATCCCAGTGGCAGGCTTGTTTTTGCGCATGTCACTGGTATTTGTCGAAAATTCCAGTGACAGAGCCCTGAGCCAGTCTGCCACTAATGTCACCCCAACTATATGCTGATTTCTAGTAGTTTTACGAATAGACGTATGTGCCTTTAGATATCAGTGCATAAAATGGCATGCATTCTCTCTGTAAAGAAATATAAATTTTTTTAGATCACTAGTATTTAACTGGCATGTAGGGTGAGACCAGTGAACGGCGGGAAAGTTTCAAATCCAGTGGCTTCCACCGAGGTACGTTGGGGTTCAGACTTGCTGGACATGTGGGACATATCACAGTTTACCCTTCAGACGACTGGGATCAGGTGACTTGCCCATGGGCAGTCACGCCATACCATGCGGGCACTAATCCAACGTTCATTCTACATCCAATGGAGGGGATTGATCCAAGGGAAAACCAGCAAACACTTGGCAGTTTCTAGCGTGGAGACGCACACACTTTAGTTTTATGCACATGCAACAATCTATTCACTAAGTGTTCTCCACATTTCGGATACATATAGAATAATTACTAGTAGTAATTAAGAATAAATTTTAATAGCAACAACAAGACTGAACAGACGCATGTCCTATTTTCAACGAGCTCTATATAGGAGTACATTAAATTTAAACGCACAATTTTTAATAACTTCAACTTAAAAAAATACTGAACAAAAACTAAGTGAGGTACTGGAAGGTGACCACGTTCGCACGCCGCCCAGGCTGGCAGCACATCCGTCGTTGTTCGCCGAGATAATGGGGGATGTTATATTGTGATCCAAATTCAAGTATAAAGAGAAAGGCTAACTTTTGACGAGCGAGCGAAGTGAGGCCCGTCGCCGGTAGGTTTGGGCCGAAGCGGGGGATATAGTATTGGTAGTAATGGACTGGTTTCATCTCTACTACTATTAAACAATCGAGTTGTAGCAGAAACATTACATCTCAACCATACATCCGCCATCTCTCAATGGACCGGATTGCCTCAATGTTGTATCACATCATTTGCCATTATCAATTAGCAATAATTACCATATGATCTACGCCATCATAATTACGCAATAATTACCACGATCTCGCTCTAACCTGGGCCTATTTTAATCATATCAATTAGCAAGAATTACCATGATCTACGCCATCATATTTCATAATTACGCAATAATTACCACGATCTCGCTCCAACCTGGGCATATTTTAATCATATCAATTAGCAAGAATTACCATGATCTACGCCATCATATTTTTTTCCTTCTGAAACTCAGCCTTGTGTGCTACGTACATAGAAGGAAAATATCAATTAACAATAATTATCATGATCTACGCCATCATGTTTTTTTAACTCAGCCTTGTGTACTGCGTACATAGAAGGAAATAAGAAAAAGTCCTGGCCCATGTTTGCATGTAGGAAGAGAATAACATGGAAACCAAATCGTTGGTTTCCTTGTTTGTTCGGATCACATGATCGATCAGACCCTGACCTTGATTCCGATCGTTCCTTGACTTCCGTCACTTCCTTCTTTTCGTTCACCTCTTTGAGTGCTCGGCCTCTTCGACGGCTCGACTCTTGGTTTGACTCTCCCGGTCTTCTCGTCCTGAGGAACGACGGCGACGTGGGCCTGCAGCGCTACGCGGCCACGGTAGGTACGAGCATGTCTCCTTATGCAGTCGCGTCCAGCGACCTATGCCTTCGCATGTACTGTTAATTACTCAAACTTGATGATAATCCTAATTAAACTGCTCGTACACGCTGATTTCCTATAGCATATGCCACTACCTTACTGTTTAAAGCGGCCTGCAGTTCGTACTTACTATGGTGTAGTAGTAGAGATGCCTGTTTCCTGTAGCAATGTTGTCACAATGGTACAAGTTGGACATGCTTGATCAGCTCGCTCAGTACGCATTGACGTGTCTGCTTTTATTTGTTTGCTTATTAACTAAACCGTCTTTCCCCTCTCATTGTTAGATCTCGAGCACGTCTCCTACATATGTTAATTACTATTACACATTTATACTAAGAGCCTCGAAGGGCCCCGGGCCCCTAAATTCTCAATACCGGCATTGTCTACAATATATCAATTAACCCGCCTCTCTGCTTGTTTAAGCGAAGCGTTCTGAATCCAACATATTTTCTATATTGATCCTTTGCCAGATGTTTCAACAGCCCTGAGCGGCTACATCGACGAGCGGGCGGGCAAGCGGACGTGTTACGTAAGATATGCAGCCGGGGATCAAATCCACTGGGACCGATCAACATAATTCGAAGGTGCGGGTACTGACCAAATAAATTCAACCCAGACTATCACTGTCATTGTTATCCCTCAAATAAATTCGAAGGTGTTGTACTGATTATTAAAGGCTTCGGAGTGTGCTAACTAGAAGCAGGTGATTACTAATAACAGTTTGAAAAGATTAATTAAAAAGGTAGTAGTGTGCTGCGCTTGGCTTTCTACAAACTTTGGGGCCGAGTTACATCTACCTAACAAACTGACATAACGTCTGCGAACAGTACATTAGATTTTTCAATTCAGAAGTGCTACTTTATGTTCTCCATCTCAGAAATTCAGAAATTTTTGGCGGCTGTCTTCGGCAACTTCCGCTCAAGCATCCCACCAAATCTTCGATAATTATTACTCCTATACCATATATAATTGCCATCTAATTATTATTATCCTTTTTTGTTGCCGGAGAATCTAATTATAGTATCAACTAAAAGAGGAAGCCACTCAACCTAATTGATCTCTTCCTACCCCGCGTCTGATGCTATCGACGATCGAAACATGCCCCTTCATCCCTCCCTGTGCCCTCCCTATCTACGTCATCGTCCCTTCCTATTATACCTCGGCAGGAGACCATGACGAGCGCGCACGACGGCAGGAGGCCACGACGACTGTCACGGCGGCGCATGGTGGCAGGAGGCCATGGATGGCGCCTGTAGGAGATGTCTACGACGTGTACACCAGCAACAGCGAGGACGACGAAGGAGCCATCGTGCCGGCCAGCCACGGCAACCCTGGTGCGCTCCTGCACTCGCTGACGTTGTCCATGTGCTCTGGGTCCCTGTCCACCTGCGTCAGCGTGCAGCAGGCGCCCGCACACGCCCATTCCTAAGGCGCTGCCGGCGGCGAGTACATCGGACAGAAACAGGAGGATGCACACAACTTCGATGCATTGACTGTATAACCTCTTCTCTTCGTGGATGTCTCCTGCGTGCAACCACATACATTGACTGTATGGATGGAGCGAGGTTTGGTTTTTGTTCAGTTTTCTATAGGGACATGCAACATGAGACCTGACGACCTTTTCACGTGCATGGAATCATTTTCTGTCGATGAAGCGAGCGCAACGGCAACGGCATGTTCAATTTCACCGTCAGAGAAATAAGGACGAAGCGAGCGCGGCGGCTTAGTGGGCGCCTGAGCCGGTTCTCTGCAGAGCAGAAGAACCGTCGTTGGGATCTGCCATACCTTGCTCCAAATACCATCGAGAGTATCGCTCCTCTCCAAACAATGCCGAACATTTTCACAGTTCTTTCTTCTACTTCCTTACAAGCATTCCTGTTTTTACAACTTGGGTTTGTAAGGACATGTGCTACTTAATACTCAATAATCCTAGGCCTTTTCGCAAAAAATAAATAAATTGAATGAAGTCATTGTTTTGTTCACTTTCTCAACTACATCGAGAATGAAGATGCCTACACTTTATAACAATTGATTAAACATATAAAAAAATCGAGATAATTAGGTGCGAGTGCTCTATGCATACGATGATTCATTTAAATGATAGGTCGATTTGTAATATCTTTATTAGTATTAGAATATATTTTCTATGGGAATTCTTATTTTTGTCGGTGACCAAGGTGGGCAGAAGCGGACCTGTATTATTTTCATTACCATTTATTTTAAAAACAGAAGGTGAAACAATCAAGCATCATCGTTGACCGGAGTGGAGATCTGAGTCTGATCAACTCCTGCCTACCTCCGCCAAACCATCACTTCCAGACACACCAATGTCGCCTCACCCACCAGACGCGGATCCAACCTGCGCGAGAAGAAGCAGACAGCCGCCAATGGGCGTCCTGACGGGCACCATTGGGGCTAGGCCTTCCTGGGACTGCGCCCCCACAGACAACACAGGTGCTGCTACGACCCTTCCACATGGAGCCGCGCGACCACCACCGCCACCCTTCATTGTCTAGGGGTGGCATTGTTGCTGAGAGGGACGCCTCCCTATGAGCAGCACGCGGCACACACCATCGGACCGCCACGCTCCACGGATCACCTGAGACTTGTGCCAAAATAACAGCCTGCGGAAAAGGATGCCCTGCCTCCACCTTCCCTGGGGCACAGGTTGGCTTTGTCGGCGCCCCCTCCGACGGAGGTGAAGCGAGGGGGGGGGGGGGGTGGTCTTGCGGTGCAGGTAGGGTTTTTCCCATGTCACCCGAGTAGAGTAACGCGAATATAATATTAGTCGAGACATGCATTGCACGTGCACGCTTACTAACTTGCTACTAATATTAATCAATTTATATTCCAAAAACAATTTGTGGGGTCAGGTATTTCTTTCACTCCTAAATAATATCAATGTTTACCTAAGAAATAAATATGGATTCTATAGTTAATAGCTTGGTAGAACTCTTGCTAAATTACATATAAATACTACAATCTGATCCAACTTTACACTATGCAGATATGAAAGGGAAAATCCAAATTGATGTGATACGGGATTCACACTGATGTTTCATGACTTTTTGTCCCTGTAATACTGGAAACAATCCAATCGCTTGTTCAGGTGTCAAATAAGAACATGTGCATGTTTCCAGCACTTATCTTCAGGAGTGAAACTGTTTTGCCACTGAAAAGGAGCATGTGTCATTTGTCTTCCATGTCATGTAAAAAACAAGTTTATTTCCCTTAAACTAGAGTGAAAAATAGGAGTATGATATTCTATTTTTGTTAGATTGCTTGAAATTTCTTTAACATTACTTTTAATGTTAATGTCATGTACCATCATATTTATTTCCAAATTGTGGCGTGAGGTTATATTGACAGTTTATGTCATGTTCGGTTCACAAATATATATTGCCAATCCGTGCCTTTAAGCTTTGTTGGTAGATTCTGGTAGATTTTGTCATTTACAGTGCATAAAATCTATTTCTACTTTTAGTGTAAGCTTGACCTGTACACAGTTTGACATTTTTAGACATTGTGCTTACATGTGCTTGCTTTCTCTATATTTATTATAGATAGTGTTCAGTATGTCGATAGTTGGATCATGTATCCTTGACTTGATAGACAAGTCCAAAGATTTACATTTTTCAGAGCGCATAACTGACAGCTAGATCCTAACTTTGACTGCTTACATAACCAACATTCAGTTCAAGGAAGCTCCAGGTCTTACCTTGGAAATTTCTTTTACCTCTTCCATCCAACACAGACATGTTTTCCAATTATTGATTACTGATTTTACACACAAAAAAAGTTCCCAATAATCTTTTCTACAATAGTCCAACATAATCAAAGGAGCCACTAAAATTAGCTTGTACCAAGGAAACTTGCAGGCATGGCCGTCGCAATAATTGATCCTCCTCCCTCGACACTTATGCCACCGCTCTCCTGCGATCCAATTTTCTCTCTATTTCATAACTCTATGATACGTGCGTTGCACGTGCATACTTACTAGTTATCTAAAATGAAGAACATTTCCCACCAGAAGATCAGTCCAATAATAACACTCACTCGTAAATAGCGCAATACTTCTTCGTGAATCTCCCCTATTTGAATATTGTACATCGTAACCACGAATAGGGATGAAGCGGCAATAGCTCCTATATGAACTACTTGGGAGATCATAGCGGAGAAGTCGAGACCTAACAAAATAAGTAAAACAGAAGTGTCGCAAAAGACTAGGATGGGAAGCAAAATGGAATGTACCGGATTTTAAGCACGTACAACCATCAAACCAGAGACTAAAGCAGGGCTTGACAAAACAGAAAGTATCATGGTACGCCATCCTCCCTTGAAATAGAACTTGAATGCTGGAGCAAGAAGACGCATCCAAGTCGATCTATTACTACCAGTGCGGTTGTTCGTATTTCATTTTCTTGTTCCAAGCCGACACTCTTCTTATAAAAGAAAGCACTCGCTAAGTACTATGTCTTACTCACCAACTTTTATTCGAATAAATAGATGTCTTATTTATTTTGAAATAAAAATTTGTTTTTCATTTTGTTTGCCTAATTGCGTTGTTTCTGACAAGATCTTTAAAATAGACAAATATTGAATATATTTTTAAAATCAACTTTTTTACAACTAAATGAGAATACATCAAATTTGTTTCATCAAAATTCATTAATTCGGTGCAGAAAAATGTTTCATCCTATTTCGCAAAAAGTCTTATTGTTTCACTATGGCCTGCCATGTTCCATAGTGTATCATAATTCTACATTATGTATCAGTTTGTGTGAAACTGATTTTTACAAACCTCAACGTTTGTAAATATTAGTGGGTTTTATTGCAAAAAAGTTACAATTTCATTATGGTATATCATGATATAGAATGCATCACAATGTTTCATCATGTGTTAGTATGCTTTAAATTGTTTCATACGGTATGTACAAGTTGGTAAATGAGAGTAGTTTATGTCCAGT
Organism: Aegilops longissima; assembly: GCA_021605205.1. NCBI lineage: Eukaryota > Viridiplantae > Streptophyta > Magnoliopsida > Poales > Poaceae > Aegilops > Aegilops longissima. The sequence goes on along the minus strand of CM038676.1, from coordinate 560,615,777 downwards.
TTAATTTGGGGGAATTGTGTTCCAGAGCTTACCATTGTGTTCGGCTCATGAATAAGTTTAGCAAAACATCTCATTGTTTTGTGTATTTTCAGAGTGTTTCACCATGTTTCAAATTTGAAGTTTAAAACTTGTTAAAATATATTCAAAATCAAAAGTGCTATCGTCTTAAAGTCCTAATCCTCATAAACACAAATATGCAAACGGGTCATAAATTGAATTTTTTACTCTAAAGATAAAATAAATTTAAATTTGGAACAAAGATGAAAAACCTATGGATGATGGACCATAGATGGAACAGTGTGCTTGCATGAAAAGCTGATGAACTATGAACAGTACCATGCAGGCCTTCAAATCTGCAACCAATTCAAAGGGCTGGCCCATGCAGATGCACGGGACTTTCTGTGCATATGTGAGAAATTGCTTTTGTGTTGTTTTTACTTGAAAGAGTCTCTGGTTGGGCCTTCAAGAAATCAAGCTATAGGCTATCCCCGTGTCCCTACATATACTAACCTACTGACATTGTATTCTTTCAGCTCAGCTCATTTTCACAGTTTCATTCAGTACGACTCCAGGACGTACAGGCAGTGGGCTGAGTACACACGAAGGATGTCCTAGTACCTAGTATTGTGCGTACATTTTTTTAGGGAGCCATCGACCGTCGCCCTGGTCGAGGACCGGCATGGGTAAACTCATGCTGGGACAATTGCAGGAAGGTGTACAGAGGGCGGTTCATGCACTACGATTTTTTTTAGAAAAGGAGGATGACCCCCGGCCTTTGCATCTGGGCGATGCATACGGCCACTTTCTTAATTATTCTCACAAGACCTTACGAAGTAATACAACAGTAAGACTAAAGCCGCCGTCTAAGCACCTCTATCCAGCTGATGAAGGGGCGCAGATAGTCTGGGCCTAATACCAAACAGACATCGCAGCCAAACCTAACATCTAAGACCGAGAACCCATCCAGGGCGCTGCGAGGCATGGGTCTCACCGTCCGGCGTGCACTCAGATGCCGCCCGCCAACTGCCACCGCTCCATCTTCGAACTGTCGATGCATCAACCTTGCTCGGTCTAGCTATCGTGGACGCCACCACGGCGCCAAACGGCACCTCCTCCCTGCGCGCAAACAGCTGAGCACGTCGCGGTCGCCACTGATACACCTCAGCACCATTGTCGGGGATATACCCCGCGGCGTAAACCGGCCGGAAGTATAACCCGGCCGGACTTGGCGGTTTACTTGAGACCCGGCTAAGACTTGACGATTCACTGGCAACCTGTTTGGACCTGGCGGTTTACGGTTCATTGGTAATCCGGCAGGCGGGACAGACGGTGACAAGGCCCAAGGCCCAGAAGGCCGGTTCATACTATGGTGGGCCGGTTTAAGAGGAAAAGCGTGAGGAATATTTGTCTTACAAGGAGTTAAGACCTGGACTTGTATCCGGTTTGTATTAGAGATAGACTAGTCCTAATCCTAATAGGACTCCACATGTAACCCGCCCCTTCAACATATATAAGGAGGGGCAGGGCTCCCATAAACAAGAAAGAAACAATCTCTAAGGCTAGACACAATTAGAGGAGAGCCGGTTTACGGCGATTCCCTCGTGATGATAATGAGACCTGGCCTCAAACAGCATGTAGAGTTTTTACCGGATGATGTTTCCCGGGGCCCGAAGCTGTCTAAATCCTTGTCTTGTGTTGCGTCTCTCGATTCCGCTCAACCCCTCTCAAGCTACCACATAGATGCGTTGGCCTCGCGACTAAGTCCTGACACTAAGGACATCTGACGTGACAATTCCACGACAGTTGGCGCCCACCGTGGGGCCCGCGCATGGTGGTGTTGAGTTCTTGGAGGGATCTTTCCTAGGGTTTTAAGAAGTTCGCAATTTTCCGAGGAAAGCAAAGTCGGGTCTTGGAAGGATCTGCATCGACGATTGTTTGCTAGAATTTTTTTTTATTAATGGTGTTCATCCGTTCGTTCGGCAAGATCATGAGAGAAGATCTCGAAGGGTGAAGATCTTTGTTTGGTTCAACAAGGATTCTCCGGGTCAGATGGATGCAAGTCGCCAACAGGCGCAAAGCCTTGTCACCGTCGAGCGATCAAGTCAAAAAATATAAGCAAAAGCACGGTTTCATCGCATCCAAGGATTTCGAGTACTAGTGCATGGTCGGACACGCCATCTGAGACAAAATCAATTTTTTCGTTTGTCAACTCCGTTTGGATCCATCAGGGGAAGATTACGACCGGAAGGTCTCCGTCTCGATCTGTGGCCTCCGAGTCGCCCGCTGAGGCGCCCTCGCCTGGTCGAACCGCGGCCACCCCGAGCAGCCGCGCCGACCTCGCGCCTGTTTTTTGAGCCGCCATGGCCTTTCCAACTGTCCTTGACGAGCGCGTGCCCCTCGCCGTGGCGTTGAATCGCTCCTCGCACCCGCCCAGACCAAAAGTTTGTTGTGGTTGATTGAACCCGTACGCCATGATGATGATCGATTCCTGTACGGGCAGTCCGCCGAGGTGGACACAAATCCACACACATGCATTCAAATCCATCCAGCTGGTCTGAACAAAGTAACGTTGTCACATCTCTGAAGCTACACAAGAATAATGAATCACCGCATGTATTCCCTGGTTCAGTTACAGATACATATACAGGCGTGATCCCTACATGCAGGGCCACGATGAGATGAGGGCGATTGACTAGGATGCCCTACACTCTAGGCGCTACGGTTACAACAGAAAGAATGTGTTACAATGCTACATACAACGTGACAGTTCAACACCCCTCAGTCCGAACGGCGCCAGGGCAAGACGCTCAGACCGGACCGAACTCACGAAACACGGAAGAAGGCAGCCCTTGGTGAAGACATCGCAAACTGGGAGGTAGTCGGGACATGAAGCACTCTCGCCTCGCCAAGTGCCACACGATCCCGAACAAAGTGTAGATCGATCTCCACATGCTTCGTGCGTTGATGCTGAACTGGGTTTGACGACAGGTACACGGCGCTCACATTGTCACAATAGACAACGGTGGCACGGCGAGGGGGACGATGAAGCTCGCTAAGAAGTTGTCGAAGCCAGCACGACTCCGCCACGCAGTTGGCGACGGCACGGTACTCGGCCTCGGCGCTGGACCGGGACACGGTGTGCTGCCGCTTAGAGGACCAGGAGATCAAGTTAGTGCCGAGAAAGATGCAGAAGCCGGAGGTGGAGCGGCGTGTGTCGGGGCAACCCGCCCAGTCAGCGTCACTGTAGGCAATAAGATCGTGGGACGAGGAGCGGTACAGCTGCAGGCCGTAGTGAAGCGTGCCACGGAGGTAGCGAAGAACACGCTTGAGGAGCTGGTAGTGGGCATCGAGAGGAGCATGCATGACGAGGCAAAGCTGCTGGACTGCATAGGAGATGTCGGGGCGGTCAAGGTAAGATATCGCAAGGCGCCGCGAGACTGCGGTAAAGTGTAGGATCGTGGAACGGGGTGCCAGTGGTGCTCGAGATCTTACTATGCGTGTCAGCAGGGGTGGATATAGGTTTGCAGTTAAGCATATGGGCACGATCGAGAATTTCAAGCGCGTATTGCTCCTGGGAGAGGAAGATGCCGGTGTTGGAGCGATGCACATTGATCCCAAGGAAGTGGTGAATGTCGCCGAGGTCGCTCATGGAGAACTCGCCAGAGAGAGAGGTGACGAGGGACTGAAGCAGGCTGGTAGTGTTGGCGGTGAGGATAATGTCGTCAACATAGAGTAGGAGATATGCCAGGGCAGTACCACGGCGGATAATAAAGAGGGATGTGTCGCACTTGGACGACACAAAGCCAAGCGTGTGGAGGAATCTGGTGAACCGAAGAAACCAAGTGCGGGGCGCCTGCTTGAGCCCATAGAGAGACTTGTTCAGGCGGCAAACATGGGTAGGATGAGCCGCATCCACAAAGCCCGCGGGTTGCTGACAGTAGACAGTCTCAGCCAAGTCGCCGTGGAGGAATGCATTCTTGACGTCCATCTGCCGGATGGGCCATCCGTTAGCCGTCGCAATGCTAAGGACGACGCGGATAGTGGCCGGCTTGACGACGGGGCTGAACGTCTCCCCATAGTCAACACCCGCCTGCTGCGTGAAGCCGCGAACCACCCACCGGGCTTTGTACCGCGCCAAGGTACCGTCGGGATGAAGCTTGTGACGGAAGATCCATTTGCCGGTCACCACGTTCGTACCTGCAGGACAAGGAACCAAAGACCAAGTGTCATTCCGAATTAGCGCGTTAAACTCATCAAGCATCGCGGCGTGCCAGTGCGGGTCCTTGAGTGCTGCGCAGTACGAGGATGGAAGAGGAGAAGGGGTGGTGGAGACGTGAAGGTCAAGGATGTCCTTGGGCATTGCGTATCCGGATTTGGCGCGGGTCTGCATCTGGTGGGGGTTAGCGGGTGGTGGAACGGGTACGCGCTACCGGAGAGGCGGATCAGGGGGCGAGAGGCTAGAGGACGAAGCAGAGACGGGCGAACCGCGGAGACTGGGCGTGCATGGGGAAGATCCCGGGGGAACGTGCGGGGGGGTGCATGGGGAAGATCCCAGAGATCGGGTGGGGTCGGGGTGGGGGCGGTGGGTGCGCCCGTGAGTGGCGCAGGGATATGGGGCGGCTACCACCGGGACCAGGGGCAGGTGGCATGCGAGGAGGGGTGGCTGCGCGATCCAGCGGGAAAGGTGGGTACGAGGTACGGAAAGCGAGTGCGGCGGGCCAGGTGGTGGGATTGTCGCTGGATTTTCTGTGGCGGATGATCCTGTGGGTTCAGAAAAAGGAAACGAATTTTCATCAAAGATTACATGACGAGAAATAATAACTTTTCGCGTGGATAAATCAAGGCAGCGGTAGCCCTTCTGTTCACGGGGGTAACCAAGGAAGACGCAACGAGCAGAGCGCGGTGAGAGCTTGTGATCAGCGGTGGCAGAAGTGTTGGGATAGCAGAGACACCCAAACGTGCGTAGGTGATCGTAGGTGGGGTGGATGTCGTAAAGGAGAAAATGAGGAGTAAAGTGATGAATGACACGGGAGGGGCGTACGTTGAGAAGAATGGTGGCGGTGTGCAGCGCCTCTGCCCAGAAGGGAGAAGGGAGCGACCCCTGGAAGAGGAGCGTGCGTACTACGTCATTGGTCGTGCGGATGTGCCGCTCGGCCTTCCCATTTTGGGGAGAGGTGTGAGGGCAGGTGAGACGAAAAGAAATGCCGTTGGAGGAGAAGTAGTCGCGAAGAGTGGTGGTGAGAAATTCGCCACCATTGTCACACTGCACACATCGAATAAGCACGCCGTATTGGGTAAGGACAAACTTAAAAAAGCGAAGAAGAACATCACAAGTTTCAGACTTTGCACGGAGAGGAAACGTCCAAGAATAATGAGTATAATCATCAATGACTAAAAGATAATACTTGTAGCCGGAGTAACTCACAACCGGTGATGTCCACAAATCACAATGAACTAAATGAAATGGGGCGGTGGTATAGGAGGTGGAGGAGGGGAAGGGGAGGCGTGTATGTTTACCAAGTTGGCATGCGGTACATAGTGGTGAGGTGCGAGCATCTTTATTACAAGTGTTGAGGAAATCTAAGGAAAAACGAGAAAGAGAAGATGGGCTTGGATGCCCAAGCCGCCGGTGCCACAAGTCATGAGTGGTGATGGTGAAAGCCGTTGATGGTGCAGCGCCATTGTTGCCGGAGAAGGGATAGAGATCGCCTTCACTGTTGCATCTCAGAAGAACTTCCTTGGTTGCTAGGTCCTTCACAGTAAAACCAGCAGGGTCAAATTCCACGGAACATAAATTATCACGAGTAAACTTATGGACAGAGATAAGATTCTTAACTATGTTGGGAGAAAGAAGAATGTGACTGAGGTAGAAGGGACGAGGGGAAGATGAGCAGTACCAATGGCGCAGCACAGGGACACGGGCGCCATTACCGATTTATAAGATGACGAGAATAAGGTGCTAACAGGGATGAAACGAGGTCAAGGTACCGGATCCCGGAGACGCAGTGATGCGGCGCCAGATCCATGATCCACTCGGCGGCGTTGGCGGGAAGGCTGTGCCGTAGCTGGGCGCAGCGTGGTAGAGGGCGGCGGCGTCCACGAACGGGCGGGCGCCAGACGAGGCTGGTGGAGCGGGCGGAGCACCAGGGAGCATCACGGGTAGGCCTGCTTGGGGATGCCGGGCGAGGCCCGAGAATACCGCGCTGTTAAGCGGGATCTGTGGGCGCGGCGGAGGGAAGGGCATCCCCATGGGGGCGAAATAGCCGAGCCAGGCTGGCCTCAGCGCCGCGCCCACCAGTGTGTCGCCACGCCACGGCCGCGACCACGCCACGCCGCCGCGGCCCACCGGGCGCGGTGAGCGCCGAGCTGTCTCGACGACCGCCGCCGCCGCCGCTGCCGCCGCCGCGCACCGCCGCCATCGCGGTCGCCACCGCCACCGTTGTGGCCGCCGCGGCCGCCACCGCCGCCGCGGTCGTCGTGCTGGACGGCGAGGACCTGGGTACCTTCGGCGCGGGCGCGCTTGTCCAGAGTCAGCTCGGCGAGGACGAGCCGAGAGCGCGCCTGGTTGAAGGAGGGGAGCGGCACGGTGGCCTGAATGATGGCGGCCTGCATGGCGAACTTGGGGCCGAGGCCGTCGAGCATCTGCAACGTGAGCGCCCGATCTGTAACCGGCTCCTTGACATCAGCGAGGGCGGCGGCGATCCCTTGCAGACGACGACAGTAGTCGTTGATGGAGAGATCACCACGCGTGCAGGCCCGGAACTCCTGTCCCAGATGCATGGCGTGTTCGGCTTCATTGGCGAGGAAGTACTCGTGCAGACGGCGCCAGATGGTGAAGGCAGTGGAGCCGGCGGGAGCGACGACGTCGAGGAGATCGCCGTCGATGGTGGAGAAGAACAGCAAGACGAGGGTGTTGTCGTCGTCCCTCCAGGCAGGGTCGGCGAAGCGCGCGCGCCGCCGTCGCGATGTGATCCTCCGCATGGTACCGCGCGAGTACGAGGGTGACGAGTTGCGCCAGCGGTGAAGTTGCTGCCGTCGAGGGCCAGCTTGAAGTCGAGGACGCCGAGGATGCTGGCCGGGATGGGAGTGGAGGGGGCAGCAGGAGGTGCCGGCACAGGGTTGGGTGGGTGGGAAGATAAGGGAAGGTCGCTGGATGGAGGGAGCTCAGGGGAGAGCGATGCGCGGGGACGCTCGCCAGGGGAGAGGCCGGAGAGGTTTGCGCTGGCCGGCCCATCGTCGTCGTGAGCGACGGGAGGCGAGGCCGAGGGAGAGTGGGAGGAGTCGGTCGCCATGAGAGGCTCTGATTACCAACAAGAATAATGAATCACCGCATGTATTCCCTGGTTCAGTTACAGATACATATACAGGCGTGATCCCTACATGCAGGGCCACGATGAGATGAGGGCGATTGACTAGGACGCCCTACACTCTAGGCGCTACGGTTACAACAGAAAGAATGTGTTACAATGCTACATACAACGTGACAGTTCAACAGCTACAGCCACGAGACACATCAGCCTAGACACTGCCGTCTCTACTTTTCCACAAGAAGACAGAAATCTACGGTTGCTATTTTTTCTGAAGACTGAAGCCTGCTACAAGTCAATTTATCGTACAAGCAAATCCATGGCTGTCAAATTAAATACTACTCTAGAATCCAAATACTTGTGCTATGAATCAATCAACGGACGACCGCTGCGACATCTCCTTGCGCTCGTCCATTGCCGGGTCACCGTCGCCGCCGTAAACCGCTGCGGCTTTGCTCCCTTAAACATCAACTGCGCCGCGCTTTGCTTACACTTGCTCCGTGCCTGCGGCCCTGACCGTTTCCGCGCCGCCGTGCCAGTGGCCGGCTCCGCCTCCCGCACGTCGGTTGATCCGCCAAAGCGCCTCAAGACCCCGCTTCTAGTCGCTGCTGCGCCCTTGCCGGCTCCGTCTCCCCCTGCAGCCGACCCGGTCTGGTTCGCCGCTGCACGAGGCTATGCCTGCGTGCCTCCGCTCCGGTTCCGCTGCCGCTGCCGCAATCTGCTTCTACTGAACCGGCCTTGAGGCATCCATAGCTGCGCCCCCTCGGCCTTGTGTTGAACCGCTGGATGCTACCAAGCTGCCACCGCGACGGTCACGCTGGTCCTCCGCTGATCCAGCTCTAAACCGTCGCGCCGGGTCTACTTCAACCCGCCCGAATCTACTCTGAGCTTGTTGCACGCTTCCATCTCAGCCTCCGGATCAAGCGCTCTGTGCCTCGTCAACCGTGTCTGCCGCTTCTTCGCGTCCACAACGCCCGCCGCCTCACGCCTGCTGCGGGCTCATCTTCTGTTCGAATGAGACAATAGTAGCAATCCTACTACTACAAATTAGTACTCTGCCACCGGTTGGAAAAAGTTGATCTACAAATTTTATATTGGCCAAAACTGCTACAAGGGGAGCGACCAGATCGGATCAGCCTTGGCAAATTCATATAGGAAATATACACCAAGAAAACTGAAGCAGTGCTACGGTCAGCAAGACGGCATAAAAAAAAGCAAGGGCATGTTTAGCACCCGAGGGCTGTGCATGCGCGTAGACCGGAGGGAATATTATAAAAGTTTATCATCACGTAAGACAAAAGGAAGGAGTACTTTGAGTTCGGATCAGCTATCATATCCGAATTCTACTCAGTACTGGTACATGTCCAATAAAACAAAAACAAATCAGATGGCCGCCTAATTAGCCGGTCTAGTCTGGAGCAGAGGTGATTCAAACTTGGATATATGTGTACGAAGGAAGGGCCAGTCTATACTTTGGACATTCAAAAACTTGGATATCCGTTTTGCCTTGGCCCGCCATGCCGGGCGCCTCCAGGCCGCTGCTCTGCCTTAAAGCTGCCCGGATTGGACCCTGCTGTGACCCGCCAGATGCTGTGAGCCGCCTCCGCCGCTTGCCCTGGATCGACCTGCGCTGCTTCAGGCTGTCTGTCGCCGCCTTGCCTCGAACACGCTGCCGCTGCAGTTTCTGAGCCACCGCCATGGTGATGCCTCCGCTTTGCTGCCGTGTTGAGCCGCCAGGGCCGCGTTGAGCCGCCTCTGCTATGTTGAGCCATCCAGGTTATATCGAGTTGTCGGTTTACCTGAACCACCTCTGTTGTGTTGAACGGATCATCCGTCATCCGAACAAATAGGTGATATCCATCCGATCAATTTTTATGATATTTCTTCATTCTTTCGAGAACAATTACTCTCGTTTGTGATCTTTGTGCAGGAAAATTACTCATTATAAGAGTGGCTATCATGCCACAGATACGGAGAGCACATTGCTGGCGTCTGTCTATACCGACAATCGACCGTGCCGGTTTTCAAACGCCCGTAGCCGACTCTCCGTCCGCACCGGTTTACGACGCCCGCAACCGACTCTCGGTTTACACCGCCGTGGCCGACTCGGCCGTGATTAATTTCAGCTTCTCCATGGTGATCATCGACTCTACGATGAATGACCCCTGGCCGGATATATCAGGTGAAATCCGTCCAATATATTTTATATTGTATATTGCCTTCTTTAAAAGAGCAATTACTTTGTCCTGCAAAGTTGTCTAATGCAGGACCATAAACCGCCATATTGGTGCAAATTTAAGGGCCGTCAGAAAATTTCCGGCTTAAAAAGAGGGATTCCGGTTTAAAATCCGGCTCAAGGGGAAGATATCTCCCACAAAGCTTTGAAGCTCTCAATATCCGGTTTAACGTCTGGTTCAAGATGGATTTATCTCTTGCAAAAAGTTAAAGGGTGCCAAAGAGGACCTGCTGCCATGATGCGCGGTTCAAACATGGGTATCATGCCTTATTGGCTTATCATATTATTGATCACTTGGGGGCTTGGTCATGTCTGAACCATAGTCACACCTCTTGATCGGTGCAATGCCACAATATTACTTGGGGGCTTGGTCGTGTCCGAACCAATGCAACACCTCTTGATAGGCGAAAGCCACCAGATCACTTGGGGACATGGTCAAGTCTGAACCAGTCACGCCTCTTGATCGGCCTAAGGCCATAGAATCACTTGGGGGCTTGGTCGAACCCGAACCATTGCCATGCCACTTGATCGGCATAATGCCACGGTTTCAGTTGGGGACCTGGCTGACTTGAACCATAGCTACACCTTATTGGGAGCTTGGTCGTGTCTGACCATGGTAACACCATCTGATCGGCCCAGTAAAGCCTCTTTTTGCAAACGGTTTTATCATTGCCTTTGCTTCCATATTTTTTCATAACTGTTATTTGATTTTTGTTGCGTTTTTTAAACCGACATTGTTAATCCGGTTCGACTGTCAATTACAAAGTGGCGGAACACGGTCAAATCTTAATCCGGAGACTATCTGCCCGGTTTGATTTTATGTTGCCATCTTATTATGGAGTAAACCGGTGTTCATTAACCCGGTTTGACTTTCAATTACAAATTGTCAGTACATGATCAAATCATAATCCGGAGACTATCCGCCCGGTCTGGTTTGACTACAAGTCGCCAGTATTATATATGGTTAAATCGGTGTTTATCACAACCCGGTACGGTTTTATCATAAACCGACACAGTATGAAAGGAGTTATCATTACTCAAGATTGGGGTTATCACCCTTACTACAAAAAGTTGGTAAACCAATGATGTGATTCAATGTCACAGGTATGATATATTTCATTGATTATTCTTAAATTCAGCCTTGGTTATAAACCTGGGTTATATGTTGGGCATTATGACCCGTCCGGCGGTAAACCGCCAGGACACTTTAAACTTGTTGTATGCAAAAACAGGTTGAATAAAGCATGATTATAAATTATCCGGTGTTTATTAAACCGGCCTGGCTTTGGACTATAAGTCGCCAGTACATATTTGGGTTGCGCCATTGGAATCATGCGCTTATAAATCATTGGGTTATATTATTCAAATCTTGAATAGCCAACATGGCTGGATTTCTATTGTGATTATCAATAACCAGTATTATTGAGGTTTTCAAAGTCGCTTTAGCGCAATGGCTATTATTTTATCAAAGGATATGATTTATTCTACAATGAAAGGAATAGTCCCGAGTCGCTGCAGGCTTACGACCCGGCACTTGGGGGCTACATTATTCAAATTGAGGTTATATCAAATATGCAAGTCTCATGTCGCTGCAAGCATGCACCATGACACTTGGGGCTAATGCAAAGTAATTTTTTGCTCATATTATTGAAGACCCGACTCATCACATTATAATGAGTCGACCCTTGGGGGCTACCAATTGCTCCTGTCAACAATTAAAGGTACAAAGCTTTTTATTCATTATATTGAAGGGTCCACTGCTCAATTGGTACAGCACAAGGCTCTTAACCTTGTGGACGTGGATTCAAGTCCCATGATGGGGGTTACATCATATGATGTTATTTTCATTGAAGTATATATCAAGTCCCAGCTCAATATTATCTTACTGAGCCGGCCCTTGGGGGCTACACATCATTGCTCAAATCTATATGATTGTACCTACAAAGTCCCTGCTTATTATTGCATATTGACCCGGCACTTGAGGGGCTACATAATATGGAGTATTCAGTTTTTACTAAGTGACTGGGATGAACAACATGGATTTCTTCTTAAGTGGCAGTATTTATATTGGATCAAGTCTTAAGCCATCACTTTGTTCTGCTTAAGACTTGGGGGCTATAGGTATTATATTATTATTGAGGAACATTTTCAAATTATCAGTTTTGAGCAAATCAGGAAGATCAATTACATCACCCGGTGTCAACAGCAATTATGACCCGGCATCGTCTGTTATATAACTCGTCAATTTTGGTAATGATAAACCGGAAAGTTTTACATCTTCAAGCCGGCTGAATATCAGATGAGTATTTGAAGGCCAATATTTTTAAACCGGCGCTTTGAAAGCCGACTCAAGTAGATTATTCTTCACAATATTTCTCTGTGAGAAACCAATGTCAGCAAATTGAGTATGAAGCTGGTCTATTGACTCGGATTTTTCAGAAGGAAGAAATGACAAGGACTTCAGGATGATCAAGTGCCGGTTTACAAGAATTCTTAACCCGGAGCATAGTCTATCAAATTTGTTCTTGTATTTGTTTTACAGGATTAGTTTAACATGGATAAATCCAAATTAAACTGGGGGCTAATGTCGGGGATATACCCCGCGGCGTAAACCAGCCGGAAGTATAACCCGGCCGGACTTGGCGGTTTACTTGACACCCGGCTAAGACTTGGCGATTCACTGGCAACCCGTTTGGACCTGGCGGTTTACGGTTCATTGGTAATCAGGCAGGCGGGACAGACGGTGACAAGGCCCAAGGCCCAGAAGGCCGGTTCATACTATGGTGGGCCGGTTTAAGAGGAAAAGCGTGAGGAATATTTGTCTTACAAGGAGTTAAGACCTGGACTTGTATCCGGTTTGTATTAGAGATAGACTAGTCCTAATCCTAATAGGACTCCACATGTAACCCGCCCCTTCAACATATATAAGGAGGGGCAGGGCTCCCCAAAGAGGGACAGGCTACAAGCAAGAAACAATCTCTAGGGCTAGACACAATTAGAGGAGAGCCGGTTTACGGCGATTCCCTCATGATGATAATGAGACCTAGCCTCAAACAGCATGTAGGGTTTTTACCGGATGATGTTTCCCGGGGCCCGAAGCTGTCTAAATCCTTGTCTTGTGTTGCGTCTCTCGATTCCGCTCAACCCCTCTCAAGCTACCACATAGATGCGTTGGCCTCGCGACTAACTCCTGACACTAAGGACATCTGACGTGACAATTCCACGACAACCATGCTGCTAGGTATCAGCAGCCGACACAGCTTGAAGTCCTTGAAAGATCTGTCAGGCGTAGCACCCGCCACTGTGCATGACAAAGCGTAGCACCCGTCGGTCGGCATGACTTGACATCACCACCGAAGCTCCGTGCAAGACGGCCGCCCACCTCCTGCCTCACATCCAGCGCTGCTCGCAAACGATGCTCCCAAGAGAGAAACGACACCGCGATCGCCGCCATCGCCCGATCCGAACACCAGATCCTAGGGTTTCCCGAGCAGCACGAGTGGGCCGACAATAGTTACACGACGATGACTTCATCAAGGTAACGGCGAGAACACCGCCATCGCCTGCCGTCGACTCGGTTTTCACCAGCAACCATGTCTCCCCTACTCGCAGCCAGGACAAGATGATGGATCTCGAGATCCGATCACCAAGCCTATGGCCGGCCATCTCGGGAAGAAGATGACCACCACGTCCAGCAGTCTCACCACGCCGGGCACGCGTCGCCGCCGGCACCCCCATGGTGCCTAGAGGCCGACAAGCCCCGACGAATCCAATGCCTCGCCAGCCGCCCGCCATGGCCCAGACCCCGACACCACCAGATCCAGATCGGATCGGGGTCCAGGGTCCCAAGCCGCAACCGCCGCGGAGGCAGCACCACTGGACGGTGCCTAGCCCTCCAGCCCGCCGCCGAGTCATCGCAGGAGCTCCGCCGCGCCACGCCGCAAAGCCGCCGCCGGAAACTCGCGCCGCCGCCAGAGAAGCCACAGCCGCCGCGCGTTGGAGAGGCCTCAAGCCGCAGCTGCACTGTCAGCAAGACAGGGCCGCCACGACCCAAGACGCCATCCGCCAAGGCCGCTAGGCTCCCCGCCCAGCCCAGCGCTGCTCGCCCACAAGAAGCCTCGCCGAAGCAACCGTGAGAAGAGGGGCAAGATCCCCGCCGCCACCAACACCGGCGCTGTGCGGTGGCGGCGGGGGGAGAGAGATCGACGAGGGAGGACGAGGGGCGGCGGCTAGGGTTTCCCCCGAGGACGCTCGCGGGAGCGGCTCGGGGGTCGGCGTTTCGTTCAGTTAAAATTCCCAATGTGTCTCATTCCTCAAGAAAAGATCTTGCTGCGGAATAGCCTATGGCACAGTTGGTTCACATGCATGATGCACGCATGCGGCATGCTATCTAACTTGTACCATTGTTGCCCGAGTGTTGGTTCTACTCATGTACATTTTCAAAGGAGGTGACACTACTCTCACTCAAGCGATATGAGCATAGAGCCCTGAGCAAAAGAAGAAGAAAACACAAGGATTTAGTTAGTGGCCACGGGAGGGCAAATAAATTAAATTGTACTATATATAGTAGCTAAGAGAAAGTCCAAAATTGAATTCAAATCTAACGATCAGATCCACTTGTACATGTTTGGGCCCAACGGTTTAGAGAACATATAGTGCAGTTCATCTCTGTGTTTTGTACGGGAGTCTAGTACTTATATGAATAAAAACAAACAAAAACTGCTACATGGAGTATCCTGGCAAACCGGTACATACATCAACTGTGCAAAAACTATGTTTGGGATACAAAGGGAATCAAAATGAAAGCTCAAGCAATCATCGCCATTCCCCATAAGAAATCTGCTCGCTCACAGCAACGTGGCTAGAATAAAATATATATCTAAACTAAGAGTAGACATGTTGTAGAGTTAAAAATCGCCAAGAAGTGAACATATCTTTTGGAACTAACAATAGAAACAGAACCAAGAATGATTTGTTGGGCCGGCCTCTCCTTGAACACCAAACCAAATCTGTGAGGGAGAGAGGGGGAGGAGGGAGGGGGAGATGGACCTGGAGGTCTAGTAGGCGCGGTAAAAGAGCCTGATGAGCTCGTCGCCGCCGCTGCTCTCACGTCGAGCTCACAGCCGCGTCCACATCAGCCCAGCCGGCGCGTGAAGGAGACGGGTCAGGGCGGGGCGGATGGGCGACGAATCCGGGGAGTACCTCATGGGAAAGCCGCGCTGGCAGCGCTGCGGCCACTTGGCGCAGGCCTCATCGCTGGGGACGGCTCGCCGATGAACTCGGGCTCCTTGTCACCGGTGGCCACGTTCCTGGCCTTCTTGGTCGGCTGCATATAAATATACAAAATTTATTTGAGCAAACAAAGCAAAATCCTGATATACGTCAGGCAAGTTAGTAAGTTAGGCACTCCAGTCTACAGATCACTAATATACATGCCATTCACAATTTCATTCTTCGAGTTTGCTTGCCTGCTAATTGCATTGGGACAGATTTTTAGAAGAAGCTAATCTCAATTAATCTAACCTCATCATGCAGAGAACCAATCTGGACTTTGCTTCCTTCAGCTTGGTCAGACCAGAACATGGGCACACTATACATCCATTGGCTCCAGTGTTTGCTACGCTTGCAAATCTGGACATTACCTACTGTCCAGTTATTTACCCACACCATCGATCCATACCAGAGCAAAGGGGAGTGGCGAGCTGTACCTGAGTGGAGATGTAGGGTTGGAGGCCAGGGAGCGCTGGAGGTATGGCAGTGGCATCGGACCACATCAGCCCAGGGTCAGGGCGGGGCGGATGGGCGACGGATCCGGGGCGTACCTCATAGGAGAGACACACTGGAAGCGCTGCGGCCACTTGGCGCGGGCCTCGTCGGCGTGGAGGGCTCGCCGAGGAACTCGGGCTCCTTGTCGACGGTGGCCATGTTCCTGGCCTTCTTGGTCGCTGGTGCCGCGTGCCCCTCCTCCTCCTGCTGCTCCCTGGAGGCGGCCATCTCCTCGTCCTTCCCGAGCGCCAGCTCCTCCTCGTCAGCGAGAGGGGTGGAGGAGGAGACGATCTGACGACGACGGGGCAGGGAGGCGGTCTAGGGTTTGGAAGGAGAGAGAGAGAGAGAGGTGAGGCGGGAGGAAGAGGTGAGGGGCGGCGCGAGGTCGTGGATAGGTGCCTGGGCGAGCGGCGGCGGCGGCGACCAGCGGCGGGGCAGGGAGGCGGGCACGGGAGGGAGAGAGAAAGAGGCGGGGCGGGATGAAGAGGAGAGGAGAGCGGGCTGGAGGGGAAGGGGAACGACCCGGTGCTTGGTCTCCACGGTCTCACCCGCGCCTGCGCTATCAGATCTTTTCTCAACCAGGTGAAATGACGAAAATGCCCCCGGCGGGGCAAGCTATTTACGCGCGGTGGCATGACCGGGAGGTAACTCCTCATTCAACCCATGCTACAGGAGGACGGGATTAAATCGGACGGACGAGGTCATCCAGCGGCTCGATCCGACGGCCAGAACTCCATCAAGCAAATCGATCGGACGGTCAGGAGGCGCTAATCGCTGAGGAGCCAGGGATTTCGATCGTATTCGTTTTTCTGGATGGCTGTTATTTAAAGATGTGTTAGTAGTGGCGAGCATCTTCTTGGAACACGCCGAGGCCTTGCATCAATGAAATCTCTCATGCACCTACTACAGCGAATACTAAATGCTGGTCCCTGCTCAAAGCAATAGCTTCACATTCTAGAAAATTCAATAAAACCACATGTACCTGCCGGCGTACTTGCATCTGTATATTTCTTTTAACAACCAATAGTAGCCATAGCATACTTATCTATTAATAAAGATCAGGCACGACCAGACATCACATGGACAAAATTTAAGAACCAGGAAGTTTTTGATATTGACCATTTTAAATAAAATTAAACCCCACTAAAATGGATGATGTACATAGATTAACCTTTTCTCTTCCGATTAATGCGGGAATCATAATCGCAAACACTGACTATCTATAGTCTGATAGATGTCCAGCCCCAGACCAATCCAATGTGGTCGATTCAACGAAATCTGACGCCTCACAAACTGTGTTTCTTATGTAAAAATAATAATCATTGGCAGGAATAACTACTGCAGACCCACGCGTAATTCTCTCTCCCTAATCTGTCGGCCCGATCTCCTCCACCTCCGCTCGGATCCCCTTCTCCCCTCGCCTCGCACACAGCTGCCTCCAGCTCTCCTCGAGGTCGCCACCGCCAGTGGTGGGCTCTGACGGCGTTCGCGCTTCGCCTAGCAAAAAAGCTAGCCGCGGGCGACGGTGACGTTGCCTTCCCGCTGTTTTCAATCTACACGACGGCGACGCCCGCCCTGGTGGCCACCAGAGCACGCGGCAAAACCATGGAAGAGCTCCTGGCCCTGCTTGGCACCTCGTCCCCCGACGAGGTCGCCGGGTTCGTGAGCGGCCTCGCCTCTGATCCATCCAGCTCCCGCAGGCTCCACATCACCTACGCCTACGGTGTGTTCCACGAGGAGAAATGGAACTCATGCCAACCTACCTGCACAACGCCGCAGTCCTATAAGGCCGAGATACGTACAGTCGACTTTGACGAGGTCTGCACTTTCATCTAGCTCTTGTTGCCGCCAGTGCTAGGTCTGACATTGTAATGAATTCGTGTGTGCAAGCGGTGCTTCTAATATGCAACAGTTTTGCACCACATGATAATTTGCTTCCATGTTTTTTTTTTGTGAAATGGTGCTTTTCCTTCCATAGTTCAACCAAATTATATAAACTCTCTGAAATGTAGGCGCCGCCCTTGATGACGTGGTGGCCATAGCCTCAAGCTGTATGTGTGTCATTTGCGGTGGTGCGAAAGTCACAAAGGAGCACGTGACCGTGCCATGCCCAGCGAGGAGATCGTCGGTGGATAAGATTAAAGGCTGGTGACAAGAAGAGAAAATGTGCTAGCATAGCATCTGGCTCAAGTTTAAGAAAATTTTGATTTCTTTGGATGCAAATTATATTATCTTCGGAAGCAGATTCTAATATATCAAGAAGCAATGTCTGATTGATGGAAACAATTTTTTTTTCTGCTGGGAGCAATTCCACAATACATTTGTAACAATTTTTTGGTCGTTGTATTGTCTATGCGTAGCAAACAAAATATACTGATATAATTTTTCACTGGATTGAAGCAATCATCCGTTGGTATGAAACAATTTCTGGGCGAGTAATGCGACGAAATTACATGTTTTCTTTCTGCTGTAGAAAACTTGTTTCACGCTTCCATGGGTGCTTGCTTTGAGTACATTTTTCTCTCTACTTCATACAACTTGCTTCCATGTTTCAGTGAACGCATGCTTTGAATTTGATCACGATGCACACTCGGTCTTTAGAGGCTGCTGGCTTATTCAGAATATAAACCATGTAAGGAAGCAGACGGATAGCGGAGTGAAGCACATATTAGTGTGAAGACGTAACATATGATATGAAGCATGTAACTTATATTGATGTGGAAGCAAAACTTTGGCGACCAGAATGAAGCAAATATTTAGGTCGTTCAAAACAAAATATTACGATGAAGCACTATGATTTTCGTGATGACAAGGAAGCAAATATTTACGTCGTCGGAAACATGTTATACGAACCAATGAAGCATGTTAATTTTTAGTTGATGTGGACGCAGAAAAATTAGTCCACAGAGGCATAGTTTTGGTGCATTGCAATTGAATAGAAACGATTTTGTTTTGGGTACAGTTGGTACAAAGTTTACCTCATAAGGAAACAAACTGCATGGCGCGGAAGCTTATTTCACCAGATTGATTATTTCCGTCCAAATCCAGAATTAGTTTCCTAAGATTTGTTTTGCTTCCTAAAATAATGGATTAGTTCACAAATCACGTGATCTGTGGACAATTATTAGTATCCTCTAGTCACGCAAGGCTGTGCACAGTTATTAGCTTGGGAAACACTTCGTATCAAACAAACCATGCGTGGGATACTAGCAGATCGGACGGCAACCATGATTCTAATCTTACGGTCTCCTACTGGTCTGATGGGAAGCAATTAGCAGTAGTCTTATTCCTAGTGCTGCCCATAATCGCACTGACTATCTATAGTCTGATAGATGTCCAGCCCCAGACCAATCCAATGCCGTCGATTCAACGAATGTGTTTGCACACTCCGTATACAACAGTACAACAGATTTTTTTTTAACCCTGATCATATATTAATTGCCATAAATTAAGCAATCAGTGTGTTTGCACATTCCGTGACGCAGGATGGCGCCCCACAGACAAGAAAATCATCACTTTTTTCGACGTGCAAGGGCAGGAGCACTAATTTATTAAAAGATGGAGAAAAATACAGACGTTGCCAGTTTATATGGAAACCGACCAAAAACCATTCAACAAAAAGAAAAAAAAACAATTGTTGAAGCCATTTCATAGACCACCACCTAATAAGACCTCATCCCGAAATGATGGTAAACAAGATCTTTGAATACGCCTTCAAGAAGGTAACAACGACCGAGGACGCCGCCGTCACCGGCATCGCCTAGACCTGCATACACTAGTAGAAAAAGGGCCATTTGTCCCGGTTTGTGAACCAGGACTAAAGGGTCAGTACTAAAGCCTTATACCTTTAGTCCCGGTTCTTATACCAGCCGGGATAGATGGGGCTCTACGTGGCCGCTGCGGCTTGCCCTGGCAGGGGGGCCTTTTACCCAGTTGGTAGAACCAACCGGGACCAATAAGCTACCACGCGTCAGCAGTTCAGGGGCTAGGATTTTTGTTTTTTTTTCTGAAGGGGGGGGGGGGGGGGGGGGTGGGGGTTTTGTAGGGTTAATTTAGGTGTTTCATATATTGCGTTAGCTAGCTAATAGAGAGAAGTGTCCTCTGTTATCTCCGTGCTTGGTCGACGCTACATACTATACGTATAAAGAGGACTCGACACACTAGCTAGTAAGCAAATGAAGGAAACCATTAAGTACAGAAGATCGTCATGAACATATGCATACAGAGAGAAGTGATATCATCCTCTCCTTCTTCGAGAGATTGGTCGAACAACAAGTTTTCGTATATCTATCCGACGCTACTGACTACATATATAGAATATAAGATCTCTTACAATCCCCTAATATATGAACTCAACTTCCACATGCTATTATCCGGCTTTATTGATGACGTGATCAAGAAAGAATCCTGCCAATTACTCTTAAATTGCTTTCATGCGATCTTGTGGTAGGAGTTCATCCCGCATCTGCCACGTCTAATTTGAAGAAGGGGTCAATACATATATATGAATGAAACACAACACAAATGATGGTAATAAAATGAAATGGTGAATATTATTGCTTACGCACTTCATATTGTCTTTTTGAGTAGCGCCGCTTATTATTGGCCGTCGCGTTGTAGATGAACTCGCAAACGTAGTATCCACAGTAATTATTCCCGGATTCCTGCCACAAGAAATTTACGAGAAATATAGGTCAATCAAATTGATAATGGAGCATTATAAATGGCATTGATGAAAGTAGCTAGAATCAATGGGAGATGCACGGAACTAGCTAGCTAGTAGTACTTACTTTCGGGTATGTAAATCGTAGCTCCCCTGGCAGTCCCGGAGCTTATGCGGTGAATACTTTTCAAACCCTGCGAGACAAAGAAAACAATTACTTGATATCAGGAAATGAACAAAGTTGCCGATATGGTGCGATAATGATCGATTGAACTTACTTCTTGAGCATTTTAGTCATGTCCGCATAGTCCTTGGGATCTTTTCGTCTAGAGTCTAAGACGGTTACTAGTCCCTCCTCAAGCTTAATCTTTAGGAGAATATAGTGGAACCTGCGCACGCATGCATAACTCATCAATTACACTACTATAACCTCGAATAATAAGGGAAACTGAATATGCACAAGACAGTAACACTCACTTGAAGTTGTAAGGAAAGAGTATTTTATCTTTGTTTTGATTTTTAAGCAACGGTTGTAGCAAGTTGGCCTCGACTTCTTTGGCATCATGTTTAAGCGTCCATTCACCTATGAGATTTGTGTTAATGAACCCAATACCATAGATTTGTCTTTTCTTGCATTCGACGATCTTCAATCTGCATAATATAGTGAGGATAATTATATATACATGCAATGAAAGAGTTGAGCTATATATAGATACTTAATTATAAAAGTAGTACTTACAGACAGTAGCAAGTGATGACTATTTTATCGAGGGCCTTTTGATTGAAAAACTGGAAGAACTCCTCAAATGGAACAGACAACAGATCAATTCCAACGAGGTCATGCTCCTCTTTAACTCTCAGCGTCAAAGTATCCTCCCCCCAGACTCTCTGCAGGTTTTCAAGTACCAATCATGGAATCTTCGCATCATCGTTGTTAGAGGAGGACTTCCATCTCTGACGAGAGGCTTCCCGTACTGGTATTTGTGTTCGTCCACCTCCATTGTATCATAATGTGCATCGTCGGGCAGGTAATCTTCAAGATTGGTACCGGGCAAAATCCTCGGATGATTAGCGACGATATCGCTAGACACCTTGAGCGGGGGCACAATTTTTCCCCAGCTCGTCGTTCTGCTAACCTTCGATCACTGCAAGTACTTCCCGACCGCTCCGCTTCGATATATGACCTTTCAATAATGCGCTCATAGTTGGTTTTCGGCGGAGACGGTGGTGGTTTCTACAGGGCATAGATAGTGCGCTTTGCTTTCACCACATCTATCTTCTCCTCCGGAGGTGCATGTTTCTTAGCTCTTTGCGTTTCAAAGTAGTCCTTCACATAGGCTTGACAGATCACCTCGTTTTCCTCCGCGGTCACTGTCGGAGTAAATGACCACGGGTAGCCTCATCAGCCACGGTCAGCTGGAAGCCCGCCGTGTCTCGCTCGTTGAAAGCGCCAAGAAGTTGGCCACCATGAGACGCCTCTCAAAGGCCTACCAGCGCGAGATCGACCGCGCTGTTGGCGGCATGCCGGCTGCTGGCAGGCCAAGCCGCATCGGCACGGTCCGGCAGCGCGGCGCTGTCGTCGCCAACATATTCGGGGTAGACCGCCCTATCTATGCCACGCCCACGGAAAACATATGAGCTGCCCAGGCGGCAGCAGACGAGCTGGACCACCTTGAGGGCGACGAGCGCCGCTGCATAACGGAGCGCGTTCAGCAGCTCATTGACGCGGCTGCCGTGCAACAAGAAGCCAACTGCCGCACAGAAGGAGCCGACCAGCGGGTGGAGAACCCGCCCCCTCGCCGAGATCAAGGAGCGACCTCCTGGACGCCAACAGGCGACATCCGCGTCAAATGAGACAAAGAGCCGGCTACCAGCCGCAGCCGCACACGCCTCACCATCGAGCACGCCCAAGATGGCCGCCCACGAGCAGTGGAACGACGGGACGACTATCCGTCGCCTCCTCCGCCAGCAGGAGAGGCGCGCCCCGCCGCCAGAGCACTCGACACTGCGACATCGGGCCGGGCCGCCGAGAAGGAGTGAAAGAGAACGACGCGCGCCACCGGATCGACCACCTTGCTCGGTCCCTGGCGTTGGAAGAAGAAGACGCGATGGGCCCGCCTTGTTTCGGCTCCCGCTTCTACGATGAGCCCTTCCCCAGAGGGTTCTCACTCCCACGAGACACGCCCAAGTAGAACGGCTCGGTGAAGCCGGAAGATTGGCTGGTCGACTACTCCACGGCCGTCAACATAGCGAATGGCAACAAGCATGTTGCCGTAAAGTACGTTCCGCTCATGCTCCAGGGCATGGCCCGGACATGGCTGAACAGCCTGAAGCCCCGCAGCATCAACAGCAGGGTAGATTTCACTGAAGTCTTCGTCCGCAACTTCACCAGCACCTACAAAGCGGCCGACCAAGCCCCACCAGCTCTCACTGTGCGTTCAATGCCCTAACGAGTCCACCCACGACTATCTGACGCGGTGTGCTAAACTGCACAACTTCTGCGAAGGGGTGCACGAGGTGCAGGCCATAGAGTACTTCACTTCTGGGTGCCGAGAGGGCACCTTACTCAAGCACCGTCTGCTCTACGACGAACCGGCTACACTCGACGAGCTGCTGATCATAGCTGACAAGTATGCCACTGCCGACTCCTCCATGAAGTCGGAGCTCCGAGTGGATGCTTCCGGGAAGGTGCTCCCCCCGGCTCCTCGAACGCTGGCTGGAGACAACAGTCGGCGCCAAAGAGTTTAACGACAACAAGCGCAGAGTCCCGCAGCCGCTTCCACCACCGGCAAGTAGCAACAGCTTGAGGACCAGCAGCTCAAGGGCAACCACTCCCCAAGCGCTCGAAGGGCGGCAAGCCGGCTTGGTTGCCCGCTTTCTCCTTCGAGCAGACCCTCGATGCCCCCTGCAAGTTCCACAGCGGCGTGAAACCGTCCAACCATACAACCCGGAAGTTCCATTGGCTCGTCCGCATTGCCAAGGGAGAAGGACTGCCCCCTCCGCCTACTGGCCCGCCGGCTCCGCCTCCCAGCAGCCGGCAGCCCGTCCAGCGGTCAGCGCAGTCCAAGATGATTACCCTGAGGAACCTGGCGCCTACGTTGTCTTCACCATCATGGCCAACGACAGACACAGCCAGCGTCAGCAGCACCGCGAAGTAAATGCAGTTGCCTCGATGGCTCCAGAGTTCATGCACTGGTCTGAGAAGCCTATAGGCTGGAGCCGTGCCGACCACCTTGAAGTGATGCCTTCTCTAGGTTCCTATGCCTTGGTGTTGGATGGCACCCTTGCAACGGAGAGGCGAGCTGCTCGCTTCTCCCGAATCCTGATAGATGGCGACAGCAGCATCGACATCCTCTACCGCGATACCATGGAGAAATTGTGCATCAAACAGAAGCAGCTCCAGCCTAGTCGGACGGTGTTCCACGGCATTGTGCCCGGCCTTTCCTGCTCACCAATCAGTAAGATCAAGATAGATGTCCTCTTCGGAGACAAGAATCATTTCCTCCGTGAGGCAATTTGGTTTGAGGTGGTGGACCTGGAAAGCTCTTACCATGTGCTCCTAGGCCAGCCGGCTCTAGCCAAGTTCATGGCAGTGCCACATTATGCCTACCTCAAGATGAAGATGCCAGGAACCAAGGGCATTATCACGATAAATGGAGACTATGAGAAATCGGCAGCCTGTGTTGCAGCCAGCAGTCAGCTGGCCGAGTCCCTTGTGATTGCCGCCGAGAAGAAGCTCGACTGTGGTGGCTATGGCCAGAAGCAGCCGGACTGCCACCGTAACCCAAAGAGTCAGAGACCCAGGCCTCCTTCCAGCCGGCCAAAGAAACAAAGAAGATCCCCTTGGACCCTGAGCACCCGGAGAGGCACGCTGTCATAGGTGCCAACCTTGACAGCAAATATGAAAGCGAGCTCGTCAATTTCCTCCATGAGAATCGGGACATCTTTGCATGGTCCCCCAAAGACATGCCGGGTGTTCCAACGGATTTCGCCGAGCACAAGCTACATGTCAGAGCAGATGCCAAACCATTCAAACAACCCCTCCACCTACTGTCGGAGGAGAAGAGAAGAATCATCAGAGAAGAGATCGCCCGCCTGTTGGCAGCCGGCTTCATTATGGAAGTTTACTTTCCAGAATGGCTTCCCAATCTAGTCCTTGTACTAAAGAAGAATAACAAGTGGCGCATGTGCATTGATTACATTAGTCTCGACAAAGCCTGCCCCAAGGATCCGTTCGCGTTGCCCCGGATTGACCAAGTGATAGACTCCATAGCCGGATGCGAGTTGTTGAGTTTGTTGGATGCCTACTCAGGTTACCATCAGATCAAGTTGAACCCGGGAGACCGCCTGAAGACCGCCTTCATCACACCATTTGGAGCCTTCTGCTACCTGACCATGACATTCGGCTTGAGAAATGCCGGTGCCACGTTTCAGTGTTGCATGTAGAAGTGCCTCCTCAAGCAACTCGGCAGGAATGCCCACGTCTATGTAGACGATATTGTGGTGAAGACGGAGAAGCGCAGTACCCTCTTGGAAGATTTGAAGGAAACTTTTGAAAATCTGCGCCGGTTTCATATCAAGCTCAACCCAGAAAAATGCGTCTTCGGAGTACCAGCCGGCCAACTCCTTGGCTTCCTGGTCTCAGAATGCGACATAGAGTGCAACCCTGTGAAAATCAAGGCCATCGAGAGGATGGAGAAACCCACCCGACTGAGAGACATCCAGAAATTCACCGGTTGTTTCGCATCCATCAGCCGTTTCATCAGTCGGCTGGGCGAGAAGGCTCTTCCCCTGTACTAGCTCATGAAGAAGACCACTCATTTCGAGTGGAATGACAAGGAGGACGAAGCTTTTCTTCGGTTGAAGAAGATGTTGACCACGCCGCCTGTCCTGGCGGCTCCGACTGCTAAATAGCCCATGCACCTCTACATCGCCGCCACCGACCGGTTGGTCAGCACAGTCATGGTAGTGGAGCGCCCAGAAGAGGGCAGAGCACAGCCGGTCCAGAGGCCGGTGTACTATTTGAGCGAGGTGCTGTCAACCTCGAAGCAGAACTACCCTTACTTCCAGAAGATGTGCTATAGCATGCTTTTTGCCACCAAGAAGCTGAAGCCATACTTTCAAGAGCACCCAATCATGGTTGTTTGCACTGCCCCGCTTGCCGAGATCATTGCCAACCGAGTGGCATCTGGCCGGGTGGCCAAATGGGCCATTGAGTTGGCCCCCTATACCATCTTCTACCAGCCACGCACTGCCATCAAGTCCCAAGCACTGGCCGACTTCCTTGTCAACTGGGCCAAGACCCAGTACCTGCCGCCAGCACCGGACTCCACTCATTGGCGGATGCACTTTGATGGCTCAAAGATGCGCACCGGCTTGGGAGCCGCCGTTGTTCTCACTTCTCCCAAAGGTGAGAAGCTCAGATACACATTGCAAATCCATTTTGCCGCCTCCAACAATGTGGCCGAGTATGAAGCAATAATACACGTCCTCCAGCTGGCCAAAGAGATCGGTATCTCCTAGATCCTGTGCTATGGCGACTTCGACTTGGTGGTCCAACAGTCGTCTAGTGATTGGGACGCCAAGGATGCGAACATGGCAAGTTACCGCTTTCTCGTTCAGCAGCTCAGCGGATATTTCGAGGGGTGCGAGTTCCTTCACGTGCCACGAAACGAAAATGAGCCAGCTGAAGCTCTAGCACGGAATGGATCCACCCATCAAGCAACACCAGCCGGCGTTTCCCTTCAGTGCCTCCGCAAGCCGTCAATCAAGCAAGCCTTCTCCAAAATCTGAGTCCATCTTCGTGCCGGCTCCTTCCGAAGCAGTCAGATCTGACTCGGGGGCTGCAGCAGCAGGCCCGGGGACTTCGGCAGGCGGCACGGGGACCGCAGCAGTCACACCCGGCCCGGGGACTTCACAACCCAGCCCGGGGGTTGCAGTAGTCGGCCCGGGGACTTCACCAAGCGGCTCGGGGACTGTAGCGGTCGCACCCGGCCCGGGAGCTGCACCAGTCGGTCCGGAAAGTTCAACGATGCAGCAAGCGGCAACCAACTCCAACCCGCTGCCTCCCAACCCTACCGCCCTAGTACAAGTGGCCATAGTGGCAGTAGAAGAAATTCAAGCACCATCATGGGCGCAGCCCATCCTCAAGTTTCTGGTGAACAGAGAGCTGTCGACCGATGAGATCTCGGCTCGGCAAGTACAGCGCCGAGCAGGAGCTTACACGATAGTAAGCAGAGAGCTTGTCAGACGCAGCGTGACTGGAGTCTTCCAGCGCTGCGTAGAACCAGAGAAGGGCCAAGCAATCCTCAAGATATCCACCAAGGCGAGTGCGGCCACCAGCAGCCTCTAGATGCCTTGTCGCCAAAGCTTTCCGCCATGGTTTCTTTTGGCCGACTGCTTTGGAAGATGCCAAGGAGTTGGTCAAGCATTGTAAAGGGTGCCAGAAGTTCAGTTCCAAGCAGCATCTACCAGCTTCTGCACTCAAGACCATCCCCCTCACTTGGCCCTTTGCCGTGTGGGGGCTGAACATGGTGGGACCTTTCAAGACAGCACGCGGCTGCATGACCATCTGCTCGTCTCCGTGGACAAATTCACCAAGTGGATTGAAGCAAAGCAAATCAAGAAGTTGAACGGTTCGACTACTGTGACCTTCATCGCAGATATCACCGTCCGATACGATGTGCCACACAGCATCATCACCGAGAATGGCACGAACTTTGCCAAGGGAGCCTTGGCCCATTTCTGCGTGAAGCAGGGTATCCGACTGGACTTAGCGTCCGTTGCCCATCCACAGTCAAATGACCAAGTCGAGCGAGCAAACGGCCTCATCCTCTCCGGCATCAAGCCTCGACTGGTCGAGCCACTGGAGCGGTCGGCCGACTGCTGGATCGACGAGCTGCTGGCCGTCCTCTGGAGCCTCCGCACCACTCCGAACAAATCAACCGGCTTCACTCCATTCTTTCTCGTGTACTGTGCCGAGGCCGTCATCCCAACTGACATTGAGTTTGACTCACCTTGCGTCACCATGTACACGGAAGTGGAGGCAAAGGAAGCACGAGAAGACGGTGTCAATCTGCTGGAAGAGGGCCGACTGTTGGCACTCAGCCGGTCCGACATCTACCAGCAGAGTCTGCACCGCTACCACAGTCGGAAGGTCAAGCCAAGATCCTTCCAAGAGGTAACCTTGTGCTCCGGCTGATCTAGCGAACAGCC
The DNA here is from genome assembly GCA_021605205.1 of Aegilops longissima. Lineage (NCBI taxonomy): Eukaryota > Viridiplantae > Streptophyta > Magnoliopsida > Poales > Poaceae > Aegilops > Aegilops longissima. The sequence continues at coordinate 560,588,590 of CM038676.1, read as the reverse complement.
GGCCAGCACAAGCTCTCGGCCCCTTGGGAAGGTCCCTTCATCATCAGCAAAGCATTGGGCAACGACTCCTACTAGCTCATCGACTTGGAGAAGCCCAGAGCACACAAGAGAGACGATTCGGGCAAGGAATCGGAGCGCCCATGGATTTGGGGAACGTGGTAATTTAAATTAATTCATACGCACACGCAAGATCATGGTGATGCATAGCAACGAGAGGGAGAGGTCGCATATGTACCTCAGTGAGACCATTGCTTAAAGCGCTATGACAACGCTGTTGATGTAGTCGACATCTTCACGACGACCGATTCTCAAGACTAAACGTGACGGCACCTCCGCGTTCAGCACACGTTCAGCTCGGTGACGTCCCGCGAACTCACGATCCAGTAGAGCTCGAGGGAGAGTTTCGTCGGCACGACGGCATGGTGACGATTTTGATGAAGCTACCACCGCAGGGCTTCGCCTAAGCACCGCTAAGATATGGCCGAGGTGGATTATGGTGGAGGGGGGCACCGCACACGGCTGGGAGAGATCAATGATCAACTTGTCTGTCCTTGGGGAGCCCCCCTCCCCACGTATATAAAGGAGGGAGAGGAGGCCGACCAACCTCTCTAGGCGAGACAAAAGGAGGGAGGAATCCTCGTCCTAGTAGGAGTAGGATTCCTCCTTTCCTAGTCCTACTAGGAGGGGAAGGAAGGAGAGGGGGGGGGGGGAGAAGGAAAGAGGGGGCGCAGCCCCTCCCCTAGTCCAATTCGGACTAGGCCCATGGGGCGCGCGCGGCCCGCCCTCGTGGCTTCTCCTCTTTCCCCCTAAAGCCCATTAAGGCCCATATGTACTCCCGTATTCCCGTAATTCCTCCGGTACTCCGAAAAATACCTGAACCACTCGGAACCTTACCGATGTCCGAATATAGTCATCCAATATATCGATCTTTACATCTTGACCATTTCGAGACTCCTCGTCATGTCCCGGATCTCATCCGGGACTCCGAACTACCTTCGGTACATAAAACACATAAACTCATAATACCGATCGTCACCGAACGTTAAGCGTGCGGACCCTACGGGTTCGAGAACTATGTAAACATGACCGAGACACGTCTCCGGTCAATAACCAATAGCGGAACCTGGATGTTCATATTGGTTCCTACATATTCTACGAAGATCTTTATCGGTCAAACCGCACAACAACATACGTTGTTCCCTCTGTCATTGGTATGTTATTTGCCCGAGATTCGATCGCTGGTATCTCAATTCCTAGCTCAATCTTGTTACCGGCAAGTCTCTTTACTCGTTCCGTAATGCATCATCCCGCAACTAACTCATTAGTCACATTCCTTGCAAGGCTTATAGTGATGTGCATTATCGAGAGGGCCCAGAGATACCTCTCCGACAATCGGAGTGACAAATCATAATCTCGATCTATGCCAACTTAACAAGTACCATCAGAGACACCTGTAGAGCACCTTTATAATCACCCAGTTACATTGTGACGTTTGGTAGCACACAAAGTGTTCCTTCGGTATTCGGGAGTTGCATAATCTCATAGTCATAGGAACATGTATAAGTCATGAAGAAAGCAATAGCAGTAAACTAAAATGATCAAGTGCTAAGCTAACGGAATGGGTCAAGTCAATCACATCATTCTCCTAATAATGTGATCCCGTTTATCAAATGACAACTCATGTCTATGGTTAGGAAACTTAACCATCTTTGATCAGCGAGCTAGTCAAGTAGAGGCATACTAGTGACACTCTGTTTGTTTATGTATTCACACATGTATTATGCTTCCGGTTAATACAATTCTAGCATGAATAATAAACATTTATCATGAAATAAGGAAATAAATAATAACTTTATTATTGCCTCTAGGGCATATTTCCTTCACAAATCTCGTCCGAAGATTTTACAGTTGATTCAGTATGTACCACGCTACCTTTTGTATTAAGCACTAAGACATCGGGTCCCTCGAGGAGCACTCGGGGGCTGCCCTTTTTATCTATATGATAAGTTCTATTCCTATGAGTATGTTATTTCATTATTCTGCCTGGCATCGGGTTCGACCAATCGGCCCGGGGGCTTGCTGCCTTGTACTATGTCAATGCTACCTGCAACCGGACAAGTAGTGTACCGGCACCTAAGCCCTGTCTTGCCACAAGCCACAGCTCGCAGAGCGATTGTCCGACTGGCAAGAGCCAAAGGCAAGGAACGGTGCCCACACAAAAAATGGCTAAGGACCAAAGCATTTGCATAGGCCGAGCCAGCTCCTCGCCCCGCCGATCAGCTATTGAGCAGCCGTCCGGCCGGTTTCTAACTTAATTTGCTTCGCTAAACCAACGGCTAAAGTACTTGCCTTCCCAAAACGGCCAAGTACTTGACCCAGCCGCAGACCGCAGATTGACTGTCCGGCTGGCAAGACGACGGCCAAGGGAAGGCGACAAGGGAAAAAGCCAATGGAGCAGAAAAGCAAGACAAGTCAGAAATCAGCAAAGACAATTTACATAGAAAAAGGCCCTCGGCCAGCATTAAACGGAGTTTGAATACACCCCCAGTGGGTGGAACTGCGTGAAGGTAACAATTTTGTTCAAGAGATTACAAATCAGGAAAAGAAAAGATAACTTGGCCGCCTAGGCCAGAGGAGCAGCAGCCGGGTCAACGGAGGTCGAGGCTCCGGGTGGTGGAGCGGCCACCTGATGGGTCTCGGCCTGGTCAGCGTCGGCAGCAGTCGGCTTGCCGGTGCCTGGTCGTTGGTCGAGACTTGGTCAGGCTGAGACCGGTTGTCGTCACCATCATCCGGTGCATCGTCTTCGTCGTCCTCATCCTCCTCATCCTCGCCTTCATCGCTGGAGGCGATCTCCTCCACCGAGTCCTCGCTGCCTGCTAGGTTCAGCCCGAACCAGTTGGGCGGCACCTCGACGCCCGCCTCAGCTAGCTCGAGGAGGAAGACACTGGTGTCCGTGTACTCGGCGATCTCCGCGGCGTGATGATAGAGCTTGGGCGCCACCGCCTCCAACTCTTCGCCGACTTCAGCATGAAGAGTGGCCAGCTGGTCCAGGTTCAGCCCAGGTTACCACCCCTTAATGAACTCCAAGGACCACCGTGCACCCGCCCGGGCGGAGGAGCCCTTCCTTGCCTCGATGCGACCGATGGCCACCTCCAACCAGTCGGACGGAGGTCCGATTGAGGGTGCGCACAACCGGAGCACCCGACCAGAGGGCAGAGACCACCTGGGCTCCGGTGTGCTGCAGACGGCGGAGAGCCCGATGCGCCGGCTGGAGACGAGCTTGGATGGCAAGCAGCTGCTCAACTAGGGTCCGGGGGGTGTTGGGCGCGATCGTGGCACCAGCCATCCTCCGCTCATCATGGGGAGCCTCGACGGTTTGGCTGGCGGCGACGGAGTAAACGAGGAAATACTCTGCACAAGAAGTAAAAAGAAGTATGAAGCCGGAAGCCGGCTCATGTGAAAAGACAGTAGGCGGAAGAAAGAGAAGGGCAACTCACCATCGAGCAGGTCCTCGATCTCGCCATAGCCGTCTAACAAGGCCTTCTCCTTCTCGACCCAGTTCAAGCGCTGAGTCTCGAACTCGGTCTAGAGGGCCTCCTCCGCATCCTTAAGCTTCTGCAGCTCCGCCTGATGCTTCTCCGCCTGGCAGCCAGCTGCTTGGCCAGGCGGTCATGCTCTTGCTCACCTTGCGGCGCTCCTCCTCCTTGGCGTGCAGTGGGGTCTGAGCCTCACCCAGTTGCTGCCGTAAGGTGGCGTTGGCTCCTGCAGAAGACAAGAAAGAAAAGAGATCAGCAAGTCAAGAAAGAAGTAGTTGCCGGAAGATCCGAACCGACTGCTCAGCGGTCGGCCCGAATCTCAGGGGCTACACCCCGCGGGTGCGTTGGCGCGTCCCCAAGAGAACGAAGAGCGGAGTGCTTACTCCGGCTGACGGCCAAGTTAGTGTTCCGCTTGGCCAGTTCCTGGAGCTGGGAGTTGAAGGCGGCCGCACGGATATTGTGGTAATCCTGCAACAAAGACAACAGAAGAAAAGAAAGGGTTAGCACTCGGAACTTACCTTTAAGTTCTCGAGTCACCGCCAAGAGTCGACACGGAACTCGGGGGTTACACTCTGGTGGCCAAGCACTTCACGTAAGAATTCAAGAAAACTACAAGAATCAGAAACAAGCGGTCAAGGAACATACCCGGACGACGGCGCGCGACGCCATAAACGTCTTCGTGTAGTTCTGGAGGGCGGTGCCTTGGGCCTGAAGCAGAGACTGGACTTCATGCGCAGCCTTGTTCAGGACGCTCATCGCACCCCTAGACGTCCACTCCCGCCGGACGACACTAGTGGCCTTGGCCTCTGGGGCCGGTGAGCTCGAGGCCCCGATCTCCTGAGGCCGGGGCGCCGAAGTCGCCTTCACCGCACGCCGGCGCGCTGGAGTGCGAACAACGGGGGTCGCCCCCACCACCAGCTCGCTGCCGACTTGAGGTGTTGGCGGCACGATAGGCCGACTGCCCTGGACCTCGGCAGTCGGCGCTTGCTGGAGCACCTCCGTCCTCAAGATGGCGGCATCTCCCCTTCCCTCTCCATGACCGGCTGCTCATCACTTGTTGCCCCAGTCAGCGCCGGGATCTCTGGAGCTGGCAGCACGGAGCGCAAGGGGACGACAAGCTACGGCGTCTGGTCGCACGTGGCCTTCTCCGCCCGCGCCCTGGCGACCGCGTCCGCACGCTCCTTAGCCGCGGCGTCGGCCTGGGCCTTGGCGATCGCGTTGGCTTCTTCCTGCGCCGCATTGGCCGCTGCCACCTTCTACCGCTCCGCCTCTTCCAACTCCTCACGCGCCTCCCGCGCGTTCCGCTTAGTTGCCGCCTGGAGCTCGGCGCGCGGGTCCACATCATGGGTGTTGGCGGAGCCCTCCGTCCACCCAATGATGGAGGCGGAGGTCGAACTTAGAGGGAGTTTGCAAAGAAGACAAAGGAAAACACAAGGAAAGACAAGCTCTTACACGGACACCGTCGCAAGTTGCTTCGGGGCCCTCTGGAACCAGGCCGCCTTCGCAGCGACCTCCTCCCGCCTGGTCGCTGTGGCCGTCCTCTTGGGTTTCTTCGGCCGGCCGCCTTGCAGCTGCGAGCCGCCTTGGCGCTTTGGTGCGCCGCCTGGTGCAGTCGGCGCTATTGAGGAGCTCCCCCCCCCCCCCGCCCTGTTGGCGATCGGCGGGCGACGCTACGTGTGCTCCTCCCCGTCGTCGTCTGGCCAGTCCTCGAGGCCGCCTCCTCCCCCGGAGCCGCCTGCTCCATCGCCACCGCCTGTGGCATCGTCTTATTCCCTGGCGGCCGGCCCCAAGACGAGGTCGTCTGCATCGCTCATGGCTCAGTCCGGCAGGTACTCCTGACCCTGCGCCAGGGCGTCGGCTGCCGGCTAGGTCGTGAGGAGCTGCGTCATAACCGACTAATCAGTCGGCAAAGCAGAGCCCGACAAACCAAAAAAAGACCAAGAGTCAAGAAGCTTACCGCAGGCGGCGGGTGTGCGCGGGAATACGGCCGCTTGCCGAACTGCCGCTCCGATTCCGAGAGTTTGCAGTTCGCAATCTCATTCACTAGGCGGACCACCTCCATAGCCGGCATCTCCCTCATGCTCATCCGACACAGGTCTCGATGCCCGCTAATCCGGCTGATCAGATGAGGCCGGCCTTGAAGAGGGAGAACCGACGCTCCACGAAGGCGGTTAGCAAGCCTGAGGCTTTGAGGCCCTTCAACTCCGCCATCACCTTGATCCGGGTGACGGCAGCAGCAGAGGCGGTCGACAGCGTCTTCGGCTTGAAGGTATAGTTGGAGCGGGGCTCGGCCGGCGGGCGGCTTCATAAGCCCGCAGGTTGACGAAGTCGATCGCCGGGTTGACGTCATTGACATAGAAGTCGATCACTCCATTGTATCATAATGTGCATCGTCGGGCAGGTAATCTCCAAGATTGGTACCGGGGAAAATCCCTGGAGGATTAGCGACGATATCGCTAGACACCTTGAGCGGGGGCACGATTGGTTCGCTTGTTCGCCGAGCTGGGCAATTTTTCCCAGCTCGTCGTTCTGCTAAACTTCGATCACTGCAAGTACTTCCCGACTGAGGGAGTCCTGGACTAGGGGGTGTCCGGATAGCCGAACTATCATCTTTGGCCGGACTCCTAGACTATGAAGATACAAGATTGAAGACTTCATCCCGTGTCCGGATGGGACTTTCCTTGGCGTGGAAGGCAAGCTTGGCGATACGGATATGTAGATCTCCTACCATTGTAACCGACTCAGGTAACCCTAACCCTATCCGTGTCTATATAACCGAGGGTTTTAGTCCGAGGATCTAACAACAATCATACCATAGGCTAGCTTCTAGGGTTTAGCCTCTCCGATCTCGTGGTAGATCTACTCTTGTACTACCCATATCATCAATATTAATCAAGAAGGAGTAGGGTATTACCTCCATCGAGAGGGCCCGAACCTGGGTAAAAACATCGTGTCCCTTGTCTCCTGTTACCATCCGCCTAGACGCACAGTTCGGGACCCCCTACCCGAGATCCGCCGGTTTTGACACCGACATTGGTGCTTTCAATGAGAGCTCCTCTGTGTCGTCATCTATAGGCCCGATGGCTCCTTCGATCATCAACAACGACGCGGTCGAGGGTGAGACTTTTCTCCCGGGACAGATCTTCGTATTCGGCGGCTTTGCACTGCGGACCAATTCACTCGGCCATCTGGAGCAGATCGAAAGCTATGCCCCTGGCCATCAGGTCAGATTTGAAAGCTTGAACTATACGGCCTATGTCCGCGGAGACTTGATCTCCGACGGATTCGAGCCACAGCCAAGCGCCACCAAGACCGCCTTGATGGGCACGATCTAGCTCGCCACCGGACAAAGGCCTCGAGGCCGCACTCAAGATCCGCCCGACCCTTAGCTCGAACCGACTTCGATCGAGGACGAGTGGTTGGACACCACCGGGGCTACGATCTCAACGGCAATTGAGCTCAACTCCATCCCTGTCTCTTATGAAGACCGTGACTCCAAGGTGCCGGACTCCTCTCCGACTCCAGAACCTCCGCGCCCCCGCCGACGAATCTGATTGGGCGAGGTCATGGAGTTCACCGCCATGACATCTTTTCAGCACTCGCCTTTGGCGACATCTTGAAATCACTAAAGTCTCTTTCTTTATCAGGAGAGCCCTGGCCGGGCTATGGTCAGGAAGGTTGGGATGCGGACGACGAAGAAATTCAACGCCCACCCACCACCCACTTTGTAACCACTATCGAAAGCTTACACGACGTGCTCGATTTCGACTCCGAAGACATCGACGGTATGGACGACGATGTAGGAGACAACCATGAACCAGCACCTATAGGATGTTGGACAACCACCTCATCCCATGATGTATACATGGTGGATACACCTAAAGGAAGTGACGATGAGGAACAACGGACACTACGGCGATAAATCCTCAAAAGCAGTCAAACGGCAACGTAAACGCCGCACCAAGTCCCGCCGACAAAGACCCAGCCATAGAGCAGGGCTTAACCGTGGACGCATTTAACATGCTATCGAAAGCAACCGTCCGAATAGGACAACTTGATAAACAACCCGCCCCGGCGAAGATAATAGTCCCGACGATCTCACACCGCACAAATTGTTGGAGCAGAAGAACTTCCACAAAGGGCTCGCGCCACTCGCGCAGTAGCCTGAAAAAAAGCAGAAGCGGAAGCTCAAACAGCGGAAGATGCACTCAGAATCGATGGAGCAAAGTATTCAACACCACAGACAAATACGACGACAAATACAACAAAGAGCTACCCAAAGAGAAAACTATGCCCGAATTTGATGAGGAGGCCGAGAGCCCTCACAATCAAAAATTAAGAAGGCCACCCGTCGGATGGATGACCCCACGGCAAAAAGAGAGCGCAAATGGCGCCAAGACACAAGCCGGTACGCGATCCGCATAAGGATTCACATCAAAAGGATGGCCCAGCTTAGGTCCATCTATGGGCCGAGAAAGCAAGCTCTTCAAAGCAATTCAACACGCCAAATATCCGAACATCACGTCACACCCAAATATAGGGGTGCCGCACACCCCCTGTGTTTCACCGATGAGGTGCTGGACCACGAATTCCCAGCGGGATTCAAACCCGTAAACATAGAGGCATACGACGGAACAACAGACCCTGGAGTCTGGATTGAGGATTACATCCTCCACATACACATGGTTAGAGGAGACGATCTCCACGCCATAAAATACTTACCCCTCAAGCTCAAAGGGCCAGCCCGGCATTGGCTTAAAAACCTCCCTAAAAATACCAATTGGAAGTTGGGAAGAGCTCGAGGATGCTTTTCGGGAAAATTTTCAAGGGACTTATGTCCGTCCTTCGGATGCAGACGATTTAAGTCATATAACTCAATAACCCGGAGAGTCAGCCCGCAAATTCTGGAACAGGTTCCTCACCAAAAAGAACCAAATATTCGACTGTCCGGACGCCGAAGCCTTAGCAGCTTTCAAACACAACGTCCGAGACTAATGGTTTCGCTGTAAACCTCGCCAGAGAAGCCGAGAACCATGGCTGCATTAATAAGCCTCATGACCCGCTTATGCTAGAGAGGATAGCTGGCTAGCAAGATGCAGTACCAGCGATCCAAGTACATCCGAAGTCAGGGATGGGAATGGGAAACCACGACGCAACAAGGACCAGCGCCGGATTAAGGGAGACGGTCCAAAGAGCGCGGCAGTCAACGCCGGATTCAAAAGCTCACGGCAGAACAATAAAAAACTGCCCCTTAAGGACAATAGCGATGAGCTATCCAACTTAAACAAAATCTTGGACAAGATATGTCAAATCCACAGTACTCCCGGGAAGCCTGCAAACCATACCCATAGAGATTGTTGGGTCTTCAAGCAGTCCGGCAGACTCAACATCGAACACAAGGGGCTCGACACACCAAGTGAGGATGATGACGAACCCCACAAGCATAGCACCGGAAAACAAAGAATTTCCCACAAGAGGATAAAACAGTAAACTCACTTCACGTGATAAAAGGGAAAAACAGAGCGGCGCCCATTAAGAGGCGCGCCGCACATACTACCCTAGTGGAGTACCAACACTGGTTGTCAAAACCAATCACCTTCGACCATCAAGACTACTCCGAAAGTATCCAGAACGCAGGATGGACTGCCTTGATATTGGATCCTATAATCGATGGATTCCAATTTACACAAGTCCTCATGGATGGCGGCAGTGATATAAACATGATATATCAGGACACAATCCGCAGGATGGGGATAGACCCAACCAAAATTAGCCATAGCAACACTTCCTTTCAAGGAATAATGCCAGGCAAATATGCCCATTGTGCGGGCTCCCTACTGCTAGAAGTTGTGTTCGGCTCATCCGGCAACTTCCGCCGTGAAAAGTTAACCTTCCACATCGCCCCATTCGAAAGTAGCTATCAAGCACTACTGGGGCGTGAAGCTATCGCCCGCTTTAACGCAATACCGCATTATGCATCTCTTACACTTAAAATGCTCGGTCCATGCGGCATCATCTCATTAAAAGGGAGTATTATGTTACTCGAGCACGGAAGAACGTGAGACTGCTTTGACAACCCCACACCAATCCGCCCGCTAATCAAAGCACCTGAATAGGTAATTCAAACCCGGACACGGCTAGACGAGTCCGGCGCCTACTAGCGCATACCCCATACAAGGGCTGCACGACGCAACAAGAGATAATAAAGCTCAATCTTATTCACCTTCCAAACCGTACTCTGTTTATTTAATATAAAGTACATTTCTCGCATGATATTTTTTCTTTTCAACTAAGTTCTTCTTTACAGATGAACACCTGCTACACCTGGCCCGTGATACGGCACAACGGAGACACAGCCCAGACGCAGCAGGGACCCGTCGCAAGGATTCTTTTCAGATTAAGACCCTGCGTAAACCTTTTTTACTGTCTCTTGTTGATACACATCCCCCGGTTTCTTACTATAGCCGAGGAGGAGGCTGGCATTTTGGCATCGGCCGCACCAGAATTTTTGCACGCACTGACACTAGGGGCTTAGGCATTATTCTGCCTGCTTATAAAGACCGAATACCTTAGGGAGTGTTCGGCGCCTCGAGTTAGGCCTTATATACATCAGGTCCGGATCATGTCTTTGGTCAAATGTTGGGTTTGCCCGCCCCATGTTTTGGTACCTTACGCTTCGCTATATCGGCTAGGGTAGCACCGGGAGAACCACCGCGATTGTGCCCTGCTGAGCTAGGTTGAGCACCTCGGAGAAAGCTAAAACTGATCGTCATGATATAGCGTGAGACTGGTCAACCACACGATGACCCAGCAGAATGTTTAGAATTCCCGATTGACGAAGGGTCGCTTCGGTCAGGCACATACGCGCCTCAATTCGAGAGAGCGCGGTGCCCCTAGGGGCTATATAGTAGCCCCACCATCGAGCTCCTATGGCTAAGTGAAAGTGATAAAGCATTATAGTCCGTTGCCTAGTTTGCTACGCTATCACCTCCTTCACAGGACCAAGACGTTGGATTATGTGAAAATGCGCCTTTTTGTAAACACCCCGCACTAGGTGCGTAAGTCAAGACTGCCATCTTTCAGGTTATATACACATATACATCAACGGTCAGACAGAGGCGCTTTTAATACTTGAACGCACAAGTATAAAAAGCTCTTATATTATATTGAAACATTGTTTTCACAAATCATACATGTCATTTAAACATAATATCCTTCGAGAACTGCGTCTCTACTAAACGAGCGCCCTGTAGGACTTCCTCAAAATAGTGCTCGGCAGGTACTCGGCTTCCGTCCGAGTCTTGGGATGCAACGTCGGTGGCCTTCATCTCCGCCCAGTATGTCTAGACACGAGCAAGGGCCATCCGCGCTCCCTCTATGCACGCCGACCGCTTCATTGCGGCCGACACGCTGCACCGCACCAAGGAACTGCTGCACTAAGCTTAAAATAACTCTTCGCTGGGTCCGCCTCGCCACAGATGAGTCATGACATGCTTCATGGCAAGTCCGGATAATCGATTCAGCTCGGCCCATTCGGCCAACCGATCGGTCAACGGAAGAGGACGCTCCGGACTATGGAATTGCGACCAATATAGCTCTTCCCTTATGTGCCCCTTCTGGCCTCGGAAGTGCTCAGACTCACGTCCGCAGCGCTCGCCGCTAAGTCCAGATAAGCATCCTCCGAACTCCACAACTTGTACAACTGAGCATACTTCGGATCCGTGAACTTCCTCCGCAGCAGAAAAGGCTTTCCAGCAGCAACATCCACAACCTGACGCAACTCCTCCTTTGCAGCTCTCATTGCGGAGCGGGCATCCTTGGCTTCGGCGGTGGCCTTTTTCAGGTCCTCTTGCTCCGCTTGACATTCTTTTTCAAGAACCCCGCAGCGGTCGGTAGCATTCTTCAACTTTATGGCCATATCGGCCATTTCCTCTTGCTTCGGCAAAGGAGCAGCCCGCTCGCTTTTAGCTCTTCGCCGCCTCTTAAAGCAGCGGCACCGCTCGCATCAAAAGCATGCAAGTAGTAAAGCACGGGCGCAAGCTCCCTTACCAGGTGTCCGCGGAGAAGTCGTGATACCTTGTGACTCGTCAAACCGCTTATTGACCAACGCGATGTCCGTGATCCGCTTCGCTGTTGCCGCTTAGTTCGACAATTCTTCATCCGGCTGGCCACCGGACGCCCGCCACCTATTTATGAGCGGCGAATGTTATAATCTGAGATTATGATCCTCGCACGCTGTCAATTTTGACAACATACCGAGTCTCAGGGCTACTATCTATCCAGGCGATTCTATATGCATAGCTGTCGAAGGTGCATCATTTTTATGCGATTTCAACCCCGCCAAGAAGCTTCGACGGCTTCATGCAATCCGCCTCAGCGGATGCAATTCTTTCAATCACCGTACCCATTAGCACGCGGTGATCTTCTGAGATAGCCGCTCGCCCGAGCAGATCCTTCAGCTCCTCCGACCGCACGCCACTTGGCGCCGGACCTTCCATCCCCGCCGGACTTGGGGAAACCCTCCACAACGACACCACAGGGTCGTCCGCCTCGCATGAGGGTGCGACAGGTGGGGCGCTTTCTCTCCATCATCTCCGGAAGAAGATCCTCAAGACGAGCTCACTGAGAAGGGCTGAGATCCGTATTACAAGGTACAATTTCGTTATCTTCGTAAATAAATACAGGATGTTCCTTATTTACAAGACCCCTTCTTTTTACTTACGGCTCATTGAGGGCTGATCCTTGGGGAAATAGTGCGGTTGGGTTACTTCCCAGCGCCGGACTCTCTGACGAAGATTTATTTCCCCTCTTCGAGGCCTTGACCTCCGGATCTTCCGGCGGTCCTCTCTCTCCTTGGAGGGTGGGATTTTTATCCTCCTTCCTCGGAAGCCTCCTTCATGGAGGCAGTTGCTTCCCTGCTCCCCCTTCGCTTTTTTAAAAGGCGCGCCTTCAACATGTTGGTCAAGATGGGATCCGCGTGGTCTCTCGGGAGGGAGCCGACACCTTATCAACTTTGCTTTCGCTGTCCACTCCTGCTCAAGAAACAGCTCCTTTAAGGGCAAGTCTATGATAAATGAGCGGACAGCCTGTGACGGATACAGGACTACGATTTGAGTATCCGGGCGATTGTAGCTTAGTCCTGCGCCCTCACCAGGTCCGACACTTCTCTTGTGATCCAAGAACAGTTTATACATCTCCACGGGTGTCGCACTCCATAAAATGTTGGAGAGCTCGTGGTCCCTCCGGATTGAATTCCCACGGAGGGGGCGACGCTTGCAAGGCGTAGGCGCCAGATCAACATAACTCTGCGCCATCGCGACCAGATTGATCTCTATTTCTTGGAGGTCTCGAATACGGCCCTGCAACAGAGGAACGTCCTTGGACGGCCCCTAGTCGAGCCCCTTGTTGACCCATGACGCTAGCCGCTGTGGTGGACCTGAGCGGAAGGCAGGAAGCGCCACCCATTTGGTGCCCCTGGGAGTGGTGATATAAAACCACTCCCATTGCCACAAACCAAGCTCCTCTTAAAAAGATCCCTCGGGCCACGGAGCATCAGCACACTTGCTTATGACCGCCCCTCCGCACTCTGCTTGTTGCCTCTCGATCATCTTCTGCTCCACCTTGAAGGTCTTGAGCCACAATCCAAAGTGAGGGGTAATTGGAAATCCAGCCCATAATAAAACATGAGCCCCCGCACAAAGGGATCCGTCGGGAAGCCTAAACCCCGAAGGAAGTGAGACACAAACACGACACTCTCTCCGGGCTCGGGAGTGGGAATGACCTGCCCTGGAGCAGGCAGCCTGTGCGAAATCTCGCCGGTTAGATACATGGCGTCTCGCAGCTGTAGCACATCTTCTTCTGTGACAGAAGAAGACATCCATCGGCCGAGCTGGTTGGAGCCGGACATCGTCGAAGGTCCGAAGCGCCTAAATCTGAAGCTTTGGGTGTTAGAACTCGAAGCGCGAGGCGAACTCGATGGAGGGTGTAAAATAGAAGAGGGCCTTGGTCTGATTATAAAGAGGTTATACCAAGAGCCCTCCCCGTGGTCGATTGGAACTCGCCTTCGGTAGAGGAGGCGTGCCAACGGGCATGGTTGGGTTACCCACGTCCATATTGATGGGAATCCCGGAATAAGGGGGCGCGATCTACGCTTTGATAAAGACGTGCCAAGGAAACCGCCTAGCTAAACGCGCTAAGGTGGAACACTAAAAAACGATTCATATAAAGGCATGGCCGTGGTGTGATGCCACGCCGCGGAATACGTCAGCAGATCTGTGCAAAAATTATTCTCTCTACGGTGGTATGTGGAACTTGTTTTGCAGAGCAGGACACTATCCTTGTGTTCAAAACCTTCTATGAAGTATTCGGAGGAGCAACCCGCCTTGCAATGCCGAAGACAATATGCGCGCTGGACTCATCGTCATTGAAGCCTGGTTCAGGGGCTACTGAGGGAGTCCTGGACTAGGGGGTGTCCGGATAGCCGAACAATCATCTTTTGCCGGACTCCTAGACTATGAAGATACAAGATTGAAGACTTCATCCCGTGTCCGGATGGGACTTTCCTTGGCATGGAAGGCAAGCTTGGCGATACGGATATGTAGATCTCCTACCGTTGTAACCGACTCTGTGTAACCCTAACCCTATCTGGTGTCTATATAAACCGTAGGGTTTTAGTCCGTAGGACGAACAACAATCATACCATAGGCTAGCTTCTAGGGTTTAGCCTCTCTGATCTCGTGGTAGATCTACTCTTGTACTAACCATATCATCAATATTAATCAAGCAGGAGTAGGGTATTACCTCCATCGAGAGGGCCCAAACCTGGGTAATAACATCGTGTCCCTTGTCTCCTGTTACCATCCGCCTAGACGCACAGTTCGGGACCCCCTACCCGAGATCCGCCGGTTTTGACACCGACACCGACCGCTCTGCTTTGATATATGACCTTTCAATAATGCGCTCATAGTTGGTTTTTGGCGAAGACGGTGGTGGTTACTTTAGGGCATCAATAGTGCGCTTTGCTTTCACCGCATCTATCTTCTCCTCCGAAGGTGGATGATTCTTAGCTCTTTGCGTTTAAAAGAAGTCCTTCACATAGGCTTGACAGATCTCCTCATTTTCCTCCGCGGTCATTGTCAGAGTAAATGACCGTGGGTAGCCTCATCAGCCTCCCATGGTATTTCAAGACATCGGGGCCGGCTGCGCCCTTGAAGAATCAGAGACCGAAGGCCGCCTTCTTGGGGCCGGCTGGTCCATACGGCCGGCTTCCAGAAGGCGGCAAAGCACAGCAGACGATCGCTGAGCGGGCCGACTCCTAGCAGGCGGCCCCTAGAGAAGCCGGCTCCTAGCAGGCAGCCCCTCCACCCCCTTGAAGTTTGCACCACATTAAGAAGACGAGACGGGGCATGGCTACAGTGCAACCTGCCACTCCAGAATCCAGGGCGGAGCGTGGCTACAGTGCGGCATACTGGGCGGACATCCCCCACCTGGGGCGACATTGTTGCCACGTAGCCCATGACATCACCATGGCAGAGAGGGCGATGCTCCCACTACGGGCTGTCGATACAACCCACACGCGGCGGGCCCTATCTGTCAGTGAGAAGCCAGAGGGCAGTGAGCCCGGACCAGTCGGCACGAGGGGAGGCCGACTCCCAGCAGGTGGCCCTCTCCCTCCCTCAAAGTCCATGCGCCATTAATCATAAGAGATGGAGAGTGGCTACCGTGATCGCCCGCCAGGCGGCGGTACTGTAGCCATGCCTCCCCGACAAAGCACACATCATCAGTGGCATTGCCACTGTACTAAGCAACCGGCAGGACCCGCCAGCGGCCGGCACGGCCTATTGGCTAAGTACGAGACATATAGCAGGGGCCACCAGGCGGCGGGCCCCAGCGGCCGGCGGAGAAGCCGGCGACCACCGACACTGATGGCCGGGTCCTACACCAGGATGGATTACCATTGTACCCCTAGGGGGTAGGCCTATACAAACCCCCAGGGCACCCATGCAAAGGGGTCATCCTCGTTCAGACCTTAGTCCACCCACATCCACATATAGAGAGAGGAAGCTAGGGCTAGCCTTGTTCTTCTTCCCCCTCTAGAGAAACACCTCAAGGAGCAAGCTTGTAGCTACCATTGTTGCTTGAGTGATCGTGCGGAGACCCCGTAGAGCAGGAGTAGGGGTGTTATCTCCTAGGAGAGCCTCGAACCTGGGTAAGATTCGCCGGTGGGCATGTTTGCGCCTTATCCCGTTTCCAGGCACCGGCGACGTATTATTAGTCACCTCCATGATAAGCCATCCTTTGGCATATGTCGCACGACACCCCCGATAGTCATCTCGTATGGTAACTTCTCTACAGGCTTGAGAGATGGACCGAATCGGTATTGCCTCCTGGATCTAGCTGTACAGCTAGACGCCGGAGCAGACGGAGCGGCTGCGGCTGTCTTCTTTCCTTGCTTATGAGGCGGAGAATAAGGACTACGACGCGCCGGAGCAGCCGGAGCGGCGGCAGCTCTCTTCTGCCCTTGCTAACGAGGCGGAGGAGGAGGCGGGCTGCTCGGACGCATCGGTGCAGGCTGAGAAGGAGCCGGAGTGCCACCACGCGCCGGAGAAGGAGGTGGAGTGCCCTGCTCACTCGCCGGAGGAGTAGGCAGAGGAGGAGGTGGAGTGCCCTGACTCGCCAGAGGAGGAGGAGGCGGAGGCGTCCAGTTAGGAAGGTTGATGAACTCCTTCCGCCATAGGCATGGAGTCTTCAGAGAAGAACCCAGCCGAGTCTCCCCTTCACCGGTAGGGTGGTCAAGCTCGAGCTCCTCAAATCCCTCTGTTATTTTATCCACCATCACCCTAGCATATCCTTCTGGAATCGGCCGGCAGTGAAAAGTTGCGCCAGGTTCAGGAGGTGCAACAGAGCCGACAGCCGCCTTAACTTTGAATTTCTGCCATTGCGTCATAAGGTGGCAATGTTGAGACTCCGTGATAACATCCACGGGGTAGCTAGCAGGAGCCGTGAAGACAGGCACCTGAAGCAGCTTGGTTGAAGCCATGCTGCTTATCCACTGAGATGGCGGGGTAGCTTCGGGGGTAACCTCGGCAGGTCGCTTGGTGTGAACTACTTCTCGTTCCTCTAGCGCTTATACCCTTTCGTGCAGCTTTTGCAGTTGGGTCAGCTCCACTTACCTCTTCCTCTCCCGGCCTTTGTAACCGCCTGCATCAGGAAACCGAGCCTTCCATGAAACGGAGCCTGGCGTGCCTCGTGTCCGTCCAGGATTCTCAGGATTCCCGAGGGCCTGTGTGAGCTCATCGTTCGCTCTATCGGGAATGAACGTCCCTTCCTACGCTGCGGCTATATACTCTTGAAGCCTCGTGACGGGTATTCTCAGTTGCTCGCTCGTCCAAATGCACTTCCCTGTTTCAGGGTCCAACGATCCCCCAACCCCGAATAAAAAAGTCCTTGAACGGTCTGGCCAGTGCAATGTCTCTGGTTCGACCCCTTTGTCAAGCAGGTCATTCTCAGCCTTGTCCCACAATGGCTAGGCTCTGAGGTAGCCACCTGATCCCGTCCGATGGTTATGCTCCTCCATTGTTCGATCACCGTAGCCTGCTTCACCCTCTCCTTCCAGACCATCGGTGTCGTTGAGATACGACAAGACATCACCTCCGGCTGTGATTATGTCCCCCAACACCTGTTCTGCTTCCTTGTCTCGGCCGTGCTCCATAGTTTCTGCGAATATTACAACATGGCAATTATTATGCAAACATGACAGATGGATATATTAGTGGCAAACGTAGACCTAGCTAGCTAATCACAACAAGGAATCATATTAGTGGCCTCGACGCTTCTCTAGGGTTTGGGGTGGCCTCGGCAACGCTTCAAGGATTCGGGGTGGCATCGATGACAACGCTCTTTTAACTTGGTAAATTTGGGTGGCCTCGGCGGAGCTTCTAGGGTTTGGGCCGGACCAACTCTCTCATGATTGTCCGACGTCCGGACCGACAAGGGATTTAACAAAATGGTGCCATTCTGGATGTGCAGAAAATGGTCCATATTTTTCCTGATCTCATTTACCCTTCTATAAGTCAAGTTGTCTAGTGTCAAAGAATTTAAGAAAACCATGACTTCATCATTAGCTAGAAATGACAGGCGCTTAATGGTACGAAGCTCTTCAAAGGTGTTTTGGAACGGAGTTCCCGGTAGAATAATTCGCTTTTTGGTACAAAGTTCAGCAAGAGCCTTCCGAATATCGCTATTTGGAAGGCCTTTGCTGAAATTTGTACGAAAAGGAGGATTATTCTATCAGGAACTCCGTTCCAAAACAACTTTGAAGAGCTTCGTAGCATCATACGCCTATTAGTTCCAACTAATGATGAAGCCATGCATTTCTTCAATACTTTGACAAACAACATGACATGTAGATGAATATATATGGATGGGATCATAAAAAAATTGGATCAACTTGTGCACATCCATAATGGGGGCATTCTTGATAAATCTTGACCCTCGACCCCTGGACGACCCTCGACCCTAGACCTCTTGGCATAAGGCAACCTGTCGACCCCTCGGCGATCCTCGACCCTCGACCCTCGACCGTTCGGCGATCCACGACCCTCTACCCTAGTTCCCGACCCTCGACCCCCTCATGTCACATGTGTATAGTGTCAAAGGATTCAACAAAACCATGTCTTCAGCATTAGGCGAAAGTAACAGGCGCATGATGGTACGAAGCTCTCCAAAGTTATTTTGGAACGGAGTCCTAGATAGGATAATTCGCTTTTTGGTACAATGTTCAGCAAGAGCCTTCTGAATCTCGCTATTTGGAAGGGCTTTGCTGAAATTCGTACCGAAAGACGAATTATCCTATCTGGGACTCCCTTCCAAAATAACTTTAGAGAACTACGTACCATCATGCCCCGGTTACTTCCGGCTAATGATGAAGCCATGGATTTCTTCAATACTATGACACTAGGCAACGTCTCGACCCCTCGGCGATCCTTGAACCCTCGACCCTCGACCGCTCGGCGATCCACGACCCTCTACCCTAGTTCCCGACCCTCGACCCCCTCATGTCACGTTTGTCTAGTGTCAAAGGATTCGACAAAACCATGTATTCATCATAAGCCGAAAGTAACAGGTGCATGATGGTACGAAGCTCTTCAAAGTTGTTCTGGAACGGAGTCCCAGATAGATAAGTCGGCCGATTTACAACGCCGCGGCCGACTTATCTGTCTGTGGCGCTTCTGAAGCCGCAGTCGTCTTTGTCGCCCGCCTCTCGCGGCCTGGTCTATTCCTTCTTTTTTTAATCTATTTTTTCTTCTCCTCTATTCCTTCTTTTTCTCCTCTTTTTTTTCCATCTTCTTCCTCTTCTTATTTTTCTTCTTATTCCTTCTTCCTTCTTCCTCTTTTCTTGTTTCCTTATTTTCCTTCCTTGACAACTGTCGGGGATATACCCCGCGACGTAAACCGGCCGGAAGTATGACCCGGCTTGTCTTGGCGACTTACTAATGACCTGCCCGGACTGGATGATTCACCGGTGACCCGGCGAGCGGGATAAACGGATGACAAGGCCCAAGGCCTAGAAGACCGGTTCAACTATGGTGGGCCGGTTTAAGAGGAAAGGCGTGAGGAATATTTGTCGTACAAGGAGTTAAGACCTGGACTCGCATCCGGTTTGTATTAGAGATAAACTAGTCCTAATCCTAATAGGACTCCACATGTAACCCGTCCCTCTAACATATATAAGGAGGGGCAGGGCTCCCCAACAGGGAGAAGGAAAAACAAGCAATAATCTCTAGGGCTAAACACAACTAGAGGAGAGCCGGTTTACCGGCGACCCCCTCATGATGATAATGAGACCTAGCCACAAACAACATGTAGGGCTATTACTGGATGATGTTTAGCGGGGCCCGAAGCTGTCTAAATCCTTGTCTTGAGTTGCGTCTCTCGATTCTGCTCAACCCCTCTCAAGCTACCACATAGATGCGTTGGCCTAGCGACTAAGTCCTGACACTAAGGACATCTGCCGTGACATAACCACGACAGTTGGCGCCCACCATGGGGCCCGCGCATGGTGGTGTTGAGTTCTTGGAGGGATATCAACCAGGGATCAAGAAGCTCGCAGTTTTGATCGGATAAAGAAGAGCAGGCGCAAAAAAGTTCGCATCATTTTCGAGTTCGTCAATCATGGGCGAAAGGATACAATCTGTCCACCGCCACAATCTTGTAATCCGCCTAGACCAAAGGAAATTCAATCTCCGTGGTTGCATTATCCTACAAGGGCACGCGAGTCCCAAGAAGATTCATCGCGGCAGTAGCAGGCAGAACCAAAAGAGGTTTTGTCATTGATGTTTTCCATGAGAAGGAAGAAATTGTTTAATCAGACTAGAGGGAGTACTAATCCACGGAAGAATCAATCAGCAAGTCACATCAATATACAGTAGCAAATACGTCCAACCGGTGTCAAGTCAAGATCGATCTGGCAGGAGACCTCATCTGGCAGTACTACTTTTTCACAAAAGGGAAATCTGGCCCGTGAAAAAAAAGGAAGGAAATCCACGACCCAAAGAGGGACGTGGGACACAGACTCCGTTTCGCCTCGCTGGCTTAACATAGGACATGGAATCGGTTTCGCCTCGCTAGCCACCGCACTGGCCTCGCCTCCACCTCTGCCGCACATCATCGCAGTCTTGAGTCGCCGCCTCCGTGGCTGGCCTCGCCTCGCCCTCGCGGAGTCCCTAGGCCCAGCTCGCATCCGCCGCGGTTGACCCGGCCCTTCAAGATCTAGAAGTGGCCCGCGTCAGTACAGGAAAAAGAAGAAAAGAAACCATGAAGAAGCAATCAGAGTATTCAAAGTCGCTGCCTACGGACGTAATCAGGTGCACTCGTCCCTGTTAAATTGCTCTGCGTATTAAATTTGCATTATACAAAACATATGTGGTCTGATCGTGCTATTTTATACTCGCAGATCTATTCAGCTCAAGAGTTTTTGCTGGCGTTTTTTATTGTGTCGTTTCCAACAATCTTCCAAGTCGCCGCTTTGCTGGCCCTACAGCCCTAAAACCACCGGCTGCCATCACCAGATCCGCTCGTTCGTTGGTTCCACTCCGCTACGCTGGAACCGTCGCGTTTAAACCGCTGCCTTCAGGGGAACGCCAGCTTCATGTCTCGAGGGAATCGGTACCGCTGCTACTGTGTCCTACAAGATCTAAGTAATAAACCAACATGACTAGTGCGGGTACTCCTTATTGGGCTGATTTTCTTCGGAGATCAATTTGCATGGAGTACACATATGTGGAGACCAGCTACGCGCTAATGGCCACGCCCACATGCGTCCAAAAAATAAATCAGGTGTTATTTCTCCTATGCATTTTCTTAGCATATTTTAATTACTCTGAGAACAACTACTCTGCTCTACGGTATTTTTTATACGCAGGAGAATTATTCATTACAAAGTGGTGTTATACCACGGATGAACGTTCGGCTGTACCGCGCGGCTTCATGGACAGGCTTGTCATGGTCCGATTTACATCAACGCGCCGGCCGACTCGCCCGTCCGCGCCGCATTACAGCGCCACCGACGACTTGCTCGCCCACCCTCGTGACCGGTTCACGCGTCCGCATCGGCTTAAAACGAGGAGGACAATTTGCTCGTCCGCACCGGCTTACAACGCTGCGGCCGATTCATCTGTCTGCTCCTGCGGCCGATTCACCAGTGAGTGACTTCGGTTTCACCTAGTGATCATCAACTTCATGGCGGATTGTTTTCGGCCTAAACACATCAGGTGATATCCATCTAAAATATATTTTTAGCACCTATTATTTTTGTCAAAGAACAGTTTACCTTTGCCTTGGTCTGCAGTATGTTTATGCAGGACAATTGTTCACTGCAAAAGCTATAGCTGTGTCATGGATGTATAAACTCGCGCCACCATTATAAATGCGCTAGTATCTTATCAGGCCATCAAGCTCGATGAATATATATGCAAACTGCCATTCTGCAGACCGGTTTACATCAATATGACGTCACTAATTCGCCCATCCATGCCGGTTTACAACGCCGCGGCCGACTTATCTGTCTGTGGCGCCTCTGAAGTCGCGGTCGTCTTTGTCGCCCGTCTCTCACGGCCTGGTCTATTCCTTCTTTTTTTAATCTATTTTTTCTTCTCCTCTATTCCTTCTTTTTCTCCTCTTTTTTCATTCTTCTTCCTCTTCTTATTTTTCTTCTTATTCCTTCTTCCTTCTTCCTCTTTTCTTCTTGCCTTATTTTCCTTCCTCGACAACTGTCGGGGATATATCCCGCGACGTAACCCGGCCGGAAGTATAACCCGACTGGTCTTGGTGACTTACTAATGACCTGCCCGGACTGGACGATTCACTGGTGACCCGGCGGGCGGGATAAACGGATGACAAGGCCCAAGGCCCAGAAGGTCGGATCAACTACGGTGGGCCAGTTTAAGAGGAAAGGCGTGTGGAATATTTGTCGTACAAGGAGTTAAGACCTGGACTCGTATCCGGTTTGTATTAGAGATAAACTAGTCCTAATCCTAATAGGACTCCACATGTAACCCGTCCCTCTAACTTATATAAGGAGGGGCAGGGCTCCCCAAGAGGGAGAAGGAAAAACAAGCAATAATCTCAAGGGCTAAACACAACTAGAGGAGACCCGGTTTACCGGCGACCCCCTCATGATGATATTGAGACCTAGCCACAAACAGCATGTAGGGCTATTACCGGTTGATGTTTCCCGGGGCCCGAAGCTGTATAAATCCTTGTCTTGTGTTGCGTCTCTCGATTCCGCTCAACCCCTTTCAAGCTACCACATAGATGTGTTGTCCTCGCGACTAAGTCCTGACACTGAGGACATCTGCCGTGACAAAACCACGACAACTACCCTAACCCTAAACAGTATAACTAACGTCAACAACTTCGCTTGCATACATATGAAGAAATATGATTGATCATCTAAGAACAATATAAAAACATTATATGATATATGAACAAAAAAAATTACATCTATGAACAAAAAAAATCATATGATTATATATATATGCAGAAAAAACATCATATATGATGACGCTGAACAAAAAATCATCATATATACTCCATACATCAACATTACATGTACATCAACATATATGCAAAAAAACATATATGCATACGACGACCACGGCGGCGGGCGGTGGCGAGGGGCAGGGCAGGGGCGTGGGGGCTCACTAGGGGCAGTGTCGGCGACGGCGCGGACAGGGCGGCGCGACTGGGCGGTGACAAATAGGGCAGCGCGGGCGACGCTGTCGGGCATGGGCGGCAAGGCGACGTGTGTCGGGCAGGAGCGCGGTGACTACGTCGGGGCAGGGGAGCGCACGGCGATGGTGTTGGCGCAGGGGAGCGCGCGGCGACATCATCGGGGCAGTGGGAAGAATAACTGAATTGAGACCAATGCATTGGTCCTCAGCAGGCACCAACCGACCATGTTACTTTAGTCGGTTGGTGCCACCAACCGGGACCAAAGGCCGCCAGCAGCCCAAAGGGCGGGAAGCAGAGGCCTTTGGTCCCGGTTGGTGGCACCAACCGGGACTAAAGGTGGGCATCGGTCGCAGTTGGTGGGACGAACCGAGACCAAAGGTGGGCATTGGTCCCGGTTCGTGCCACCAACCGGGACCAATGGCCTTGCACAGCGGCGTGGTGGTGGGAGTTTAGTCCCACCTCACTAGTTGAGAGCGCCCAACACCTGATAATAAGCTCCGTTGCCTCCTTCCTCTCGAACTCCTCTAAACTTCAGGCCTATGGGTCTAATGTGACACTGCTTCGCCTGTGGGCCTGCTGGGCCTTCTGCGGGCCTGAATCCTAGCCCAACTAGTTGGGTTTCTAGTTGTATTCAGGCCGTGGTGGCCTAGTAGGTGGCATTTTTTTTAATTTTTTTCCAGTTTTTTTGTTTTGTTTGTTGCTTTGTTTTTTTATTTTATTTCCACTTACAACAAAATACTTACTGTTGCTATTTTTATTTATTTTATTAAGGTTCATTTATTTTATTTTACTATAGTTTATTTTGTTTTATTTTATTTTGTTTCTACTTATTTATTTTATAAATGTTCATTTTACTTTATTTTGTTTCTACTTATTTATTTTATTTTAGTTTATTTTATTTTGTTTCTACATATTTATTAAAGTTTATTTTGTTTCTACTTATTTGTTTTATTTTCTTTTTTGCTGTTACAAAGGCATTTCATTTAGTACCGGTTCTAAGGCT
Organism: Aegilops longissima; assembly: GCA_021605205.1. Lineage (NCBI taxonomy): Eukaryota > Viridiplantae > Streptophyta > Magnoliopsida > Poales > Poaceae > Aegilops > Aegilops longissima. The sequence continues at coordinate 560,564,818 of CM038676.1, read as the reverse complement.
AGGGCCCCACGAGCACCTTTAGTACCGGTTCGTGGCATGAACCGGTAATAGAGGTTTTTAATTGATTCTTTCTGCAGCTGTTTTTTAGTCCCACCTCACCAAGCGGGAGGCACTCACAGAGGTTTATAATCCCTGAGTGCAGAGACGATGAAGGATAGGCGCAATGCTCACCTACATGTTGCTTAGCTTTAGGCCTAGAAATGGTGTAGACTGCACGGAGCTATGCGTATTTTCTCAAGGCCTGGAGCTAAGCAACGTGAGGTGAGCATTGTGCCTCTCTTTTATTTTTAATAACGTATTACAACTCCGGACTTTTTTGTGTTCAGAATGCACCATTCAAAGCCATGTCATGAACTTTCAAACCTTTCTCACATAATGAACTCTGAAAAGGTTGAAAGTTGGCATGGTATCATTATTTCACCCACATAGCATGTGCAAAACAAGTAGAGAGGGTTACGGCAAAAACTGGATGCACTTCGTGTACAAAACTGACAATCTCTTTCGAAGTATCAGGGTTTCATACGGAAACTCATCTGTTACAAAAGGGTTTTCATTTTTTTGAACTTATTTGAACTCCAGACTTTTTCTATGTTCAAAATGCACCACTACGGGAAACAGCTAATTTTCCGTCAGGGGATGTCTTTGCCGTCAGCTTTTCATCGGGCAGACGGCAAAGAAAAGGTTTGCCTTCATCGACAGACGACAAAGAAAAACTGACGGCAAAAAAAAACTTTGTCGTCTGCGAAAAAAACACAGACGGGAAAGAGCTCACTTTGCCGTCTACAACAAAAATCACAGACGGCAAAGCATCTATGTCGTCTGTGTTTTCTTTGGTAGACAGCAAAGAATCTTTGCCGTATGTGTTTTTTTGGCAGACGGCAAATTGAGCTCTTTGCCGTCTGTATTTGTTTTCGCAGATGGCAAAGAAGAAGTACACCACGCGGATCCATCACACGGATTGATGACTTTGCAGCATCTGAAGCGCACATCCCACCCACTCAGGACCAACGTACGAACGCCCCAACCCACCCCACCACGCACGCTCCCCAACCCACGACCCCACCCATGACCCTACGCCCGTACCTGCCCCACCCACGATTCCCATCTCCTTCTCCCACGTGCCGCCTCGTCTCTCCATCTGCAAGAGAATTAGCACGCCGCTAGCCAGTGCCCTCCTCCCTCCTTCTCCCCTGAGAGCAGCCACACGCCGCCGGCCAACGCCGCCCGCCCGTCTGGCGCACCCGTCCAGCGCCCGCCCATCCTCGAGAAACCGTATGCCGTGGCCAGCGCCCGCCCATCCTCAAGAAACCGTATGCTGTGGCCAGCGCCCGCCTGTACATCCGCCGCCACGCCCGCATCCGTCCGCCACCTCGCCGGCGCCGTGTGAAGCTCCACCCCTCGCGAGCTCGTCCTCATCGGCCGGCCATGCGCACAGCTCCTCCGGCCGCGCACCTGAGCCCGTCCACACCCTCCGGTCCTGCACTCCGCCTCGCGAGCTCCGCCGCTTGAGCAGCCGGGCGCTCCACCGGTCGAGCACCAACCATCCCCAACCTCCCTCGCGTGCCTCCCCACGGCGCCGGAGTGAGTCAGCTACCAAGCGCGGCTGAGCAGGGCCATCCCGACCTTCCTCGCGTGCCTCCCCGCGGCGCAGGTCCGAGTCAGCCCCAAGCGCGACTGGGCCGGAGTTGCGCAGGTGAGCAGGGTCGGGTGGCGGCACGGAAAGAAGAACGGCAGAGCGGCGAGGTGAGCATTGGACTGCACAATGGGGCAGGCAGAGCAATGGAGTGGAGAAGGACCCGATTACTTTTTGGTCTTACTTGTTAGGGTCGTTGTATTAATTTCCAGGACTACTCTGTAACACTTTAGTTTTTTTTCAGGGTCATGTATGCATTTTGTACTTCACTAACGTTGAATGAAAGACACTACACGCGGATGGGCTTTTCCCTGTTAAAAAAGAAGAAGAAAGATAGGCAGTGCACTAGCATGAGTTGACCGCATCGCTCGGGAGCAACATTGCTGTTTTTTTAATTTGACCCCTCTCTTTGCCGTCTGTGATATACGAGGCCGACGGCAAAGACGCGAATAGCAGACGGCAAACCTGTAGTCTGGTTGATGTCAAAATTTCATTTATTTGCCTTCTATGATTTACAAGGCTGACGGTGAAGAAGATTTGGTTGACAGCAAAGTCTTTGCCATATGGCTAATGAAAAGCTGACGGCAAAGTATTCTTTGCCGACTTATCTTTGCCGTCTGATTTTTCCATCTGCTTCCTTGCGGCAAACTCTTTGTCGTGTAGATTTAGGTCGGATCACAGACGGAAAATTACATGTTTCCTCTAGTGTACCATTCAAAGCCACATCATCAATTTTCAACCCTTTTCTGACTTCATTTGTTATTTTTCATGCATTTACTAAATTTTTTGAGCTATAAGACCCTGGAATTGAAAAGCATTTCAAATGAACTCTAAAAAGGTTGAAAGTTGGCATGGTATCATCATTTCACCCACATAGCATGTGCTAAAAAGTAGAGAGGGTTACGGCAAAAACTGGATGCACTTCATGTACAAAATGGACAATCTCTTTCGAAGTATCAGGGTTTCATACGGAAACTCATCTGTTACAAAGGGATAACATTTTTTTGAACTTATTTGAACTCCAGACTTTTTCTGTGTTCAAAATGCACTATTCAAAGCCACATCATCAATTTTCAGCCCTTTCTGACTTCATTTGTTATTTTTCATGCATTTACTAATTTTTTTGAGCTATAAGACCCTGAAATTGAAAAGCATTTCAAATGATCTCTGAAAAGGTTGATAGTTGGCATGGTATCATCATTTCACACACATAGCATGCACTCAAATGTAGAGAGGGTTACAGCAAAAACTGGATGCACTTCGTGTACAAAACGGACAATCTGTTTCGAGGTATCAGGGTTTCATACGGAAACTCGTCTGTTACAACAGGCATTTCATTTCTTCACATGTAACTACGGTGATATTCTAGATCAACGGCATCATCATAATAGTTGTGGAGAGAAAGTCTTTAACAGGGTGCTTGGGTCAGCTTTGACTTTGAAGGGAGGAATTTCATGAAACTTTTCATAATCTTCAGACATGTCTATCCTGCCCTCCAATCCCATGTTGTCTCTTTTTCCTAAAAGAACTATGTGGCGCTTTGGCTCATCGTATGATGTATTCGCTTCCTTATCTTTTCTTTTTCTCAGTTTGGTAGACATGTCCTTCACATAGAAACCCGTGCCAGATCATTGGCTAGGAAGAACGGTTCGTTTGTGTACCCAAAATTGTTCAGATCCACAATTGTCATTCTGTACGGTGGGTCTACCTGTACCCCGCCTCCTGACAGATTGACCCATTTGCACTTAAAAAAAGGGACCTTAAAATCATGTTTGTAGTCAAGTTCCCATATGTCCACTATGTTACCATAATATGTGTCCTTTCCCCTATTGGTTGCTGCATCAAAGCGGACACCGCTGTTTTGGTTGGTGCTCTTTTGATCTTGGGCGATCGTGTAAAATGTATTCCCATTTATCTCATATCCTTTGTAAGTAAATATAGTCGAAGATGGTCCCCTGGACAACGAGTACAGCTCATCAGAAATAGTGTTGTCACCTCTGAGACGTGTTTCCAACCAACCGCCGAAAGTCCCGATGTGTTCACATGTAATCCAACACACACTACTCCGGGTGTTTGGAGCGCAGACTGTTCTTGTGTTCATCGACATACGGGGTCACCAAGGTAGAGTTATGTAGAACTGTGTACTGTGCTTGAGACCAAGAATGCTCGTCCCTACATATTATTGAGTCCCCTCCCAGCGTGCCTTTTCTAGTCAGTCTCCCCTCATACCGCGATTGAGGGAGACCAATCTTCTTAAGGCTAGGCATGAAGTCAACACAAAACCCAATGACATCCTCTGTTTGGTGGCCCATGGAGATGCTTCCTTCTGGCCTAGCGCGGTTACAGACATATTTCTTTAGTGACATCCTCTGTTCGATTTTTCTCCACTATGACCCGTCAGCGGGTGCTCTCAACTTCTCGTCTTTCTTACGGTCCTCACTGTGCCATCGCATCAACTTGGCATGGTCTTTGTGTCACATCCCTAGCTTCTGGTGCTGCCTAGTGTTTGCATCATGTTTAAATTTTTGAAACTTGAACTGGGGAAATTTGGAAGCCTCAAAATTTAAATAAAAGAAGGGCAAAAACCCTAAAATCTCATTCATTGTTCCCAAATGTTCTTCTTAAATGTTTGATAATTTTGGCAAGGGTTCTGGTCCCAACCAAAATATTGAACATTTTAAGGACTTAATCTTGGGACTTTGAATTTAAATCATTAGTTATTTGAATTTGAATTATATTCATATAATTAGAATATAATCTCAAATACCCCTGAAATATTTTGTGAGCTTTTGAAAAGTCCATCTAGCAAATAAAAATATTCAGAGGAGTTTTTGGCATTGTTTGAATTGTTTTAAATTCAAAACAGCGCAAAAGATTAAAAAAACAGAAACAGAAAAACAATAAAAGAATGTAAACTCACCAGAATCTTACTCGGCATTCTAGCCCACTGGCGGCCCAGCCTGAGCTGGCCGCCCAGCCCACCTCCTCCCTCCTGCTGCCTTCCTCCTCGCCTAAAGCAGCACGGTGGCGAAGGCCGCTGTCACCGTGGCCTCCTCCCTGCCTGCTTCACCCTCGTCGACCCTTTCTAGCGATGCCACGGGACGAACGTGACCGCCTCCCTCTCCCTCGCCTCCCGGCCTCTCCACTCCTCTCTAGCTCCTCCCCGCACCACTGAAGCGCAGCCGACGCCACGACGCTGACATCAAGGCCACAGCCAACCCCGAGCCTCCCGACGCGGCCCCAAAGTCCGCCCGACCTACTCTTCCTCCTCACTGCGCCAAGAGACGCTGGAGCCTGCAGTGACGCCGACGCCGTTGCCTTTTCAAACTTTGGCTCCGAGGATCGCCGCCGATATGCCACTGCCTCCGCCTCCCGAGCTCGCCGAGACCGCCTCCGACCCCGCCTGAGCTCCGCCTTCTTCTCCCTGCTCCTCGTGCTCAGACGCACCTCTAGCCGCCCTAATCACCGGAGCCGATTGCTCGCCGCCGCCATGGCGTAGCTGCACACAACCGCGCAAGCTCGCTCGAGCACACCACCGCCTCACCGCACTCGCAGGAGCGCAAAACGCCACCCCACGCGCCGCCAGGCTCCCTAGCGCCGTGTTCGACTCGCCCGAGCTCCGGCGACCACCTAGGTCGCCGCCGCGATAACTCCGTCACCCCAGCCTCCGCCACCACCACGGTTGATGCGGACGAAGGCCCGCATCCGTAGCTGAAGCCAGACGCCAAACGGCGCTCAGAGGCGAATTCCGCAGCGCACCACCGCTCGACCCGCCGGCAGCTAAACGCCCACATCACGACTCCGCTGACCGGCGTGGTTTGACCCCACCGCCCGTTGACTTCCCTCTCTCATCGACTTGCGGGCCCCGCCCGACTAATTGCTATAGTTAGCACTAATTAACTAGTTAGGTTAGTTACTACAGCCATCGACAAGGCTCACACCTCGTCAAACCCCGCCACTGGTTTGACCGATTAGTTCTCGTGTCACCGACGTGGACCCCGCACGCCGTTTTGACTCGACTGGCAGTTGACTTCGCTGACGCCACGTCAAGGCCAGTCGACGCAGCTTAATTCTTTTCTCGATTTATTTCAATTCAGAAATCCTTAAATAGCTCAAACTTCTAAAATTCATAGAAATTCAACCGTAACTCCAAATGAGATAAATTATATATGAAAAATGATCAGAAAAATCCAATCTATCCATCTGTACCATTTTCATGCATGTTAGAACAACTTATGACTACTGATTAGGACAAATGAATGAATGGCATTTAAATAACTACATGTGGAGTTTGAATTTGAACCTAGGGTTCAAACCAACTTCATTTAACTTGCTGCTAGTTGCATTAGCTCAAATCACAGCATTCTGACATGTCATGATCATGCATCATATTGTGCACTGCATTGATTGTGTTCTTCCTTGTTTGCCGGTATTTGTCCCCTCTCGGTAGGCGTATCCCGACGATGAGTTCGATGACACGGATGAAGAACTATATTATCTTCGAAGTGCCAGCAAGCAAAACCCCTTGTTCATTCCGATATAATCCCACTCTCTCGCTTCGCTTATTTTACTGCATTAGGACAACAACGACTCATGTGTTACTTGTCATGTAGCTGAACCCCTTTATCCTCTGCATGACCTGTCATTCCACACTAATTAGATGAAACCCACTAGCATGAGTAGGAGTTGTTTGAGCCCTGATGTGCCTACTCATTCATGCTTGTTTGTCATGCCTGCTATTGCTTAGAGTTGTGTCAGGTCCGATTCATCGGGAATGAATTGGAAAGTGGTGAACATGTCCTACTGTGTGTGAGCTAAGTGTGTGAACACGATTTGGTAAAGGTAGCGTGAGAGGCCATGTAGGAGTACATGGTGGGTTGTCTCATTGCAGCCGCCCTCGTGAACTGAGTCCTGTGTTTTGATCCATGAACAGCATTACCACACATTGGGTTCCGTAACTCGCCCTCTCGGCTTATTAATCAACTCGATCTCTATCTAGGAGTTGCAACTAGTTTCTGTGTTTGTAGGTAGTGTTAGTAGTCTAACAAGTGGCACCTGCATGTGGGCTTGGGACAGATTAGGCACAAGGGCACGGTGTACCAAGTGGCACCCGTTGGTGGGCTTGGGAACCCCGCTCATATCGCTTGGGGCCGTGGAGCGACACCCCGCCGGATCTCCTTGCGGATGGAACCCAATAGGCGATAAACCTGGACGAGAGACTTGTGTGGTTAGTCGTCGTGGCCGACTTTCGCCCGGCTTCCGCCAAGGTTGCCGAGGTACATGACGGTACAGTATGCATAAGTGGCGAGAGCGTGTGTGAAGAAGTACACCCTCAGAGGGTTAATATGATCTATTCTAATAGCCGTGTCCGCGTAAAGGACTTCGGGTTGCCTATATCAGTTCATAGACAAGTGGAAGTGGATACTCTAAAACTCGCAAGATAGCGTGAGTGCTATGGATGGCGCTTCTCGTGAGGTAGACGGAGCGGATCCATAGTGGTGTATTGATATGGTGAATATGTGGACTCGTGTGCGCCACCTCCAAAGAGTTACTTGCAGTCATAGTTCAGGTTAGCCACCGAGTCAAAGCTGGCTTGCTGCAGTCAAACTGTTGACTCCACCACCCCCTTTTGATAATGATGCATATGTAGTTAGTTCTGATGTAAGTCTTGCTGAGTACATTTGTACTCACGTTTGCTTATTTTATGTTGTGCAGAGAGACGTCAGTCTCGCTAGTAGTTCCGTGTGGACTTCGCCGTTTAGCTTGTTACCTCAGCTACGATCTTGTGCCTCGGCAGGATCTGGTAGATAGCCAGGCTTCTCAGCCTTTTTCATTTGTAGATGTCTGTACTCAGACATGTTAAGCTTCCGCTTGTGCTTTGACTTGTATGCTCTGAGTGTTGGGTCATGAGACCCATGTTTGTAATATCCTGCTCCTCGGAGCCTAATGAATAAATATTTGAGTCGTAGAGTTATGTTGTGATGCCATGTTGTATTTACACATATTGTGCATATTGTGTGTATGTTTGAAATGCTTGGTATGTGTGGGATCCGACAATCTAGTTGTTTATTCTTGGTAGCCTCTCATATGGGGAAATGTAGTCTAGTGCTTCCTGAGCGATAGTAGTCCGCTACAGCCCGGTTCACTAGAGTCCTGCTAGCCCAGCACTAATGCTTTGGACACTTGACTGGCCGGATGTGTTTCACCTCGTTCCTATGTCTGTCCCTTCGGGGAAATGTCACGCGGTGACATCCGAGTCCTGCCTTGCTCGCTACAGCCCGGTTACGGAGTCCTGTTAGCCCAAAGGCTACAGCCTGATTCATACGCTGATGACCGACATGCTCGATGTGATTCATGTATGCCTGTCCCCATGGGTTAGTGCCGCTTTGGGTTCACGACTAGCCATGTCGGCCCGGTTCTCTGTCATATGGATGCTAGCGACATTATCATATACGTGAGCCAAAAGGCGTAAACGGTCCCGGTCCATGGTAAGGCAACACCTGGGAATACCGTGCGTGAGGCCGCAAAGTGATATGAGGTGTTACCGCTAGATCGATGTGACTTGGAATCGGGTCCCGACAGCTTTGGTATCGAGTCGATCGTCAGAGGATTTCCAAGCCAAACTAGTCGGTTGTGTCTAGAAATGCTTTAGTTATGTAAGGAATTGATTGTGGAAGGGAACGCAAGGCTCTTTGTACTCCTTATACCTCATGACCTTCGATCCGAGTCATCCTCTTCTCTTCTACGGGGTTAAGAACTAGGCCTTCTCATCTATCTATCAGGATGACATGTTACTAATCCATAGACCTTTAAGATTGTTGGTTTTAAGCCCCAGTTCAGTTCCTACTATTTCTGTATGTTAACTGTTGATCTCAGAATCTTGTTATGATGTTGTAGAGTGGTTATGCCACCATTTCTACAGGATGTCTCAAATCATTTTGAGCATTTACAGCCATTATGCTGTCCGAGTCATCCCAGGTCTCTAAATAGTCTGATGCATTTGCAAATCCTTTCCTTCCGTTCCCGATGTCCTTTTTGGTCAGAATAAGCACACTAATCGGTAAGTTGAGGTACTTTGTTGCCTCGGCGTAGATGTTGGAACTATTATTATGACCCTAGGTGTTTAGGAAGTCGCCTAGCAATATAACAATGCTTTTGTATCCCCAGTGTGATGATTCTGGCCATTATTCTTGAGAGCATCCCGTGATGTTATTAGTTAGTAGGCATTCTATCCCTGGGTTCTTGAACCCGAGATTCACCCTACTTCATGTTGTTAGTATTTGCTAGTTGCTTTAGGATATTAGTAACTTTGCGATAGTCCTCGAGGTCCGTGGTATTTCCTTCTTCCAAATACCATGAACTGCTTATGGCGTAAGTTCTTTGAACCAAAAGATCACAACTGTGGTGCTCTTGAGGAGTACTCCATTCCATATTGTGACTCGCCAGTTCTATCTTCTCTGCATGGGTTATCCGGAGAAATGTTGAGCTTTGCTCGATATACTAATCCATGCCCCCACAACTCGAAGAGTTATATGTTCCTCGAGTTGTTCCTCCTTAGTTGTATTCCGACCCCCGTCTGTCAATTGATAGTCAGGAGTACTCGTGCTCTCGCCCTCATCGATGCCATTTTTCTTGTGGTCTGTCAAGCCATTCTGTTCTGGAATGACTAGGAGAAACAAACTCCAGTACCTCATCCATATCCAGGATTGGGTCAAAGCAGTTGTACCCTGCAGATCAAAATGCCAATCCAGCTTTTGTTCTGTTCTATCCTGAAGTGTTACCCACTTTATGTCAGGAACGTCATGAGAATTGCACCTTCTCTTATGAATTCTTGATGCAGTGATACTCTCGCCATCCTCGTTCATTCCTCGGTCCCGTGTTGTTGCAACCGGAATACCGACAAATGAATTGTGATGTGTGAAATCAATACTCCTAGCAACCTCATTGCTTGGTAGTAAATGGACAATAGTTTCACTCTTAGCATGTTGGTTATTGAATCATCAATCTAAGATAGACTGTGCTACCTAGTCCTTATTTCCGGTGCACCCTTCTATCTATGAGTTAGGAACTTGTCAAGTCCTCACCCATTTGATCATATCGTCTTGCCTAAAAAGCAAGATTGTTCTCGAGCTTAGTAACATATCGGTGGTTCGTGATGTTCCGAAAATCTTCTCGGAAGTGTTACCAGGTTGTCACCTGACCGCTATGTTGAGTTCGTGATCATGTTGGTTTTCTTCTAAACCACCCATTCTCCAAGGATCTGTGTTGGCTACCCCAGAACTAGTTGGATAAGCGAGACAACAACTTGGAGAGTTGGAAGATAAAATCTTGCCTAACTTAGTTCGTTCCAAAGGGATATTCTTGTGTAGTGTGTGTTGAAGAAAGATGGTATCTTCATCGATTGGTCCTCTGATCAGTTGTTGGATCTATTGCCTTGTCAAAACCTTAACTTGAGTATGGGCCATCGTCAAGTCAAATCAGAACCAACGATATTCGTAATGTTGTCTTACTCGTGGTTGACCCCTCGAGCATACACCATTACATCTTTTGGTCTGACCAATACTATCACCGTGTTCACATGATGGCGGAAGTCCAGTGACATGGAAATTCCGATGAGTTGTTGTTGAGCCCATCAGCAGCATTTTGTCTCCCCCATGATTCATGTTGAACATCAACCTAGTGTTGAAACTTTGTAAGCAATGCCTTCGTGATCCGTTCATGAAGCTTATGCTTGGATGGAAGAAGTGATTTCCTCGAACCCTTGTGCATTTGGTGCAAGTTGCCGCCGTGGTTTCGAGAAAGATTGTTTTTTTTTGTTTCCTTTGGAATCATCCCAAATCAGTCATGCATATGTACGAAGTATTCTATGGTTTGGCAGATTAATTACCTCCACTCCATATGTATCCCTAGCACACCAAGCCACTGATTGATTTGTTCAAGGAGAAGGAGTTCCTTCATAACAACTAGTCATGACTTATGTTAGGACTTCGTTATCCTCGATGATGGTTCCCGACCAGAACTCGATAGTGTTTTATGATAAGACTACTATGTGGTCATTCTTGTCTTGGACAACATGTTCACATGTTTGTAGCAGAACCCACTTTTGGAGCTTGCTATCGTAGTTCATATCCCGAGAATCTGGCAACGATATCTCGTCGATTTGTGTTGCAAACTTTCATTCTCTTTCTAGACTTGATAAGTCTGGAATGTCCTGTTGCCAACCAGATCTGAATCTCAGGCAGATATGACGGTTGGACCGTTCCCAGCATTTGCATTTGGTTCCCAGCTTACACCGCCATTGTTCCAACTTCCATGGGCTGCCCTTCTCGGTAGTTGCTGTCCAATATCATCTTCAAAAGTGGACTTACCATGGGTCCCATCCATTTCTGGTGATAAGCAAAACCATCCATTGCGTTGCCTTCAACAAGGTAGTTCATATCATCCATTCTAGTCCGAGTATGTCATTCTTTCGAACTCTTTCAAATGATCGATTGTGATTGCCTTAGGCTGGTATAAAGGTTCTCAATGATCTCTAAATCAAAAGTAATTCTTTTTGCCACTTAAGGGAATATTTCTGCGGGTCACCTTCCTTAAGATGTCTCGTTATGGTATCATGGCAACTCAACTCCTCGCTGCGTTGACAACCGTTCACCACCTTCTTAAGTGTGGAATTGTGTCTACATAGTGAATCTTCGTCATCTGTTACACTCCATCCCTCTGGATGTATGTTCATGTCCCAGCTCGAGAGATGTTGCTATGTCTCATTCCGTGGGTTAATCCTGAGTTGCTCGACCTTCGAGAAGATCGATTCTTCGAGAGTTTCTTTTCTTCTCGTTATCGTGTTGGATGTAGTTCTCGGAGCAAGACATCGAGACAAGGATGGTGATCATATCAACGCCCCTGTGATGTGCAACCTGGATCGTGAAGATTATGTTAATTTGTGTTCCCCCTTCATCCTACCCTACGCTTGAATCTCGGGACGAGATTCTTGTTTAGTGGGGGCGAGTTGTCACATCCCTAGCTTCTGGTGCTTCCTAGTGTTTGCATCATGTTTAAATTTTTGAAACTTGAACTGAGGAAATTTGGAAGCCTCAAACTTTAGATAAAAGAAAGGCAAAAACCCTAAAATCTCATTCATTGTTCCCAAAATGTTCTTCCTAAATGTTTGATAATTTTGGCAAGGGTTCTGGTCCCAACCAAAATATTGAACATTTTTTAGGACTTAATCTTGGGACTTTGAATTTAAATCATTAGCTATTTGAATTTGAATTATATTCATATAATTAGAATATAACTTCAAATACCCCTGAAATATTTTGTGAGCTTTTGGAAAAGTCCATCTAGCAAATAAAAATATTCAGAGGAGTTTTTGGCATTGTTTGAATTGTTTTAAATTCAAAACAGTGGCAAAAGATTAAAAACAGAAATGTAAAAACAATAAAAGAATGTAAACTCACCAGAATCTTACTCGGCATTCTAGCCCACTGGCGGCCCACCTGAGCTGGCCGCCCAGCCCACCTCCTCCCTCCTGCTGCCTTCCTCCTCGCCTCAAAGCAGCTCGGTGGCAGCGCCGCCACCGTGGCCTCCTCCCCGCCTCGCTTCACCCTCCCCGACCCTTCTAGCGATGCCACGGGACGCCTGTGATCGCTCTCCCCTCTCCCTCGCTCCCTGGCCTCTCCACTCCTCTCTAGCTCCTCCCCCTGCACCACCGAGCGCAGCCGACGCTGCCGACGCCGATTACCACGGCCACAGCCAACCCGAGCCTCCCCGACGCGGCCCCAAAGTTCGCCGACCTACTTCTTCCTCCTCACCGCGCCAAGCGACGCCGGGAGCCCTGCAGTGACGCCGACGCCGTCGTCTTCAACCTTCGGCTTCGAGGATCGCCGACGTTGATATGCCGCCGCTCTCCGCCTCCCGAAGCTCGCTGAGACCGCTTCGACCTCGCCAGAGCTCCGCCTTCTTCTCCTCTGTTCCTCGTGCCAGACGCACCTCTAGCCGCCTAATCACCGGAGCCGATTGCTCCTCGCCGCCGCCATGGCGTAGCTGTACACAACCGCAAAGCTCGCTCGAGCACACCACCGCCTCACCGCACTTCGCAGGAGCGCAAAACGCCACCCCACGCGCCGCCGGCTCCCTAGCGCCGTGTTCGACCTCGGCCGAGCTCCGGCGACCACCTAGGTCGCCGCCGGTGACAACTCCGGTCACCCCAGCCTCCGCCACCACCACGGTTGGATGTGGACGAAGGCCCAGATCTCGAAGCCGAGCCACAAGGCCAAACGGCGCTCAGAGGCGACTTCGCAGGCACCATCAAGGCTGGACTCCGCCGGCTAAATGCCATGCATCACGACCTGCTGACCGGCGTGGTTTGACCCCACCGCCTGCTGACTTCCCTCTCTCACGACTTATGGGCCCGCCCGACTAATTGCTATAGTTAGCACTAATTAACTAGTTAGGTTAGTTACTACAGCCACTGACAATGGGCCCCACCCCTAGTCAAACCCGAGTCATCGCTGGGTTTGACCGGGATTAGTTCCTGTGTCACTGACGTGGACCCCCGCATGTCGTTTGACTGGACTGGTTGCTGACTCACGACGTCACGTCAAGGCCAGTCGACACGCTTAATTCTTTCGATTTATTTTAATTCAGAAATCCTTAAATAGCTCAAACTTCTAAAATTCATAGAAATTCAACCGTAACTCCAAATGAGATAAATTAAATATGAAAAATAATCAGAAAAATCCAATCTATCCATCTGTACCATTTCCATGCATGTTAGAACAACTTATGACTACTGATTAGGACAAATGAATGAATGGCATTTAAATAACTACATGTGGAGTTTGAATTTGAACCTAGGGTTCAAACCAACTTCATTTAACTTGCTGCTAGTTGCATTAGCTCAAATCACAGCATTCTGACATGTCATGACCATGCATCATATTGTGCACTGCATTGATTGTGTTCTTCCTTGTTTGCCGGTATTTGTCCCCTCTCGGTAGGCGTATCCCGACGATGAGTTCGATGACACGGATGAAGAACTATATTATCTTCAGAAGTGCTAGGCAAGCAAAACCCCCTTGTTTATTCCGATATAATCCCACTCTCTCGCTCCTACTCTATTTTACTGCATTAGGACAACAACGACTCATGTGTTACTTGATGCGGTAGCTGAACCCCGTTATCCTCTGCATGACCTGTCATTCCACACTAATTAGATGAAACCCACTAGCATTAGTAGGAGTTGTTTCAGCCCTGATGTGCCTAATCATTCATTCTTGTTTGTCATGCCTGCTATTGCTTAGAGTTGTGTCAGGTCTGATTCATCGGGAATGAATTGGAAAGTGGTGAACATGTCCTACTGTGTGTGAGCTAAGTGTGTGAACACGATTTGGTAAAGGTAGCGGTGAGAGGCCATGTAGGAGTACATGGTGGGTTGTCTCATTGCAGCCGTCCTCAGGAACTGAGTCCTGTGTTTGTGATTCATGAACAATTACTACCACACATTGGGTTCCGGTAACTCGGCCCCTCTCGGCTTATTAATCAACTCGATCTCTGTCTAGGAGTTGCAACTAGTTTCGTGTTTGTAGGTAGTGTTACTAGTCTACCAAGTGGCACCCGCAGTGGGGCTTGGGACAGATTAGGCACAAGTGGCACGGTGTACCAAGTGGCACCCGTTGGTGGGCTTGGGAACCCTGCTCACGCTGCTTGGGGCCGTGAGCGACACCCCGCCGGATCTCCTTGCGGATGGAACCCGAATAGGCGATAAACCCGGACGAGACTTGTGTGGTTAGTCAGGTCGTGGCCGACTCCTCGCCTCGCTTCCGCTTGAAGGTTGCCGAGGTACATGACGGTACATGGCGATAAGTGGCGAGAGCGTGTGTGAAGAAGTACACCCTGCAGGGTTAATATGATCTATTCAATAGCCGTGTCCGCGTAAAGGACTTCGGGTTGCCTATATCAGTTCATAGAGAAGTGGAAGTGGATACTCTAAAACTCGCAAGATAGCGTGAGTGCTATGGATGGCGTTCTCGTAGGTAGACGGAGCGGATCCATAGTGGTGTATTGATATGGTGAATATGTGGACTCGTAGCGCCACCTCAAAAGAGTTACTTGCAGTCATAGTTCAGATAGCCACCGAGTCAAAGCTGGCTTGCTGCACCAAACTCCACCACCCCTTTTGATAATGATGCATATGTAGTTAGTTCGATGTAAGTCTTGCTGAGTACATTTGTACTCACGCTTGCTTATTTTATGTTGTGCAGAGAGACGTCAGTCTCGCTAGTAGTTCCGTGTGGACTTCTCCGTTTAGCTTGTTACCTCAGCTACGATCTTGTGCCTCGGCAGGATTTGGTAGATAGCCGGGCTTCTCAGCCTTTTTCATTTGTAGATGTCTGTACTCAGACATGTTAAGCTTCCGCTTGTGCTTTGACTTGTATGCTCTGAGTGTTGGGTCATGAGACCCATGTTTGTAATATCCTGCTCCTCGGAGCCTAATGAATAAATATTTGAGTCGTAGAGTTATGTTGTGATGCCATGTTGTATTTACACATATTGAGCATATTGTGTGTATGTTTGAAATGCTTGGTATGTGTGGGATCCGACAATCTAGTTGTTTATTCTTGGCAGCCTCTCATATGGGGAAATGTAGTCTAGTGCTTCCTGAGTGATAGTAGTCCGCTACAGCCGGTTCACCGGAGTCCTGCTAGCCCAAAGACTACTACTTTGGACACTTGATGGCCGGCATGTGTTTCACCTCGCTCCTATGTCTGTCCTTCGGGAAATGTCACGCGTGACATCCGAGTCCTGCCTAGCCTGCTACAGCCGGGTTACCGGAGTCCTGTTAGCCCAAAGCTACAGCCCGGATTCATACGTTGATGACCGACATGCTCGATGTGATTCATGTATGCCTGTCCCCATGGGTTAGTGCCGCTTTGGGTTCACGATTAGCCATGTCGGCCCGGTTCTCTCATCATATGGATGCTAGCGACACTATCATATACGTGAGCCAAAAGGCGCAAACGGTCCCGGGCCATGGTAAGGCGACACCCGTGGGAATACCATGCATGAGGCCGCAAAGTGATATGAGGTGTTACCGGCTAGATCGATGTGACTTGGAATCGGGGTCCTGACACTTTGTTGTTGGGGAACGTGGTAATTTCAAAAAGAAATTCCTACGCACAGGCAAGATAATGGTGATGCATAGCAACGAGAGGGGAGAGTTTCGTCTACGTACCCTCGTAGACCGTAAGCGGAAGCGTTATGACAACGCGGTTGATGTAGTCATACGTCACGATCGACCGATCCTCAGTACCGAACACGAACTCACGATCTAGTAGAGCTTCGGGGAAGAGCTTCGTCAGCACGACGTCGTGGTGATGGTGTTGATGAAGTTACCGACGCAGGACTTCGCCAAAGCACCGCTACGATATGACTGAGGTGGATTATGGTGGAGGGGGGCACCGCACACGACTAAGAGATCAATGATCAATTGTTGTGTCTCCAAGGGGTGCCCCCTTCCCCGTATATAAAGGAGTGGAGGAGGGGGAGGGGGCTGGCCTCCTATGGCGCGCCCCATGAGGAGTCCTACTCCCACCCGGAGTAGGACTCCCCCCTTCCAAGTAGGAGTAGGAGAGGAGAAGGAAGGGAGAGAAGAAGAGAAGGAAAGGGGTGCGCCCCCCTCCTTGTCCAATTCGACTAGAGGGGGGGGGCGCGCGGCCCTAGCCGCCCCTCCTCTTCTCCCACTAGGGCCCATTAGGCCCAATATACTCCCCGGGGGGTTCCGGTAACCCCCCGATACACCGGTATATGTCCGAAACCTCCCGAAACACTTCCGGTGTCCGAACATTGTCGTCCAATATATCGATCTTTACGTCTCGACCATTTCGAGACTCCTCGTCATGTCCATGATCATATCCGGGATTCCGAACTACCTTCGGTACATCAAAACACAAAATCTCATAATACCGATCGTCACAGAACTTTAAGCGTGCGGACCCTACGGGTTCGAGAATATGTAGATATGACCGAGACACGTCTCTGGTCAATAACCAATAGCGGAACCTGGATGCTCATATTGGTTCCTACATATTTTACGAAGATCTTTATCGGTCAAACCGCATAACAACATACGTTGTTCCCTTTGTCATCGGTATGTTACTTGCCCGAGATTCGATCGTTGGTATCTCAATACCTAGCTCAATCTCGTTACCGGCAAGTCTCTTTACTCATTCCGTAGTGCATCATCCCGTAACTAACTCAGTAGTCACATTGCTATCAAGGCTTATAGTGATGTGCATTACCGAGAGGGCCATAGATACCTCTCCGACAATCGGAGTGACAAATCCTATTCTTGATTTATGCCAACTCAACAAACACCATCGGAGACACCTGTAGAGCACCTTTATAATCACCCAGTTACGTTGTGACATTTGGTAGCACACAAAGTGTTCCTCTGGTATTCGGGAGTTGCATAATCTCATAGTCAAAGGAACATGTATAAGCCATGGAGAACGCAATAGCAGTAAACTAAACGATCAAGTGGTAAGCTAACGAAATGGGTCAAGCCAATCACATCATTCTCCTAATGATGTGATCCCGTTAATCAAATGATAACTTATGTCTATGGCTAGGAAACTCAACCATCTTTGATCAACGAGTTAGTCAAGTAGAGGCATACTAGTGACAATATGTTTGTCTATGTATTCACACATGTATTATGTTTCCGGTTAATACAATTCTAGCATGAATAATAAACATTTATCATGATATGAGGAAATAAATAATAACTTTATTATTGCCTCTGGGGCATATTTCCTTCAGTCTCCCACTTGCACTAGAGCCAATAATCTAGATTACACAGTAATGATTCTATCACCCATGGAGTCTTGGTGTTGATCATGTTTTGCTCGTGGAAGAGGCTTAGTCAAAGGGTCTGCAACATTCAGATCCGTATGTATCTTGCAAATCTCTATGTCTCCCTCCTGGACTTCATCCCGGATGGAATTGAACCGTCTCTTGATGTGCTTGGTTCTCTTGTGAAATCTGGATTCCTTTGCCAAGGCAATTGCACCAGTATTGTCACAAAAGATTTTCATTGGACCCGATGCACTAGGTATGACACCTAGATCGGATATGAACTCCTTCATCCAGACTCCTTCATTTGCTGCTTCTGAAGCAGCTATGTACTCCGATTCACATGTAGATCCCGGCACGACGCTTTGTTTAGAACTGCACCAACTGACAGCTCCACCGTTTAATATAAACATGTATCCGTTTTGAGATTTAGAATCGTACGGATCAGTGTCAAAGCTTGCATCGACGTAACCACTTACGACGAGCTCTTTGTCACCTCCATAAACGAGAAACATATCCTTAGTTCTTTTCAGGTATTTCAGGGTGTTCTTGACCGCTGTCCAGTGATCCACTCCTGGATTACTTTGGTACCTCCCTCCTAAACTAATAGCAAGGCTCACATCAGGTCTGGTACACAACATTGCATACATGATAGAGCCTATGGCTGACGCATAGGGAACACCTTTCATTTTCTCTCTATCTTCTGCAGTGGTCGGGCATTGAGTCTGACTCAACTTCACACCTTGTAACACAGGCAAGAACCCTTTCTTTGCTTGATCCATTTTGAACCTTTTCAAAACTTTATCAAGGTATGTGTTTTGTGAAAGTCCAATTAAGCGTATTGATCTATCTCTATAGATCTTGATGCCCAATATATAAGCAGCTTCACCAAGGTCTTTCATTGGAAAACTCTTATTCAAGTATCCTTTTATGCTATTCAGAAATTCTATATCATTTCCAAGCAACAATATGTCATCCACATATAATATTAGAAATGTTACAGAGCTCCCACTCACTTTCTTGTAAATACAGGCTTCTCCAAAAGTCTGTATAAAACCATATGCTTTGATCACACTATCAAAACATTTATTCCAACTCGGAGAGGCTTGCACCAGTCCATAAAATGGATCGCTGGAGCTTGCACACTTTGTTAGCAACCTTTGGATTGACAAAACCTTCTGGTTGCATCATATACAACTCTTCTTCCAGAAATCCATTCAGGAATGCAGTTTTGACATCCATTTGCCAAATTTCAAAATCATAAAATGCGGCAATTGCTAACATGATTCGGATGGACTAAAGCATCGCTACGGGTGAGAAAGTCTCATCGTAGTCAACCCCTTGAACTTGTCGAAAACCTTTCGCAACAAGTCGAGCTTTGTAGACAGTAACATTATCGCCGCCGCGGTCTTCTTCTTGGAATTCGCTTATTCTCTATGGCTTGCCGATCATCGGCCAGGCCACCCAAAGCCCAACTTTGTTCTCCTTCCTGGATTCCATCTCAGATTTCATGGCCTCAAGCCATTTTGCGAAATCTGGGCTCACCATCGCTTCTTCATAGTTCGTAGGTTCGCCATGGTCAAGTAACATGACTTCCAGAATAGGATTACTGTACCAACCTGGTGCAGATCTTACTCTGGTTGACCTACAAGGTTCGGTAGTAACTTGATATGAAGTTTCATGATCAATATCATTAGCTTCCTCACTAATTGGTGTAGGCGTCACAGGAACCGGTTTCTGCGATGAACTACTTTCCAATAAGGGAGCAGGTACAATTACCTCATTAAGTTCTACTTTCCTCCCACTCACTTCTTTCGAGAGAAACTCCCTCTCTAGAAAGGATCCATTCTTAGAAATAAATGTTTTGCCTTCAGATCTGTGATAGAAGGTGTACCCAACAGTTTCCTTTGGGTATCCTATGAAGACACATTTCTCCGATTTGGGTTCGAGCTTATCAGGTTGAAGCTTTTTCACATAAGCATCGCAGCCCCAAATTTTAAGAAACGACAACTTTGGTTTCTTGCCAAACCACAGTTCATAAGGCGTCGTCTCAACGGATTTAGATGGTGCCCTATTTAATGTGAATGCATCCGTCTCTAAAGCATAACCCCAAAACGATAGCGGTAAATCAGTAAGAGACATCATAGATCGCACCATATCTAGTAAAGTATGATTACGACGTTCGGACACACCATTACGCTGTGGTGTTCCGGGTGGCATGAGTTGCGAAACTATTCCACATTGTTTCAAATGAAGACCAAACTCGTAACTCAAATATTCTCCTCCCCGATCAGATCGTAGAAACTTTATTTTCTTGTTACGATGATTTTCCACTTCACTCTAAAATTCTTTGAACTTTTTAAATGTTTCAGACTTATGTTTGATTAAGTAAATATACCCATATCTACTTAAATCATTTGTGAAGGTGAGAAAATAATGATACTCGCCGCGAGCCTCAGTATTCATCGGACCACATACATCAGTATGTATGATTTCCAGCAAATCTGTTGCTCGATCCATTGTTCCGTACAACGGTGTTTTAGTCATGTGGCCCATGAGGCATGGTTCGCAAGTACCAAGTAATTCAGAATCAAGTGATTACAAAATTCCATCAGTATGGACTTTCTTCATGCGCTTTACACCAATATGACCCAAACGGCAGTGCCACAAATAAGTTGCACTATCATTATCAACTCTGCATCTTTTGGCTTCAACATTATGAATATGTGTATCACTACTATCGAGATTCAACAAAAATAGACCACTCTTCAAGGGTGCATGACCATAAAAGATATTACTCATATAAATAGAACAACCATTATTCTCAGATTTAAATGAATAACTGTCTCGCTTGAAACAAGATCCAGATATAATGTTCATGCTCAGCGCTGGCACCAAATAACAATTATTCAGGTCTAAAACTAATCCCGAAGGTAGATGTAGAGGTAGCGTGCCGACGGCGATCACATCGACTTTGGAACCATTTCCCACGCGCATCGTCACCTCGTCCTTAGCCAATCTTCACTCAATGCGTAGTCCCTGTTTTGAGTTGCCAATATTAGCAACAGAACCAATATCAAATACCCAGGTGCTACTACGAGCTTTAGTAAGGTACACATCAATAACATGTATATCACATATACCTTTGTTCACCTTGCCATCCTTCTTATCCGCCAAATACTTGGGGCAATTCTACTTCAAGTGACCAGTCTGTTTGAAGTAGAAGCACTCAGTCTCAGGCTTATGTCCACACTTAGGTTTCTTCTCCTGAGCAGCAACTTGTTTGTTGTTCTTCTTGAAGTTCCCCATCTTCTTCCCTTTACCCTTTTTCTTGAAACTGATGGTCTTGTTGACCATCAACACTTGATGCTCCTTCTTGATTTCTACCCCCGCAGCCTTTAGCATTGGGAATAGCTCGGGAATTGTCTTATCCATCCCTTGCATATTATAGTTCATCACGAAGCTCTTGTAGCTTGGTGGCAGTGATTGAAGAATTCTGTCAATGACGCTATCATCCGGAAGATTAATTTCCAGTTGAATCAAGTGATTATTATACACAGACACTTTTAGTATATGTTCACTGACAGAACTATTCTCCTCCATCTTGCAGCTGTAGAACTTATTGGAGACTTCATATCTCTCAATCCGGGCATTTGCTTGAAATATTAACTTCAAATCCTGGAACATCTCATATGCTCCATGACGTTCAAAACGTCGTTGAAGTCCCGGTTGAAAGGATCGATATGGTTGACTAGAGGGGGGTGAATAGGCAACTAACAATTTTTAGCTTTTCTTTACCAAATTAAACTTAACAAAGTAGGTTGTCTGGATATGCAACTAGGTGGACAACCTATATGATACAACAACCATAAGCGCACAAGAAAGAAATGAATATAACACAATTAAGCTTGCACAAGTGAAGGGATGTGATAACCAAGAGTGGAGCCGGTGGAGACGAGGATGTGTTACCAAATTTCCTTCCTTTTGAGGGGAAGTACGTCTCCGTTAGAGCGGTGTGGAGGCACAATGCTCCCCAAGAAGCCACTAGGGCCACCGTATTCTCCTCACGCCCTCACACAATGCGAGATGCCGTGATTCCACTATTGGTGCCCTTGAAGGCGGCGACCGAACCTTTACAAACAAGGTTGGGGCAATCTCCACAACTTAATTGGAGGCTCCCAACGACACCACGAAGCTTCACCACAATGGACTATGGCTTCACGGTGACCTCAACCGTCTAGGGTGCTCAAACACCCAAGAGTAACAAGATCCGCTAGGGATTAGTGGGGGGAATCAAATTTCTCTTGGTGGAAGTGTAGATCGGGGCCTTCTCAACCAATCCCGAGCAAATCAACAAGTTTGATTGGCTAGGGAGAGAGAGATCGGGCGAAAATGGAGCTTGGAGCAACAATGGAGCTTATGGTTAGAAGAGGTAGTCAACTAAAGGTAGGAGACGACCCTTTTATAGTGGTGGACGAAATCCAACCATTATCCACTTAACCAGCCCGCGACACGCGGTACTACCGCTCCCGAGGCGCCGTATCATCAAGAAGGCCACGCGGTACTACCGTGGCGACCACAAGACTACCGCTACAACAGCGGGGCTAGAGCGAGCTCGACGGTGGCTGTACTATCATGAAAGCACGGTATTATCATTTCTTTGCGGTACTACCGCAAGGCAGAAAGCCCTAGCCTGGGAAGGGCGTGGATGAATAAAATTACATTCGTGCCTACTTCCGTTGGAAAACAAATGGCGCAAAAGTCCGACACGGTACTACCACTGAAGGGCAGTACTACCGCGTGGCTGCTGGATCAGACCGCGCACGGTACTACCGCGCACGAGGCGCAGATGAAAGTGCAACTATCCCTAGGTGGTTTTGGTAATTCATAACAACATGTAGCTCATTGAGCTAATGCTATTCCCAGACAAATATTTCAGGAAAGCTCAATGAATGGCATGGAATGGATGATGAAAGTGGATCCCTCAAAATATTAAGGGCAAAGGATTGGCTCAAGCTCAAAAGCTCAAGACTCTACATTTTTCATTTTAGTGATCCAAGGTCACATTGAGTCTATAGGAAAAGCCAATACTATCAAGGAGGGATGAGGTGTTGCTTAATGAGTTTCTTGATCTACAGTGCTTAGTGATATGCTCCAAAACCCTCAACTACTTTCTCACATCCACATATGACCTAAACCTAAAGTCAATCTCGGCCCTACCGATTCTTTTTATCCGGCGCCACCGAGTTCAAATGTCATAGCCACTGCCACAAACCCTAGGCAAATCGGTCTCACCGATAGGGATCTCGGTCTCACCGAGATGCGAATGTAATCTCTCTGTTTCCCTTCGTAACGTTTCGGTCTAACCGAAGTGAGTGATCGGTCCCACCGAGATTGCAATGTAAACTCTCTGTTTCCTTTCGTAACATTTCGGTCTCACCGAAAAGAGTTTAATCGGTCCCGCCGAGTTTACGACCAACTCTCTGGTTAGCTAATTACCAAAATCGGTCTCACCGAAGTTCGTAATCGGTCTCACCGAGATTACGTTATGCCCTAACCCTAACCATATCGGTCCTACCGAGTTGCATGTCAGTCCCACCAAAAACCCTAACGGTCACTAGGTTTACTAAATCGGTCTGACCGAGTTCTATGATTCGGTCCCACCGAGTTTGGTAAATTGTGTGTAATGGTTAGATTTTGTGTGGAGCCTATATATACCCCTCCACCTCCTCTTCATTCGTGGAGAGAGCCATCAGAACAAACCTACACTTCCAACTTACCAGTTCTGAGAGAGAACCACCTACTCATGTGTTAAGGCCAAGATATTCCATTCCAACCATATGAATCTTGATCTCTAGCCTTCCCCAAGTTGCTTTCCACTCAAATCTTCTTTCCTCCAAATCCAAATCCTATGAGAGAGAGTTGAGTGTTGGGGAGACTATCATTTGAAGCACAAGAGCAAGGAGTTCATCATCAACACACCATTTGTTACTTCTTGGAGAGTAGTGTCTCCTAGATTGGCTAGGTGTCACTTGGGAGCCTCCGACAAGATTGTGGAGTTGAACCAAGGAGTTTGTAAGGGCAAGGAGATCGCCTACTTCGTGAAGATCTACCGCTAGTGAGGCAAGTCCTTCATGGGCGACGACCATGGTGGGATAGAAAAGGTTGCTTCTTCGTGGACCCTTCGTGGGTGGAGCCCTCCGTGGACTCGCGCAACCGTTACCCTACGTGGGTTGAAGTCTCCATCAATGTGGATGTACAATAGCACCACCTATCGGAACCACGACAAAAACATCTGTGTCTCCAATTGTGTTTGAATCCTCCAAACCCTTCCCTTTAAATTATTGCAAGTTGCATGCTTTATTTTCCGCTGCCTATATACTCTTTGCATGCTTGCTTGAATTGTGTGATGATTGCTTGAATTGTTCAAAGTTAGCTAAAATCTGCCAAAGTCTAAAATTGGGAAAAGGTTAAGTTTTTAATTGGTCAAGTAGTCTAATCACCCCCCCCCCCTCTAGACATACTTCAAGGTCCTACAGAGGATGAAAAAATTACATCCGCCCCTACTACCGCAATGCAGTGGTATTTGGCACAGGGGCCACAGAGTGCGGACTCGAGAGCGGTACTATCAGTGGGCTCCAGCAGTACTACCGCTACCGAGCCATGGTACTATCAAGAGGTGTCTCAGGGTACTACCGCTCCAAGGAGCAGTACTACCGCAAGCACAGCAACATCAGCCAAGACAATCGCAAAGAGGATAGACGGGGGATGCTCCAAAGTGCAAGGGAAAGGTGGAGACAAGGAAGGGAACGTGTACGTGATGGTTCCACCCAAACCTTTCCGACGCGGACCCCCTCTTAATAGTACGGCT
This sequence comes from Aegilops longissima, assembly GCA_021605205.1. Taxonomy (NCBI): domain Eukaryota; kingdom Viridiplantae; phylum Streptophyta; class Magnoliopsida; order Poales; family Poaceae; genus Aegilops; species Aegilops longissima. Next base: position 560,540,462 of record CM038676.1, on the reverse strand, counting down.
TTCTTACGACTCAAATCCACCAAAAGAAACGTAGAGAAACACCGTCTTCAATAGTCTTCGAGGGGCACCAAACCGTCGTGTGCCTAGTGAAGAAGTGTCTGAGAAACTAAAGGCACACGATTAGTCCGCAAACGCATTGTCATCAATCCCCAAAACACCTTAGGGATAAATCTGCACTTACAATCTCCCCCTTTTTGGTGGATTGATGACAATACGGGATTTGCGCAAAAGGAAAATAAACTAGAGCATAGGCAAACCTCTCCTCTCTAAAATATAGACGGGCTCCCCCTAGATGTGTGCAATCTAGATGGATGCATTGGACTGCACAGCACACAACTAGGATCAACACTCCCCCTATATTTTAGATCAACACTCCCCCTATATTTTAGAGACAAGGCATATCTGGCAATGATAAGGCTAAACAACTAATCAAGAGCATAAACATAGGTAGCACAATATAACATAAGCTCGCTAAGATAGGATAAAGTGCATATGTCTTACACCATATGAAGGATAAGTCTCAAACCAAACCAAAGCAAACAAAACGAGGATCAAACGAGACAGCAAACACACCAAACACAACGACACACGAGCAAATCCCTACACTCTCTCCCCCTTTGGCATCGAGACGCCAAAAAGGCAGAGAGGACACCTACACACTCGGGGTGGCTCAAGCGGAGAAATCATCCCGGTGCTCCTCGTCAGACTCGGCGGCAGGGATGTCCTCCTCGAAGTCCTCATCAGAATCAGTCCACTTGAAGCCCTGCTTCGCCATCCACTCGGCCTCTGGAGTGATGTTCCTCTCTGACTGGCTGGAATGAGCCTCACCAAAGACCCTCAGGATGTGCAAGTCCCGGCGGCGAGCCTCCTTAGAGGCAACGTGAGTCCTGTACTGCCCCTTAGCTTGCATGCATAAGAGAGACTTCATCTTCTCCTTCAGCTTCTTGGCCCACGAGGGCTCAAAGGAACTCTGGGAAGACCTAGCAGCACAGTCCTCAACAACATTCTCTGCTCCAGTCCCCTCCTCACCAATAGCCCTCCTAGCAGCAGACGCCTCAGCACGAGTAGTAGTGTTGGCCCAGTTGGGCTTGACACGGAGACTGATGGGATCATGCCTAATCCAGTCTGGTGCAAGGAACTCATTCCCAGGGAACAGCTTCTCCCAAGTCTTGGAGATCAGCAGAAACAGGTATGGCACGTAGATAGGCACCTTGCGGTTGAACACCGCAAACCGAAGCTCATGCCACATGATGTGTGAGACATCAAGAGGCTGAGTCTGAGACACCCGGGCCTCCTCGCACATGAGCATCATATCCACCATATATGCATGAACCTTATCCTTGTCACCAATGTGCGGGAACAGAGAGTTGCGGAAGATGCGATACATGATATCCAGAAAGGAGTTCACCACCCAAACTGACTTACCATTGGCGAGCACCTTCTCAACATAGTACTGCTGGAGCTTGTTCTTGTTAGCAGACTCAGAATTGGCATGGGGTCGAACACCAACAGGAGTGTTGAGTCTGTCATCTTGAACATGCAACAGATCCATGAACTCCTTCCAGGTAGCGGTCAACTAACAGCTGTTGGTCATCCACGTCATCCGCCGCTCCTCCCCAGGGTGAAAGTACACAGAGGCAAAGAACTGACAAACAAGCTCAGGGTCAAAGTCCAGATGGAAGGAGATCACATGCTCAATACCATACTGCTCCACCAAGTCCAGAGCCTCTCCAAAGTACTCATGAAACTTTTCCTTCCTCATGTGATGCATGTCAATCCACTTGACCTCCACATAGGTATTCTGCTTGTTCTTGATGACATCCAGATAAATTAGAGTCTGCTGCTTGGTCCAGAACAACACACAGCCTCTGATGGTAGCACAAGGATTCACATATGGGTTCATCTGCCTGAGACGGACGTACTCAGAGGAGGGTATCTCATCCATGCTCTTAGCGGGTTCCTTGTTTCTGCCAGCGGCGGTCTTGACAAGACGCTTGGGGGCATTGGGGCCCTCTGATGCTTCACCTTGATTTCACAAACGCTTGGATCCAGTGTCGCGACTGGGATTGGAACGGCGAGAGCCACCACCTGAGACACAAAGCGCAAAACACACACGACAACCAAGAAGGATCAAAGAAAAGACCTCGGCAAGGCAAAAGAAACACTTAGGAAACATACATGCTAAATGCCATGAGAAAGATTTGATCGACGGAAGTACTGCCAAGTGCTGCGGTACTAAAAATCTAGTACCGCTCCAAGTCGCGGTAGTACCGCATGGTCACGGTAGTACCGGTCCAGGGAGAGTGGTAGTAGGGTCTTAGTGTCAGCAGCTAGCGCGTAGTATCAAGACTGATGGGCGGTAGTACTGCGAAGCGGTAGTATCAAGACACGAGGCGCGGTAGTACCGCACCGCGTCAGATCCGAACCTAGTTCAAATCTGAGAAAACCCGTGAAACCTTGGCGGTACTACGGTTGATCAAATCTATCACAGGACAACATATCAAGTATAATTCCTACACAACCCGACTCTCCTACATCCTACTGTTGCACATATTTGGCCTAAAATCTCATGAACAACAAGCATCTACCCAAGAACCTAGAAGCGAAAGAACAACCAACAAAGAGAGGGATTTGGGGAAAAAATTCTTGTTCCATGGCAAGAGGGAGTGATGGGTAACGATCCCACCGGTCGGAATCCGAGGAGAGTGGCCGGAGACGGAGATCCGGCGAGGACCTCCGGCGCCGTTCGCGAGCGAGAGAGAGAGAGAGACGTGGGGAGAGAGATAAGTGAATGGGTATGTGGAGTAGGAACTCCCCTGCCCGAGTCATAACCCCCACGCTCACTCGCGGCGCGGTAGTACCGTGGATCATCACGGTAGTACCGCTCGGCAGAAGTACCGCACATGAGCGGTAGTACCGCTCTCCTGGGCAGCAGTAAAAATTACTGCCGCGCAGGCGCGGTAGTACCGTGCCCTCTCAAGGCGGTAGTACCGTGGCTAGCCGCGGTAGTACCGTGAACTTACGAAGTCGCACGTTGCAAGCACACGAAAAAGAGGTCTTTGCACGAAAAAACAAACTTCGAGGCAACACGACACCACAAGAACACGTGACACACGAAGACAGAAAGGCAAACGACAACACGAAAACAACCACGAGACACCACCTCTCCAAGGAGAGGGCGGTGGCCGAAGCCACCTATGTTTGAGTCAATTGGTATGGCACCGTGAAGAATTATCCTTGGGCCCATGACCAAAACTCGTCTTTGAAGAACAAGTACCATCAAAAATGGCTAATGTGAAAGAGTTGATCGATATATGCATAATGGGGGGAGGGAGAGTTCATTGAGAGAACAACACTCCCCCTATGTCCATGCCTGCACCTAAACAAGATAACAAGTTGAGTATGGTGGGGTGTGCAAAGGGTTCAAGCAACATTGCTCGAATAAATGATATTTAGCTCATGCCTTAACTCGCGAAATCTTGCTTCATCCAAAGGCTTCGTGAAGATATCTGCAAGGTTATCATGAGTGTTGACGTAGTTGAGCTTGATCTCCCCTCGCCTAATGTGATCCCGGATGAAGTGATACCGAATCTCAATATGCTTCGTCTTGAAGTGTTGCACCAGGTTGAGAGAAATCTTGATGGCACTTTCATTGTCACACCAAAGAGGCACTTTGTCACAAATTACACCGTAATCCTTTAAAGTTTGCCTCATCCATAAGAGTTGTGCACAAAAACTACCGGCCGCTACATACTCCGCTTCGGTGGACGAGAGAGACACACAACTTTGCTTTTTGGAAGACCAACTTACCAAAGAGGAACCAAGGAATTGGCACCCTCCGAAAGTGGACTTCCTATCCACTTTGTCTCTCGCCCAATCAGAATCCGAATATCCTACAAGCTTGAAGTTTTCTCCTCTCGGGTACCATAAGCCAAAGTTTGGGGTATGAGCCAAATATCGAAAGATTCTCTTGACCGCCACAAAGTGGCTTTCCTTAGGTGTGGCTTGAAACCGTGCACAAATTCCCACACTCAACATGATATCTGGTCTAGATGCACAAAGGTAAAGCAAGGATCCAATCATGGAGCGATATACCTTTTGATCCACCGCTTTACCATTGGGATCGATGTCAAGTTGGCACTTAGTAGGCATTGGAGTGGAAGCCGGCTTGACATCGCTTAGCTTGAATCTCTTGAGCATGTCTTGAGTGTATTTGGCTTGGTTGATGAAGGTACCTTCTCTTCTTTGCTTCATTTCGAAACCTAGAAAGAACTTCAACTCTCCCATGGAAGACATCTTGAACCCCTTTTGAATGCTTCCAAGTACATTCTTCATGAGATGACCCTTGGTGGAGAGCTTGGAAGCAATCTTGGCGGCACGACGCTCTAATTCCTCCTCGGTGGTGAGTTGAGGAGCGGTCACTTGATCATCCTTATCGTCGTCTTGAGCATGTTCTTGATCTTGAACTTGCTCGGGGGAGAGAACTTGACCTTGGGCATCACTTGGTGTGTCAACATCGTCTTGAGCATGATCTTGCCCTTGGTCTTGTTCATGAGGTTGAGGGCCTTCACTTTTTTCTTCAGAAGTGTGTGGGCCTTGGGTTGGTGATGGCTCCACTTGAGTGGAGCATTGTCCTTCTCCTTCGGCCACAAGGGGTTCCTCAATGGGTAGGATAAAACCAACACCCATTCTTCTTATGGCTTGAGGAGGAATTTCATCACCTACATCACAAGTGCCACTTTGCTCCACTTGGGAGCCGTTATTCTCATCAAACTCCACGTTACACGTCTCCTCAATAAGTCCCGTGGATTTATTGAGGACACAGTAAGCATGAGAGTTTGTAGCATAACCAACAAATATGCCCTCATAAGCTCTAGCCTCAAACTTAGACAACCGAACACCTTTCTTGAGAATGAAACACTTACACCCGAACACCCGAAAGTACTTGAGGTTGGGCTTGTTACCGATGAGTATCTCATATGGAGTCTTGTTCAAGCCCTTGCAGAGGTAGAGCCAATTGGATGCATGACATGCGGTGTTGATGGCTTCAGCCCAAAAGTTGTATGGAGACTTGAACTACGCCATCATGGTCCTTGCCGCATCCATCAACGTCCGGTTCTTCCTATCCGCGACACCGTTTTGTTGAGGGGTGTAGGGTGCAGAATATTGATGCTTGATCCCCTCATCACTAAGAAACTCATCCAAGGGGTAGTTCTTGAACTCGGTGCCGTTGTCACTTCTTATTGTCAAGATCTTTGCATTGTGTTGACGTTGTGCTTCATTTGGAAAGTCAATGACGGTTTGTTGGGTCTCGCTCTTCCTCTTGAAGAAATACACCGAAGTATATCTAGAGTAGTCATCCACAATCACCAAGCAATACTTCCTACCCCCGAGACTATCAAAGGATGGAGGCCCAAAGAGATCCAGGTGAAGGAGCTCCAAAGGCCTCTTCGAGTAAATGATATTCGTGGGAGGGTGAGCCTTCTCATGAAGCTTTCCTTCGATACAAGCACTTCAAGCACAATCTTTAGCAAAACTAACATTCGTTAGTCCACGGACATGGTCCCCCTTGAGAAGACTTTGCAAAGATCTCATATTGACATGGGCTAAACGGCGATGCCAAAGCCATCCCACATCAACTTTATCCATTAGGCATGTCGCGGTCTTAGTGGGTCCCTCCGACAAGTTAATCACATATAGACCGTTCTCGACATGCCCAACAAAGGCCACTTTAAGAGTCTTGCTCCACAAGAGGGCCACAGTATCAATATCAAAGAAAGTGGCAAAGCCCATGATTGCAAGTTGACGAACGGAAAGTAAATTGTATGCAAGGGACTCTACAAGCATGACCTTCTCGATCGTGAGATCATGAGAAATGACAACCTTGCTGAGTCCCAATACCTTAGAAGACGAAGCATCACCCCACTCGACATTGGTGGGCATAGAAGGAATCTTGTGCACGTCCACCACCAAGTCCTTGCTTCCGGTAATATGATTTGTAGCACCACTATCGAGCAACCATGATCCCCCACCGGAAGCAAACACCTACAAGAGATCAATGCTTTGTTTTAGGTACCCATTTTGTAATGGGTCCTTTGATGTTAGTAACAAGGGTTTTAGGAACCCAAATAGAACATTCAATGTATTCATGAGGAAAACCAACAAATTTGGCATAAACGTGCCCATCACTAGCACGGCATAACACATAAGAGGGATTAAAATCGCCGGCTTTGTTGGGAGGGGTGGCATTGCCCTTCTTGACATCGCCACCCATTGCATTGTTCTTCTTCTCCTTGGAAGCACCCTCTCCCTCCTTCACAAAAGTTTGCTTGAGAGGAGGAGGTCGTTTGGTCTTGTCATTCTTCTTCTTGTTCTTGGGCTTGGTGCAACCCAATCCCTCCTTAGCCACAACTTCCTTTTGATTACTCAAAAGGTCGTTGAGGTTCTTCTCACCTTGTATGCATGTAACAAGGCCTTTCTCTAGTTGCTCCTTCAACTTAGCATTCTCCTCAACAAGATGCACATGCTCACAACACGGGTTAGTAGCATTTGCATTATCAATTAAAACCATATGAGGAAAGGTGGCTTTCTCCTTGGTTAGCTTTACTTGGAGTTGATCATGAGACTCTTTGAGGCTAGCATGAACGCCCTTCAAGACTTTGTGAGCCTTGTCGAGAATGTCAAACTCCTCTTTGAGTCTAGCAAGATCAACCCCAAGCTTTGCCTTCTCGGAGTTTAGCACACGAGAAACAATAGGAGCATGATCAAGATCTTTCTTTAATTTAGCATGATCATCGTTGTATGACTCCTCAAGAGCCAAACGAAGACCACGATCTTCCTCAAGAGGATTGGAAAGATCCGAAATCTCATCGGCATAGTCACGACTATGCCCCTCCATCTTAGAGATGGTATCTTCGTGAGCCTCGATCATGTCATTGGCTTCACCAAGTTGTTCCAAGAGAGCAACGAAGTGCTTCTTGGATTTTCCCTTGAGTTTACCCATAAAGGCCTCAAACTCATTCTCCTCCACATTAGTTCCCTCATGTTCATCAATGCTATCCGTCGAAGAAGAATGATTGATGATGGTAGTTTTAATGTTGGGGGTTACCTTGTTGGTGGCTTTAGCCATGAGGCACTTGGCGGTGATGCTCTCATTGGGTGAATCGAAGAGAGACACCCGAGGAGTCGTCGCAATGGCAACGGCGGCCACGGCAATCGACTCACCATCTTCATCTTCATCATCATCCTCATTGTACTCTTCTTGTACCACCAAAGCCCTGTGAGGTGTCTTCTTGGTGAAGTTGCTCTTGTTGGGGAAAGACTTGGCCTTGTCCTTATGGATGAGCTTTCCACCATTGTCTTCCCTCTTCTCATACGGGCACTCCGCAACAAAATGACTCACGTTGCCACAATTGAAGAAAGTCCTCACTCGTTGCTTCCCCTTTGCGCCACTTGAGCTGCTCTTGTTGAAGTTGGGCCTTGAGTTCTTCTTGCTCCAAAATTGCCTTGAAGCAAGGGCCATGTGTTCATGATAGGCATACTTCGTATCTTCGAGGTTGGTCTCCTCTTCTTCCTCCTCTTCTTCTTCTTCGACACAAACCTTGGCCTTCAATGCAAGGTTGGGCTTCTTTGCTCTTTGGGAGCGAAGCACCGCATTGTCGGTGGTCTTGTCCAATATGCTCAAAGCCACAAACTCATCCAACACATCACTTGAGGACAAGGTGTGCAAGTCCGGCCTTTGACGGATGACGGAGGACATGGCTTTGTGGTAGGGCATCATTGCCTTGAGGAATTTGCGTTGATCCAATTGTCATCTGTGTCCTTACTTCCATGATCCCGAAGAGAGACCGCGAGCTTGGTAACTCTCCGATAGAGCTCACGAGGTTCTTCATCTTCTTTCATTGCAAACTCATCGGCTTCATCTTGTACCACTTCATAATTGGAACGTTGAATGCTTGCGCTTCCCCGATAGAGGGAAACCACTTTGTGCCAAGCTTCTTTGGCCAATGAGTACGGCCGGAGATGCGGGAGGTCTTCGGGAAGGATTGCTTCTTGGATGATGAAGAGAGTATTCTCATTGAATTGATCATCCACGGCTTCTCTAGGAGTGAAGTTGCTCCAGTCATGCGGATAAAAACCTTCTTCAATGATTCTCCAAAGGTTAGTGTTCACATGATTTAAATGACGCTTAAAACGATAGACCCAAGAATCAAAGTCCTCCATTTTATCAATCTTGGGGGGAGGACCGGCATGATTCAATTGAGTAGAAGGAATCGATCCACCATAAACGGGTGGAGGTTGCACATGGGCAAAGATGTCGGTGCCATTCTTACCACTAGACAAAGGAGCTTTCTCACTAGTAGCTTCCCCCTTGTCGGGGTTAGCATCCGTCACCGTGTTGGCGGGATCACCCACTTTCACGGGTGCGGTGGAAAGTTTAAGCCCTTCTAAGAATTCCTTAAACATGTCTTTGACCTCAGTCGTCATGGAGGTTTTCAATGTGTCCAACGCCACATTGAATTCCTCACGTGAGATCGAGTTACCCCATCTCCGTGAGATTTATATCGGATTCGCACCGGAGTGCTCTCCCACATCGTCTTCGACATCAACCATACTCTTCGGACGGTAAAGTCCTTAAAAAGAGACGAGGCTCTGATACCAATTGAAAGGATCGATATGGTTGACTAGAGGGGGGTGAATAGGCAACTAACAATTTTTAGCTTTTCTTTACCAAATTAAACTTTGCAACAAAGTAGGTTATCTAGATATGCAACTAGGTGGACAACCTATATGATACAACAACCATAAGCACACAAGCAAGCAATGAATATAACAGAAATAAGCTTGCACAAGTAAAGCGATGAGATAACCAAGAGTGGAGTCAGTGGAGACGAGGATGTGTTACCAAAGTTCCTTCCTTTTGAGAGGATGTACGTCTCCGTTAGAGCGGTGTGGAGGCACAATGCTCCCCAAGAAGCCACTAGGGCCACCGTATTCTCCTCACGCCCTCTCACAATGCGAGATGCCATGATTCCACTATTGGTGCCCTTGAAGGCGGTGACCGAACCTTTACAAACAAGGTTGGGGCAATCTCCACAACTTAATTGGAGGCTCCCAACGACACCACGAAGCTTCACCACAATGGACTATGGCTTCACGGTGACCTCAACCGTCTAGGGTGCTCAAACACCCAAGAGTAACAAGATCCGCTAGGGATTAGTGGGGGGAATCAAATTTCTCTTGGTGGAAGTGTAGATCGGGGCCTTCTCAACCAATCCCAAGCAAATCAACAAGTTTGATTGGCTAGGGAGAGAGAGATCGGGCGAAAATGGAGCTTGGAGCAACAATGGAGCTTAGGGTTAGAAGCGGTAGTTAACTAAAGGTAGGAGACGACCCTTTTATAGTGGTGGACGAAATCCAACCGTTATCCACTTAACCAGCCCGCGACACACGGTACTACCGCTCCAGCGCCGGTACTATCAAGATAGGCCAGCGGTACTACCGTGGCGACCACAAGATTACCACAGCAGCACACAGGGCTAGAGCGAGCTCGACAGAGGCAGTACTACCACGAAGCGCTGGTATTATCTTCCCCTTGCGGTACTACCGCAAGGCAGAAAGCCCTAGTTCGGGAAGGGCGCGATGAATAAAATTACATCCGTGCCTACTTCACCGGAAAACAAACGGTGCAAAAGTCGACACACGTACTACCACCGAGGGCAGTACTACCGCGTGGCTGCTGGATCAGACCACGCGCGGTACTATCACAAGACGCAGGCGCCGGTATTACTACAAGGCGCGGATGTAAAGAATTACATCCGCCCCTACTACCGCAATGCAGTGGTACTTGGCCTGGGGGCCACAGTAGTATGGCTCTAGAGGAGCGGTACTACTGTGGGCTCCCGCGGTACTACCGCGCCTGAGCCATGGTACTACCGCAGGTGTCTGTGGTACTACCGCTCCAAGGAGCAGTACTACCGCAAGCACAGCAACAGCAGCCAAGACAATCGCAAAGGATAAACGGGGGATGCTCCAAAGTGCAAGGGAATGGTGGAGACAAGGAAGGGAACGTGTACGTGATGATTCCACCCAAACCTTTCTGACGCGGACCCCCTCTTAATAGTATGGCTTTCCTACGACTCAAATCCACCAAAAGAAACATAGGGAAATGCCGTCTTCAATAGTCTTCGAGGGGCACCAAACCGTCTTGTGCCTAGTGAAGAAGTGACTGAGAAACTCAAGGCACACGATTAGTCCGCAAACGCATTGTCATCAATCAGCAAAACACCTTAGGGATAAATATGCACTTACACCGGTTCTAAGCCGTAAAGCATGGCACACTGAACTATCGAGTAGTCATCAGCTTTGCTCTGCCAGACGTTCTTAACGTCGTCAGTTGCATCTGCAGCACGCCTGGCACCCAGCGGTGCTTCCAAGACGTAATTCTTCTGTGCAGCAATGAGGATAATCCTCAAGTTACGGACCTAGTCCGTGTAATTGCTACCATCATCTTTCAACTTTGCTTTCTCAAGGAACGCATTAAAATTCAACGGAACAACAGCACGGGCCATCTATCTACAACAACATAGACAAATAAAATATTATCAGGTACTAAGTTCATGATAAATTTAAGTTCAATTAATCATATTACTTAAGAACTCCCACTTAGATATACATCTCTCTTATCATCCAAGTGATCACGTGATCCAAATCAACTAAACCATAACCGATCATCATGTGAAATGGAGTAGTTTTCAATGGTGAACATCACTATGTTGATCATATCTACTATATGGTTCACGTTCGACCTTTCAGTCTCAGTGTTCCGAGGCCATATCTGCATATGCTAGGCTCGTCAAGTTTAACCCGAGTATTTCTGCGTGTGCAATACTGGCTTGCACCCGTTGTATGTGAACGTAGAGCTTATCACACCCGATCATCACGTGGTGTCTCGGCACGACGAACTTTGGCAACGATGCATACTCAGGGAGAACACTTGTACCTTGAAATTTAGTGATAGATCATCTTATAATGCTACCGTCAACCAAAGCAGAATAAGATGCATAAAGGATAAACATCACATGCAATCAATATAAGTGATATGATATGGCCATCATCATCTTGTGCCTTTGATCTCCATCTCCAAAGCACCGTCATGATCACCATCGTCACCGGCGCGACACCTTGATCTCCATCGTAGCATCATTGTCGTCTTGCCAACTATTGCTTCTACGACTATCTCTACCGCTTAGTGATAAAGTAAAGCAATTACAGGGCGATTGCATTGTATACAATAAAGCGACAACCATATGGCTCCTCTCAATTGCCGATAACTCTGTTACAAAACATGATCATCTCATACAATAAAATATAGCATCATGTCTTGACCATATCACATCACAACATGCCCTGCAAAAACAAGTTAGACGTCCTCTACTTTGTTGTTGCAAGTTTTACATGGCTGCTACGGGCTGAGCAAGAACCGTCAAGTTAGTGATGTTTTAACCTTCTCAAGGACCGGGCGTAGTCACACTCGGTTCAACTAAAGTTGGAGAAACTGACACCCACGAGCCACCTTTGTGCAAAGCACGTCGGTAGAACCAGTCTCGCTTAAGCGTACGCGTAATGTCAGTCAAGGCCGCTTCATCCAACAATACCGCCGAACCAAAGTATGACATGCTGGTAAGCAGTATGACTTGTATCGCCCACAGCTCACTTGTGTTCTACTCGTGCATATAACATCTACGCATAAACCTGGCTCGGATGCCACTGTTGAGGAACGTGGTAATTTCAAAAAAATTCCAACGCACAAGCAAGATCATGGTGATGCATAGAAACGAGAGGGGAGAGTGTCATCTACGTACCCTCGTAGAACGTAAGCGGAAGCGTTATGACAACGCGGTTGATGCAGTTGTACGTCTTCACGATCGACTGATCCTCGATCAACGTCGGCACCTCCACGCTCAGCACACGCTCAGCTCGGTGACGCCCCGCGAACTCACAATCCAAAGAGAGCTTCAGGAAGAGCTTTATCTCGCACGATGGAGTGCTGACGGTGTTGATGAAGTTACCGGCGCAGGCTTCGCCTAAGCACCGCCACGATATGACCGAGGTGGATTATGGTGGAGGGGGGCACCGCACACGGCTAAGAGATCAATGATCAATTGTTGTGTCTCCAAGGGGTGCCCCCTTCCCCGTATATAAAGGAGTGGAGGAGGGGAAGGGGGCCGACCTCCTATGGCGCGCCCCATGAGGAGTCCTACTCCCAAAGGGAGTAGGACTGCCCCCTTCCAAGTAGGAGTAGGAGAGGAGAAGGAAGGGAGAGATGGAGAGAAGGAAAGGGAGGCGCCCCCTCCCCCCCTCCTTGTCCAATTCAGACTAGAGGGGGAGGGTGCGCGCGGCTGCCCTGACCGCCCCTCCTCTTCTCCCACTAGGGCCCATTAGGCCCAATATACTCCCCGGGGGGGGGGGTTCCGGTAACCTCCCGAAACACTTCCGGTGTCCGAACATAGTCGTCCAATATATCGATCTTTACGTCTCGACCATTTTGAGACTCCTCGGCATGTCCGTGATCATATCCAGGACTCCGAACTACCTTCGGTACATCAAAACACAAAAACTCATAATATCGATCGTCACAGAACTTTAAGGGTGCGGACCCTACGGGTTCGAGAACTATGTAGACATGACTGAGGCACGTCTCCGGTCAATAACCAATAGAGGAACCTGAATGCTCATATTGGTTCCTACATATTCTACGAAGATCTTTATCGGTCAAACCGCCTAACAGCATACGTTGTTCCCTTTGTCATCGGTATGTTACTTGCCCGAGATTCGATCGTTGGTATCTCAATACGTAGCTCAATCTCGTTACTGGCAAGTCTCTTTACTCGTTCTGTAGTGCATCATCCCGTACTAACTCATTAGTCACATTGCTTGTAAGGCTTATGTGATGTGCATTACTGAGAGGGCCCAGAGATACCTCTCCGACAATCAGAGTGACAGATCCTATTCTTGATATATGCCAACTCAACAAACACCATCGGAGACACCTGTAGAGCACCTTTATAATCACCCAGTTACGTTGTGACGTTTGGTAGCACACAAAGTGTTCCTCCGGTATTCGGGAGTTGCATAATCTCATAGTCATAGGAACATGTATAAGTCATTGAGAAAGCAATAGCAGTAAACTGAACGATCAAGTGCTAAGCTAACGAAATGGGTCAAGTCAATCACATCATTCTCCTAATGATGTGATCCCGTTAATCAAATTACAACTGATGTCTATGGCTAGGAAACTCAACCATCTTTGATCAACGAGCTAGTCAAGTAGAGGCATACTAGTGACACTATGTTTGTCTATGTATTCACACATGTAATATGTTTCCGGTTAATACAAATCTAGCATGAATAATAAACATTTATCATGATATGAGGAAATAAATAATAACTTTATTATTGCATCTAGGGCATATTTCCTTCATTTGTTTCCGAACAGTCATTTCAACTGTGGTATTATGGGAGCATACCACATCACCTTCGGAGGAACCCTCTTCCTGCGGGGCTCGCCGTCACCAGCGTCATCTCGTCTGATTTTATACCGCAATGCACCGCATACCGGGCATGCGTTCAAATCCTCGTACGCACCATGGTAGAGGATGCAGTCATTAGGGCTTGCATGTATCTTCTGCACCTCCAATCCTAGAGGGCATACGACCTTCTTTGCTGCGTACGTACTGTCGGGCAATTCGTTATCCTTTGGAAGCTTCTTCTTCAATATTTTCAGTAGCTTCTCAAATCTTTTGTCAGGCACATCATTCTCTACCTTCCACTGCAGCAATTCCAGTACGGTACCGAGCTTTGTGTTGCCATCTTCGCAATTGGGGTACAACCCTTTTTTTATGATCCTCTAACATGCGATCGAACTTCAGCTTCTCCTTTTCACTTTCGCACTATCTCCTTGCATCAACAATGACCCGGCGGAGATCATCATCGGGCACACCGTCTGGTTCCTCTTGATCTTCAGCTTCCCCCGCTGCAGCATCACCGTATTCAGGGGGCACATAGTTGTCATCGTACTCTTCTTCTTCCATGTCTTCCATGATAACCCCTATTTCTCCGTGCTTGGTCCAAACATTATAGTGTGGCATGAAACCCTTATAAAGCAGGTGGGTGTGAAGGGTTTTCGAGTAAGAGTAAGTCTTCGTATTCCCATAGCTAGGGCATGGATAAGACATAAAACCATTCTGCTTGTTTGCCTCAGCCACTTCGAGAAAATTATGCACGCCCATAATGTACTAAGAGGTGTGTCTGTCATCGTACATCAATTGTCGGTTCATCTGCGCGCATTATATATAATTAAGTGTGTCAAAAACCATTACAGAACATCATGAATAGATAAGTGACCAAATTAATAGAAGTTCATCCGCATATTAAAACCAAAGTACATACATAGTTCTCATTGAACAACATATAGCTCTCGAAAGCATCTAATTAAACCATACATTGAAACGATGTAAAACATTTCAATGCAACAACAAATGTGATCATAATCGCAACCAAGGTAACAATTGATCCAACTGCATAATGATACCAAGCCTCGGTATGAATGACACATTTTCTAATCTTTTTACTCTTCAAACGTATTGCGTCCATCTTGATCTTGTGATCATCGACAACATCCGCAACATGCAACTCCAATATCATCTTCTCCTCCCCAATTTTTTTATTTTTCCTTCAAGTAATTGTTTACTTCTTCAACTAAATTTAACCTCTCGACAATAGGGTCGGTTGGAATTTCCGGTTCACATACCTCCTAGATAAATAAAATCTATGTCACGTTGGTCGGCATAATTGTCATAACAATAAATTAACCAAATAGTTATAAAAGATAATATATACCACATCCGAATCATAGACAGGACGAGGGCCGACGGGGGCGGATACCAAAACATCGCACTATATAATAACAAGCAATATTAAAAGTAAGAAAAAATAGACAAGTATCTATCTAATCATACAAGTAAGAATTTTTTTCGTTTAGAAAAAAGCTAAGAACAAGTGGCTCACCACGGTGGTGCCGGCGACGAGATCGGCACGGGCGATCGACGGCCGTGAAGACAGGGACGGTACGTGACGGATCGGTAAAGCTAGACAAATCTTGAGGAAAATGGAGCTTGGAGGTCGAGCTTCGAGAGGAGAAAGCTTAACTAGTGTGGCTCGGGCATTTCATCGAATAACTCATGTGCATAGGAGGTGAGCTTGAGCACCACAATGCTCTCCCCTCGCCGGCCAGAAAAACAGAGCAGTGTGGAGTGCTCTGCTCGCCGGCGATGGGGTATATATAGGCACCTCATTGGTCATGATTCGTGGCTGGAACCGGGACTAAAGGCACCCCTTCTGTCTCGGTTCCGGCCATGAACCGGGACCAATGGTTGTGGGCCAGGAGCGGGCCAGGAGCGAGGACCATTGGTTCCGTTCGTGCCTGGAACTGGGACAAATGGGTCAAGACGAACCGCGATACTTGCCCCACGAGGCCCGGCCGGCCCCCTGGGCTCACGAATCGGGACGTATGCAACCATTGATCCCGGTTCATGACTGAACCAGGACTAATGAACTGACCAGGCCTCAACCAAAGCCCTGTTTTCTACTAGTGATATGATCACCCCACCGAAATCCAAGATAGGTTCAGCCAATCCAACAACCTCCTACGCTACATCCCCACCATCAAGCCATGGCCCAGCGGAAGGAAGTACTCTTCAACATTGCCTAGATGAGTAGGACCCACAAACGTCAACATCACTGCCAACGACCCCTGTCGAAGAACAAGGTTTTTGCTCAAAGCCTTATGCCTCGCCACCTCTGAGGTGCCAGGCCGCAGCAAACCATGTGAGACCGAGCCGCAGCTCCGCTCAAATTTCACGATAGCGAGCCGGACCAACAGAAAATAATGAATCCCATGCCCACCATAGTGGACTAGGCAAACTCACCGACGCATTGACTCCGGACTGGGGCTTGCTTGCTTAGGGTATCTCCAATGTTGTGCCATAAATCAAACACACTATCCGTCAGTCGGACACGTCCGCGGACACGGATACAAGAACCGGCCTCCCAACCACACATCCATGCACATTTCAAACCAAAATTGAACTCAAAGGACAAAAGTTATGCAAACCGATCGAATTTCATGCAAAGCTCAACATATTACATTAAACAAAAGCGGACATGGCACGTCGGATGTTTTATACATAGCAAAAGTTATCCTAATCTAAATCTTCAACGGCCATGGGCACGTCTAAGTTCCACGTCTTGCTCTTCGCCCGACGTGCTCCCATGTCTTACTCTTCCTCCTCAGAGTTCACCGTGTAGCCGTGCACATTGCTGGTCGAGGTGAGTCGATGACCAAGATGGAGGGTCCGGCCTTGTAGTCGCAGCGGCCCAGCACGAATGACCCAGAACTGCCAACGTTGGCGCCTTTTCCGTCTGCCAATGTTGTGCCACCTACGCATCTGCCTCCGCCGTGATCTGCTCAAACAGTAGGATTTAGTTCCACTATCATGGAGATAACCGAACAACAAAAGTAGTAGTAGGAGTAGTACCTTGTTTGTTACCGCTATCTGATATAGTACGTATATTGCGGCATGTATACTTGCTTTATGGTGATGGCAGTGTGTATTTTTGTGTGTGCTGGATGCTCTTAGATGGTTAACCTGCAGATATATGGTGTGGCATATCAATCAGCAGTGGCTGCAGGAAGTGTAGAACCATACATGTTTAGAAAGTGGTAGCAACGAAATAAAAACAAACATAATGAATCTAATTAAGCTCTCACCTGATCATTTATGTATGCCATATGAGAATATAATGATGCCATGCCCCGGCCCGCCCGCATCATTATGTATCGATGAAGGGCCAAGGGAGGCGCTTGTGTGCGGATGCAGCATCATCAAGATTCTCATCCAAAGTATGTTATCTATCTATATGCATCTATATATCTCATTTGGAAAAAAGAATACAAACTGCTCCATATAGACCTAGAGAGAGAGAGAGAAAGATGCATGATGGATGTGAATCTTGATGATACCACGCCCGCAAACACCCACCATCAACCATCAACATATATCAACCCTTCGCTATCATCACTGAAAGAAGTACTAGCTAACTAGCTGCGGCTCCATTAGTCAGGAATGGATTCTATCCCAAAACCAATCTCTCCCTCGGCACCATATATACACCCCACTCCACTCTATATATATACTTTTTTTTACGGGGACACTCTATCTATATACTGCTACATTACTATATACAACAGTTAACTACTTCCTCCGATCTAAATTAATGTGGTAGTTCAAGTTCTAAAACCAGTCACTTATTTTGAATCGGAGGAAGTAATTAAATTGTGATCTGGATCCAGCACAAGGGTGCATGTAGTATATCTCTGTGGTCGGTGTTGCACCGTGATTGGCAAACGCTGTCCAGGTGACGTGGATGGGACCCACCCGCCTAGCATGGCATCTGTAACAACAATTTTCTATCTATCGCTTGCAGCCTGCCTGAATTTCATGTCCCCAGCATTATATTAGCAAATACCTTCTCCTTGTCACAACATACATTTCGTCATCCATGACGTCGACCACATCACGCCGTCTCTCTAATCTAGAGTTGTGTTGGAGAAAGAACTCGACAGGAGCCAGTACGTATGGCAGTAGCTACAATATCTGGTACAGTATCTAGTGCCATACCGAGTACTTGAAACATCGTGCCATTTTTATTATTTACATACACAGGTACATTATCTGGTGCCGTCCAAAATATTCCTTCATTCCGGTCTGCAACCTGAAGCACTGTCGTACAGCACGGCGTTCTGATATGAGTATGCCGTTTTGGGGCTAGCTACCTAATCTCCCTCGTATGCGCTTAGCTTAATTTGGATGGATACGTGCACAGAATATATAGAAACCTTCAAACCCACCGCTAGTTGTTCCCCAGCTTCTCATCACCTCCGTCTGCCTAGAAAAGTGTTCTAGACAAATTTAGACAGCACATCCATCCATCCATCCATTCAACGAAGAAATTTTTTAACATGCTCCCTCTTACATCTTACCCCCTCTTTTTACATGTAAGGTAAGAATATAAGAGTTAATCAGGCTACTAATTAATGAGATCAATGGCTAAGATCTATTATATATTCTTACCTCTCATGTCAAAAGAGGGGGTAAGACTTATCTCCGTCTTGCGAACGAGGTAAACTCACACTCGTTATCGCCACAACACCCTGCCCAACGGCAGATCTAGAGGGTGACAGGGTGGGCGGTGGGTTTGGGAAATATCCTTTTTAGCATGTAGAAAAAAGCTAAAATAACTTTATGATGGGTAAAAAGCTAAAACAAATAAATTGATAAGAATATTTACATTTTTGGCCCACCTTGCCCCAATGGGCTGGGTCTGCCACCTGGCATGCATCACATCAATTACATCGGGGTTCACATTATGTGATGTGCTAACAGATTGCGCTTGTCAGCTTCAACTAAAATTTCAAATGCATGTTGCTCTTATCTGCTCAAAAGATCTTATTGTCATCATAGTAAATACCAATTACTTTTTGAGTGAAATGCATCATTAGTCAATTAACTTAAACTGGCTGCACAACCAAGAGCTTGGGAAGTATCGCCGTAAACTAGTTTATTTGATCAAATAAGACCACAAACCGGGGGAGAAAAAATCATCCATGTGGCTGTCACGTTGTCGTACCTTGGATCGCTTGAAAAACTGATTAACCTTTACTGTTTTTTTTTTTGCAAGAGAGTTGACGTCACTATTCGCTGGCATTAAAAAAACTTGAAGGCTTGGTAGTGAACTTGCGACCCTGAGGGCAGGAGAATGTTGGTGGACCACTGGGATGCTAAATACTATCTCTATGGACCTTGAGGTGTTAGCAATAATGATTTTTTTACAGAAAATTCCGATAAAATCCAAGGCCCCTTTGTCATATAAAGCACATAAGCAGCTTAGTTAAAATGAAAAGGATCACTACTTCAATAATTTATTATGTTCGTGCACAACCATTAGAACTAATAAGTTTGAATATTAGTAGCGCGGGTTTTAGATGTATCAGTAGCGCGGGTATATGCGCTACTAATAAGGCGCTGCAGCTATTGCTTAGCAGCAGCGCGTGCCAGCCCGCGCTACTGCTAGGACAAATAGCTGCAGCGTTTGTTCGTTACCACGCTGCTGCTAAGGTAACTACTTGCAGCGTGTTTTCTGCCCATCGCTACTAGTACTTTTTTATTTTTTTATTTTTATTGTATTTATGCGCCATCATACAAATATTGGTACAATACTAGTTATGAAGTTTACATCATTATGTCCATAACAGTGTGTCAAATGAAGGTGGATTAGGTTCAAGTGGAGGCAATATGTGGTGCATGTCAAAAGTATACTACTAATCCAAACTTGATCTAGTTTGGACTAGTAGTACTTTCGATGTGCACCACATGTTGCCTCAACTTAAATCTAATCCGCCAGCACAAGATATTTAATCATCATCATGGTCATTACCACCAACAGTATTTATTTAATCACCACTAACAGTAGCTAATAATAATCATCATAATCATTACCACCAACACTAGCTCTTTTATCATCACAGTAATAGTGTAGCACATCATCATCCTGAAACTTATTTCTAGCTAGCTAATCACTCCTGCTGCTCTCTCTTAGGTAAAACAACATAAAACATGTGTAGCTCTCCTCCTTGATCAAGTTGGAGCATGCAGATGAACCTGTCTCCTAATCGCGGAAAGCGCCTCTGTTTGCTGGCCCCTAGTACTTCTCTGCGCTCCCCCAACACATATTTGGTCCAGTCTTGCACTATTAAGCATCCGTCGCTAATCTTGAATGCACTAGAGTAATCTGTAGGATATCTTAGCCATAAGCTGATAATACTCATGGTACCTTTAGTCTCGATCCCATAAGGCACAACATTCATCGGGAGTCCATGTTGAAGAACATTGTATGGTAACATACTTAGCAATGAAGTTTTGCTTCAAAAATAATGTATGGAAAAGATGCAATGAGGACAAATAGTAAAAATCTTACCATCCTTCCTAAATGGATGTGACCGTAGTTCATTACGAACACTATGGTCGCACATTTTCAGTACTAACATTTATAAATCCAGGAAGAAAATTTGCCTTGACAGTATCAAGATCCTCAAGCCATGAAACATAATGACTTAGCTCCTCGCAGTTTAGTTCAGCCTCGGGACAGTAGTAGGTCCTGTCTACCAAGCGCTGGACATGTTTGCTTGCACCGAAATAAGCTGACAATACAAATTAGTTGTCAACTATTTTTGAATAAACAATATCAAAGACATAAATATGGTTGAGAAACTTACATAATGGTATAACTGGAGGCATCTGCACATCGACCTAGATGTCGGTATTACCTTCAATATCATCTTCCGGACGAATATCAAAGGTGATAACCATATCAGGCTCAAATGCATGAGTCTTGCATAGTGCTCGCCATGTTTTGCATCCAAAATAGGTGTAGTCGTCTGAATTGTATAATTTTGCATGGAAAATATAACCATGCTCGGTCTTCAAATAAACTTTCTTTACCTCCATAGTATGACTGAAACCTATCTTATCCAATACAAAAACTCTTGCATGGCAGGGGATACGCTAGTAGAATAGTAAAAAAATATAAGCTCAAGCAAATGAAGCAGATGTCATGCTTAGCTACGAAAAAGACTTGTCGTTATGACTTACTGTATCCACTTCGAAGTTCTCGTCCAGCTTGATGCTGAAGCGCCTATCATCATCTAGGAAGATTCCGTCGCACAGGCCGCGCTCGTCTTCGCAGTATTTGCAAATAACGAAATCCTTTTCGTCGTCAGACATTTCCTCTGTTCATAGTTAAAACATTAATTGAAAATTGATCGAAGACAACTATCAGGATACTCAACACACAAATCCGGGGCACTCGATCTTCCCTACATATTCTGGCACAAGTCATGCCAAAATTCACGGAAAAATCCGCCATGACCTTTGCTAAAATAGGACATATCGAGCGCCTGAAATTTGCCGGAACGGAAATGAATCAACACTCCGGCAAAACATAGGCCACTCAGAGGTGTAACATGCAAACATGACCGGCCACTTGGATATTGAGCAACACAAGATATACATTTCAAAATATCTTATAGGACTCAAATTAGCATGCATTCAATAAGCAAAAGTAAATCATCTCATGCGTCCCTACATCGTCGAATATTATCACTAATACATCACGAATAGTGTCATACATATAACATCACTAATACAACTAAAACCCTAGCACACGACGGTATCGGTAGCGGCGGTGGACAACCACAAAGAAGGAACCATCACGGGATCATAGCTCGGTGAGATCCCGGAGAACCTGCCAGTCTTGGAGAACGACCTGTGCTCCAACGCAAACAAGTAGCGACGGACGTGCGCGTCCTCCTCATCGACACGGTGGCGCACCACCTCGCGGAGTCCTCAAGCCTCTTGATCGCCATCGCCCACGCGACCGCCACCAAAGAAGGTTCGGTCAACGACAGTGGCTCCTCACCAACCTCGCCCCGGTAGGTAGCGCCTCCAGTACCACCCGGCGGAGCCCAGTCCCGGACATGGCCGATCTGGTCAAGCAGGTGTCATCCTCCGCCGACTCCACGACGAGGATGCGGGATAGGCATCGTCCACGTCGAGGCGGGAAAATTGCTTTAACTAAAAAATAGCAACAAGTTCTTACTAACTAGTTCTATTAATTCAACTAGTTCTTACTAAAAATAAACTTACTATAAATAAAAGGGTTTTTATCACTTATGCCACCGGTTGTGTCTCACTACTCAATTTTGCCACTAGGAATTTCAACTGCTCAAAAATGCTATCACTTCATTAGGTACATGCTCAAAAATGCCACTGGATACCATTATTGTGATCTCAAAACCCTTTTGCTATGTTATAGTGACATAAATACCTATGAACCAACATGCCAGCTCTCCCTCTATCTCACTACAATAAAGTGTGGGGCCCACTTAATCCTAACAACGTTCTTATTTTCCTGTAAAATTATTAAGCTTGGTTACTCGACAAGTAGGGATACACTTAGGAACTGACATATGGGTCTAGACTTATTTTTGTCATATAACATGGTCAACGGGTTTGACATGAAAATAATAATGTCTAATGGCATTTTTGAGCAAACATCTAACGGGATGGTGGCATTTTTAGATATCTAATGGTATTTTTGAGCAAGCATCTCACGGATCGATGGCATTTTTGAGCAGCTGTAACTTCTAATGGCAAAACTGAGTAGTGGGACACTATTAATACCTAGTTCTTAATATGCAACTAAAATAAACTTACTATAAATAAAATAAACTTAATATGCAACTAAAATATAAAAAAACACTAGGCAGATCAGGTAGGGGAGAGGAGAGCGGGCATGCTCACCTCGGGTGCTCTGACGAGGAGGGCAGGCGGCGTCGAGGTCGGGTCGGGCGGGTCGGGCGGCGTCTGGGCGGCGTTGAGGTCGAGGCGGGGCGGCGTTGAATCTGGGGTTGGGGCGCGTCAGGCGTTGAGGTCGGGGCGGGGCGGCGTTGAGGTCGGGGTCGGGAGGCGTGAGGGTGCGGAGAGCCTTGGCGCCGACGGCAGCACGGCGGGCGAGTGGAGAGATTTGGGGAAAGTGTGGCGTGGGAAGGACGAACCCGGCCCGTGGTTAAGTCGAAGTAGCGATGGCAGCGTTCGAGAAAAGCGCTGCTGCTACATTAGCTACAGCGCGTCACGATACACGCCACTGCTAGTCCTTTCTCTTTTCCCTTTTCATTTAGTTTCCTTCACATTTTATTTGTTTCCTTTCACCTTATTCTATTTCTTTCATTTTCAATTACCTTTCCATTTTCTTTCCATTTAATTTTATAACCTTTAGCAGCAACGAGTTTACATTAAAACGCTGCTACAAAACAACATAGCGGTAGCGCGGTTCGCCATAGATCGCTACTACTATGTGTAGCTTATGGGCTAAGCCGTGGGAATTTTAGTAGTAACGTGTGTACTGGAAGACGCGCTACTGCTATATCTTTATCTGCAGCGCGGTTACCTCAGGCGCGCTACTGCTAATTAGCACCAGCGTGCTTTCTTGACCCACGCTGCTGCTAAAGTTCTGTGTATAGGGTTTTCCCTAGTAGTGTGAACTTGCGACCCTGAGGGCAGGAGAATGTTGGTGGACCACTGGGATGCTAAATACTATCTCTAAGGACCTTGAGGTGTTAGCAATAATGATTTTTTTTACAGAAAATTCCGATAAATTCCAGGGGCCCTTTGTCATATAAAGCACATAAGCAGCTTAGTTAAAATGAAAAGGATCACTACTTGAATAATTTATTATGTTCGTGCACAACCATTAGAACTAATAAGTTTGAATATTCTGCATGAGCTTGGATTGATCTTCAGCGGTGATGAAACTATACTGCAAGCCCAACTTCTTGTGTAAGGCAGAAAAAATAAAAGATTATGTGCAAACTGGTGATCAATAGGTTTAGGCATCGAAACAAGTTGCTCAACAATGTAGAACTCAAAGCACAAAATCAAAGCTTTTCCCTGGCTAGAGTATTCATTGTCACAGATTGTGCATACCGGCTACCTTGTTTTCTCATTACAAAAAGCCAAGTGGCAGGTGTGGCTTTGATGCATTCACATTCAAGGGATTTATAAACAGGAAGAAGGTGAATGGTGGAAAAATGTGCTTTCTTAACTAACATGAGCAAAGTTCCAACTCTACACGTAGCTTTTCAATTTATGATACTCAGAAAAAAAAATCAGATGACTCACATCGACAAGGCGATTGAGCAAGCATCTGCAAAAACGGTTGTAGAAGCAAGCCTAAGGTCTAAGGTTACAATGATTGTATCAAGTAAGTAAAATCATTATAATATTATATAATGTACTATAAATAAATTACAATCTTGTGCTTATAGGGGCCATGAGGAATCTCCGGGATAAAAAACTCAGGGTAATTTTCATGAACTGGCGAGATTCTTGCTTCTTACAGAAAATAGCTGAATGCGGTTGTCTTGGTAAATGCTCCAAGGAAGGCGAAGTACACCTCGCAAATGGTGCAAAAAGGAATTCTTCGATTACTTTCTCGAAGAGTTTGTACATAAATTAGAGAAGAAATTGGTACTATCAAGTTATGTATAATGTTATACGAAAGCAGGTCCTCCGATCTCCGAGAAATGAATGGTTCATACAAAAGGGCTTCCTTAATGTCATTCATGTCAATCACACCACTACTTGACTGCCAAGAATCCAATTTTAGTGTTCTTGGGTATAATAATTTGAATGTCCAAGAAATTAGAGAAGAAGGCTATGATGGGGCAAGTAATATGCAAGGTGAATAGAATGGATTCAAGGCTTTATTTCTAAATGAGTGTCCTCATGCATATTGTGTACATTGCATGGCTCATCGATTACATGTGGCTCTTGTTGCGCCATCAAGGGAGGTATATGATGTGCACAATGTTTTCCAGCATGAAAATTTCATCATAAATGTTGTTAGTTCATTGACTAAATGCAATGATGAATTGCTAGTGAATCAAGCGGCAAAAATTGCACATGAAATTTACTTGGGAAAGTTTGATACAGGAAAAGGTAAAAATCATAGTGGAACTTTATAAATACCTGAGGACACTAGATGGTGTTCTCTCTTTAAGTCAGTTGATGTCTTAAGGAGTATTGTAAATGTCTGTATAGTCTTGACATATCCTAGAGGAGATGTTGTAGGTGCCTTAAAAATAAGTATGTCATTTTGTTTTGTGTTTATTTTACAACTGATGGAGAAAATCATGAAGATCATCGATGTCTTACGTTAAACACTCCAAAACAAGTCACGGACATTCTAAATACATAAGATTAGATTTGTAAGCTGGGAGAACTTGGATGGAAACCTCTTCTGGAGAAGGTTCAATCTTTCTTGTCTGAAGCATGAAGTTGGCATCCCTAATTTTAATAGCAGGTACATATATTTTCATCTATATATATTTTACAATATTATTTACCCTAATTTACTAATATATGAAGCAATTTGTAGGTACGTTGATGTGACAAAGTCTCGCAACAAACATGGTAACACCAATATACTACATCGGTACAAAGTGGATGTGTTCAGTGTTGCTATATAGATCAACAACTCGTTCAGCCAAATGATCACTACAAAGTAGATGCGTTCGATGTTGATATACATTAACAATTGGTTGAGTTAAATGATCATTTTGGTGATCAAAGCATAGAGGTATTGACACCATGTCAGTCTTTTGATCTGTGGAATGACTCATTTGATGTGTCTAATATATGCACACTGGTGGAACAAAGTTATCCTATAGATCTTTCTAGTCATTAATTGGTCCAATTGGAGTCCCAAATTTCTTATTTCCCACTGGATATTTGCAACCATCCGAAGCTAGAAAACATGCCTTCACCTTTCGTTTGACTATTGGATATTTAAAACATGTATTGTTTCTACATAATCAATGGTTGATACATTACTACAGTTGGCCACAAATCTTGCCAATTAGGCAGTTTGATTATTTAAAATAGGTGAAGTTGTTACACAGTCGATGCTTGATAGCTTACTATGGTTGGTCATAACTCTTCGAATGTCAAACACGATAACCGAGTGGGATTTTTAGGCTAGAAACTAGTCAAGGCATGTCTTTGAAACAAAATGTAGGACAACTTTATTAGGCATTACGTGATCATATAGATTGGAAGGAACTAGGTGGATAGATCACTTCTCAGGAGATTATCAACTTGCTCGGCACAGGTAGTCATAGGGCTCAATTTAAGATAATTGATATGTAACTTTATTTTATATTTATAGTCATATATCATTATGCTTCGTTTTCAAAGTTATTGTGAATTGCAGAAATGGATTCTTATGTCAAACTATAGCTACTACATTAAATAAGAAAATAATCTAATAGAAGTTGAAGACACGGAATGATAGTTAATAGAGAGAAAGATTCCTTAGATTTCTTGTTCCTAAAAATATTCTATCTATCTACTAGACATCGTAGAGAATTGAGAATTTTCATGTCTTTGAGTTCTCATACTAGTAATTGCAAAGTTACGGAAGGGGACACATCATTTTGCAAGATATTCGGTCTACTCTATGAGCATTGGATTCTCGCCCCACCCCCCCCCCCTCTTCATGGCCAAATCCTAGCTCCGCCCCACCGTCTAGTGATTAATAGATATTTGTTGGAGTGGCTAGTGCAAGGTAATTTGTTCTGTTTAACAAAGATACAAGAAGCTAGAGGGATATTATCTATCTTATTGAAGGGATAACTCGGGTTTCATGCATCTCTATAGGTCAACTTCAACTAAGATTCCAATGTCTCTCATCCACCTCAATGATATCATTATGTAATAGCCTATATATGCCACTCAATTTGTTCACATACATTATCCACACATGATATCTAGCTTGTACAGTTGTTGATACAGGGTTGGTTCTACTACATGTATGAGGATGTTATCTATATCTGGGTGCCGAGCATCGTCTTGACGCATGGAGAAGCCAAGAGAGTAAATGGAATATTTCTTAACAAAAATAGATGTGATGTATTGCGTGTACACATACACCTGCTCTTGCAAATACTAAATACTAGTTCCAACTCAAAGTAATAGTGTGGCATTTTAGAAACTTGAGTAAAACCACATGTATATGCTTGAATGCAAACTTGCATGAGCAATCTGCTAATGAGCAAAAAAGATAAAACGTAAACATGAGGGCATATAAAAAGATCAAAGCCAAATTATATGTAGAAACATGCATGTAAGATTACGTTGCATACAAACCAGTGCATGAGTAGCCTTTAAATTTATTTTGGATAAATGAGATAAATGTGTGTAATTGCATAGGAGCTCTCGGTCCTCTTACAATGCATTGGTGCTTATGCCAGGTGTGAAATGCATTAAAAGGCTTAACAACCAATGTCTCCAATGTAGAGATGCTTATCTTTTGTAGCCAAACTTCCTTTATTAAATTGTTTAGCAATTAAACTCCTCCTTGCATTGGCTGATAGGCATTTTGGATAGGTCCACGCGTTTGACATTGTTTCATCTTTGGGTTACCAAAGTCCTCTCTATCCTCTTTAACTGATTTGCCACACCAGATTTTTTTTTGCCTATGTTGCATTATTAGCACCAATATACCGTAGATCACCGGGAAGGGTATTAGGTGCAAAACTCATTGATATCCATCCATTCACATGCCTTGAGATTCTTAACTTCTGTAATAGTACTTGTGTATTTGATTTTAAAACCAAAATTTCGACACATAATGTACATAAGGATCTGCCAAAACATAGTCTAGTTTATAAACTTAAACATGACCTTGAACTTAAAATTAAACATGAATATAAACTAAAACTACACATCATCTTCACCCTTATAGAGGGCGAGCCAATCCACCTAGACATCCCACCGCCCATGGGGCCCGGCCCTGTGCCGTCGTTGCCGTAGTCTGTGAAGATGTGCCGCTATTCTTCAATGTCAAAGTGCTCCTCGTCATTGCCGCCATCGTGGTTGTCGTTCTCCTCATCATCGAAGAGGACAGTGACCTCCCTGTCAATAGCGCGCTCCGCGAAGATCTTCTGCTCCACCTCCACTAGCTCGGTGTATTGGCGCGGAGGTCCATGTACTCCTCATATGCAGCATCTGCCATGATGCGCTCCCTCGCCTCTCGGTTTTCCCCAGCCACCACCGTACTCACCACCCCCAACGACGGTGTGTCGTCGAACGGGCACCATCCCCCACGGGAAGTTGAGGCGCGCCACAGCGACGTGCAGCCAGACCTGCGACCAGTAGTACTCGAGGGCGGCGAGTCCGGCCGTGAGGAAGGAGCCGAGCCAGTGCTTAGTGTAGGTGTCGCGGTCGGTTATCTCCATGACCCACATCCCTTTGCCCGCTGTCAGACGCTGCGGTACTTCCTCTGCGTCTACCGTAGTGGAGGGAGGATGGGGAAGCCGGAGAGACAACGGGATGGGGCCACATTGGTGCGGCAGCGGTGTCTTGAGGACGAGCCCGCGCTGCGCTCGTGGCGGCAGGGATCCGCGCTACGGCTGGACGATGGGGAGCGGTGGCCACGGGATCCGGTGGGACAACAGGGCACTCGTCGGAGGCGGGGATTTGGGAGGAGGAGAGGCAGAGGAGGGTGAAGATTTTTTACTCCGACGCCAAGCGGTGGAGTAAATATAGTTGCCGGATAAGCAATGGAGGAAAAAATTTGCTCCACTAATGGATTTAGGGGTACGGTTAGGTCCCGGTTAGAGGAGTAAAACCAGATTTTTACTCCTCTAACCTGGTTATAGGGGATCAGATGGAATTGGCCTATGTAGTACCCTACCCAAAAATAATGAATCCATTTTTTAGGATAAAAAATAATTCAGTTAGCTTCCTACGTACGTGCGGGAGGATGCAGAGTAAGTCAACCTCCGAGAATCATGGTTGACTTAACAGCAAGTTAGAAGTGGCTGGTGCAACACAAGTTTTTTTTTGAAAGGCCCGTGCAACAGAGTGCTCCTCGCCAGCGCCTTATGCGCCACAAGAGGAAACCGGCGCCCACGCGCCTGGCTAAGTGGGCCGGCCCATGAACGAGCCGACGAGCTAACACGATTCCTGCTTCCCCAGCTATCCCGCTCGATCGTTTCGTTTACTGGAAAGAAAAATGACGCTCAATCATTTCATGGTAGACCGGTGAACCATTGACCATTGACTTTCGAGATTTTTTTTCAAAATTTCAAAAAAAAGTTCATCAAACTTTTAAAAAGTTCATGAATTACAAAAAAAATCACCGACTTTGAAAAAGGTTCATGAATTTGGAAAAAAGAAGTTCAACAAAATTTGGAAAAAGTTCACGAAATTCTAGAAAAATTCATCTAATTTCGAAAAAGGTTCATCGGTTTTAAAAAAAGTTCATTGATTTTGAAAATGTTCATCTAATTTTGAAAAAGTTCATCGGTTTTGAAAAATAGTTCATCGAATTTGAAAAATAGTTCATCAAATTTGAAAAAGGTTCATTAAATTTGAAAAAAGTTCAACGCATTTGATAAAATTTCATCGATGTTAAGAAAAAGTTCACAAATTTCAAAAAAAGTGCATCAAACCCAGGAAGAAGAAAAAAAAGAAAAAGAAAAACAGTAAAAGAAAAACCGAAAAAAAGAACGAACCAAAAGGGATAGAAAGATGAAACTAGCACGTTGAGTTGGGGGTTGCGTGGTGGCTATGCAGCGTACCATTAAGCTGCAGGTCCCGGGTTTGAATCAAAGCACGAGCAGATTTTTTTCGGCGTTTTGAAAAACAGAAGAAAAAAGGTAGATGGACCAGCCCAGCGGTGAGGTGGGGGTATGCGCTCGACTGCGAGTTGTACTGTAGCAGACGCATAAGGCGCCAAATAGGATTTAGCCGTGCAACACAAGTTTGTTCAACTTGCGAACGAAAATTCTCCTCTATTTTGTACCGACTAAAGGCCCAAACGGAAACATACGTGGTAGGCAGATGGCCAGCTCTTTTTTTAGCACAGTACAGACGCAAGCACTCATATACATGCGTACACCCTGCCTCTATGAACGCACACACGCACACCGTACCCATATGAACATCTCCGAAAAACTAAGCCGGCATATCATCTTAAAATTTACGAAGTCACCATAGGTACCTCGTCGTCGATGGAAACGTCTCCTCCCACTGAATACGCATCGCCGGAAATCCTGAAATAAATCCAGGAATAAATGCGAGTAAGCACCGGGACTTGAACCCTGATGGGCTGAGGATACTACTGTCCCTCTAACCATCCAACCACAGGTTGGTTCGCGCAGATAGTCAGCCTTGGCATACCCCTCCTGCGCCGCTTCCTCATTACCGTGGCCGCCGAGCCGGAGCGCCAAGGCGAGCACGAACCAGACCCACTCAAGCAGGAAGATGGTGGCATCAAGGCCACCAACGAGCATGAGAATGGCCGCACCGTCGTCCTCCTGGACATAGGATCGTAGCTCGACGAGGAACTCGGCTGTGCGGGTGAATGCGAGGACCGCATCAGCGTCCTGAAAGATGGCGGTTAGGAAGGTACTGATGGTGTGCACGTTGGCACTGGTGCCGGCGGCGGGTGTGGTGAACGAGCCGGAGCATCGGCTGCGGTGAACACGCCGGTCACTTCTGATTCAGTAGACCCCCCCCCCCCCCCTAAACAAATGGACGGCTTAGATTATCCGATAGCCCTTCATCAGTAAGGGCATGATGGTCATATATTTGTAAAAGTGGCCCGCTGGCCCGCGCACTCGTATGTGTATTCGTATTTCCGCCGTGCAAGGCATATTTTTTCATCCGCTGCGGTGGCATGATTTGTTTTTGAGAAAGTAACGATAGAACCCCCCTAAATACATGGGCGGCTTAGATTATCCGATACCCCTTCATCGGTAAGGGCATGATGGTCATATATTTGTAAAAGTGGCCCGCTGGGATGGCGTGATTTGTTTTTGAGAAAGTGCGGTGGCATGATTTGTTTTTGAGAAAGTAACGATAGAACACCCCCCCCCCCCTAAATACATGGACGGCTTAGATTATCCGATACCCCTTTATCGGTAAGGGCATGATGGTCATATATTTGTAAAAGTGACCCGCTGGGATGGCGTGATTTGTTTTTGAGAAAGTAAAAAAGGACGGCATGCAGAGTCGAACTTGCGACCTGTTGCACGGGGCCATTAGCACATTTGAACAAGCCATTAGGATACAAAGGCTTGTTATGACATATTTTACGTTTTTCTGCTTTTCATCCACAGGGCAGCAGTGATTTATTTTCTATTTTTGTCAGCGCCGGGTCACAATTTTTGTGTTTTGTGACGCGCCGTGGCACGCGGGGCGGTTCAACGTGACAGGCTGACAATCACGGCTGCACCCCTACCACTTACCACTCATGTCTCGTCTGTCGTGCCACATTCGTTGTCGCATGTCGCTCGCATGCCGCATCGCCCGCCCCACCGTTAAGTCGTCGCATCGTGCTGCCTGCCCTTGCATTCACACCAACGCGGCGCCTTCAACCCCCACCCCCCCCCCCCCGGCAGCCCCCGGGCTATAAAAAGATGGGGTCGGCCAGCCGCCGCACGCCGCCTCTCCTCCTCCTCCTCAGACCCCCGTCGCCCATACTCTTCTCGATGGCGAGCTCCAGATCCTACAGGGAGACGGTCAATCTTGGCCGTCAACTCTCTCGTGGCCGCATACAGAGTTGAGCCGCTTCGGACTGCTCATTCAATCATCGGCATGACTGCCGAAGGAGTGGCACATCACCGCCGATGGATACGAGACATTGGGGCCCGACACAACACTGGAGCAGCTCCGCTCCCACGCAAAAATGAATGAATTCGGACAACGAACATGTTCCGTCATGCCAGGCCTTTATTTTTGGGTTTTTTCATCTAGAAAACCGTAGAAAATGCATAGAATGCTAGAAATGAATGAAACTTGGCATGCATACTGGGCATGGTGATGCCATTATGTGGCAAAATTTTGGGTACATTTGGTGTAGGTGAAAAAATAAGTGCTTCAGGACTTGCACTACTGGCAGACCCCAACGGTCACGGTCGAACAGGGTGTATTTGTTGCCATGCACGAAATGACATCAAATTTGGCCAGCATCCTGCACGCCCATTGTAGTTTCCCATGCAAAAATTGAAAGTATTCGAACATCAAACGCACGTTGCGTCACGTCTGCCCTGTGTTTTAGGGGTTTTCATGTATGCCCTGTGTTTTAGGGGCTTGCTATAGTGCCTAGACGGTGGAGCTCTAGTATATAAAGGAGACTAGGAGGGTGCTGGTCAAGAGGAAATGCATTAACCATGACATACATAGAATGAGTAAAATGAAAACGTAATAAAATGCCAGAACCGATGGGTGCCTGAGTTGGTCGGGTTACTCGATGCTAGAACCAATAAAAGTTTGAACTTCTAATTTTGTTCACTTTCCAAAAAAATATCATGTTAAAAAAAAGTTCTCCATACTGAAGAAAAATATTCACCATGCAATGGAAAAAACATTCACTGTGTATAAGAACATGTTCATCGTGTATAGCAATTTTGTTTAGCGTGCATTTCAAAAAGTTCACCATATATTTGAAAAATGTTTGTTTTGTATTTGAATAAAGTTCACCCGATACTGCGTGCTCTCAGACGGAGCCTTGTGGCCACCTAAGCACCCTCTGTTAAAAATGTTGTTTGTTTTGTCTTCCATGTCAGGTTTGAAGTAAAAAACTATTTGCAATTATTATCTAAAAAAGTAACCAAGATTTAAAATAATAATAAATTTCAAAAAGCAGAAAAAATAATTCATAGAAAAAGAAAAGAAAAATATAAAATATAAAAGAAAAAATGTTTAGGCTTTGGCCCAACTAGGCGACAACATCGCTCCTATCAGGCACCTGTTAGGCTGGCCTAAGCATTCGTGGATTTTAAAAAGTTCATCGATTTTTAGAAAAATGTTCACGGATATGAAAATTTTCATTGATTTTCAAAAACGAACTTCACTAAAGAAAGTTGCAAAAAAATGTTCCTGGTTTGGGAACCTTAGCTTGCCAGCCGGTTTTTGAAAAAAAATCTATGTGAAAAAAGTTCATCAATTTTGGCAAAAGGTTGGCGCATTTGAAAAAAGTTCACGTTTTTTTAATTAAGGATTCAAAAAATTCTCAGATTTAGAAAATATTTCGTAAATTCAATAAAAGTTCATGAATTTTAAAAAAGAAAAAGGGAATGATTAAAACGAGAAAAAAACAGATGAAAACTCGGCCAAAAAAACTACTGATTATTATAACTAAGAGAGCTTTTGTACCTCCAAATATCACAAGTGCTAATGTGGCCTGTTGGTCACGTTGGTGTAAAGTTTAACAGAAGGTCCGTAGCACTTAAAAAAAAGGTGAAACTTTAAGTTTTTTTTTTGCATGGTAATACTTGTCTCATTCATATCATAAAGATTAAAATACAAGTCACGTAAGGACCGACATGACAAAACTGAAAAGCTAGCAGAACATCTCTGAGCTTGACACCAACGTCCATCACCTGCCTCCGGCACCACAACAACAGCCACCGAAGAAAAGAATGATGGATCACCTCCTCACCCGAGCTCGACGCGACTCCATCGCTGATATGCAGCTTTGCGGACCTCCAAGGTGGCTCACCAAAAGTGAAGCCTTTACCGTTGAACGAACCAGACCGGGGCAACACCCCGGACACGCCGTCGAACTCCAGGTCTGGCACCCCACCGCGACTAAGACGTTGCAGAAGGAAACCATACCTGCCATCCACGAACCACGAACCCAGCACATGTTCCGTCTTCCAGATGTCGTCCTTGCAGACCACAATCTGCATCCGCTCCTGGACTACCTCCCAAGCTCCGCGTTGACGCTGGAGCAAACGCCGTCGCAACGGCGGAGCCCGAGGACACAGGTCCACCACGAGGATGCCGCCGCCGCCACGCCATCCTTGCTTGAACAGACTGGTTTCCAAATCCATCCCCAACCATAGAACCGATGGCCTTGTCAAGGGAGGATCCGAAGAATCTTTATTCGGAACTGTCATCGTTGCCGCCGAAACGAAGACGATGAACAACCTAAAAAACTAAAGTACGAGAGAGTAAAAACGATCCACACGCGTGAATCCGGCGGCCCCCGATCACCATCAACGACCGAGGTCGCCGGCGGAGGGGAGCCACCGGAGGACGGCGCTGGAAGATTGGGTCTCCTGGCGGCGGCTAGTGTTCCAGCGCCTGGGACAGAGGTGAAACTTTAAGTGAAGAGAAAAGAAAAGATAAACATATGGGGTCTATACGTATATACATACCGACGAACGACTCATTATACATACGAAAGTGTGGAATGTCCATATTACCTTTTATATGATTTGTGGCGGGTCTACCGAAGCGGGTCTCCACGGCGGTGAGCACGTCGAGAAAGACGAGGAGCAGGCCGCATGGAGACGGCACAAGACGAAGCGAGAGTGCGAGGAAGATGTAGGCCGACGGCGCTCTGTTGGAAACGATTGTTTTGGCAATGCTTCACGATGTATTGATCGGTGCAAAGCGCACGTATATATGGAGTACAAAGTGGGCCACAACCTCAACTATACAAAGACTAGGAGGTGGGCCAGACTATACGATAGACATGTACAAACCATATATTCAACACCCCGCAATGATCGAGCGTCGCCGGAGACGCAAAGACTGGACCTGAACTCCTCGAAAACAGAAGTAGGCAGTCCCTTCGTCATGACGTCGGCGAACTGCTGCGCCGTCGGGATGTGGAGGACCCGGATGCGGCCGAGAGCCACCTGCTCACGAACGAAGTGTATATCGAGCTCAATATGCTTCGTTCGACGATGATGGACCGGGTTGGCGGAGAGGTAAACGGCGGAGACGTTGTCGCGATGAGACGAGCGTAGCCTTGTGAACATCACAAAGCAACTCCTGAAGCGGTAGACAGAGCCAAGAGCATTCAACAACGGCGTTAGCCACTGCTCGATACTCAGCCTCGGTACTCGGCGGGAGGCGGTGGGCTGTCTCTTGGAAGACCAAGAGATCGAGGATGGCCCAAGGTGACACAAGACTACCCGAGGTGGAGCGCCGTGTGTCCGGCAGCTAGCCCATCCGCATCAGAGTAGGCGACAAGGTCGGTGGAGGTGGAGGCCGTCAGCGTAAGTCCCAAGGACTAGGTGCCGCGTATATATCGGAGGATACGCTTCACCAGAGTCCAGGAGAGTCGCGGAGCATGCATGTGAAGACAGACTTGCTGAGCGGCATCTTGCCGTCGAATCGCGTCGGGTCGATATCTGCAGGCGCCCACAATGGAGCGGTAGAAGGCCGCATCAGAGGCGGGCGAACCCTCCAAAGCGGTGACCTTGGCCTTGGTTTCACTGGGGTGGGAGCGGGCTTGCAGTTAAGCATGCCAGCTCGGTCAAGAAGCTCATGGGCATAGTGTTGCTGATGCAGGAAGAACCCATCTGGCCGTCGAACCACCTCAATGCCAAGAAAATAATGCAGAGGACCCAAATCCTTCAGGGCAAACTCATCACAAAGACGAGCAGTTAGCCGCTGGAGGAGCGCGACAGTGGATGCCGTCAGAATGATGTCGTCGACGTATAGCAGCAAGTAGGTCGTGTCAGCGCCGTGATGATACACGAAGAGGGACGCATCGGAGCGAGTCGATGTAAATCCGAGCATCTGCAGGAAGGCGGCGATGCGCTGGTACCAGGCTCGAGGTGCCTGCTTCAACCTGTAGAGCGAACGGGAGAGCAAGCACACATGATCTGGATGCGTGGCGTCGATGAAGCCGGTGGGCTGCTCACAGAACACCTGCTCAGCCAGGTGGCCGTGCAAGAAGGCGTTGGACACGTCCAACTGATGCACAAGCCATGCTCGGGACACGGCTAGCTGGAGCATGGCGCGGATCGTGCCCGGTTTAACAACCGGGGCAAATGTGTCGGTGAAGTCCACGCCCGCGCGGTGCCGAAAACCCCGAACCACCCAGCGAGCTTTATAGCGCTCGAGAGTGCCATCCGGACGAGTCTTGTGCCGAAAGACCCACTTGCCCGTGATGATGTTGGCACGGGGAGGCCGAGGGACGAGCTGCTAGGTACGGCTCCGCTGGAGCACATCGAACTCTTCCTGCATCGCAGCGAGCCAATGAGGATTCCAAAGGGCGGCTCGAGCTGACGATGGGAGAGGAGACGGCTCAGAGGCGGAAGCAGCGAAAGATACTCATCGCTGGGGTACCGCGTGCTCGGCGAAGGTGCCAGCCCGAGAGCGAGTCATCGGGCGGGCAGCGGGTCCGGAGGGGAGGCGGGCGAGGGCGAAGACGAGCCCGCCTCGATGTGACCGCCGCGGCGAGGCCTCCGGCGACGAGGCCGCCGGCGGGCGGCGGGCGAGGCCGCTGGTGATCTGGCGGGTGAGGCCGCCGGCGTGGCGGCGACGAGGCCGCCGCATGGCGGCGACGAGGCCGCCGGCATGGCGGAGGCAGCCGGCGTGGCGGCGACGACGAGCCGCCCGGCAGGTCGAGGCCGGGGCGCCGGGCGTCGCGGCGTCGAAGGAGGTGCAGCCCCTAGGGCAACCAAGCGGGAGAGACTCGACCCGTGGCACGGGGGGCACCCTCAAAGCCGGGAGGCGGCCCAAGAGAGGCACGTGGGCGGCCATCACCGGAAGCGGGCAAGGCCGCATCATCCGAAGGTACCTGCTGGAACGGAAAAACCATCTCACCAAAGTAAACGTGTCGTGAAGTGATCACCGGATGAGAGATAGGATCATAGCAGCGGTAGCCTTTGGTGTTAGGAGGATAGCCGAGAAAGATGCAGGCCACAGACCTAGGTGCGAGCTTATGAGGAGCGGTGGAAGCGATGCTGGGGTAGCACAGGCAACTGAAGATGCGGAGCTCAGCATAGGTGGGTGGCGTGCCAAACAAGAGGTGATGAGGTGCGAAATTCCCGCGAGTGCGACAGGGACGAATGTTAATGAGTAGTGATGCGGTGGCAAGCGCGTCGGGCCATAAACGTGGTGGCACGTTGGCGTGAAAGAGGAGGGTGCGAACACAGTCATTGAGAGTGCGTAGCACGCGCTCAGCGCGGCCGTTTTGTTGCGAAGTGTACGGGCAAGTGAGACGAAAGATCGTGCCGTGTGTGGCGAGAAGGTTGCGGATCGCAAGGTTATCGAACTCCTTCCCGTTGTTTGTTTGCAACGCATGAATGGGATGTCCAAACTGCGTGGAGACATAGGAGTAGAAGGCGGTGAGAGTGGCAACAGAGTCCGACTTTCGCCGCAACGGGAAGGTCCACACATAGTGCGAAAAATCATCAAGTATGAAAAGATAATAAAGATAGCCCGTGTTACTTGCAACAGGAGAGGTCCAGACATCACTATGAATTAACTCAAACGGGTATGATGCGACATGCGAGGAATTGCTAAAGGAAGGCGAACATGTTTGCCAAGGGACAAGCATGACAAGTGTGATCGTCGATCTTATTACGTGAATGAAAAACTCCGAAGAATATGACGAAGGGTGGCGATGTTGGGATGACCGAGACAAGCGTGCCAAAGGTCCACTCCGGCGGAAAGCGCCATGGGTGCAGCAACGGATGAGGTAGGTGAGTGGACCGGGTAGAGCTCGTCGGGCTGTCACATCGGTGGAGCACCATCGAGTACGAGCATCCTTGACGAAAAAGCCAAACATGTCAAATTCAACGGTAACAGGATTTTCACGTGTAAGAGAACGAACGGAAACAAGATTTTTAATGATGTCGGGAGAAACAAGCACATTAGAAAGATATAATGGCATGGAGTTAGAAGGAAAAACAGCATGGCGGCGTGAGTAATGGGCATGGAAGAACCGTCACTCACGGTGTGCGAAATGGTGTGAACGGGGTGGCGGCAAGAAGGTTACCGGGTTGGCGACCATGTGAGCCGTGGCTCCGGTGTCCATATACCGATCGCCACCGCCAGATGTCTTTGCTGCGGCGTGGGGCGGTGTGGAGCCGCTAGGCCTTGAGGATCCCAAAGCGCCCGCGGAGGGGCGGGCAGACGCGCCGCCCGAGGCGGGGCGCAACATACCCATAGCCCGGCGGGTCGAGAGCGCGCTGGCTGGTACGCTGAGGGGCCGCGTCTGAGGCTCGATGAGGGGCGGGCGGGCGCCAAAGGAGCCGGGACGGGGCACGCGGTATAGGCATGGAGTACGCGTGCACAACCCCCGTCCGGGTTCTCGCCGCGGCCTGCCAGCGCGCCGGCGGCGGAGTGCTGCTTGGTGGCGGAGCGCCCGCCGTGGTCACCGGCTGCTGCGGCTCTTCTTTGCTGCTATGCTCTGCGACCGCGACGCCGCCCGGGCGCTGTGGCTGCTCGGCGGGCGCGGAGGGGTTTGCGACGGCGCCGGTAGGGAAACCGGGGCGGCGGGGGGCGGCGGCGCACCGCCACGGTACCGGCGGTGAGGGCCGTGTGGATGGCCCGGGTGCGTGACATCCGCATCCGCCGCTCCTCTAGCTTCAGGTACGCGACGATCTTGGGGAAGGTCGGGTTGGTGATGAGGGGATGTTGGGCGGCGTTCGAAGTCATCGTTCAGCCGGCGATGAGGGTGCCGAGGAGAAGCTCGCCGGAGACCTTCTCGCCGAGGTCACGGAGCTCGTCAACAAGCTTCTTGAGGCGCATGCAATAATCGTCAGCAGACGACTCAAGCTGCTGGCACCCAAAAACTTCGCCGTGCAAGAAGACCTTGCGTTGGAGCGCGTTGTCGGTGAAGAGGCCGTTGAGCTTGGTCCAAACGGCGTGGCGTCATCGTTGGCGGAGACCACCGTGTGAAAGAGGTCCCGAGATGGTGGTGTAGAACCAGCGGATGAGAGTGGCGTCGATGGCGTCCACTCTCATCGTCCTCCATGAAGCGGGAGTCCACGGAGCCATCGATGTGATCCCGGAGATTGTACTCACGGAACACGAGGGAGAAGTCGTCTTCGGGCATAGTACGTAGAGGTGAGGTGGTCGAGGATGACGGGAACCCGGGCGAGGATGTTGAGGTCGTGGATGACGACGGGATCGGGACCTTCGAACGGGTTGGTGCGGCGGCTGCGGGAGGTACCGGTGGAACTGGGGGAGGCCATGGAGGAAAGGGGAGTGGGCGGCGCGGCTTGGAGGCAGCGCGGCGGGGGCTGGCGAAGCCTGGTGGCGGCGGCAAACCGGGCGGCGGCGGCGTAAGATCGCGGGCGGCGGCGATGGGATCGCGGCGGCGGCGGCGACACTGGTTAGGGTTAGGATCGTAGGTATGATACCATGTTGGAAACAATTGTTTTGGCAATGCTTTATGATGTATTGATCGGTGCAAAACGCACGTATATATGAAGTACAAAGTGGCCCACAACCTCAACTATACAAAGACTAGGAGATGGGCTAGACTATACAATAGACATGTACAAATAATATATTCAACACGCTCCCAGTAGCGCGTAGTTGCAGAGCAGGAACGCCATGTTTCCAGCCACTTGCCCGCCCGCCACTGTTGC
Source organism: Aegilops longissima (assembly GCA_021605205.1). NCBI lineage: Eukaryota > Viridiplantae > Streptophyta > Magnoliopsida > Poales > Poaceae > Aegilops > Aegilops longissima. The sequence goes on along the minus strand of CM038676.1, from coordinate 560,501,368 downwards.
TGCCAACAGCACACAAGCTCTTTATCACTCCCAAGCAACTGATGCAAAGGTCTAGGCGCTTGTGGCAAGAAAAATAAATATCCATAAAATAAAAAGGGATCTAGCGCCCACTCTTCCATGGAAGGCGCTAATAACAGACTCTAATTACTGATTACAAGGAGGGGCCCAGCCTCTCGTACGGGGAAGGAAAGAGCCTAGCGCTCGATGCTTTCCTTTGCATCGATGCCACACCTGGCTGGCTCCCTGGCTTAGCGCATCCCATTGGAGATGCCCTCAATGGTTTCATTTGCAACCGTTGAGCGGCAAAGGGTTGGCTTAACGGCTAGTGAGTAAGACAAAGAGAGACGTCGCCATGTGGTCTGCTTAATTATCAAAAAACCCAAAAGGAGGTGATATGATCTGAGACACAGAAAGCTTGATGATCTCCGTCGATGCTTACTTTTCTTGTCTGAATTCCCGTCAACAGCTTGAGGGACCAGCAACCACACCCAAAGGGCCTTCTCTCATTTCTTCGGTGTCAGTTTCCATAGTACCGGCTAGCTCTGTCTCTGCTTCGGTGCTTCCTTGCCCAATTTTCAGTTTGCGAGTGCTACCTTTGAGTTAGGCTCAGAGGTAACATATTGACCATGTATATACACACTATCATTCATCAAGAAGTTACTTTTACAACGCTAGCCGCATTGTCCCACTCATCGAGAGAAGAGTGAGTACATGTACAATCATATTTATGGTGCAAGTACAATCATCTTTATGAAGTAAGAGAGCGGTAGCAGCTTACATATAGTGTATCCATAAGTAACAGGTCAATCACTGCAGAATCAATGGTAGAAGATAGTGTGCATCGCGTAGATGCACCAAGTGGCATCTTATTCCGCAAAGCGAGATATTCACAGGGAATGAGATACATTGGCAATTATTATTAATGGTGTACATTTGGTTAACGTAGTGCGAGAGCCCCTACTTGCTATGACTTGAGACCCTGCCGTACATATAGAGAAAGAATGTTTGTTATGTAAATGAAACATGGGGGATCTTTGTGGTGACGATCGGGGTAGTCTTTGTTGCGGGCAAGCTAGGGATGTGTTAGTCTCTGAGTATACTATGATTAGGAATGTTTTGGCTTCCCTTATAGAACCTTTAGAAACTATCTTATCGATTTCATTTCAACGAAATTGGCAACGTGGGCTCCTTAATTCAGAAAAGGGATGTGCTAAACGAGTGGCATTTAGGACATCACACACTACACCGTGGAAACAAATATGGGAAAATGGTTTCATGTAATTCTATTTCATTGGCACCCAACAAGTACCATAGAATGTTTATTGTGGTACTCAAAATACCAAGAAATCATCGCATGATTTTAAGATCTCGGTGACTTTGAAATGTGTTGCTTTGCTTCCACAGTTAACTGATTGCCTCAAATTGCAGTTGAAACTTAAAATATTTATTCACTTATATATCAATATATGTCACAAATTTTATGGGTGCATTAGCACTCTGTTGGTCAATTTAACTTTGCAAATACAAAAGTATGAAAAGATGGTTATTTAACTGTTAGCTACAATTTGGGATTATTTCTTAAGCGATAGCAACTTCATGAGCTGATGGTTGTTAGTGCATTATCGTTAATTCAAAGTCGGGCTCTTCTTAAGCCTTCGTTCCAAAAAAAATCAGCCACATAAGGAAAGCTCTGCCCTTTCATTATTGTGTCTCCTTCAACCGTCATCACCGGCTCATCCCAATGAAGCAGTTGTTGCTTCTCGGTTAGTATCAAATCCTATACTATCCCGTCCCACAGCAAATACTGTCATAGCTAGACCAGATCTGAAGGTATATATCCAACATACAACTAGACTATGCAAATTACTAGGTATAATGTGATTGTTACATTGCTTACTACAATTTCTAAAGTTATATAACAACTATACATCAAGATAATAACTAAAGTTTCTAATATTTACTTTTCAGTTTGCTATATATATTCCGAGAGTGATATTGTTGGTTTGTTTGATATGTTTTGCCGTCTAGAGTTATATTTCTACTAATAAAAGTGTCATTTTCTTTTGAATTACGAAATATATGTCATTGCAATTTTATCCTGGTGATATATACCTAAGACGTATATAATCGCCATTTATACATGTTATATACGATTGCTTGTTATTGGCCTCTTCGCACCCCTCATACTCAAATCCTGGCTCCGCCCCTGCAAACTAGAGCAATGGAGCAAATAATGGTTGGTCTATAACAACAGCACGAAGGGCCAAGAACAGACACAAGAAAAGGCACAAAAGAGATTAAGTGCAGCGCACCCCTAGAAAGCGAGAGAAAACAGCAGGTGCATTGGAACGAACAAGCGGCTTACCTCGAACAGCAGGAGCATACAAAGAACGAAGCAGCGGCTACTGAGACCCATGACGACGAGAAAGGGAAAGGACGGTGAGCAAGAAGAAAAGAAATGCCATAGCTAAGTAGGAAACAAATCCAAGCTTCAGTTGGCGTGAGGAGCTAAGGGGGTGCCCTTCCCGTTGACGGCAAACAGAGCACGAACACAAACCCGAGCTGGTACGAAAAGCTAATGGGCTGCTGGACGCCGCTGATGGCAAACAAGCACCAACTCCAAGAAAGCCCGAAGATACCTGCAAAGCGAAGTGAGAGGAAGGCCAGTGTCCAGCCTTCGACATAAAACAACGAATTTCTAGGAAAACGCAACTGCATTAAGAAAAAGACAGAAACGCCCACGAAGCACACCGACTCTGCACACCCCCAACTCGCGCAAGCCAAGCATCGTCCCAGGGAATCGCCTCACGGGGTTATTCTCGGCGGCCTGGGTCCGTTACTCGCACCCCGGGCTGGCTCCGCGAATGAAACAGCTGGACAGAGTAAATAGCATAAAACTACTACTTTACAGGTTAGGGTTTAAAAAAAATTCGGTTTTTAATTTTTCATTGATAACTACCAATTCAGGGATCGGCTGTTTTAAAAAATTCTGAATGTCTGTTGCTTAAATATTAAACCTGTTTATGACAGGTCGGGCCCGCACCTAAACATTCCGTCTATTTGACTATGTGTTAACTGTTAACTAACATGTGGGACCCACATGTCAGTTTTGTCTTCCTCTTCTCTTTCCTCTTCATCCCTCCCCTCCCCAGCCTCCCCATGGTCGTGGGAGGTGCTCGCCGGAGCTCATGGTGGCCGCCGGCGCAGGCGAGGCAAGTCATGGCTGCCGGCGCAGGCGAGGCAGGTCGTGGCTGCCGGCGCAGGCGAGGCAGGTCGTGGCCGCCACCAACCGCGCACCATGGCCAGGGGCAGGGACTCAGCGGGCCGCGTCTAGGGGCATGGGCTGCCGCCATCCTTGCGCCATGGCCAGGATCACGGGCCGCCGCCAGCTGAGCTCCATGGCGAGGGGCTTAGGTCGTCGCGCCCAGGAAAGAGGGAGAGTGAGAGAGTCCGTGCGGCGGGTGAGCTCACGGCGGCAGCAGGAGGCCGCGGCCGCCACGCACGCTGGAGGGGAGCTCCGTGGTGGCGCGTATTGGACAGGCGACGGGCGACAGGAGGGATTTCCGCAGCGGCGCCATAGCTTCTGGCCGGCGTGCTCGCCACGGCGGCTGCTGGCCGGCGGGCATGGCGGCGGGGGCACTCCTCGCGATCTTGAGCACGGGAGGGCGCGAGCAAGGACCCGATTGCTTTTTCCGTAAAACAGTCAGGGACCGATTGCTTTTTTCTAAAGCTATAGGGACCCGATTGCATTTTTTAAAACTTACATATACTGACATGTGGGCCCTACATGTAAGGTAACAGTCAAACAAATGGTCAAACCGATGGTTCTCTTACGTGCGGGTCCCAACTGTCATAATCGCGATCAATTTTAAAGCACTATGTGCTTAGAGTTTTTTGAAACAGCCGACCCCTGACTTAGTAGTTATCAACGAAAAATTAAAAACCGATAGTTTTTTGGAACCCTAACCTGTAAAGTAGTAGTTTTATGTTATTTACTCAGCTGGACACGAAGTGAATGGCGCTACGCCCACGCGTGCCCGTGTCGGGTGAATGAAACAGCTCGGCACGAAATGAACGATGTTGTGCCTGCGCATACCCGGGTAGGCGAACGAAACAGCCCGGGATGAAGCAAATGGTATTGGGAACGCGCACACCCAGTTCGCATGAGCGAAACAAACCGGCAGGGGGCCAATGACAATGCCAAGCGGACCCTGTGGCGCCTGACGGACTCGGGGCAGCGCGACATGGTGCACGCGGACGTGAGACAAAGTCACGTAGAGGTGGTCCGGTTACGCCCACGGCCCATGCTCCATGCACTAGTAGAAAAAACTCCTTCAATCCCCGTTCCAAACCGCCTTTAGTCCCGGTTTCCTCCAGGCTAAAAATAATAATGCCTACCACCAATGCAACTCTTGGGATTCAAACTCAAGACCTCATGTATTGCCTCGCGCGCAGCTTACCACCCACCTACACAGCACATATGACTTTGAATGGGATGCTTTCCTTTTGAACTAACCTATGGAGGACCTTTAGTCCGGGTTGGTGTTATCAACCGGAACTAAAGATAGACCTTTTAGTCTGTGTTAGTGTTATCAACCGAGACTAAATGGTTAAGGCTTTTAGTCCCAGTTGATAACACCAACTGGGACTAATATAGGACCTTTAGTCCGGGTTGGTGTTATCAACCAGGACTAAAGGTCGTCTGACGCCCATGAAACTTAGAACTGGGACTAATGCTTATATTAGTCCCGGTTCTAACTCTAGCCGTGACTAATGTGTTGAACCAAAGGTCTTTTTTTACTAGCGATGGACCTCCGAGGAAAACCGGTCAGGTGCAGGGTGCCTGCGGTGATCGGAGGGTCGAAGGCACGCTGAGGAGGCATCAACGAGAGGCCTGGGCGCAACGAACGACAGGAGGGCACTCTCGCACGCCCGAGTCCCCAGGAGGCGGATACTCTAGCTTCTTTTATAGGTCTAGTGTACATCCAACATCCATATATAGTGGACTTAGCCTCGGCTCCTATTCCATGGCAAGACAGAGCAGTAGTACAGACTTTCACACGTCTGTTACTGTAGTATTTACATTTTAGTCACGATAATAAGAGGGTGGGGAGTGCGATGAGGACGCTGAGTGTCAAATAATGTCTCAATGGTTTGCCTTTTAGGAATGAGAAGCATCAATAATTTAAGCGACTGCTCAAGAGGATGATAAAGCTCGACCTTATCATGAGCAGCGGCAATGATTGTTTAACCTGCATGCATTATAGGCAAAGACGTAGGAGACTCTGCGCCGATTGGCAATACCAGAGCAGTAGATCGCTCCTTGGGGCTTCTTTGGATGAGGAATATCTGCACAAAAGCAATCAACCCAACGCAGACCTATGGTGGCAGTGTTATTTACGAAATGGCCAGCAAAACATAAGTGTATAATTTACCGTGACTGCATTAGGCCGTGTATGTGTCCAATGTTGGAACTCGCTCAAGGATCAATCACATCAAAACACAATAAACACGCACACATGATTCTTCTCTTTATTTCTTTTCTATTTTCTCTTACCTCCTAGTACGATACAATCATAACACGGCCCTGGTCACCTTATATACAGGTGGCAGCACCGACCGACCCAAGAGACCATGTCCTATACGGACAAGACTTCCTAATATACAGCTCGGACACGCACCCGTTTACTACCAGCTAAGCTAGGAGACATTGACTGATTCCCATGTAAACTGGACACTTTCCAAGCTGTGAACTACACCGCAGATGGAAACTAGTAATTAGCCTAATAAAACTTCTCAAATTCTAGAAAGTGCAGCTGCGCTTGTCCGTCGTTGCGAGCGCACTCGGTCTTAGCCATCCGATTGAGGAGTCTGAATTAAAACCAAACCAATTATGCAGCTCACATAGAGGAATTAACGTGCAGGAAAAGCACCAGGTCGCCTCCAACCTGTGATTTCTCAACATCTCACATGCATGCATTTATTTGGGGTTTTAAAAAAATTGAAAATCCGCAACTTCTAATTTGAGCGTCCGAATTCAAATCCGCATTCATGGTTGTGTTTCTCGCGACGAGTTCTTCAAAACTAGATCCCATATGGATATGTTTCGACGAACTTTTAGTTAGAGCAACTTTGGGTACTACAAAGACAACTTTAGTGCTATAGGAAAACAACTTTTTGTTAGCGTGCGTACTATGACTTCCTATCATCGAAAATCAGTTCGAAGCTGCATACTATGACTACCAAGTTAACTAGTTTCACTTATAAGTTCCTACCATAGCTAGAAAGTATTCTACGGTAATTAGTTTCGCCTCCAATTTGATAGTATTGTAGGTAATCTAGTTTCTGAGGTAGGCTAACATTATTCTAAGGTGTCTGCCATGACTAGAGAGTAGCTTAACATCATCCTTAGTTGTGTACAACACGTTTTAGTATGGTAAGCAACTTAGTTTCATAGATAGGTAACTTAGTAACACTGATGGGCAACTTTCAATGTATTATAGGCAACTAAAATAGCAATGACGGGCAACTAAGTATCACATGTAGGTAACTTCAGAGTGTTTCTAGGCAACTTAGAGAAAGCAATGATAAGCAACTTTTCACACTATTGTAGGCAACTATTTTACAAAGTTAGGCAACTGAGTTGTAATTGTAGGCAACTAAGTATCACCGATAGGCAACTTTAGAGTGTTTGTTGGCAACTTAGAGAAAGCAATGATAAACAATTTCACACTATTGTAGGCAACTATTTTACAAAATTAGGCAACTGAGTTGTAATTGTAGGCAACTAATTACAAATAGCAGGCAACTGAGAATCGATGGTAGGCAATTTCATCGTATTTTCAGGCAACTAAGCGTCAACAATAGGCAACTGACCATTAACAATAAGCAACTGAGCAGCAATGATAGGAAAGTTGAAAAAATTCACAGTCACACATAGTTTTGTGAAGTTGTTTGTATGTGGTACTAAATGTGCCTCATGTTTTGTGTGTTTTTTCTCATTTTGATACAAACCAACCTAATAGGTAGTTCTATTATGCCAAAATGAAGACGTTGCTTCCCTATAAAACTAAAGTTGCCTCCATTGCACCTAAAGTTGCTCACAAAAAAATTTCGACGAAACCTATCCATATGAGAAACCCGGCGGTGAAAACAGATCTGAATTTTGGTGCTCGAATCAAAAGTTGTGGATTTTAAAAAAACTGAACCCCAGATAAATGCACGCCACAAAGATCTTGGCTGATTTTGTTTCTAGATCTTTGTTTATGACAGAATCACGTGGTCATGCGGCAGACCAGGCGGTTTCCTTACTAAAACGGAAAATGTGCCTGATCACACAAACGAGCGCCGGTGCGCTTCTTAGCCACGTCCATAAAACTCAGCCATCTAAACTTGCTAGACATCACTATTGCATGTACAACTGTACATGGCAACATGCAAAGACCTAGACAAGATTATTGCTAACCATCTTCTCCTAATCTTGACTTGTCCACTAGTAGAAAAAGGGCCATTTGTCCCGGTTCATAAGGCCCATCTGTCCCATCTGGGGAACCGGGACTAAAGGGTCCTCACTAATGCCTAGACCTTTAGTCCCTGTTCTTACATGAACCGGGACAGATGGGCCTCCACGTGGCCGGTGCTGCGAGCCCAGGCAGGAGGTCCTTTAGTCCTGGTTGGTGGCACCAACCGGGACCAATAGGCATCCACACGTCAGCTGTTCAGGGGCTAGGGTTTTTGTTTTTTCTGAAAGGGGGGTGGATTTGGGGTTTTTGTATGGTTAATTAAGGTGTTTCATATATTGTGTTAGGTAGCTAATTAATTAATAGAGAGAAGTGTCCTCTCTTATCTCCGTGCTTGGTCGACGCTACGTACTATACGTATAGAGAGGCCCTCGACACGCTATCTAGTAATAAAATGAAGGAAACCATTAACTACAGAAGTTCGTCATACATACCGAGAGAAGTGATCGACCTCTCCTTCTTCGAGAGATTGGTCGAACAACAAGTTTTCGTATTATCTATCCGACGCTACTGGCTACATACATATACAATATGTGAGATCTCTTACAATCCCCTAGCATTTGAACTCAAGTTCCACATGGTATTCTCCGGCTTTATTGATGACGTGGTCAAGAAAGAATCCCGCCAATTCCTCTTGAATTGCTTTCATGCGATCTTGTGGTAGGAGTTCATTCCGCATCTGCCACGTCTAATTTGAAGAAGGGGGTTAATACATATATATATATATGAATGAAACTCAACAGAAATGATGGTGTAATAAAATGAAATTGTGAATAGTATTGCTTACGCACTTCATATTGTCTTTTAGAGTAGCTCCGCTTATCTTTGCAGGTCGCATTGTAGATGAACTCTCACACGTAGTATCCACAGTAATCATTCCCTTGTTCCTGCCACAAGCACTTTACGAGAAATAGAGGCCAATCAAACTGATAATGAAGCATTATAAATGGCATTGATGAAAGTAGCTAGATTCAACGGGAGATGCGCGCAACTAGCTAGCTAGTAGTACTTACTTTCGGGTATGTATATCGCAGCTTCTTCGGCAGTCCCGGAGCTTCTGCGGTGAACTTTTTCCAAACCCTGCAAGACAAAGAAAATAATTATTACTTGAGGTATCAGGAAATGAACAAAAAGTTGCTGATATGGTGCGATAATGATCGATTGAACTTACTTGTTGAGAATTTTAGTCATGTCCACATAGGTCTCGGGATCTTTTCGTCTCAAGTCTAAGACGGTTACTAGTCCCTGCTCAAGCTTAATCTCCAGGAGAATATAGTGGAAGCTGCGCAAGCATGCATAACTCATCAATTACATTACTATAATCTCGCTCGAGTAATAAGGGAAACCGAATATGCGCACGACAGTAACACTCACTCGAAGTTGTAAGGAAAGAGTATTAAATCTTTGTTTTGATTTACTATCAATTATTTGAGTAAGTTGGCCTTGGCATCTTCAGCGCTCTTTTTAACCTGAAATTCATCTATGAGATTTGTGTTAATGAACCCAATATCATACATTTTTGCTTTTCTGCACTCGACGATCTTCAATCTGCATAATATAGTGAGGATAATTATAAATACATGCAATGAAAGAGCTGAGCTCTATATAGAGACTTAATGACAGAAGTAGTACTTACAGACAGTAGCAAGTGACCGTTAATTTATCGAGGGCCTTTGATTAAAGAACTAGAAGAACTCGTCAAATGGAACATACAATAGATCAATTCCAACGAGGTCATGCTCCTCTTTAACTCTCAGATACAAAGTATCCGTCCCCCCAGACTCTCTGCAGGTTTTCATGTACCAATCATGAAATCTTCGCATCATCGTTGTTAGAGATTTTTCATCTTTGACGAGAGGCTTCCCGTACTCGTATCTATGTTCGTCCACCTCCAAGAAATCATAATGTACATCGTCGGGCAGGTAATCTCCAAGATTGCTATAACCGGGCACCATCCCCGGATCATTAGCGACGATGTCGCTAGACACATTGAGCGGGGGGCACGATTGGTTCGCTTGTTCGCCGAGCTGGGCAATTTTTTCCCAGCTGCTCGTCATTCTTTTAACCTTTGATCACTTATATTACTTCTCGACCGCTCCGCTTCGAGATATACCTTTTCAGTAACGCGCTCATAGTTGGTTTTCGGCAGAGACTATGGTGGTTTCCTCAGGGCATCGATAGTGCACTTTGCTTTCACCGGATCTACCTTCTCCTCCGGAGGTGGATGTATCTTTGCTTTCACCCCTTCAAAGAAGTCCTTCACTTCTCTTTCCATTGTTTTCTTCCACGGTCCTCTCATACGGTAACTTCTCTAGAGGCTTGAGAGGTGGACCGTATCTGTATTGCCTCCCGCCTCTGGCTGTACTGCTAGACGCCGGAGCAGATGGGGCGGCTGCGGCTGTCTTCTTTCGTGCTTGCTTACGAGGCGGAGGAGAAGGACTATGACGTGCCGGAGCAGCCGGGGCGGCGGCGGGTCTCTTCCGCATTTGCTGGTGAGGCAGAGAAGGAGGAGGCTGGTGGCTGCTCGGGCGCGCCGGCGCAGGCGGAGAAGGAGGCAGAGTGCCGCCACGTGCCGGAGAAGGAGGCTGAGTGCCCTGATCACTCACCGGAGGAGGAGGCGGAGTGCCCTGACTCACCGGAGGTGGAGGAGGAGGAGCGGAGGCGCCAGTTCGGAAGGTTGATGAGCTCCTTCCGCCATAGGCATGGAGTCTTCAGACAAGAACCCAGCCGAGTCTCCTCGTTACCCGTAGGGTGGTCAAGCTGGAGGTCCTCAAATCCTTCTGTGATTTCATCCACCATCACCCTAGCATATCCTTCTGGAGTTGGCCAGCAGTGAAAAGTTGCGCCAGGTTCAGGAGGTGCAACAGAGCCAACAGCCGCCTTGACTTTCAGTTCCATCCACTGCGTCATAAGGTGGCAATGCTGAGACTCCGTGATAGCATCCACGGGGTAGCTAGCAGGAGCCGTGAAGACAGGCTCCTGAAGCAGCTCCGTGGAAGCTACGCTGCTTCTCCGCTGAGATGGTGGGGTAGCTTCGGGTGTAGCTTCGGCAGGTCGCGTGCTGCGAACTGCGTCTCGTTCCTCTAGCGCTTGTACCCCTGCGTGCAGCGCCTGTAGTTGGGTCAACTCCTTTTTTTTCTTCCTCTCCCGGCGTTTGTAACCGCCTACGTCGGGAAATCCAGCCTTCCACGAAAGGGAGCCTGGCGTGCCTTGTGTCCGTCCGGGGTGCTCAGGTTTCCCGAGGGCCTCTATGAGCTCGTCGTTCTCTCTGTCCGGAACGAACGTCCCTTGCTGCGCCTTTTCAATGTACTCCTGAAGCTTCTCGATGGGTGTGTTCAGCTGCTCGTTGGTCCAAACGCACTTCCCTGTTACAGGGTCCAATTTTCCCCCAACCCCGAAGAACCAAGTCCTGCAATGGTCTGGCCAGCGTAGCGTCTTTGGTTCGATCCCTTTATCAATGAGGTCATTCTCAGCCTTGTCCCACAATGGCCGGGCTTTTAGGTAGCCACCTGACCCCGTGCGATCGTGATGCTTCTTATTTGCAGCATTTTTCTTGTTTGTCGCTGACATCTTCGCTGCTCTCTCAGATTTCTTTTTGGTGACAAATGCTGGCAACTAATCTTTGACCTTCTCAAATCGGCCGATCAATTCTGGAGTCTTGTCTTGGTCGACAAACGATGATTTCAGCTCATTCTTCCACCTCCTGAATAGCTTAGCCATCTTCTTAAGAGCATAAGCCTTGATCATTGGCTTTTTAACTGGATTCTCCGGATCCTCCTCTGGCGGGAAGGTGAAATTTTCCTGTGGCGTGGTCCAAAGATCAGCTTTCTGCCTATCACTGACCTAAGACACCTGAGAGTCTTTGTCCTTAGTCTTCAACCATTGCTCGATGCTGATCAGGATCATGTCCCTAACTAGAACCCCATACTGAGCATTAAATTTTTGCTTGGTCCGGAGGGCTTCAATCGGTTGGCCTGGGCGATCAATTTCGATGATCATGTACCTTTCATCCGCGCGCAACTTTCTCTTTGGGCCTCGTCTCTTTACCAAGGTGTTGCTCGATCCGGAGGGCTAGAAAAGAAGAAAAAGAAGAGAGTTAATATGTGTACATACCAAAAATAATTAATGCATCAATTAGCTATAGTCAGCACAAGGTTAATCAATTAATATATATATATATATACCTGGCCAGACTCCGTTCGGTCACCGGAGCCGTCATCACGGTGTCCTTCCCCCTCCATTCGGTCATCGGAGCCATCATCACGGTGTCCTTCCCCCTCCATTCGGTCACCGGAGCGGTCATCACGGTGTCCTTCCCCCTCCATTCGGTCACCGGAGCCGTCATCACGGTGTCCTTCCTCATCCGTTGTTTGATCGTCGTCGTAGCCTGCTTCTTATTCCTGTCTTTCCAGACCATCGGTGCATATGTCGTTGAGAAAGGACAAGACGACATCACTTCCGTGTGCGATTATCTCCCCCAACACCGCTTCTTTTGCTTCGTCTCGGGGGTGTGGATCCATAGTTTCTGCAAATATTTACAACATGGCAATTATTATTCAAACATGACAGACGGATATATTAGTGGCAAACATTGAACTAGCTAGCTAAGCACAATAAGGAATCATATTAGTGGCCTGGCCTCGAAGCTTCTCTAGGGTTTGGGGTGGCCTCAGCAACGCTTCAAGGGTTTGGGGTGGCCTCAACAACGCTTCAAGGGTTCGGGGTGGCCTCGACGACAATGCTCTTTTAACTTGGTAAATTTGGGTGGCCTCAAGAGAGTTTGTCGATCGGGTAGGAAAACCAAAAAACGTCAGTAAAAACTTGACGTCCGAACAAGATCAGGTGTTCGGTGCCAATCCTAAAATTGGTCTTAGAAAAAAGTGCTTATGTCGTGCTTTAATATGACACATCCTATCTCAAGACTGCAAGCGGGTCAGCCTACGGCTCCAACCTCCTATCCCTAAGGCGGGGTACTTCTCTTTAGGCCAATTTAGCAAACTAAACACTAGTGGCGTTTGAGAGAGATTAGGCTCCCCGGCTATTGACCACACACTCGCGTCGAAAAAGGAGTGATAGAAAAAGACTTTGCAACGACTAGGAAGAAATCATTGATTATAAAACGACTCATATAAATTTAAGAGCCCCCAGGTGACTTGGGTAAAAAAAATTTATGTATAATGATCGTATGTACCGAAGTACTTGTATCATATATGTGTTCACCCGTACTTTGAACGCGTCTTAACCGACCGTCGACTTCTCCCTCTTCGGACAAGGACCGAAAAGTGTTATGTACTCCACCTGTCGAGAATATCAACGGTGTTTCCGATAACCAGGCAATCAGGCCATAAGGCTGTAACAGAAAAAGCACGCTCAGGGAACTTATACTATATTACTGACAAAGTGTAAGAAAGAATCTTCGAAGAAAATAGTACCCCCACCGATACCTTTCTTCGGTGCTCATTATTACTATGAGACTTGTGCAATAGATTTTTTGTACTCATGAGTTTCGTTGTGTGCCGATCATAATTGAAAACAATAAGAGCGCTAGCTTTAGGCTTCACCTAGTCTGAGGTCCGCCTCAGATGACCCGATCGTGACAATCGCAGAGGTGCTCCCTTTACTCCCTAGCCGAACAATCGGGAGCGTAGGGGTAAACACAGGAGCGCGGCAACCCAGCTTGCAAATCGCTTAAGTCAACATGGTGCATATTGTGGCGTAATACACGAACAAGGAACGAAGCCGTACAAGTATAATCATATGCAAGAGGAAAGGCTTCATAAAGGAAGCCCCCAAGTAAATGGGGTATTTGAATTTGTGTGTCACCAACAAAGTTTTGACAAGGAAGTTTTACAAAAAAAAATTTCCTAAAAAAGTATAATGCTTGGTCGAACCAAACAAAATTTGAAAACTGGTAGTTTTTTAGCATGAAAGAGACTTAGCTGGTTAATGTGTTCGGCATCGATAACGCGGTCCAGGCTTGGTGCGGGACAAGGTCTCAGCCCCCAAGCCCGATGTGGCAGAGCGAAGAGCTCGTCACTTCGAAGAGGTGAAGCCTCCAAGCCCGATGTGGCCGAGCGAAGAGCTCGGCACTCCGAATAGGTGAAGCCCCCAGTCTAGCCAAGGTGATGGAGCTGGTCGGCGGGTGACACCGGGGTCTCCGGCTGAGTAGCTAGGTTGACGAAGCGACGATGCGGGGTTGCCAACAAAGGGCAACGCGCCAAGGTGACAACACAATTTGGTCGACGGAGGCGACAACGCGGCTCAGTCTAAGTCGATTGGCTGCACAGATAAAATAGTGCCAACCAAAAGTAATGACAGATAATAATGTATATAAAAAAAACCTTCTACTTAATTAATATAAGTCAAGTAAAAAATAAAAGGAATTTGGACGGAGCGTCGAGGTTGCGGCGGAGCAGAGATGTTGATTCAGGGCGGTCATCCGCGGGGCGACGGCATCAAGCAGATGATATTGTGACCAAGTTAGTCGCAAAACTTGAAGCCGCCAGCAGACGATGCTGACCTAGGGCAGTAACGACGAGGCCAGGTTGTGCACGATAGTGACCGACCTGTGGAAAAACATAGGCGACCTAAGTAATAAATTCTAAAAATTGTTCGTACAACATTAGTACTAGGAAAATATCACCTGGATGTTTAACGTGAGGATAACATGGACAAGACAAAGCCCCCTTTTTTTCTTAATCATCCTCGATTGAAGTGCCACAACTAGCAGCTCTGGTTAATTGCTCCACGATTTAGAAAGATAGAAAAAGCATTAAGGAAACGTGGGCCATCTAGCTGCTGGATTTATGAAAAAAATACAAGAAATCTTCCCTGGATTCACGCCGCTTTGAGCCGGATTGTTCTCCGCTTCGAGTAGCACTAGTTGTCGTGTCTACTAGCCTTTAGCTAGCTTTTCATACGGACAGATCATGGTTTGCCGAACTTTCCGTGGTACGTGGAAGCAATGGAGCTCGATCGCCGGGCACGGCCGCTGCCGCAAAATCTATTCTTAATCTTGATTTGATACTACGGCCATAGTACGAAGCCCACAGTAATAACTTCAAAGAAATTAACTACTGCAAGATAATCTAATTGAAAAAATAGCACCTGATCGGGTGTTGGTTGAAGATCCCATCGCGCCATGATGACACCTTAGCAGGATCTCAATGAAAGCACCAGTGTCAGTGTCAAAACCGGCGGCTCTCCTAGTAGGGGTCCTAAGCTAGGCGTCTTGGAGCGATGGTAACATGGACACGGGGTTTTACCCAGCTTCGGGCTCTCTTGATGAGATAATACCCTACATGCTGCTTTTGATTGTATTCATATGGGTGTAGTACAGAGTATACGTATCTACCACGAGATTGTAGTAATGAACGAGATTGTCTATTGACTAGCCTGACCCCGGTTTATATAAGACACCGGAGGCCTAGGGTTTAGGAGAGTCCTTGTCTTGGGCGCCAAGTCTTGTGGAGTCTTCCTTGTATGCGGCAGGGGTTGTCCGAACTGGCCCATGAGTATACGGCCATGAGGGTCCTCGGCCCAATCCAACTGATCAGGAGACGACGTGGTGACTACCCCCTAGTCCAGGACACCGTCAGTAGCCCCCTGAACCGGTCTTCAAGTTGGGGACGCTCCTCAATTCTTCCGAACTGTTCTTCACCTTCGGTCATTGGTCTTGAAAACTGGTTCAACAAATCTTCTCGTCTTTGATCTTGAGCATCGCCAAAGCGCATCCGAAGAGTTTACACGTCGGGTATCCGAGGAGCCCATTTATGTTTCCGACCTTTATCAATGCCTTATTATTTTCACGCCCACCTCGGGTTTGAAGTTGTCCCCGTGCGGTGGTGTCCTCTTGCATCCGAGCTCCAATGCCAGACTGCATTTGAGGTATGTTTTGCAGCCGAGCACCAAAGCCGGACAGTATCCGAGCTCCAACGCCGGACTGAATCCAAACTCCAACGCCGGAGAGTATCCGAGCTCCAACGCCGGACTATATCCGAGGTGTCATAGATCACCGTGGCTTAAAAAAATCGAAGGAGTTTAGCCGAGCTTAATGCCAGGAATGCCCTCTACGGAGCCAACCACTGGCGTCCGAGCTTTATGCCGCACTGCTTCCGAGGTGTCTATTGTAGGTGAGCACCAACGCTGGACTGTATCCGAGGTAGTACACCACCTCGTCCATGGGCTGATTTTTATGAATTTAATTCCGAATTGTGCAATGTAATCTCTGCCGAGATGTATAGCCAGTAGCCCTCAAGGTGCGTGTTGGCCTAATATCTGGGATGCACCTGAAGGAAAAAACAAACCGCTGACCCTAGTAGCCCCTGAGACTCAGGTCGATTCATAAAATCAGCCTGAGGATCAATTCCCAGCTCGGCAGCATACTTAGAAATAGAAACACGGTGTGCAAAGTCTTCGAGACTTAGGTTGGGTGCGGTCGACCAACCTGAGGATAATAATCTCCTCGAAAACTATATTGCGCTTTAAATTTTCTACATTGGATTGCCAATGCAGTAACCCCCGAAACACTGGTCGGGTGGCAACACCAAATCCGGGGATCCATGTGCCCCAAAAAATATTTGTAAATAATATGCCCGAAGGCTAGTAGCCCCCGAGCCTTAATGCGGGCACGGGAGGCCGAATTAAGGATCGATATCCATAGTAAAATCACAAATTATGTGTAATGACTGTATGTATCCAAGTACTTTACATCATTAATGCTCGGATCCGCATTGCACAAAACTTTGTTGACCTACCATCAGCTTCAACCTCCTCGGCCAGCAGCCGAGGAGTGTTTGTCCTACTTTATAAAGCCTTTATGAGGGCAAAGATTTACGGCAAACAAGGCAATCCGGCCATGCGGTTTTATAAACAAAGGTACGCAGAGAGACATGTTATATTATTATTTAACATAAGAAACATCGTCCAAAGAAAATAGTCCCGTTATCGGTTCCTTTCTTTGGGTTGTCATGATAAGTATGATCATGAAACCTCAGCTCCGATCAACGTGGGAGGAAAATACTGAGGATTTAGTTCGGGGAAAGCTTCCAAACTCTATGGTCTAAATGAACCCAAATTTTCACTTCCATTGCGACCGTTTATAATCGGAAAGTGACCCATCGTCGGTTTCTACCCCCTTGTAGATACTACGCAGGGTGTTTCCGAAATAACAAAACAACCCTTAGCCAACGTCTCGGTGTCCGAAGGCGGTTGTGTTGGCGGAAGCGAGGCAATCAGATATGTAGGCTTTATAACTTTCACTTAGTCATAGGAGCTTAAAGTTGGGAGGCCAACATGTAGCCCCACGGTTAGTGTTCGGCGACAGCCGAGGTCAAGCCGTAAACACTTCGGCCAATGTTATGAACGGCCCGTCATTTAATATAGTGATCGGACCGCTTACCAGTTTACGCTTATTGTGACAGTCAGTTTTCGGCTTTCTCCACTGCGGTGCTTAACCATGCGAGCTGGAAGCACAATCGCAGGGGTTCTCCGTTTGCACACCTAGCCGAACAAAGGGGAACATAGGAGGCAAACACAGGAGCCGGGCAACCAAACTATTGACCGAAGACACAATTCGAAACTGATGCATATATAGCAATATCCGAGAATTTTTGCCGAATCTCTAAAGGTGTCCGGCGTTGCACTGCGAGACTTATGCGGAAAACACACAAATAGTTTTGAAAGTGCCATGAGCTTGGAAAACCAAAAAACGTCAGTAAAAACTTGACGTCCGAACAAGATCAAGTGTTCGGTGCCAATCCTAAAATTGGTCTTAGAAAAAAGTGCTTGTGTCGTGCTTTAATATAACACATCATATCTCAAGAATTCAAGCGGGTCAGCCTACGGCTTCAACCTCCTATCCCTAAGGCGTGATACTTCTCGTTAGGCCAATTTAGCAAACTAAACTCTAGCAGCGTTTGAGAGAGATTAGGCTCCCCGGCTATTGACCACACACTCGCATCGAAAAATGAGTGATAGAAAAAGACTTTGCAACGACTAGGAAGAAATCATTGATTATAAAACGACTCATATAAATTTAAGAGCCCCCAGGTGACTTAGGTAAAAGGAATTTTTATGTATAATGATCGTATGTATCGAAGTACTTGTATCATATATGTGTTCACCCGAACTTTGAACGCGTATTAACCGACCGTCGGCTTCTCCCTCTTCGGTCAAGGACAGAAAAGTGTTATGTACTCCACCTGTCGAGAATATCAACGGTGTTTCCGATAACCAGGTAATCAGGCCATAAGGCTGTTAAAGACAAAGCACGCTCAGGGAACTTATGCTATATTACTGAAAAAGTGTAAGAAGCATCTTCGAAGAAAATAGTACCCCCACCGATACCTTTCTTCGGTGCTCATTATTACTATAAGACTTGTGCAATAGATTTTTTGTACTCATGAGTTTCGTTGTGTGCCGACCATAATTGGAAACAATAAGAGCGCTACCTTTCGGCTTCACCCAGTCTGAGGTCCGGCTCGGATGACCCGATCGTGACAATCGCAGAGGTGCTCCATTTACTCCCTAGCCGAACAATCGGGAACGTAGGGGTAAACACAGGAGCGAGGCAACCCAACTTGCAAATCGCTTAAGTCAACATGGTGCATATTCTGGCGTAATACACGAACAAGGAACGAAGCCGTACAAGTATAATCATATGCAAGAGGAAAGGCTTCATAAATGAAGCCCCCAAGTAAACGAGGTATTTGAATTTGTGTGTCACCAACAAAGTTTTGACAAGGAAGTTTTACAAAAAAACTTTTTGCCTAAAAAAGTATAATGCTTGGTCGAACCGAACAAAATTTGAAAACTGGTAGTTTTTAAGCATGAAATCGACTTAGCTGGTTAATGTGTTCGGCATCGATGACGCGGTCCGAGCTTGGTGCGGGTCAAGGTCTCAGCCCCCAAGCCCGATGTGGCAGAGCGAAGAGCTCGGCACTTTGAAGAGGTGAAGCCTCCAAGCCCGATGTGGCCAAGCGAAGAGCTCGGCACTCTGAAGAGGTGAAGCCTCCAGTCTAGCCGAGGTGATGGAGCAGGTCGGCGGGTGACACCGGGGTCTCCGGCTGAGTAGCTAGGTTGACGAAGCGACGACGCGGGGTTGCCAACAAAGGGCAACGCGCCAAGGTGACAACACAATTTGGTCGACGGAGGCGACAGTGCGGCTCAGTCTAAGTCGATTGGCTGCACAGATAAAATAGTGCCAACCAAAAGTAACGACAGATAATAATGTGTATAAAAAACCTTCTACTTAATTAATATAAGTGAAGTAAAAAATAAAAGGAATATGGACGGAGCGCCGAGGTTGCGGCGGAGCAGAGATGTTGATGCAGGGCGGTCATCCGCGGGGCGACGGCATCAATCAGATGATATTGTGACCAAGTTAGTCGCGAAACTTGAAGCCGCCAGCAGACGATGCTGACCTAGGGCGGTAACGACGAGGCCAGGTTGTACACGATAGTGACCGACCTATGGAAAAACATAGGCGACCGATGTCATAAATTCTAAAAATTGTCCGTACAACATTAGTACTAGGAAAATATCACCTGGATGTTTAACGTGAGGATAACATGGACAAGACAAAGCCCTTTTTTTCTTAATCATCCTCGATTGAAGTGCCACAACTAGCAGCTCTGGTTAATTGCTCCACGATTTAGAAAGATAGAAAAATTATTAAGGAGACGTGGGCCATCTAGATGCTGGATTTATGAAGAAAAAGACAAGAAATCTTCCCTGGATTCACGCCGCTTTGAGCCGGATTGTTCTCCGCTTCGAGTAGCACTAGTTGCCGTGTCTACTAGCCTTTTGCTAGCTGTTCATACGGACAGATCATAGTTTGCCGACCTTTCCGTGGTACGCGGAAGCAACGGAGCTTGATCGCCGGGCACGGCCGCTGCCGCAAAATCTATCCTTAATCTTGATCTGATACTACGGCCATAGTACGAAGCCCACAGTAATATCTTCAAAAAAATTAACTACTGCAAGATAATCTAATTGAAAAAATAGCACCTGATCGGGTGTTGGTTGAAGATCCCATCGCGCCATGATGACACCTTAGCAGGCTCTCAATGAAAGCACCAATGTCGGTGTCAAAATCGGTGGATCTCGTAGTAGGGGTCCTAAGCTAGGCGTCTTGGAGCGATGGTAACATGGACACGGGGTTTTACCCAGCTTCGGACTCTCTTGATGAGATAATACCCTACATGCTGCTTTTCATTGTATTCATATGGGTGTAGTACAGAGTACACGTATCTACCACGAGATTGTAGTAATGAATGAGATTGTCTATTGACTAGCCTGGCCCCGGTTTATATAAGACACCGGAGGCCTAGGGTTTAGGAGAGTCCTTGTCTTGGGCGCCAAGTCTTATGTAGTCTTCCTTGTATGCGGCAGGGGTTATCCGAACTGGCCCATGAGTATACGGCCATGGGGGTCCTCGGCCCAATCCAACTGATCGGGAGACGACGTGGTGAGTACCCCCTAGTCCAGGACACCGTCAAGGGGCGCGAGGGTCGACGCCGTCGTCGGGGCAGAGGGCGTCAGCGATGACGTTGAGAAGCCTGAGGGCGTCAGTGGCGACGGCGACGGCGACATCGAGCAGCCTGACGGCGTCGGTGGCGGCGGCGACGACAAGGTGGAGCAGGGGCGTCGGGCGGCGACGGCGAGGAGGAGCAGGGGCGTCGGGGGAAGAAGTGATGGATTTGGTCGAAATTGCTAAGTGTTTTCTTATATACCAATCGAGACCAATGCCCCCTTTAGTCCCGGTTGGTGCCACCAACCGGGACCAAAGGTCTCTTTTCAGCAGCCCAAACGGCGGAAAGTGGCGGCCTTTGGTACCGGTTGGTGGTACCAACCGACTAAAGGGAAGTGCATTGGTTCCGGTTGGTGCCACGAACCGGTACCAATGGACCCCTTTAGTCCCGGTTGGTGCCACCAACCGGGACCAAGAGCCTTCCACAACGGAGTGGTGGTGGGAGTTTAGTCCCACCTCGCTAGTTGAGAGGGGCGCACAGTGTTTTATAAGCCCCACTGCCGCACCCCTCTCAAGCTCCTCTCCATTGCAGGCTTACGGGCCTAATTTTGACTGCTATGCCTGATGGGCCTACTGGGCCTTCTGCGGGCCTGAATCCTGGCCCATGGATGGGTTTCTAGTCGTATTCAGGCCGTGCTCGCCTAGTAGGTGGCAAATTTTTTATTTTTTCCCAGTTTTTTTTATTTTTTGCATTATTTTTGTGTTTTGTTTCTACTTACAACAAAATACTTATTTATTTTATTTTATTTTGTTTCTAATTACTTATTTATTTTATTTTATGATAATTCTTTTTGCTATTAAAGTTTCTAACAAAAAGTTATTTATGAAAATTCTTTTTTGCTTTTAATGATTTTGAACATAAAATACTTTGATAATTTTAGTTGCATTAATTTTATATAATTTTAGTTTCATAAATTTTAGAGGTTGCTTATAATGTTTTGAACAGAAAATACTTTGATAATTTTAGTTTCATAAATTTTATTTAAGTTATTAAAGTTTATTTTATTTTTTTATTTTTTTCTACTTATATATTTTATTAAAGTTTATATTATTTTGTTTCAATTTACTTATTTATTTTATTTTTTGATAACTCTTTTTGCTATTAAATTTTCATGCATTTACTGATTATTTTGAGCTATAAGACCATGAAATTGAAAAGCATTTCAAATAAACTCTGAAAAGGTTAAAAGTTGGCATGGTATCATCATTTCACCCACATAACATGTGCAAGAAAGTAGGGAGTGTTACGGCAAAAACTGGATGCATTTCGTGTACAAAACGGACAATCTCTTTCGAAGTATAAGGGTTTCATACGGAAACTCGTCTGTTACAAAGGGATTTCATTTTTCTGATCTTATTTGAACTCCATACTGTTTCTGTATTCAAAATGCACCATTCAAAGCCACATCATCAATTTTCAACCCTTCCTGACTTCATTTGTTATTTTTCATGCATTTACTGATTATTTTGAGCTATAAGACCCTGAAATTGAAAAGCATTTCAAATTAACTCTGAAAAGGATGAAATGTTGGCATGGATCATCATTTCACCCACATAGCATGTGCAAGAAAGTAGAGAGGCTTACGGCAAAAACTGGATGTACTTCGTGTACAAAACGGACAATCTTTTTCGAAGTATCAGGGTTTCATACGGAAACTCGTCTGTTACAAAGGGGTTTCTCTTTTTTTTGAACATATTTGAACTCCATACTTTTTCTGTGTTCAAAATGCACCATTCAAAGCCACATCATCAATTTTCAACCCTTTCTGACTTCATTTGTTATTTTTCATGCATTTACTGATTTTTTCAGCTATAAGACCCTAAAATTGAAAAGCACTACAAATGAACTCTAAAAAGGTTGAAAGTTGGCATGGTATCATCATTTCACCCACATAGCATGTGCAAGAAACTAGAGAGTGTTACGGCAAAAGCTGGATGCACTTCGTGTACAAAACAGACAATCTTTTTCGGAGTATCAGGGTTTCATACGGAAACTCGTCTGTTACAAAGGGGTTTCTCTTTTTTTTGAACATATTTGAACTCCATATTTTTTCTGTGTTCAAAATGCACCATTCAAAGCCACATCATCAATTTTCAACCCTTTCTGACTTAATTTGTTAATTTTCATGCATTTATTGATTTTTTTCAGCTATAAGACCTTGAAATTGAAAAACATTTCAAATGAACTCTGAAAAGGTTAAAAGTTGACATGGTATCATCATTTGACCCACATAGCATGTGCAAGACCGTAGAGACTGTTACGGCAAAAACTGGATGCACTTCGTGTACAAAACGGACAATCTCTTTCGAAGTATCAAGGTTTCATACGGAAACTCGTCTGTTACAAAGGTATTTCATTTTTTTGAGCTTATTTGAACTCCATACTTTTTCTCTGTTCAAAATGCACCATTCAAAGCCACATCATCAATTTTCAACTCTTTCTGACTTCATTTGTTATTTTTCATGCATTTACTGATTATTTTTATCTATAAGACCCTTAAATTGAAAAGCACTACAAATGAACTCTAAAAAGGTTGAAAATTGGCATGGTATCATCATTTGACCCACATAGCATGTGCAAGAAATTAGAGTGTTACGGCAAAAACTGGATGCACTTCGTGTACAAAACGGTCAATCTCTTTCGAAGTATTAGGGTTTCATACGGAAACTAATCTGTTACAAAAGGGATTTCATTTTTTTGAACTTATTTGAACTCCATACCTTTTCTGTGTTCAAAATGCACCATTCAAAGCCACATAATCAATTTTCAACCCTTTCTGACTACATTTGTTATTTTTCATGCATTTACAGATTTTTTCAGCTATAACACCCTGAAATTGAAAAGCACTACAAATAAACTCTGAAAAGGTTGAAAGTTGGCATGGTATCATCATTTCACCCACATAGCATGTGCAAGAAAGTAGAGAGGGTTACGGCAAGAACTGGATGCACTTCGTGTACAAAACGCACAATCTTTTTCGAAGTATCAGGGTTTCATACGAAAACTCGTCTCTTACAAAGGGATTTCTTTTTTTGAACTTTATTTGAATTCCATAGTTTTTCTGTGTTCAAAATGCACCATTCAAAGCCACATCATCAATTTTCAACCCTTTCTAATTTATTTGTTATTTTTCATGCATTTACTGATTTTTTTTCATCTATAAGACCCTGAAATTGAAAAGCACTACAAATGAACATGGATAGATAAGTGACCAAATTAATAGTAGTTCATCATCACATTAAAACCAAAGTACATACATAGTTCAAATTGAACAACATATAGCTCTCCGGAGCATCTAGTTAAACCATATATTGAAACTATGTAAAACCTTTCAATGCAACAACAAATGCGATCATAATCATAACGAAGGTAACAATTGATCCAACGGCATAATGATACCAAGCCTCTGTATGAATGGCATATTTTCTAATCTTTATAATCTTCAACCGCGTTGCATCCATCTTGATCTTGTGATCATCGACGACATCCGCAACATGCAACTCCAATATCATCTTCTCCTCCTCAATTTTTTTTATTTTTTCCTTCAAGTAATTGTTTTCTTCTTCAACTAAATTTAACCTCTCGATAATAGGATCGGTTAGAATTTCCGGTTCAACCACCTCCTACATAAATAAAATCCATGTCATGTTGGTCGGCATAATTGTCATAAACAATAAATGAACCAAATAGTTATAAAAATATCATATATACCACATCCGAATCATAGACAGGACGAGGGCCGACGGGGGCGGATACCAGAACCATCGCACTATATAATAACAAGGAATAATAAAAGTAAAAAAATTAGACAAGTATCTATCTCAAGTAAGAATTTTTTTTCTTTCAGAAAGAAGATAAAACAAAAGGCTCAAAACGGTGGTGCCGGCAACGAGATCGGCGTGGGCGATCGACAGCGGTGAAGACGGGGACGGGACATGACGGACTGCTAAACGTAGAAAAATCTCGAGGAAAATGGAGCTCGAAGGTCGATTTTCGAGAGAAGAAATATTAACTAGTGTGGCTCAGACATTTCATCGAACACCTCACATGCATAGGAGGTGAGCTAGAGCACCCAAATGCCCTCCCCTCGCCGGCCAGCAAAAAACAGAGCAGTGTGGAGTGCTCTGCTCGCTGGCGATGGGCTATATATAGGCAAATCATTTGTCCCGGTTCGTGGCTGGAACCGGGACCAATGGATGTGGGCCAGGAGCGAGGCCCATTGGTCCCGGTTCATGCCTAGAACCGGGACAATTGGGTCCAGACGAACCGGGACCAAAGCCCACGAGGCCCCGGCCGGCCACCTGAGCTCACGAACCGGGACGAATGCACCCATTGGTCCCAGTTCATATAAGAACCGGTACTAATGGGCTAGCCAGGCCCGAACGAAAGCCCCTTTTTCTACTAATGGTCACCTTCTTGTGCATTCTCTAAAATTGACTCATTGAAGATTCATGACTAGTCGACCCATACTCCGACGCATGATCTGAACTACAAATCCACATGATCGGATCTACATGTGCAACATGCATGACCGGACGCACCATCAGCCTTCACGTCGTACAACTTAACTGGTCCCTGTCCTACTACAAGCCAAGTTTGATCTTCTTGCCGAGACACACAGATCCGCCTTTCCATCTTGTCTTTGCACCCATCGACACCTTGCTCCAATGAAGCAACATACTGGACAACTCTTCGACTGTGATATGCTTCAACTGCAACGACGTCTCACATAGAGTACTTGGACACGACGATGACTCACAAACATGATGCCGACTAAACATGCGAACTCGCACGACTCGTTAACTCATCTGCTCCGCTAGATGATGATTTCATGATTTTCCAGCAGTGCACCTTGGCACCACCGCTCATGTCAATGATCTTCTTCCACCGCCTTGCCGACGACAGCATGTCATTTCCCTCCTTATCACACCGACGAACAGCGATCGCTACATCCTCCTCATCGTTGCACCACCCAACAGCTTCATGGCCCACTCTTCCTCGTCGTTGGGTGTTACATGCTCCTCGTCGCTGCAACACCCAACGACTATATTGCCCGCCCCGAGGCGCTAGTAGGGTTGCCACCCCGGGGAAAACACGGCTTCAAATCGACCTAGCTCTGATGACAACTGTTGGAACTCGCCCACGCACCGATTACACAAAAATATAGTAAACACAGACACACGAAATTGTTTTAACCAAAGGCACGCATCGTTCCTTGTTCTTCTCTTATTTCGTTTCTATTTTCTCTTAACTCCTACGGTACAATCATAACAAAACTTGTGCACTTAGACAACTCACAAACACGGCAACATGCAAAGACCTGGACAAATGAAACTTGTGCACTTAGACAAGATTATTGTTAATAATCTCCCCTTAATCTTGACTTATCATCTCCTTGTGCTTTCTCACATCTTGACTCGTCGAAGAATCATCACTTGTCGATCCAAACTCTAACACATGATACTCGCATGTACGCGCGAAACGTGCATGACTAGACACACCATCAGTCATCACGTCGTAAAGCTTAACTGGTGTCTCTCCCACACGCCAAGTTTGATTTTCTCGCCAAGACACGCAGAGGGCCGCCTTGCCATCTGTCTTCACACTCGTCAATACATTGCTCCAATGACGTACCATACCAGACAACTCTTTGACTGTGATATGCTTCAACTACAATGACCTCTCACATAGACGAGCACTTGGGCATGACGACAACTCACAAACATGACGCCAACCAAACATGTGAACTCGCACGACTCATTTATTACTCATCTGACTCCCTCAGACGATGATCTTGACGACTTCTAGGCACAGCACCTCGGCACCACCAATCACATCAACGATCTCCGGTATTACTATCAGTTCATAGCATTTATAAGCACCTCGGTCACAAGTCATTTATCATGTCGGTTAGCCATCAGTTCATAGAATTTATCGGTATGTAATCACCAGATCGTGAACGAATAAAACAAAACCGTGTGTGTTGCTCCCCACTTATTTCGACTATATCAGTTGTAAAAGTAGTAACGGCCCGGAAAGAATCAATCAGCCGAGTAAGTCAACCATGGAAGCAGGGCCTATAGGCATTGCAGTGGGACATTTGAAAATTAGTTGCAAGTTTCAACACAATTTGTCCAAATTACCAACAAAAGTTCTCCTCCATTTTGTACTGACATGAATACAAAAATAAAGCAATATTTTTCCACTGCATATTTCTCAGATCAGGAATCGGGCACGAGCAGCAATGTAACTGTAACAATTAATGAAGAAAAATAACAAATGCTTCATGTCTGCTCAAACAGAATCAGACGTGGTAGCCAGATGGCAAGCTCTTGACGTACTCGTCCTCTGCCTCCTCGTCACCGGGGTCGACAAGCTGCAGCATGAAGTCGAGTATGAGCAAGAGCAACTTGAGCACGGAGATAGCGGGGCCTAAGCCGCCGATGAGCCTGCGGATGGCCATCCTGTCCTCCATCCGGATATACGGACGCGGTTTGGCGGGGAAGTCAGCCATCCTTGTGAACGCGAACAGTAGTGCCTTAGGAAGATGCAACCTGACGTTACGCCCAGTAGCAAATAGTTGCAGAGCTGAAATGCCCTGTGTGCTGTCACATGCCCGCCAGCCATTGTCATAGCAGACACCACAAGCTAGTTTCTTCTTCTTGATTACTCCCAAGTCCCAACTTCCCATGTAATTGAAGCAGGGAACTGTGAGAGGCAAGAAGATAGTGGTGAGGTGACTCGAGAGTGTTGGATGAAGCAGTGAGTGAGCGAGCAAGATTAATATAGCCAAACAATCTGCTCTTAGCATATTCGTCGGTGACCTCCTCCTTGTTGCCATCTCACCAAGCGAAAGAGTGAAGACAAGTGTCAAACTCACGCGCAATCGTATGACTGCTAGAACCCCTTTAATTTTGCATTGTAACCGATATTTTTTATATGGAGGGAGAAATGTTCGTGAATGTTGATATTGTTCTTACAGTACACAAAAAATATATAACTGACTTTATGGCTGGTGAAGCATTGGAGTCCTAGTTATTAGTCACATGTACATCGGGCATCAATATATATTGGAGTTAGCCTCGGCTTCAATTCCATAGCAAGACAAAGTTGTAGTGCAAACTTCCTCACTTCTATTAGCTAGTTTTTAGCCATGATAATAATAGAGGAGGTAGAGTGTGATGACGATGTTGAGAGACACCTAACGTTTGTTAGTTGTCTTTGGGAATGAGATGCACCGAGAATTTAATTGTATGTTCGTATGAGGCATAATATTCTTGGCGGATCTTTGACACAAGCAGAAGCAACGACAATGTGACCTTCATGCACTCCAGCTGCGAGCTGAGACAGAGACTCATGGCCAGTTGAACTGGCACTCAGCGGAGCAGCTGGCCTCCCCGTTCTTGTGTGGCGTGATGGATTATCTGCAGACATGAGCAAGCAGCCGCACAAAGAACATCCTTGTCGATGCTACACACCATAGCTGTAATCACAAGACGATGATGAACTAAAGCAAATCGGAGTTCGTGTGTGTTGCTTCCGGCTGGATTTGGCCAAGCTGATCGGCTAGCTAAGTAGTTCCCGCCTGGAAAATATCTGTCAACTAGCTTCAGTAGGTTGTGGGCGAAGATGTAGTAAGTCAACCCCAGTAGCAGGACCTGTAGGCATATGTAGCAGCGGGACATTTTGTACTGAAATAAGTTTGTCGTTGCGTATTTCCGAGTTCAAGAATCGAGCAGGAGCAGCAATGTAACTGCTATGATTAATTAAGAATCTCCGCAAGAAAACCAATTAATTAAGGAACATAAAAGCATATGCCTCATGTCTGGTCCCCGTTGACCCATCTCTCCCGGCTCTAACCAAAAGTTCAACCTGAATAATACGTGGTAGCCAGATGGCTAGCTCATGGCGTACTCGTCTGGCGCCTTCTCATCACTGTGATCGCCGAGCCGTAGCAGGAATGCGAGGGCAAGTGAGGCCCACTCTACCACGAAGATGGCGGCGCCCAGAGATTTGATTTTCGTCCGAATTTCGGACATCTTTGCCTGGGGTTAAAAAGTCCTGTTTGGCGAAATAATATCGGCTGAGTCAAAATTATCGTCAATTTTTAAATCTTGGTCAAGGTTTTTCCAAATATCGGTCAAAATTCATTCAAAATTCAAATTTTGGTTTTGCAATTACGTCCAAGATTAGGCCGAAATTTTTTATATGAATTTCGGCCATTTCGGCCTAGGGCAAAAAAAAAAAATCTGAAACAAAAAAAAATCAAAACTTCATGCGGCGCCTCGGCCGCCCATGGAGCCTCGGGACAGCCGTTCTGTCCTTCCCCCAGATGTCTGACCATAGGTCATTGATGAAGTCGACCCGTCCTTCTCCGGGATGTTGGACCGCAACTCGGTGAGGAATTCGGCCGTTCGGTTAACATGAGCAGCACCATGGAAACCTGGATGATGGCGGTGAGGACAGCGCTAGCTGTGTGCACGTTGCTCTAGGCTCCAACACTGGAGGCAGGGGTGGCGAACAAGGCCAAGCAGCCCGTCGCGGAGAAAATGGCGGTGAGCAAGGTTATCAGAATCACGATTCTATTATACGATTATACGACTTTACGATCCAAATTGACGCTTATGACTCTACGAATTTAGTTCTTAGAATCTATGTTTCTACGATTCTGATAGTGAAGATTCTACAATTTGCGATCCTACCTTTGAAACTCCGATCCGATTTAAAATCGCGATTCTAACAACCATGGCGGTGAGTGCGTGTAGAAAGACGAGGAGCAGACCGCACGGATGAATCTTACTTTACACACAAAATAGATAACTAACCCTATGGTTGGTGAAGCACTGGAGCCCTAGTTATTGTTCTCATGTACATCCGGCATCCATATATACTAGACTTAGTATCGGCTTCTATTTCATAGCCAGACAGAGCTGTAGTACAAACATCCTCGCATCTATTAGCTAGTTTTTACCACGATAATAATAGATAGTAAAGAGCGCAATGAGGACGATGAGAGACACCTAATGTCGGTTATCTGTCTTTGGAAATGGCAAGCACCAAGAGTTTAATTGTCCGCTCACGATAGGGATACGGTTCTTGCAACGGCTTTGGCACAAGGAGAAGTAATGACGATGTGACCTGCATGCACTGTAGGCTTAGGAAGTGGAGACTCATCGCTCATTGAACTGGGTAACTGAGAAAGTGGAGACTCGTCGCCCATTGAACTGGGTCTCACGGGAGCATCGCATGGCTTCTCCGTGTTAGGCATAAACCGCGACTCGCCGTGGTGACCAGTGTGTGTCAAGGTCTAGGACGAGTTCGGGCGTCGGTTCGTGGCCATGTCCGTGTCCATGCTGTGTGTGTCGCGGTGTTGCGTGCGTTCGTGTGCGTGTGTCCGTGTTGCGTGCGCGTGTACTCTGTGTCCGGCGCGTAAGGCAGCAGTCGTTGGCGATAGCTGCGTGCTAGACTTGCATGCATGTACGAATCCGTTGAGTGGATAAGTGCCACACAGGCATGCATGTAGTTGGTTGGGTTAGTGGTTAGACTAGTGCGTGGGTGTGTGGTGACCTTGTGTGCTAGCCTGGGTATAAAACCCTTCCCTGTGTACTGGTTGTATGTGTCTCGGTGTGTTGCCGAGCCAAGTGAATACAGAGGAAGAAAAAGGCCCAGGCGTCCGTCACCGCGGGTGTCCGTCGCCTGGCAAAATTCGTCTCTTTGTGTTCGTGTGATTTTTCGTCGATCCTTGGTTCCAACACTCCGTGCTTCTCTAGTGTGATTTCATATTTCTACATAACTTCCATATGAGTGTTATATATTACTACCCAACAAAGCCGTAATCATCATATGGTGAAGAAATAAAACAGATCAGGCACATTGGCTATCCAAATCGAGTTCATGTGTGTGGCTTTCAGCCATATTCAATCAAATTGGTTGGTTAGCTAATTATAATTAGCAGGTTCGACTGTCCAGAAATACTACCCCGATTGACATGAGCACATAGGAACCGTAGCATATGTGTCAGTATGCGTCGACATTGACGGCCGGGGACGGAATGCGCTTCGGTGCCTTAAGGCACATGCCTTTGTGCCTATGATATGTGGGTCCAACAGGTGACTGGCCCACATGTCAAAGACCCAAAGACAGGTGCCTTTAAGGCACTGAAGCTGTGTCCGCCGGGGACAAACGGGTGACAATGTGGGCTAAAACACTGTTCCATTTTGCACCCAATCTATTAAATTAAATGAATACAAAAAGCAAAGCAATCTGTTTGTCATTGCGTATTTCTCATTTCAACATTGTAAGGGTAACATTCAGTTAAGAAACATAAAAAGGTATATGACTCATGTCTGCTCCTACAGGCTGATCCATTTCCCTGCGCTCTGACCGTAAAAAAATCGCCAGGCTCTGACCAAAAGTTCAGCAAGAATTAGATGTGATAGCCCAACGACCAACTCTCACCGTACTTGCCACTGCCCGCCGGCTCATTGCCGGCATTGTCACCAAGCCAGAGCGCGAAGACGAGCACTCTGATGCCCAGTCTAGCACAAAGATGGCATCACTGATTGATACCACATACGGTCCTGAGGATGTAGCCACCCCGGACGTAGGACAACAACTCCATGACGAAGTCGACCACTCAGGTGAAAGTGAGTGGTGCATTGAAAGATGGTGATGAGAACAGTTCCAACTGTGTGCGTGTTGTGCTAGGCTCCCACACCGGCGACGCATCTGGCGAAGGAGAACAAGCCTGAGCAGTCGTCCGTGGCAAAGACGGCGGTGATCGCATGAAAGAAGACAGGGATCAGGTTGCACGTGGCGAGGATATGAGGCCGAGCAGGGAGTGCGAGGAAGATGCAGCCCCATGTCGTGCTAAGCAGCAAGTAGCGAGTGCCTACAGTAGTTACCGACACCGTGAGGTTCATCTTAATCACTCACTCTCACGCAAATAAAACAACGAGCAATTACGGGCAAAAAGAGGTTAGTTAGAAAGAAAGAATCCTAGTCAGTGTGTAATTACATGTAACTCTTTGTACGTTTAGCATTATTGCAAGAAGAGGATGGTGACTTTTGTTGACAGTGTGGGATGATGCCAGATTAGTTAATTAATTATCACAAATCGAGAAGGAGGTAGCATCATCATATCTAAACCCAAAAAGAGTACTTTTCTTATGAGTAAGAAAGCTACTTCCGTATTGAAAGGGCGAAATGACTGCTAAAACTGCTCTTAGTACCCAAGAAAGGTAAGGCCAAGAGCTATGGGGGCAGCACCATGTAGCTGCCCTATCTACCATGTAGGTTGAAGCTACCATGCAATTTTCCTATTCTTGACTTGTCACCTTCTTGTGCATTCTCTAAAATTGACTCATTGAAGATTCGTGACTGGTCAACCCAAACTCCGGCGCATGATCCTCACTACGAGTCCACATGGTCGCATCTACATGTGCAACATGCATGACCAGACGCACCATCAGCCTTCACGTCATACAACTTAATTGGTCACTGTCCTACTACAAGTCAAGTTTGATCTTCTCATCAAGACATGCAGATCCGCCTTCCCATCTTGTCTTTGCACCCATCGATACCTTGCTCCAATGACGCGGCATACCGGACAACTCTTCGACTGTGATATGCTTCAACTGCAACGATGTATCGCAAAGACAAGTACTTGGACACGACAATGACTCACAAACATGATGCCGACTAAACATGAGAACTCGCATGACTCGTTAACTCATCTGCTCCCCTAGACAATGATTTTCATGACTTTTCAGCACTGCACCTTGGCACCATCGCTCATGTCAATGATCTTCTTCCACCTCCTTGCCGACGACAGCCTGTTGTTTCCCTCCTTATCGCTCCGCCGAACAGCGATCGTTACATCCTCCTCATCGTTGCACCACCCAGCAGCTTCATGGCCCACTCTTCCTCATCGCTGCAACACCCAGTGACTATATTGCCCGCCTCGAGGCGCTAGTAGGGTTGCCACCCCGGGGAAAACACGGTTTCAAATCGACCTAGCTCTGATAACAACTTTTGGAACTCGCCCACGCATCGATCACATCAAAACATAGTAAACACAGACAAACGAATTTGTTTTAACCAAAGGCATGCATTGTGCCTTGTTCTTCTCTTATTTCATTTCTATTTTCTCTTAACTCCTACGGTACAATCATAACAAAACCCTGGTCACCTATATAGGTGACCAGATGCGCAGCACCGACCAACCCAAGAGACCATGTCCTACACGGACATGACTTTCTAGTACAACTCGGACACGCGCGCGTATAATACTCCCTCCGTCCCGAAATTCTTGTCTTAGATTTGTCTAGATACGGATGTATCTATATCCGTATCTAGACAAATCTAAGACAAGAATTTCGGGATGGAGGGAGTACCAGCTAAGCAAGGACGCTTCCCATCTAAACTGGACACTTTGCAAGTTGTGGATGGCAACTATTAATTAACCTAATCAAACTCAGCTATCTAAACTTGCTAGACATCATGATTGTATGTATAACTGTACACGGCAACATGCAAAGACCTGGACAAACAAAACTTGTGCACTTAGACAAGGTTATTTTTAACAATCTCCCCCTAATCTTGACTTATCATCTCCTTGTGCTTTCTCAGATCTTGACTCGTCAAAGATTCATCGCTTGTCAATCCAAACTCCAACACATGATCCGCACTACTAGACCACACGATCGCATGTATGTGTGCAACGTGCATGACTGGACACACCATCGGCCTTCACGTCGTAAAGCTTAACTGGTCACTCTTCCACACGCCAAGTTTGATTTTCTCGCCAAGACACGCAGAGGGCCGCCTTGCCATCTTGTCTTCACACTCGTCAATACATTGCTCTGATGACGTACCATACCGGACAACCCTTTGACTGTGATATGCTTCAACTACGACGACCTCTCACATAAACGAGGACGTGGGCATGACGACAACTCACCAACATGACGCCAACCAAATATGTGAACTCGCACGACTCCCTCAGATGATGATCTTGACGACTTCGCGGCACAGCACCTCGGCACCACAGATCACATCAACGATCTCCGGTATTAGCTATCAGTTCATAGCATTTATCTGCACCTCGGTCACAAGTCATTTATCATGACGGTTAGCCATCAGTTCATAGCATTTATCGGTATGTAATCACGAGATCGTGAACAAATAAAACAAAACCGGTGTGTTGCTTCCCACTTATTTCGACCATATCAGTTGTAAAAGTAGTACGGCCCGGAAAGAATCAATCAGCCGAGTAAGTCAACCATGGAAGCAGGGCCTATAGGCATCGCAGTGGGACATTTGAAAATTAGTTGCAAGTTTCAACACAATTTGTCCAAATTACCAACAAAAGTTCTCCTCCATTTTGTACTGACATGAATACAAAAATAAAGCAATATTTTTCCACTGCATATTTCTCAGATCAGGAATCGATCGGGCACGAGCAGCAATGTAACTGTAACAATTAATGAAGAAAAATAACAAATGCTTCATGTCTGCTCAAACAGAATCAGACGTGGTAGCCAGATGGCAAGCTCTTGACGTACTCGTCCTCTGCCTCCTCATCACCGTGGTCGACAAGCTGCAGCATGAAGTCGAGTATGAGCAAGAGCAACTTGAGCACGGAGATAGCGGGGCCTAAGCCGCCGATGAGCCTGCGGATGGCCATCCTGTCCTCCATCCGGATATACGGACGCGGTTTGGCGGGGAAGTCAGCCATCCTTGTGAACGCGAACACTAGTGCCTGAGGAAGATGCAACCTGACGTTACGCCCAGTAGCAAATAGTTTCAGAGCTGAAATGCCCTGTGTGCTGTCACATGCCCGCCAGCCATTGTCATAGCAGACACCACAAGCTAGTTTCTTCTTCTTGATTACTCCCAAGTCCCAACTTCCCATGTAATTGAAGCAGGGAACTGCGAGAGGCAAGAAGATAGTGGTGAGGTGACTCGAGAGTGTTGGATGAAGCAGTGAGTGAGCGAGCAAGATTAATATAGCCAAACAATCTGCTCTTAGCATATTCGTCGGTGACCTCCTCCTTGTTGCCATCTCACCAAGCGAAAGAGTGAAGACAAGTGTCAAACTCACGCGCAATCGTATGACTGCTAGAACCCCTTTAATTTTGCATTGTAACCGATATTTTTTATCTGGAGGTAGAAATGTCGATGACTGTTGATATTGCTCTTCCATTACACACAAAATAATTAACTGATTTTGTGGTTGTTGAAGCATTGGAGTCCTAGTTATTACTAACTTGTACATCCGGCAACCATATATATTGGAGTTAGCCTCGGCCTCTATTCCATAGCAAGACAAAGTTGTAGTGCAAACTTCCTCACTTCTATTAGCTAGTTTTTAGCCATGATAATAACAGAGGAGGTAGAGTGTGATGACGATGCTGAGAGACACCTAACATTTGTTAGTTGTCTTTGGGGAATGAGATGCAACGAGGATGCGGGGTGCGGAAGTCGGCGGCGGTTGAGTAGGGAGGGTGCGGGGGTCGTGGCGGCGGTTGAGTAGGGGAATCGAGGGTGCGGGGTGTGGCGGCGGCAGGTGGACGGGGTGCTTTCGGCGAGGGGACGGATCTGGCGAGGTGGGATAGCGATCGAGATGGAGGGGGATCGAGATCGAGTGTCCATGAAATTTAAAAATATTCATGATAGTTTAAAAAGTGCCCATGAAATACAATCGATCTTAGCTAGCTATCTGTTCACAATCTTCTTGCCCTTCTTTTTCGCAAATGGAGTTCTTCTGTGGAACGGACGTCCTTTAGGTAGGGTGGTCCTGCTTCTTCTTGTGGTGTATGCTGCTACTTCATCATCGTCGTCATGTTCGATCCTCGGGTCGCCGTACTTGTCGAAGTCTTGCACATTGGCTACTCCATACATTCCGATGATCTTCCTTTGCCTCTCCTCATGACAACACGACTGGGCTTTGACGGTCGGTAATGAAGAAGCATTGGTCAACTTGGGAAGCCGGTACCCATGGCTCATTTTTAGCGGTGACGTTTATACCAAGGTCTTGAATTTGGCCGGGTATAACCATGGTGGTGAAATACCAGTCTTCTTTTAGGGCGCTCTTCGCCCATCGACACGGAACATCGGGACCTTCTCTCGGCATAGCTCAGCTCTCAGATCTCCTCGATCCTTCCGTAGTATCTGTCCTTGTCATTACCGGTGTAGGATTCCATCGTTACCCCGGAGTTCTGATAACCATCGCTCTTCATGTCCTTGGCCTCGGTGTAGAATGTGTAGCCGTTGATATCGTACGCCTCATAGGTCATCAGGTTGTGCTCGGCGCCTTGTGACAAGGCGAATATGAGTTGTTCTTCCGCGGAAAAATCCTCATGTAAAGGGTACGACAGAAGCTTCTGCTTGAACCAACGCGTGAAACATGAGTTGTGCTCTTTGATTATATCTCCGTCTGTCCTCTGTTGGCCTCGGTCATTGTACGTCTTCTTAATAAAGGTTTTGTGCTCTACCACCCAAGGATCGACCACGTCTATGTGTTGTAGCGTGACTAGGTTTGCTCTTTCAAAGTCGGCGAGTCGACCCTCTAAGTCGACATGCATTTCGCGGCGACCCTCACGGTGACCCCATCCAGCGAGCCTGCCGAGGTGCCTGTTGACGGGCAGACCAACGGGGTTCTCAATGCCTAGATAATTCATGCAGTAGGAGATGCACTCTTGATCGAAAGCCCCGGCTATACTTCCCTCGGGCGTGACACGTTGCGAGCGTATCCTTTGATGACACCATTCATCCTTTCGAGCGGCATCATGCTGTGCAGGAACGTCGGCCCAAGTTGGATGATATCCTCCACTATATGGACCAGCGGATGCACCATAACGTCGAAGAATGCGGGCGGAAGTACATCTCAAGCTCGCATAGTATCACCACGATCTCTTCCTGTAGCCTTCGAGTTGCCTCCGCCAATCGACTTCCGAGAGATGGCGTCGAAAAAGTTGCATAGGCCAAATAGCGTTTCACGGACGTGCGCATCCATGATCCCACGGTTGCAAGCTGGAAATATCTGCGTCATCAAGACGTGGCGGTCGTGAGACTTCATCCCACTGAACTTCGCTTCGCTGGGTCTAGGTATCTGCTTATCTTCCCAGCGTAACCGTGGGAAGTTTTACTCCTAGGAGGCAGGTGAAAAACTGCTCGATCTCCTCGACTTAGAGTGAAGCACGGGAGGGTAGTCATTTCCGGTCTTCTTGGCCTTTTTGCCTTTGCGACGACTTACTGTGTCCTGCTTCACCTCATCATCATCATCATCATCATCATCATCATCATCATTAGCGTGAAGCTCCTGCCTGATGCCCATTGATTTCAAGTCTGCCCTTGCTTTCGGCCCATCTTTGGTCCTCTCTGGCATGTTGAGCAGGGTACCAAGCAGACTCTCGCACACGTTCTTCGTGATATGCATGACATCAAGGCTGTGAGGCACACGGTGGATCTTCTAGTACGGCAAGTCCCAGAAAACAGACCTCGTTTTCCATACCTTCAGCAGCGGCTCTGGCGCCTTTCGCTTCTTTCCCGGCTCTGGCGCCTTTTGCTTCTTTCCCGGCAGTGGGCAGTCTTTCCAATTTTTCAACAGCTTGTCTATTTCCTCGCCGCTCCTCGTACAGGCGTTTTGAGTTCGGTTTCACCATCGAACAGATCCTTGCGTTTCCTCCACGGGTCATCGTCGCGAAGCCACCTTGATGTCCCATGAACATGGTTTTCAAGACGCGGGATCTCTATCTAGCTGGCGATCGTTGTGTCATCCATGCACCTTACGCATCCGGAAAATCCGTGGACTACCTGCCCGCGAGATATCCGTAACCGAGATAGTCGTGCACCGTCGTGAGCAGTCGGCTCTCATAGGGAAATATTCTTTCTGCGGCGTCCCACGTATTGGTGGCGTTTTCCACAGCGTGTCAAGCTCCTCTTTCAGCAGCCCGGATCTGATTGATGTCGTTCCTGGTTGTTTCGGCCCTTCAATTAGCATACTCATGTGAATGTACTTCCTCTTCATGCATAACCAGGGGAAGGTTGTACATCCACACAAACACAGGCCAGGTGCTATGTGTGCTTCTCGGCTGCCAAGCGGATTGACTCCATCGGTGCTCGCGCCCGACCGATATTCCTGGATCCTTCCCAAATTCTGGTCTTGATTCAACGCTTGCCAGCTGCTCGCATCCTTAGGCTGGTGCCAGCGCTGGCGGCAGCGCCAGCGATACCGCCGTCCGGGCGAGCGAGCGAGCGAGCGAGCGGCAGCAGCAGGCGGTGGATCCACCGCCCGGCGATAAGCGCCACACGCCTGCTGCCGCCAGGCTGGCGCCGAGAGAGGGGCGAGAGCGGGCGAGCGAGCGAGCGGCGGGTCGGGCGAGAGCGGGGCGAAGGGAGGGTAGCGGCTAGCCGGCGTGGCGCGATCTGATTAAATCCACGTCAGCTAGCCGTTGATGTATCCGTTGAGCTCAAAAATTTAAAAAATTCCAAAAATTCCAAATTTCATCCCCAACCCCTATAAATACCCCCACGGGTTCACTCATTCCACACCCATTTCATCTCATTTCTCTCCTCCACTCTCCATTTCCACTCCTCTAGGCGCCATGTCTTCGTCCAGCAGCAGTTCGGCGAAGGAATGGAGGTGCTATGATAGATGCATTGCAAGCGGAGTATGAGGGATGCTCAACCTCGGCGAGTCAACCTCGAGGAGGAGGCGGCGCCGTCGGCGGTTCTTCAGCGTGATCGTGAGGTGCCCACGATCGGCTCTCTGAGGACTACTTCGCCATCAACTGTAATTTACCTCCGGACTTCTTTCGTGAAGGTATCGGATGAGGCGACAACTTTTTCTACGCATTGTGGATAGATTGGGTGAATACTCTCCGTATTTCACGCAAAGAGTTGATGCTCTCAACCGTCTGGGTTTTTCTCCCCTACAAAGTGTCTTTGCGGCTTTGCGCTTGTTAGCTTATGGAGCCGCTGCGGATCTGTAGATGACTGGCTAAAGCTAGCTAGACAAACTTCTTTAGATTGTCTAGAGAGATTCTGTGAAGGCATCATTCACTCGTTACGGGATGAGTTTTGCCGTCGACCAACTGTCGCGGATACTCAGCGTCTACTAAGCGAAAGCCGAGGCGCGTGGCTTTCCGGGCATGCTAGGGAGCATCGATTGCATGCATTGGCAGTGGAGGAACTGCCCGATGGCGCATGCCGGTCAATTCACAAGGGAGACATCAAACACCCTACCATAATCTTAGAAGCCGTTGCATCGTATGATCGTTGGATCTGGCATGCATTTTTGGAGTGGCGGGTCCAACAACGACATCAATGTACTCAATCGATCGCCGTTGTTCATTGATGTGCTTAGGGAGAAGCACCGTAGTGAACTTCACGGTGAATGGACACGAGTACAACAGGGGTTACTACGGCGGACGGCATCTACCCTCTGGCCCGTGTTCATGAAAGGTGTTACCCTTCCACAAAGTGAAAAGCATCGGCTATTCACAAAGCTCAATCAACTTGGCGCAAAGATGTCGAGTGTGCCTTTGGAGTGCTCAAGTCTAGGTTCAACATTCTAGCAGTTCCGGACGCTCCTTCTCGCAGCGTACTCTTGGGTTGATCATGCGTGCATGTGTCATTCTGCACAACATGATCATCGACGATGGCGTGGTACCAATTTGGGCGCCATCTATGAGACAGTTCGTCCAATGTCGGACGCCGATACATACCAATGCACCACCAAGCCTAGCAGCCAGGATTCGATGGACACGAAATGAGGGACTCACCGATGTATGCACGGCTCGGGAGGATTTGATTGAGCATGTGTGGGCAAATAATCATGCCTAGATTATGTAATTTTTTAATTTTTATGTAATTTTTTATTTATTATGTAATTTTTTATTTATTATGTAATCAGTACAATTTGTAGTTGAATAAAATTATTTTCTTACATTATTTTGAATGTCTAAAGAAATGCGAGTGAAATAACTAAATCTGAGGAGAGAGTAGATGACGTGGCGGTAGTCTGCCACTACAGCCCGTGCACTGGCACCGTGATGTGAGAGTGGGGTGAGAGTGGGGTGAGAGTGAGGGTAAAAGCTGACGTGGCGGGGCGATAGTGGGGCGGTGCGTTGGCACCAGCCTTAGGGTGACTCTGCATCTTGTCTTTTTTATCTATCTCCGGATCATTTGCGTCATCTTCTCGCTTCTTCTCCTCCCTATCCGCGTGCCAACGCAGGAGCTTTGCTACCTTAGGGTCCGTGAAATACCGCTGCAGACGAGGAGTGATCGGAAAGTACCACACCACTTTTCGAGGAGCTTTCTTCCTCTTCTTGTATCGAGTGACGCCGCAAACCGGACATATGATAGACTCCGCGTGCTCGTCCCGATAAATGATGCAATTGTTCATGCACACATGGTATTTCACGTGCGGTAAATCCAGAGGACACACGATTTTCTTAGCCTCCTCCAAACTGGTCGGGCACTTGTTCCCCTTGGGAAGACGTTCGTGCCAGAATGGCATGTTCTCGTCGAAGCATGCGTCCGTCATTTTGTGTTTTACCTTCATCTCTAGAGCCATGAGCGTTACTTTCAGGCAGGTATCCTCGGGCCTGCATCCTTCATGCAATGGAGTAACCGCGTCTAACTCAAGTTGATCCATCTTGGCTTTCTCTCGGGCGGCAGCTCTTGCGTTATCCGTGCTCGCTTGAGAAGCAGCTCTTGAATATGAGGTCCTGCACCCAGCCCATCGATGGTCCAGCGTCGTGCGCTCGCGCGGCATCATCATCTTCATGATCATGCACGTAAATGCTGCTCTGGCATCTTCCTCATCATCATGTCCTGCATCTTCTACATGATGATCGTATGCAACATCACCGTCGTGATCATCTCACGGGATTCTTCGTCTTCTCGCCCCCGAGCCGCGATGGTTGTCTTGCTGCCCTTCCTCATTTCTTGCCCGGCCCCCATGGGCGACTTCGTAGTCATCTTCATCACCTTGCCACGATAGCCATCCATGAAACCACGCAAGAGCAGGTGGTCCCACCTGCCGGAATCCGGGTCCGCAATAAGGCTTTTCAGCTTGCATCTTCGACACGGACATCTTATCTCCGTCTCGTTCTTTTGAAGCATCTCGGCCTTCGCGGACCTCAAAAACCTATTCACGATGCCTTCGATCATCGTGCGGACCATGGTCGCCAGCGGGGTACAACAAAACGATATTTTAGAACCAAGAAAAATTTGGCATGACTTTCCTAAAATAGGACCAAAAGAATGCTTAATGCCAAAATTTTAGCGAAGCGGAAATGAATCAACATTCGGCAAAATATTGGCAACTATCGCATTTCAAATACGGTACACCTCCAAACACAAACACATATGCAACACCACAAACATATGCAACACCACGAACATACATAGATCTAGCTAGGCCATAAAAAGTGCATGTGCACATTGTTGTAGGGAGAACAACATAAATATAGCATCCCCCCTTACTTACCTATCAAAACAAGGTAATTTAACCACTTAATTTGAATGAATCTATGGTGGCAATGAGGTGAAAAATAGGAGGCACCCGAGACAAGGAGGACGTGGAGAGAATGAAGTGGGGAGAAAGTGAGTATGGGTAGGGGAGAGAGGTTGTCCAAAATATCTTGTTGCTGCCCACTTACTAATGGCGCACCAACCCTAAATGCGCCATTAGTAACCCAGGTTACTAATGGCGCACCTTCCGGTGGTGCGCCATTAGTAGTTTTGCAAAAAAAAACACATACTAATGGCGCACTGTTCCACAGTGCGCCATTACTAGTTTAAACTAGTAGTGGCGCAAGGTGGAACAGTGCGCCATTAATAGTTTTGCAAAAAAAGAATAAAAAATATAATAAAAAAACAACATTAGTGGCGCACTTTCCGGCAGGT
The DNA here is from genome assembly GCA_021605205.1 of Aegilops longissima. Lineage (NCBI taxonomy): Eukaryota > Viridiplantae > Streptophyta > Magnoliopsida > Poales > Poaceae > Aegilops > Aegilops longissima. The sequence continues at coordinate 560,460,396 of CM038676.1, read as the reverse complement.
GCGCCATTACTAATTACAACTAGTAATGGCGCCTGAGTCTGAATCGCCATTAGTATCATTTGGACATGCACTAGTTCAAAAAAAAATTTGATACTAATGGCGCACCTTGGGCCAGGTGCGCCATTAGTAGTTTCAACTCTAATGTCGTATCAGAAGGTGGTGCGCTGTCACATCCCTAGTCCTGGCATGCACTAGGCTAGCCTTCATGTTGCATCATGTTTAGAATTTTTGAAAACTTGAACTGAGGAGATTTGGAAGCCTCAAAATTTAAATAAAAGAAGGGCAAAACCCCTAAAATCTCATTCAATGTTCCCAAAATGTCCTTCCTAAATGTTTGATAATTTTTGGCAAGGGTTCTGGTCCCAAACAAAATATTGAACATTTATAAGGAATTAATCTTGGGATTTTGAATTTAAATCATTAGCTATTTGAATTTGAATTATATTCATATAATTAGAATATAATTTCAAATACCCTGAAATATTTTATGAGCTTTTGGAAAAGTCCATCTAGCAAAATAAAAATATTCAGAGGAGTTTTTGGCATTGTTTGAATTGTTTTAAATTCAAAACAGTGGCAAAGATTTAAAAAAAACAGAAACAGAAAAACAATAAGAGAACAGAGCAACTCACCTGGCAGCCCAGCCAGCCCACCTAGCAGCCCACTGGCCGGCCCAGCACTGTGCTGGCCCGTGCCAGCCACCCTTCCTCTCGCCAGCAGGCGAGAGGAGAGCGCCTGCAGGCGTCTTGTGGCGCCACGCCACCAGAGCTACTGCGTCGCGTCAGCCACCACCGCGACGCCTCGCGTCATCCCTCGGCGCCGCCCGACCCCTGGACCCCTCGCTCTCTCCTCCTCCTCGTTCCCCTCCTCTGTCCCCTCCGTCCGCGACCGAGAACCGCCGTCGGCGCCGATAGCCGTACCCGCGGCCACAGCCACCCCCTTGCCCCTCTGCCATCCCCAAGAGCTCCGCCCCGACCTCTTCTCCGTCTCCGCCGATCTAAGCGACCCCGGGAGGCCAGCAACGTCGCCATCGCCGTCGTCTTCCACCTCGGGCTCCGGCCACCATCGTCGTCGATTCGCTGCACTCCGGCCGCCCCCGAGCCCACTGACCCTCCAAACGGACTCACGGTGAGCTTGCCGTCGTTTCCCCTCATCTCCCTCTCTCGCGCGCGCCCTGTAGCCGCCGCCCCGCGAGCACCCGCAGCCGCCGTCCGCCATCGCTGGCGAGCTCCGTGCCCCCGAGCACCTCTGCCTCGCTTAGTAGCTCCGGCATGCTCCTGAGCACCTCCCCTCTTCGCTGCCCCGCTCAGCTCCCTCGCCCGCGAGCTCTAACCCTTCTAGCCGCAACCACCGAGCTCCGGCCGCCGCAGAAGCGGACATCGCCGTCGATCTAGGTCGTCTCCGGCGACCCCACTAGCACCAGTCGACGCGGACGAGGCTCGGGGTTCCAACGGTGCCAACCGCGCCTCCAATCGTGGCCCGTGCCGCGATTCCGCGCATCGCCGCCGTCTCGGCCTCGCCAGCGACTTCGGCGCGGTGGATTAGCCCGGGTTGACCAGGTTTGACCCCCACAGGTCAGCGGCGAGTGGGCCCGGCCACTAACTAACCGGGTTAACACTAACGAAACTAGTTAGTTAAACTAACTCATGACCGATGGGTCCCAGCATCGAGTTGACTGGACAGCGACCCGTTGACTCACCGACGTCACATCGGCGTCGGTGGCCGCAATAACTAGTTTTCTGGATTTAATTTAATTCAGGAAATTTCAAAAATACCTCAAACTTCTAAAATTCATATAAATTCAACCGTAACTCGGATGGAAATAATTTATATATGAAAAATGATCAGAAAAATATGAAGAATCTGTTTATGCCATGATCATGCATGTTTGAACAAGTTAACCTCACTGAATAGGATGAATCATGATTAGGGTAATTTATGAAATAGCATTTGGGGTTGGAGTTCAACCTTGTTTGAATTCCACTTCAACTAACTTGGATATTTATTGCATTAGGTGAATTCAGTACCTTAATATCACATGTCATTCATGTGAATGTGCATTGCATTGATTGTGTTCTCTCTTGTTTGCCGGTAATTGTCCCTCCGGTGAGCGATGTACCAACGATGAGTTCGATGACACCGATGAAGAACTATATTATCTTGAAGTGCCGGGCAAGCAAAACCCCTTGTTCATTCGATACAATCCCACTCTCTCTCCTGCTCTATTTTACTGCATTAGGACAACAACGACTCATGTGTTACTTGCTGCGGTAGCTGAACCCCTTGATCCTTTGCATGACTGTCATTCCACAATAATTAGATGAAACCCACTAGCATGAGTAGGAGTTGTTTGAGCCATGTTGTGCCTACTCATTTATGCTTGTTTGTCATGCACTGCTCTTGCTTAGAGTTGAGTCGGGTCTGATTCATCGGAATGAATTGGAATTGATATGAACATGTCCTATTGTGTGTGAGCTAAGTGTGTGAACACGATTTGGTAAAGGTAGCGGTGAGAGGCCATGTAGGAGTACATGGTGGGTTGTCTCATTGCAGCCGTCCTCGAGAACTGAGTTACTGTGTTTGTGATCCATGAAACAGTTACTACCACGCATTGGGCCCGAAACCAATGGACCCTCTCGGCTTCTTGACCACCCTTGTCCTCGGTCCGGGAGTTGCAAGTAGTTTCGTGTTTGTAGCATCTTTGGGGCGCGCATAGCGCTGACCTTAGGGGTGGGTTGTGTTGCGGTAGGCACCGTGGCCCGTGTACCGAGTGCCGTTTGGTATCTCGGGAACCCTGCACACATCGTTCGGGGCTGTATGGGAAACCTCGGCGGACTCCTGCGGATGGAACCGAATAGGCGATAAACCTGGACTAGGGACTTGAGTGTTTAGGTAGGCCGTGGCCGACACCCACGTTGGGCTTCCGCTTGAAGGTTGCCGAGTACATGTCGTGTAACGCGGTAAGTGGTGAGCGTGTGTGAAGAAGTACACCCTGCAGGGTTTAATATGATCTATTGAATAGCCGTGTCCACGGAGAAGGACTTCAGGTTGCCTATATCGGTTCATAGACAAGTGAAAGTGGGTACTCTAAAATGCGCAAGATAAGCGTGAGTGCTATGGATGGCGTTCTCGTAGGGAGGCGGGGCGGGTCCATAGTGGTGTATTGCCATGGTGAATATGTGGACTCGTGCGCCACCTCAAAAGAGTTACTTGCGATCGTAGTTCGGGATAGCCACCGAGTCAAAGCTGGCTTGCTGCGATCAAACTCCACCACCCCTTTTGATAATGATGCATATGTAGTTAGATCGATGTAAGTCTTGCTGAGTACAATTGTACTCACGTTTGCTTATTTCATGTTTTGCGAGAGAGCGTCGGTCTCATGAGTAGTTCGCTTGGACTTGACGTTTAGCTTGTTACCTCAGCTACGATCTTGTGCCTCGGCGGGATCTGGTAGATAGTCGCTTCTCGGCCTTTTTCATTTATAGTTATCTCATACCCGGACATGTTTAGCTTCGCTTGTGTTTTGACTTGTATGCTCACGAGTGTTGGGTCATGAGACCCATGTTTGTAATATCTCGCTCCTCGGAGCCTAATGAATAATATTTGAGTCGTGAGAGTTATGTTGTGATGCCATGTTGTATCTACGCATATTGAGCATAATGTGTGTATGTTTGAAATGCTTGGTATGTGTGGGATCCGACAAACTAGTTGTTTATCCTGGCAGCCTCTCATATGGGGAAATGTAGTCTCGTGCTTCGGCGATAGTAATCCGCTTCAGCCGGTTCACGGAGTCCTGCTAGCCCAGCACTACTGCTTGGACACTTGGCTGGCGGCATGTGTTTCACTTTCCTATGTCTGTCCCTTGGGAAATGTCACGCGGTGTTATTCGAGTCCTGCCTAGCCTGCTACAGCCGGGATACGGAGTCCTGTTAGCCAGTGCTACAGCCCGAATATATCGTTGATGACCGACATGCTCGATGTGATTCATGTATGCCTGTCCCCATAGGTTAGCGCCGCTTTGGGTTCACGACTAGCCATGTCGGCCGGGTTCTTTGTCATATGGATGCTAGCGACACTATCATATCGTGAGCCAAAAGCATAAGCGGTCCGGGCCATGGTAAGGCGACACCGTGGGAATACCGTGCGTGAGGCCGCAAAGTGATATGATGTGTTACATGCTAGATCGATGTGACCTAGGATCGGGGTCTGACAGCGTTGGTATCGAGCTTTGACTGTGGGATTACCAAGCCAAACTGGTCAAGTTGTGTCTAGAAATGCTTTAGTTATGTAAGGAATTGATTGTGGAAGGAACGTAAGGCTCTTTTACTCCTTATACCTCATGGCCTTCTGATCTGAGTCATCCTCTTCTCTTCTACGGGGTTTAAGAACTAGGCTTCTCATCTATCTATCAGGATGACGTGTTACCGATCCATAGACTTATAATATTGTTGGTTTTAATCCTCAGTTCAGTTCCTACTATTTCTGTATGATAACTGTAGATCCCAGAATCTTGTTATGATGTTGTTGAGTGGTTATGCCACCATTTTCTGCAGGATGTCTCAAATCATTTTGAGCATTTACAGCCGTTATGCTGTCCGAGTTATCCCAGGTCTCTAAATAGTCGATGCATTTGCAAATCCTTCTTCCGTTCTGATGTCCTTTTGGGCGGATTAAGCACACTAACGAGTCAGTCGAGGTACTCCATTGCCTCGACATATATGTTGGAACTATTATTATGACCCTAGATGTTTAGGAAGTCACCTAGCAATTTAGCAATGCTTTTGTATCCCAAGTGTGATGATTCTGGCCATCATTTTCAAAAGCATCCCCTGATGCCATTTAGTAGTAGGCATTCTACTCCTGGGTTTCTGAACCCGAGATTCATCCTACTTCATGTTGTTAGTATTTGCTAGTGCCTTTAGGATATTAGTAACCTTTGCGATAGTCCTCAAAGTCCGTGGTATTCTCCTTCTTCCAAATACCATGAACTAATTATGGCAGCAGTTCTTTTGAACCAAAACATCACAATAAGAGTGCTCTTGAGAAGTACTCCATTCATAATTGTGAATCTGCCAGTTCTACCTTTTCTGCATGGATTATCCGGAAGAAATGTTGAGCCTGCTCGACATACTAATCTGCGCATCCTCAACTCAGAAAATTATAAGTTCCCTTGAGTTGCTTTCTTTAGTTGTACCTCGACCATCCTCTATCCATTGCCAGTCAAGGGTAGGCGTGCATTTGTTTATCGATGCTACTACTCATGTGGTCCGTCAAGTCACTCTATTCCGGAATGACTAGGAGAAACAAACTCCAGTGCCTCATCCATATCCAGGATTGGGTCAAAGCAGTTGTATCCCGCAGATCAAAATGCCAATCCAGCTTTTGTTCATTCTACCACAAGTATTGCCATCTTATGTCAAGAATGTCATGGGGGTTGCACAACCTCTTAGGAATTCTTGACGCAGTGATACTTCTCGCCATCATTATTCATTCCTCGGTTCCGTGTTGATGCAACCGGAAAGCCGACAAGTGACTTGTGATGTGTGACATCAATACTCCGAGCAACTCATTGCTTGGTAGTGAATGGACAATATTCTCATTCTTAGCGTGTTGGTTACTAAATCATCATCCTAAGATTGATCGTGCTACCTAGTCCTTATTTCTGGTGCACACTTCGATTGATGAGTTAGGATCTTGTCAAGTCCTCACTCCCTTAATCATATCATCTTGCCTTGAAAAGCAAGATTGTTCTCGAGCTTAGTAACATACCGGTGGTTCGTGACTTTCCAAATATCCTCTTGGAAGTGTTACCGGGTTGTTTCCTGACTGTTATGTTGGGCTCGTGATCAAGTTGGTTTCTTGTGGACCACACCTTCTCCAAGAATCTGTGTTGGATACCCCTGAGCTAGTTGGTTAAGCTAAACAACAACTTGGAGAATTGGAGGATAAAAGCTTGCCTAACTTAGTTCGTTCCAAAGGGATATTCTTGTGTAGTGTGTGTTGAAGAAAGATGATATCTTCATCGATTGGTTCTCGTGATCAGTTGTTGGACCTATTGTCCTACCAATTCTTTGATTTGAGTATGGGCCATTGTCAAGTCAAATCAGTACCAACGATGCTCGTAATGTTGTCTTACTCGTGGTTGATCCCTCGAGCATACCCATTACATCTTTGGTCTGACCAATGCTAACACCGTGTTCACATGATGGTGGAAGTCCAGTGATATGGAAATCCCGATGAGTTGCTGTTGAGCCCAGCAGTAGCATTTTGTCTCCCCCATGAGTCATGTTGAACATTAACCTAGTGTTGGAAATTGTGTAAGCATTTCTTCGTGTGCCGTTCATGAAGCCTATGCTTGGATGAAAGAAGTGACTTCCTCGAATTCATGTGCTTTAGGTGTAAGTTGCCGCCATGAAATTGAGAAAGGGTTGTGTTGTTCCCTATGGTACCATCCCAAGTCAGTCATGCACGTGCGAAGTATTCTATGGCATGATAGACTGATCATCTTCATTTCATATGAATTCCATAGCACACCAAGCCACTGATTGACTTGTTCAAGGAAAAGAAGTCTATGCTTGGGATCTAATCCATGGACTTGCGTACAGACTTCGATATCCTCGATTATGGTTCCCCACCTGAACTCGGTAGTGTTTTATTATAAGACTACTACGTGGCCATGTTTGTCTGGGACAACGTGATCACCTGTTTGTAGCAGAACCCGCTCATGCTTGGAGCTTACTACCTTGGTTCATATCCTGAGAATCTCGCAACGTCTTCTCGTCGATTTGTGTTGCAACCTTTCCTTTCAGACATGCTGTGTCTGAAGTATCCCATCACCAATCGATCTGAATCTCAGGCAGATATGATGGTTGGGACATTCCAACAGTTGCATTTCGTTCCCAGCTTGCACCGTCCTTGTGCCATTTCACTATGGGCTGCCTTCTTAGTAATTTCTGTTCAAGATCACCCCCAAAAAGTGGACCTACTATGGGTCCCCTCCACCTTCGATGATAAGCAAAATCATCCATTGCGTTGTCTTCAACAAGGTAGTCCACATCATCCATTCTAGTCCGGGTGTACCATTCCTTGCATTCCACCAAATGATCGCTTGTGATTGCCTTAGGCTGGTATGGAGAGTCTCAATGATCTCTAATTCAAAAGTAATTCTTTTTGCCACTTAAGGGAATAGTTCTTTGCGTCACCTTTCTCGAGGTGCCCCGCTATTGAATCATGGCAGATATTTTCTCACCACCTTGACACCATCCACCATCTTTCTAAGCGTGGAATTGTTGCCACCAATCAAAACCCATCGTTTGTTCCTCCATCCCTCTCGATGTGTTTTGTGTCTCAACGCGAGATGTGTCACCGTCTCAGTCCGTGAGTCGATCATGTTTACTTGATCTTCGTGAAGATCGAATCATGTAGGGTTTCCCCCTTCTTTTTGTTGTCGTGTCGGGTAAAGATCTCGAAAGCAAAGACGTCAAGACCAAGATGATGGAGTAAATCAACATCTTCGAGAGGGCAATTGGATCATGAAGATTGTGATAGTTGTGACTCCCCTTTTCCTCTTATCTCACGTCTTGAATCTCGGGGCGAGATTCTTGTTTAGTGGGGGTGAGTTGTCACATCCCTAGTCCTGGCATGCACTAGGCTAGCCTTCATGTTGCATCATGTTTAGAATTTTTGAAAACTTGAACTGAGGAGATTTGGAAGCCTCAAAATTTAAATAAAAGAAGGGCAAAACCCCTAAAATCTCATTCAATGTTCCCAAAATGTCCTTCCTAAATGTTTGATAATTTTTGGCAAGGGTTCTGGTCCCAAACAAAATATTGAACATTTATAAGGAATTAATCTTGGGATTTTGAATTTAAATCATTAGCTATTTGAATTTGAATTATATTCATATAATTAGAATATAATTTCAAATACCACTGAAATATTTTATGAGCTTTTGGAAAAGTCCATCTAGCAAAATAAAAATATTCAGAGGAGTTTTTGCATTGTTTGAATTGTTTTAAATTCAAAACAGTGGCAAAGATTTAAAAAAACAGAAACAGAAAAACAATAAGAGAACAGAGCAACTCACAGCAGCCCAGCCAGCCCACCTAGCAGCCCAGGGCCGGCCCAAAGCCTTGTGCTGGCCCGTGCCAGCCACCACTGCTTCCTCTCGCCAGAGCGAGAGAGGAGCAGGCGCCCAGCGTCTTGGCGCCACGCCACCAGGCTGCACTGCTGCGTCGCTTCAGCCACCGCGACGCCTCGCGTCATCCCTCGGCGCCGCCCGACCCCTGGACCCCTCGCTCTCTCCCTCCTCCTCGTTCCCCTCCTCTGTCCCACTCCGTCGCGACCGAGAACCGCCGTCGGCGCCGATCGCGCGTACCAGCCCACAGCCACCCCTTGCCCCTCTGCCATCCCCAAGAGCTCCGCCCGACCTCTTCTCCGTCTCCGCCGATCTAAGCGACCGGGAGGCCAGCAACGTCGCCATCGCCGTCGTCTTCCACCTCGGGCTCCGCCACCATCGTCGTCGATTCGCTGCCTCCGGCCGCCCGAGCCCATGACCCTCAAACGGACTCACGGTGAGCTTGCCGTCGTTTCCCCTCATCTCCCTCTCTCGCGCCCAGCAAGCCGCCGCCCCTGAGCACCCCGCAGCCGCCGTCCGCCATCATTGGCGAGCTCCGTGCCCCGAGCACCTCTGCCTCGCTTAGTAGCTCCGGCATGCTCTGAGCACCTCCCCTCTTCGCTGCCCGCTCAGCTCCCTCGCCCAAGCTCTAACCCTTCAGCCGCAACCACCGAGCTCCGCCGCCGCGAAGCGGACATCGCCGTCGATCTAGGTCGTCTCCGCGACCCACTAGCACCGTCGGCGCGACGAGGCTCGGGGTTCCAACGGTGCCAACCGCGCCTCAATCGTGGCCCGTGCCGCGATTCGCGCATCGCCGCCGTCTCGGCCTCGCCGGGCGACTCGGCGCCGGTGGATTAGCCAGGTTGACCAGGGATTTGACCCCCACAGGTCAGCGGCGAGTGGGCCCGGCCACTAACTAACCGGGTTAACACTAACGAAACTAGTTAGTTAAACTAACTCTGACGATGGGTCCCAGCGTCGAGTTGACCTGGACAGCGACCCGTTGACTCACCGACGTCACATCGGCGTCGGTGGCGCAATAACTAGTTTTCTGGATTTAATTTAATTCAGGAAATTTCAACGATACCTCAAACTTCTAAAATTCATATAAATTCAACCGTAACTCGGATGGAAATAATTTATATATGAAAAATGATCAGAAAAATATGAAGAATCTGCTTATGCCATGATCATGCATGTTTGAACAAGTTAACCTCACTGGATAGGATGAATCATGATTAGGGTAATTTATGAAATAGCATTTGGGGTTGGAGTTCAACCTTGTTTGAATTCCACTTCAACTAACTTGGATATTTATTGCATTAGGTGAATTCAGTACCTTAATATGACATGTCATTCATGTGAATGTGCATTGCATTGATTGTGTTCTCTCTTGTTTGCGGTAATTGTCCCTCCGGTGAGCGATGTACCGAGCGATGAGTTCGATGATACCGATGAAGAACTATATTATCTTGAAGTGCCGGGCAAGCAAAACCCCTTGTTCATTCCGATACAATCCCACTCTCTCGCTCCTGCTCTATTTTACTGCATTAGGACAACAACGACTCATGTGTTACTTGCTGCGGTAGCTGAACCCCTTGATCCTTTGCATGACTGTCATTCCACGAGAATTAGATGAAACCCACTAGCATGAGTAGGAGTTGTTTGAGCCATGTTGTGCCTACTCATTTATGCTTGTTTGCCATGCCTGCTACTGCTTAGAGTTGAGTCGGGTCGATTCATCGGGAATGAATTGGAATTGATATGAACATGTCCTATTGTGTGTGAGCTAAGTGTGTGAACACGATTTGGTAAAGGTAGCGGTGAGAGGCCATGTAGGAGTACATGGTGGGTTGTCTCATTGCAGCCGTCCTCGGGAACTGAGTTACTGTGTTTGTGATCCATGAAACAGTTACTACCACGCATTGGGCCCGAAACCAATGGACCCTCTCGGCTTCTTGACCACCCTTGTCCTCGGTCAGGGAGTTGCAAGTAGTTTCGTGTTTGTAGCATCTTTGGGGCCGCATAGCAACGCTGACCTTAGGGGTGGGTTGTGTTGCGGTAGGCACCGTGGCCGTGTACCGAGTGCCCGTTTGGTATCTCGGGAACCCTGCACACATCGTTCGGGCTGTATGGGAAACCTCGGCGGACTCCTGCGGATGGAACCCGAATAGGCGATAAACCTGGACTAGGGACTTGAGTGTTTAGGTAGGCCGTGGCCGACACCCACGTTGGGCTTCCGCTTGAAGGTTGCCGAGTACATGTCGTAAACGGCGGTAAGTGGTGAGCGTGTGTGAAGAAGTACACCCTGCGGGGTTTAATATGATCTATTGAATAGCCGTGTCCACGGAGAAGGACTTCTGGGTTGCCTATATCAGTTCATAGACAAGTGAAAGTGGGTACTCTAAAATGCGCAAGATAAGCGTGAGTGCTATGGATGGCGTTCTCGTAGGGAGACGGGAGCGGGTCCATAGTGGTGTATTGCCATGGTGAATATGTGGACTCGTGTGCGCCACCTCAAAAGAGTTACTTGCAGTCGTAGTTCAGGATAGCCACCGAGTCGAAGCTGGCTTGCTGCAGTCAAACTCCACCACCCCCCTTTTTGATAATGATGCATATGTAGTTAGATCTGATGTAAGTCTTGCTGAGTACAATTGTACTCACGTTTGCTTATTTCATGTTTTGCGAGAGACGCGTCGGTCTCATGAGTAGTTCGCTTGGACTTGACGTTTAGCTTGTTACCTCAGCTACGATCTTGTGCCTCGGCAGGATCTGGTAGATAGTCGGGCTTCTCAGCCTTTTCATTTATAGTTATGCGTACCCGGACATGTTTAGCTTCGCTTGTGTTTTGACTTGTATGCTTCGAGTGTTGGGTCATGAGACCCATGTTTGTAATATCTCGCTCCTCGGAGCCTAATGAATAATATTTGGGTCGTAGAGTTATGTTGTGATGCCATGTTGTATCTCGCATATTGAGCATAATGTGTGTATGTTTGAAATGCTTGGTATGTGTGGGATCCAACAAACTAGTTGTTTATCCTTGGCAGCCTCTCATATGGGGAAATGTAGTCTCGTGCTTCGGCGATAGTAGTCCGCTTCAGCCCGGTTCACGGAGTCCTGCTAGCCCACACTCTGCTTGGACACTTGGCTGGCGGCATGTGTTTCACTTCGTTCCTATATCTGTCCTTGGGAAATGTCACGCGGTGTTATTCGAGTCCTGCCTAGCCTGCTACAGCCGGGATACGGAGTCCTGTTAGCCAGTGCTACAGCCGAATATATCGTTGATGACCGACATGCTCGATGTGATTCATGTATGCCTGTCCCCATAGGTTAAGCGCCGCTTTGGGTTCACGACTAGCCATGTCGGCCCGGTTCTTTGTCATATGGATGCTAGCGACACTATCATATCGCGAGCCAAAAGCGCAAAGCGGTCCCGGCCATGGTAAGCGACACCGTAGAATACCGTGCGTGAGGCGCAAAGTGATATGATGTGTTACATGCTAGATCGGTGTGACCTAGGATCGGGGTCCTGACATGCGCCATTAGTATATACTAATGGCGCACCGCTTGTCTGGTGCGCCATTAGTGTCAATTCCATCTATAGCCCTTTTTCTAGTAGTGTATCAGCGCCCCTTCATCAATTAGATTGGTGTAGCGACAGTTGTTGCTTAGACGATGCAATTTGGGGCCTAAATGCAATTTTGAAAAAGGGGCATTTTTCCTAAATTCAAATAAAAACGCGAAAAACTCCAAAATAAAATCTTATTTGATTATATTATTAAATCTTCATTATTTCTTTATTTTGGGAAAGTCATTTTATTTCCTCTCTCATATTTTGATAGTAGAAATAATTGAAGATAAAATAATTAAAATCAAATGATCCTATTTTCAAAATTTGAGAAAACTCAAATATGAAAATAACGAAATCCCCAACTCTCTCCGTGGGTCCTTGAGTTGTGTAGAATTCTAGGATCGAGCAAAAATGCAACAAAAATATGATATGCAATGATGCTCTATGTATAACATTCCAAATTGAAAATTTGGGATGTTACAAACCTATAAGATGAATCTAGCCCTCGAGATTCGGGTTAACTAGAAAATAGGTGAGGGTGGTCCTTAAGCAAATCTTCCTCTCGCTCCCAGGTGGCTTCATCCTCTGTGTGGTGGCTCCACTGAACTTTGCAAAACTTAACGACCTTGCTGTGGGTGACTCGGCTGGCATACTCCAGAATCTTGACTGGTTTCTCCTCGTAGGTCAAATCATCACTCAACTGAATCGCTTCTAGTGGCACAGTATCTCTCAGTGGTATATCAGCCATCTCTGCGTGACACTTCTTCAACTGAGATACATGAAACACATCATGAACACCTGACAACCCTTCGGGTAATTTCAACTTGTACGCAACTTCTCCTATACGTTCCAAAACTTTGTATGGTCCCACAAAACGTGGCGCTAATTTTCCTTTAACACCAAAACGCTTAACTCCTCGAAGTGGCGATACTCGAAGATAAACTCTGTCTCCGACTTCGTATTCTGTCTCCTTGCATTTTGAATCCGCATAGCTCTTCTGTCTAGACTGAGCTACCTTGAGCCTATCGCGAATCAACTTTACTTTCCGTTCAGACTCCTTAATCAAATCCGGTCCAAACAACTGGCGGTCTCCAACTTCATCCCACAACAACGGGGTCCTGCACCTCCTTCCGTACAAGGCTTCGAAAGGTGCCATCTTCAAACTAGATTGATAACTGTTGTTGTAAGAAAACTCCGCATATGGCAAATTTTCGTCCCAGCTGGATCCATAATCCAAGGCACAAGCTCTAAGCATATCCTCCAAAATCTGGTTGACTCTCTCGGTTTGTCCATCTGTCTGTGGATGAAAAGCTGTGCTAAACTCCAGCCTGGTTCCCAAAGTTTCGTGCAACTGCTTCCAGAACTTTGAGGTGAATTGGGTTCCTCTATCTGATACGATACTCCTCGGAACTCCATGCAAGCATACAATCCTTGTCATGTATATCTTGGCCAACTTCTCACTTGTATAGGTGGTTTTCACTGGGATAAAGTGAGCCACTTTGGTCAAGCAAATCAACTACTACCCAGATAGAATCATGTCCAGTTCGGGTTCTGGGAAATCCGGTAATGAAATCCATGCCAAGCTTATCCCACTTCCATTCGGGTATCGGCATAGGCTGTAGTAATCCTGCTGGCTTCTGATGCTCTGCTTTTACTTTCTCTGGCATACATCACTTATGACTACATACTCCGTAATATCCTTCTTCATACCAGTCCACCAAGAACGCTCCTTCAAATTCAAAAACATCTTGATGTTTCCAGGGCGAATCGAGTATGGTGAGTCATGAGCCGCCTGAAGTATTAACTTCCTGATCTTTGCATTATTGGGCACATTTACACTATCCTCAAACCATAAGGTGTCGTGCTCATCCTTACTAAAACCTTTGGCCTTTCCTTTGCTCATCCTCTCTTTTATCTCAGCAATCTCTTTGTCATCCTTCTGAGCTTCACGGATATTTCCCAACAATGTAGACTGAACTTCCATTGCTGCAACAAAACCTTTGGGAACAATGTCCAACCAAAGTTCCCTGAGATCGTCGGCTAACTCCTTTGGTAATCCTCTGCTTATGAGGGTATTCGTCCTTATTTTCTTTTTGGTTGTGTCCTATTTCTCCACAAAGCTTGTATGCACAAGGTTTCTTCATATCCTTTCCATAAGGCTTCAACTTCTGGGACACAAGCCGAGACTTTGGCAAAGTCCATTTAAGTTCTTTCTAAGTGGTTATTCCTTGCCATCCATTGATGGTTTGGTACATCCTCCACCAAGTAGCAGCATCTCTTTCAAAGCACTGAAGGGCATGCTGGGTCACATCCTTTCCGGCTATAGCGCTATTCTCCATGTGATCCTCCATGTCCTGAATCCATCGGTCTGTCTCCAATTGACTCATCGGTCCAGACAATACAAGCTCATCTCCATTCATCTTCTATTGGGTTCATGGGTTTGGGGTGGGATAAGAGAGATCGAGAGGGATGCACACAATACAAACAAAAGTTTTGAAAAGACAGATTTTTATTGTGGCTGTCGGAAAAACATCAAACAGATGACAGCTCACAATCATCGCATCTAACGTAGGTATAACGGGGTTTGGTCTTCCAATGGTGAATAAATCTTCAAAGTCATCAAACTCTTCGATTCTTGTTCATGTCTCCGATGGCTTCTTCTGATCATGCTTGTCCTTCTCAAGTTCTTTTGCCAAATCATCTCTGTTGACGCGAAGTCTCTCATGACATCCTTTAATATTCTGGAGTAGCGTTCCAACTTCTAGATTTCATCATCCTTGGCATGAACCATGGTCCTACTATCCTTCAGTTCTTGACAAACCTCCGGTATCTCGATGTTTTGCTCCTTCAGCTTGTCTACTTTCGGCTTCTGGGTCCTGAGTTTCTTCACGAAATACTTCCTTTTCAAATACGGCTTCCTGAAGGTCCATCTAAAATTCCTGATGTAGTACTCCAAATCCTGGTGATACACCGGCCAAGGTTAAAACTCCAACATTTGCAGATAGATTGCTCCATCAGCTTTCTACCATCCAATCCTTCCATGCATCTGCATGCTTAGCTCCGCACGGTGACAATAGCATAAGCAATAATACCATGGTCAGAAACTTAATAATAACATCATCATATCACATCTGTTCCAACTTGCAACACTTGCAAGTCCGCGTCCGAGACAGAAATATTCGTGATCTCCTTAATATGGTATTGAAGTTTCCTGCCTGCATTTTATACAGAAGGTTGAAAAACCAAAGACCATATGCCCAAAGGACCTTCTCTCATTTCTACGGTTTCAGTCTCTTTTGTACTTTCGTAGTTTCTGCTACCCTTGCCCAGATTTCAGCTGGACAGTCCTACATTTGAATTTGGTGACACATTTACCATACATACACGCACTCTCACTCATCAAGAAGAGTGAGTGCCAACCTCACACGTAATCATGCGACTGCTAAAACCCCTTTAGTCTTGCGTTGTAACCGTTATTTTTTATATGAAGGGCGCAGTGTTGATGACTGCTGCAATGAATCTTACTTTACCCGCAAAATAGGTAACTACCCTATTGTTGGTGAAGCATTGGGGCCCAAGTTATTGTTCGCATGTATATTCGGCATCTATATATACTGGACTTAGTATCGGCTTCTATTTCATAGCAAGACAGAGTTGTAAGTACAAACATCCTCGCATCTATTAGCTAGTTTTTATCCACGATAACAATGGATGGGGAAGAGCGCGATGAGGACAATGAGATACACCTAATGTCGGTCATCTCTCTTTTGAATTGGCAAGCACCATGAGCAGTGGCGGGGCCAGAAATTTTGTGGAGCCTGGGCAAGTTAAGCCTTATAATCTAAAAATCAAAAATCAGGTATTGGAATAAACAACATATAATATACCACCAAACTTCCGAATCACAAATCCACATGGAGGCAAAATGTAATTATTACGTAAAAAATAAACATAATAGTCACAAAATGTAATTTTAAAATGAACTAACATATAATATACCACTATCTGTTTCATAGACCAAGTAAAGTTGAGACTTGACAAAAAAGATATGTAACCAGCCTTTCTTAGAGGCTAACTCGCTATGTTGCCAACAAAAACAAAGCTATCTTAAAAAAGGTAAAGCTTCCATACCAGATGTCACCATATTTTAGTGTGCAATTTCTTCCACCATGGTCAAAAGCATCTCTCGCCTTGTTCATTTTTGCCAAAAGATGGACATATAAGAAGCCCTGCATAGAGGCAAGCTCGCCATGTTGCCAAAGCCCTAGAAGCCACTACAAGATAAAAAAAATTGATATGCAATTACAACAAATTTAGTTGTCAGATATGAATATATTAAGAATTAAAAGCTTGCAAGAATAGAGATGGTCAGATAGAACATAACGAATACCAAAAAAGAAAATCATGAGGCAAATGCCCTTTCCAAGGCCTCACTGTAGTAAATGTTCGAATAATATCCTTATCACCAACTGTCTTGAATATCTGCCACTCGTTGTAACATATTATCAAGTCAATGAACCATTCATTATTGATCTTGCTATGCATTTTGCTCCCAGTTAAAATAAGATCACAATTTGCTCCCTATTAGCACTCGACAGAAAAACAAAAGTATTCATAAAACTTTAGAAAATGACAAACTTAAATAAAATGAGATGTTTCGATTGACAGAACAAGGATTTTAGGCTCAGGAAACCCAGCTTTATCGATAAAATCTGATCTATATAACTTTAAAGTAGATACTTCGTTACAGCTAAAACAGAATCAAGTGTTGCCAGGCCCTCCAGTACAATTTTTCGTTGGAAAGACAACTCAACCAAGGAATTAGCTAACACAGGTGCAGAATTGACAGAGATATCATTAGTTCCGAAAGAAAAATATTTATACAACATATATTACAGAGATATCATTAGTACATTAGTTCTGAAGATCATACACAGTGACAATACAATCGATATCAGAATGAAAAATACTTATGGAGCCAGTCTGAATAGTGAACAGTATATGCAGATGGCACCAAAGTACGAAGCAATTCTGGGATAATTTGGCAGGAGATCTCAAAGAAATATTGCATGAATAGTTAGCCCAGCCCAATTATTCAGAGATGAGGGAATTATTCTCTAGCCATGAGCGACCAGGACCTCAAGCAGTCGATCTACGTGCTCGATGTCATCCTGGATCGAGAATGCTTGACACCACACGATTACTCGGAGGATTTATAACAGAGTAGCAATCACACACTTATTACAACCGAATGTCTCAAGAGAGAGCTTAATAAAATAAAAATGGCTTAAGGCCATCTAATAACGATAACAGCGGAAGGCTTGGAAGAATAAGCGAGTCCATCAACTCCAACGGCATCACTGAGTATAGAACCATGACCTAAACACCATACTCGTCGTCTGAAAAGTCTGCAACATGAAACGTTGCAGCCCGAAAATGGGTCAGCACATGGAATATGCTGGCAATGTAACACATAGAGAATAATGGAATGATAAGCCTATACTACATGCATATATGGCTGGTGGAAAAGCTCTATGGTTACAGTTTTTGCGTAAAGCCAATTTTCCCCTACTGCAAAGGAATAAATTTATTTAACTATCATGATGGTTGTGAAACATTGAGAATGGTTGACAGCATTCTCAATCCCAATTAAAAGTACTCATTAAAAACCCAACAATATTAATTAGAAGTAACATGATGAGATTCACATGATATCCAAGTACTAGATACTCAAGATGTCCATAACCGGGTTCACGGCTAACCATGATTAGTTTATACACTCTGCAGAGGTTTGTGTACTTTTCCCCACAAGACTCGATCTCCTCCGCTTGATTTCTCGCACTAATGGTGTTTGAGAAACGAATGACCGAGACATAGTCTTTCAGAAGCGCTAGCACCTTACATGTGGGTAGACCGTACCAACCTACAACCCCTACATCAGCTAGTCTACCCGTAAGAGTTCGCACAACTTAGTCAACTATGCTAGAGCCCATAGTAGCATTTGGGTGCACACGGAAGTTTCTAGCATGAATAATCTCATGATCCCTTTTAGCCTGGGTGGTGGTCCCAAGAAATATAGGCAAATCCTGATAGAAACCAGGTGCCTCAATCCACCCAGATGTGTGTTTAAGTTGCCACCTTAAATAAACCATTAATTTAACAATCTCATATCTGTCATGGAATACACTCACCCAATCCATGTCTACTAGCATAGCATGGCATAATAAGCAAACGTAGAAGTAACTCCCAAGGGTTTGATAATACATCAGGTAAAAGGTACTACCTCAACTACTTCCCATTCCACAATTTAATTAGATCCTAATCATGCAAATGTTTGAGGATAGATCTAATACAAAAAAACTGGGTATGAAAAATATATGATCAAAGTGTTACTTGCCTTGCTGATGATCCGCGAAACCTAGAGACTCGAAGTAACAGGCGGCGCACTCCGGGTATTCTATCGCAGACAAGCAAACAAGCATACAATAAGTACTCATCTAATGCACAGGTAAAACTCAAATCGATCTAACAAGATAGTTCAACTTAAGATTTCCGGTTTGCAAAAGGAATCAAATCAAACGAAGCAACGAAAGTCAAACGGCGGAAGAAAACAGCTTCGTTTTACTAATCTGGATCTAAGTTAAATTTTACAGAAGCAAAAACTTGTTTAAGTTGGTTATTCGGAAAGAGGATTTTGAGGCGAAACTCTAGGCGCTTGAATCGCCTGATTCCGATAAACGAGCGAAAAGTTATAGTAAAACGAAACTCGGATCAAGAATCGCGATCAGAAAAATCACGAATTAAATCCGAGAAAAAGAAAAACGACGAATGGGTTAACGAACGGACATTCGTTAACTAAACTAATCTGACGAACGCGTTCGTTAAAAACGAACGAACGTTCACTATTTAACCTAAACCGGAAAAAAACCGAAACTAATAAAAAAACGAAACAAAAAAAATTGAAAATAAACCGAAGAAAAACCGACCGGTTTTTAGAAAAACCAATGACACAGTTTACTGGTGCGGCGAACCTCGGCGACGATGCAGTCTCAGTCGGCGGCCGTGTGGCGGGTCGGCGGCGGGTCCGCGACGTCATGAGGGAGGCGGCCGGGAGGCGGCAATGGCGTGCGTGCGGCGCTAGGGTTGGGCGGCTGGGCGGAGGCTGGGCCTCGGCTGGCTCCCTCCCGGCTTATAAAGCCCAGGGCCGGAGTCCTAAGCGGACATGGCCCGTAGGTCGGTGGCGTTTTTTTTATATAATTCCGCGCAGAAGAAAAATAAAAAGAAATACTAAACGAACTCCAAAAATCCCGAAATAAATTTTCCCCGGCTTCTAAAATCAAGTCGGACAAGATGAACATGTATTTGGGGCCTAAATGCAATTTTGAAAAACGCGCATTTTTCCTAAATTCAAATAAAAAGGCGAAAAACTCCAAAATAAAATCTTATTTGATTATATTATTAAATCTTCATTATTTCTTTGTTTTGGGAAAGTCATTTTATTCCCTCTCTCATATTTTGATAGTAGAAATAATTGAAGATAAAATAATTAAAATCAAATGATCCTATTTTCAAAATTTGAGAAAACTCAAATATGAAAATAACGAAATCCCCAACTCTCTCCGTGGGTCCTTAAGTTGTGTAGAATTTCTAGGATCGAGCAAAAATGCAACAAAAATATGATATGCAATGATGCTCTATGTATAATATTCCAAATTTAAAATTTGGGATGTTACAAACCTACCCCCTTAAGATGAATCTCGCTCTCGAGATTCGGGTTGGCTAGAAAATAGGTGAGGGTGGTCCTTAAGCAAATCTTGCTCTCGCTCCCAGGTGGCTTCATCCTCTGTGTGGTGGCTCCACTGAACTTTGCAAAACTTAACGACCTTGCTGCGGGTGACTCATTTGGCATACTCGAGAATCTTGGTGGTTTCTCCTCGTAGGTCAAATCATCACTCAAGCCCAATCGCTTCTAGTGGCACAAGATCTCTCGGTGGTATATCAGCCATCTCTGTGACACTTCTTCAACTGAGATACATGAAACACATCATGAACACTGACAACCCTTGGGTAATTTCAACTTATGCGCAACTTCTCGTATCGTTCCAAAACTTTGTATGGTCCGACAAAACGTGGCGCTAATTTTCCTTTAACACCAAAACACTTAACTCCTCGAAGTGGCGATACTCGAAGATAAACTCAGTCTCCGACTTCATATTCAGTCTCCTTGCGTTTTGAATCCGCATAGCTCTTACATCTGGGCTGAGCTACCTTGAGCCTATAAGCGAATCAACTTTACTTTCGTTCGCACTCCTTAATCAAATCCGGTCCAAACAACTGGCGGTCTCCAACTTCATCCCACAACAACGGGGTCCTGCACCTCCTTCCGTACAAGGCTTCGAAAGGTGCCATCTTCAAACTAGATTGATAACTGTTGTTGTAAGAAAACTCCGCATATGGCAAATTTTCGTCCCAGCTGGATCCATAATCCAAGGCACAAGCTCTAAGCATATCCTCCAAAATCTGGTTGACTCTCTCGGTTTGTCCATCTGTCTGTGGATGAAAAGCTGTGCTAAACTCAGCCTGGTTCCCAAAGTTTAGTGCAACTGCTTCCAAATTTTGAGGTGAATTGGGTTCCTCTATCGTCTGATACTCCTCGGAACTCCATGCAAGCATACAATCCTTGTCATGTATATCTTGGCCAACTTCTCACTTGTATAGGTGGTTTTCACTTTGGGATAAAGTGAGCCACTTTGGTCAAACAAATCAACTACTACCAGATAGAATCATGTCGATTCGGGTTACGGGAAATCCGGTAATGAAATCCATGCCAAGCTTATCCCACTTCCATTGGGTATCGGCATAGGCTGTAGTAATCCTGCTGGCCGATGCTCTGCTTTTACTTTCTCGGCATACATCACTTACGACTACATACTCCACAATATCCTTCTTCATACGAGTCCACCAAGAATGCTCCTTCAAATTTGTGACGCCCCCAATTCAATCGTACACTAATCATGCACGCAAACGTGTACGATCAAGATCAGGGACTCACGGGAAGATATCACAACACAACTCTAAAACATAAATAAGTCATACAAGCATCATAATACAAGCCAGGGGCCTCGAGGGCTCGAATACAAGTGCTCGATCATAGACGAGTCAGCGGAAGCAACAATATCTGAGACATAAGTCAAACAAGTTTGCCATAAGATGGCTAGCACAAACTGGGATACAAATCGAAGAGGCGCGGGCCTCCTGCACTCGATCCTCCTAACTACTCCTGGTAAATCGTCGGCCGGGCTGCACGTAGTAGTAGGCACCTCACGGGGTAGTAGTAAATCATCGACGGTGGCGTATGGCTCTGGGCTCCATCGTGCAGTCGCAGACAACCGGTAAAGAAAAGGGGAAAAGGGGAACAAGGCAACCGTGAGTACTCATCCAAAGTACTACTTAAGCAAGGAGCTACACTACATATGCATGGATATATGTGTAAGGGCCATATCGGTGGACTGAAGCTGCAGAATGCGAGAATAAGAGGGGATAGCTAATCACAGCCGAAGACTACGCTCGCAGCCTCCGTCTTGCAACAGTAGAAGAGAGTAGATGAAGTCCTCCAAGTAGCATCGCATAGCATAATCCTACCGGTGATCCCCTCCTCGTAACCACGAGAGAGCGACCACGGTTGTATCTAGCACTTGGAAGGGTGTGTTTTATCAAGTATCCGGTTCTAGTTGTCATAAGCTCAAGGTACAACTCCAAGTCGTCCTGTTACCGAAGATCACGGCTATTCGAATAGATTAACTTCCCTGCAGGGGTGCACCATCTTACCCAGCACGCTTGATCCCATTTGGCCGGACACACTTTCCTGGGTCATGCCCGGCCGCGGAAGATCAACACGTCACAGCCCCACCTAGGCACAACAGAGAGGCCAACACGCCGGTCTAAACCTAAGCGCCACAGGTGCAGGCCCATCGCCTGAGCACACACTGCGTTCGTCTGTGACGCGGAAGCAGACCTAGCCCATGAGCGTTCCAGTCCAATCCGGCGCAGCGCCCGCTCCGTCACGACGTCTGAAATGCCAGTGATACCACGGCGGGATACCCATAACTACTCCCGTGTAGATGGTTAGTGCGTATAAGCTCGTAGCCAACTCAGATCAAATACCAAGACCTCGTTAAGCGTGTTAAGTATCCATGACGCCCGAGCAGGCCAGGCCCACCTCTCTCCTAGGCGGTCTCAACCTGCCACATCGCTCCGCCACAAAGTAACGATCGGGGCCGTGGGGAACCCAGGCCCACCTCTACGGGATGGAGCCACCCGTCCTTTCAGCCCCACCTCGAGCAGTACCACGGGTAATGTAATAGTGTAAAGTATATAGTATATACCGTGATCACCTCGAAGTGATCACAGCCCGATAATATAGCATGGCGAGACGGACAAGAGTGTAGGGCCACTGATGGAACACTAGCATCCTATACTAAGCGGTAGGATAGCGAGATAAAGGTAACAACAGATAGTAGCAAGGACAGGCTATGCAGCGATATAGGATATCTGAAAGCGATAACATGTTACACTACTCTAATGCAAGCGATGTAGATAAGAGTAAGCGATATCTGGTGATCAAGGGGGGCTTGCACAGGTTGCCACTGGCAAGAGAGAGGGGTCGTCAACTCCGTAGTCGAGCCCAGGGTCATGGCGATCTCGAGGTCTACCGAAAGAAATAGCGGAGGAACACAATAAATAACAAGCGCAATCAAAGTATCACAAAGTGTAACATGGCAATCTGGCGGTGCTAGAGGTGACCTAATCTTGTAGGAGGTAATCTTTGGTGAAGGAAACATCAGGAAAGTATCCCGGTGTTTAGTGTTTTCGAGCGAAGAAGAGCCGGAGGAAAGTTGCGGGTTCGATAGGTTAGGGGTGTGTGGCGGATGAGCGGACTGCGTATCCGGATTAGTCTCGTCGTTACGAGCAACTTTCATGTTGAAATTATTTTAATCCGAGTTACGGATTAAAAGATATGATTTTAAAGATTTTATTAATTTCGGAATTTAATTAATTATTTAATTCTAACATTATCCAGAATAGTGCATCTTGACATCATCATGATGTCGACATGGCGTCGACAGATCAACAGGGAGTTGACTGACGTGCGGGTCCGTTCGTCATTGTCTTAGACTAACTAAGCGAGTTTAATTAGTTTAATTAAGTCATTATGTTAATTTAACAGATTTAATTAAGTTAATTAATTATCTAATTAATTAATTAATATTTTCTAATTCCTTTTTTTAAATGAGGCGTGGGGCCCATATGTCATAAACACCGGGGCCTAACGGCGCTTGAGTGCGGGGCAGCTTGCTTTGGCCGCCGCCAGTCTTGGCCGGACCCTGCAAGCGCCGGCGAGGGCAGTGGCCACAGCGAGCTATGGCCGGGCGAGGCGCCTTGGCGGGGCAGTGGAGAGCGCCCGTGGCGAGGAGCGCTGGGCAAGGCGTGGCAGACGAGGCGTGTCTTTCGAGCGAGCGCGGTCTGGCGAAGAGGGTGCGGAAGCGGAGGCCATGGTGTGGGCGTTGTGCAGTAGCAGTAGCCCAGGCACCGAGCAGCAGAAGGCTACTGGGCGGGGGGAGGAGAGGAGGGGCTCCACGATGGCCGTCAGGGAAAAAAGCGATGGGGCGGCAGGGTGAACAACGGGGGCGACCAAGGCGGCAGAAGCAATCCGCCAAGCGTCCGGGTAGGTGGTGGTGCTCCGTGACAGCATGTCTTGAACAGCGATGATGGCGAGCAGCGACGGCGCGAGGGCACCGGTCGGGAGAGATGAGGTCGAAGCGGCGAGGATGAGTAGCCAGCCCGAGCAACGACAGCGGAGTTGGACGACAGCGTGGTTCGCGAGGGCAGCGCTCGATCTGAATCGAGCGAAGCGAGCGAGGAGGAGCTTGAGGCATCCGGCGAGTGGGGATCTCCGGCGGCGGATGGCGGGCGCGAGATGGCGGCTGGTCTCGGCAAGGCGACCGCCGTGAGTCTGCGGCAGTGGAGGTTGGCGAGTCGCCCGAGAGAGTAGGAGGCGCGATGGTCGGGAGGCGGCAGTGGTGGTGGCAGGCAGGGACAGCCAGCCTTGTCGGGGAGGGGGACAGGCGTCGGTTGCCGATCGAAGGGATCGAGGAGTGGGGGGGGCTAGAGAGTGGGGAATCGGGGCTAGGGTTTGATCGGTGGGGGTGGTAATGGGGAGTGTGGGGTGGCCGGTGGGCGGTGTTTGGTGGGCGGCCTCTGGGCGAAGCCAGTGGGGGAGGGCCTTCTCCTCTTATTCCCTTTCTTCTTGTTTTGTTTTATTATTCCTTTTACATTTTCGGTTTAATTTAGCTCCTCTTTTATCTTAGTTTTATAAACTATAAAATAGTCCCTAATTTAGTGTTAGCAATTAGCTCTTGCCTCATAAGTTTGGGGCAACAAAATAAATTAGTTTAATATTTTATCTATTAGTAAAAGGCATTCAACTAATTGTTTTTGCTGTTGTTTTATTCATCATATATTATTTAAACATTTTATAAAGGTGTGGCTTCTCCACCATAATTACCTATGCATTATTTGGCTCACTCCGAATATTTTAGTTTTAATATTCGAAAATATTTTATTGCTTGCTTGATTTTAAATTTGAATTCGAACAGGTTTTGAACTAGCGCGAGTTTATCCACAGTAACCGAGGTGACGTGGCATCATTAGCGGGGATTACTGTAGCGTAATTACCCGGGCGTCACAAAATTCAAAAACATCTTGATGTTTCCAGGGCGAATCGAGTATGGTGAGTCATGAGCCTCCTGAAGTATTAACTTCCTGAACTTTGCATTATTGGGCACATTTACACTATCCTCAAACCATAAGGTGTCGTGCTCATCCTTACTATAACCTTTGGCCTTTCCTTTGCTCATCCTCTCTTTTATCTCAGCAATCTCTTTGTCATCCTTCTGAGCTTCACGGATCTTTCCCAACAATGTAGACTGAACTTCCATTGCTGCAACAAAACCTTTGGGAACAATCTCAACGAAGTTCCACTGAGATCCTCGGCTAACTCCTTTGGTAATCCTCTGCTTATGAGGGTATTAGTCCTTATTTTCTTTTTGGTTGTGTCCTATTTCTCCACAAAGCTTGTATGCACAAGGTTTCTTCATATCCTTTCCATAAGGCTTCAACTTCTGGGACACAAGCCGAGACTTTGGCAAAGTCCACTTAAGTTCTTTCCAAGTGGTTATTCCTTGCCATCCATTGATGGTTTGGTACATCCTCCACCAAGTAGCAGCATCTCTTTCAAAGCTTTGAAGGGCATGCTGGGTCATATCCTTTCTGGCTATAGCGCTATTCTCCATGTGATCCTCCATGTCCTGAATCCATCGGTCTGTCTACAGTTGACTCATCGGTCCAGACAATACGAGCTCATCTCCATTCATCTTCTATTGGGTTCATGGGTTTGGGGTGGGATAAGAGAGATCGAGAGGGATGCACACAATACAAACAAAAGTTTTGAAAAGACAGATTTTTATTGTGGCTGTCGGAAAAACATCAAACAGATGACAGCTCACAATCATCGCATCTAACGTAGGTATAACGGGGTTTGGTCTTCTAATGGTCAATAAATCTTCAAAGTCATCAAACTCTTCGATTCTTGTTCATGTCTCCGATGGCTTCTTCTGATCATGCTTGTCCTTCTCAAGTTCTTTGGCCAAATCATCTCTGTTGACGTGAAGTCTCTCATGACATCCTTTAATATTCTGGAGTAGCGTTCCAACTTCTGGATTTCATCATCCTTGGCATGAACCATGGTCCTACTATCCTTCAGTTCTTGACAAACCTCCGGTATCTCGATGTTTTTCTCCTTCAGCTTGTCTACTTTCAGCTTCTGGGTCCTGAGTTTCTTCACGAAATACTTCCTTTTCAAATACGGTTTCCTGAAGGTCCATCTAAAATTCCCATATTTCCACACGAAAGTACTATTGTGATCCCGAGCAGCAGTGATCCTGTTATCTGTACCGCATGGTTCTCTCGTGATGCACACCGCCGGACGTCTGGGTCTAGCTCCAATTTTAGTACTTGATTGTATTACAGCCCATGGCCCACTAGGCGGATGCACCTCTTGTTACGCTGTCAGGCATGGTCGACGTGGATCAGGAGGAGGCAGACGATCTGAGCCGCCTCGACACAGATTCTAGACTGACGCCGGCACCTTGCATGAACAGTGAACATCCTATGTGTTTACACGGCCATAGAACTTGGCTGCTAAGAGCATCTTCAGCCGTTGGCTCCCCAGGAAGCATAAAATCGCCCCAGAGGGCGAGCAGTGACTCTAATCGGCGCTGAGGCGATTTATGCCCGATCGTCGCCCCAGCTCGCGCTCCAGTAGCGCTGAGATTGGCCCACTTTTTAGCCCCCTTTCAGCGAATAAAGGGCCCATATGGGCGAAAATAGACCCATATTTGGCGTGGTTCGCCGTGGCTCGGTGTTCAATTATCAACATAAATATTTTTTAATCACATATTTCATCACAGAAAAATCAAATACTTCAACAAAATAGTACAACAATAAATAGTTCAATACAAATTATATAGTTCAACAAATAAAAACTCATATTTCATCACACGTCGCGCCCGGCGTCGCCCTTGAGCCTCCATAGGTGCTCCACCAGATCATGCTGCAGCTGATGATGTACCTGTGGGTCTCAGATCTCCTGACGCATACTGAGGTAGGCAGTCCAGGTTGCTGGTAGCTGGTGATCAACTTCGGCTAGAGGACCCGGCCTGTAGTATGGTTCAGTGTCAAACACTGGGTCTTCTTGCTCGCTCTCGATGATCATGTTGTGCAAGATGACACACCAAGTCATGATCTCTTACATTTGATCTTTCGACCAGGTCTGAGCGGGGTACCGGACCACAGCAAATCGAGATTGGAGCACACCAAATGCCCGCTCGACATCCTTCCTGCAAGCCTCCTGAATCTTCGCAAACCAGGCGTTCTTGCCTCCTGGCACAGGGTTTGAGATCGTCTTCACAAATGTCGACCATCTCGGATAGATGCCATCAGCTAGATAGTACCCCTTGTTATAGTGCCGCCCATTGATCTCGAAGTTCACTAGAGGAGAATGACCTTCAACAAGCTTGGCAAAGACAGGAGAGCACTGCAGCATGTTGATGTCATTGTGAGTTCCTGGCATACCAAAGAAGGAGTGCCAACTCCAGAGGTCCTGTGTGGCCACCGCCTCAAGTACCACACTGCAATCGCCTTTGGCGCCTTTGTACATCCCCTGCCAATCAAAAGGGTAATTCTTCCATTTCCAATGCATGCAGTCGATGCTTCCAAGCATCCCAGGAAATCCTCTTGCTGCATTCTGTGCTAGGATCCGAGCAGTGTCTTCCACATTGGGTGTTCTCAAGTATTGCGGTCCAAACACTGCCACCACTGCCCGACAGAACTTGTAGAAACACTCTATGCTGGTGAACTCGGCCATGCGCCCTAGTCATCGAGTGAATCACCGGGAGCTACGTATGCAAGCATCCTCATCGCTATCGTGCACTTCTGGATAAAGGTGAATCCAAGTTTGCCGGTGCAATCCATCTTGCACTTGAAGGTAGTTGTCGAACTCCCGGATGGAATTCACAATCCTGAGGAAGAGCTTTCGGCTCATCCGATAACGGCGCCGATATGTTTTGTCGCCGTGAAGTGGAGCATCGGCGAATTAGTCGGAGTAGAGCATGCAGTAGCCTTTGAGACGATGCCGGTTCTTTGCTTTCACCCACCTCCACAGCTGAGCCACCTCGCATTGACTTTCATTGCTCGCCAGCAGCTGGGCGAGGGCGGCGAGCACCATGAGATGCTCTTCTTCCTGGATGTCGGCCTCGGTTTCCTCCTCCAGCAGCGCGGCGAGCGCTTCCTCGTCGTCCGAGTCCATCGCCGAGGCAGGCAAATCGCCGAACACCTTGCGCCCGGTGGGCGTGCAACCGCCGCTAAACTGCCCCTCCGCGGTCGGAAACGCCCAGCTGCTGTTGTAGGGGCTGCCGCGGTGAACCTCTGCTATTTTTTCGGCGGGGAATGGCTATCTAGCGGTGAAGGGCGCCGGGCGGCACGGGGATATAGCTAGTGGCGGCCGAGGCGCGGGGGGTGGGAGGCGAGTCGGAGAAGAAAATCTTGACTTTTCACCTGACGGTGTAGGCCAGCCATGCTTTTCCCTTGCGCCGGAGCCCCCGATCGCCTCCCAGTGCGCCGGGTTCGGTCTGCGACGCGAAGCGGAAAAAAAGGTCGAACCGGCGCTTTTAAATGCGTCTGAAGCGCGGCCGATCGGGCGTTATTTTGGCGTCGGCACCGAAAAAGTGGCCTGGGGGGGCCTGTTGGGGGCACGGCTGAAGATGCTCTAACCAACTCATGGATTCTTATGCCGGGCCGTTGCGCTACCTACACGGATGCCCACGACCAGCACTTGCGCAACCTCCAACACCGACACCCGGCCAGCTTGCACGCCCCGGCCACGAGCGCATGCGTTAAGATTAGTGCTAACATCGCCGTCGTTCTCCTGGGCATAGGACCGCAGCTCGGCGAGGAGGTCAGCTGTGCGGATGACTGCCAGCACCACAGCAGCGCCATGGAAGATGGCGGTTAGGACCGCAATAGCTGTGTGCGTTGTTTTGGCTCAGGTGCCAGCGGGGGTGGTGAATTAGCCCGAGCAGCCGGCCATAATGAAAGCGACGATGAGAGCGTGGAGAAAGACTAGGAGGCGAGAGCGCGGAGAAAGACGAGGAGGCTGCCACAAAGGGATGGAACGAGAAGGAGCGAAAGCGTGGGGAAGATGCAGCCCGACGCTGTGCCCATCAGCAAGTAGTTGCAGAGCTGGAACGCCCCGTGCATTGCCACTTGCCCACCAGCCATTGTTGCTACTTTTTGCCCACATGGCAAGCTAGTTTCTTCTTCTTGATTACTCCCAAGCAAACTGGAGCAAGGAACAGGGTCAACAAGATGGTGGTCATGACGAGTGTGAGAGTGAGTCAGCGAGATTAATATAGTAAATGGCGCGCGGAGGGGATTCATTTTTGACTATTGATGGAGACGGGTTTGGTGTAACGGCTAGTTACTAGTGAGTGAGTGCGTGACAAGACGAAGACAAAGAGAGACGTTGCGGTGTGGACAGATTAAATTATCACAAAACCCAAAAGAGGTGACATCATCATATCACAGCATGCTCCAAATTGAAGGTTGTAACACTGGATTACCGTATTTGCCACTACCCTTCGGAGAAAGAAGCCTTGATGATTTCCTTCGGTGCTTACTTTTGCCTTGCACGAGGGACCAACAACAACACACAAAGAGACTTCCTCGTTTGTATAGTTTCAGTTTATCTAGAGCCGGCCCTTGCCCCGATTTCAGCTTGAGAGTACTACGTACATTGGAGAACAGCGATGATTGTACATGTATAATCGTCTTTACAGAGTATGATATTCAATAAGTCATGACAAAAGAAAAGATATTCCCACGGCACCATTCTCAGAAGAGGAGGTGAGACCTGCGGTGTCTCAAATGGAACATAACAAAGTTCCTGGCCTTGATGGTTTTCCTGTAGAATTCTATCTAAATTTCTAGCATACCATCAAGATTGGCCTTCTGGAGTTGTTCCATTGACTTCATGCTGAATGGCATGACCTATTCAGACTTAATTTGCCGAGATAGTCTTGGTGCCGAAGATTAAGGAGGCCGGACATATCCAACCATTCAGACTCATATGCATTCTTAATGTAAGCTTCAAGATTTTCACCAATAGAAATAAGCTAAACTCGGTAGCTAACCATGTTTTCTAGCCATATCAAGGAAGGAAGGAATATGCACGGTGGTGTGGTAATCCTGCACGAGACCGTCCACAAGATGCACTAGAAAAAATATGAGTTATATTATTCAAAATTGACTCTGAGAAATCCTATGACAAGATCAAATGGCCTTTCCTTCAGCAGGCCCTAAGGATGAAAGGTTTCTCTGATAAATGGCGTGAGTGGATTCAAAATTTTGTAATTGGAGGTGGCCAACAAAGTCAATAACAATGTAGGCCATTACTTTTAAATAAAAAAGGACAACGACAGGGTGACCTATATCCCCCGTTTTATTTAATATTGTTGTTGTCATGTTGGCTATTCCGATTGGGCGCCCCTAGCAGGACGGCCAGATTGCAGGAGTAGTGCCACATCTTGTGGACGGTGGCCTCTCTATTCTGCAATAAGCCGATGGCACGGTCTTTTTATGGAAGATGACCTGGACAAGGGTCGAAACCTAACACTCTTACTACCAGCGTTTGAGAAAACATCGGGTCGTAAAATTAACTTCCTGAGGCGGCAGCCGATTATGCTAACCTGTTTGGTTGCACACATGGCCAATTGCCGATTAAATATTTTGGTGTACCGATTCATTATCGGCGTCTCATCATTGCGGAGTGAAAGCATGTAGAAGAGCGGCTGGAGAAAGGATTGAGCAGTTGAAAAGGAAAGATGCTCTCAGTTGGAGGATGGCTTGTTTTGATTTACTTTGTCCTCATAAATATGTTTCTCTATATGCTTTCTTTCATCCAACTACCAAAAAGAATCGTGCAAAGACTGGATTATTTTAGATCCAATTTTTTTTGTATATGGATAGTGAAAAAAATATAGGCTCGTCAAATGGAGTGTGATTTGTAGACCGAAAGATCAAGGCGGCTTTGGAATTCATGACAGATGTAGGTTAAGATCGAGGCCCTTCTTAATAAATGATGGTTCAAACTTCTTATCGAGGATGGTGTTTGGCAAACCATGTTGTGCAATAAGTATCTAGGCCAAAAGGCGGTATCTAGGCATATCAAAAACCTGGCGAGTCGCACTTTTTGGCTGGACTAATGGCGGCAAAGAAAAATATCTTTCGCTTTAGGTCTTTTGCGAGAAAGGAGTAGTCAGGGATTCGTTTCTGGAAAGGCAGCTGGCTAGGCAATACCAGTCCTCGAGAAGAATATAAAATCTTGTACAATATTGCTCGCAGGTGATCAGTTCAGGCCATCACTGCACCTGTATCGCGATGGGGGGCGGGACGTGACTGCATCATGGGAGGGGGCTGCAGCCAGCGAATGATGCACAAAATGTGTTTTGAAACACATTGTAGTTTGAACGTTTTGTTGTCCGAGAAAGTTTGAAGTCTATATATTGTTTTATTTTGGATAAACAAAAACAGACAAAAGAGTCCACAGACAGTGATGCAGAAAATTTATGGTTGGGTAACAGGTGTCATGGAGCCTGAGCTCCACCACAAATTCCCGGTATGCGCCTAGTCATTCATGGTTTTCATTTATCCGTCTCTCCTGGCTGCAATCACAAGTATACCAGAATAAGATGCCGTAGCCAGTCAATCAACACCCAGCATTCTCACCGACAACCCTCTTCTCGCTGCCATCGCCATCGAGCTGGAGAGTGAAGAAAGGTGACAAAAGCTCACGTGCAATTGTGTGACTATTAGAGCCCCTTTTGCTATGTGCCACTATTTTTGATATGGTGAGTGAGATGTCATGACTGCTGAAACTGCTCTTACTTTACACTCATAATAAATAACTGACCCTCTCTAGTTGATGAAGCATTGAAGTCCTAGTTATTATTTGCATGTACATCTAGCATCCATATATACTGGACTTACCCTCGGCTTCTAGTCGATCCATAGCAAGATAGAGCTCTAGTACAAATTTTCTCACATCTATTAGCTAGTTTTTACATTTTAGTTATGATAATAATAGAGGGGGAGGAGTGTGATGAGGACGCTGAGTGACAAGTAATGTCTCAGTGATTTTCCTTTGGGAATGAGAAGCACAAGGAACATAAACACCTGCTCAGCAGAGGCAATGATTATTTAACCTGCCTGCACTGAAGCCTAAGGTTGAGGAGGCTCGACCGTGATTGGCCTGATGCTCATGGCTCACGGAAGCAGTAGATTGCTCCATGGTGCTTCCTTGATATGAACGAGAGGGATATCTGCACAAGAGCAATCGGTCAGACCCATAGATTCAGTGTCAGGGTTATTTACGTGCGTGTTTGCTTCCGGCTGTATTCATCCAAGCTGATCGGTCAACCCCAGAAGCAGGGCCCGTAGGGGGCAGGCATATGTAAGGGGGCATTTCAAAATTAGTTGTAATTAAGTTGCAATAATACAATTTTGTTCAAATTGAGGAAGAACAATTCTCCTCCATTTTGTACTGAAATGAATAAGGAAATAAAGTAATGTTTTTGCCATTGCATAATTCTCAGTTCAAGAATCGGGCAGGGGCAGCAATGAAACTGTTACAATTAATTAAGAAGCAAAAATGCAGACGCCTCATGGCTCTGACTGAAAGCTCAAACGGAATCGTACGTGGTAACCAGATGGCCAGCTCGTGGTATACTCGTTCTCCACCTCCCGATCACCGTGGTCGCCGAGCCGGAGCACGAAGGCAAGGATGAGCACGACCCACTGAAGCACAAAGATGGCGGCGCCCAGGCCGCCGACCAGCTTGAGAATGGACCACCCATCATCCACCCGGACGATGGACTGCAGTTTGGCGAGGAACTCGGTCGTGCGGGTTAATGTGAACACCGCCGCAGCGCCCTGGAAGATGGCGGTGAGGACGATGCCTGCAGTGTGGGCGGTGTGCTGGGTGCCGGCGCCGGCAGCAGGGGTGATGAAGGAACCTGAGCAGCCGTTGGCCGCGAAGATGGCGGTGACCGGTGAGCGCATGAAGAAAGATGAGGAGCAGGCCACACGTGTTAGGTACCCACTACTACTCTCTCAATGAATCAATGGCGAAATCCAGTACGGTGGCGATTACAAGGTGATTCGGGGGAAGGAAGGAGGGGAAGAGAACTGATACACGCTACAGCCGCCGGTTCAATCTGATCCAAGCCAGGATACCCTTTCCCTTACGCTACACTTGCTTATATCAGTCGCTGGTAGTTTCCTCTGGGCCAAACATGTAGGATACCCATTGAGGCCCAGTGAACCTGTGGCATGGCCTCCTCTCTCTCTTGGGCCGCTCTGGCGTAGCACCGGTCTTCTTAGGCCCAGGTGTGGGTAGGCTGCTGACACCCCCCCTTCTTACCGAAAAAGGCTTTTGCCCCGCTTTATAAATAAAGCAAACCGCCACAGAGCAAACAAACTCACACAAGTCCACACACACATCCAAGTCTCACGACAAAGAACATAGGTTCTGCTGAGGGCACAGCTCAACAAGCCCAGAAGGAAAGAAAAAAACAACATCATCATCATCACACAAGGCGCCTAATCAGGCTCCGGCGGTGGCGGCGGCGACAGGCGGACGGCCATCGATCGGATGTCGGTGATGAAGGCGGAGATGGCGTCACGGTCCAGGGGGCGGCTAAGCGGCCGCCAAAGCTGCAAGAAACCCGCGAATTTGTAGAGAGCGTCGAGTGCCTGACGAAGGGGCGTGCTGGATCACAAGCTTATTGCGAGCGGTCCCACAGCGTCCGGCGAGAACCCCAACCTCAAGCCACCTAATGTGGCGAGAGGGCCTTGAGGACGGCTGGATTTCAGCAAATAGGTCCTTGAAGTTGGTGTGGCACCAGCGACCGCCGACCACCTCACGAAACAGCTCCAGAGAATTGGGCGGAAGCGCAGGAGAAGAAGATGTGGTTTGAGTCCTCGGGGACTCCACAGGCGGGCAGATACGGTGCCGGGCCATTGCGCTTGCAGACCTCCACTCCAGGCAGGACCCGACCGCGAATCCACCGCCACATGAAGATGTGAATCTTGAGTGAATGCAGACGGACCAAACCATCGATAAGGGGAGGCGGAGGAAGGGCAATGGCGAGTAAGCGACTTGGTGGAGAACAGGCCCGGCGGCTCCAGCCGCCACCGGACACAGTCCGACCTGCCATCCACCAGCGGCTCGTGCAACGCGGCGCAATCAAGCAACTCACGCCAGAGCAGCCATTCCGCCCGGCCCAAAAGGCGACGGAAAGCAAAGCGCCCAGTCAAGAAGAGCCCTATTGACCGAAATCATGGGGTCGACGGAGATAGAGAAGAGGCGGGAAGTGGGCGCAAAGGGATTCTCATTGTGATCAAACCAGAAGAGCGTCGAGGCGGACCCCACCGAGATGGAGGTCCCAATCTGGCACCGGGAGAAGCTGAACAATAGACTGCGAGGCTGGAGCCGCCCGATTTCTGGCGAGAAGGCAAGTGGCTGGCCCAGCAGGTATTTATTCGGATAATGTCGAGCGAGAGGCCGCCATGACCACAGGCGATGCGCCGAGCCAGCGGGAGAGAAGGGCTATATTCATCCTCTTGGAGCACATGATGCCCAGGCCACCTTGCTCCACAGGCTTGCGGATGTCGAACCAACCCGACCATGTGGTACTACACTTATCATGCTCGCCAGACCAGTAGAAGCGGGACTGGATCTTGGCGATCTCCTTGTTGAGAGACTCATGGAGGCTATAGAAGCTCATAAGGAACAGCGATAGACTAGAGAGGAAGAGTTGATGAGAATAGTCCGGGCCGCCTTAGATAGCCATCTCCCTTCGGGGCTCATAGCGGGATGGAGCTTAGTAGCTGCGGGCCTCAGGTCCATGCGGAGAGACGCGAGTCACTAATGGGGGTCCCAGTAGGAGGTGGGGAAAGAGCCCAGGCGGCAACTAAGTCTGTTGGCGATGGCTATAGACTCGGAGGGGAATATCCCATCACCATGACATCACTCTTATCAAAGTTGATCTTGAGGCCCGACATCTGTTGAAAGCGAGCAGGAGGAACTTGAGGTTGGCGATGTCCCCTCCCGAGCCTTGACCATGATGATCGTGTCGTCGAGATCTTGAAGGATGGAATCCCGAGCCCCGAGAAAGGTGTGGGGTAATCCACGGATGTGGCCAGCGGCTTTGGCCTTATCAAGGATGGAGGCGGGCGTCCACAACCATATTGAAGAGGAGCGGGAGAAGGGGTCATGGCGAACCCCACAAAGGGTAGGGAAGAAAGGACCAATCTCGCCGTTGATGTTGACCGCGTGCGACCTCAAGAGACCATTTGCATGACTCTAGTGATCCGCCGGTCATCGAAGCCCTTCGAAGAAGGACTTCCACGAGGAAGGTCCAGCTAACAAAGTCGTAGGCTTTGTGGAAATCGATCTTCAGAAAGACCGCCCTAAGGCGCTTGGTCCGGACCTCGTGAAGGACCTCGTGGAGGACCAGGACTCCATGAAGGATATATCGGCCTTTAATGAAGGCCGACTTGTTAGGGTGGGTAATCCGGTCGGCAAGCAGGGTCACCCTATTGGCGTACCCTTTGGCCAGAATCCGGAAGATCACATTAATGACCGTGATCGGCCGGAACTGGCGGATGTCGGACGCCCCAGGGACCTTGGGAATGAGAGAGGTGATCCCGTAGTTGAGGCGTCCCAGGTCAATAGATCCAACAAAGAATTCTTCGAAGATGGCCATGACCTCCGGTTTAATCACGTTCCAGAAGGTCTGGAAGAAAATGACCGGGAGGCCATCTGGGCCCGGCGCAGAAGAGGCATTCATACCCTTGATAGCCTCCCAGACCTCCTGCTCAGAGAAGGGGGCCGTCAGGGCCGCGTTCTCCGCGTCGGAGACTAACTGAATGCCGGCCCAACAATCATGGGCGAGGGAGATGCCGCTCCGAGGAGCGGCAGAGAAAAGGGACCTATAGAAGCCGTCGGCATGAGTCCGGATGTCGCGAGGTCTGAAGAAGGTCTTCCCATCCTGAGGAGGGATGGTGTTGCGTCTCTGGCGGCCGTTGGCGATATCCTGGAAGTATGCAGTATTCGCATCACGCTTCAGGACCCACTTCTGAGCGCCCCGAAGGCGCCAATATGCCTCCTCATCAGAGTAGATCACAGAGAGTTGGTCTTCGAGGTCATAGCGGGCCAGCCACTCGTCCGGAGACAGACCCACCATGTCGGCCCGAAGGTCAAGGTCCTGGATCGCGGAAAGCAGCGCCTTCTTGCGCTCTCTGGCATCGCGACCAAGGTTGGCCCCCCACAACTTCATAAACTGTCTGCTACGTTTCGCACAGAAGTGCCACGTGTCAATAGCCGAGGGGGGCCGAGGGTGGGGGTGCTCCCGAGCCTCGATCCACCGTGCGCAGACTGCGTCGGTGAATCCCTTTGGGAGAGCCGAAGGTCTCAAAGCGAGCGAGGAGGGATCGGCGGGCGCCGTCCGCGGAGGAGAGAAGAAGGGGACATGATCCGAGCCAATCCTAGTGATGGCGCGGAGAGATGCAAGGGGCAACGGAGGTCCCAATCCGGGGACACAAGGACCTGTCCAAGGCGGATTTGGGTCGGGCGGCTGCCGATTGGTCGAGTGAACGGGCACCAATCCTGTCAATCTCCGAAGAAGCGAGGTCAGCGATGAAGTCATTAAACATCTGCATCCGGGCAAAGCAAACATTGTCATTGCTCTTGTCTTCCGCCACGCCGCAGCAAGTTAAAATCGCCACCCACAACCCGCAGGCGGAGGCGCGAGATCTTTCGGTGAAGCTCCTCGAGGAAGGCGGCCGACCGACTATGGTCGGCAGGCCCGTATACAATGATGATCTCCCACTTGAAGTTGAGAGATCTCTCGAATAATTCCATGCTGACGAAGAATTCCCCCCGGTCCATGCTCCCCACCTCGAAGGTGGCATCCTTCACTCCTAAAAGGATGCCACCCGAGTGGCTGACTCCACTAGAAGGGAGCGATTGCCCGCAAAGAGGTGGGAGCTCAAGCAATCGAGCTCGGGGAGCGAAAATCGCGACGCATGGTCTCCTGGACAGCAACGATGTCGATGTGCTCATCTCGCATGTACTCCACAAGTTGGCGGCGACGACCATCATGGCCGAAACCGCGGATGTTCCAGAAGAGGGCTCGCATTAAGGAGCCATCGGGGCTGCTTGACCCAGACACGAAGCGCTTCTTGCCAAGAAACGCAGTGTGGGGCGGAGTGCGGCCACGGATCTCCCCAGGTGGGGGGGCCGGTAGCCATGGCCCGGTCGGGTGGGAGATATCCCGTCCACGGAGGCGTCCGGGGGAGGGGAAGGAGGGCAGCCCGTGCCTCCATGAGCTTCCCATCGAGGATCTCACGAGCCGGATGGCTGCGATCTGAAGTAAAGGGGCCAGCCCCCCTGAAAATGATAGCTGAGTCGGAGGCCACTTTGGTGAGGTTGCCCAAAGGAATAGACTCAAGCTCAGAAAAGGAACAAGACGAAGCGGAGGGGAGCAGGAGGTGTACCTGGCTCCAGATTCTGAGGCGGCAGCAGCTCCGCCCTTCGAGGATGGGCAGAGCCGGGCAGCCCTCCGGGTGGGCAGCATCCAGCCGCGCACTCTGGCGGGAGGCCACCACCGGGGAGGAGGTCGACCTACCGCGACGGGAGTACGCAGCTGAGCGGGGGGAGGGGGCTGAGCCGCCATAATAGTGAGCACGCGAGTCGCACCCTCCCCCGGCACAGGCGGCGACGGAGGGTCCAGCTGAGCCGGCCCGGCGCATCCGATGAGGAGAGGCGCAGGAGGGGGCGGCGGAGGAGGGAGCGCGGGGAGGGTCGCCGGGACCGGGGCCGGGGCGTCCGGCAATAGGGGGGCGGGCTGGGCATCCTCCAGCCGAGGAGGAGACGGGATGAGGGAGCAGGTGGCCGGGAAGGTGGGCACCCGCCCGCGGTGCCAGCCCCTCCGCGGGCTCCGCCGGCTCCACCGGAGGGGCGCCAAGGGGCAGGTCCACCGAGTCCGGCTCAACGGGAGGGGACGAGGTGGGGGAGCGCGGGGAGGAGGCCGGGCAGACCACCAAGCCCACACTGGATATGTCGCTCCCCTCGGAGGAAGATGCCGTCACCCAGCCGAGGGAGAGGGGCGGCCTGGCGGCCCTTGCCCCCCCCCCCCGGCAGGTGGGGGGGGCGAGGGTGAAGGGGAGCGGGAGTCCTCGGAAGCCCCCTCCTCATCCGAGTGGTGGGAACGGTGCCGGCCGTGGTAGTCCCCACCATCCCCCGGGTTGCCACCGGGGAGGCCAGCGTCGAAGGAGCGGGGGCGCCCAACGTGGTTGGGAGGCTCGGGGGCGATCCTGAGGTCGAAGCCCTGGTCGTTGAAGAAGACGCCGACTGAGGTGCGAAGCTTGGAGGAGTCGAGGCACTTGACCTTGACCCGGACCTCCTCCTCCTTGCGTAGAGAGAGCTCATCAACCACCACCACCTTGCCCAAAAGACGGGACATCTGGCGGATGACGAGCTCGGACCGCGCAATATCGGGAAGGCCGGAGATGAGGATCTAGGCGGTGTCGAGGACGGCCGCGGCATGAGCGTCGAGGACCGGCTCGGAGATCTCGACCACCAGCTGGTTGAGGGCGAGAGTGATCCGGCCACTATCGTCAGCGTAGTCGTGGTGATGAGTCGGGGAAGGCACGAGAGAAGATGTGGCCAGCGGTGGGGTGACCACCAGCCCCACCGTGACGGTAGAGATGGTTGAGCTCCGCCTCAATCATCTCCGGGATCTCACACCATCGGCAGCAGTGACAATCGCTGAAGGGAAGGAGGCGGCGGAGGAGCATCAGGGACCTCGAGGTGGAAGAAGCCCAACCCCTCGATCCCATGCCCATACATCATGAGCTCCGAGACCACCGGTCTATCCGGACATAGGAGGGCGGGGTGGCCGGGGTCCTTGCAGAGGTAGCAGCACTGGGGGTTGACGCAGGTGACTTGCGAGTGTCCCCTCACCCCATAGTTGAAACAGGTGGGGCGAGGGAGACCGGCCTTTCTTCAGACACGACTTGTCCCCAAGTCGGAGCAGAGGGAAAACGTCGGCGAAGATCTTCGACATCTTCCCAGGTGTCCGGAGTACCCCTGGAGTCTTGCCAACGAACAAGCCCCTGTTCTCTCATCTTGTTCGAGCCGCGACGCCATCGTGTTTCCAATATCTCCTCTGGAACATTAACTGCATCAGTAAGTGATGGAAGGGAAGAGGATGCGCTCGCACCTAGGGTCAGCGCCTTGCGCAGCTGCAACACATGGAAAACTGGGAAGATTGATGATCCCTCCGGCAGCTTCAGCTTGTATGTGACTTCATTTACCCGACGGAGCACAGAGTAGGGTCCGAAGAACTTCAAACTCAGCTTGTGACTGGCTCGGCACGCCACGGACGTCTGGATGTATGGCTGCAACTTGAGAAACACCTGATCACCTACCTGGAACTCTCGAAGGGTCCTTTTCTTGTCTGCCTGTTGCTTCATGATCTGCTTGGCACGCAGTAAGTGTTGCCTCAAGATATCTTGCATTTGTTGTCGTTCCTCCAACCACTCATTAAGTTCAGGCATTGGTGTCGCTTGTTCAGGTACCAGTCCCAGATGCCGCGGTTCCTGGCCATAAACCACCTCGAATGGCGTTTTGTTGAGCGTGGAGTGGAAAGTTGAGTTATACCAGAACTCGGCCAATGCTATCCACCTGCTCCAGTTGTTGGGAGAACTGTGTACGAAGCAACGCAAGTAAGTTTCGAGGCACTGGTTGACCCTTTCGGTCTGCCCGTCCGTCTGAGGGTGATGAAATGAGCTCATTTTCAGCTCCACGCCCTGCAGCTTGAAAATCTCCTGCCACACCTTGCT
Source organism: Aegilops longissima (assembly GCA_021605205.1). Lineage (NCBI taxonomy): Eukaryota > Viridiplantae > Streptophyta > Magnoliopsida > Poales > Poaceae > Aegilops > Aegilops longissima. Next base: position 560,421,127 of record CM038676.1, on the reverse strand, counting down.
GGTGAAAACAGCGTCTCTGTCAGATATAATGGCCTCTGGCATGCCATGCAGTCTGTATATCTGATCGATGTAGATCTGTGCAATCGTCTGCGCTGTGTAGGGGTGTTTGATGGGGATGAAATGAGCAAACTTGGAGAAGGTGTCCACCACCACCAGGATGCAGTTATACTGCCGAGAAGGGGGAAATCCACCAATGAAATCCATGGAGATCAAGTCCCAACAGCGTTTGGCCACTGGCAACGGATGGAGCAGCCCCGGGTATTGAGCTCTGTCTGGCTTGGCCTGCTGGCAAACCTGACAACAATGGACATGCTCCTTAATGTGGTGCTTCATACCCGGCCACGCAAACAAATGTTTGATTCTCCTGTAGGTAGCCGGAAACCCTGAGTGGCCGCCTATAGCACTGTCGTGTAACGCACGCATGATCTGTTGCTGCAGGTTGGCGTTGTTGCCCAGCCAGACACACCCTTTGAAACGCACAATGCCTTTGCTAAGAGTCAAGTGGCTGTCCTCCACGGGAGCCACTGTCAATCGTGCGATCAGTTGTTGTGTCTTGGAGTCGGCATCGTAGCCCTTAACTATCTCTTGCAACCACGCAGGCTGGCAAACTGATATTGCCTGTACCTGCTCAGTAGGAGGCACCGGCCGCCTAGAATGTGCATCTGCGGCGCCATTCTCCGATCCCTTGCGATAACATATACGGTATTGCAACCCCAAGAGTTTGGTGAACGCTTTTTGTTGCCAGGGAGTGTGCAAATGCTGTTCCTCCAGGTGCACCAAGCTACGTTGATCGGTTTTGATCACGAACTCCCCGAACTGCAGATAAGGTCACCACTGTTCAACGGCCAGAACAATTGCTAAGTACTCTTTTCCATACGTGGACAGGCCCTTGGTTCTCGGGCCTAACGCCTTACTGAGGTAAGCAATTGGGTGGCCTTCCTGTTGGAGTACTGCGCCTACTCCGTACTCGCAGGCATCCGTTTCGACCACGAATGGTTTAGTGAAATCTGGTAGGGCCAGAGTAGGGGCTGAGGTGAAAGCATTCTTGAGGGCTTCGAAAGCAGTTTGAGTTGCTGCCGTCCATTGGAACTGAATATGCTTGCGTAAGAGGTTTGTTAGTGGTCGTGCGAGCATGCCAAATTGCCGAACAAAACGCCTGTAATAACCCGCCAGACCAAGGAATGCTCGGACATCCTTGACACAGACTGGGACTGGCCAGTCAACCACTTGCTTCACTTTGCTCTGGTCGGTCGCTACACCTTTGCCTGAAATGGTGTGCCCCAGATAACTGACCTCCCGCTGTGCAAACACACATTTCGATCTCTTGACATACCACTGAACTTTTCGGAGAAGCGACAGGACTTGACGCAAGCGCTGAATGTGCAGCGCGTAGGTGCGGCTGAAAATGAGGATGTCGTCGAAGAATGACATAGCGCACACGCGATTAACTGGCTTCAGAGTTACATTCAATCCCCCCAAGAAGGTTGCAGGCACGCCTCCCAGGTCAAAAGGGACCACCTTGTACTCAAAGTGACCGAAATGTGTTTGAAAAGCCGTCTTGAATTCCTCGCCCTCGGCTAGTCGAATCTGGTGGTACCCTGACCATAGGTCCAAGGTGGAGAACCAACTAGATCCTGCTAGTTCATCCAGGATATCCTCTATAACTGGCACTGGGTACTTGCTGATGATTGTCATGGCATTTAGTCTCCTGTAATCCACGCAGATTCGCCAAGTTCCATCCTTCTTTTCCACTAGGATGATGGGAGAGGAGAAAGGGTTGCTGCTTTTCTGAATAATGCCTGCTTTGAGCATTTCTACGATCTGACGCTCCACTTCTGTTTTTAGCTCAAGTTTCAAATGATATGCCCGGATGTTAACAGGTTGCGCACCCTGCATCAGAGGTATGTGGTGGTCGCAATCATGCTTTGGTGGCAATCCGACAGGCTCCATGAACACATCCTCGTACTCCAGTAGCACACCTTGGTGATTTCTGGCGGCAGTTCGGTGCATGTTATGTCAGTGATATCCTCTGAATCCTGGGCATAACAGAGATGGACTGCATAGGCAACTGCTGAATGTTTTTCCATGCTTGCAAGCTGAATGTGATTCAGTGTATCACACTTGTTGGCCGAGGAGGTAATTCCCTGCAGTACAACTGTGAAACCTTCATGCTCAATTTGCATACGACGCCTTGGCCAGTCAATAAGCATAGGGCTGTGATATTCCAGCCAGTCCATGCCCAAAATGACATCATAACAACCCAGCGGCAGTAATCTGAAATTGGTGGTAAACACATTGCCTTGTGAATACCAAGAACACTCCAATACTTCCTTTTTGCACCATAACTCAGACCCATTTGCTACTGCTACCTTCACGGGACGCGGCATAGCTTGAACTCCCCTCAGTCTGGATTGCATTTGCTGAGACACGAATGATGCAAAACTGCCCGAATCGACCAGCACTAACACTTCATGCCCCTGAAGCCATCCGTGTAGTTGGAGGCATGTGGGTGCATCTGTGCCCGATACAGCTTGCAAAGACAACTGCCACACTTGTTCTTGAGCTTCGCCCTGATCTTGATTTGCTGAATGCAGCACTGGCTGTTCATCAGACATCTCCAGGCTGGACAAACTGAGCATTTCTTCAATTACATGTAGCTTGACGGTTGGGGGGCACACATGATCATGCCCCCACCGCTCTCCACACTTGAAACAGAGCCCCTTGGCACGGCGAAAGTTGCGCAGGGCAGTGAGCTTCGACGCATCATTGTTGGCTCGAGCTGCATCCGTCCCCCAGCGATCTTCCGCTGCTGGATGTGCAGCTGGTGCACGCACTGGTGGTGGCGGTAACGGCAGTGGTGTTGACTGCCACGTGCGGCCAGGCAACCCAGAGCCTTCAGGCTGGCTGTACCACGGTCCCTTGTGTCCCTCAACCACTTCCTCCTGTAGGACAGCCAGTGCACAAGCTGTATCAAGATCCTTGGGACGCTGGACCATCACCACAGCGCGGATGTCTGCCCGCAGGCCCTCCACGAACCTCGTCAGAAAATACAGGGGATGTACAACATCAGAATAGGAAATAAGGTGATTCATTAAATTCTCGAACTGCTCAATGTAATCGGAGACTGAACTAGTCTGGCGATGGGCATAAAATTGCCTAATCAACAATTGATGTCGATCTCGCCCAAAACAAGAGCAGAGCAGGTTGCAAAACGCGTCCCAGTCGAGCGCACCAATCTTCGATTGGACCGACTGCAACCAAATCGCTGTGGGGCCAGTGAAATGCAGGGTAGACATGGGGATGAAATATGATGGCTGGACTTGAAACATAGTGAAGTACTGCTCGCACATAGTGCGCCAAATTTTTGGATTCTCGCCGATGAACTGGGGAAACGAGACTGACGGGACAGTCTGACCCAGCCCCGCCATGAACTAACGCTGGGGCAGGCAAGGGCCTAGCGCGGAATCGAGCGTATGTGCTTGAGGTAAGAATTGAGGCGTACCATTGGTCGGAGAGGTCGCCGACGGGATGCAACCCGCCGGCGCCCCGCTCTGGTGCTGATGGGAACCGCCGTGGCCATCGGGCCCGTGGATCTCGTTGCAAGGTGCTAGATCGGGTAGATCCACCGCTCGCGATCCACCCATGGGTGCTGTTGCCATTGGTGCATGCTTGCCTTGCAGCGCCCTGATTTCTTCCTGGAGCCTGGTGATACGATCCTCCAGATCGGGCTTCCAGGCGGAGAGCTCCTCGACTTGCGCCGCCTGGGTGTCGATGCGGCCCGCGAGCCGCTTGATGTCGGCGCGGGTGTCGTCGCTTGCCTTGGTCAAGCTCTCGACCATCTTGTCGAGGTAGGACTTGAGCGCCGGATCCATGACGGCGATGAGTCGTTGATGATCTACCGTCTGCTTGCGCGTCTCCAGCGCGGGGAAGAGGGGTGGGATGGCGACTGATACCACGTGTTAGGTACCCACTACTACTCTCTCAATGAATCAATGGAGAAATCCAGTACGGTGGCGATTACAAGGTGATTCGGGGGAAGGAAGGAGGGGAAGAGAACTGATACATGCTACAGCCACCGGTTTGATCTGATCCAAGCCAGGATACCCTTTCCCTTATGCTACACTTGCTTATATCAGTCGCTGGTAGTTTCCTCTGGGCCAAACATGTAGGATACCCATTGAGGCCCAGTGAACCTATGGCATGGCCTCCTCTCTCTCTTGGGCCGCTCTAGCGTAGCATCGGTCTTCTTAGGCCCAGGTGTGGGTAGGCTGCTGACAACATGGAGATGGGATACTCATTTTACAGTGCATCCGATCGATAAGGACCGTCCGTTGGAGCGAATTCGACGGTCCAAATCTGATGCAATACGCTGATGTCACTTGTATTATACAAGACCTAGAGGGGCATTTTCGGGAGAAAAAATATTTCGAATTGATCAGATTTTCCCTCCCAAATATTTTGAGGGTTCTCGGTACGAATTTCAGGGCTATTTTTTGTTCTATTTTATCCCATTCTCTAGGGTTTTATTCCCTCGCTGCGGCAAGATGTTGCGGAAAGATCCTCGCTAGCGGGGAGGGGCCGCGGTAAGATCCCTCGCCGACGGATTCTGTGTATAAGGTTTTCCCTAGTAGTGCGGGGAGGGCAGTCATCGTCCCCTCGTGTTCGTCGGTGAAGAGGAGTTGCGAGCGCGTCGCGGCCCCTCCCTCCCTCAACCCGAATTCCCTCACGCTCTCGCAACTCCTCTTCACCGACGAACACGAGGGGACGGTGACTGCCCTCCCCGCACTACTAGGGAAAACCTTATACACAGAATCTTAGCAGCAGCGCGGTTTAAAAACAGGCGCTACTACTAACTAGTAGTAGCGAGCTTAACGGAACCGCGCTACTAATAACTAGGTAGCAGTAGCGCTCTAGGTGGAACAAGCGCTACTACTATAGTTGTCACGGATTTGCCTCCAGGCTAGATATAGTAGTAGCACCCTTCCATGGACGCGCTGCTACTAAAGTACTTAGTAGCAGCGTTTTTTCTGCAAAACTCGTTGCTGCTAAGTGTTGCACCTAATTAAGTTTAGTCCCATACTGCTAAGCGAAAAAGGTGTTTACCACCTTAAATATGTTACTTCTCAAACAACCTCAAGCACTTGGTCTTCATTGAACTATATGTGTAGGATTTGTGGCTGCAATATGAATCTTCACTAGTGCCTATACATGTACTGTGAGGATTCATGTTGACTATTTAGATTCTACACAAAAAGATCAATGATGACCAATGTATATTTTTGATGCGTGCTTAGACTTAACAGTAGCGTTTTTCTGTAAAACGCGTTATAGCTACTTTAGCTATAGCGTGTTTCCTAAAGTGCTCTACTGCTAGTTCGACTTAACCACCCCCCAGCTCAAAATTTCGCCAAGTCCTCCTTCCTCCCCTTGTTCCCAGATGCTCCTCTGTCATGCCGCCCGAGCCCGAGCCTGCCTGACCGCCGCGCCCGAGGCCACCTCAACCTCACCGCCGCCATCATCGCGCCGCCTCCCCACCCTCCGCTCGACCTCACCGCTCTCGACCTCAACATCGCCGCCTCCCCAACCCGCTGCCGCCTCGATCCCGAGCCCGCCTCGCCGCCCCTACCTCTCCGTCAGCGAGCACCTCCCGCCACCGCCTCCCTCTCTGTAAGCCCCCACCCTCCCCCACCCCGTTCTCTCTGCTTAGTTAGTACTAGATGTTTTTAGTAATAGTAGATGTTAATTTAGGGTTCATAGATAATGATTTTTAGCAGTAGTAGATGTTAATTAGTAGTAGTGATGGTACTAGTTAACTATTGTATACTGTAGTTTATTTTACTGTTTTTAGTAAGTGTTTAAAATATTTAGTAAGTAAATTAATAAACTAGTTGAACTAGTTTAGTTTTAGTTAAACTAGTTTAGTTAGTAAATTAATAAACTAGTTGAATTAATAGAACTAATATATTTTAGTAAGATAATTAATATAACTAGTTGAACTACTTTATTTTTAGAAAGAATTAGTTTTTCTATTTATAGTAAGTTTATATTTAGTAAGAACTAGTTGAATTAATAGAACAAGTTGAACATGTCATATTTGTTGTTATCTTTTTAGTTAAACAATTATTTGGGATGTATTAGTGATAACTTGTAGGGTTTTTGCTTTTGCAGAAATCAAGGAGCCCCTCCATCATCCCCGTTGACGTCCCCGTCACCGACCCCCTCCGACCTCGAGGTGAGACCAGCCAAATCTCCATGTATATCTTGTGTTGCTCAAATAGGATATGTGGTTGCCCAAGTGCCCGGTCATGTTCAGGTTACACCTCCGAGTGGCCTATGTTTTGCCGGAGTGTTGATTAACTAGATCGGGATCGCGCCCTGGCGCGAGGGTGCCAGTCCCAACGTTTTGCCGAAGCATGTAACACTGTTATTAGGAACCAAGGTATAGCATTCGCACTTATATAGGATAATAATAAAGCAAAGAAACATTCAATCGTGATAGAAGTAAAACACATGGAGCTCAATATCGACATCAGATTATAAGGCAGGATCAAGCTCAGTGCGTTCATAGGACCATAAAAGCTAGCCACTCGACATGAAGTTCGATACCAAAAGCGAGAATACACAAGAGGTAATAAGAACAGAAACATAATAAAGGAGAGTCAATTGTGGAGGCATAACCACTAAGCATACTAATAAGTGGCGTAATTCATCTGCCTTGTCGATGTACTTCATAGGCACCACCTCACATGAACATGACACAAACAAACTGTGAGAGGTTGCTGATGGAGCAGCGACAGGGGAGCCAAGAATTGAGAACCTCCATAATGTCTTGCGATGCTTGCCATCCTGTATAGCCACCTCTTTCTTCATATTTTGGAGCCTCTTAGAATATATAAATGGTATAGATGCCCTGTCAAGGATATATCAATACAGACTGTGTTTCTTATTTTTATTATGATGTCAACGGAGGAAAAAGGATGATGTACGACTACAAAACACAACCCTACAACCTGATGGTCAACCAACTATACTACTCAACAAAATCAGAGAGGGATCTCCTGGGCATAAAGAATAAATCTGACATGTTAGATATCTGAATAGTGGCTACAGGCTCAAGTTTGACACAATCGAAGAAGAAACAGGGAGGAAGAGCGAGTTGTACCTGCTTGAGCCAGCCCCTCCTCTTGGAGAGGATGATGGTCCCGCCGGCCTGGTGGCACTACTTATCTGCGCTAAGGAGCGACTTGATCGCCGCGCCGAGGCTGCTGCCCTCCTGCATCAACACAAACCAAATCTCTCTTTTATATCAGTAATACCAATAGATAGCAGGTCCTGTTTCAAAGGGTTACAGGTTTCCGACATGTCGATATTCAAGATACATATACATAGTTACGCGACACTTTCGAAGTTAACAAACATTACATGAAGGGTCACAACGCAAGTACTGGCATTTCACAGCATAGAGAAGGCCACGCACTGCAGTACTGCACATGAATAGCCAGCCATGCACACCGTGATACCTCAGTAATGTTATTTGGTGGAGTAATCCTTGGGAGTAATCACCAGAGCTCAGGCAAATACTTGTGACGGTAAGGTGGATCTAAAGATTACACAAATCCTAAAACAAGATGGTGCCTTGATTTTAGCTCTCGGCCATCAACTACTACATCACTTGACCGTGTCGGTCGTTTTAGATGGAAGAGAATGTGTGGAGCTTAGGAGACAAAAATCCTTCATCAACCAGATACCGCGTTTCTAAATCCCCAACAAGTAAGGAATAATTTTACACAAAGGGTACCAAGAATTTGAATAAAATGCTTTCCGGTTCACTTGTGTGCTGATATAATATATGATGTTGTTCTGTTGTTAAGTTCAGAAAAATAGGGGTATATAGCAGAAACAGGGGAGGTTCAGATTAAGTTAAATCTGTTGGGTCAGTGACATATAGGAAACAATTTGCTTAACATATATATGCAGGATCTAGGAAATGGCATGTGTTAATATCAACATCGCGTAGCTTTATGTAAGTAAATGTAAGACTCGAACCATGGATCATGTCATGCAATACCAAACCACAAGCCATCATATATGATAAAGAAGGATTTCATGTATGAGTGCATGATTGATCATTGATAGAGTTTTGAGTTTATTTCCCCCCTAACTGGAAATGACTCGGTAATTATCTAAAAGTTAAATTGTACAAGATGAGCATATATTCGCAACATCGAATTAAATAATTGAACTAATTATGAATTGCTATAATGAGATGCAATTCCCTGAGTAGGCAATGCATACGAATGGAACATACTTGCTGCCATTTATTTTCGGCTTAGGCTTATCCAGAAACACAGACTAAAATCACTTGATCTACACATGGGCAATATCTTCTTTTCTTTACTATAACCAGTTAGCACATACTCCCTCCATCCCAAAATAAATGTCTTTGATTTAGTACCAAATCAAAGATACTTATTTCGATTTAGTACAACTTTGCATTAAAGTTGTACTAAATCAAAGATACTTATTTTGGGACTGAGCCAATAATAGGCCTGGCATATTATTGTGTCATCTTTTTGGGGATACCAGCGTTTCTACATACTATTACGACAAAAAAAACATGCCATAGAAAATGTAGCCTCCAACAACATGAGCCATCACAAGGATCAGGCACCTTTTCACACATCATTATGGCCACATTAACCACGGCTAGTATCAATTTCATGCACCTTGACCAGATATGTGCACTACAAGCAATGTAACTGAAAATGAAGCACAAAGAGACACCTAATTTTCCGAGGTGGCATTACCTTGTTCTGCAAACTATAATGCTCAGTCTAGTTTGAGAAGTGTTCAAGATTGTTCTGTAAACTCATGCAAGCCTTCCTACTCCACTGAAGTATTAGGAAGTTTTGAGGATCACCGCGTAAAAAACTTCTCCATGTTAATATGTTATTCTCTAGGGTCCTAGTTAAAAAACTGTCTCAAGTATCTTAGCATGATCCAAAATGTCTGAATAAAATATTTTTCAAACTGGGAACAAGAAAAGAAGGTTTGATCACGACAAAACATTCACCAACATAGACACAAAGTGCTCCCACTGGGATATATTGGTATGGAACAACAAGTTTCAGCTTGAAAAAAAACATAACATCAGGAAAACATCTATGTGGTGATATTCACTTTTAGGCATGCCATGCAAAAGGATAACCTACATCTTGATAATCTATTGAATAGATAAACTACGCGGTACTAAAGTTACAATAGAAAGGGTAAATGGAAACATATAAAATCCTAATCAACTAATTCACTGGCCATGCTATGAGTGGAGGTGCATCTATGATAACTTCCATGACAAATGAGCACACAGGAAATATAATGAAATACAGGGACATATATAAATCATCGTACAGAACCCTGACTTCCAGTCAATCAACACAAAATTCATATACACTAAAATGTCACTATTCTTGCAAAGGGAGACAAAGCACCATTAGAATCACATAAAGAGCTCAGCTCGGAGACCATCAGTACCTTGCACGACAACATGCTGCATCCTACACCATGTTGTGGAAGGAGAAACCAAAGAGTAAGGCCCGCTTCGGAAGGTACTCAATCCCCACTCCGGTCCATTATATTTATCCAGTGAGTGACCTCCCATATGGCTCACAATTATGGTCACAATCTAAAATGTAAGCCATCAGTAGAAGTAGTTGACAGTAAACTGTAAGCATTAATCAGAGAACTATTCTCGGCCGGTCCAACTAAACGCATGTTTTATCAATGTAAAAATAGAAACACATTTTCCGTATATCATCAGGTAGACACACACCATAATCATGAGGTAGTAGTGATGGCTTGTTCCGAAAGGCAGGAAAACATAAGCAAAAGCAAGTATTTACGCTAGTAAAACTACATGGCAATGAAAGCAGAGCTAGTTATAGGACATTTGTTCTAATGGCAGGAGTCCATAACAAATATAGTTATTTCAGGTCATATCAAATCCAAACCTGCACATATTTCTAATATATGTTTTTAATCTATGTAATGTATTATATTTGATGGCTAATCTTCCGTGCAGACTACATAAAACTGAATCAGCAGTGAGAAAATTATGATGAGGATTATATATATATATATATATATATATATATATATATATATATATATATATATATATATATATATATATATATATATATATATAGAGAGAGAGAGAGAGAGAGAGAGAGAGAGAGAGAGAGAGATTACCCGAACATGAGGACGACAGTCCGGAGGGCAGCGGTGGCACCGGAGGAAGGGGCGACACCACGGCGGTAGAGCTCTTCTTAACGCCACCACGCCACTCCCTCGCGGAAGGGGCGGGGTGATGCGCGGGGACGGGGCAGCCGCGGTCACCAATACAGACGCATGGGCACAAGGTCCGGGTTCCTCTCAGATGCGGCCTAGGAGGACGCTCTCTCGCTTAGTGCGGCGGCTGCCCACGCTGCCTCTGCCTGAGCACCGTGGAGGAGGAGAGGTCGTTAGGGAAGAGAAGGAAGAAATCAACAGGCAATTCCTTAAAACTTCAGTAAATATAATTTCCTCTATCCTAAGTTCTTCATTGGTATAATTCATGTGCTTCTGTAGAGTTAAATTCATGCAACAAAAAATGCTAATTGCAGTTGGGGAGACCGTACATAAATAATTTCTTACTGGAATCCGTATCATTTAAGATTACAGAGATCCAAATCTAGGTAGATGTCATTTTTTTCAGCATATAAACTGCAACACTTGAGAAAGAATTAGTAGATTGATGGAAAAGTATTGACCATTAATAAATTCTAAAATATTCTGACCGAGAGCAATGGCAACACAAAATTATCAAACAACACTACCACGAAACACTTAGTATCCATATCTATGGAGCAGAGCTGGTGCATCCACATAGATGTAGCCTACCAAATCAATAGAATATGAAGCTAAATAGTAGAATCCAAAATCAGGATTTGACCGATAAGTGAGAAGAATGAACCAGGAGTGCCACTGAGTTGATTTTGTTGGTCAGCAACCGAAGTCCATAATCTTCCGCTCCATTGTAGCTTCGCTCGCCTCCTGTAGTTGGCGAGCAGAGGAACCTCTCCACCTACTACAGAGCAGCATCACAAGACCGCCCCAAAAGAAACAAAGAACAGATTAAGTGATGGGAAAGAAACTTACATGGTCGTATATTCACTGGAACAGATGAGGAAGCATGACCTAGAAACAATTCCCTCATGCCACTCCAACGGGAGGTAAGCCCTTCAATGGTGTCGCCCACATCGAAGGACAGACCACATGAAAATGCGCTGGCGGCGGAGCTCTAGCACTAGTAGAAAAAGGGTCAAATGTGAGACACATTAGTCCCGGTTTGTAACAGAACCGGCACTAATGTGTCCATTAGCGCCGGTTCCAACGGCTAGGCGGGAGGAGCTCTTTAGTACCGGTTCGTGGCGAACCTTTAGCACCGGTTCGTGCAGCACGAACCGGTACTAAAGAAAGTGGTGGCAGGATGTTGTCAGAGTGGGGCCCTTCCAGCACCTTTAGTACCGGTTCGTGGCACGAACCGGTACTAAAGGTCGTCCTATATAAACCCTTCATCCACCCGCACTCTGTTCTTCCCCCTTTCCCCTCTCCCTCTCCTCTGTTCTTCCCTTCTTCCTCTCGAGTTCATCACAAAAATTGCCCTAAATTTGTCAAGATTTGCAGGCCCCCATCCATTCAAATGATCACCAAGGTTAGCAACTTTGTCCTTTCATCTCTCATTGCTAGATTAGCTCTTGCAATGCTTTATATAGTGATTAATTTGTGAGTTTAGTAATTTGGGAGGAAATATATATATGTGCTAGTATTTGATTTATATGCAATTTGAGGTCAAAAATAACACTTAGTTTGCATATGTAGGTGTGGTTTAATTACTTAGTGCCTTCTAAATCTCCGTCGAATTCACCGTCCGATCGCCTCACACCGTCTCTGTCAGCCGGCACCACCTTGTGGTGAGCCTCTTGTTCATGAAATTTTATATAAAAATTGATGTTTGTGTGATTTGGATATATAGTTACTCGTATAATTATCTTACCCGTACGTTGTTTGTTATACATATAGTGCCATGGTTTTTATATCCGTCCCCGTCGGCCCTCGTCCTTGTTATATTCGGATGTGGTATATATATTCTCTTTTAAAACTAGTTGCATTTCGTGTTTATGACAAATTATGCCCATAAAGTTGACATAGAAATTTTTTCTAGGAGGTATGTGAACCGGAAATTCCAACCGACCCTATTGTCGAGATGTTAAATTTAGTTGAAAGAGAAAACGAGTACTTGAAAGAAAAATTGAAAAGAATTGAGGGGGAGAAGATGGAATTGGAGTTGCATGTTGCCGATGTGGTCGATGATCACAAGATCAAGATGGAGAAAATGCGCTTGAAGATTAGAAAGATTAGAAAATATACCATCGATAGTGAGGCTTGGTATCATTATGCTGTTGGATCAATTGTTACCTTAGTTGCGATCTTGATCGCATTTGTTGTTGCATTTAAATGCTTTAGCTAGAGACTTATTTGTTTGTTGCATTTAAGTGTTGTATGAACTTTATGTATGAACTTGTATTAATTTGGTCTATTCGGTGTTGTGTAATGAAGATGAGCCGGCAATGGATGTACGATGACCGATGCTCTCCCCAGTTCGTTGAGGGCGTGCATACTTTTCTGCTTGCGGTTGAGGCAAACAAGCGGGCGGATGGTTTTATGCCTTGTCCATGTGCTGGCTGTAAGAATGGTCACAATTACTCTACGTCAAGAACCATTCACGTCCACCTGTTTGAGTCCGGTTTCATGCCCCACTATAATATTTGGACCAAGCACGGAGAAAGAGGGGTTATGATGGAAGACAATGAAGAAGAAGAGGACGACGACAGCTATCCTGGCCATGGGTTCCCTGAATACGATGATACAACAATAGGGGAAGAAGTTGAGCCGGTAATGCGGGAAGAAGTTGAGCCGGCAATGCGGGAAGAAGCTGAACAAGAGGCGTCAGATGAGGCCGTTGATGATCTAGGTCGGGCCATTGCCGATGCAAAGAGAAACTAAGCCAGTGATTTGGAGAAGAAGAAGTTGCAGCGCATGTTAGAGGATCACAAAAAATTGTTGTACCCGAATTGCGTAGGTGATAAGAAAAGGCTTGGCACCACACTGGAATTGCTGCAATGGAAGGCAGAGAATGGTGTATCTGACAAGGGATTTGGAAAGTTGCTGGTAATGATAAAGGATATGCTTCCAAAGGACAACGAATTGCCCGAGAGTACGTACGAAGCAAAGAAGGCTGTCTGCCCTCTAGGGTTAGAGATGCAGAAGATACATGCATGCCCTAATGATTGCATCCTCTACCGCGGTGAGTACGAGGATTTGAACGCTTGCCCGGTATGTGGTGCATTGCGCTATAAGATCAGCTGCGATGACCGTGGTGATGTCGAGGGCGAGCGCCCCAGGAAGAAGATTCCTGCCAAGGTGATGTGGTATTCTCCTATAATACCACGGTTGAAACGTTTGTTCCAAAACAAAGAGCATGCCAAGGCGATGCGATGGCACAGAGAAGACCGTAAGAAAGACGGAAAGCTGAGATTACCCGCTGACGGGTCGCAGTGGAGAACAATCGAAAGAAAGTACCGGAAGGAGTTTGCAGATGACGCAAGGAGCGTATGGTTTGGTCTAAGCGCAGATGGCATTAATCCTTTTGGGGAGCAGAGCAGCAACCATAGCACCTGGACTGTGACTCTATGTTTGTATAACCTTCCTCCTTGGTTGTGCATGAAGCGGAAGTTCATTATGATGCCAGTGCTCATCCAAGGCCCTAAGCAACCCGGCAACGACATTGATGTGTACCTAAGGCCATTAGTTGAAGAACTCTTACAACTGTGGAATGGAACAGGTGTACATGCGTGGGATGAGCACATGGAGGAAGAATTTGACCTAAAGGTGTTGCTGTTCGTGACCATCAATGATTGGCCTGCTCTCAGTAACCTTTCAGGACAGACAAACAAGGGATACAGCGGATGCACGCACTCTTTGGATGATACCGACGGTATATATTTGAATAGTTGTAAGAAGAATGTGTACACAGGACATCGCCGATTTCTTCCGAGCAGGCATCCCGTAAGAAAGAAAGGCAAGCATTTCAAAGGTGAGGCGGATCACGGACGAAGCCTCGCCACCGCATCTTGGTGCTGATGTACATGATATGGTCAAGGATTTGAAGGTGATATTTGGAAGGTCCTGGCGGACAACCTGTTCCAAAGGACGCTGACGGACGCGCACCCATGTGGAAGAAGAAATCTATATTTTGGGACCTGCCATATTGGAAAGACCTAGAGGTCCGCTCCGCAATCAACGTGATGCACGTGACGAAGAATCTTTGCGTGACCCTGCTTGGCTTCTTGGGCGTGTATGGGAAGACAAAAGATACACCTGAGGCACGGGAGGACCAGCAACGTATGCACGGAGAAGATGGCATACATCAGGGACATGCAAGCTATGCTCTTACCAAAGAAGAGAAGGAAATCTTCTTTGAATGGCTGCTCAGTATTAAGGTACCGTCTGGCTTCTCGTCGAATATAAAGGGAATAATAAACATGGCAGAGAAAAAGTTCCAGAACCTAAAGTCTCATGACTGCCACGTGATTTTGACGCAACTGCTTCCGGTTGCATTGAGGGGCTTCTACCGAAAACGCTCGATTAGCCATTGTGAAGCTATGTGCATTTCTCAATGCAATCTCTCAGAAGGTAATCGATCCAGAAATCATACCAAGGTTACAGAATGATTTGGTGCAGTGTCTTGTCAGTTTCGAGTAGGTGTTCCCACCGTCCTTCTTCAACATCATGACGCACGTCCTAGTTCACCTATGCGAAGAGATTAACGTTTTGGGTCCTGTATTTCTACACAATATGTTCCCCTTTGAGAGGTTCATGGGAGTCTTAAAGAAATATGTTCATAACCGTGCTAGGCCGAAGGAAGCATCTCCAAGGGCCATCAAAATGAGGAGGTCATTGAGTTTTGTATTGACTTTATTCCTGACCTTAAGCCGATTGGTGTTCCTGAATCGCGCATAAGGGCAGACTGGATGGAAAAGGCACGCTAGGAGGAACAAATAATATGTATGGACGGACATTCTCTCACCGAAGCACACTACAGTTCTACAGAATTCGCCTTGGTGGCTCCGTATATGGATGAACACAAGAATTTGCTACGCCCAAACACCCGGAGCGGTCGATGACTGGATTACACGTGAACAAACCAGGAGTTTCGCCACTAGTTGCGAACACGCACCATGCATGACACCTCTATTGAAGATGACCTGTACTTGCTGTCCCGCTACCATCTTCAATATAATGACTTTTAAAGGGTACGAGATAAATGGTAATACATTTTACACGATCGCCCAAGATAAGAAGAGCACCAACCAAAACAGTGGTGTACGCTTTGATGCAGAAACCAAGACGGGAAAGGAAACATATTATGGTTATATACAGGACATATGGGAACTTGACTATCGACGTGGTTTAAAGGTCCCTTTGTTTGATGCAAATGGTCAATATGACACGAGGCGGGTAACGGAAGACCCGCATGCGGAATGACAACAGTGGATCTCAACAATCTTGCGTATGCGAGACAACCATTCGTCCTAACCAATGATGTGGCACAGGTTTTCTATGTGAAGGACATGTCTACCAAGCCAAGAAAAGAAAAGATAACGGTTTAATGCATCGTACGATGAGCCAAAGCGGCACATAGTTCTTTACGGGAAGAGAAACATCGTGGGAGTGGATGACAAGACTGACAAGTCAGAAGATTATGAAAAGTTTGATGAAATTGCTCCATTCACAGTGAATATTGACCTGAGCATCCTGTTAAATGATGAAGATTTTCCATGGTTACGGCGCAAAGGGACACACGCAAAGAAAAAGTTTCACACCCAAAGATCTGGGATGTGATCGGCTTCACTATCATCACTTTCTTCTGTGTTTCACACCCAGAGGGGAATCTCTGTAATAGTTAGGGTAGTTATGTGTTTTGGCATTTGAAACGCGAAGAAATTTTATGTGCAAACAAATTCTTTCATGCCTTTACTGATTTTTAAAGTTAAGTTATTCACAAACTAGTGATTCACACTAATTTCAAATAATTGAAAATTTAAACTATTCAAATTTGAAAACTACGAGCACTAACAGAAATTATGTAATTTTTTTTACCTAAAGCAAAAATATTCACAAAGAAACTCTAAATACACAAAAAAAACACAAAAATAAATAAAGCAAAAAAATAAAAATAAAAGCCCGCCTACTAGGCCAGAGCGGCCTGCATACGACTAGAAACCCAACCTGTTGTTGGGCCAGGATGCAGGCCCGCAAAGGCCCAGTGGGCCCACAGGGAAGCAAAGAACACGTAGGCCCAGTAGGCCTGCTTTGGAGAGGAGCTCGAGAGAGCTACCGCACAGGGGTTTATAAACCAGTGCAGTGGCCTCGGCTAGCGAGGTGGGACTAAACTTGTCAAGACCGCACTGCAAGCTGAGCTCACCCCTTTAGTACCGGTCGTGGCACAAACCGGTACTAAAGAGAGCTTTTAGTACCGGTTTGTGCCACCACCGGTACTAAAGAGGGTCGCTTCCGCCGCTTGGGCTGGCCAAAACTGGCCTTTAGTACCGTTGGTGGCACAAACCGTACTAAAGGCCCCTCCTATATAAACAACACTTACGAAAATTTCAGTTTCTCATCTGGCTTCTTCTCCTCTGCACCCATCGCCCGCCGCCGCCGTACGTCTCCATCCCTCATCGCCGCCCCCGTCGCCGCCCTGTCCCCGTCGTCGCTGCCCCGTCGTCCCGTCATCACCGCCGCCCGTCCCTGCCCGTCCCTGCGTCGTCCCCATCCCGTCGTCGGCGCCGCCTAGACGTCCCGTCGTCGTCGCCGCCTGCCCGTCTGTCCCGTCCCGTTGTCGCCGCCCGCCCCTGTCCCGTCGTCGTCATCCCGTCGTCGCCGCGCCCGTCGCCGTCCCCGTCGCCGCGCGCCCCCCGTCGTCCCTCGCCTCGCCGGTGTGCGCACACACACCCATACATTTTATGTTTTTTAGTTATACAAATAGTTAGAAATTTTTCTGTTTTTTAGAAATTGTTAGAAATTTTTCTGTTTTTCAGAAATAGTTAGAAATGTTAGAATTGTTAGAATAGTTAGAAATGTTAGAATTGTTAGAATAGTTAGAAATGTTAGAATTGTTAGAAATTTTTCTGTTTTTAGTTATAGAAATAGTTATAAAAAGTTAGAATTGTTAGAAAAATTTTCTGTTTTTTAGTTATAGAAATAGTAGAAATGTTATAGAAATGTTAGTTATATATAGCATTGTTAGAAATGTTATAGAAATGTTAGTTATATAAAAATGTTAGAAATTTTAGTTATCAAAATCCAATCATTAAAAAAATGTTACCTTTTGGGGCATATAGCTAGTATTTGTTCTCGACGATGCCCGACGCGCATCCTCGCCGTCGACACGTCCGCGACGACGTCCCGCTGACCCATGTCCGGGACTGGGCTCCGCCGGGCTGGCACTGGGAGGTGCTTCCTCGAGGGACGCGCCACTTGATGAGGAACCCGGCCCCGGGTCCCGTCGTCGACCCTGATCTCGTTTGGTGGCATTCACGTGGGCCAGTTTCAGCGCGGAGGGAGCCGGCCCCGCCGGAGGTGGTACGTCGCCGTGTCAGGGAGGAGGACCCGCACGTCCATCGCTACATGGTTGCGTTAGAGGGCGGCAGGTTCTCCAATACCTGGCAGTTTCTTCAGGGATCTTACTTCAGCTATGATCCTGTGAGGGTTCCTTCTCTTTGGTGTCCACCGCCGCCCGCAGAACCGCGAGTGTCCTAGATTCTTCTGTAGTATTCGATCTTTATTAGCTACCTAGCCAGTGATGTATTCGATATTATATCTATTATTCGAGACGATGTATTCGAGATTATATCTATTATTCGAGACGATGTTTTCGACATTATATCTATTATTCAAGACGATGTATTCTAGATTATATCTATTATTCGAGACGATGTAATTTGAATACTAAATTGTTTTATATTTCTTTTGGATTAGTTAAATAAAAGCTATGGCGGACAATACCGCAGAGAGGAGAACAGGCCATGTTCGATATGATACGCCATCCTCACGGGCCGATGATGATCGAATGAAGAAGATTATGACGGCTCAATTTCTAAACAACACCGGAGAGGGTGATATGATATTCGATCGCGACGAATCAATTGATGAAGTCATGAACTATGATTATGATGATGACGAAGCAAATTTTGATCTTGAAACAACAAAGACCGCGAGGTATATATATTTATATAAGCACGATCTGGTGATCATCACATGTTTTAAATGACTTGAAGATATATTAACGAATCGATCTTTGTTCTTTCAGCCATCCGGATCGAGCAAATCTTCAGGCAAAAGGACGAAACGAGGCCCGAACAAAAAGTTGAAGGAGGGCGTAAAGTACAATATCGAGGCAATCAGACCTAATGGCGAACCATTAGCGCCTAAGAATATTGCGGACAAGTTTGTTCGTCAGTGCGGAGTTCTTGTGAAGGACCAACTCCCGATCTCCCTTCAAGAATGGAGAGAGCCAGCAAAGCCACGTCCAGATGTTACTTTTGTCGACAAACCACAAAAAGAGCTGCTTTGGGATACTCTCATGGAACATTTCACCCTACCAGATCATTTCACAGAAGCAGATGTGCCGAAAGTCAAGGACGCTGCTCTTAGGAAGATGGCGGTTGCATTCAAGAACCACAAGAATCGTGAATGGGACAAGTACGTCAAGGGAGGAAGGAAGACTCCAGTATTCGAGGGAACACTAGAGAACCAACGTGCTCATTGGGACGATTTTGTGAAATTCAAGGATTCGGAATTAGCTAAGGAACGGTCGAGAATAAACAAGAAGAATGTCGAAAAAAAAGATAAGTTCCATAAGCTGGGGCCAGTACTATTAGAAAAAGGGCTATAGATGGGATTGACACTAATGGCGCACCAGACAACGGGTGCGCCATTAGTATATACTAATGGCGCACCACCTTCTGATACGCCATTAGAGTTGAAACTACTAATGGCGCACCTGGCCCAAGGTGCGCCATTAGTATCATTTTTTTTGAACTAGTGCGCCTGTCCAAACATACTAATGGCGCATCCAGACTCAGTGCGCCATTACTGGTTGTAACTAGTAATGGCGTACCTGTCGGAAAGTGCGCCACTAATGTTGTTTTTTTTATTATATTTTTTATCCCTTTTTTTGCAAAACTACTAATGGCGCACTCTTCCACCGTGCGCCATTACTAGTTTAAACTAGTAATGGCGCATTGTGGAACAGTGCGCCATTAGTATGTTTTTTTTTGCAAAACTACTAATGGCGCACCACCAAGAGGTGCGCCATTAGTAACCTGGATTACTAATGGCGCATTTAGAGTTGGTGCGCCATTAGTAAGTGGGCAGCAACAAGATATTTTGGACAGCCTCTCCTACCCACACTCACTTTCTCCCCACTTCATTCTCTCCACCTCCTCCTTGTCTCGGGTGCCTCCTCTTTTTCACCTCATTTCCACCATAGATTCATTCAAATTAAGTGGTTAAATTACCTTGTTTTAATACGAAAGTAAGGGGGGAAGCTATATTTATGTTGTTCTCCCTACAACAATGTGCACATGCACTTTTTACGGCCTAGCTAGATCTATGTATGTTCGTGGTGTTGCATATGTTTGTGGTGTTGCATATGTGTTTGTGTTTGGAGGTGTACGGTATTTGAAATGCGATAGTTGCCAATATTTTGCCGGAATGTTGATTCATTTCCGTTTCGCTAAAATTTTGGCATTAAGCATTCTTTTGGTCCTATTTTAGGAAAGTCATGCCAAATTTTTTCTTGGTTCTAAGATATCGTTTTGCTCTACCCCGCAGGAGACCATGGTCCGCACGATGACCTAAGGCATCGTGAATAGGTTTTTGAGGTCCGCGAAGGCCGAGATGCTTCAAAAGAATGAGACAGAGATAAGATGTCCGTGTCGAAGATGCAAGCTGAAGAGCCTTATTGCGGACCCGGATTCCGGGCAGGTGCAGGACCACCTGCTCTTGCGTGGTTTCATGGATGGCTATCGGTGGCAAGGTGATGAAGATGACTACAAAGTCGTCCATGGGGGCCGGGCAAGAAATGAGGAAGGGCAGCAAGACAACCACCGCGGCTCGGGCGGGCGAGAAGACGAAGAATCCCCAGGAGATGATCACGACGGTGATGCTGTACACAGTCATCATGTAGAAGATGCAGGACATGATGATGAGGAAGATGCCGGAGCAGAAGACAGGCATGATCATGAAGATGATGATGCCGGCGGAGCAGGCGACGCTGGACCATCGATGGGCTGGGTGCAGGACTCTCATATTCAAGAGCTGCTTCTCAAGCAGACGGATAACGCAAGAGCTGCCGCCCGAGAGAAAACCAAGATGGATCAACTTGAGTTAGACGCGTTACTCCATTGTATGAAGGATGCAGGCCGAGGATACCCGCCGAAAGTAACGCCATGGCTCGAGATGAAGGTAAAACACAAAATGACCGACACATGCTTCGACGAGAACATGTCATTCGCACTAACGTCTTCCCAAGGGGAACAAGTGCCCACCAGTTTGGAGGAGGCGAAGAAAATCGTGTGTCCTCTAGATTTACCGCACGTGAAATACCATGTGTGCATGAACAATTGCATCATTTATCGGGACGAGCACGCTGAGTCTACCATATGTCCGGTGTGGGCGCCACTCGATACAAGAAGAGGAAGAAAGCCTCGAAAAGTGGTGTGGTACTTTCCGATCACTCTCGTCTGCAACGGTATTTCGGACCCTAAGGTAGCAAAGCTCCTGCATTGGCACGCGGATAGGGAGGAGAAGAAGCGAGAAGATGACGCAAATGATCCGGAGATAGATAAAAAAGACAAGATGCTGAGTCACCCTAAGGATGCGAGCCAGTGGCAAGCGTTGAACTTCGAAGACCCATAATTTGGGAAAGATCCAAGGAACATCATGCTGGGCGCGAGCACCGATGGAGTCAATCCGTTTGGCAACCAGAGAAGCACACATAGCACCTGGCCTGTGTTTGTGTGGATGTACAACCTTCCCCCCTGGTTGTGCATGAAGAGGAAGTACATTCACATGAGTATGCTAATTGAAGGGCCGAAACAACCAGGGAACGACATCAATCTGTATCTGGGGCTGCTGAAAGAGGAGCTTGACACGCTGTGGAAAACGCCAGCCTATACGTGGGACGCCGCAGAGAAAGAATATTTCCCTATGAGAGCCGCACTGCTCACGACGGTGCACGACTATCTCGATTCTGGGTATCTCGCGGGCAGGTAGTCCACGGATTTTCGGGTGCGTAAGGTGCATGGATGACACAACGACGCCAGCTAGATAGAGATCCCGGTCTTGAAAACCGTGTTCATGGGACATCGAAGGTGGCTTCGCGACGATGGCCCGTGGAGGAAATGCAAGGATCTGTTCGATGGTGAAACCGAACCCCGAAAAAGCCCGTGTATGAGGAGAGGCGAGGAAATAGACAAGCTATTGAAAAATTGGAAAGACTGCCCACTGCCGGGAAAGAAGCAAAAGGCGCCAGAGCCGGGAAAGAAGCGAAAGGCGCCAGAGCCGGGAAAGAAGCGAAAGCCGCCAGAGCCGCTGCTGAAGGTATGGAAAACGAGGTCTGTTTTCTGGGACTTGCCGTACTGGAAGATCCACCGTGTGCCTCACAGCCTTGATGTCATGCATATCACAAAGAACATGTGCGAGAGTCTGCTTGGTACCCTGCTCAACATGCCAGAGAGGACCAAAGATGGGCCGAAAGCAAGGGCAGACTTGAAATCAATGGGCATCAGGCAGGAGCTTCACGCTAATGATGATGATGATGATGATGATGATGATGATGATGATGAGGCGAAGCAGGACACAGTAAGTCGTCGTAAAGGCAAAAAGGCCAAGAAGACCGGAAATGACTACCCTCCCGCGTGCTTCACCTGCCTCCTAGGAGTAAAACTTCCTTACGGTTATGCGGGGAAGATAAGCAGATACCTAGACCCAGCGAAGCAGAAGTTCAGTGGGATGAAGTCTCACGACTGTCACGTCTTGATGACGCAGATACTTCCAGCCAGTAATCCAGGGATCATGGACGCGCACGTCCGTGGAAACGCTATTTGGCCTATGAAACTTTTTCGACGTCATCTCTCGGAAGTCGATTGGCGTGAGGCAACTCAGAAGGCTACAGGAAGAGATCGTGGTGACACTATGCGAGCTTGAGATGTACTTCCCGCCCGCATTCTTCGACGTTATGGTGCATCTGCTGGTCCATATAGTGGAGGATATCATCCAACTTGGGCCGACGTTCCTACACAGCATGACGCCGTTCGAAAGGATGAATGGTGTCATCAAAGGATACGTTCGCAACATGTCACGTCCAGAGGGAAGTATAGCCAGGGGCTTTCTGACCGAAGAGTGCATCTCCTACTGCACGAATTATCTAGGCATTGAGAACCCGCTGGTCTGCCCGTCAACAGCACCTCGAAAGGCTCGCTGGATGGGGTCACCGTGAGGGTCGCCATAAATGCATGTCGACTTAGAGGGTCGACTCGCCGACTTTGAAAGAGCAAACCTAGTCGCGCTACAACACATAGACGTGGTCGATCCTTGGGTGGTAGAGCACAAAACCTTTATTAAGAAGACGACAATGACCGAGGCCAACAGAGGACGAGACGGAGATATAATCAAAGAGCACAACTCATATTTCACGCGTTGGTTCAAGCGAAGCTTCGTCGCACCCTTTACATGAGGATTCTTCCGCGGAAGAACAACTCATATTCGCCTTGTCACAAGGCGCCGAGCACAACCTGATGACCTATGAGGCGTCATATATCAACGGCTACACATTCTACACCGAGGCCAAGGACATGAAGAGCGATGGTTATCAGAACTCTGGGGTAACGATGGAATCCTACACCGGTAATGACAAGGACAGATACTACGGAAGGATCGAGGAGATCTGGGAGCTGAGCTACGCTGGAGAGAAGGTCCCGATGTTCCGTGTCAGATGGGCGAAGAGCGTCCTAAAAGAAGACTGGTATTTCACCACCATGGTTATACCCGAAGCCAAATCCAAGATCATGGGCAAGCGCCACCGTGAAAAATGAGCCATGGGTACTGGCTTCCCAAGTTGACCAATGCTTCTTCATTACCGACCCGTCAAAGCCTAGTCGTGTTGTCGTGAGGAGAGGCAAAAGGAAGATCATCGGAATGGATGGAGTAGCCAATGAGCAAGACTTCGAGAAGTACGGCGACCCGAGGATCGAACATGACGACGATGATGAAGTAGCAGCATACACCACAAGAAGAAGCAGGACCACCCTACCTAAAGGACGTCCGTTCCACAGAAGAACTCCATTTGCGAAAAAGAAGGGCAAGAAGATTGTGAACAGATAGCTAGCTAAGAT
Source organism: Aegilops longissima (assembly GCA_021605205.1). NCBI lineage: Eukaryota > Viridiplantae > Streptophyta > Magnoliopsida > Poales > Poaceae > Aegilops > Aegilops longissima. The sequence continues at coordinate 560,397,569 of CM038676.1, read as the reverse complement.
CGATTCGTAGCCTTCATTTCTCGATTGTATTTCATGGGCACTTTTTGAACTATCATGAATATTTTTAAATTTCATGGACACTCGATCTCGATCCCCCTCCATCTCGATCGCTATCCCACCTCGCCAGATCCAGTCCCCCTCGCCGAGCACCTCCCCCCTCCCGGTCCACGGTCGCCGCCGCCGACCCCCGCACCTCGATTCCCTACTCAACCGCCACCGCCGACCCCGCACCCTCCCTACTCAACCGCCGCGACCCCCCCACTTCTCCGCACCTCCCCGCTCCACCGGCATTACTGTTTGATGATATTTTTAAAAAAATTATTACTGTCTTATAAAAAAATATTACTGTTATGATTTAAACAAGTTTGAACATATTTAAACTCAAATAAGTATCAAACAGCATTTTAAATGCATAAAAAGAAATTGTGGAGCCCGGGAATCGAACCCAAGACCTCCTGGTGTGAGAACTGGCTGCTGACAAGTCGAGCTAGTAGAGGGAACTTGATGTGGATCAGGTCAGGTGGAAGATAACCTGTTGGCTCGAGCAGAAATTAAAAAAAATACTAATGGCGCACCAGGGCGAGGTTCGCCATTAGTATGGATGTACTTATGGCGCACCGAGGTGTGGTGCGCCATTAGTATTGTGCCGCCCCCATCCATACTTCCTCCCCGGCCCAAACCTATCCCCTCTCCTCTCGCCCTCGCCCTCGATCCCCTTCCCCTCTCCTCTCCCGACGCCACTACCCCGCCGCCTCGACGTCGCCCCGACGCCGCCTCGACGCCTCGAAGCCGCCTCGACGCCCGACGCCGCCTCGACGCCGCCTCGTCGCCCGGCCTCCGCTCGCAGTTCACCGTCCCGGATCTCCGCCCCGGCACGCTCGACTCCCTGCTCGCCCTCAGCGACGACCTCGTCAAGGTACCATCCCGATCTTGCCCCCACCCTCTTCTTGCCCCCAGCCTGATCCGGCCTCTGCCTGCAGTCCAACATCTTCATCGAGGGCGTCTCGCACAAGATCCGCCGGCAGATCGAGGACTTGGGGCGCGCCGGAGGGGTCGAGCCCGGCACCCTCACCGTCGATGGCGTCCCCGTCGACAGCTACCTCACCAGGTCCCTCCTTCTGCCTGTGCCCTGTGCCGCTGCTTACATTCCTCATTTGCCCACCAGCTCTTGCTTACCCTGGCTGTGCCGGATGCAGGTTCGTGTGGGATGAGGGCAAGTACCCCGTCAACGCCCCGCTCAAGGAGACCGTCGCCAGCATCCAGTCCCAGGTCGCCAAGATCGAGGACGACATGAAGGTAACTAACTATGCTCCTCTGTCTCTTCATTACTCCAGTTCTTCTTCATGCTGACCAATAAATCACGTATGGATGACAGTAAGATTTTGGAACAATGGCAGCAACTTAACACTGCATTAGCTAGGCTAGCTTGCCACTGTATTTCGGACAGTGTTGCTTAGCAGTTACATTTGGTCCTCAGCTCTGAATTGGTAGATTTTGGATGTAGCTTACTTTAGCAACACACTGTTTGTCTTGGTCTGTTTGGTTCCGGCTAACTACCTGTTTGTGCAGCTAGTTTCATGAGTATTTATTTTGTCTTCTGTCCCCTTTTCTGGCACTGAATTACCACATAGTGTTCATTCATGATGCAAACAACATCATGTTGATCTTGGTGCCACAGTTTGTCAGCAAAAGGAATAAATTGTAGTAATTATAACTGAAATACCGTGTTGATCTTGCCTGCCATTATTTGTCTCCACCCCTTATCACAAGTGCAGTCTTGGTTTTATATAGACCTTCATTCTATTTTGTGATAGATGATAATAAGTACATAGGTGAGTCCCCCACCCCCTTCTATTCTTCCTCCTCTCTGGTCTGGGCTGGGTCAAATGCAATGGCAAATAAGTATCAATCTTTCTCAACTTCAAAATTTTTTTGTGGCACCAAGGTTCAGCAGCACATCAAATCGAACATTTTTTTAGCCTAGTTATTACTGTATGTACAGTGGCAAGATACATGCTCATTCTATTCTAGCAGCAAGTTTTCTAAATCAAACAAATCTTTTTTTTTCTTTCAAGATACATACATACATACATACATACATGCTCATGAGTGAGCAGCGAGTTCTTCAAGATACGGATTTTTATATATGCTCATGTAGCGTTAGCATATGATCCAAGTGCTAGTACTGCTAGTAAATAGCTAATACAGTTAATGAAGAAGAAAAAAAAACTGCTAGTACAGTTAATGAAGAAGAAGAAAAACTGCTACTACTACTAGTAAATAGCATCAGACTGAATGTCTTTTATATATGGCCAATACAGTCTGATGGACAATACAGTTATTGAAGAAGAAGAAAAACTGCTAGTACTGCTAGTAAATAGCATCAGACTGAATGTCTTTTATATATGGTACTGCTAGTAAATAGCTTCTTCTATATACTAATTTGCATCAAAGTGTAGAACAAAGCATCAGACTGAATAACTAACAGTGGGTAATTAACCTAACTATTCATTTTTCCTTAGGTTAATATATTTGAAAATGATTGCTGCTAGATGTTAATTTGCTGGTACTAGCTAGAATTTGGCACTGAAAAGCAAAAGCAAAAGCTAATTAACTGCTGGGTAATAGCACTGGTACTAGGTAGCTAAAATATGTGTTCAAACACCGAGAGCAGAAACACTTACTACATACATATGCTCAAGAAACACTTACTAACCAGAAAAGGTTTTGACTTGAAATGTTAATAGCACAGAGAACACCACAAGTTAAACACCTCAATCTGTTAGTATTTGTCTGCATTTTCTCACATTCTTCTTGTATCTGATCCAGTATTGCTTGTAGTGGTTTGTCCAAAATGTTGAATGATACTGCTTGGAGATGCATATATTGTTTCACCTCTTCACATGCCAATGTATTTTCCATGTATTGATGGAGGCCTTTTTTGCCTTGTCCACCCGAGAGGCCCTTGAGTTTGCTGGAATGTCGATTAACTTCCGTTCCAGCAAATTCGGGTACTCCACATGTCCTATTTTCAGCAAAGGTCATGCTGAAATTTTCCGTGAATTTTAGCATGACTTTGCTAAAAATAGGACATATGGGGTACTTGTGACTAATGCATGGGCCGGGGTACTTGTGACTAATGATGAAAGCTTAGGCTTTTAGGGTGCCTCGGCGTCGAAAAACCCTCAATGATAAAAGCTTAGCTTTTAGGATGCCTCGGTCTCGACAAACCCTAAATGATGAGACCATGATCTTGTTCCTTGACAATAACCATCTTTTTGACCAAACTTTGTTCCTATTTAGAGAGAAACATGGCCAACAACGATGAGGCCGGGGGTTCGGGCGGCAAGGCATTCTGGGAGCTGTCCTAGGAGATGGAGGAACAACCTCACTTGTATGAGGACACCGCCTTCCCCAACGATCCTGAGACCACTGATGGTACCGCCGAGGATGACCCCACTGATGCCACCACCGATGGTGCCGCCGAGGATGCCACCATCGATGATGGCGGCGCATTTACGATGGCAGCCAACCGAAGAGGCAACGGAAGGATCGGCGCCCGACCGTGCTCCGCACCCTCAAGGAGGAAGTTACTAAAGTGGACTCGACGGAACCCAACGCGCCGAACGAATAGTCAAGGGTACTCGCTTCAGCTCGGGTGCATTCTCCGAGCACCGCCTCGATCAACACCGAGAACCCGAGGCATCCCGACCGAGGGAATTTGCGCAACCTCCTCTTCACGGCTGCACGAACGATACAAGTTCCCGCTGAATTTGAAAACACAAGCCTCAAAGGGAATAAAGTGAACAATGCTGCCCTCACGAAGATGAGCAAGGCCCTGTCTACTTGGAAAAGCAATGTGAAGAGAATGATCGAGAAAGGTGAGAGTTATGAGAAGATCAAGGAGAAAATCCTTCGATCACCGAAGATGACTACAACGACTTCAAGATCAATTGCTCGAGCACCGCAAACTCCCAATCAAGTCGATGGGGAAAGAAATGCGGAGCTGAACTTAGGGGAACACACACTCGTCCCGGCGGTTACAGAGTGGCGGAGCCTATATGGGACAAGGAGGAGGCGGACTGTGCGAGCAAGGCCTACCGCCTCTTCGATAAATACGGTGACAAGCAGACCAGGAACTTTGTCGTGGCCGGTACAAGAAGGACCCAAAACAAAGGAGCTTACCACGGATCCAAGACCAGGGCGCTTGAGCTTGTTCTGTAAGGAATACACCCCGCGTAATTAGCTCCATATGGTTGCATTCTAATTAATGAAGCCAAATTTCTAAATGGTTCACATTCCTTCCGCAGCGATCGAAAGCAGAGCGCTGGGTCGACTAAGAGCAACCCTTGGGACACCACTCTAAATAGGGCGTTGAATGTAATGGAGAACAAGGATAAGCTCAGAAGTCGACGCCGCTTGGTCGTGTGGCGGCAAAGGCTTGTCGACAAAATGGTCGCCATACTATAACACCGGTGGGCGAAAGGAGAAAAGGCCAGCTCGGAAAGCCAGCGTAGCGAGGTTCAAGAACTCAAGGCACAGGTGGCGCGGATTCGAAATTGTCCAAGAGCAAGTGAAACAACAACTCGGAGCGATCACCGCCATTGTGCCTACCTTGATCGAGGGGTTGAGTCGCGTGGATTGCGGGCGCCCAACAGGGCCGCCCGATTCCTAGCTTCACGGCCAGCAACTCGCTGAACGTGATGGCGGGGCCATTGGTGTCTCCGACGCCGCACGGGAGCTTAATGCACCCGGTGTACGCCGCCGCCACCTGCAGCGGCGCCCTCCGTCAATCGCACGCCCGCCGTTGGCGGTGCCTCGACATTAGCCGAGCACGACGCCATCATCACGGTAACTAATTAAGCCTCTCGCCGAGGACTTGATCTCCTTGCCTTTGATCGGGCATCCTCGACGCCCTACATGTTTTCGCAGGGCGCCGCCGACGCCTGCACTGCACTCTCACTTCGTGAACAACGAGTTGGTCGATGTCGCCAAGGGCAAAATCATTCAACCGGCAACCCCTTGTTCCACGGTACCCAGATGCCACCCAACTTGTTTAGGGTTCAACTGGTTCGGGTGCTGCCAGGCTGCGACGAGTTGTTACCTCCGATTCGACCCGTCGCGCCGACGATGATGACGTGATAACCCTCAGCGCCGGCCTGAGCTGGCCCCTGCTTTGGCCGAAGAGCCAGATTCGTTTGGGGGCGGGGGACACCACCCCAAAGACAACACCGCCAGTCGTGCCGGCGCCAAGTCGGCCCCATGGCAAGACCGCCGCAACGGTGCCGGACATCCCTATGCCACTGGATCCAAACATGCATATGGCACAGATCAAAACGACGATGACGACGATACATTTGGCAACGCCGATCAAGACTTTGCCGATCATGGAGTACGGTGGCGACTTCATGGGGCCTCCTTCTCAAGAACCCAACCCAACAAAAGACGTCGCGATCTAGCTGGTACCGCGGAGAAGCCAAGTTGCAACAGCGTCGCCGCCATTCAGCTCTCGGGAGACGCCTCCCTGCCGACTTCACCGAGCCTCAGATAGGCGAGGTGCGAAATATTATCAGCCCCAACACACTCAAGAAGGCGGTCTGTGAGCAGAACTCGGTCCCATTACAGGAGAAGAAGAAGGCACGCAAAAGATAGACTAACAATGGTGCAGGCCAGCCGGCACCGAGTATGATCCGTGCTCAGGAAGGGCCACCTTCACCTGAGGATATCTCGAGGAGGGTGCATGTGGCGGGTAGGGCGATGCTACCGACAAATATGCTCAATGCTGCAACCGGTGCTATGCGGAGTCTGCATGACAGTGTTCTTTCTTTGGAGAAGCGGCGTCTCAGAGAGAAGGATGTGGCATACCCGGTTTCGCGGCCAAGGTGCCGAGGGCAAGGGCTTTGTGGATAACTCCATCGGGCGTCTGATCGTCCCGCGGTTTGATGACATCCACGCTATGTTGAACCTTCATCCGCTGCACTACACCTTCGCTCGCTATTTTCGCTGAGCATGGAGATGCGGATCATTCGCGACAAGACCCGGACATCGTGATAGTCGACCCCTTCTACATGCGTGCCAAGATCTTGGGCAGCGCCGGGACCGGCAAGTCGCGAGTTCTTACCTCAAGGCGCTATTCGCAAACCAAGATAAGGATAACTTCCTCGTGCCTTACTTTCCCGAGTAAGTCCTCCCTCAACCGCCCGTAACATATGAATTCTTACATTTCGATCGTTTTTCTTTTAACATTCCGTGTTTTCTGCAGTGACACATTGCACGCCATCCTCCTAAGCCCCAAATATTCCATGGCCACGATTTCGACCCGGACCGTCACCAAACGTAGACTACACAAATGTCAAGAAGGTTCTTGATGATGTTCTCCCGACCACGCCAAATCTGGAGGCACCTTCACCAGGCCTATTCGTAAACGGCAAGCACGTGTTCTCCCACAATACGACGCTCGCTGCGTCAAGCAGCCACTGGGCGGTCGAAGGGTGCCTACTCGCCATCCATCACATGCGGGCGATCGTGCGGGACCATCATCAACTTCGCTACCGAGTAAACTCAAAGATTGGGCCATGAGCGTGTCGGCAATCCAGGACGCGGACATCAAACAAGAATTCTTTCGCATCCAAATGGAGTTTGCGGAAATCATCCATCAAGATGTCCTTCGCACTCGGGCAGTTCTACCTCGAAATCAACCGTCCAACAAAGACATCGACACAATGCTACAAATGCAGGCTGACAACGCCCGTTATTTCATGACTCTCACGGTAGACGGCGGCTTCATCCACGCTCCAGTCCCTTGCGTCGAGTCGAAAGCAGTGATGTTGTGTCTAGTTCTGAAATACCGATTGGCTCATGTTGTAATTAAACTTTAATGAACTTGTAGTATGTCTCTTTGGTTTCGAGAGTCGCTCAACTTAGATGTAATCGATGCTATTAATGTCTTGCTTTTCTCTTCCGATCGCTCTGTTGCATACTTATATATTGCTTATGTATTGTCTGTGAATTGGTACTAACGCTTACGCTTGGCTAGTGCATAGCGATGCCGTCCTATGCCGTGTACAAGGGTAAGGTTCCGGAGTCTCGACGACGGGAGGAGTGTCGGAGACAGGTTCACCGATTCAGCGGTAACAGTTACAAAGGGTACACCACTAGGGCCGAGGCGAATCTAGATACGCCCGCTATCTAGCGGGAGAGGGAGGGCGTTGGAGGAACCGGATGAAGACGAAGTTTCATCGTGATGATGCTCATCGTGATGACTGCAGCTCTCTTCTATGTGATGGTAGTTTAGATGATCGATATCGACTTGTAATGTGAAGACAAACTCGCTACTCGCGGTCTCGAGACTTGTAATATAATGTTCTATCTTTGTTCGGTCTTTTCAATTCGGAGACTAATATGATGAATTGTATTCGGAGACTAATATGATGAATTGTATTCAGAGACTAATCTTCTATTGTATTCGATGAATCTGTTGTTGATGTGTGCTGTCTATATTTTGTCCAATTATACATTTTGTAACCTGTGCAAAAAATAGAAAATTAAAAAATAAAAAAAACCTAATATTCATACTAATGGCGCATCACATCACGGTGCGCCATTAGTATGCCAAACGATACTAATGGCGCATCATTAAAGAGTGCGCCATTAGTATGCCGAAGTTACTAATGGCGCATCTTGTTGTTGTGCGCCATTAGTATGCCAAAGCACCTGGGTATACATGGCCCCCTGGAAGGCATACTAATGGCGCACTGTTGTATATGCTAATGGCGCATCTGAGGTCCGCCATTAGTATACCAGATACTAATGACGCACCAGTGGTGCGCCATTAGTAAAATATACTAATGGCGTGGCACTAATGGCGCACCACTAATGCGCCATTAATGGCCAAATTAGGTGCGCCATTAGTAGGCCTTTTCCTAGTAGTGTAGGTGGCTATGCGGTGGCAATGCCTAAGTGGGATAAGTCTGAGAAAGAGATGGAGGATGCAGGTGTCACTCCGATTACTAAGAGCTGGCCCCTCAGGTGCAGGACTTGATTCTATGCGCATGGGGGGGAGTTGGACCCGAAGACAGGCAATGTTTCGACGAAGGCAAGTCTGAAGGGAGCCGACGATGCGATACTTGTTGCAATAGAAGAGGCACGATCGGGGGTGTTCCAGCCCAACAGAGAGAATGACGAGCTTACGCGTGCCCTGGGAAATCCTGAACACCCGGGAAGAACACGAGGCAAGGGCGCTATTCCGTGGTATGAGGGGTTTTCAGACTAGAACACCGACTACATAACCCGTGCGAGAAAGAAGATTGCGGAGGAGAAGAAGAGGAAGATGGAGGAGGAGCAGAGGAAGCGGGACTATGAACGCCTTCAAGGCCTAGAAGCAAGTCAAGCGGAATTGGCAGTCAAATTCCAGCGGCAGCAGGAGCAGATCGACTCACTTAGCCAGCAAAGGGGGTCTGAGCAGCTCCAGCAGCTAGCGGATGATCCAGCATTGGATAGCACCGCCCCATCCATGCCGAGAAGCAGCGTGGGTTCCGCCCCGGACGACGCAATGCTGGATAGATACCCCGTGGATGACATCACGGAGAACACTAACTGCGAGCTACACGTCAAAATGAAGAACATATCCATGAAGGTGGCGGATGTCGTTGCTTTTACAAATCCCCCCGAGGCAACCTTCCATTGCAACCCGATTCTAGCGGGCTATGCTCGTGTCTTGGTTGGTGAGGTGGTGGACCCATATTCAGAGCTACAGCTTGACATTCCTGGAGGTGACGACGAGCACTTTCTCGGAGAGGCCAAACATCGTATCATCCTATGGAAAAAGGATTGCATCATCTTTCGAAGGCCACCGACACCGCGTCAGCCGACTCCTCGTCGAAGTCCGCCACCGAGTCAGCAGACTCCCGCTCCTGCAAGTCCACCAAGTCCGCAAAGTGTCAGCCACCCTCCTCCAAGTCCGCAAAGTGTCGTGCCACCTCCTCCTCCTCCAAGTCCGCCACAGCGTCGACGTCCCACCTCCTCCAAGTCCGCACAACCTCAGGCCACCTCCTCCAAGTCCGCACAGCTTCAGCCACCTCCTCGTCCAACTCAGCCCCGTCAGCCGTCTCCGCCGCCTCAGCAATCACAGAAGAGACACCCCGCAGCTATGGTGCATAGCGGTACGAGTCGAGGTAGTACAGGAAGTACAGGCGGAGGCAAGTGATATAAATATGGTCCAAGCCTCACGCCTCTTCCGCAGAGGCCTTATGACAAGTCCGAGGAGGAAAACGCAGCCATATCGACGGCCGAGGTGGAAGCCCATTTTGCATCGAAACCGCCACCGCCGCCAAGGGAGAAAGTGCCTGAGGAAACGATTGACCACTTCATTCATATGGGTCAACCACCAGCTCCCAAGCCTGTTGACACAGACTATGAGCACCACATCAGGAAGTTAAATCGAGCACGTCTACGTAAGGAGGCGAGCTCGGGATCGAGCAAACAACAAGCAGCTGTCAAAAAATGCGGGAAAACCATTCCCCAGCTGGGAGAACAGACGGCGCAATCAATCCCCTCGCTTGTTGTGCCAACAACACGTGACAGTACGCGCGCCCAATATTATTGTGGGCAAACAGTTTACGTTCCCGAGGTGGGCAATGTGGGAATAACCAAGGACCATATAATGCAGGCTGAAGTTCTCAACATCACTGTTGGACAACTCCTCGAGATCGAGCCCATGCCTGTGCTTACAGAGGATGAAATAAAACGGAAATTTGTCCGGGGCCAACCTTTGGTCGAGCCAGACAAGGTCAAGAACCTCCCAACGAGAATGTATGAATTGCATCAATGGTACATGAACATTACCAAGATTTCCAATCGAAGTCCCTCATGGTGAATGTCAAGGAGGAGCATTACTTCCATGAGAAAGCTCATCCGTTGAGTATTCTGAACTGTTTCAGTTATACAATCAAGACGCACTCGACAAATCTATCGTCAGTTGCTGTTGTCTGTAAGTGATTTCTTTCTGTAATTTAAGTCTCAAGCTAGCTGTAGTGATCCTTTTGATCAATCATTACCTGTAATTATCCTCACTATATTCTTTTCTGTGGTATTATGCAGGATGAAGATGTATGAAATGAGAAAAGGTGGACGCTTTGGCATTGGGTTCATTGACCCAAACACCGTTAATGAATCTACATGGAAAATAAATCCACATCATGAAAAGGCCGTAGAGGACAACATGCTAGAGTTCTTGAAGCGCCTCAAATACAATGAAGATATACTACTTCCTTACAACTTCCAGTGAGTCACACTATCTTGTACTACAAATTCTCTGTTTTTGCCTACTAGCTAGCTACATGTTTTTGCTTACATATGCCCGCTTAATTAAGACATGCAAACGTGTGTGCATGCAGATTTCACTGGATCTTGTGTATCATTAAAGTTGACGCCGGAACAGTTGAAATACTGGACTCACTACTCAAAGCAAATGCTGACTATAACATCTTGTTTGGGATAGTCAACAGGTAATTTCAATCATTATTAACTATATATCTCAGCCTATTTAGTTCGTCATTTCATGATATGAACTATTTAATAACCCCTTTATTCATTTTCTTTGTCGGCGGCAGGGCTTGGGCAAGGTTCATCAGCATCACGGAAGGCGAATGGAAAAAAAAGCTTAAATGGTTTCACCCAAGGTAAGTAATTATAGTAGTAGCTAGCTAGCTAGCTGCCATCTGTTTAATTATCATGCTTGATTAATTATTATCTGATCAAATTCCATTCTCGTAAAGGCCCTGAAGCAGCGCAGGGGACTGATCTGTGTGCATTCTGCGTTTGCGAGAACATTCGCATGATGGCGTCCGAAAGGAGCAGATCTCAAAGACAGGAATGGGTACGCTTGTCAGAACACTATTCACAATTTTTACACCATTATCGATATCTAGTCACACAACTAATACACATGCATATTGATCTCCTTCTTAATAGTTCGACGAGGTGCGGGAGAAGCTCCTAGAAACGGAGCGTGTAGAAGCACTTCAAGAGGAAATAGCGGGATTTTTGCTCGACCAGGTCATAAATCTGAAGGGAAAATACTATTACCCGCTACCGCCCCCATGAAAACCACTTCCAATTGTCATCGTGCTCCGTAGGCACCAATTAGGCTAATGCCACTGGCTCCGAAGGCAACATGCATATGTAGGAGAAATTGTATATAGCTATACATGTGTGTATGTGTGAATTAATTAATATGGTGGTTTGTGAGACATTGATGATATATATATGCATGATTGGTTCTACTAGAAATTCTATATATATATGCATAACGTGTACAATGTGTAGTATCGTAAAATACCAGCAAACGAAAAAGAATTAAAATGGAAACACAAAATTAAATGAAAAAGAAATCATAAAACTAAAAAAAAAAACCAAACCTTATAGTACCGGTTGGTCTTACCAACCGGTACTAAAGGGCGGCCCCCGGAGCTGGCTCGTGCACGTGGGTTGCCCTTTAGCACCGGTTCGTGCTGAACCGGTACTAAGGGGGGGCCTTTAGTGCCACACTTTAGTGCGGTTATGGAACCGGCACTAAAGGGCCTCTGAACAGTGCTATTGCCGGTTCTGCACTAGTGTAGGCAGCAGAGCTGTACCAGAGCAACCAA